>CM077667.1:258650724-259900724 GCA_039707655.1 Elymus sibiricus
GCACTAAGCACTTGATTCATCGCTACTAAATACAGCAGCAACGGCTCTTGCGGTTTAGGAGCGACCAAGGTGGGAGCAGAGGATAGGTATTTCTTCAGGTCTTGCAGTGCTGCATCTGCTTCCGGGGTCCACTTCATCGGGCCAGCCTTCTTCAAGATTTTTAAGAACGGCAAGGCGCGCTCAGTGGACTTGGAGATGAACCTACTCAACGCGGCAACACATCTAGTCAAGCGTATGAAATCTTTGATGGTCTTGGGTGCCTGTATCTGTTCAATCGCCTTGATCTTGTCGAGATTGGCTTCTACTCCTCACTGAGATATGAAGAACCCAAGCAGCTTGCCGGATGGGACACCGAACACACACTTTTCAGGGTTGAGCTTCAGGTTGATCTTGCGCAAGTTTGCGAAAGTTTCCTCCAGGTCTTGTATGAGAATGGCTTCATCCTTGGTCTTGACCATGATGTCATCCATGTAGGCTTCCACATTTCTATGCATCTGAGGTCGAAAACCAATTTGAACAGCCGTGGCGAAGGTCAAACCATCTCCGGCGCCTCCTGCTCCATCTCCTGCCACAAAGGACTGGACGGGGGGCGCCGCCTGTGCCGACCGCGTCATCCACGATGCCCGCCTCGCCCGCAGCCGCCGCGGCATCTACGGCGCCGGTGGCCGCGTGTGAGGGAGCCTTCGAAGTGGAGTGATGTGTGGCCGCACCGGATTTCTTCTTGGGAGCCATTGTTGAAGAAGATGATGATGAAGATCGATTCGGCGTTCACGAACTCGGGTTCGCCCAAATGATGCACGCCCCCTACCTGGCGCGCCAAAGATGTCGGGGCACGGATGCTCACGATCACCTATGGGACCAGAGGTCCCTTGTGGTTCGGTAAGGGGGGTCACGTTGCATGAAGAGCGGAGAGCATGAGACGGCGCGACGAACTGGACACAGGCATTTTACCCAGGTTCAGGCCGCTGCTAAGCATAATACCCTACTCCTGCTTTTTGGTGGATTGATTGGAGGAACACGAAGACCGCACAGCGCCTAACCCCGGCAAGGACTGCTGTCGGGGAAAGAGCTGCTACGCGAGTACAAGTGTTCGGGGGTTCAAATTGCCAACCTTGAGCTAGGTTGCCTTGGGCCTCCTTTTATAGTGCAAGGGGTTACCACAATGGCAAAACATTCATTATCTATTGATTAGATAGCTAAGCAGAGCTATCATACCTAACTCTGGTATTCAGGACAAAATGCCATGATTACCTGCCTAGGTGGCGCTCGGGGGTGCATCCCCGGCAAGCTCTTGCCACCACTTAGCCGGTCGTTGCTTATGGTCTTAACACGCTACAGGGCGGGTGTCAACCGAGCGTAACTTGCATTCCGATGTGTCGCCATGTGCTTAGCGAGAGCTGATTAGCTGCCTGAGGGCTCGCACCGCATCGATAAGTGACAGGCGTAGCAATGCGGTGGAGCGGTGGCCTGTTGGCTCACGCCTGCCAGGGAGTGGCTTGCCGGGTCTTCTGGGAGGTGTGCATGTCTTGGTCCCCGGCAAGCGTCGGGGACGCGCCTGGCGCGCTGTAGCCCGGGCTTGGGCTGTCGCGTTGAGCTTGTTGAAGTCTTGTCTTGATCATTTGCCGAGTTTTTGCTTCTACCGCCTGTGCATAAGTCAGGGGCACTGGGTATCCTTGTACTAGTGCACCGACACAAAATAAGGGTAGGATTGCATCTTGGGCATTACAAGTTGGTATTAGAGCAGTACTGACCTAGGAGCCCCCTTGGTTGATCAAACTTGGCCGTGTTGAGTCTAGTGAAAAACTATTTTGGGTCTTGTCATATATCAGAGAGTAGGATTCTTTTTACTCCTCTTCCTTGCTCTGGCGAGGAATCGTGACGTAGGAATTTTAATTCTACCCCTCTTCTCACTCAAATATTTTTAGGATCACACGGGTATTTTGGAACCTCTATGATGTCGATGTGACCGGAATTCTGTTCTTGGTGCCTCCTGTTTCCGGGGAGTAGAGCTCCAGGGGATTCTTGACACATCGTTATCGTTCAGTTTCCTTAGTATATCAGGACGAGGATGTTCGAAATTGCTTCAATACTCTTTGTGGCGAGAGGAGTTTGGTGTCACGCAGTACTGGGGAGAGCGTCCAGATGTACTGCCATGTTTAGTATCGTTGTGATTACGAGGGTATGAGGTAGATGAATTTCTGAGGCCTCTGGTTATGTGTTGACGAATGTGATACATTGGAGAGTAGTATTACTGCTAGGAGTTGAGTGATGGATTTTACTCCGTGTATCCGTGGACCCGATTGCATAACCAAAGATTTCGGAAGTTCTTAGGTGGGAATTCAAGTAGTTACCTAGGATTAACCTTCCAACAAATGCAAATGGGCTATGTATTTGTTTCCGGCTTAATTTGCAAGCTTCCTCCATTGTTTTGTTGGAGTATGGTAATTCGAGTTGCTTCGATGTCACGTGATGATTTCATATCCTTCCTAAGCGATGTTCTCATATTTCTATGGGAGCGCTAATCCTTTTGCTCAATCAAATTGCCATGTCAATTCTTTCCAACCGGTGTGCTTCTCTCCAAGATAATTCAATCCTCTCCAATATTTGCAAGATATATCCTCTTATTTCTTTTTGGAGTTCGTTTCATCCATTCCATGTTGTCTTTGTTTTTCCCACCCTCCCGCCCTTTTTCTTCAATGGTTAAATTATCATCCAAGTTCCTTTCTTTTCATTCATGCTTCCGCTATCTTTTCTTTCGTATTGTATCCGGTTATTCATTGTGAAGATGCTCAAGTGCTAAGTCCATCATTCTTCGTCTCCATTTTCTTTCCCGGTGGATTCAATTCAACCTCTTGATGTTCATCATATCCTTTTCATTCGCTAAATGTGATTCCGCGTTGGAAATTCTTGTCCAAGTATATCTTGTTTTGCACCTCTCTCTATTCTATCCGGAGTGCTAAAGATATCTCAGAAGATTCGTCTTTTCATTCAATCCTTTCAAATTATTTCGAGGTTCTCACCTCATCAAGTTTTATTTGTTCCGGTGCAATTCCTCTTCCTAAGAAATCTTTCCAACAACATTCCTTTGAGTGGGCCCATAACCCACAGGTTTTCCCCAGGATCTTACCTGGCTCTTTTAATCTTTTTGGAGATGTCCTCAAGTTCTTTTAAATATGACGTAAGAATGAATTTCATTAGTCATATCCCTTCTCCAAGATTGCTTTTAAATCATTTTCATCGTTGGCCCAACCTTTCTTTATTCATTGTCCCGGAGTGTCTCAGTAATTCTTGGTGGCGTTTCTCGTCATCATTCTCAACTTGAAGACCGAAGAAGAGTTTCTCTTAAATCTCACTCCATTCTTTTGAAGATTTGTCATCTCAGCTTGTTGTCTTCGTCTCCAATTATTTTTTGATCATGAGTAATCCCTTCCATATCTATCCAGAGCATTTCAGAGTTGTTTTCATTCCTCGATCCTCTGAAGGCCATCATTTCAGAAGATTTCTTCGTTCTCAGCTTTCCTTCTCTAATTCTTCTGAATTATTGTCTATTCGTTCGTATCTCAATTATTCCGGTGCTTCGCTCAAGATTTCTCTAGGCGGATCGTGATCTCTTCGTTCTCATGTCATGTATCTGCGTTCATTTGTAGTATCTTTATTCCGTTCCAAATTTTTACCGGTGTTTTCGTTCAAGACTTCTTCAAGTGTGCAATATCTCTCTTCACTCTTTTCAAGAAGAATAAGTAGTATGCCAAATCTGTTGCTTGTCATCAATTTAACTTGATGAAGGATAAGCATAACATCAATATTATTCTTGTTTAATCGAGGTGATTTCAATCCTTCTTCCGGAGTTGTTCATGACACCAAATTCTCGATCCTATGTTGCTTATCTTTTCTTTTCCGGAGTTCCAAGTTTTTCTCAAGTATCTCATCGTGAAGCTTCATCTAAATCTTGCAAGGTCATAATCTTATTCTTTTCAACCTTAATTTATTTTGATCATTCTTTTGTTCCAAAGGTTGCTCTCTTCGATTCATCAGCTCATTGTGCTAAGATCATGTTCTTCCCTTGCTTGTCCATTTAACCGGAGTGTAGAGAAATCTTTTCAAGTTCTTTCTATCTCACCAAGTTTTGCATCTCTTTTCTACCGAAGTGCTGCCCAAAATTCTTTTGAATTCTTGCTTGTTACTCGCTTCATTCTTCATCTCTTTTCAACCTCGAAATTTTGTTGGTTTTATTCGTTTGTGAAAGAAGCAACTAAGTTTTACATCTTCCTTTCCTATTCCTCTTCCACTTCCTATTCTCATTCTAAGATCTCGGGGCAAGATCTCTTGTTAGTGGAGGAGAGTTGTAACAGCCCGACACCGACGCTCCAGAAGATTCACCTTTTATTTCATTATCGCCGTGTGATTTATGTGGTTGTCTCATTCATCATCGCATCATCCGCATCATCCGCATTGCATCGGCACTCTGTTGCCGTCATTTTTCAATACTCGCATCTGTTCATAGTTGTCGGTTCTCTCCGTTCTTGTCGTTGACTGTTTCGAGACCAACCACACACGCATGCGCCCGAGGCATGATTGAGTTATTGTTTCTAAAAGTGCCTAAAAAATATTCTCGGATTGGGTCAAAAGTTGGCGTGCGGTTTTGTTTTATTGTAGGTAGACCGCCTGCCAAATTTCGTCGCAATCGGATGTCGTTTGATACCCCAACGGTTGACTGTAGCAGCATCGTCATCGGATAAATTATCGGACATTTTTAGGTTAAAAAAAACTCTGTCACGGGCCTCACACTTCCCACTCTTCTCAGCCCAAACCACTCTACACAGCCCACATAGCCCTGCTAGCCGCTCCTCCGCTTCCGGACCGTCGGATCGAGATTCGAAGGTCCGAAAACGAACTAAAACCACCTCAAACTCTAACCCTAGACCTCCCTACTATAAAAGGAAGGCCTGCCCTGCCAGAAAAGCCCTTCTCCCTCCTCCTCCTCATTTTCAGCGCCGACCCTCCCCCACGCCGCCACTTGGTGCTCAGCCAGCGGCTATCCGCCACCTGCAGCGCCGCCCGCGACCAACCAGCCGCTGCCACGTCAGCGCCGCCGCCTCCCACCTCCACCAGTCGAGCAAGGCCCGGATGGACCCAGATCTGACACGCTGTGGGCCTGAGCCGGGCCGAGGCAGCCCGCAGCGCCGCCCGAGCGGCGCCTCCCACCGGTGTCCGCAGCCCCTTGCTAGCGCCTCCGTCGCCCCGCCGCCGGTGGTAGTAGTCGCCGCTTCATCCCCGATGTCGGTGAGCCGCCGCCGCGCCCGACCGAGCCCCGCCGCGCCGCTTCTGCGCATGACCTTGCCACTGGCCGGTCCGCCCGCCTTCCGCCGGAGCTCCGCCAAAGCGCCACCGGTCACCACCCACCGTCGCCGCGGCCGGATCTCGTCCCCGCCACCTCGCCGCGTCGACGTCGCCGCCCCACACCTCCAACGACCAGATTTGGCCGGGGGGCCGCCGGATCTGCTCCGTCTCGTCCCCGTCGGCCTCCGGCCTCGCCGTTGGCGCGCACGGGCACCATGGCCGTCGGGTTCCCCTGCCTTTGCCGATTTGGACGCCGCCATCCCAGATCCAGGCCATCTCCCAAGCCAATCGCCACGCTGCAACGCCCCGTCCCGGATCCGCGTCGTCCTGTTTTCTTCAGGGTATAAAAATCCTCCAAGTCCCCAGATTTTAATGTCATGTATGCATTTTGTGTGGCTTGTAGCCGTTGAACTGTGTACCCGTTGGAGATGAGTTATATATGAAAATTTATCTACTCAATGTGCTCTACAACGTGGTACCGTTTGCATGCATATTATGGTTCGTCTAGATGCTGTAAATTGCATAGCAAATGTGCATTCCGTCGTAGTCGGTAAAACTGTTATTTTTATTCAATTTTGCGTGGATGATTGCATCTAACGTAAGCCCTATTCTTGTGGTGTCTTCATTAGCATTGCTCTATGCGATGTCTACTTTGATGCCATAACTCTTGTTGCTATGTAAAACATCATTAACATGTCTATTTCTTGCTCCTAAGCGACCTTCATGTTAAAACTGTTAATCTGTTAAGGACAAGTTCCGTTTCATGAGCATCATATTAAGCAAACCATGCCTCCTATGAAGTTGTGCCAATGTAGTAATTGAGTGTGCTATGTCTACTTGTTGTTAGTATCCTGGCCATGCATATAAATGATTGGTATGCTACTGTTATTGCTATGTAAACATGCCTAGTCAAAATGCTTTTTTGGGAGTTGGTTAAATGTCACTAAGTCTGGAATCTAGATTGAAACTTAGCTTTTTGTATTGATGATTGCCATGGATTCATAGGTCTTTTGCAAATTCCCATGTGGGATGAATTGAAGTGCATGTTATGCTCTATATAGATGTGCCATTGGATCCGATGATATAGCCTTGCTACATACTTGTTTCTTGTTGTCAACATGCCTACCTGATAAAATCTGCAGCTCATGTCTACTCTAATTTTCACTAAGTCTGAGAATCTGGTTATTTCAGAATGCCATGTTGTGTTGATGCTAGCCATGATTCTGTGCATAATTAGACCTTGCTATTATGGAACGAATTGAAGTGCATCATGACCACTACCATGCTGTAGATTTTCATACCATTATATTTCCTGTAGCATATAGTTTTCTTGCTATCAACATGCCTTCAGGTTAGCACTGTTTGCTAAAAACTGTTATTTTTCACTAAGTCATAGCTGTTGTTCCAATAGCCATCTTGTGAGCTCTTTTGCTATTGATACATACTTCTATTCAACTTGCTGCTATGAGATGAATTGTCTTGCATCATGTAAGCTACTGCCCCATGTCTTGTTTGTGCATTTTAGATTCTTGTAGACTGATGTTTTTTGGTGTGCAAAATGCCATGTTGCTGTTTTGGACAGATTTGGACTAAAACTTGTGTTAGTTGGTATAACCGTTGCTCCGTTTTGAACATGCCATATATGAAACTTGCTTGGAATTTCATGTAGTTTCATAATATCTTGTTGCATCCATGATTTTAAATGATTGTGATTGTTGTTTGCATGCATATTGCATTCATAACATATTTATCTTGCGCGTGTCATATCTTTTACACCGTAGCTCCGTTTTAAATGATCTATATATGTAAATCACCTAGAATGATGTGTAGAATCACTTACTGCATTTTGTTTCCCTGTTTAATAAATATAAAATAAGCTTTGTTCAGATCTGGACCAATTTCGAAATTAACATATGGGGTCGTTTCGAAAATACTATATGTTGTTTCCGACCTCATTTAAAATGCCTAGATTGATGGTTTATTTATGCTTCACCTCTTGCCATGTTTAACAACAATTAAACTTCCATCTAAATAAACGAGAGTGAACTAAATGATTCGAATGTGGAGTTTCGTCAATATGCAACTCGTTGCGTATTGAACTTTACATAATTTGTAGTGTTTGATTGTTGTGATTACCGTGCATAATTAAACCGGACATGCATCATACTTGATTGTGCATCATGTCATGTATATGTTGTGGTGTTTACCATGTCATTTGTTTGTTTCTAGATTGCTTCTTCTCAATAGAGTTCCGAAATTGTTCGGAGTGTGGGGATTCGTTCGACTACGTCCCGTTCGTCTACTTCACGGATGCGTTCTTCTTCTAAGTGGGATCTCAGGCAAGATGAACATTTCCCTGGATACCACTTCTATAATTGCCATGCTAGTTGTCTCGTTTCTATTGCTATGTCTCGCTACCTACCACTTGTTTGTCAAGCCTCCCGGAATGCCATGATAAGCATCTAACCCTCCACATCCCATCAAACAATTGTTTGGCTATGTTACCGCTTGCTCAACCTTCTTATAGCATTGCTTGTTGAAGGTGCAGGTTGTTTCCATGTGACAACATGGATATCTTAAGATATCACAACATCATTGGTATTTAATTTAATGCACATATATACTTGGTAAAAGGTGGAAGGCTTGGCCTTTTGCTTGATGTTTTGTTCCACCTTTGCTGCCCTAGTTACTTGTGTACCGGTGTTATGTTCCATATTGAGCGCTCCTAACATGCTTGGGGTTGTTATGGGGACCCCCTTGATTTTCGTTTTTGGATAAAACTCTTCTGGCAAGGCCCAACATTGGTACTACATTTTTCTAATAACTAATAAAACTTGCATAGGGACTTTCCGGACCCCGTGGATAATTAATCAATCCCGGGTCAGTGCTCCTCATGAATGTTGGTCCAACCCAAAGCATCTTATTAATGCCGCCCGGGCAACTCGGTGATTGGCGTGGTAACCATCGCTCGTCCGTCGTGTCCTGAGAACGAGATACGCGGCTCCTATCGGGTTCGTCGACACATCGGGCAGTCTTGATGGATTAGTTTTACCTTTCTCGAACGTCTTGTGCACAGGGAATCTGAGGATAGTTTGGGCTATCTCGAGGTAGAGGTTTTCCACCGGAATTCTGAGGATACTACAGGCTATCTCGTTATTGAGGTTTTCCACGCAGCTTGTGGCTAGTTTGTGATGGATGAGTTGGAGCACCCCTGCAGGGTTAAATCTTTCTGAGTGCCGTGCCCACGGTTATGTGGCAACTTGGAAATTTGTTTAACATCCGGTCATAGAAAATTGAAGTAAACTCAAATAAAACACACCAACTATGTGCGTAACCCTGACTGTCTCTTCTCGTGAGTTCTGAACCGAGAGAGAACACGGTGGGGTTATCTTTGACTCGTAAGTAGGTGTTCAGGATCACTTAGTGATCATTACTAGTTCACGTCCGATTATGCGTAGATCACCCTTCTTATTCTTGTACTCGTAAGTTAGCCACTCAAATAAATGCTTAGTGCTTGCTGCAGCCCCACCACTTAACCATATCTCACGTATTAAGCTTTGCTAGTCTTGATACCCTTGGAAATGAGATTGTTGAGTCCCTGTGGCTCATAGATTACTACAACAACAGTTGCAGGTACAGGTAATGCGATGCTTTGACGTAAGAGCGATGCTTGTTTGATTGGGAGTTCTTCTTCTTCTTCTTCATCAATCATAGTATGGGTTCCAGGGCGGCAACCTGTGATTAGCAAGGATGGATGCCTCGATTGGGATACAAGCGCATCTAGTCGGACCCTGCTCTTCTGTATGGTGATTGGATGTATTGTTGTATTTGAGATGATCATGATCTAGCTTGTGGCGAGTGTAAGCCAATTCCATATACTCATCTCCTCTTTACATGTACTTGTAACGATATCCATTCTTGCAAAACGACGAGATTCGCTTGTATCCCAATCGAGGCCCTCGAGCCAAAATAAGGATAGGATCGCATCTTGGGCGTTCCACCCATCCCGAGCCTCCTGACAGCCTTGGGATGCGGGAGCATGTCCCCTGGCCCCTCCTCTATGTCCGCAGCACGGCGCCCTGCCGGCCCCCTCCTTTCTCTCCTCCAGTGACCGTTGCCACACGCGCCTGAGCGTCGCCCGGTTCGGCCAACCAGTGACCTCGCACGCGTGCACTCCCCTCTGTCTTTCTTCTCTCCCTCTGGTCGTGGACGACCCCCACAAGCACCTCAGTCGCACCCGTGGCTCCTACCGTTGCCTCTGGCCTCGGCCATGACCCCACCGGCGCACCAGCATATGGTGGAACATGGGCCAGCCTATATAAGGCCTCCCCGAGCCTGTCTCTCCCCTCTGATCCCTCTCGTGTGCCCCCAATCGACCCACTGCTCCCCCCGTTCCTCTCCAGCAGCTCTCGAGCTCGAGATCGAGCTTGGGTCCGTCGTCGTCCGGTCAGTACGGGCCTCCTCCGCCCATTCTCTCCCTTGATCTGGAAACGCAATGGTGCCCTGATCGATTCCCCTCTTTTCCCGTGTGTTTGTAGCCTAGGATCAACGGCGGCGACCACCTCCCGTAACTCTCCGCTGCGGCCACCTCGTTGCCGGCGACTTGGACCTTCCCGGCGACCATCTCGACCAGGGCACCCGCACAGCGGAAGCCCCCTGGTTCCATCCCTGTCGACAGCTCGCCTCGCCGTGCACTCATTCGCTGCCGGTGAGTCACCCTCCCCCTCTCTGCCCGAAGGTTAGGGATGACAGGCGGGGCCCGCCTGTCATCCTCGCCTCTCGCTCGCCCCCCCTCTTTGTCGCTGGTAGCCGAGCCCTGCCTGTCGGGTTAGAACTCTGGCAGGCGCGCGCGGCTGGTTCGTTCGGGCCAGCTCCGCTGGTTGGGCCGACTCGGTTGGCCGATTTGGCCCAAATGGCACATTGGCCTTTTCTTTTTCTGTTAATTCCTTCCAAAAATTCCTATGAATTTTATATTTGTCCAAATCCAATGATTCAAATTTCTAAATTCTTATTAAAATCCCAGCTATTCAATGATACCATTTATGCAACTTTTTGAAAATAGTTTATGTACTGGTTTTATTTAAGAACCTTGTTTTGAATATTCAAAACCACTGCTAAAATAGTTTTCACAACTTTTTACACTTCAAAACCAGTAACTAATATTTTTAATATTTTTAGTTTTTAACCTAGTATTTTATAGAGTGGTTTGACATTTTTAGGAGTGAATTATTTTCCCTGTTTTTGCCGTGCTCTTATTTTTGCCCGTTAATATTGTGACGATAGATTGCGTTGTTGACGAGGGAGTTGGACCAGAAGACTTTGAAGACCCCTGAGACTTTGTTGAGCCAGGCAAGCAACCCTTTGACCATGTCTATGAAACCCTTTTTGCATGGCATATAGCACTTACCTTGTTGCATCGAATCATGATGATTGTGGTGACCACCTTCATGGGCTACCTCCGTTACTCTCCTCGTTGATACTTGCATGACATGACTCTACTCAGAGTTGTGTGGGTGGGAAGTAGATAGGTTGTCAAGTAGTTGCTATGCAAATGGGACGGGAATATGCATGGTGATGGAAACAAAAGTATTTTCAAAGACTTTTCGAAAACCTCGTCGGGTGCCACTAATGCCCGAGGGAGATGTTTAGTGGGGTAACCACTTGATGAAGAAGTGGTGTACCAAGGCAAGTGAGTGTGTTGTTTTCAAAAACGGATTGGTGTAAGTTGCAACCGTTATTCCAACCTTACATGTACGACCGCGATACCCCTTATGGGACGGGGCTTTGTTGATTACTTTGGTCGATGCTAGTACAGAGCCCGCATTACTAGTGGCGGGAGAGTATGAGTTACTCTCTCGATACGGGGTCGTGCCAGGTAGGGCGACCATGTACTGTTTTTATAGACACCGGGCACACCGTTATCTCCCTTCATGGATAGTACAATGTTTGAGCGAGTCTCATGTGATGCACATCATGAATACGTGGGGCAACGAGTGGACTCTTTGTTTAGTGTCATAAAGGGAAAGGCATTATTCGGGTGCTTACCTCGGGTATGTAATATACCGCAGTCGTGGATGACACGGAAGTTCCCTGAGTCTTGTGGGTAAAGTGTGCAACCTCTGCAGAGTGTAAAACTATTCGAATAGCCGTGTCCACGGTCAAGGACAGTTGGATTACCGCTCTTGGGCTACGTCCATTGTTTACAAAACTTGGTGTGCGTGTGTGGAAAAAGGGAGATACATGAGTTGAGTCGATGACTCGACGTGATAATTGAACATGGGATGTTCAAACCTTGTTCATATTGATATCTGTAAACTGTTCATATGGTTACTCGAAACCTCATGATGCATGCTTCTTCATGTTGATAGGACATATCATTGCATAAAAATTAGCTTTTCGCAAAGATACCTATTTAGTGCTATATGATGCTTTGTTGTACCTTGTTCCAAACATGGGTTGCTTGCGAGTACATTCAAAGTACTCACTGGCTTGCCACTTGTTATTTAATTGGCTAGGCATGGAAGAGCAGGAATATGGTGAAGATTTCGTTGGTGACGAACATGCGAATTAGGACGCTTCCCAGTCAGAATGCCCGTAGGGTTAAGGCAGATGGCATGGGCCTAAGCTATCTATCAAGATTTCCGCTGAGAGTTTATGTTGTTGTTTGGCCTTCATGGCCCTATCTATGTAAGACTCGACCTTGATGGTCTTTATTTGTGTAAGACGATATGTATGGATGTAAGACTCTTGTTATTCATCTTATGTGTGTGTCAGTGAGCATTGATCTCTGGGATCACTATACACGTGCATTCGATGATCACGACTTATGTGTCGGGGTCCCCACATTTTCGAGGTAAGTTCTTTGGCTTGGATAGAACATTAAGTTCATGTTGCTATCCCCGCATCCAGGGGGAGTACGTTCGATGGAATAATTTCTTAGATGTATTACCCTATCCCCAGGGGTTGGGATCCCTTGTGACGGGTCAGTGGAATCTTTATGCCCAAAACCCAGATTCGAGTAATCATTTATTTGGTACCGCTTAAGGAGTGGGAACTGCCATTCTAACTCTTCTTGGGGGATTCCATCCACAAACACAAAGTTTGTGGCTGACTGATATGGCTCACCATCATTTAGCTATTGCATTTATTTTTCTCATTGCCGATCACATGTATCGAACTAACTTCGGAACTGGGCACAATATTACAGATCTTTTAGAAGCGCATACTCCTTCGGGTGTCGATAAGGGCGTGGGCATAAGGGCCTTTATGACACAATCAACAATTCGATTCATTTTCAGTTAGTTCTTGCTCTAGCTTCTTTAGGGGTTATTACTTCCTTAGTAGCTCAACATATGTACTCTTTACCTCCTTATGCATTCATAGCACAAGACTTTACTACTCAAGATGCTTTATATACTCATCACCAATATGTTGCGGGGTTCACCATGATAGGGGCTTTTTCTCATGGAGCTATTTTTTTCATTGGGGATTACAATCCGGAATAGAATAAGGATAATGTATTGGCAAGAATGTTAGACCATAAAGAAGCTATCATATCTCATTTAAGTCGGGCTAGCCTCTTTCTAGGATTCCATACCTTGGACCTTTATGTTCATAATGATGTCATGCTTGCTTTTGGTACTCTAGAAAAGCAAATCTTCACCGAACCTATATTTCCCCAATGTATACAATCTGCTCATGGCAAGATGACATATTGGTTCAATATACTCTTATCTTTAACGAATGGCCCCGCTTTCAATGAAGGTCGAAGCCTATGGTTGCTTGGATGGTTGAATGTTGTTAATGAGAATAGTAATTCACTTTTCTTAACAATAGGACCTGGGGATTTCTTGGTTCATCATGCTATTGCTCTAGGTTTGCATACAACTACATTGATTTTAGTACAGGGCACTTTAGATGCACGCGGTTCCAAATTAATGCCGGATAAAAGGATTTTGGGTATAGTTGTCCTTGTGACGTCCCAGGGCGCGACGGTACTTGTGATATTTCTGCTTGGGACGCATTTTATTTGGCAGTTTTTTGGATGTTAAAAACCATTGAGTGGGTTACTTTTTATTGGCATTGGAAACATATCACATTATGGCAGGGTAACATTTCACAATTTAATGAATCCTCCACTTATTTGATGGGATGGTTAAGAGATTACCTATGGTTAAACTCTTCACAACTTATCAATGGATATAATCCTTTTAGGATGAATAGTTTATCGATATGGGCTTGGATGTTCTTATTTGGACATCTTGTTTGGGCTACTGGATTTATGTTCTTAATGTCATGGCGGGGGTATTGACAGGAATTAATTGAGACTTTAGCATGGGCTCATGAATGCACACCTTTAGCTAATTAATTCGCTTGAGAGATAAGCCCGTGGCTCTTTCCATTGTGCAAGCAAGATTGGTTGGATTAGCTCACTTTTTCGTTGGTTATATATTCACTTATGCAACTTTCTTGATTGCCTCAACATCAGGCAAGTTTGGTTAATTTAGTTTTTTTGTACTGTATCAGCACCTAGTTCATTACTCTTGATAGAGAGGGAGGATTCACTTTCTTAGATTTCTTATCTATTTTTCCATCTAGGATTAGAACCGTATACTTGATAATAATGGCAGCATAACTCTTAAGTTGCTTTAATCTGTTGAATTTCACCTCTGCACCTCTTTCTTGGGGCATAGGTGAACCTATAATTGATAGAGCGTATGCTAAATCCCCAACCCTCATGATGCACTTCGTTTGATTCATTCCGCTTATCGTACCACTTAGAGCTTTCAAACCCTTTTCTTAGTGTTGCAGTAGTATGTTGTTATTTATATATAGGAATGGTATGTTTAATAGCTCATACATGTGTAATTCAAATTCTACAGTACACGGTTCTTCTGTTCAATGAGTTCTGATTTTCCTAGGTCTAATAATATGTTTACTGGTTCGTTTTCACCGGAGGAGGCAGCTAGAAATCTTGTTTTGTCAGTAGGTTGGCGTACAAGGAGGATAAAGGAAAGCCCGTTTGTAGTTTAATTCATTAGAACCAAATGGCACGTTGAGAAAGAAGAACTTCCACATGTCGAGCATCATTACCGAACTGGTGACTTCACCACCTGTTCCACTATTAGCTTTCTTGCCTTATCACAATCGAATTAATTGATACAACAAGAGCAACTGGAACTACTACATCTGAGAGAGATGAGGAACCTAACCTACGGTGAAAGCCGAAAGCCTTACACATTGCTTTAAGAATGGGTCTAGTGGCCTTTCCCTCCTCGAGTTAGCAAGCCAACTCGAGTGTTTTACCCTCGTGTCACTAGTGCAACACGAGCCAATTAAAAAAACTATTGGAACTAAAGAGAAATCCATCTCTATACAAACTCGTGTTCTTGTTATTGATTGAGTTACGAGAATGAAGAAGCGTAGCACACCTTTTCTCTCAATTCAAGTTTCCATTCAATAAGTGCATCATGTATTTCGTATACAAAGAAAAGGAACCACTTCTATTATTTTCTCTTAAGTATAAGAGGGATAGGTACTTATTCCTGGCCGATGGTACATTGTTAAGCGATCGCTCACTATCTGTAAATGGAGTGTTAGTTTCAAATAGAGATTATGTGGGTGTGAAGTGTACTGAAGATCAAGGTTTTTCTTCTTACTAACTTTGTCAAAGAGGCTAAAAAAACAATAAATGACCAACGAAACTTCGAGTGAGTAGGATAAGGAGGAGTAGTCGGAGGATCTGAGAAGGGAATTAGAGAAAAAAGAGCAGCAGCTCATTAATAACACCTAGGCTTTTGAATTAACTCTGCGATTTGGAAGACGGAGGAAATGAAAGTAGAAGAAGTTACAGAAACTCGAAACCACATGTTCAATCTTTTTTTAGCGGTTTCCCTAGAGATCTTTATCATTAACGCAACCTTCATTTTGCTCATTCATGAAGTTGTATTTAGTACCTCTAAGAAAGATGATTATCTACTGTTAGTTAGTAATGTGGGTTGGCTTGGATTACTTAGTGTTGCGCGCCTAGGAGGGCAGTGCGCTTGGGATGCGGAGGAGCTATTATCGCCCAACTCCCTAACCTAATGTGGCCAGACCGCAGGGAACCTTAGCATGGGGGGGACGTCCTAATCCTGTTGCCGCCGCAAGGCCGGCTAATCGTACGCAGCAGGAGCAAGGGAACTCCCCTAGTTCAGGAAGGCACATGAGTCCCAACGCTATTATGAATGTACGACCGACACTACACTACGTAGGTACCTATGCATGCAGGTGAGGCGTCAGTCGCGGGCTGGCGGCGGCGCCGGATGGGCCCGAGAGGGCCAGCTATGGGCCTGCCGGGCTCTGCACGCTGGTGGAGAGGGGAGGCGCGGCGAGGCGCCACTTGGCTACAGCGCAGCCGAAGGGAGGAGGACACGTGGCGTCTGAGAGGTGGTGGGGCACAGATTTCGAGGAGGAGGGAGGTGGTGTCCAAAAATGGCAGGTGGAGGTGGCTTAAATAGGCAGGGAGGCTAGGGTTTGAGGGTTTGGGGGTTTTTTTGACCGTGCGATTGCCATTGGATGGCCGGATCGGGGTGGATAGGCTAGGTCGGTTGATTGGGCTGGGTAGAGGGGGTTGGACCAAGAAGAGAGGGAAGTTTGTGGCCCGTGACATGTTTATAAAACCGAAAACGTCCGGCTATTTATCCGGCTATAATGCCACTATACTTCTCTGTCGGTGTATCGAACGACCTCTGAATGCGACGAAATTTGGCAGGCAGCCTATCTACAAAATACTACGACCGCTCTCCAAGTTTCGTCCCAATCCAAGAATGTTTCATACACACTTTTAAAAACAATATTTTACGATGCCGCGGGCGCGTGCATGTGTGGTTTGTCTCGAAACGGTCAACGGCGAGAACGGAGAGAATCGACAACTAAGAACGGATGCAAGTTTTGAAAAATGACGACAACAGAGTGCCGATGCTATGCAGATGATGCGAATGATGCGATGATGCATGCGACAACCAAATAAATCACACGATGACAACGGAATAAAACGGGAATCATCTGGAGCGTCGGTCTCGGGCTGTTACAAGAGTCATACTATATTTTTCATGTTGAGTTGTAAGTAAATAAAAGTGTGATGGACATCATTATTAGGGCAGTGTCTTAGTGAGGAAAGGATGATGGATACAATGATTCCCCCACAAGTCGGGATGAGACTCCGGACAAAAAATAAAGAAAGAAAGAAAAAAAGAAAAAACAAGAGAAAAAGAAATAAAAAAGAGATAAAAAAGAAGAAAAGAAAAAGGAAAGAAAAAAGAAATAAAATAAGAGAAAAAGAGAGAAGCGATAGTGCTACTACTTCTTTTTCCACACTTGTGCCTCAAAGTGGCACGATGTTCTTCATATAGAGAGTCTCTTGTTTTGTCACTTTCATATGCTAGTTTGAATTTTTCAATATAGAACTTGGCTTGTATATTCCGATGACGGGCTTCCTCAAATGCCCGAGGTCTTCATGACCAAGCAAGCTGGATGCACACCCACTTAGCTTCATTTGAGCTTTCATACACTTATAGCTCTAGTGCATCCGTTGCATGTCAATCCATACTCCTAGCATTGATATCTATTGATGGGCATCTCCATATCCCATTGATATGCCTAGTTGATGCGAGACTTTCTTCTCCACTTTTACCCCTTTGAAACCTACCACCATATTCTATTCCACCTTTATGCTATATCCATGGTTCTCGCTCATATATTGCGTTAGTAATAAAAAGCTGAAGCGTGTAAGAAGTATGATCCAATTGTCTGACTTTACACCATGGTGCTTGACATTTCTATTTATGTGGTGAAGACGGAGCCATGCTATTCTTATATGATAAAATGAATAGGGGGTGAACATTCTTTAAGGATCATATACTTTGAAACTTGATGATTATGTTGCTTATGTTTATAAGTATTGGTATGTTGATGTTTGTTAATTCATCATTTCTCAATTATCATACCTGCAATAGATTACATGTTGGGTAGCATGTCACATAAAAAACTATGTTTTTATAATTCACCTACTCGAGGACGAGCAGGAATTAAGCTTGGGGATGCTTGATACGTCTCCAAGATATCTATAATTTTTGCTTGTTCCATGCTATAATATTAATATTATCATTCTACGATGCTTTTTCGGTGATTATTTATCAAGTCATATTATTTTTGAGCACTAACCTATTAACCCAGTGCCCAGTGCCAGTTGCTATTTTCTGCATGTTTTTGACTTTTCAGGTTTACAGTACCAAACAAAGTCCATTTGGCACGAAACTTTTTTAGGATTTTTTATAAACCAAAAGAAGATTTGGAAGCTTCGGGAGGAGACCAGAGGCTCCACGAGGGAGGCAGCACACAACAGGGCGCGCACAGGAGGGGTGGCCATGCCCTGATGTGTGTTGTCCCCCTTGGGTGGCCCCCGACGCCCCACTCTGACCTATAAATTCTTATTACTCCCCAAAACCCTAGAGAGCCTCCCAAAACACTTTTTCTGCCGCCGCAATTGTCTATTCTGCCATGTGCCAATCTGGAGCCGTGTTTCGGTGCCCTGCCGAAGGGGGGATCGATCACGGAGGGCCTCTACATCAACCTTGCTGCTCCCATGGTGATGTGTGAGTAGTTCCCTATAGACCTACGGGTCCGTAGTTAGTACCTAGATTGCTATCTCTCTCTCTCCCATGATCTTCAATACAAAGTTCACCGCATCTTCGCGGTGATCTATAACATGTAATCACTTTGTGCGGTGCGTTTGATGGGATCTGATGAATTGTGGGTTTATGTTCAGATTATTCATGAAAAAGATTTGAGTCTTCTCTGATTTCTATTATGATTCTTATTTGCATGATTATTATAGCTTCGTAAATCTCCCTGGTCTTTTGAAATAGTTTGGCCAACTAGATTGATATTTCTTCAGTGAGAGGGGTGCGTTGTAGTGGGTTCAACCTGTGATTTCTATATCCTAGTGACAAAGTAGGGGACAAGATACGTCTTTGTGTCATATTGATCGAATTCTCTTTGTATACATGATGTCTATCAGAATGAGGGCTCCGGGGACCCAAAGAGGTTCGAACACTGGGGTGCGCTGGTTCTCCCGCCCTACTCTGCCTCGCAACCTCACGACGACTCTCCGGCATGCTCGAGCTAAGGAAGAAGAACAGTAGTAATGGTAGTTTACCCAGGTTCGGGCCACCTTGCGGTGTAAAACCCTACTCCTGCTTGTCTGGATTGCTTGAGGGTGAGAAGGAGCACAAAGGTGGGTTCTGGCTAGCTTTCGGTCCATCCCCTTCTACGGCAGCAGCCAGCCCTGGTTCTCTTCCCCCAAAAACACAAAGCGGGAAGGGTTGCCACAATAGCCAATTTGAAGGGGGGCAAGACTGCAACTTATCCTGATAAAAGTAGTCTTCGCCTGCAAAAGCCTCCTGCTGTGACGCACTGGTGGGCTCGGGGATGACCTCCGTCCTGGCGAGCCCAAAACCTCAGTCTTCTTGCACCAAACGGGAAACCTTTGGAGATTGCTTTGGCAGCCGGCGAGCTGGCACTGCTCCCTTAGCACAGAAGAGGAAAGCCTGCTCATCCGCGCCTGCTAGCACGGCTCCTGGCGCCACTCGGCGTGGCGCGCATCACCCAGGGGAAGATGTAGTACCGCGTGACCCCACCGAGCCACCCTTGGTTAGCCCGCCCCGCGAAGGCCTTGGCGGCAGCCTCGGGTGGCGACCTTGTGAGGGGGCTTCGTGAGGCTCCTGACGATGCTCGCTGACATGCGCCTCGCGAGGTGGGGGCCCTTGCGAGGGTCTTGCTCGTGAAGTCCAATGGTGGGTCGTGCTGGGCCCATGGCATGCGTCGCGCCCTGGGCCATAGGTAGACGGGCCTGGGTACCCCCAATCCCACGGGCCCGATAGTAGCCCCCGGGCCCGCAGCATGCACGATTCCGCCAGTTGGAGGGGCGAAATGGAGCGGGCCCCAACCGTCTGCGGGTCAGGCGTGACATGTGGCGCACGACAGGGCGCAGGATGCCCCAACTTCCCCAAGATGCCGTGGCAACTGCCCTGGCTGACATAGAGCCTGCGCACGGCACGTGGCCATCATTGCTCTTCCTGAAGATCTTCAGGGAAGCTGGCAAGCGCTGATATGTCTCCAACGTATCTATAATTTTTGATTGTTCCATGCTGATATATTACCATTCTAGGATACTTTTTGGGTCATTATTTAATATTTATAACATTTTTTGAGCACTAACCTATTGACCCAGTGCCCAGTGCCAGTTTTTGTTTTCTGCGTGTTTTTGCCTTTGCAGGTTTACTATACTAAACGAATTCCAATTGCCACGAAATGTTTTGATGATTTTTTCTAGACTATATGAAGACCTAGAAGCTTAACAAGGAATGCGGGAGGCATACGAGGGCCCCACCACACATTAGGGTGCACCCTGGGGGCGCCCTGATATGTGGTGGCCCCCTTGGGAACCTCCCGACGTCCCTCTTCAGCATATAAATTCTCCAATATTCTGAAAACGCTAGAGGTAGTCCCGAAACCCTTTTTCCGCCGCCGCAAGTCTCTGTTCCGTCGCGAGGCCATCTGGAGCTCCGTTCCGGCACCCTGCAGGAGGGGGGATCGACCACAGAGGGCCTCTTCATCAACCTTGCTGCCCTCATGATGATGTGTGAGTAGTTCACCACAAACCAACGGGTCCATAGCTAGTACCTAGATGGCAATCTCTCTCTCTCTCTCTCTCTCTTATGATCTTCAATACAATGGTCATCGCATCTTCGCTTTGATCTATCCGATGTAATCCTATTGTGCGGTGTGTTTGTTGGGATCCGATGAATTGTGGGTTTATGTTCAGATTATTCATGAAAAGTATTTGACATGCCTATGAATTATATTAACTCTTAAGTGCATGATCATTATAGCTTCGTAATGCTCTCCAATCTATTGATATGCTTTGGCCAAGTAGATTGATATTTCATCGGAGGGAGTGGTGCGTTGTGGTAGGTTCAACCTGGCGAGTTTCTATATCCCAGTGACAAAGTAGGGGACAAGATGTGTCTTTGTGTTGTTGCTCCTAAGGATAAATTGATGGGGTTCATTCATATTGTTTGAGTTTATTTTGTCTACATCATGTCATCGTTCTCCAAGCATTACTCTGTTTTACTTAATACTCTAGATGCATGCTGGATAGCGGTCGATGAGTGGAGTAATAGTAATAGGTGCAGGCAGGAGTTGGCCTATTTGCTGATGGACGTGATGCCTATATATACATGATCATTTCCGTGAACATCGCATAACTATCTGCTTTTCTATCAATTGCCCAACAGTAATTTGTTTACCCACCATATGCTGCCTACATGAGAGATGTCACTAGGGAACACTATGGCCCCCGGGTCTATTCACTTATATATTCGCAAACGCTATATTTACCTTGATTCCTTCATTTACTTTTTATTTATTTTTCAAGTTATATTTATCAACAATTATCTACACAACTCATTTTCTTGCAAATAACGAGATCAAGGGGATTGACAACTCTCATGCCCGTGTTGGGTGCAAGTTGTTTGTTCATTTGTGTGCAGCCGCTGAAGACGGTTGAGGATTGATATTCCTATTGCTTCGATAAACCTTGGTTTCATAACTGAGGGAAATACTTATCCGCTTTGTACTGCAATTACTCGTTCATCTCCACAAGTATCAGGAAGGATTTCTGGCGCCGTTGCCGGGGAATATCATCATCAACTACCAAGTAACTTTACACAAATTTTCATTTACTTGTTCTTATTTTTATTTGCTGTTATATTTAGCTTGTCTCATAAAAATCAAAAATACAAAAAATATTTATCTGTGATTGTTACTAGTTTGCTTCTTCACTTGCTAGTTTACTTGTCTTGCTTGTTACTTTGATTGTTCGGTCACCATGTCCCAAGATACTACTAAGTTGTGTGACTTCTCCAATACTAATAATAATGATTTTATTATAACACCTATACCACCCGCCACTAGTGCGGAGGCTTTTGATATTAATGCTGCATTGCTAAATCTTGTCATGAAAGATCTATTTTCGGGAAGTCCTAATGAGGATCCCGCGTCACATCTTAATACCTTTGTTGAATTATGTGACATGCAAAAGAAAAATGATATGGATAATGATATTGTGAAATTAAAATTATTTCCTTTTTCACTAAGATATAAAGCTAAGGCTTGGTTTTCATGTTTACCGCGTAATAGTATTGGAACATGGGATAAGTGTAAAGATGCTTTTATTGCCAAGTATTTTCCTCCTGCTAAGATCATATCCCTTAGAAATCAAATAATGAATTTTAAACAGCAAGATCAAGAGCTTGTTGCACAAGCTTGGGAGAGAATGAAATTAATGATAAGGAATTGTCCAACTCACGGTTTAAATATGTGGATGATTATCCAAAACTTTTATGATGGACTAAACTTTGTGTCTAGAAATCTTCTAGATTCTGCTGCAGGTGGTACCTTTATGGATGTGACCTTAGGAGAGGCCACCAAACTTCTGGACAACATCATGAAAAATTATTCTCAACGGCATACCGAAAGGGCTCCAACCGGTAAGAAGGTAAATTCTGTTGAAGCAATCGCTACTTTGAGTGAAAAAGTGGATGCTCTTATGAATATGGTTGCTAGTAAAAATTCTCATGTTGATCCCAATGATGTTACCTTGTCTACTTTGATTGAGCAAAATAATGATGCTATTGATGTGAAATTTGTCTCGCGAAATAATTTCAATAACAATGCTTATAGAGGAAATTTCAATTCTAGACCGTATCCCGGTAATTCGTCTAACAAATATGGAAACTCTTATGGTAATTCTTATGGCAATTCTTCTACAAATGCTAATAGGATACCCTCTGATCTTGAGAACACAATTAAAGAATTTATTAATTCTCAAAAGGTTTTCAACATTATGGTAGAAGAAAAATTGCATGTAGTTGACACTTTGGCTAAAAACATGGATAGAATTGCTCTTGATGTGGAAACTATTAAAAATAAAGCTTTGCCACCCAAGCATGATTTCAATGATGCTATTAAATCTATCAAAATATCTATCAATGAAAGTAAGGAGGGGACCGCTAATTTGAGAGCTAAGCGGGAATTCTTAGAAAAAGCTCTTCCACCCGGTTTTTACCGGAATCATGATGAAGATCTTAAAATGATTGGTGTTTCTCTTATTGAATCTTTATTTTCCTGTCTGAATATAAATTATAAAGGGACTGGAGATGAGTCAACTTTAGTACAGGAGCATCCCGTTTGCTTGGAGGGTGATGATTTTGATGCTAAAACAGAAAAATGTGGGTTTGGAGAGGTCAAAATTTAACTAGTGATGCACCCACTATCTTGGATTACAAGGAATTTAATTATGATAATTGATCTTTAGTAGAATGTATTTCCTTGTTGCAATCTGTCATTAGCTCACCCAATGCTTATGAACAAAACAAAGCTTTTACCGAACATATAGTAGAAGCTATGATAAGAGCTTATGATGCGAAACTTGAGCTTGAAGTTTCTATTCCTAGAAAATTGCATGATGAGTGGGAACCTAATATCAAAATAAATATCAATAAATATGAATGCAATTCTTTGTGTGACCTTGGTGCTAGTGTTTCAACTATTCCTAAAACTCTTTGTGATGTGCTCGGTCTCACTAATATTGAAGATTGTTCCCTCAACTTACATCTTGCGGATTCTACCATCAAGAAACCTTTAGGTAGAATTAATTATGTGCTTATTATTGCAAATAAAAATTATGTGCCTATAGATTTCATTGTGCTTTATATTGATTGCAATCCTTCTTGTCCCATAATACTTGGAAGCCCTTTCTTACGAATTATAGGTGCAATCATTGACATGAAAGAAGGAAACATAAGGTTCCAATTCCCATTAAAGAAAGGGATGGAACACTTCCCTAGAAATATAATTACACCACCTTATGAATCAATTATGATAGCCACTTATGGGTGGAGTGTCAAAGATGACAATACTTGAAACTATGCATTATGCCTAGCTAGGGGCATAAAACAATAGCGCTTGTTGGGAGGCAACCCAATAGTTATCTTACATTTTTTCATTAAACTTTCTGTTTGTTTTTAATAGAATGATTATTGCCTGTGTAATGATTATGTATTTGTGTTTAAATTAGTGTTTGTGCCAAGTAAAGCCTTTGGAATGACTCACAAGATGAGTAGAATCGATGCTGAAACAAAACAGAAACTTTTGACTCCAGTACATGAATTTTCATTTTATTTCTAGAGCCTGATAATGATCTGAAATTTTTACAAAGTGTTTATATACAAATTTTCAAGGTTTTACTAATTTTTCAGAATTTTTAGTGTTACATAAGTATATGGTCTCTACAGATTTCTACAGACTATTCTGTTTTAGACAGATTCTGTTTTTGCTTGCATAGTTGCTTATTTTGATTATGCTATGGATTGTATCGGGGGGTATAAGCCATGGAGAAGTTAGAATACAGTACCTATTATGCATTTATGAAGTTTTAATCAATTTATAACAGTACCTAAAGTATGCAATATGTTTCTTTTACTAACGGATCTCACGAGGTTTTGTTGAGTTTTGTGTGATTGAAGTTTTCAAGTTTTGGGTGTAATCTTGATGGACGAAGGGATAAGGAGTAGCAACAGCCTAAGCTTGGTGATGCCCAAGGCACCCCAAGATAATAATTTAAAGGAGACTCAAGCATCTAAGCTTGGGGATGCCCCGGAAGGCATCCCCTCTTTCGTCTCAAATCCATCGGTATGTCACTTGAAGCTATATTTTTATTCGTCACATGATATGAGTTTTGCTTGGAGCGTCGTTTGCTTTTAATTTCAGTTTGCCACAATCATTGTTTGTTGGACACACCTATTTAAGAGGGACACACCATCATCATAATTTGTTAGAATACTCTATGTGCTTCACTTATATCTTTTGAGCTTAGTAGTTGCTCTAGTACTTCACTTATATCTTTTTGAGCACTGTGGAGTGTAGATTTTATAGAAATGATTTCACTCTCGTTCTTCACTTATATTTGTTTGAGAGTTAATAAATAGTGACAGTAATTTGCATGGGTCATACAGACTAGCCCAAAAATATTAGGTATTCAATGAATGATAATCAAAACCATCATGTAGCACATATATAGAAATCGTGGGTCAATGATATTGATGTAGTAATATGAAATAGGTGTGAGTTCATAATTGTTAAACCGTAGAAGTGCTGATATAAAGAGGGGTTGGCCTTTTTGTTCATATAAAAATTAAAGAGGCATGGTGATGATGTGTGAGCATTTCTATTCATGGTTGAAATCCTAGTGTTGTTTCGGGTCGGGAGCGCGCGATGGTTAACTCCTACCAACCTCTTGCCTCGGGGCATGCGATTAGTACTTTGATTTATGATAAACTAATAAAACTTTGCAATAAGTATATGAGTTCTTTATGACTAATGTGAAACAATGGACATACACAATCTCACCTTTTCATAATTTGCTAGCCTCTTCGGTACCGTGCATAGCCCGTTCTGACCTCGAGGATTGGTGCAACTTTCGCCGGTGCATCCAAACCCCGTGACATGATATGCTCTGTTGCACATAAGCCTTATTATATCTTCCTCAAAACAGCCACCATACCTACCTATTATGGCATTTCCATAGCCATTACGAGATATATTGCCATGCAAATTCCATCGTCACTTCACATGACTAGTTCGTTCATTGTCATATTGCTTTGCATGATCATATAGAGCTGACATAGTATTTGTGGCAAAGCCACCTTCATAATGTATTTGGTACATGTCACTCTAGATCATTTCACATCCTGGTACACTGCCAGAGGCATTCATAGAGAGTCATATCTTCATATCAGTTCTCCATGTTGAGTTGTAAGTAAATAAAAGTGTTATGATCATCATTATTAGAGCATTGTCCCATTGAGGAAAGAATGATGGGACGATGATTCTCCCATAAATCGAGATGTGGTTCTGGACGAAAATAAAGATGGGGGAGGCCAAATGAGCCCACCATCCATTGAAAAAAATGAGATAAAATTAGAGAAGGGACTTTGCTACTATCCTTTACCACGCTTGTGCCTCAAAGTGGCACCATGTTCCTCATGTAGAGAGTCTCATGATATATCACTTTCATATGCTAGTGGGAATTACCTATTCATTATTTCAAACTTGGCTTGTATATTCCTACGACGGGCTTCCTCAAATGCCCGAGGTCTTCATCAGCAAGCAAGTTGGATGCACACCCCACTTAGCTTCATTTGAGCTTTCATACACTTATAGCTCTAGTGCATCATTTGCATGGCAATCCCTACTCCTTGCATTGACATCTATCGATGGGCATTTCCATAGCCCATTGGTACGCCTAGTTGATGTGAGACTATCTTCTCCACTTCCTACCCCTTTGATATCTACCACCATACTCTATTCCACTTAAATGCTATGTCGAATGGCTCACGCACATGTATTGCGTGAAGAATAAAAAGTTGATGCATATTGAAAAAGTACGAACCAATTGCCTGACTTGGACACCGTGGTGCTTAACATTTGTATTAATGTGGTGAAGATGGAGCCATGCCTTGCTAATACAATAAGATGAATGGGGGGGTAAACATTTCTTAAGAATCGTATAGTTTTATGAATAACAATTCTGTTTCTTACACTTTGAATATTGCTATGTTAATATTTGATGAGTCATCTTTTCTCAATGAGCATACCTGAATAATATTAAATAGTGGATAGCATGTCACATCAAAAATTCTGTTTTTATCATTTACCTACTCGAGGATGAGCAGGAATTAAGCTTGGGCATGCTTGATGCGTCTCCAACGTATCTATAATTTTTGATTGTTCCATGCTGATATATTATCATTCTAGATTACTTTTTGGGTCATTATTTACCAATTTATAATATTTGTTGAGCACTAACCTATTGACCCAGTGCCCAGAGCCAGTTGCTGTTTTGTGCGTGTTTTTGCCTTTGCAGGTTTACTGTACCAAACGAAGTCCAATTGCCACGAAACTTTTTGATGATTTTTTCTGCACTATATGAAGACCTAGAAGCTTCAGAAGGAAGTCGGAAGGCACACGAGGGCCCCACCACACATCAGGGCGCGCCCTAATATGTGGTGACCCCCTCGGGCACCTCCCGACGTCCCTCTTCGGCCTATAAATTCTCTAATATTCTAAAAACCCTGGAGGCAGTCCCGAAACCCTTTTTCTGCCGCCGCAAGTCTCTGTTCCGTCGCGAGGCCATCTGGAGCTCCGTTCCGGCACCCTGCCGAAGGGGGGATCGACCACGAAGGGCCTCTTCATCAACCTTGCTGCCCTCATGATGATGTGTGAGTAGTTCACCACAGACCTACGGGTCCATAGCTAGTACCTAGATGGTAATCTCTCTCTCTTATGATCTTCAATACAATGGTCATCACATCTTCGCTTTGATCTATCCGATGTAATCCTATTGTGCGGTGTGTTTGTTGGGATCCGATGAATTGTGGGTTTATGTTCAGATTATTCATGAAAAGTATTTGAGATGCCTCTGAATTATATTATCTCTTAAGTGCATAATCATTATAGCTTCGTAATGCTCTCCGATCTATTGATATGCTTTGGCCAAGTAGATTGATATTTCATCGATGGGAGTGGTGCGTTGTGGTAGGTTCAACCTGGCGAGTTTCTATATCCCAGTGACAAAGTAGGGGACAAGATGTGTCTTTGTGTTGTTGCTACTAAGGATAAAACGATGGGGTTCATTCATATTGTTTGAGCTTACTTTGTCTACATCATGTCATCGTTCTCCAAGCATTACTCTGTTTTACTTAATACTCTAGATGCATGCTGGATAGCGGTCGATGAGTGGAGTAATAGTAATAGGTGCAGGCAGGAGTCGTCCTATTTGTTTATGGACATGATGCCTATATATACATGATCATTGCCGTGAACATCGCATAACTATCCGCTTTTCTATCAACTACCCAACAGTAATTTGTTTACCCACCGTATGCTGCCTACATGAGAGATGTCGCTAGGGAACACTATGGCCCCCGGGTCTATTCAATTATATATTCGCAAATGCTATATTTACCTTGCGGCCTTTATTTACTTTTTATTTATTTTTCAATTCATATTTATCAACAATTATCTACACAACTCATTTGCTTGCAAATAACAAGATCAAGGGGATTGACAACAATCTTGCCCGCGTTGGGTGCAAGTTGTTTGTTCATTTGTGTGCAGCCGCTGAAGATGGTTGAGGATTGATATTCCTATTGGTTCGATAAACCTTGGTTTCATAACTGAGGGAAATACTTATCCGCTTTGTGCTGCAATTACCCGTTCCTCTTCATAGAAAACCCAACGAAGATCAAAAGTATCAAGCGCCTAGACTGCTGCATGGAGAGCGACAACAGCGGCGGCGGCAGCTCCTCTAACAGCTCTTCCTCCAGGGGAAGCGGGAGCGACGACGACTCCAACGACTCCTCGGGCGTCCGCGTCGAGAAGGAAGACTCTAACTAGGCACAAGCGGCGCCAGAGTCGGAGTCCTGGAGGCGGCGATGCTCGGGCCCGGTCCTTCCTCTTTTGCTTTTTTCCTGCGATGAACCATGTTGGCCCCGCGGGGGCGTGTAAGAAGAACTATGGCCCTCTCTCCATAAGTTTAATGCTGTTTTGGTCGAAAATGAGTTCGCTCTTAGCGGTTCTCGTTAGGCTTGTACCCTTCTCTATGATCGCCTTAATGCTCTGCGTCGCTAGGACCCAGCCCCCGAGCAGGACTCAGCCGTCGCTAGTATGTCAGGTCGCGATGCCTGGGACAAGGCCAGGAGGTGAGGGGCCCGAAGTCTAGTAAGAGCTCCCGAGGCACGATGCTTAGGAGGTCCCCCTTGACACGCAAGCGGCTCACACGAGAGAAGAGGCTTCCGCCCGGAGCGAGGTTACGGGAAGAAGAAACACTACCAAAGATCACTGAGCCACGTGGGGCGGTTAACTTAACTTTTTGGAACTCATCGCGAGGCGGCCGCGGCCAGCGAGAGGTTCACGTGGCACGAGGGGCGTCTTCCCGAAGTACACTTCCTTACTTCAACTTCGGCGAGGTTATAGGCTCCGTCCCCAAAGAATGTCTCGACGACCTGGCAGAAGCTGTGGAAATCCACATGAGCGCGTTGCTTGGGCGGTTCTCCCGCAGCAGCGACGAGGAGCCTGGCGAGGCCGCGGTGGATGATGACAATGGCTGCGGCGACCCTTCTTCCTGAAGCTTCCTTTTATCATCCTGCAATAGACTGATTCTGCCACACGGAGGTGTAAGATGACAGTTTAATTTGTGAAACACTCATAGTTTGTAATAACTGTTTGTAATCCGCGCGTTTCCTTTCCGTGCTTGGTTTCTCTCTTGCTTGCCTTCATGCTCTACGTTGGCAGGGCCCAACCCCATGCATACCTCAACCGTCGCTGGAATGTCAGGCCACGATGCATGGACAAAGCCAAGAGGTGAGGGGCTCTAGGAGCTAGTGAAGGCTCCTGAGGCGCGATGCTCAAGGACCCCCCTTTAACGCGCTAGCGGCCCGCGTGAGGGGAAAACGCTGGCAATGGCGAGGCTGCCCCGGGGGGTTCTAATAATTTGTTTTTCGTAATGCCAATAGCTTGTCACTTGCCGGGCGTGCCTTGTGAGACCCCTCATGTGATCCATCCTAAAGAAAATTCCTGCGCACAAACGCTTCATTTCGAACGACGCACGCGCGCTAGCTTGCACTTGGGTGTCACGTGAGGAGACCATACACCAAGGGCCTTGGTGGGGTGACGTGCGCAGGGGCAGGCCCGCGAGCCAGAGCCCAGTCCCTTGGGTTTTTCAGCGCTGCTTGTCGGGCCCCTAGAACTGGGGGTACCCAGGCCCGTCTACCCGCGGCCCGGGCGAGGCGCTGGTTCTAAGCGACCAGGTGGCCCACTCGTCATCCTCCTGAGGGGAGCCTTCGCGAGGACTGATGCCTCGGGAGGTGCACGACAGCCGAGACGCCGCAAGCTTCCTGGGGACACTCCTTCCCGCGAAGCCACCTCTAACGCCCTCGCGGGTACATGTGGTTCTGCCCCCCACGTGGTCAACGTGGCTCGCACCGAGCGGCCTCCATGGCCGCACCAGCTGGCATGGAGGAGAGAGTTTCCTCATTGGTGATAGAAGGGCCGCGCCAGCCTGTGGGTTCCCAAAGCATCCCCCAAAGGTTTCCTCTTCCGTGCAAGAAGACCAGGACCAAGGGCTCGGCAGGACGGATGTCACCCCCGAGTCCACGAACGTGTCACGGCAGGGAACTTTAGCAGGCAAAGACCACCTTTTGTCAGGATAAGCTGCAACCTTGTCCCCTTCCAAAATGGCCGTTGTGGCAACCCTTCCCACCTGATATTTTCGGGGAAGAGGACCGGGGCCAATATAAGGAGGGAACCGGCCCTCCTTCTAGAGAGACACTTCGGTTGGGCAAGAACAAGCCTTGTACCCGTCTTCCTACCCAAGCAATCTACCAAGCAGGAGTAGGGTTTTACACTGCGAGGTGGCCCAAACCTGGGTAAACTATGTGTGTTCCTGTTCGTCTTCTTAGCTCAAGTCACTGGAGAGTCGTCGTGAGGTTGTGAGGTAGAGTAGGGCCAGAGAGCGAGTGCACCCTAGTGTTCGAACCTTGTTGGGTCTGCGGAGCCCCAAATCCGACATTTGGCGCGCCAAGTAGGGGGGCGTCGACGCTCTTCAACTCCGACAACTCCGGCTTCACCAACCCCATGGCCGACGCTGGCCGTGTGCGCGCTGAGCGTTGGGTAGCCCGGGTCGTTCAGACCACCCCGGTTGGCCGCGGTGGTCGTCGCCACTCCGCTGGCGCCGATGGTGCAGATGCCACTGACCCCGCTGCTCGCGAGCAACGGGATTCCTCCGCACACCCCTCTGTGTAGTGGGAGGGCCGCACCGCCATGGCTTCCTCCTGCCATGCTCGCCTCGAGCAGGTGAACGCGCAGGCGGCGCTGCTCATGGCACGCGAGCTGCTCCGCTACCGCCCTGCGGACGGGCCCGGCTATGATGCGTGGCTGGGCCGCATCACGGAACTCGTCACCGCCACCGGGAAGGTCCCAGCACCCTCTCGGTTGTTTCGCCCCCCGCCATCCGGCGAGGGCGAAGTGGCTCACGGAGCGCCTCCGCCTCCTCCCATGCACGAAGAGTGGGACGAACCCCGGCACTACGCGCGCCCCCGCGACCCGTGCCACGAAGCACCCCCACGGAACCAGGATGAGGCCAGCTGCCAGATCGTCAACCGTGTGGCGCTTGATGGGCACGCGGCTCTTGACCAGCAGCACCAGCGTCAAGACCGGGTCGCGCAGGATGTGGCCGCGGCCGGGCGCCAGAACCAGGCCGCCCTCGCGCGCGGTGGTTCTCTGGGTACCGTGGGCTGTCGGGCCTTCACCCGTGAGCTTCGTAGGGTGGTCTGGCCCGCCAAGTTCAGGCCCGAGCTGCCCCCGCGCTTGATGGCACCATCGACCCCACGGAATTCCTCCAGCTCTATGCACTGAGCATGGAGGCAGCGAGCGGCGATGACAAGGCCATGGTGAACTGGCTCCCGATGGCTCTCTAGGATGGTGCGCGGTCCTGGCTCCTGAACCTGACCGAGAACTCGGTCTCTTCATGGAGCAAGCTCTGCGAGCTGTTCATCGCCAACTTCAAGGGCATGCATGACCGTCCCCTCAACGTCAACGACCTGCGGCACGTGAAGCGGTGCCCTGGAGAGACCCTGTGCAAGTACGTCCAACGGTTCAGTCAGGTACACAACAAGATCCCACGCGCTACAGACGAAGCCGTCATCATGGTGTTCACCAACGGTGTCAAGGACCTTAAGATGTGCGAGAAGCTCGCCATCAACAACAACCTAAGCTCGGCCCTGGAGTTGTTCAACATTGCCGACAAGTGCGCCAAGGCAGAGGAAGGACGCCTGTTCACCCACGACGACCCGGACGCCGTGCAAGATGTCGACAAGGCATAGGCCTAGGAGGTCAAGCGCAAGGGCCCTACCGTGCTCGTGGCGGAGCCTGAGTAGAAGCGCATCCATGACCAAACCGCGCCCGAAAAAGATCGACGTCCGTTCTGCATCTACCATAACCTGCACACCCACAACACCGAAGACTGTCAGGAGCTCAGGATCCTTCGAGACGAGCACGTTGGCCGGCACCCGGAGACAAGCGACCGTGGCGCAGGCCGTGGAGGAGGTGGCGGTCGTGGCGGCGGCCGATGGGACGGTCGCGGCGGCAACCCCCACAAGGGTTGGCAGGAGCAGCCTCGCCACAACGGCCGACGCGACCAACCTCGCGACGTGCGCCCTTGGGACAACGCCGCGCTTCCCCCGCTACCGCCGCCCCCAAGAAGGAGCGACAATGGCCAGCGCGATGAGAACGCTGGGGGCTACCAAGTGCCTCGCGCTGTGTCTTGCATTCTTGGCGGGGCCCATACCCCTATGTCCAACCATCGGTTCAAGCTGTTTTCTCGAGAGGTGAATGCCACCCTCCCGAGGCTCGAAGCTGTGAGGCCCCTCAAGTGGTCCCAGTATGCTATCTCTTTCGATGCCAGTGACAACCTCAAGTCCTCGGCTGCCGCAGGTGCGCTCCCCATGATGTGCACCCCCACGATCAGCAATGTTGTCATCAATAAGACCCTCATCGACGGAGGTGCGGGCCTCAACCTGCTCTTGAAGGAAACCTTCGACATGCTCCAATTGCCCTATGACCAGCTGATGCCAACCAGGCCCTTCTCCGGAGTGACCAGCGGCTCCACCACCCCGTTGGGGCAGATCTGCCTCCCCGTCACGTTCGGCACGCGTGAGAACTACCATACCGAGCTCATCGACTTCGACATGGTGCACATCGGCCTCCCATACAACGCCATCCTGGGATACCCGGCGCTGGCCAAGTTCATGGCAGCAACGCACCACGGCTACAACGTCCTCAAGATGCCGGGATGCAGCGGCGTAATCGCCATTACCTGTGATGAGAAGAACGCGGTCTGCTCCCTCGAGCGGGCCTACAAGCTTGCCGCGGCGGAGCACTCCGGGGACGCGGGGGATGTCGAGCCTCACGAGGCCCCGCCCCCGAGGAAGAAGCAGCTGCTGCCCGTTCCGAGCCTCGTCGATACCAAGAAGGCGGCCCCTGCTGACGCGGATCCCGCGCCCACCGCCGGCGCCAACCGCCTCCCCACATAGGAAGGCGCGCCTGACGCCCCCCTCAAGCTGCGCTCGGGGGCTTCCACGTGGGAAGCGTCCGACTTGGCTGGTATGACAAGGGAGGTGCTCGGGCACCACTTGGAGGCGTGCCTCGTGATGCGCCCCCGGAGGGAAGGGACGCGGCGACGAGCACTGGCGTCGCATGAGTTCATCAACCGAGAATACGGCAGAATGCAAGAGTAGTATCACCCCGAGCGCGGCGGGGCACGCATGTGCGTCGACACTGCGGGCCTTAACCGGGCCGCGTCCCAAGGCCTCTTCCGACTGCACGTCACTGCCCACCGTGCTCACGTGCCCTTTGGCTTGGCAAATACCGACGCCGCCTTCCAAAGGCTGGCGCGGTACGTGATGGCGCCTCATGTGACGCTGAGGTTCCGCGAGCCCCCATGACCCCAAGGACGTCGAGGGCAGGCCGGCCCCTGAAGGGCTGGCCTCCGGGGCACCCAGCAAGATGGTCGGACACCTCCGCAGCAGCGTAACCGCCAGGTGATTGTTTGTTGATTCAGTTTGAATTGGGGACACCCTATGGGCTGCAACACCCCCAGGCTGGCTTGGGTCCACCCTTGGAGCATTCTCGCTTTTTGGAAGTGTAGTGGGCCTTATTATTTCTTTCGAAGTTTGTGGTTTCGGCTTAAGCCTAGCACTTGGTGCCTTGGCACCACTTGAAATTGACGCGCTCCTACGACCCTGCTTTCGAAGATACCCCGTTCGGGTTAGGTACGACGTCTGTGCTCGGGTACGTCTCTGCAGCGTTGGTAAACCCAAGCGGCCGAGCTCTGTCTTGCGGCCGAGCCCCCGTGCATGACACCTCCTAAGGTCCTTGGTGCCTTGCCCTCAGGGGATTGCCGAAGGTAGGCGAGTGAGGGCGTGGCTTGTTATACTCCATTGCCAGTTGAGGTGCTTCGCCACCTCGGGTGTCACGCATCAGGTGGTTTTCCCTTGTTCATCTCATGTGTATAGGACCTAAAACTATTTTTTTATCAAATATTATTTTTGGCCAAAAAGCATTTATCCAATTTAGGTTTTCAAAACCCCCTGAATTGAGGTTTGTACTACAAGTCCTCAAATTGGCTGGAATATTTTTCCCCAAAGGATATATTTGGAACCTACTACATATATAACTTCCCAAAACCACAAAATATTATTTTTAAAGATTATTTACTTATTTTATTTAAAGGCTTTTTCTTAAAGCCAGAAATGGTCTTTTATTAGGAAAAATTATTTTTTATGCTTTCAAAATATTTGAGAAAATTTAGGAAAACTTAGTGGACATATATTGTCCATATATAAGAGTTTAAACACATGGTCCTGTTCAAAATATTGGACAAAACCCTTCAAAACCATTTCTGCCTATTCCAAGCATTTGAAATATTTCTATAAGAAATATTCTCAAATAAATCCAAGAAAATTCTAGCATGTCACATATGACATATGTGATCATCTTGACAAGTTTCACCACAATTCAAATTGATTTGGTTCACCAAAATATTCCAAAACCCTCTCTGTCCAGAACCAAACTTGAACAACTCTACATTGCCAAATGTCTCCTATTGTGCTCAACCTTTGTAGACATGTTCTAATCCTCCAATCATGCATCCACACCAAGTGGTGCATCAAGGAGAATGGATTTGCTTAGCTAAATCTCAACAAATCCATTTTTGTCCATTTCTATGGTTTATAAAGTTTGCATTAGCAACTTTCATCAAATTAGCCCAAAATTGGTGATCAACCCCAATTCCATCTATCTTTTAATCCTGTTAAGTTTGATAGCAAGGAGAACCAATTTGCTAGCTCAAACACTCATTAAACACCTTCTGCTCATCTACCAAACTTGTTGTTTGGGCCCCTTCCACCATTCTCCTTGACCCACAATTTTTACCACAATCCCTAATTGACCCCCTCTACCTCCAGTAGCAATTTCATGGCCTTATCTCAAACATTGGTGGGGTAAAACCCTCATTTTAGCCCCTTGGACAGCCCAATCAGAAGCTTCCGCCCCCTCCTTTTACTTCTACCCCTCTCCCCACCTCCCTGAGCATCCAAAGAGCATCTCCTATATCCCCAGGGACTACTAGACAAGGTTGGCCACGCGCTGGACACAAGTGGCAGTGCCATGGCATGCAATGGCCGCGCTCCAGAGCGCGCTACAGTGCCCGACCGCACTGTAGCCGCCGCCCAATGCATGGCCCCGACCACCTCGGGCTCCCCCGTTTCGCCACTTGGCTGGTCTCGGTGTCCGGGACACGTCGGACGGTCGGCCCCCTCCTCCCTCTCCCTCCCGTTGCCCCTCCTCGCACGCGCGCCATGGCCGCCCGGCTCGGCCAGTGGGCGAGCTCACACGCGCACTCCTCTGTCCCCCCTTGCTCCCTCCCTGGACGTGGACCTCGTCCACGAAGCCCGTAGACATGCTCCCGCGAACCCTCGAGCCCTCCAGCAGTGGCAATGTCCGAGGCGGCGCACGAGCTCACGGTGCACCGCGCCCCCGCCAATAAGAGCCCTCACGAGCTCACCTCTGCCCTCCTCTCGCCCCCTATCCCCCCTGTGAACCTCCCAGACCAGCCACTCATCCTCCCCTGGCCTCCATCGACGCCCATGGCCGAAGCCCCTCCTGCAGCCTCGGCCCAAAATTCGCGCCAAGCCAAGCTCCCCCTCGTCCCTTCCCGCTCCGGTGTCCCCTCCTAGCCGCCGCAGAGCCCCTCCATCGGTTCCATCCCTCCTCGGGGCACCGTGCGCTCAAAGCCAGTGATGGCCGACGGCGTCCTCCGTGGCCCCCTGAGCTAGCGTCGCTGCTTCCCTCCCCGGTGATCGTGCAGCACCCAGCTAGGTGCGGCTCGTCGCCCCGAGCGCGCCGGTGGCCGGAGCACCGCCGGAGGTGGCCGGAGCCACCGGGACGAACGCCGGAACGTGTCGGACCTTGCCTCCCCTGCCTCTCCCCTGATCGAGCGGGAGGTGGGGGACTACCCTGGCAAGCGGGCCCCGCCTGTCGGCCGGTCAACGAGGCTGACGGGTGGGCCTGGTCCCTTTAAGTGGAAAAGGCTTTCCAGAAAGACGTTTCCCGCAGGCGAAGACGTATTCTCTGTAATACGCTATCGACTTCGCCCCTGCTCCCCCTGGCCGAGCCACTGGGCCGGCCCATACGCTATCATGCGCCCAGGGCACAGTTTAGCCAATTTCCGCTGGGTAAATTCTTTTTCCATTTTCTTTTTCAGAGAGAAAGTAATATTCATGGAAAATTCATAGCAATTCCAAATTTGGTGATTCAAATTCCTACATATTCCTAAAATCATGATCTATCCAAAAATGTGGGTTACACATTTTTCTGCAAACTTTTCTGTAGGGTTTAAATTCAAATTTGAATTTGAACTAAGGAATGCCCCACTTGTAAATTCTCTAGGGCATTCATTATAGCTCCAAATGGAGTTATTAAAGTTTCTAGGTGCATCTAAAATCATGACTTAAGAGGTGAACATTTTTACTCACACTTATTCTGCTATGTCAAATATTGGGCCATTTCTTCATATATATCCACTTAGAAAATCCCTAGGAAAATCATGCCAACTCCAAATCCAATGAAACCACTTCCCAAATGTTTCTAAATATGTGCCCTATTTATTGGGTACATCCACTCTTTTTTACCAAAATATTTTCTGTAGATTTCCTATAGGATCAATAATGCCTCAATTTCCACCATTCAAAATCTCCCCCTTGACCCACATCCAGAAAACCCTCCTTGGTTATTTTTCTATGACCAGAGGTGTCCAAGAAAAATAAAAATCCTATTTATAGAGCACTTTATTTCTCTGCTTGTTGTGTTGCTTATTGCGGTTGTTTTCGGCGATAGTTGACAAAGTAGACGAAGTGCTCGGAGTGGACAAGAAGCGTGTGAAGACCTCGAAGACTTTGCTGAGCCAGGCAAGCAGCCCTTTGACCATGACTATGAAACACTTTTATTGCATGGCATATAGCAATTTATTCCTTGGTGTTGATCATGTTGATGTGGTGACCACTACGGTGGGATGCCTCCGATACTTTCTTGTTGATACTTGCATCGTGCATGACCCTACCATTCTTATGAGGGTCGTGCGGGTGGGAGTAGTTAGGTTGCTAGTAGTTGCTACGCAAGTGGGATGAGGATATGCATGGTGATGGAAACAATAATGATCTCAAAGACTTTTCGAAAACCCCGTCGGGTGCCACTAATGCCCGAGGAAGATGATGATGAGCTAGGTAGCCACTTGAGAAAGAAGTGGTGTACCGGAGCAAGTGAGTGTGTGTGGTTTTCGAAAACGGATTGGTGTAAGTTGCGACCGTTATTCCAACCTTACATGTACAACCACGATACCCCTTATGGGACGGGGCTTTGTTGATTACCTTGGTGGGTACTAGCATAGAGCCGCATTACTAGTGGCGGGAGTGACGAGGTCACTCTCGATACGGGGTCATGCCTGGTAGGGCGACCATGCACTGTCTTTACAGGCACCGGGCACACCGTTTCGTTCCCTCATGGATGATACGTGTGATGTATATCATGAGGGATGGCACCAACGTGTGGACTCTTTGTTTAGTATCGCTAGGGGAAAGGCATTGTTCGGGTGCTTACCTCGGGTATGAAATATACCGCGAGTCGTGGATGACACGGAAGTTCCCCGAGTCTTGTGGGTAATGTGTGCAACCTCTGCAGAGTGTAAAACTATTCGAATAGCCGTGTCCACGGTCAAGGACAGTTGGATGACTGCTCTTGTGCTACGTCCAGTGTTCACTAAACTTGTGTGTGTCTAGGTGTGTGTGGATGACACAGAGATGATACTTGAGTTAAGTCAGATGACTTGACATGATGACTGAACATGAGATGTTCAACCCCTTGCTTATGATGATATCTATAACTTGTTCATATGGATATCTGCCAACTGTTGATGCATTCTTACATAAGTTAGTTGATCATGTCATTGCATTCAAACTAGCTTTCCGCAAGAAAAAAAATTACCTATTAGTGCTACATCATGCTCTGTTGAACCTTGTTCCAAACATGGGTTGCTTGCGAGTACATTCAAAGTACTCATTGGCTTGCCACTGGTTATTTTATTGGCCAGGCATGAAAGAACAAGATGTTATGAAGATTACCTTGGTGACGGTCATGCGAGCTAGGACGCCTCCCAGTCAGAATGCCTGTAGGGTTAAGGCAGATGGCATGGGTTCACGCTATCGTTGAAGATTTTTCCGCTGCAATCATATGAAGACTTGGCCATAAAGGCCATATTCGAGTAAAACGGTACGTAATGGATGTAAGACTCTTGTTATTCAGTTTCTGTGTGTTCAGTGAGCATTGATCTCTGGGATTAATGTGCATGTACATTTGATGATCACGACTTATGAGTCGGGGTCTCCACAATGTTGCTCTCGGCCTCATTTAAAATGTCTAGATGATGTAGTTGTGTATGCTTCACCTCTTGCCATGACGAACAACATTTAAAATGATTGTTTAGTTAAACAACATTAACCGCATTTCTCGTAACATGGAGAGTTATTATTTTGTTGTATGTATGTTCTCCTTCTCCATTTAAAATTGCTTTAATTCCTTCGTCGCCTTGCGTCATGACCACCCGTGTTAAACAACATTTAATATTGATGAGTACCTAAACGAGAGTGAACTGAATAATTTGAATGTGGAGTTTCGTCAATATGCAACGAGCATATTGAGCTTCACTTAATGTGTAGAAGTTGATTGTTGTGTTTTGCCATGCCTTGCATTTTTAAACTTGACATGCATCATATTTGTTTGCGCATCATGTCATGCATATGTTGTGGTGTCTATCATGTGTTGATTGTTGTTTCAGGATTGCTTCTGCTCGATAGAGTACTGAAAGGGTTCGGTGTGTGAGGATTTGCTCGACTACGTTGGATCGTATTCTTCACAAATTCGTTCTTCTTCCATGCGGGATCTCAGGCAAGATGAACATTTCCCTGGATACCACTACTATAATTGCCATGCTAGTTGTCTCGTTTCTATCGCTATGTCTCGCTACCTACCACTTGTTTGTCAAGCCTCCCAAATTGCCATGAAAAGCCTCTAACCCCTCCACATCCCAGCAAACCATTGATTGGCTATGTTACCGCTTGCTCAGCCCTTCTTATAGCGTTGCTAGTTGCAGGTGCAAATTGTTTCCATGTGCCAACATGGATATTTTGAGATATCACAATATTTTGCTATTTAATTTAATGCACATATAAACTTGGTAAAAGGTGGAAGGCTTGGCCTTTTGCTCGGTGTTTTGTTCCACTTTTGCCGCCCTAGTTACTTGTGAACCGGTGTTATGTTCCATATTGAGCGCTCCTAACATGCTCGGGGTTGTTATGGGGCCTCCTTGATTTTTGTTTTGGGATAAAACTCTTCTGGAAAGGCCCAACATTGGTACTACATTTGCCTAATAACTAATAAAATTGCATAGGGACCCGCTGACACCCGTGGATAATTAATCAACAACCCGGGCCAGTGCTCCTCATGAGTGTTGGTCCAACCCAGAGCAGCTTATTTACGCCGCCCGGGGCAACTCAGTGATTGGCATGGTAACCATAGCTCATCCGTCATGTCCAGAGAATGAGATACGCGGCTCCTATCGGGTTCGTCGACACGTCGGGTGGCCTTGCTGGATTTGTTTTACCTTTCTCGAACGTCTTGTGCGCCGGATTTCAAGGACACTTCGGGCTATCTCGAGGTTCAGATTTTCCATCGGAATTCCGTGAATACTACGGGTTATCCCGCAGTTGAGGAGTTCCAACGTAGCTTGTGGTTAGTTTGTGATGGATGAATTGGAGCACCCCTGCATGGTTAAATCTTTCATGAGAGCCGTGCCCGCAGTTATGTGGCAACTTGGAAATTTGTTTAACATCCGGTCATAGAGAACCTGAAGTAAACTCTAATAAAATACATCAACCGTGTGCGTAACCGTGACCGTCTCTTCTCGTGAGGCCTGCTCCGAAAGAGAACACGGTGGGGTTATGTTTGACCGTAAGTAGGTATTCAGGATCATTTAGTGATCATTACTAGTTCACGTCCGTCTATGCGACGATCACCCCCCTTATTCTTGTACTCGTAACTTAGCCACTCAAATAAATGCTTAGTGCTTGCTGCAACCTCACCACTTAACCATACCTCACCCATTAAGCTTTGCTAGTCTTGCTACCCTTGGAAATGAGATTGCTGAGTCCCCGTGGCTCAAAGATTACTACAACAACTATTGCAGGTACAGGTAATGCAATGCTTTGAGGTGAGAGCGATGCTTGTTTTATTTGGAGTTCTTCTTCTTCTTCTTCATCATCGATCTAGGATGGGTTCCAGGCTGACAGCATGGGATAGCAAGGAAGGATGTCATCTTATCATTTGATTTCGTCCATAGTCGGACCCTGCTCTTATGTATGATGTTTGAATATGTTGTTGTATTGATGTGATCTTGATGTAGCTTGTGGCGAGTGTAAGCCAATTCCATATACTCATCTCCTCTTTACATGTACTTCTAACGATACCATTCTTGCGAAACGACGAGATGCGCTTCTATCCCTGTCGAGGCCCTTGAGCCAAAATAAGGATAGGACCGCATCTTGGGCGTGACAAGTTGGTATCAGAGCAGTACCGACCTAGGAGCCCCCTTGATTGATCGAACTTGGCCGAGTCGAGTCTAGTAAAAACTATTTTGGGTCTAGTTATATATCGGAGAGTAGGATTCTTTTTACTCCTCTTGTATGCTCTGGTGAGGAATCTTGACATAGGAATTTTAATTCTTCCCCTCTTCTCACTCAATTTTTTTTAGGATCACGTAGTTATTTTGGAACCTCTATGATGTCGATGTGACTGGAATTCTGTTCTTGGTGCCTCCCGACTGTATGGATTGGACCCAGGGAGTTGAGCTCCAGGGGATTATTGACACATCGCTATCGTTCAGTTTCCTTAGTACCTTAGAACGCGGATGTTAGAAATTTCTTCAATACTATTCGTGGTGCGAAGAGTGTGGCGGCACCGAGTACTGGGGAGCGGGATCACATGTACTGCCATGTTTAGTATCGTTGTGATTACGAGGGTTTAAGGTAGATGAATTTCCGAGACCTCTGGTTGTGTGTTGTTGGATGAGATTCATTGGAGAGTAGTATTATTGCTAGGAGTTGGGTGATGGATTTTACTCCGTGTATCCATGGACCCGATTGCATAACCAAAGATTTCGGAAGTTCTTAGGTGGGAATTCAAGTAGTTACCTAGGATTATCCTTCCAACAAATGCAAATGGGTTATGTATTTGTTTCCGGCTTAATTCAAAAGCCTCATCCTTTGTTTTGTTGGAGTTTGGTTATTAGAGTTGCTTCGATGTCAGGTGGTGATTTCATATCCTTTCTAAGCGGTGTTCTCATAATTCTATGGGTGTGCTAATCCTTTTGCTCAATCAAATTGTCATGTCAATTCTTTCCAACCGGTGTGCTTCTCTTCAAGATATTCATTCCTCTCCAATTTTGCAAGATCAATCCTCATATTTCTTTCCGGAGTTCGTCTCATCTGTCTCAAGTTGTCTTTGTTTTTTTCCACCCTACCGCCCTTTTTTGCAATGATTAAATTGTCGTCCAAATGCGTTTCGTTTCATTGGTGCTTCCGCTATCTTTTCTTCTTATTGTATCCGGCGATTCATTGTGAAGATTCTCAGGAGTTTCAATGTCATCATTCCTAGTTCTTGTTTCTTCCCCGGTGGATTCGATTCAACATCTCGGTGTTCATAATATCCTTGTTATTCGCAAATGCTTCCCGTGTTGGTAATTCTTAATCAAGCCTCTCTTGTTTATTCATCTCTCATTATTCTATCCGGAGTGGCAAGTTATCTCAGAAGATTCGTGTTTCCATTCAAATCCCTTTCAAATTATTTTGAGTGTCTCACCTCATCAAGTTCTCATTTGTACCGGTGCAATCTTCCTTTCTAAGCAATTGTTTCGACAGTGTTTTCCTTTTAGTGGGCCCATAACCCACATGTTATTTCCCAGGATCTTACCTCGCTCTTCTAATCTTTCCGGAGATGTCCTCAAGTTCTTGTCAATATGACGTAAGAATGAATTTCATCAGTCATATTCCTTCTCGAAAATCGCTGCTAAATATTTTTCATCATTGGCTCAGCCTTTTCCTTATTCATTCTTCCGGAGTGTCCCAGTAATTCTTGGTGGTGTTTCTCGCCATCATTCTCAGCGTTGAAGAACGAAGGAGTGTTTCTCTTAAATCTTTGTCCATTCTCTTGAAGATTCATGGTTTCAGTTTGTGGCTATCCTCTCAAATTCTTTTCGATCATGAGTAATTCGTTTCAAATCTATCTGAAGCATTTCAGAGTTGTTTTCATTCTCGATCCTCCGAAGGCCATCATTTCAGAAGATTTCTTCGTTCTCAGTTTTTCAGCTTTCGTTCTTAAATTCTTCTCAATTGTTGAATCTTCGTGCGCATCTCAATTATTTCGGTCCCTTGTTCAAGTTTTCTCCTAGACGGTTCATGATGTTTTGTTCTCGTGTATTCCCATTCATTAGTATTATCCCCATTCATTTGCAAATTCTTACCAGTGCTTCGTTGAAGACTTCTTCAAGTTTGTGCTCTAAATCTTTCTTCAATCTTTTTCAAGAGAAGTAACTAGTATGCCAAATCCGTTGCTTGTCATCAATTTAACTTGATGAAGGATAAGCATAACATAATTCTTATTCTTGTTTCATCAAGATGATTTCAATCCTTCTTCGGAGTTGTTCATGATATCAAATTCTTGATTCTAAGTTCTTCATCTTTTATTTTTCGGAGTTCCAAGTCTTCTCAAGTATTTCATCATGAAGTTTCATCTAATCATGGCAAGGCCTCAATCATGTTCTTGTTGTTCAATTCTTTTCTATCATCCTTTCATTTCCGGAGGTTCTTCATGCCGGTTTGTAAGGGTATCATTCATTCTCGAAGTGTTCTTTAAGATTCTTGTGGTAGTTTCTCAAGTATTCTTTATCTTGCATTTAAAAGTGCAATTCATTCTCCCTTATTTTTTGAGGTGGTGTTATAGCAGTCTTGATTCATGAGGAGTCTCGAAGAGAAGTTGACAAGAATGAGATATGTAAACCCATCATTTCTTTCTAGGAGTTATCTTGGTTTGGATTCCACCAAAAGCGTTTCCTAAGGATTGTTGCTATTATGGTGCTTCCCTATAACCCAAGTATTCTTAATCCTCTTGGTGTATGGAGTTTTGCATATCTTGTTGCTCCCAAGCAATTTTGTGTCCGTTAGTGGCCGAATGTCACCTCATAATTTTGAGATGTTTTCCATAAGCCCACAACAAGCTTTTATTTTCGTTGTTGATATTTCAACAACTTCGTTCAATCCTCTATCGTAATGATGCTTTCCAAATTAAATTGTGGTAGAAATTGGCATTTTCTTCTCCATTCTTTCCTTCCATCGGTCTAGCTTCTATTTCTTTTGTTCCGGAGGCATTGTGATGTTGATCTCTTTGAACCAGCATCTCGTTTTATTAAGATCATGTTCGTTTCCTTGCTTATCCATGTAACCCGAGTGTTGTGTCCTTGTTTCAAGTTATTTTCATCTTATCAAGTTTTGCCTCTCTATCCTACCGGAGTGCTGCCCAAATTTCTTTTGAATTCTTGCTTGTTTCTCGTATCATTATTCATCTCTTTGCATCATTCAAGATTCATTGGTTTCACTCGTTTGGCAAAGAAGAAACTAAGTTTTACCTCTTCATTTCCTCTTCCTCTTCTCATTCTAAGATATCTGGTCGAGATCTCTTGTAAGTGGAGGAGAGTTGTAACAGCCCGAGACCGACGTTTCAGATGCCTTCCATGTTTTCGCGAGAGCCGCGTTGTTTATTTGTTTTTGCGTTGCATCATGTCATCATGCCATTATGTCCTTAAATTTTTTGCAACTCAAATAAATAAACTGTATGGATCTTTGTTCCACTTAAATCGAGGGAAATTCACATGGTGATTTCTCTTTATAACTTATAAAATATCCTCCCAATATTATTAGGGAGCTATAATTAATACTCCGTTCTTTTGGGAATCAACCAACACACATGCATAATATATGTACACACCTTCTACTCCATCTTGGCCTCAAAAACCCTTGCCCATAATTCTTTCTGCATCTATTGAGGCTCCACCTTAAATCTCAACCTTTTTAGACCTATCTAAACCCTGTCCTAATTAAAACTTATTTGGAATCAATTCAAATATGTTCGAATCTAATTCTTCCAAACAGGACCAATTGTTTTTTTCTTTGATAAAGCATATTATGTGGAGTCCAGGATTTTTCCCACGATCAAAATGCACTCCTAACCTCTCTTTCCTTTCCTATATTTTCTATGTTTTCTTTTAAGAGATAAAAGAGAAATAAGGGGAGAGAGAAGGCCAGCCCATCTAAGCTAGGCCCCGCCGCAGCCAAGCCTTGGCCCAGTCGTCTCCCCAGCCCCTCGCCGAACCCTAGCTGATTGAGAGATCAGCCTCCCGATCGATCCCCATCTCACGACTCTCTGCCTTTCGTTCCCTACCCCGCCGCCACCTGACAAGAGACCGAGGCGTAGCCCCGATCCTCGATCGCTCCCGACAGCGTGGCCTTACCCGATCTCCTCCTCCCCGCGCCTCTGCTTCGCTCGTGTGCCACTCGACCTGTCCGGCCATCTCCGCCCATCTCCGCCCTCGTACCAATCCTAGCCATCTCCGGCAACCCCCCTCCTTTGTCCTCGCCTCGCTCGATCCCAAGCCTCGAGCTCCTCCCATGGCCTCGCCCTGCCATCTCCTCCTCACGCGCAACGTCCCTCCTTCCTCCCTGCACCCAAGGCCTCCTCGCCGACCCCGCGCCGTCCGGCCAGCCGGCGAGCTACCAGCGCTAGGCTGTCGTCGCCCCACCATGGCCCTGTTGGGCTAGACCCGAGCCCACAGCCCCGCTCTGGATCGGGGACGAGCCGACCCAAGCTGATCTTCTCTCCTCGCTGCGCCCACCACCGCAAGCAACAACTCCATGTGCCCGCCGCTGTTTGTGCCTCGCTATAGCTCCGCAGAATCACGCCTCCCATGCGCTTATGTTCGTTAATGCTCGCGGCCTCCCTGACCTCGCCCGTTGCGCTGCATCCACCGTCCCTTGCCGTCCGCATCGCGCCGCAGCCTCGATCTGCATCTCCCCGTTGTCTCTTCCGGCCACCTCAACTCCCGGACGCCCCTCCCATTACCCACCACTTGTTGCTGCCTGTTGTGGTGGATGCAAGGTTGGCCTCCGTAGATATTGTGAGTTTCTTGACTCCAGAACGAGCTCTGCCTTGGTGGTTCTTGTCAAGTACCCATTTTTCACCATGACCATCAAGGCCGAGAAAGCCCCAAACCCATATGTCTCGCTGGATCGACAAGTACCTCGCATGACCCGGATGCTTTTCAAGTTCGAGTTCCATCGCCGTGGATCCGTGAAGACCGCATGTACCACTACTTCCAAGACATCCTCGACGATCCCGAACATCTACGGAACGTGTACCACTACTGTCGACAAAGACCGCGAGTACCACTACGTCCGTGCCGACCCTTGAACATCTACACCGCATCGACTCAATCCGCTCCGAAACCGCACGCTTCGAAGGTATAACATCGAGATGACCGACCGTGGACAAATGCTACGTGTGATGTTTGTATGAGATGCTTGTGTTTGCATCGTGTAGGATTGTTAGTTGCAGGCACCTCGACCCTTGCCACTAACACGTGGGAACCCGGAAACCGGGATCACCCGACCATCACTTGCATGACACGCTCTCGCCCACAATTCTTTTCACCGGTATCTCAATGAGTTGCCGGATCACCGGAATGTTGCCGTGGCACCATTCTCGTTTTCGTTGCCGTGGCACCATTCTCGTTTTCGTTGCCGTGGCACCCCTTTCTTTCCGCGATGGTGACACATGCCCATATCATATTATATGCTCATAATTTTGAAAAATTGCATCTAACTTGATCATGTCATACTCATGCATGCTAAAGAAAAACATTTAAAGTGATTATTGCATTAAAATTGTCTAATAACATGCTCATATGATTTATTCCATGACTAAATAACCGTAGATCCGATTAAAATGTTCCACACATGTAACTTGCTTAGAAAAACGTGTAGAATAACATGGTGCACTTTATCTTAATGTTTAACAAATATAAAATATGTTTAGTTCAGATCTGGACCAAATTCATAATTTGCATATGAGGTCGTTTCGGAAGTGCTATATGTTGCTTTCGGCCTCATTTAAAATGCCTAGATGATGTAGTTGTGTATGCTATGACGAACAACATTTAAAATGATTGTTTAGTTAAACAACATTAACCGCATTTCTTGTAACATGGCGAGTTATTATTTTGTTGCATGCATGTTCTCCTTCTCCATTTAAAATTGCTTTAATTCCTTCGTCGCCTTGCGTCACGACCACCCGTGTTAAACAACATTTAATATCGATGAGTACCTAAACGAGAGTGAACTGAATAATTTGAATGTGGAGTTTCGTCAATATGCAACGAGCATATTGAGCTTCACTTAATGTGTAGAAGTTGATTGTTGTGCTTTGCCATGCCTTGCATATTTAAACTTGACATGCATCATATTTGTTTGTGCATCATGTCATGCATATGTTGTGGTGTCTATCATGTGTTGATTGTTGTTTCCAGATTGTTTCTTCTCGATAGAGTACTGAAAGCGTTCAGTGTGTGAGGATTCGTTCTACTAAGTTGGATCGTCTTCTTCACGGATTCGTTCTTCTTCCATGCAGGATCTCAAGCAAGATGAACATTTCCGTGGATACCACTACTATCATTGCCACGCTAGTTGTCTCGTTTCTATCGCTATGTCTTGCTACCTACCACTTGTTTGTCAAGCCTCCCAAATTGCCATGAAAAGCCTCTAACCCCTCCACATCCCAGCAAACCATTGATTGGCTATGTTACAGCTTGCTCAACCCTTCTTATAGCGTTGCTAGTTGCAGGTGCAAATTGCTTCCATGTGCCAACATGGATATTTTGAGATATCACAATATTGTTTGTCGGATTCAGGGCTCCGCAGACCCGAAAAAGGTTCGAACACATGCGTGCACTCGCCCTCCGATCCCTCCGATCCCACTCGACTTGCAGCTACACAACCTCGCCTTGCAGAAGATACATGAGAGCGCAGGAAGATGAACACAGCGAGTTTACCCAGGTTCGGGCCACCTGGCGGTGTAAAACCCTACTCCTGCTTTGGGTGGATTGGCCTCACGAGGAGGTTTGGCGATGAACTTGTACAGTGGTGAGCGACCTCGCGAGGGCTCTTGGTGAGGATGGATGCGCCCCCCTTTACGGTGGAGGCCAGTCCCTATATATAGTGGCCCGGGTCCTCTTCCTTCATCGCATTGGCGGGAAGGGATCCCACAATGGCCAAATTTGAAAAGGGACATGAGGTACAACTTATCCTGACTAAAGGTGGTCTTCGCCTGCAAAGCAACTGGTCGTGACGCAGAGGTGGGCTCGGCGATGACATCCGTCCTGCCGAGCTCGTGGTCTTGGTCTTGTTGCACCGAAACGGGAGCCTTTGGGGGATTCCTTGGGAACCCGCGTTCATCCTTTCCCCCTTAGCACAAAAGAGGAAACTGCCTCTGCTGCGCCTGCTGGCGCCCGCCTGCCCTGACTGTCATGGCTCACGTCATCGCAGCCTACTGAGGCTGGGCTCTGCATTGGAATCTCCGCTCCTCGGGAGGCAGCCTGGGGAGGCCGCTCCTTTGGAGGTCTTGGCGTTGTTCTCCTCACGAGGTCGGGCCCCTCGCGAGGGTCTTGTCTTGTGGGGTTCGTCGCCAGGCCGTACCGGGCCGCTGTGGTGGGCCACGCGCTGGGCCGCAGGCAGGCAGGTCTGGGTACCCCCGTTCCCAGAACGCCGACATTGTTGCTATTTAATTTAATCACTACTAGAAAATGCTCCAAACACGACACATCAATCAGAGACCCTTTGACGAAACTGTGTGCGATGCATGAATCACAAATGGTATAGTGGAAGCTCCGTCGCTAATGGAACGAACTGTTTGCGAAGGTGGATCCATCAAATACGATTCAGAAAGTAGTTGCGTGTGCGATCTACGGCAGACAGTTTGTTCTTATGAACCGTTTGTGATTAGAGAAGATAACAGAAACGGTTACCAAAACTACATACGTGTGCGAAGTACGGCATACAGTTCACTCGGATAAACTATGTGCGCTGATACAGCAGAACACAAACAACTCGGCATAACACGATGTGTGTGATATACAGCAAACAGGTGAGTAATGAGAATCGTGTGCAAACACCAGAAATAACATAGACGATTCATACTGACAAGCTGTGTGTGTTGTGGGCAGACGGTTGCTGCCAAGTAATTGTCAGCGATGGATGAGATCATTACAGACGGTACGTTGGGAAGTGTCGTTTGCCTGTATTAATATCGCAGACTTTTTGTTATTTTGACGCGGGTGCCTCCGCATCAGTTCATCCTCCTCTCTCACATCTTGTCACCGCGTTGCCGCCCGAGTATTCCAGTGCACGCTTCGGCACCGCTTTTGGGTTTTGGCCACGCGCCCGCTCGATGATCCCGTTCCCGCTCAGAACCGCGCAGGTTCCCGCACGCAAAACCGTTCTACGGCTCTAGCTTCCCGCCATGCTTGGTGAAATCCGCAATGCTTGCCGGCCTGTTATATAAACCCTCACGGCCGGCGACTCCACATTGTCTTCATCCCCCTCCCCATAGCTTGTCTAGTTAGCTTCTCCCACAATCGCCAATGGCACTGGCCGTTCGTCATCACCCAGTCACTCCGCCAGAGGACAACTCCAGCTGGGAGGCTTCACCGCATCGGCGCGGCAGTCCTCTGAAGCATGTAGTGCACGGGGCGTCCCTGGTGGGTGTGCGCATGCCACCAACTAAACGCTCCACCATCGCTGCCCGAAGGCAGCTGCTGCCGGTGGCCGCCGTGGCTGCCACCATGCCTTCCACCGCCGGGGCCACCACCCCACCATCGTCCGTCTTTGCCACGACCCCGCCGTCAGGCTGCGGGGTCATAACCCGCGCCTCCACCAAGGCCCGAATGCGGGAGGTGGAGTCCGCCAAAGGCTCGCCGCCGGGCTTCTGCGTCGCAACCCTTGCGCGCTACATCTACTTCCTAGAGAAGTAGGTGGGGCGCCAGGTCGCGCACGCGAAGAAGCTCACCGACGCCGTGGCCGGAGGAGAAGCCGCAGCGGCGGCGTGGAATGCGGAGATCTACGCAGAGTCCCATCGCTTCGAGGAGGGGCATCTTGAGCATCGGAGGGCAGCACTAACAGGCAACGGACACGTCTCCGCCAACTCGTCGGCAGACTCCTCCTCCACTTGCTCTTACTGAGCGCGCTCGATTCTGCTGGAAGTAGTACAAAGCCCCTCCGTAGTACTAGTATTTAGGGGCTATTTTGTTCAGTTCATCTAACAATAGATATGGTTGAACTGTACCACGTACTTTAATTAGCTAGTATATAGTTGAACTAGCTAATTCTGTACGTGGTTGGCAACAATTGGGGAAAAGTTTGTTCGGTTCAGCTATCGAGTTGAACTGTATTGTACAAAGACCAGTCCTTAATGTATTAATGAAATCCATGTTTAAAGTGAATTTCAGTTGCAAAATTACACCCTAATTGTGCTTTTGTTTCTGCAATACTTGCCAAATGCCAGTGCTACAATGTTGACAAATGCCAGTGTTACTAGATCGACAGATGCCAATGTTTCCGATTTGACACATGGCAATTTACCCAGTATGAGAGATGCAAATCTTTCCGGATTGTCTGTACTAGGCAGACGGATCATATTCGAGAAACGTTTGCGATGACGCATTGGACCAATCCTTCGCGCCAATATTTTGACTTGGCTTACGGGCGAAGGAAAGATAGTTGTCGATCTTCAAATGGGTATTCAACCTGAACCGTTTGTGATGTGTGTTCATTCAGATAAAACTATGATGGTGTTTTGTTTGCTACGTGAATTCAGAGATAAATAATTAGTTCATCAAACCATAGATTTCATTCAGTCAAGCTTTCACTTTACATTCATACAGTCGAGATACAATATAAAGAAAACTAGTTGCGGCGGCGGCGGCGGCCTCTTGCAGCGGCGTTCTTGTGTTCCGGGGCGCAGTTGTACAGTTCTTCAACCGATACCAGAATGTTATGGACTTCACAATCAAAGAACCGGTCGTCGTACGATCGACGGGCGCGGGGCCGGGGGGCGACGACTAGTGGCGCTGCGAGAAAGCTGTCGACGGTGGCAGCCCAATCCGCTGAGGGGGCCATGACGGGTGCAGGCACACGCACAGGCATGGGCGCGGTGGGTGCAGGCGCGTGCAAGGGGTCGGGCGCCGTCGGTGCGGGCTCGTGCACTAGGACCGGCGTGGCATGTGCAAGGGCGCGCACGAGCACGGGGGCAGGAGGAGGCGCTGGCGCTTGCACGTACACGAGCTCACGCGGGTCGGCGGGGACCTCCCTAACGCCCGTGGTTTCCAGCGCTGCGATGATGCTGGGCGACCAGCCCGTCAATGCCATGGGGATGGTTGCTGGCGCGGGCGCGGTGATGGTTGATGGCGAGTGCGTTGGGGCAGCATCCACTGCGGCATGCAGCTCTTCCAGGGCCATGTCCATGGCATCCCTTTCGTCTTCATGTTCTATCTCTTCCGACTTGGTGTCAACTTCACCAAACCGGAAGGCTAGTGGCATATGATCCTTCTGCATCATGGCGTAGGTCGCCGTGGAGGTTTGAAGATGGAGGGGAATGTGAGGCGAAGGTATATGAAGGATTGTGAGTGAGTGGGCAGTAAAGCCGCCTATTAAACAGCGGCTCGGGCGCCATTGATGGACAAGTTGGAAGCGAGTAGGGCGGATACGGAGGTCAAAGGGCTCGATTCCCGGCGAGTCTTCGGCGTACTGCCCGCACGCCTCCTGGTGAGCCTGCGCGGCGGATGCCAGCTCGCACGCCTCCTGTCAACTCAAGCAGCTGCTCGCACGGCACCTCCTAAGCCTTAGCCAATAAAAGAGTGTGATGCTTGGCAGCACGTAAAGGGCAGTAGAACGCCAACGGTTTAAAAATAATGCAATCGTTTGCGTGGAAACGCGACAGTTCTTTGTTCCAAAAAGCTTTTGTTTGCTATTAATGACACGAAAAATACCACAGCCTATTTGTGCTATATAATGACGCCATGCCAAATTTCTTGAATTTTGTGCGAGTTCTAGATTTACTATAATTTAACTAATATTCTCATTGTTGGCTCTAAAAGAAAATATATATTAAAAAACGAGTCTCAGATAGGAAAACAAAATGCTATGACGCTTTATGTGCCATGTTCATGAAACCATGCCAAGTTTCATGAATCTCCTGACGAGTTTTTGATTTACATGATTTAAAACCCTATAGTTTCTCAATGTTTCTGTGGCCGAGCCAAGACCCCGAGATGTTTGAAATTCATTCACATGTCTTGCATGGGACCTAAAGATGCATGCACACTAATATGGTTTTCAACCCATTTTGATGCACCGGACCTTCTGATTGTAGTTAAGATTTGAATTATGCACGTTAAATAATGCATATAAAAGTCAAATAATGTATAGAAAGGCCAAACGAACCATGTATAATTTCATATTTTGGCACGACACTCTCATTTTGGTATATGTTGCCAATAGAAATAGCACAAGACGAGAAGAGGCAGCGGATGTCGATTCGCCCACATAAGGTGACACATTCCATATCGAAACAACAAAGCTTCACGTGATAATTAATCTTTGGTTTGTGCGGGGCTTGTGCCAAAACTTGTCCCAAATTGGGCATTATTTTACCAGGGCACATATGAGCCATGCATGTTATGACACCACGCCAAGTTTTATGAATTTTCTAACTAGTTTTTGATTTACACATGATTTAAAACCCGTGTTTATCAATGTTTGTATGGCCGAGCCAAGACCGCGAGATGTTTGAAATTCATTCCCATATATTGCATGGGATCCTAAAGATGCATGTAGACTTATACGGTTTTCAACCCATTTTGATGCACCGTAAATTGTGAATGTAGGTCAAATTTGAATTATGCACGTTAAATAATGCATATAAAAGTCAATTAATGTATAAAAAGCCCAAACGAACCATGTATACTTTCATATTTTGGAACGACACTCATTTTGGTATATGTTGCCTCTAGAAATATATAGTTCAAGACGAGAAGAGGCAGCGGATGTCGATTCGCCCACATAAGGTGACGCGTTCCTTATCGAAACCACAAAAGCTAGCTTCCAGTGAGTAGCTGAGGTTTGTAAAGGCTTGTGCCAAAACTTGTCCCAAATCAGACAATTTATCATCAAGACACATATGAGCCATGCCATGACACCATGCCAAGTTTCCTGAATTTCTGACGAATTTTTGATTTATACATGAATGTAAAACCAAGTTTCTCAATGTATGTGGCCGAGCCAAGACCCCAAGATGTTTGAATTCCATTCCCATATCTTGCATGGGCCCCAAAGTAGCCATGGAAACTTATATGATTTTTCAACCCATTTTGATGCACCGGACCTTGTGATTTTAGTTCAAGTTTTAATTATCCACATTGTATGCCTAGAGAACTGAATTAACGTATGAAAATGACAAAATAACCCTGAATAATTCCATATTTTAGCAAGACACTCTTACTGGTGCGAGTTGCCTCTAACAAAAGTTCATGGCGAGAAGATGAGCGGATGTAGTTTTGCCTACGTAAGGTGACGTTTTCCTTATTAGGACCTCAATGATTGAAGTGAGAAGCTCTGCTTTGTAACAGACTTGTGGCTAAAATTGTCCCATATTGTACAATTTTTTTTACCATGGCACATATGTGCCATGTCATGACAACATGCCAAGTTTTTAGAATTTCTGACGCGTTTTGGATTTACAGTAATTAAAAAACCAAGTTTCTCAACGTTTGTGGCCGAGCCAAGATGCCGAGATGTTTGAAGTTCATTCCCATTTATTGCCCGTGACCTAAGATGAAGCCATGGACACTAATATGATTTTTCATCCCATTTTGATGCACGGACATTGGGACGATAGTTCAAATTTGAATTATACACATTAAATGTCTAGAAAACTCAATTAATTTATAAAAATAGCAAACAGACCCTGAATAATTCCATATTTTAGCACGAGACAGCTATTGGTCAGTGTTCACTGCACATAAATCTTATTGCAATCCAAACACCGTCCTTTGTCGAATTAACCTCATTTTTTGTTTTAAAAACATTTTGAAAATTAAGTCTTTCACAAACAGTTGACGTTCATGAATCGTGTGTGATGCAGTACAAAATATCTTGGGAAAATCCTCGTAATGCATGGCTTAGGCCGTAAGCTTCGTCGACTGCAGTACACCGCTGGCCAGTTTACCGCACTGACTCCTCAAACCATTTTACTTTTCAATCGTTGCCGGTGAAAGATGGGGACGTGGATCCCCGTCGTGAGGGAAATTTCGGCAACCGACTCTGGCCCGAGCGCGGCCGCATCAGCCATGAGCGCGCTCTCAACATGCTTGAACGTGGCCGTGTCACAACCCTTGTTTCTTTATGCTTGCCAATGCATTCATGCATGCATTTAAATTTCAGATGAAATGGAAATGAGGAGTGATCAAGCATCATCATTCAAATTTTTGTCAAATAAGTAATATATAAAAATTGCTTCAAATAGTTCCAAGAAAATGTCCCTGGTTTCCTAATAAAATATTGGTATGAGGTAAAAATGTCAACCAATATATTGGGATCACAGAAACATTTTATATTGGGCATTTGAGTTAACCAAACAATTATTGCATTGGATATATATTTTCTATACTTAATATATATGTCCAATATCTCTGAAATTTATTGTGTGGCACTGGTTAAATTCATTTAGCCCACATGCAAATTTCTAGGATTTTTACAAATGGCTAAGTATTTTATTTAAAGCCAGAACAAATGTCAGAAATAGAAAAGTAAATAAATAAAGAAAAGGCAGAGCCCAACCTGGCTTACCTCCTGGCCAGGAGGCAACCGGCCCAGCCCACCTAAGCGAGGCGGTCGTCTTCAACCTCTGCCAGTAGGCAGAGGCGAAGCCCCGCACGCCCAGCCGGGAAGCCTCCACCTCCTGCTTCGTCGTGGCACGAACCCGGCCTTCTAGCACTGCCATGAGGACGCCCAGACCCCCTGGGTCCATTCTCCCCCTTTGCTCCGTTTCCTCTGCTCTCTTCCTCGCCACCCGAAAGCCGCCGCCGCCGTCGCACGCAGCCACCGTAGCCACCGGCCATCCCCTGCCTTGACGAAGTGCCCCGAGCTCCGCCGCATCGTCGTAGTCATCCTCAATGAGCCACGCAATCCCGGACGAGCAGCAACAACGGATCCATCGTCGTCTTCAACCTCGAGTCCGCCGGTCGTCTTCATCAAATTCGTCGACTCTCGATCGTCCCCGGGCTCGTCATCGCCTCTTCTAGCCTCGCCGTAAGCTCCTCTTGCCTTTCCCCTCATCCCCGTCGCTGATTTTGAGTCCTAGCTAGCAAAGCCACCGGAGCAGAGAGCGCCTCGACGCCGACCATGTCGCCGCCGTCGTGTGAGCTCGCGTCAGTCCTACCCCCCTGGGCGTGCCCCTGTGGCTTGTGGGCCCCCTGGCAGGCCTCCGGTGCCCATCTTCTGCTATATGGAGGGCTTTGACCTGGAAAAAATCATAAGGGAGCTTTCGGGACGAAGCGCCGCCGTCTCGAGGCAGAACTTGGACAGAACCAATCTAGGGCTCCGACGGAGCTGTTCTGCCGGGGAAACTTCCCTCCCGAAGGGGGAAATCGAAGCCATCGTCATCACCAACGATCCTCTCATCGAGAGGGGGTCAATCTCCATCAACATCTTCACCAGCACCATCTCCTCTCAAACCCTAGTTCATCTCTTGTATTCGATCTTTGTCTCAAAATCTCAGATTGGTACCTGTGGGTTGCTAGTAGTGTTGATTATTCCCTGTAGTTGATGCTAGTTGGTTTACTTGGTGGAAGATCATATGTTCAGATCCTTAATGATAATTAATACTCCTCTGATTATGAACATGAATATGCTTTGTGAGTAATTACGTTTGTTCCTGAGGACATGGGATAAGTCTTGTTATAAGTAATCATGTGAATTTGGTATTCGTTTGAGATTTTGATGAGATGTATGTTGTCTCTCCTCTAGTGGGGTTATGTGAACGTCGACTACATGACACTTCACCACTATTTGGGCCTATAGGAAGGCATTGGGAAGTAATAAGTAGATGATGGGTTGCTAGAGTGACAGAACCTTAAACCCTAGTTTATGCGTTGCTTCGTAAGGGGCTAATTTGGATTCATATGTTTCATGCTATGGTTAGATTTATCTTAATTCTTCTTTTGTAGTTGCGGATGCTTGCGAGAGAGGTTAATCATAAGTGGGAGGCTTGTCCAAGTAAGGACAACACCCAAGCACCGGTCCACCCACATATCAAATTATCAAAGTAACGAACGCGAATCATATGAGCATGATGAAAACTAGCTTGACAGAAATTCCCATGTGTCCTCGGGAGCGCTTTGCTTTATATAAGAGTTTGTCCAGGCTTGTCCTTTGCTACAAAAAGGATTGGGCCACCTTGCTGCACCTTTGTTACATTTGTTACTTGCTATCCGTTACGAATTATCCTATCACAAAACTATCTGTTACCGATAATTTCAGTGCTTGCAGAGAATACCTTACTGAAAACCGCTTGTCATTTCCTTCTGCTCCTCGTTGGGTTCGACACTCTTACTTATCGAAAGGACTACGATAGATCCCCTATACTTGGGGGTCATCAAGACTCTTTTCTGGCGCCGTTGTCGGGGAGTGAAGCGCCTTTGGTGAGTGGAACTTGCTAAGGAAAAATTTATATATTGTGCTGAAATTTACTGTCACTTGTTACTATGGAAAATAATCCTTTGAGGGGCTTGTTCGGGGTATCTTCACCCCGACCGGAAGCACAAAGAGATGCTCCTCAACCTACTGCACCTACTGAAAATATTTATTATGAGATTCCTTTGGGTATGATAGAGAAACTGCTGGCTAATCCTTATGCAGGAGATGGAACACTACATCCTGATTTGCATCTAATCTATGTGGATGAAGTTGGTGGATTATTTAAGCTTGCAGGTTTGCCCGAGGATGATGTCAAGAAGAAGGTCTTTCCTTTATCTTTGAAGGACAAGGCATTGACATGGTATAGGCTATGTGATGATATTGGATCATGGAACTACAACCGATTGAAATTGGAATTTCATCAGAAGTTTTATCCTATGCATCTGGTTCATCGTGATCGGAATTATATTTATAATTTTTGGCCTCGTGAAGGAGAAAGAATCGCTCAAGCTTGGGGAGGCTTAAGCCAATGTTATATTCAGGCCCCAATCATGAGCTCCCGAAAGAAATTATTATTCAGAATTTTTATGCTCGGCTTTCTCGTAATGATCAATCCATGCTCGATACTTCTTGTGTTGGTTCCTTTATGAAGAAAGATATTGAATTCAAATGGGACTTATTGGAAAGAATTAAACGCATCTCTGAAGATTGGGAACTCGACGAAGGTAAGGAGTCAGGTATAAACCTTAAGTTCGATTGTGTTAAATCCTTTATAGATACCGATGCTTTTCGTGAATTTAGCACTAAATATGGACTTGACTCTGAGATAGTAGCTTCTTTCTGTGAATCTTTTGCTACTCATGTTGATCTCCCTAAGGAAAAGTGGTTTAAATATCATCCTCCCATTGAAGTTAAAGTAGTTGAACCTATTAAAGTTGAAGAAGAAACTATTATTTATAATGCTGATCCTGTTATTCCTACTACTTATATTGAGAAACCGCCCTTCCCTGTTAGAATAAAGGAACATGCTAAAGCTTCAACTGTGGTTCGTAAGAGTTGTACTAGAACACCTACGCCCCCTGAACAAATTAAAGTTGAACCTAGTATTGCTATGGTTAAAGATCTCTTGGTTGATAATATTGATGGGCATGTTATTCATTTCCGTGATGAAGCTGCTAGAATTGCTAGACCTGATACTAAAGGTAAACATAGACCTATTGTTAGCGTGCCTGTTGTTTTTGTTAAAATAGGAGATCATTGTTATCATGGCTTATGTGAAGTAGGTGCTAGTGTGAGTGCAATTCCCTTTACCTTATATCAAGAAATTATGAATGATATTGTACCAGCTGAATTAGAGGAAATTGATGTTACCATTAAGCTTGCTAATAGAGATACTATTGCACCAATTGGGATTGTTAGAGATGTTGAAGTCTTGTGTGGGAAAATAAAGTATCCTACTGATTTTCTTGTTCTTGGTTCCCGACAAGATGATTTTTGTCCAATTATATTTGGTAGACCTTTCTTGAATACTGTTAATGCTAAGATAGATTGTGAGAAAGAAACTGTTACTGTAAGTTTTGGGGATGTGTCTCATGAGTTCAATTTCTCTAAATTTCGTAGACAACCCCATGACAAAGAATTGCCTAGTAAAGATGAAATTATTGGTCTCGCTTCTATTGCTGTGCCTCCTACTGATCCTTTAGAACAATATTTGCTAGACCATGAAAATGATATGCATATGAATGAAAGGAATGAAATAGATAAGATTTTCTTTGATCAGCAGCCTATTTTGAAACACAACCTGCCTGTTGAAATAGTTGGGGATCCTCCTCCACCCAAGGGTGATCCCGTGTTTGAGCTTAAACAATTACCTGATACTCTAAAATATGCTTATCTTGACGAAAAGGAGATATATCCTGTTATTATTAGTGCTAACCTTTGAGAGCATGAAGAAAAGAGATTATTGAAAACTTTGAGGAAGCACCGTGCTGCTATTGGATATACTCTGGATGATCTTAAGGGCATTAGTCCCACTCTATGTTAGCATAAAATTAATATGGAGCCTGATGCTAAACCAGTTGTTGATCACCAACGACGGTTAAATCCTAAAATGAAAGAAGTGGTAAGAAATGAAATACTAAATCTTCTGGAGGCAGGTATAATTTATCCTATTGCTGATAGTAGATGGGGTAGTCCCGTTCATTGTGTCCCTAAGAAGGGAGGTATTACCGTTGTCCCTAATGATAAAAATGAATTGATCCCGCAAAGAATTGTTACAGGATATAGAATGGTAATTGATTTTAGGAAATTAAATAAAGCTACTAGGAAAGATCATTACCCTCTACCTTTTATTGATCAAATGCTAGAAAGACTATCCAAACATACACATTTTTGCTTTCTAGATGGTTATTCTGGTTTCTCTCAAATACATGTGTCAAAAGAGGATCAAGAAAAGACCACTTTTACTTGTCCTTTCGGTACCTTTGCTTATAGACGTATGCCTTTTAGTTTATGCAATGCACCTGCTACCTTTCAAAGATGTATGATGGCTATATTCTCTGACTTTTGTGAAAAGATTGTTGAGGTTTTCATGGATGATTTTTCCGTTTACGGAACTTCTTTTGATGATTGCTTCAGCAACCTTGATCGAGTTTTGCAGAGATGCGAAGAAACTAATCTTGTCTTGAATTGGGAAAAGTGCCACTTTATGGTTAATGAAGGTATTGTCTTGGGGCACAAAATCTCCGAAAGAGGTATTGAGGTGGATAAAGCTAAAGTTGATGCTATTGAAAAAATGTCGTGTCCCACGGATATCCGAGGTATAAGAAGTTTCCTTGGTCATGCTGGTTTCTATAGAAGGTTTATTAAAGACTTCTCTAAGATTTCTAGGCCTCTCACTAATCTTTTGCAAAAAGATGTTCCATTCATTTTTGACGATGATTGTGTAGAAGCATTTGAAATTCTTAAGAATGCCTTGATTTCCGCACCTGTTGTTCAACCACCTGATTGGAACTTACCCTTTGAAATTTTGTGTGATGCTAGTGATTATGCTGTTGGTGTTGTTCTAGGACAAAGGGTTGATAAGAAATTAAATGTTATCCATTATGCTAGTAAAACTCTAGACAGTGCTCAAAGAAACTATGCTACCACTAAAAAGGAATTTTTAGCAGTTGTGTTTGCTTGTGATAAGTTCAGACCTTATATTGTTGATTCCAAAGTAACTGTTCACACTGATCATGCTGCTATCAAATATCTTATGGAAAAGAAAGATGCTAAACCTAGACTTATTAGATGGGTTCTTCTGCTACAAGAATTTGATTTGCATATTATTGATAGAAAGGGTGCTGATAACCTTGTAGCAGACAACTTGTCTAGGTTAGAAAATGTTCTTGATGACCCACTACCTATTGATGATAGTTTTCCTGATGAACAATTAGCTGTCATAAATGCTTCGCGCAATGCTCCTTGGTATGCTGATTATGCTAACTACATTGTTGCTAAATTTATACCGCCTAGTTTAACATACCAACAAAAGAAAAAGTTCTTCTATGATTTAAGACATTACTTTTGGGATGATCCACACCTTTATAAAGAAGGAGTAGATGGTGTTATTAGACGTTGTGTGCCTGAGCATGAACAGGAACAGATCCTTCACAAGTGTCATTCCGAGGCCTACAGAGGACACCACGCTGGAGATAGAACTGCACATAAGGTACTACAATCTGGTTTTTATTGGCCTACTCTCTTCAAGGATGCTCGTAAGTTTGTCTTGCCTTGTCATGAATGTCAAAGAATTGGTAATATTAGTAGACGTCAGGAAATGCCTATGAATTACTCTCTTGTTATTGAACCATTTGATGTTTGGGGTTTTGATTATATGGGACCTTTTCCACAATCTAACGGGTATACTCATATTCTAGTTGCTGTTGATTATGTTACTAAGTGGGTAGAAGCTATTCCAACTAGTAGTGCTGATCATAACACTTCTATTAAAATGCTTAAAGAAGTTATTTTCCCTAGATTTGGAGTCCCTAGATATTTAATGACTGATGGTGGTTCACACTTTATTCATGGTGCTTTCCGTAAATTGCTTGCTAAGTATGATGTTAATCATATAATTGCATCCCCTTATCACCCTCAGTCTAGTGGTCAAGTAGAATTGAGCAATAGAGAAATTAAATTGATCTTGCAGAAGACTGTTAATAGATCCAGAAAGAATTGGTCTAAGAAACTTGATGATGCATTATGGGCTTATAGAACTGCTTATAAAAACCCTATGGGTATGTCTCCGTATAAGATGGTTTATGGTAAAGCATGTCACTTACCTCTAGAGCTAGAACATAAAGCTTATTGGGCAATTAAAGAACTCAACTATGATTTCAAACTTGCTGGTGAGAAGAGGTTATTTGACATTAGCTCACTTGATGAATGGAGAACCCATGCCTATGAGAATGCCAAGTTGTTTAAAGAAAAGGTTAAGAGATGGCATGATAAAAGGATACAAAAACGTGAATTCAATGTAGGTGACCATGTCTTGCTATACAATTCTCGTTTAAGATTTTTTGCAGGAAAACTTCTCTCTAAATGGGAAGGGCCTTACATTATCGAGGAAGTATATTGTTCCGGTGCCATCAAGATCAACAACGCCGAAGGCACAAATCCGAAGGTGGTAAACGGGCAAAGAATCAAACATTATATCTCAGGTACTCCCATAAATGTTGAAACCAATATTATCAATACCATAACTCCGGAGGAGTACATTAGGGAGACCTACCAGAACGTTTCAGACTCCGAAAAGGAATAGGTATGTGTTACGGTAAGCAAATCGACTCCAAAAGTTTTCCAATGGCAATTTTTATCCGTTTTGGAATATTTAATAAATTAGGAAAATTTAAAGTAGTCCGAAGAGTACACGAGGAGGCGACAAGCCAGGGGGGCGCGCCCTACCCCCCTGGGCGCGCCCCTGTGGCTTTGTGGCCACCCCGTGTACCCTCTAGACTCCGTTTTCTTGTGGTATACTCCTTCGGGTCGGTAAAAATTCATTATATAATCTCCCAAAGGTTTTGACCTTCGTATCACAACAATACCTCCTGTTTTCATTTTGAGCTGTTTCTGCAGCAGATTTAGAGCAATATGTCGTCCCAAGATTCCGATGGGGAGAGCTATGTATCGCTTTAGCTTGCCAATCCCAAGCTCTATGGGGACTTAGATACTTATGGATTGTTCTCGGAGGAGGAACAAGAAGGCAAGTATGACGAAGAAAGCTTGGATGAAGAGGAGATCCCCCGGCCTCGACTAGGAGATATGCACGTGGAGTTCAGGAAATCGAGCCTCCCAAACACAAGGAGAAAACCCAAGGTTCTATTTATCCCTTCTCGTTTTCTGCAGGAGAGCAAGCAAGAATTATGTCAAAGGATATTGAAGCTCGAGCAGGAAGTAGACGATCTGAGGGAACAAAATTTTATGCTTAATAGGAAACTAGACAAGCTTCCGATCTCATCAACAACTCCAACATCACCACCTCCGAAGAAAGACAACTAAACACATGGGTATGGGCACTCCCCTTGGCTTGTGCTAAGCTTGGGGGAGGTTCCCCGGTATCGTATCACCATCACATCTTTTACTTTTATCGTTTTTCTTAGTTCGACCCTTTTGGTTATATCTTGATCTAGTACAATAAAGTCTTTAGTGTGATCTAGTTTTGAGTTTTGCTTTATGTTCCCCCTATGTAAGCAAGTCCGAGAGTTATATAATAAAGAGTAGTTTTGAGTTGAGGGCTTTGCTTGCTTGCTACGATCTTGAGAAAAAGAAATAGAAAGAAGTATAGAATAAAAGCAAAGAGTATATATGATGATCTTATGGGGGGTGATGACTTCACATATAAGAGGTATGTCGATTGAAATTTGTTGTGAGTTGACAAACAAAGCTATTGGTCATTGTTGCAATTAAAAGGAAGTAATAAAGAAAGAGAGGTTCACATATAAATATATTATCTTGGACATCTTTTATGATTGTGAGCACTCATTAAAATATTATATGCTAAGAAGTTGATGTTGGACAAGGAAGACAACGTAATAGGTTATGTTTGCTTATTTCCGAATAGAAGTTATATGGTTATAGATCCTTTAACATGTGACGCTTGCTTCCACCCCATATTAGCCAAAACTTCTGCACCAAGTAGAGATACTACTTGTGCATCCAAACACCCTTAACCCAGTTTTGCCATGAGAGTCCACCATACCTACCTATGGATTGAGTAAGATCCTTCAAGTAAGTTGTCATCGGTGCAAGCAATAAAAATTGCTCTCTAAATATGTGTGATCTATTAGTGTGAGGAAAATAAACTTTATACGAACTTGTGATAGGGAAGAAATAAAAGCTACAGACTACATAATAAAGTTCTTTATCACAAGGGGCAATATAAAGTGACGTTCTTTTGCATTAAGGGATTGCGCATCCAACTATAAAAGTGCATGACAACCTCTGCTTCCCTCTGCGAAGGGCCTATCTGTTACCTTTACTTTCTAGTACTTACCTTTATGCAAGAGTCGTGGTGATCTTCACCACTTCCTTTATTTCGCCTTTATCTCTTGGCAAGCGTCATGTGTTGGGGAATGATCTAGACACATATATCCACTCGGATGTGGGTGAGCATGAGTTATTTCTGTTAACATTACCGTTGAGGTAAATAGTTGGGAGGCAATACTATAAGCGCCTATCTTTCTCTGTGTCCGATTGAAGCTTTGACCTCATAGGTACCGCGTGAGTGTTAGCAATTATGAAAGACTAAAAGATGATTGAGTATGTGGATTTGCTTTACAAGCTCTTATATTGACTCTTTCCTACGTTATGATATATTGGAATTGCTTCAATGACTAAGATCATAGTTTGTTCGTTCTCAATAGAGTTCTTGATTCATACTTTACCTTGTGAATGAATTGTTACTCTAGCATAAGAAATTATATGTCAATATATGTTGCTGTTCTAAAGATAACCATGATGCCTTCATGTCCGTATTTTATTTTATCGACACCTCTATCTCTAAACATGTGGGCATATTTATCGATTTCGGCTTTCGCTTGAGGACAAGCGAGGTCTAAGCTTGGGGGAGTTGATACGTCCATTTTGCATCATGCTTTTATATCGATATTTATTGCATTATGGGCTGTTAATACACATTATGGTACAATACTTATGCCTTTTCTCTCTTATTTTACAAGGTTTACATGAAGAGGGAGAATGCCGGCAGCTGGAATTCTGGACTGGAAAAGGAGCAAATCTGAGATACCTATTCTGCACAACTCCAAAAGTCCTGAAAATCTACGGAGAATTATTTTGGAATATATAAAAAATATTGGGCGAAAGAAATACCAGAGGGGACCCACCAGGGAGTCACAAGCCAGGGGGGCACGCCCTACCCCCCTGGGCGCGCCCCTGTGGCTTGTGGGCCCCCTGGCAGGCCTCCGGTGCCCATCTTCTGCTATATGGAGGGTTTTGACCTGGAAAAAATCATAAGGGAGCTTTCGGGACGAAGCGCCGCCGTCTCGAGGCAGAACTTGGACAGAACCAATCTAGGGCTCCGGCGGAGCTGTTCTGCCGAGGAAACTTCCCTCCCGGAGGGGGAAATCGAAGCCATCGTCATCACCAACGATCCTCTCATCGAGAGGGGGTCAATCTCCATTACCATCTTCACCAGCACCATCTCCTCTCAAACCCTAGTTCATCTCTTGTATTCGATCTTTGTCTCAAAACCTCAGATTGGTACCTGTGGGTTGCTAGTAGTGTTGATTACTCCTTCTAGTTGATGCTAGTTGGTTTACTTGGTGGAATATCATATGTTCAGATCCTTAATGATAATTAATACTCCTCTGATTATGAACATGAATATGCTTTGTGAGTAATTATGTTTGTTCCTGAGGACATGGGATAAGTCTTGTTATAAGTAATCATGTGAATTTGGTATTCGTTCGATATTTTGATGAGATGTATGTTGTCTCTCCTCTAGTGGTGTTATGTGAACGTCGACTACATGACACTTCACCACTATTTGGGCCTAGAGGAAGGCATTGGGAAGTAATAAGTAGATGATGGGTTGCTAGAGTGACAGAAGCTTAAACCCTAGTTTATGCGTTGCTTCGTAAGGGGCTGATTTGGATCCATATGTTTCATGCTATGGTTAGATTTATCTTAATTCTTCTTTTGTAGTTGCGGATGCTTGCAAGAGAGGTTAATCATAAGTGGGAGGCTTGTCCAAGTAAGGACAGCACCCAAGCACCGGTCCACCCACATATCAAATTATCAAAGTAACGAATGCGAATCATATGAGCATGATGAAAACTAGCTTGACAAAAATTCCCATGTATCCTCGGGAGCGCTTTGCTTTATATAAGAGTTTGTCCAGGCTTGTCCTTTGCTACAAAAAGGATTGGGCCACCTTGCTGCACCTTTGTTACATTTGTTACTTGCTATCCGTTATGAATTATCCTATCACAAAACTATCTGTTACCGATAATTTCAGTGCTTGCAGAGAATACCTTACTGAAAACCGCTTGTCATTTCCTTCTGCTCCTCGTTGGGTTCGACACTCTTACTTATCGAAAGGACTACGATAGCTCCCCTATACTTGTGGGTCATCACTCGCTCGCCTGTGCCTTGTAGCACTACGCCCGCGCATAGCCGAGCTCCTCCGCCGCGCTTGTCATCGCCGGCATCGCTCCAGTGCCCCCCAGCTCCACTTGCTGCCCCTGCATCGCTAGCTCGCCGTAGCCGCAAACGGCACCCGAAATGGTGGCCTGTAGCCCAAACCCGAGTCACTCCGGTGCTCTGCCGCCGCGAATTGGGTCACCGGCATTTAAACGCCGGCGACACTGACGTGGCCGTGCTAATTAGCCACTAACCACTACCCCCAGCCACTGACACTAGACCCCACATGCTAACTAATCCACGGTTTAACTTAAACCCTGTTAATTAGAGCCACAGACACTGACGTGTGGGCCCTAGTCGTCAGGTTTGACCTGGATCCGAGTCAGTTGACTTGCTGACGCAAGCATGACTTCAGGCTGCTCCAGTTATTAATTTCTGGATTTATTTAATTCCAGGATATAGCTAAAACTTGTAAAAATCATAGAAATTCAACCATAGCTCCAAATCAAATAAGTTATATATTGAAAATGATCAGAAAAATCCAATGAATTTGTTTATGCCATGATCATGCATGTTTGAACAAGTTAACATCACCAAGTAGGACATTTTATGATTAGGGAAAATTGGATAATTAGTTTTGGATTGGAATTTGATATATATTTGAATTCCATTTCAGTTAACTTGGATTAATGTTGCATTAGGTCAATTCAGCACCTTAGCATGCCATATCATACATCATGTTTATTGCATCACATTGAATGTGCTTCTTTCTTGTTTATCGGTGTTGTTCCCTCTCGGTAGACGTTACTCTGACGTTGAGATCGATGCCACCGATGAAGACTCCTTGTTATCTTCAGAAGTGTCAGGCAAGCAAACCCCCTTGAGCATTTCGATATAATCCTACTCTCTCGCTCTCGCTCTCATTTCAATGCATTAGGACAATGCGATTCAACTGCTACTTGTGTTGCGGTAGATGAACCCACTCCTTTGCATGACCTGTCATTGTCACAGTAAATAGCTAAACCAAGCAACCTAGCATACCTGGTAGATGCTTGAGCCATGTTGTGCCATAACCCTGTTATGCGTGCTATGCTTAGAGTTGTGTCAGGTCTGATTCATCTGGGTGATGAACCGGTGTGAAATAATTATGTCCTGATGATGAGGGTTAAGTGTTGAACCTGTTTTGGTAAAGGTAGCGATGAGAGGCCATGTAGGAGTACATGGTGGGTTGTCTCATTTAGACCGCTCATAGGAATTGAGTTCCATGTTTGTGTTCCAAGACTAGCGACTACCGCACATTGGGCTCCGGTAACTCGTCCTCTCTCGGCCTATTAACCTACCCTGTTCTCAGTCCAGGAGTCGCAGTAGTTCGAAACGTTGATAGGTGTGGCCAGGCCTGCGAAGTGGATGAACGGCCCAATCGGGACCGGCTTGGGGCCCTGCTCACAATGTTAGAGGCCATGTTGTAAACCTCGGCCGGATTTCCATTATGGGTTCCAACTCAGATAGGCGACTGCCTTGGATGTGAGTTGTTGTAAGTTAACTTCCGTGGCCGACTCCCTTGCCTGGCTTCCACTTGAAGGTTGCCGTGGTGCCTTTTTACGTGCACATGGTGGTAAGTGGCGGGAGCATGTGTGACGAAGTACACCCCTGGAGGGTAAACTATCTATTCGAATAGCCGCGTCCGCGGATATGGACTACTTGGAGACTTGCATTGTTCATAGATAACTTTAAATGGATACTCTAAAATGCTCCAGATAAGTGTGAGTGCTATGGATGGCTTCTCGTAGGAAGACGAGAGAGGATCCATAGTGGTGTATTGATGTGGTGAATATGTGGACTCGTGTGTGATACGCCACCTCAAAGAAAGTACTCATAGTCGTAGTATAGGTTAGCCAAGAGTCAAAGCTGGCTTGCTGCAATAAACTTCACAACCCCCTTTGTTGACAATGATGCATATGTAGATAGTTCTGATGTAAGTCTTGTTGAGTACCTTTGTACTCACGTTTGCTTATTTATGTTTTTGCAGATGAGACCTCAGTCTCATTAGTGATTCTTACGACGTGAAGTTCGATGTTGACCGGATTAGCTTTGGAATCCCATGCAGAGGTCTGGCTCCTTTGGTAGGGTCGTTGTAGCTTTTCAGGCTCTTCCAACCGCTTTTAGTAGATGTCTGTACCCAGACATGTAACTTCCGCTTGATGTTTGTATGCTCTGAATGTTGGGTCATGTGACCCCTCCTGCTTGTAACATTATACTATGTTGGCTCTTCGGAGCCTCCTAGATATATGTTATGTTGTAGAGTTTTGTTGTGATGCCATGTTGTATCTACACATATCGTGCATATTGCGTGTATGTTTGAAATGCATTGGTATGTGTGGGATTCGACACCTAGCTCTATACCTTTAGTAGCCTGCTTTACGGGGAAATGCCTCTTTGTGCTTCCACCGAGCCTTGGTAGCTTGCTACTGCTCCGGACACATTGATTGACCGGCGTGTATCCTTCTTGCTGTTGTGTCTATCCCTTCGGGGAAATGTCTCGTAGTGTAATGGAGTCCATGTAGCCTGCTATGACTCGTCTACGCGCAGTTGATGACATTTATGTCCCATGGCGTAATGGAGTCCCTATAGCTTGCTATGACTCGTCTACACACGCTGATGACCGACACCTGCATTGTTGGGTTACGTATGCCTGTCCCTGTACAGTTGTGCCACTTGGGTCTATAACTAGTCATGTCGACCCGGGTTCTTTGACGTGTGAATGCTAGCGACATGTTCATATCCATGAGCCAAAAGGCGCAAACGGTCCTGGCCAAGGTAAGGTGGCAGCCGTGGGTTACTGTGCGTGAGGCCGCAAAGTCGTGTGACATGTTACAGGCTGGATTCATATGGCTTAGGATCGGGGTCCCGACAGCGTTGGTATCAGAGCTTGACTGCCTGTAGGATTACCAAGCCAAACTGGTCGATGTTGAGTCTAGAACTGGTTTAGTTATATAAGGGAATTGATTGTGGAAGGGAACGTAAGATTCCTTTTACTCCTTTCCTTGTGTCATTCTAATTCTATTCACCCTCTTCTTTCTACGGGGGTTAAGAACTAGGCTTTCCCATCTATCTATCAGGATGACGAGTTACTATGCTGGAGACTTATAGCAAAGTTGTTGTCTTCCTGGATCGGTGTCTCTGTAAGAATTCAATTGTTCTGTTGCCAGTTGTCTTGCAGGTTGCCTCATTTTCCATGCCCGTACAACCATTATGATGTCCGAGTTATCCAAGGTTTCTAAATGATTTGATGCAATTGCAAACTCTTTCATCTCGAATCGATGTATTTTGGGCCAGACACAGCACACTAATTGTTGTGTTGAGGTACTCTTTTACCTCGACGTATTTGTTGAAGTGTTAGGAAACCATGTTATCCCAGAGAACCACCGACAGTCTAGTTGTGTCTTTTGTTCCCAGTGTGATAATTATGGCCATCGTTATCGAAAGCATCATGTGACGCTACTTAGCTAGTAGGTATTCTATATCCAGGTTCTTGAACCCGAGAATCATTCTGCTCACTCCTGTTGGTAGTGTTTGCTCATTCCATTAGGATGATTAGTAACCTTGTTATAGTCTTCAAGGTTCGTGGTTTATCATTCTTCCAACACCATGAACCAGTCACGGTAGAAGTTCTTCGTGAACTGAAGATCACAACAAGAGTGCTCTTGATGAGTTCTCCATTCTATAATTGTGACCCTGCCAACTCTTCCTTTTGCATGGGTTATCTGGAAGAAACATGTTGAACTTTGTTCGACGTATTCAATCTATGCATCTACGACTCAGGAAAAATCATGTGCTCTTGAGTTGCCCCTCCTCAATTGTATTCTGACTTTCATCTATCAGTGGATAGTCAAGAGTAGTTGTGCATTGTGTTCATCGATGCCTACTATTCTCATGGTGCATCAAGCTATTCTATTTCAGAATGACTAGGAGAAGCAAACTCCAGTGCCTCATCCATATCCAGGATTGGGTCAAAGTAGTTGTATTCCGCAGATCAAAATGCCAACCCAGCTTTTGCTCTGTTCTACCTTGAAGTATTACTCTCTTCATGTCGAGACTGTCATGAGAATTGCACGGCCTCTTATGCATTCTTGATACAGTGGTACTTCTCGCCATCATTATTCATTCCTCGGTATCCATGTTGGTTGTAACCGGAATACCGACAGGTGAACCATGATGCGTGAAGTCAATACTCCTAGCAACCCTATTGCTTGGAAGTTAATGGACAATTATATCATCCTTAGTGTGTTGGTTATTGAACCATCATTACAAAGGTTGATCATGCTACCTAGTCCATCTTTCCTGGTGCACTCTTCGATCAATGAGTTAGGTTTGTGCCAAGCTCTTTTGATCATATCGTCTTACCTTGAAAAGCAAGATTGTTCCCGAGCTCAATAACATACCGGTGGATCGTGATTTTCCGAATATCTTCTCGGAAGTATTATCGGGTTATCCCCTGACCATTATGTTGAGTTCGTGATCAAATTGGTTCTCCTATAAACCACTCCTTCTCCAAGACTCTGTGTTGGATACCCCTGAGCTAGTTGGTTAAGCTAAACAACAACTTGGAGAGTTGAAAGATAAAAGCTTGATCTAACTTAGTTCATGTCAAAGGGATATCTTTTGTGTTGTGAGTGTGTTAAAGAAGGATGATATCTTCACCGATTGGTCTTCGTGATCAATTGTTGTATTTATTTTCTTGTTCAATATCTGATTTGAACATGGGCTATCGTCAAATCAAAATCAGAACCAACGATTATCGTAATGTTGTTTCACTTGTGGATCTTTCCTCGAGCATACACTATTATATATTTTGGTCTGACCAATGCTATCACCTTTATTCACATAGTTATGGACTTCCATTTTCGTGGAAACCTCAAGGAACTGTTGTTGAACCCATCGACAACATTGTTTATCCTCTCCACGATTCATGATGAACATAAAGCTAGTGTTGGAAATTTTGCAGGCCATATCTTCGTGCTCCGTTCATGAAGTATATGGTTGGTGAAAAGAAGTGACTTCCTCTAAGTTCATGTGCATTTGATGTAAGTTGCCGCCGTGAATTTAAGAAAGTTTGTCTTGCTTCCTTTGGAATCATCCCAAGTCAGTCATGCATGTGCGAAGTATACTATGGTTTGTTAGGTTGGCCGCCTCCACTCCATATGTATCTCCTAGTACACCAAGCCACTGATGGGCTTGTTAAAGGAAAAGAAGTTAAGTGATATTCCTGAAGGTACCAGATGGACTTGCACCGGGCTTCGCTATCCTCAATGATGGTTCCCACCCAGAACTCGGTAGTGTTTTGTTGTAAGACTTCTATGTGGTCATGCTTGTCTTGGACAGTGTGTTCACATGTATCTTGCAATCCAGCTCATTTTTTGGAGTTGGCTCCCGTAGTTCATTTCCCGAGAATCTCACAACGTCATCTCATCGATTTGTGTTGCAACCTTTCACTTTTGGACATGCTGAGTCTGGAATATCCTGGCACCAACCATATCTGAATCTCAGGCAGATATAATGATTGGGACGTTTCCCAAGAATTATAATATTGTTCTCGCTGAAACCGGTAAAGTGGTGTTGTGGCTAACACACCTAGCCGGAAGACCTATTATTATAGTATCTTGTATCATCAGTATTAGCCACCTCCGCATGAGGACTTCGTATGACTTATTCTAGAAGTTGTTCCTTATGGACCATTTTATGCCCCGAAGTCCGACCTTTTACTTGACGTGCTAGTTATCAAGCATTATCTATACTTGAGTTATGCTAGTACATCAAGGAGAACATTAGAAGCGGAGTGCTAAATGTCTCTCGGTCGATCATCCATATTTTGTTCCTTGGCATAGCTAAGGTGAAATCTGAGAAAGTGTTGTCTTCCTTGCATTTGCATCGTCCATCATTATTCATCATGGTAGTATGATGTGACCAAGATCCTTGGCATGGATGTTGGTAAAACCTTGATGAATATGGAAATGCTCAAGTTCTTGAGAGCACACTCAGACACTGGGTTACATCCTCGGTATCAATTGGAATGTGTCTTCCGTTTGCCGAGTTATCCTATAACTCTAGTTTCCTTTCCAAACTGAGCTCGCCATTCGCTCAAATCCCTTCAAACGATCGTTGTGAATTGCCTTAGGCTGGTATGAAGAGTTTCAATGATCTCTATATCAAAAGTAATTCTTTTTGCCACTTAAGGGATAATCCTACGAGTCACCTTCCCTAAGGTGCCTGTTATGGTATGAAGGGCAACTAACTCCTCGCTACTTTGAAACACATGCTCCATCTTAGCTAAGCGTGGAATTGTTGCTTACCAAATTGAACCTCCATTAGCTGCCTCATTCCATAGTTCCCGATTTGTGTTTTGTGTTTCAGCTCCAAAGATGTTTTTATGTCTCATTCCTTGAGTTGATCGTGAGTTGCTCGGTCTTCGAGAAGATCGATTCTTGTAGAGTCTTCCATTCCTCTTGTCGTTATGTTTGGATGAAGATCTTGAAAGAAAGGAAGACAAAACCAAGATGATGCCAAGAATCAACCTCTTCGAGAAGGACAATTGGGTCGTGAATATTGTGATAGTTGTCTCCCCTCTGTCTTCTTACCCTACGCTTGAATCACGGGACGAGATTCTTGTTTAGTGGGGGTGAGTTGTCACAGCCCTTGTTTCTTTATGCTTGCCAATGCATTCATGCATGCATTTAAATTTCAAACGAAATGGAAATGAGGAGTGATCAAGCCTCATCATTCAATTTTTTGTCAAAAAAGTAATATATAAAAATTGCTTCAAATAGTTCCAAGAAAATGTCCCTGGTTTCCTGATAAAATATTGGTATGAGGTAAAAATGTCAACCAATATATTGGGATCATAGAAACATTTTATATTGGGCATTTGAGTTAACCAAACAATTTTTGCATTGGATATATATTTTCTATATTTAATATATATGTCCAATATCTCTGAAATTTATTGTGTGGCACAGGTTAAATTCATTTAGCCCACATGCAAATTTCCAGGATTTTTACAAATGGCTAGGTATTTTATTTAAAGCCAGAACAAATGTCAGAAATAGAAAAGGAAATAAATAAAGAAAACCTTTGCCAATAGGCAGAGGCGAAGCCGCGCACGCCCGAGCCGGGAAGCCTCCACCTCCTGCTTTGTCGTGGCACGAACCCGGCCTTCTAGCGCTGCCACGAGGACGCCCAGACCCCCTGGATCCATTCTCCCCCTTTGCTCCCTTTCCTCTGCTCCCTCCCTCGCCGCCCGAAAGCCGCCGCCACCGTCGCACGCAGCCACCGTAGGCACCGGCCATCCCCTGCCTTGATGAAGTTCCCCGAGCTCCGCCGCATCGTCGTGGTCATCCTCAACAAGCCACGCAAGCCCGGACGAGCAGCAACACTGGATCCATCGTCGTCTTCAACCTCAGGTCCATCGGTCATCTTCGTCAAATTTGTTGGCTCCCGATCGTCCCCGGGCTCGTCGTCGCCTCTTCTAGCCTCGCTGTGAGATCCTCTTGCCTTTCCCCTCATCCCCGTCGCTGATTTCGAGTCCTATCTAGCAAATCCACCGGAGCATAGAGCGCCTCGATGCCGGCCATGTCGCCGCCGTCGTGTGAGCTCGCGCCAGTCCCACCCGAGAACCTGGTCTTAATCCTGGTCGCCCTACGGAGCCGCGACGCTCTTTTGTTCGCTTGCATGTGCCTTGTAGCGCTACGCCCGCGCATAGCCGAGCTCCGCCACCACGCTTGTCGTCAATGGCGTCGTTCCAGTGCAACCCAGCTCCCCCTGCTGCCCCTGCTGGATGCGCCGCATCGCTAGCTTGCCGTAGCTGCAAACGGCACCCGAAATGGTGGCCTGTAGCTCAAACCCGAGCCACTCCGGCGCTCTGCCGCCGCGAATTGGGTCACCGGCGTTTAAACGCCGGCGACACTGACGTGGCCATACTAATTAGCCACTAACCACTTCCCCCAGCCACTGACACTAGACCCCACATGCTAACTAATGCATGGTTTAACTTAAACCCTGCTAATTAGAGCCACAGACACTGACGTGTGGGTCCTGGTCGTGAGGTTTGACCTGGATCCGAGTCAGTTGACTTGCTGACGCTAGCATGACGTCAGGCTGATGCAGTTTTTAATTTTTGGATTTATTTAATTCCAGGATATAGCTAAAACTTCTAAAAATCGTAGAAATTCAACCATAGCTCCAAATAAAATAAGTTATATATGAAAAATGATTAGAAAAATCCAATGAATCTGTTTATGCCATGATCATGCATGTTTGAACAAGTTAACATCACCAAGTAGGACATTTTATGATTAGGGAAAATTGGATAATTAGTTTTGGATTGGAATTTGATATATATTTGAATTCCACTTCAATTAACTTGGATTAATGTTGCCTTAGGTCAATTCGGCAACTTAACATGCCATATCATACATCATGTTTATTGCATCACATTGAATGTGCTTCTTTCTTGTTTATCGGTGTTGTTCCCTCTCGGTAGATGTTACTCTGACGTTGAGATCGATGCTACCGATGAAGAATCATTGTTATCTTCAGAAGTGTCAGGCAAGCAACCCCCCTTGAGCATTTCGATATAATCTTACTCTCTCGCTCTTGCTCTCATTTCAATGCATTAGGACAATCTTATTCAACTTCTACTTGTGTTGCGGTAGATGAACCCACTCCTTTGCATGACCTGTCATTGTCAAAGTAAATACCTAAACCAAGCAACCTAGCATACCTGGTTGATGCTTGAGCCATGTTGTGCCATAACCCTAATATGCGTGCTATGCTTAGAGTTGTGTCAGGTCTGATTCATCTGGGTGATGAACCGGAGTGAAATGATTGTGTCCTGATGATGAGGGTTAAGTGTTGAACCTGTTTTGGTAAAGGTGGCGATGAGAGGCCATGTAGGAGTACATGGTGGGTTGTCTCATTAAGACCGCTCATAGGAACTGAGTTCCGTGCTTGTGTTCCAAGACTAGCTACTATCGCACATTGGGCTCCGGTAACTCGAGCTCTCTCGGCCTATTAACCTACCCTGTTCTCAGTCCAGGAGTCGCAGTAGTTCCAAACGTTGATAGGTGTGGCCGGGCCTTCGAAGTGGATGAACGGCCCAATCGGGACCAGCTTGGGGCCCTGCTCACAACGTTTGAGGCCATGTTGGAAACCTAACCGGACTTCCATTATGGGTTCCAACCGTGGCCAACTCCCTCGCCTGGCTTCCGCTTGAAGGTTGCCGAGGTGCCATTTTAAGTGCACATGGCGGTAAGTGGCGGGAGCATGTGTGACGAATTACAGCCCTGCAGGGTAAACTATCTATTCGAATAGCCGCGTCCGCGGATATGGACTACTTGGAGACTTGCATTGTTCATAGATAACTTTAAATGGATACTCTAAAATGCTCCAGATAAGTGTGAGTGCTATGGATGGCTTCTCGTAGGAAGACGAGAGAGGATCCATAGTGGTGTATTGATGTGGTGAATATGTGTTCTCGTGTGTGATACACCACCTCAAAGAAAGTACTCATAGTCGTAGTACATGTTAGCCAAGAGTCAAAGCTGGCTTGCTGCAATAAACTCCACAACCCCCTTTGTTGACAATGATGCATATGTAGATAGTTCTGATGCAAGTCTTGCCGAGTACCTTTGTACTCACGTTTGCTTATTTATGTTTTTGCTGATGAGACCTCAGTCTCATTAGTGATTCTTACGACGTGAAGTTCGATGTTGACCGGATTAGCTTTGGAATCCCAGACAGAGGTCTGGCTCCTTTGGTAGGGTCGTTGTAGCTTTTCAGGCTCTTCCAGCCGCTTTTAGTAGATGTCTGTACCCAGACATGTAACTTCCGCTTGTTGTTTGTATGCTCTGAATGTTGGGTCATGTGACCCCTCCTCCTTGTAAGATTATACTATGTTGGCTCTTCGGAGCCTCCTAGATAAATGTTATGTTGTAGAGTTTTGTTGTGATGCCATGTTGTATCTACACATATCGTGCATATTGCGTGTATGTTTGAAATGCATTGGTATGTGTGGGATTCGACACCTAGCTGTATACCTTTAGTAGCCTGCTTTATGGGGAAATGCCTGTTTGTGCTTCCACCGAGCCTTGGTAGCGTGCTACTGCTCCGGACACATTGATTGACCGGCGTGTATCCTTCTTGCTGTTGTGTCTGTCCCTTCGGGGAAATGTCTCGCAGTGTAATGGAGTCCATGTAGCCTGCTATGACTCGTCTACGCGTAGTTGCTGACATTTATGTCCCACGGCGTAATGGAGTCCCTACAGCTTGCTATGACTCATCTACACACGCTGATGACCGACACCTGCATTGTTGGGTTACGTATGCCTGTCCCTGTACGGTTGTGCCACTTGGGTCTATAACTAGTCATGTCGACCCGGGTTCTTTGACGTGTGAATGCTAGCGACATGTTCATATCCGTGAGCCAAAAGGCGCAAACGGTCCCGACAAAGGTAAGGTGGCAGCCGTGGGTTACCGTGCGTGAGGCCACAAAGTGGTGTGACATGTTACAGGCTGGATTCATATGGCTTAGGATCAGGGTCCCGACAGGCCGCTACCTCCGACAGAGCGGCTGCAGCAACCGAAAGTGCAGTTGCTGCAGCTGAGAGGGCGGCAGCAACAACCGCGACGGGGATAGCAAATGGCAAGAATGGCACATCAGCTGTCAGTTCCTCGGCGGTCGCCATAGCCCTGATGGCAGACCCCCAGTCCCATCTCAAGGCCACCCATGCCCATCTCGTGTCGGTCGCTGCACAAATCACATCTGCCTTCTCCGACACCGGTCGACAAACCACCTCTGTTTAGTAGGTAATCGCTGAGTGTGCTCGAGCAGGCGTCCGTTCGTCGGCGGCCTCCCTAGCCAAGATTGTGGCCGTCCATGCCCGGAGCAAGGCCGCCCACGCCCGGCTCATGGCGGCCTTATCCAAAGAGATGGTGGACGAAGACTGCGAGATGCTGGAGTATGTGGCGATGGATCTTCTTTCCCCGGAGTTCGTCGAGCGGGAGCTGGTCATCGAGGAGGCGACGGAGATCGACGAATGCCAGGAGGAATATTAGTCTCTGTCTAGAGCGATGGTGTTTTGTTAGAGTAATGTTTAAGTCAATTAACCAATGTTTATTAGTTGCTCGATTAAGTAAGTGCGGGCAGTGATGTAGGCTCTTTTGTGTAGTACTACTCAAATTTGCAAGTGTTGTTAAACTAAGCAATGACCAATGTAACGAGGGAAATTCGGACCAAAATTTGCCGCCGTATCCCCATTTTATCTTCCAAATGAACATGAAATGCAAGTACCGTGTGCAATGTACTATCCGATATCTTACGTCGGAAGCTTGGAGACCAAAATTTCCACGTTCAGTCTCGTCACACACGGGATAAACTATAGCATACGTTTGTGTTGTTGAATATCGCACATAGTTATGGTAAAGGTACTGTGTCCGATGTGACTGTGCGTGCTACTTTTTTGCCGCACCGAACGAAATTTTGGGATGCCGCGCAAATATCTACCTCCCCCTCCCCTCGTACCAACCAAAAGCCACATTTCCCATTCCCCCTGCTCCCCCCTTCATTTCCTAAGTTCAAACCATCACTGCTTGCTTGCAGCGCCGCCTCCTCGCCAGCGATGCTCCTTCCTGCTGCTCGGCCTCATCCATCTAGTCATAGTCAGGTAATCCAAACCTTCCCCACACCTCCTTCCCCCTCCACCCCCTCCTCCTCCATTCCACATGGCCCGACCGCCGGCGCGACAGATTCCACCAAAATCACCGGCCCACCCCCCACATAATGCCGCCGAAAGACATGGTGCACGCATTATAGCCAGGATCTCAAGGAGCACCTGGCAGCGGAGAAGCAAATCGCGACCGCACGCGCGGATGAGTCCCCGATGGCTGCCATGCGTGCTGACCCCCAGATCTTGGAGAGCATCTAGACGTTGAGGCCACCGTCGACGCCTCGCGCGCGGACGCCTCCACCCGGTTGGCTGCTTTGAACAACAACTCGTTGTGTTTTCTCCAGGGCTGCGTTGTTGCCTTCGACGATGACTCCGAGTTGTTTGCTCAGCGTGCCCGTGCTTTCCTCAACTCCATAGCAAGCAGTTTGGTGCCCGGACAGGCTGAGGCAACTCACCACTACGAGGAGGGCACCCACAATGTGGAGGCCTCGCCCTCGTCCAAGCCCATCATTATCGATATCTCCAACGACGAGGAATATCTTGTTTTTTAAGCATAATTACTAATGACCTGTGGTCAGCTAGCTACGCCTGTTACCCATGTTTGTTTTACCTGCTGCATGTGCTGCTCCTGCCTTTCCTTAAGAAACTCTAGTGAAATATGCAATGTAATGCTACTATGCAATCTGACCTTCTACTACTATGTTATATTGTGCAATGTGATGCTCAGTTAACTGTTTGGTTCAGTTATTTTGGTGATCATCTGCAATGTCATGTTCAATTATTGTTGGTACAATTTTGTTTGATTATGCATGTGAAACCTACAATTGCTATATTTCATAGTTCTTAGCACACTTGTCTTTTCCATGTGGCTTGAATTCATATGTTGGATATGTAATGTGTTTATCTTTCATTAACAGATTTTACTGATCAATATCTATTCTTAAACATGTTACAGGGGGAACAATGGGAGACAATGAGGTTTACCATCGAGGTTTGAACTTTCATGATCCTTTGGCTAATAGCACATTTTTGTGCAATTGCAGGAACCATTCTAACATTTAGGTTTCTAACAATAATTTGGTCTTGCACATGTAGGTCCTGCCGTAAGAGGTTTAGACCCACTGTTCGACCCATTTTGCATGTGGGGAAATGATGTCTTCATGAATATCAGTCAAATCAAGAAACTCAGAAAGATTGTTAAGATAAAGAAACTTGCGACGAAAAACAACAAGCTGTTTGTCTGCACAATGAAGAAGACATCAGTGAACTATAGGATGGTACTATCTCTTTTACCTTGTCTTTTTTCCCTTTGTGACATTTCAATTTTTAGAAACGAAATTTACGCATATCTTTGTTTCCAGTCCTTTCCAAAGCAGTTCATCAATGAGTACGTCTCAAACCACCTGTATGGTCAAGAGACGAGGAAGGTATTCATACAGCACCCACGGTATAATCTTGAAGTCTTCCTCAAGAGGATGAAGGATGGGCGGGCAACCATCCACAGGCACTAGCATAAAGTTGCAAGAACCTTCGACATTAGTGAAGGCTCAATATTTGCCTTCCGCTTCAACAGTTTTCTAGACGAGATTCATCTGTCTATTTACCGTATATGATGCTATTTTCCAAAGGTTTTAGATGTTGCATGTGAAACTCGGTCCCGTCGTGTAATTAGGTAGGTAGGTAGTATATGCCTATATGATGTTGTACTCTGATGTATTTCAATTATGAAATCCTGGTTGCCGTAATACGAAATAAAATATATTGTGTGCTTGATCTGAAGTATCAATTTGTTTACTAGCTGGATAATAAATAATAGAGCAATTATCCTGATTATTGGGGTTTCATATTGCGGACGGTTTGTCATAGAACACCATCAGCAATGACCTCAACAAACCCACACGCTTGCTGGAAAATTGGCGTGTTGGATCAGTGCACAATCACACACGATTTCCAGGCCAAACTGTGTGTGTTAGAAAACCCATTCGCAAACGTTTTCACATAAAACGTGTGTGTGATGGACAGCCCTATGCCAAACAGTTTCTTCTAGGCACTGTGCGTGATGGCCACCCCTAACACAGACGGTGTTTAGCAGAAAATTGTGTGTGATGTACAATACAAACGGAAACGTATGTTTGGCATTCATTGTGTGGGATGGTATGCACACCTCACAAGATTTCTCCTAAATACCTGTTTGTGATAGTCCTTCCAATCGCACACGACATAATTTTGCCTATCGTGTGTGACCGGGAGCAGGCATCGCCAACGGGTTTTTTGTGTCATGTGCAATAGCCCCCCCTATCGCCCACACATGCAAGGCGAAGGTTTGAAACTACATCATGGAAAGGGGTTAAAAACCGTTTGTATAGCAGGCGCCTGCACTAGTGAATGCACATATATACTTGGTAAAAGGTGGAAGGCTTGGCCTTTTGCTCGGTGTTTTTGTAACAGCCCGAGACCGATGCTCCAGAAGATTCCCCTTTTATTCTGTTGTCGTCGTGTGATTCTTTTGTTTGTTGCATTAATCATCGCATCATTCACATCATCTGCATAGCATCGTCACTCGTTTTCGAAAACTTGCATCCGTTCGTAGCTGCCGGTTCTGTCGGCGTTCTGGGAACGGGGGTACCCAGACCTGCCTGCCTGCGGCCCAGGGCATGGCCCACTTCGTCAGCCAAGCACAACCAGACGCAGCCCCACTCAAGACAAGGCCCTCGCGAGGACCCAAGGCTCACGAGGAGGAGCAGCATCAAGACCGGCAAGGGATGGGCCTCCCCAGGCCCCCCCCTCCGGAGCGGCGGACATCTCTATGCAGAGCCCGGCCTCAGGAGTCAAAGATGACACAAGGAAGGACAGGCGGGCGCCAGCGCGCCAGGCGGTGCAGTTTCCCCTTTGGTGCAAAGGGAGCAAGAACGTACGTGGGTTCCCAAAGCACCCCCAAAGGTTTCCATTTCGGTGCAACAAGACCACAACCACGAGCCCCGCAGGACGGAAGTCATCGCTGAGCCCACCTCTGCGTCGTCGACATCTACTTTGCAAGCGAAGACCACCTTTGGACAGGGCGGGGATTTACTTTGCAGGCAAAGACCACCTCCTGTCCCCCTTCAAATTTGGCCGTTGTGGGATCCCTTCCCACCTTGGCGATAAGGGAAGAGGACCCGGGCCACCGCTATATATAGAGGCAAGGCTGCACCGTTGAGGTGGATCGAAGGATCGGGCGACGAACCGATTACCACAACCTGAGCAGAGGGCCAAGAACACCTCAGGAGCGCCCTCACGAGGCTCCTCAACATTGTACTAGTTCATCCACCATACCTCCACGAGAGGCAATCCACCAAAGCAGGAGTAGGGTATTACGCTTCGCAGCGGCCCGAACCTGGGTAAACCACCGTGTTCATCTTCTTCCTCGTCATCGTGCGAGTTCATCGTCTTAGCCATCGAGTAGCGAGCTAGGTAGGGCGAGGCAGCATGGGATCTTCGCACACGCCCCTGTGTTCGAACCTTAAGGGTTTTGCGGAGCCCGAAATCCGACATTTGGCGCACCAGGTAGGGGGCGTGTCGGAGTCTTCCTCAAGCCAAGATCTTCTCCCACCTCGCCGTTCCGATGTCTGACGTTCGCCGAGCCCGCGCCGAGCGCCGAGCTGCCCGCGTCGCCCAGACGGCACCTGTGGGCCATGCCGACGTGTGCCGGTCACCCTCGCCTGTGGCCAACGCCGCCACAGGCCTGGACGCCCATGAGCAACAAGACTCCTCCCAGCCGGTCACCGCGCAGCGTGATGGCCACACCGCCACTCCGTCGATCGTCCCAGCTTCCAGGTCGTCCTCCCACGTTTGGCCCAGACCGGCGCGTGGCTCGGGCGCACTCGCCATGGCGAACGAGCTGCTATGCTACCGCCCCGCCCCCGACCGCTACGACGATTGGCTTCGGCGCATCGCGGAGCTCGTCAGTGCCGCGGGCGACGCTTCAGCGCTCTCGTACTCGCTTCGACCCCGACTGTCCCAGGCAGACGACGTGGCCCGCGATGCGCCATCACCTCCTCCGCAACGCGATGTCGACCCCGAGCCCAGGCAAGAGGCGCGCCCACGCGACCAGCCCCACAAACCGCGGGCAAGGGCAAGAGATGAAGTAAGCTGCCAGGTGGTTCCTTGGCCGCGCGTTGACGCGCGTGCGCTCCCTGCGCTGCCGGCCCAGCGTCGCAACTGGGCACCACTCGAGGCAGCCCCTCAGGAGCGCCGAGACCGGGTCCCTCCCACACACGCAGCACCCGTCGAACCAGTGGGATGCATCGCCATCGACCCGGAGCTCCATCAAACCACGTGGCCCTGCAAGTTCAAGCATGACCTGCCCCCGCGCTATCACGGCACCCCGGATCCCGCCGAGTTCCTATAGCTCTACTCCCTGAGCATCCGGGCGGCCGGAGGAGACGACAAGGTCATGGCGTGCTGGTTCCCCATGGCACTCAAAGGTGGTGCACTCTCCTGGCTCCTCAACCTCCCAGAGGGGTCCGTCACCTCCTAGGACGACCTGCTTAAGCGCTTCATCGCCAACTTCCAAGGGACCCGCGACCGCGCGCTCACCGTGAATGACCTGCGGCGTATTAAGCAGCAGGATGGAGAGACCCTGCACAAGTTCATACATCGCTTCACGACTACGCGCGTCAAGGTCCCGAAGGCGTCGGACGAGGCTATCATCTCCGCGTTCACCGACGGTGTCACGGACCTCAAGATGGAGGAGCTCGCCATGAACGACGAACTGTGGTCAGCCCTGGAGTTGTTCAATCTGGCGAACAGGTGCGCCAAGGCTGAAGAGGGCCGCCTGTCGCTCCGCGGGCCTCCGGTGGCAGAGCCAGAGGAAAAGAAGACCAAGGCCAAGGAGGCAAAGCACAAGGCCCCAGCGGTGCTGGCGGCCGAGCCTGAGGCGAAGCGCAGCCGGGGCAAAGAACACCCCACAGGGGGAAGACCGACCTGCATCTTCCATGGCACCAACAACCACGACACCGCCGACTGCCAGGAACTCAGGCTGGTCCGCGCCGAACACTTCGGTCGGCGCCCTGGGCGCGCTGACCGTGGCTTCGGACGCGGCGGAGGCCGTTGGGACAACCGGGAACCACGTCAAGGGTGGCGCGATCAGCCTCAGGAGGACCGCTGGCGCGATCAGGCTCGGGACGACCGCTGGCGCGATCAGACTCGGGAGGATCGCTGGCGCGATGACCCTCCGGAGGGGTCACGCCGCGGCCAGCCTCGTGAGGCACGTCCTCGTGAGGCCGGCCTACCACCACTGCCGCCGCCACCCATAAGGAAGGAAGTGGACAGGCAAGACGATGGGGCTGGGGGCTTCTAGGAGGTCAGGGCGGTAGCCTGTATCATGGGCGGCGCCCAGACCCCAGCGTCGAACAACGTCTTCAAGCAGTTCACGCGGGAGGTGAACGCGGCTCTCCCAAAGCCCGAAGCAATGCATCCCCTCAAGTGGTCCCAGATTGCCATCACCTTCGACTCGAGGGATCAGCTCAGGTGCTCGGCCATGGCCGGCAAGCTCCCCATGATGTGCACTCCAACCATCAGCAACGTCCTCGTCAACAAGACCCTCATCGACAGTGGAGCGGGGCTCAATGTCCTCTCCATTGAGACCTTCGAGACGCTCCAGGTACCGTACGAACAACTCATGCCGACCAAGCCCTTCTCGGGAGTCACAGACGGGTCCAACTCCCCATCGGGCAAGTGCGCCTGCCCGTCACCTTTGGCGGACGCGAGAACTACCACACCGAGATCATCGTCTTCGACGTCGCGCACATCCACCTCCCGTACAACGCGATCCTTAGGTACCCGGCCCTCTCCAAGTTCATGGCGGTGACTCACCACGGCTACAACGTCATCAAGATGCCAGGGAGTGGCTGCGTCATCACCGTCGCTTGCGATGAGAAGGATGCTGTCTGCTCCCTCGAGCGTGCTTACCGCGCCGCGGCAGCCGAGCGCTCGGACGACGAGGAAGACGCCCTGCCTCGTGAGGACGCACGCAAGAAGAAGAAGAAGCTCCTTCCCGCGGGGCATCCCGGAGCCTCGGGCCCTGCGCCCAGGGATGGGGCCCCACCTCCCATCGCATAGCAAAGCGCGCTCGGCGCCCCTCTTGGGTTGGGCCGGGGGCTGCCATCCGGGGAGCTTCTGGCTTGGCCGGTGAGACAAGGGAGGCACTCGGGCACAACCTGAAGGCGCGTCCTGACGCGCGTCTGCTCGAGCCGGGAACGCGGCGCATGGTGCCAACCTCGCAAGAGTCCGTCATCAGAGCGATTGAGGAGCTTCAGGAAGCACATGCCATGCAAGGCGGAGACTGCCCAGCACCACCAATCGTAGCTGCCATCGTCAGCCCGGTCGACCAGCCGCATGTCTGCATCAACCCGCTCGCGATCAACAGGGCCGCGTCCCAGGGCCCCCTTTGGCCAACGCGTGCCGATCATGGACGGATCTACCCGCACAACTACGTCTGCATGCCCTTCGGCCTGGCGAATGCAGGCGTCACGTTCCAGCGCCTTGCCCGGGCCATGCTCATACCTTGCCTGGCGGGGCGCGGCGAGGAGTTGGAGGAGATGCTCGGACCGAGCGAAGGTCCCGAGCCCCGGGAGACGACGGGCCCGTGAGGGTCGCGCTCGTGGAGGTGTAAGATCAGGCTACAACGGCAGCTTCGGCTCTTCAGCGGCATGGCCGCCAGGTGACTTTCTGTTGATCGTTGCCAGGTAACTTTTTGGTTCACTCCGTTCGAGGGCGCCCATCGGGCCGCATTATCCTCAGGCAATCAGGGCATACCCCTGCAGCTGCCTCATTTACGAATATTTCAATAGTTCCTCATGCATATGAGCTGTTCCCTAACGTTTTACCTTGCCTGCGCGGCTCTTTGCCGCCGTGAATGTCGCTGGACCACTCTCTCTGAGTTGGTGTTTCGCAAGGGGCCGTGCGCTACGACCTTCCCCGAGGCACCTCGGAACTGGATAGCAAGGCCCTGTCGCCACAGGGACTTGCATCTTTGGGCAGTCGACCCCCGCTCGGGGGCCCTGACCGTAGCACGACACCACAGCATGGAGTCTCGGGAGGCCCCAGGGCCTCTTGAGGCAGCAGACGGCAGGACGGAATGGGGGTCGCTCGAGTGTCAAAGGGGGCTCCTGAGCATCGCGCCTCAGGAGCTTTACCGGTCATATAGCCACTCACCCCTTGATGTCTTCCTTGGTGATCCGGTCGGCGTCAGGGGTGTCGAGGCCTCGCCTCGTTGTTGCGTCCTTGGTGATCCGGTCGTACACTATGGTGGTAGGGAAATGTGCGGGACTGGGACCTGCCGACGTAGAGCCGATTGGGCGTCAAAGGGGGCTCCTGAGCATCGCGCCTCAGGAGCCTTACCGGTCATATAGCCACTCGCCCCTTGATGTCGTCCTTGGTGATCCGGTCAGCATCAAGGGTGTCGAGGCCTGAGTTCGTAGTTGCGTCCTTGGTGATCCGGTCGTACACAACGGCGGTCGGGAAATGTGCGGGACTGGGGCCTGTAGACGCAGAGTGCCGAAAGGGTTCCCAACTTGCCTCACTCGTGAAGAAGAAGAAGTCTGCAGGACCTCGGACGGCGCCACCTATGAGAAGACTCAGGCGCAAACCGCCTTTGAGGTAGGGACCTCGCGAGGCCAAAGCGCCCTCGCGAGCTCCCAGATACACCTCCCAGTTCTGTCGTGCAAGCCACGCGTACAAACTCAATGGGCTGTACACGCCTGGAGCCCCCTGAGGACACGGAGGGGTTCCTTCCCACGCAATTTGGAAGCCACAGCTCCATGATGGCGGTCAACACGGTCCACCAATGACTATGCCCACGCAATGTGGAAGCCACAGCTCCGTGCTCGCGGTCAACACGGTCCATCAATGACTATGCCCACACAATGTGGAAGCCACAACCCTGTGCTGGCGGTCAACATGGTCCACCAATGACTATGCCCACGCAATGTGGAAGCCCCACGCCTAGTGCGGGGATAAACAACTGAGGGCACCCCAGCGGCTGCATCCAACATTAGGAAGGCCCCTAGTGGCCCCCTTCTCGCTGCATTCCCTAGGGATGTACGCGTGAGGGGGCTGCACGGGGGCTATTGCCGGGCCTAGCCTGGTACACACCACCTTCCAAGGTCTGCCAAACCTGGTCTTCACGTGACCATCTCAGGAAAAGCTGGCGAGGAATGGTATGGGAGCCGCTCGTACGTCAAGGGGGACTCCTGAGCTTCGCGACTCAGGAGCCTCACTGGTCCCGTAGCCCCTCACCCCTTGGAACCATCCTTGGTGATCCGGTCGGCCCAACGGCGGTTGAGGTATGCGCGGGGCCGGGCCCTGCCGACGCAGAGCTCAAAGCGCTCAAAAAACCCTTAAGGAGGACGCTGAAGATCGCACGTCAAGGGGGACTCCTGAGCATCGCGACTCAGGAGCCTCACTGGTCCTGTAGCCCCTCACCCCTTGGAACCGTCCTTGGTGATCCGGACGGCCCAACGGCGGCTTAGGTATGCGCGGGGCCGGGCTCTGCCGACCCAGAGCACAAGGTGTTCAAAATTTCCTAGTTAGCCCAATCTTCACCATGTTCCCTTCATGAGGGCTGCTCAGACGTCAAGGGGGACTCCTGAGCATCCTGACTCAGGAGCCTCACTGGCCCCGTAACCCCTCACCCCTTGGAACCATCCTTGGTGACCCGGACGGCCCAACGGCAGCTGAGGTATGCGCGGGGCCAGGCCCTGCCGACGCAGAGCATCACAGCAAGCAAGAAGGAAACGAGGCGAAGAAAGCAATCACGCAGTTCAGCAGTTATTACAAGCATTAAAAGTTTTCGCGGATACAAACAAGTTTAACGCCTCCACGAGGCAAGATGGACATTGCAGGAAAGGAACAAGGGAGAGGAATCAGGAGGAGCCACCGCCAGCACTCGTCCCGTCCTCAGGGGACTCGTCGTCGACATCGCTGGCATCATCTTCTTCGCCACTAACCCCTGCAGCGTAAGAAGGCCGAGGAACGGTGACGTGGGTGAACCTCTTCACCAGCGTCTCCACGACGCCCTTCACCACCGCCGCAGCACTGACGCGGGCCTTGGGGGTGACCGGGCGGATCACGGAGTCGAAGTCAAACTCCGGCTCGCGAAGATGGAGATGGCTGAAGACGCGCGTCGCGGCCTCAGAAAAGAGGTCGCGGCACTCGCTCTCCGAGATCCCCTCCACCTTGACAACGGCACCGTCCAGCGCCTCGACGAGCTTCGAAGCAAGCCCTGCGAAGCCACTCTCTGGAGCCGCCAGGGGCTCTGCAAACCCATCCCGGCAGAGGGAGTGGAGCGCTTGGCGAAGCTTGAGCTCGACGGTGGGAAAGGCGCTCAGCTCCGCAGCCTTTTTCTGCTCAGCCGCGGCAAGAGGTTTCTCCCTGGTGTCGAGCAGGGCCTTCTTCGAAGCGACTTCCTTCTCCTGCACGTCTAGGCGCTCCCGCTCCACGGCCTGGTGGGTCGCCACCTGGGACAGCTCGGAGTCCCGAGCGGCAAGCTTGGCCTCGCGGGCCCTGAGATTTTCCTCCTGCTGACGCCACTGCTCCGCAAGCTCGGACTTCTCCTCCTGGAGGGCCTTCAGGCAGGCCTCCACCTCTTTCCAGTGCCTGGCAGCAGACGCCGCTTTAGTCAGTGCCTCCTCGCGGGCTGCCCTGGCAGACACGGCTTAATTCTCGCTCTTCGCCGCGGCGGCCTCGGCCTGACCCCAAACCGCCACGGCAGAGGCGTCGGCCTAGAGCCACCCGGAGAGGAGCCCTAGGCGCCCACTCGCGAGGCGATCGTCGGTACCCCCGAGAGCGCCCCGAACTTGACCCAAAACGGTGAAGGCCCCGTCCAGGACGTCGAGGCCGCGCGACAAAGGCATCAAGGCCTCCTCCGGAGGAGTCCCCTGTGCGATCGCGGGAGACGTCCCCGGGGAGACAGCAGCACGTGGAGCAGGAGGCTCCGGAGGCTGCGCGGCGACCACGGACACAGACGGATAGACGGGCAGCTGGCCCTCAGGGGCTGGCCCTCCGAACAGCGGCACCGCCGTGCCCTCGAGGGCAGGAGCGATCAAGCCAACGGGCATTGGGGGCTCAGGGGGCTCCGCGACGATGACCAGGGGGGTTGCCTCGCGAGCCCCCCACCCCTCGGCAGCAGGCGCCTCAACAGGCGATGGCAGGACGGCAGGAGCGGGCGGCGCATCGGAAGGCACCTTCGGCTTGATGCCCGCCTTCTCCTTCCTCATCTTCAGCGCGGCGGCATTCCTGGTTACCAAGCAAAGGAAGGTCATCAATACACAAGCTACCGGCGGGCGACCAAGGCCGAGCCGGATCACTTACTCTGCAATGTCGACCCACTTCCTCTTCCTCTCCGCTCCGGCAACGACGGGGGCGCCCTCGCCTTTCTCGATGAGGGCACCACCACGCGGGGGAGCAAAGGCGCTGTCCGCAAGGGCAGCCGCCGGAGGGACCGCCATGGCCCCAGCCTCGCCCACCTTGCCTGCGAGCTGCGATTCGGGCGGGGGCGAGGCCGGTGCTTCAACCGCCTTGCCGGCAGAGGCAGGGCGCGCCGAAGAAGACCCCACTCCGTGCTTCTCGGGGGTCGACACGTAGGCGGACCGTGTGGCACGAGGGGCCAGTCCTAACCCCTTGGGCGCCTTGGCGGGACGTGGGGAGCCCGCAGCGAAAACTTCACCGACATCATCGTTGTCCTCGAGGTCGCGCAGGAGCGTGCTCTGCGACGGGGGGGACGCCCCTGCCGGGTCGTCGGCGGCGGTCTTCTCCGAATCCTCCCCGCCCGTGGTGTCGCCGGAGGACACCATCACCAGGGAACCAAGGCCTTCAGCTGGGGAGAGCCCCAGTTCGTTGAAGACAGGCATCGCGGCAACCAGATCGGCCCCGTCGTCGTGGCAGTACAGCGGGGCGTGGGCGTCGGGGAGATCACCGGGGTCGCCGTTGAGTAGGGTCGTCACAGCCCTGTTTAGTTCCTCAGAGGTTATGCGTGCGGACCGAAGCCAGAGGTTGTCGACGTTTCCCTGGTAGTCCCACAAGGGCCTAGAATGGGACTGGAGGGGCGCCAGGCGCTGCGTCAGGAACTCCTTCACTATCACCCCCAGTCAGCTTCCTGGCACTGATGTCGCGGGAAATCCGCTCCAGGGTGGGCTTGGCCCGGGAGTCGGAAAGCTTCGTGGAGCTCCACGCGGAGGTCTTCTCCGGCAGCCCCTTTGGTAGATCCAACCCGGGGTTGGTGTCTTTGAGGTCCATGAGGACCCAGCGGTGCCTGAAGTTCTCCACCTTCTTCCCGGCCTTCGAGAGCATGTTGCCGCTCTGGACCGTGACGAAGGAGACGCACGCCGACCGTTGAGCGCCGTCATGCACGCGCAAGCTGAAGAAATGGCAGAAGAGGGCCACCGAAGGCCTCACGCCCACGCCTCGCAGTAGAAGGCAAAGACGGACAAGAGCAGGATGGAGTTGGGCTGGAGATTAAGGGCCTGGATCCCGTAGTGGTCGAGAATGGCGGCGAAGAACGCAGAGAAGGGCGGGACGAGCCCGGCGAAGACGCTATGGAGAAAGAAGGGGTAGACCGCCTTGGACGAGGGCCGCTTCTTCGAGGAGCCGCCCAATATCAAGGTCCGCCCCCACTCATTGGTCTCATCCGCCGTCGACGGGAGCACCGGGACGAGGTCTTCATCCTTGGCGATGGTGGACCCCGAAAGCGCCGGTGAGGTGGGAGCGGAGGCCGAGCTCTTGGCCTCTGGCTTATGCTTGCCGGCGGGAGCCATCAGGAAGTTCGCGGGGCCGAAGCGGCAAGGAGGAGGACGGAGCGACGCCGGATCTGGAGAGGCCTCTGCTAGGGTCGGGGATCTGGGAAGCAAGAGTAGGTGCGCAGAAGGGGAAGGCAATAATGGCTCGGCGCTGGGAGTCAGGCTCTTGTCGATTCGGGCGGGGACCAAAGGGACGAAGGACGCCCGACATCAACCGCACGACGCGCGCCAGTCCTAGCCCGCAGGCGTTTGGGGCCGCGGTGCTTCGGGCCGCCCTCAAGGCTTCGCCCGGAAGCCAGCTCGAGCGTGCCTTGGGCCCTGGGGCTACTGTCGGCATTCTGGGAACGGGGGTACCCAGACCTGCCTGCCTGCGGCCCAGGGCATGGCCCACTTCGTCAGCCAAGCACAACCAGACGCAGCCCCACTCAAGACAAGGCCCTCGCGAGGACCCAAGGCTCGCGAGGAGGAGCAGCATCAAGACCGGCAAGGGATGGGCCTCCCCAGGCCCCCCCCCTCCGGAGCGGCGGAGATCTCTATGCAAAGAAGGACAGGCGGGCGCCAGCGCGCCAGGCGGTGCAGTTTCCCCTTTGGTGCAAAGGGAGCAAGAACGTACGCGGGTTCCCAAAGCACCCCCCAAAGGTTTCCATTTTGGTGCAACAAGACCACGACCACGAGCCCCGCAGGGCGGATGTCATCGCTGAGCCCACCTCTGCGTCGTCGACAACTACTTTGCAGGCGAAGACCACCTTTGGACAGGGTGGGGATGTACTCCTGTCCCCCTTCAAATTTGGCCGTTGTGGGATCCCTTCCCGCCTTGGCGATAAGGGAAGAGGACCCGGGCCACCGCTATATATAGAGGCTAGGCTGCACCGTAGAGGGGGATCGGAGGATCGGGCGACGAACCGATTACCACAACCTGAGCAGAGGGCCAAGAACACCTCAGGAGCGCCCTCACGAGGCTCCTGAACATTGTACTAGTTCATCCACCATACCTCCATGAGAGGCAATCCACCAAAGCAGGAGTTGGGTATTACGCTTCGCAGCGGCCCGAACCTGGGTAAACCACCGTGTTCATCTTCTTCCTCGTCATCGTGCGATTTCATCGTCTTAGCCATCGAGTAGCGAGCTAGGTAGGGCGAGGCAGCAGGGGATCTTCGCACACGCCCCTGTGTTCGAACCTTAAGGGTTTTGGGGAGCCTGAAATCCAACAGGTTCTTTCCGTTCTTGTCGTTGACTGTTTTGAGACCAACCACACTCGCATGCGCCAGCGGCCTTCGTTCAATTTTTTTTTTAAAATATTCTTGGATTGGGTCAAAAGTTGGCATGCGGTCTTGTTATATTGTAGGTAGACTGCCTGCCAAATTTCGTCGCAATCATAGGTCGTTTGATACCCGAACGGTCGACCATAGCGGCACCGTCATCGGTTTATTCGTCGGTCGTTTTCTGTGATTTAAAACTCGTGTCATGGGCTCACATTTCCCTCTGATCTCAGCCCACACCCCTCTCCACAGCCCACCATAGCCCCTCCGCTTCCGGACCGTCGGATCGAGATCCGAAGGTCCGAAAACGGAGCAAAACTCCCTAACCCTAGACCCCCTTTCCTATTTAAGCAGCCTACCCTGTCCATTTTTGACCTAAACCCTAGACTCCCTCGTTTTACGTGCGTCCCCAACCCCCATCCGCCACCTTGCCACAGCGACGACCCAGCCGCGCGGGCCGGCCAAACCCAGATCCGGCCCGCCCGGGCCCGTAGCGAGCCGCCGCCCGTACATCGCCACCTCCGCCTTCATCCCGATCTGGGAGGAGAGGAGCTCCTCCCCAATCCAGCGCGCCCTCGCTCACCAACCCGGCCTCGTGGCCATGGACCTCGCCGCCGCTCTAGCAGAGCTCGCCAGAGCCGAGCCCGTCGCCTCTGACCTCCTGCCATGGACCCCGCCTCCTCAAGCCCTCGCCATGATCTGCTGCTGCCATGGCTGCCTCGCTCGTGTTCATCTCTTCAGCCGCCGCCGCTGTAGACTGCCGCCAGCCAGATCAGGCTCCTCATGGCCGGATCCGCGCACCTCCGCTCCGTTCCCGGCCTCTGCCGGAGCACCAAGCCGTCGCTCCAACCCGGTAGTCCCTGCAGTGTCCCGCCGCCGCCGTGGATGCCTCGCTCGGGAGGACAATCCAGCGCCCTCGCCTCGAGCCTCCCTGGGCCAGCAACTGCGCCAGCTCGAGGCCCAGCTGCACCGCCGGCCCCCTCTCCGACTGGGCGAAGCCCATGGTGAGCCTGCCTATCCCGCGCCTTGGCGCTACATTGTTATGTCGCGCCTATTGCTCTATTGGCCCCGTTTTCCAGTTTTGGCCCGCGTGTTATTTTTCCCCTGCTGTGAATTTCCAAATTAACCCGTGAAGTTAGTAATTTCAGTAAAAAGACATGATTTTAAATTGCTAATATATAAATAACCGTGCACCGGATCCAAATATTTCGTATATGAAAAATGACTAGAATTTTGTGTAGAGTAACAATATCCCACTTTCATAAATGTTTAAAATGTGTAACATGCCATCATCTATAATTTTGCATAAATGTCATTTTTGCATTGCGCATATATGTTTAACCGTGCATCGGGTTAAAGCAAACCATATATGTAAAATGTGTAGATTATTCATATCGCTTTTTCATGCATGATAAAAATAGGTGATGTGAGGTTTGCATTTAATTTGCATAAATAACTTGCTAAAACGGGTTTATGTCCTAATCTCGCATAATTGTTGTGTCATTGTTTCTTTAATAAAAAACCCACATATTATATATGATTTTGGGGTAGGAAAGTCCATAGAATTTATCTGTGCTATTAGTTTTGTCATTTGAGCATGTGTGTAGATGATTATTTTGCTATGATGCCCTTTTGTTATTTTCGTGTGATTTAATCCATGCATGATATGGAATAATTTTGAACATAGGTTATGCCCTTGTACATGTGTGCTAGACCCTGGTATTTTTGGTTGCTATAGAAATGCATGTTTAGGTGTTATTTTCTTGTTGCCAACATGCGCTAAAAATATTGCTGTTTTGAGGGTCCAAAATAATTCTAAGTCTGAAACTGTTATTTTGTTGCCATGTTGCCATGTGATTTGCTATTGATCTAGGAGTCTTTTGTGGTTGCTCCAATGGAGTCTTTTGTTAAGCATGTTATGCTCTATCATGTTGTGTCAATAGTTTGCATGAATAGGTTTTGCATCATAATTAATTCTGATGTCCAACATGTCAATCTGTTTGTAACTGCTGCACATGCGTACTCTAATTTTCACTAAGTCTGAGCTTCAAAATGCCATGTTGTGTTGATGCTAGCCATGTTTCTAGGCATAATTAGACCTTGCCACCATGGAATGCTTTGTAGTGCATCATGTATACTACCATACTGTTAATTTTCATGCCATAATATGCCCTGTAGCATATAGTTTTGCTGCTGCCAGTATGCCTTCGTGAAAATCTGCTCTGGTAAAAACTGTTATTTTCACTAAGTCCTAATCTGCTATATTTTGTTGCCATGTTGTGAGCTTCCTACCATGTGATCCATGACTCTTTTGAGTATGATATGTGAAGTTGAAATGAAGTGTGTGTTATATGCTACTGCCCCATGCTTAGTTTGTGCATTTTAGAATCTTGTATCTTGTTGTTTTCATGTGTGCAATATGCTATGTTGCTGTTTTGGGCAGATTTCAAATAAAACTTGTGTTGGTTGTTGTGGTTGACCCATACCTCCGTTTTGGTCATGCCATATATGAAACTTGCCTAAAATTTCATGTAGTTTCATAATATCTTGCTGAATTCATGATTTAAAATGTTTATGGTTGATGTTTGCATACATTTTGCATTCATGGCATATTATCTTGTGATGGTCATATCTGTTAGGCCGTAGCTCCGTTTTATATGATCTATATATGTAAATCGACTAGAATGACGTGTAGAATTGCATGGTATACTTTATTTTCCTGTTTAATAAATATAAAACATGATTAGTTCAGATCTGGACCAACTTCGTTTAATATGCATAGATGTCTAGTTTACTTATGCTTCACCTCTTGCCATGTTTAACAACATTTAATATTGTTGTGTACCTAAACGGGAGTGAACTAAATAATTCAAATGTGGAGTTTCGTCAATATGCAACTCGTTGCATATTGAACTTCACTTAATGTGTAGTATTTGTTGTGTGCTTCGTCATGCCTTGCATAATTGTATGGACATGCATCATAGTTGTTTGCGCATCATGTCATGCATATGTTGTGGTGTATCATGTGTTGATTGTTGTTTCGGATTGCTTCTTCTCGATAGAGTTCCAAGAGCATTTGGAGTGTGAGGATTCGTTCGACTACGTTGGCTCGTCTTCTTCATGGATTCGTTCTTCTTCCAAGCGGGATCTCAGGCAAGATGATCATTTCCCTGGATACCATTACTATCATTGCCATGCTAGATGTCTCATTTCTATCGCTGTCTCGCTACCTACCACTTGTATGTCAAGCCTCCCAAATTGCCATGAAAAGCCTCTAACCCCTCCACATCCCAGCAAAACATTGTTTGGCTATGTTACCGCTTGCTCAGCCCTTCTTATAGCATTGCTAGTTCAGGTGCAAGAAGTTTCCCAGGTGAAACATGATTTTTTTTTGTTATATCACAATATTATTGCTATTTAATTTAATGCAAATATATACTTGGTAAAGGGTGGAAGGCTTGGACTTTTGCTCGGTGTTTTGTTCCACTCTTGCCGCCCTAGTTACTTGTGTACCGGTGTTATGTTCCATAAATGAGCGCTCCTAACAATGTCGGGGTTGTTATGGGGACCCCCTTGATTTTTGTTTTAGGATAAAACTTGTCTCGCAAGGCCCAACATTGGTACTACATTTGCCTGATAACTAATAAACCTGCATAGGGAGTAATTGACCCGAGGACCTTTAATCAACAACCCGGGCCAGTGCTCCTCATGAGTGTTGGTCCAACCCGGAGCAGCTTATTACCGCTACCCGGGGCAACTCGGTGATTGGCGTGGTAACCATCGCTCATCCGTTGTGTCCTGAGAACGAGATACGCGGCTCTTATCGGGATTGTCGACACGCCGGGCGGTCTTGCTGGACTTGTTTTACCTTTCTCGAACGTTTTGTGCGAGGAATTCTGATTCTTTGGGCTATCTCGAGGTTGCGGTTTTCCAATGGAATTGCCTAGGAAGATCACGAGATTCGTGGTCAAGGTTATTCCCGCGGCGTGTGGTTAGTTTGTAATGGATGAGTTGGAGCACCGCTGCAGGGTTAAATCTTTCGGAAAGCCGTGCCCGCGGTTACGTGGCAACTTGGAAACTTTGTTTAACACCCGGTCATAGCAAACTTGAAGTAAAGTCAAATAAAATACACAAACTGTCTGCGTAACCGTGACTGTCTCTCCTCTTGAGTCCTTATCCGAGAGAGGACACGGTGGGGTTATGTTTGACGTAAGTAGGTGTTCAGGATCTCTTAGAGATCATTACTAGATCACCTCCGCTGATACGACAATCATCCCCCTTTATTCTTGTACTCGTAAGTTAGCCACTCAAATAAATGCTTAGTGCTTGCTGCAGCCTCACCACTTAACCATACCTCACCCATTAAGCTTTAATAGTCTTGATACCCTTGGAAATGAGATTGCTGAGTCCCTGTGGCTCACAGATTACTACAACAACAGTTGCAGGTACAGGTAATGCGATGATTTGACGTGAGAGCGATGCTTGTTTGATTTGGAGTTCTTCTTCTTCTGCTTCTTCTTCGTCGATCTAGGATGGGTTCCAGGCGGCAGCCTGGGATAGCAAGGATGGATGTCATTTTATCGTTTGTTTTCGTCCGTAGTCGGACCCTGCTCTTCTGTATGATGTTGGATATGTTGTTGTATTGATGTGATATTGACGTAGCTTGTGGCAAGTGTAAGCCAACTCCATATACTCATCTCTTCTTTACATGTACTTGTAATGATATCCATTCTTGCGAAACGACGAGATGCGCTTCTATCCCTGTCGAGGCCCTCGTGCCAAAATAAGGATAGGATCGCATCTTGGGCGTGACAAGTTGGTATCCGAGCCTGTACCGACCAAGTAGCCCCCTTGATTGATCGAACTTTGGCCGAGTCGAGTCTAGTCAAAAACTATTTTGAGTCTAGTTATATTAGAGAGTAGGATTCTTTTTACTCCTCTTCTATGCTCTGGTGAGGTATTCGACTTAGGAATTTTTGATTCTACTCCTCTTCTCGCTCAAATTTTTTTTAGGATCACGCGGGTATTTTGGAAACTATATGATGCCGATGTGAAGGAATTCTATCTTGGTGCCTCCTATTATCGAGGAGTAGAGCTCCAAGGGATTTTTGCACATCGTTATCATTCAGTTTCCTTAGTATCTCAGGATGGAGGATGTTCGAAATTACTTCAATACTTTTCGTGGCGAGATAAGTTTGGAGTCACCCAGTACTGGGGAGAGCGTCCAGGGTACTGCCATGTTTAGTATCGTTGTGATCACGAGTGTCTGAGGTAGACGAGTTTGAGGAGTTTCTTAGATTATGGTGTGGAAGGTTGCGGGTGCAGTTGTAGGTGATTACCTTGGGTATGTTCCTGGGTCCGCAACCCGAATAGCATAAACAAGAAAGACTTCGGAAATTCTTAGGTGGGAATTCAAGTAGTTACCTAGGAGTATCCTTCCAACAAATACAATGGGTTATGTATTTGTTCCCGGCTTAATTCTCAAGCCTCACCCTTTGTGTTGTTTTGGAGTATGGTAATTCGAGTTGCTTCGATGTCAAGTGGTGATTTCATATCTTTCCTAACCGGTGTGTTTCTCATCAAGTTAATTCAACCCTCTCCAGTATTGCAAGATCAATCCTCATATTTCTTTCCGGAGATCGTCTCATCTGTCTCAAGTTTTTCTTTGATTTTTCCCCACCCTCCCGCCCTTTTTCTTCAATGATGAAATCCTCATTCAAGTGCCTTTCTATCCATGTGATGCTTCCGCTATCTTCTCTTCCGTGATGTATCCGGTGATTCGTTGTGAAGATGCTCAAGTGCTCAAGTTCATCATTTCTTAGTCGCCATCTTGTTTTATTTTCGGTGGATTCAATTCAAGCTTTCGGTGCTCATCATATCTTTTCATTCTCTAAATGGTCTGCCATGTTGGAATTCTTATCCAAGCCTATATTGTTTATTCGTCCCTCGCTATTCTATCTGGAGTGCTGAAGATATCTCAAAAGTCTCGTGTCTTCATCCAAAATTCCTTTCAAATTATTGAGGATCTGGCCTCATCAAGTTTTCATTTGTACTGGTGCAATATCTTGCTAAGCAGTCATTTGAATGGTGTTTTCTTTGAGTGGGCTCATAACCCACAGGTTTTTCCCAGGATCTTACCTGACTCTTCTAATCTTTTCCAGAGATGTCCTCAAGTTCTTTTCAATATGACGTAAGAATGAATTTCATCAGTCATATTCCTTCCCAAAGATCGCTTCTAAATCATTTTCATCGTTGGCTCAACCTTTCTTTATTCATTACCCCGGAGTGTCTCAGTAATTCTTGGTGGTGTTTCTCACCATCATTCTTTGCCTTGAAGACCAAGTAGAGTTTCTCTTAAATCTTTCTCCGTTCTTTTGAAGATTTGTCATCTCTTATTGGAGAGATCCTCTTAAATTGTGTTCGGCCATGAGTTATTCCTTCCATATCTATCCGGAGCATTTTAGAGTTGTTTTCATTTCTCGATTCTCCGAAGGCCATCATTTCAGAAGATTTCTTCGTTCTCAGCTTTCAGCTTTCGTTCTCCAATTCTTCTCAATTGTTGTCTCTTCGTTCGTATCTCAGTTATTTCGGTGCCTTGTTCAAGTTTGTATTAGGAAAATCTTAATCTCTTCATTCTCATGTTTCCACATTCATTTGAGTATCCCCATTCATTCCAATTCTCACCGGTGGTTCATTCAAGACATCTTCATCTTTGTTCTCTTTCTGGCCACAATCTTTTCAAGAAGAATAAGTCCTATGCCAGATCCATTGCTTGTCATCAATTTAACTTGATGAAGGATAAACATAACATAATCCTTATTCTTGTTGTTCAAGGTGATTTCAATCCTTCTTCCGGAGTTGTTCATGATATCAATTGTTGGTTCTAAGTGTTTCATCTTCTCTTTTCCGGAGTTCCAAGTTTTCTCAAGTATCTCTTCGCGAAGCTTCATCTAAATCTTTGCAAGACCTCAATCTTGTTCATTTTACAACCTTCAATTCTTTTCTATCATCCTTCATTTCCAGAGGCTCTTCATGGTGGTTCTTCAAGATTTCTCTCATTCTCAAGTGTTTTTCAAGATTTTGTTGGAGGTCCACAAGTATTCTTATCTTGCATTTCAAAATGCAATTCTTTGTCCCTTATCTTTTGAGATGGTGTTATAACATTCTTGATTATGAGGAGTCTCGAGGAGTATTTGTCAAGAATGAGATATTTAAACCCATCATTTCTTCCTTGCAATTATCTTGGATTGGATTTCACCTAAAGTGTTTCCTAAGGATTGTTGCTATCGTGATGCTTATCATGATCCAAGTTTTCTCCTCCTCTTGGCGAAAGAAGTTTTCATCTCTTCGTGGTCTCAACGAAACCAATTATTTCTGTTAGTGGCCGATTGTCACCTCATAATTTTGAGATGTTTTCCATAAGCCCACAGCAAGTTCTCTTTTCGTTGTTGGATCTCCAACAACTCCGTTCAACCATTCCTTGTAACGATGCTTTTCTAATTCAATTGTGGCAGAGGTTGTCATTTTCTTCTCCGTTCTTTCCTTTCATAGATCTAGTTTCTAGTCTTTTGTTCCGAAGGCGTTGTGATGTTGCTCTCTTCAAACTATCATCTTATTTTGTCAAGATCATATTCCTTCTTTGCTTATCCATTAACCGGAGTGTTGTGCCCTCTTCTCAAGTTCTCTCCATCTTATCAAATTTTGCCTCTCTATCCTAACGAAGTGCTGCCGAAATTTCTTTGAATTCTTGCTTGTTTCTCATATCATTCTTCATATCTTTGTAACCTTCAAGATTCATTGGTTTCACTCGTTTTTCAAAGAAGCAACTAAGTTCTACCTCTTCCTTTCCTCATTCTCTTCCCCTTCTCATTCTAAGATCTCGGGTCGAGATCTCTTGTAAGTGGAGGAAAGTTGTAACAGCTCGAGACCGACGCTCCAGAAGATTCCCCTTTTATTCTGCTGTCGTTGTGTGATTCTTTTGTTTGTTGCATTAATGATTGCATCATTCACATCATCTGCATAGCATCGTCACTCGTTTTTGAAAACTTGCATCCGTTCGTAGCTGCCGGTTCTTTCCATTCTTGTCGTTGACCGTTTTGAGACCAACCACACTCGCACGCGCCCGCGGCATTCGTTCAAAAAAATGTTTTTAAAAAGCGCGCGAAAAATATTCTCGGATTGGGTCGAAAGTTGGCATGCGGTCTTGTTATATTGTAGGTAGACCGCCTGCCAAATTTTGTCGCAATCATAGGTCGTTTGATACCCGAACGGTCGACCGTAGCGGCACCATCATCGGTTTATTCGTCGGTCGTTTTCTGTGTTTTAAAACTCATGTCACGGCCTCACATTTCCCTCTCATCTCAGCCCACACCCCCTCTCCATAGCCCACCATAGCCCCTCCGCTTCCGGACGGTCGGATCGAGATCCGAAGGTCCGAAAACGGAGCAAAACACCCTAACCCTAGACCACCTTTCCTATTTAAGCAGCCTACCCTATCCATTTTTGACCTCAACCCTAGCCTCCCTCGTTTTCCATGCGTCCCCAACCCCCAGCCGCCACCTAGCCGCAGTCACCTCCCAGCCGCGCGGGCCCGCCGAACCCAGATCCGGCCCGCCCGGGCCCGTAGCGAGCCGCTGCCCGTACATCGCCACCTCCGCCTTCGTCCCGATCTGGGAGGAGAGGAGCTCCTCCCCGATCCAGCACGCCCTCGCTCGCCAACCGGGCGTCGTGGCCATGGACCTCGCCGCCGCTCTGGCAGAGCTAGACGGAGCCGAGCCCCGTCGCCTCTGACCTCCTCCTTGAGCGCGCCCTGCCATGGACCCCGCCTCCTCAAGCCTCACCATGATTTGCTGCTGCCATGGCTACCCCGCTCACGTTCATCTCTTCAGCCGCCGCCGCTGTAGGCCGCCGCCGGCCAGCTCAGGCTCCTCTTGTCCGGATCCGCGCACCTCCGCTCCGTTCCCGGCGTCTGCCGGAGCACCAAGCCGTCGCTCCGACCCGGTAGTCCCTGTAGTGTCCCGCCGCCGCTGTGGATTCCTTGCTCGGGAGGACGATCTAGCGCCCTCACCTCGAGCCTCCCTGGGCTAGCAACCGCGCCAGCCCGAGGCCCAGCTGCACCGCCGGCCCCCTCTCCGACTGGGCCATGCCCATGGTGAGCCTGCCTATCCCGTGCCTTGGTGCTACATTGTTATGTCGCGCCTATTGCTCTATTGGCCCTGTTTTCCAGTTTTGGCCCGCGTGTTATTTTTCCCCTGCTGCGAATTTTCTAATTAACCCGTGCAGTTAGTAATTTCAGTAAAAAGACATGATTTTAAATTGCTAATATATAAATAACCGTGCACCGGATCCAAATATTTCATATATGAAAAATGACTAGAATTTTGTGTAGAGTAACAATATCCCACTTTCATAAATGTTTAAAATGTGTAACATGCCATCATCTATAATTTTGCATAAATGTCATTTTTGCATTGCGCATATATGTTTAACCGTGCATCGGGTTAAAGCAAACCATATATATAAAATGTGTAGATTATTCATATCGCTTTTTCATGCATGATAAAAATAGGTGATGTGAGGGTTGCATTTAATTTGCATAAATAACTTGCTAAAACAGGTTTATGTCCTAATCTCGCATAATTGTTGTGTCATTGTTTCTTTAATAAAAACCCACATATTATATATGATTTTGGGGTAGGAAAGTCCATAGAATTTATATGTGCTATTAGTTTTGTCATTTGAGCATTAGTGTTTGCATGATTATTTTTCTATGATGCCCTTTTGTTATTTTCGTGTGATTTAATCCATGCATGATATGAAATAATTTTGAACATGAGATATGCCCTTGTACATGTGTGCTAGGCCCTGGTATTTTTGGTTGCTCTAGAAATGCATGTTTAGGAGTTATTTTCTTTTTGCCAACATGCCATAAAAATATTGCTGTTTTGGGGGTCCAAAATAATTCTAAGTCTGAAACTCTTATTTTGTTGCCATGTAATTTGCTATTGATCTAGGAGTCTTTTGTGGTTGCTCCAATGGAGTCTTTTGTTAAGCATGTTATGCTCTATCATGTTGTGTCAATAGTTTGCATGAATAGGTTTTGCATCATAATTAATTATGATGTCCAACATGTCAATCTGTTAGTAACTGCTGCACATGCCTACTCTAATTTTCACTAAGTCTGAGAATCTGTTTTCTTCAAAATGCCATGTTGTGTTGATGCTAGCCATGTTTCTAGGCATAATTAGACCTTGCCACCATGGAATGCTTTGTAGTGCATCATGTCTACTACCATGCTGTTAATTTTCATGCCATAATATGCCCTGTAGCATATCGTTTTGCTGCTGCCAGTATGCCTTCGTGAAAATCTGCTCTGCTAAAACTGTTATTTTCACTTAGTCCTAATCTGCTATATTTTGTTGCCATGTTGTGAGCTTCCTACCATGTGATCCATGACTCTTTTGAGTATGATATGTGAAGTTGAAATGAAGTGTGTGTTATATGCTACTGCCCCATGCTTAGTTTGTGCATTTTAGAATCTTGTATCTTGTTGTTTTCATGTGTGCAATATGCTACGTTGCTGTTTTGGGCAGATTTCAAATAAAACTTGTGTTGGTTGTTGTGGTTGACCCGTAGCTCTGTTTTGGTCATGCCATATATGAAAGTTGCCTAGAATTTCATGTAGTTTCATAATATCTTGCTGAATTCATGATTTGAAATGTTTATGGTTGATGTTTGCATACATTTTGCATTCATGGCATATTATCTTGTGATGGTCATATCTTTTAGGCCGTAGCTCCTTTTTATATGATCTATATATGTAAATCGACTAGAATGACGTGTAGAATTGCATGGTATACTTTATTTTCCTGTTTAATAAATATAAAACATGATTATTTCAGATATGGACCAACTTCGAAATTAACATATGGTGTCGTTTCAGAAATGCTATATGTTGTTTCCGGCCTCATTTAATATGCCTAGATGTCTAGTTTACTTATGCTTCACCTCTTGCCATGTTTAACAACATTTAATATTGTTGTGTACCTAAACAGGATTGAACTAAATAATTCAAATGTGGTGTTTCGTCAATATGCAACTCGTTGCATATTGAACTTCACTTAATGTGTAGTATTTGTTGTGTGCTTCGTCATGCCTTGCATAATCGTATGGACATGCATCATAGTTGTTTGCGCATCATGTCATGCATATGTTGTGGTGTATCATGTGTTGATTGTTGTTTCGGATTGCTTCTTCTCGATAGAGTTCCGAAAGTGTTCGGAGTGTGAGGATTCGTTCGACTACGTTGGCTCGTCTTCTTCATGGATTCGTTCTTCTTCCAAGCGGGATCTCAGGCAAGATGATCATTTCCCTGGATACCATTACTATCATTGCCATGCTAGATGTCTCGTTTCTATCGCTGTCTCGCTACCTACCACTTGTATGTCAAGCCTCCCAAATTGCCATGAAAAGCCTCTAACCCCTCCACATCCCAGCAAAACATTGTTTGGCTATGTTACCGCTTGCTCAGCCCTTCTTATAGCGTTGCTAGTTGCAGGTGCAAGATGTTTCCCATGTGAAACATGGATTTTTTTGTTATATCACAATATAATTGCTATTTAATTTAATGCACATATATACTTGGTAAAGGGTGGAAGGCTTGGCCTTTTGCTCGTTGTTTTGTTCCACTCTTGCCGCCCTAGTTACTTGTGTACCGGTGTTATGTTCCATAAATGAGCGCGCCTAACATGCTCGGGGTTGTTATGGGGACCCCCTTGATTTTCGTTTTAGGATAAAACTTGTCTGGCAAGGCCCAACATTGGTACTACATTTGCCTGATAACTAATAAACCTGCATAGGGAGTAATTAACCCGAGGACCTTTAATCAACAACCCGGGCCAGTGCACCTCATGACTATTGGTCCAACCCAGAGGAGCTTATTAACGCTACCCGGGGCAACTCGGTGATTGGCGTGCTAACCATCGCACATCCGTCGTGTCCTGAGAACGAGATACACGGCTCCTATCGGGATCGTCGACACGCCGGGCGGTCTTGCTGGACTTGTTTTACCTTTCTTGAACGTCTTGTGCGAGGAACTCCGATACTTTTGGCTATCTCGAGGTTGAGGTTTTCCAATGGAATTGCCTAGGAAGATCACAAGATTCGTGGTCGAGGTTATTCCCGCGGCGTGTGGTTAGTTTGTGATGGATGAGTTGGAGCACCCCTGTAGGGTTAAATCTTTCGGAAAGCCGTTCCCGCGGTTACGTGTAAACTTGGAAACTTTGTTTAACACCCAGTCATAGCAAACTTGAAGTAAACTCAAATAAAATACACCAACTGGGTGCGTAACCATGACTGTCTCTCCTCGTGAGTCCTTATCAGAGAGAGGACACGGTGGGGTTATGTTTGACGTAAGTAGGTGTTCAGGATCTCTTAGAGATCATTACTAGATCACGTCCACTGATACGACAATCATCCCCCTTTATTCTTGTACTCGTAAGTTAGCCACTCAAATAAATGCTTAGTGCTTGTTGCAGCCTCACCACTTAACCATACCTCACCCATTAATCTTTAATAGTCTTGATACCCTTGGAAATGAGATCGCTGAGTCCCTGTGGCTCACAGATTACTACAACAACAGTTGCAGGTACAGGTAATGCGATGATTTGACGTGAGAGTGGTGCTTGTTTGATTTGGAGTTCTTCTTCTTCTTCTTCTTCATCGATCTAGGATGGGTTCCAGGCGGCAGCCTGGGATAGCAAGGATGGATGTCATTTTATCGTTTGTTTTCGTCCATAGTCGGACCCTGCTCTTCTGTATGATGTTGGATATGTTGTTGTCTTGATGTGATATTGATGTAGCTTGTGGCGAGTGTAAGCCAATTCCATATACTCATCTCTTCTTTACATGTACTTGTAATGATATCCATTCTTGCGAAACGACGAGATGCGCTTCTATCCCTGTCGAGGCCCTCGTGCCAAAATAAGGATAGGATCGCATCTTGGGCGTGACAGTGTTGTTCCACTTTTGCCGCCCTAGTTACTTGTGTACCGGTGTTATGTTCCATATTGAGTGCTCCTAACATGCTCGAGGTTGTTATGGGGACCCCCTTGATTTTCGTTTTGGGATAAATTTCTTCTAGCAAGGCCCAACATTGGTACTACATTTGCCTAATAACCAAAAAAAATTGCATAGGGACCCACCGGCACCCGCGGATAATTAATCAACAACCCGGACCAGTGCTCCTCATGAGTGTTGGTCCAACCCAGAGCAGCTTATTAACACAGCCCGGGTCAACTCAGTGATTGGCATGGTAACCATAGCTCATCCGTCATGTCCTGAGAACGAGATACGCGGCTCCTATCGGTTTCGTCGACACGTCGGGCGGCCTTGCTGGATTTGTTTTATCTTCTCGAACTTCCTGTGCGTGGGATTTCGAGGATACTTCGGGCTATCTCGAGGTTGAGATTTTCCAATGGAATTCCGTGAATACTACGGGTTATCCCGCGGTTGAGGAGTTCCAACGCAGCTTGTGGTTAGTTTGTGATGGATGAGTTGGAGCACCCCTGCAGGGTTAATTCTTTCATGAGAGTCGTGCCCGCGGTTATGTGGCAACTTGGAAATTTGTTTAACATCCGATCATAGAGAACTTGAAGTAAACTCTAATAAAATACATCAACCATGTGCGTAACCGTGACCGTCTCTTCTCGTGAGGCCTGCTCTGAAAGAGAACACAGTGGGGTTATGTTTGACTTTAAGTAGGTGTTTAGGATCACTTAGTGATCATTACTAGTTCACGTCCGTCTATGCGACGATCACCCCCCTTATTCTTGTACTCGTAAGTTAGCCACTCAAATAAATGCTTAGTGCTTGCTGCAGTCTCACCACTTAACCATACCTCCCCCATTAAGCTTTGCTAGTCTTGCTACCCTTGGAAATGAAATTGCTGAGTCCCCGTGGCTCACAGATTACTACAACAACAGTTGCAGGTACAGGTAATGCGATGCTTTGACGTGAGATCGATGCTTGTTTGATTTGGAGTTCTTCGTCTTCTTCATCGATCTAGGATAGGTTCCAGGCCGGCAGCCTGGGATAGCAAGGATGGATGCCATTTTATCGTTTGATTTCGTCCGTAGTCGGACCCTGCTCTTATGTATGATATATGAATATGTTGTTGTATTGATGAGATCTTGATGTAGCTTGTGGCGAGTGTAAGCCAATTCCATATACTCATCTCCTCTTTATATGTACTTGTAACGACATCCATTCTTGCGAAACGACGAGATGCGCTTCTATCCCTGTCGAGGCCATCGAGCCAAAATAAAGACAAGACCGCATCTTGGGCGTGACAAACAAGCAACCATGTCTTTCAAAATATCAATACTAAAGAAAGTTATTCCTACCCCATCATGCTCAATCATTGATCCATTCATGAAACACACTCGAATATTAGCTACACCCAATGCACAAGTATGATCATAGTGCCCCCTAGTTGGTGCTCTATAAGAGAAGGTGGAGACTCAAATAAAAGTAAAAATTGCATAAAGTAAATAGATAGGCCCTTCGCAGAGGGGAGTAGAGATGTGTAGAGGTGCCAGAGCTCAAAGCTTAAATTGAGAGATAAATTTTTTGAGAGGCATGCTTTTCCTGACAACGAAAACGACCTAGTAGTTCTCAATAATTTCCATGCTTGATATATCATAGGCGGTTCCCAAACAGAAAATAAAGTTTATTCCTTTTTCCACCATTCTTTCACAATCCATGGCTAGCCGTATCCACGGTTGCCTTCCATACCAACACTTCCCAAGGAATTTAATATTTCACAACATAAAGTAAATTTCTTTATCATTTTGGGACTAGGGATCCCTATTACCGCCGTACTCTTGTGCAATGACAAGTGAATAAACACTCATCTTGAGAATAACACATCTAGCATGGCAAAATATTGGCCACCCCCTGCTGCTTCATGAGCGGTACGAGGACACAAAAAGGAAATTCGTTTAGAAAATTAGAGATGGCACATACAAATTTGCTTGGAACGGGATGGAAATACCGCATATAGGTAGGTATGTTCGACTCATATGGCAAAACTGGGTTTAAGTATTTTGGATGCACAAGTAGTATTTCTACTTAGTACAAGTGGAGGCTAGCAAATAGATTGAGAAGCAACCAACCAAGAAATGAAAATTCACATAAACGAGCATTAAGCATAACTAACACCGAATAATGCACCACAAGTAAGATGTAATTTCATTGCATAATTATTGACTTTTGTGCTTGCATAGGGAATCACAAACCTTAACACCAATATTCTTACTAAAGCATAATTACTCACCAACATGACTCACATATTACTATCATCATGTCTCGAAACTATTACAAGGAATCAAGTTTAATTTGTCCAATGATCTTTATGAAAGTTTTTATTATATCCCTCTTGAATATCTATCACTTTGGGACTAGTTTCATATATTGCCATTGCTTTTGACAAGCTCAAATAAATTTAAGTGAAGAGCTTGAGCATAAGAATTTCATCTCTCAAAATAATATAAGTGAAGCATGAGGGAATTTATTTCTACAAAAGACCATGCTCTAATAAATATAAGTTAAGCAAAAGAGCATTCTACAAATAACAGTTTTCTATGTGAAAAGAAACAGGCAATCCAGACTTCAAATGATATAAGTGAAGTACATGAAGCATTCTATAAAGCCATACTCAAAAGATATAAGTGAAGTGCAATGAGCATTCTATAAATCAACCATGGACTATCTCATACCAGCATGGTGCATAAAATAAAAGTGAAAACTAAACACAAAAGACGCTCCAAGATTTACACATATCACATGAACACAACGAAAACGAAAACATACCGATACTTGTTGAAGAAAGATGGGATGCCTTCCGGGGCATCCCCAAGGTTAGACGCTTGAGTCTCCTTGGATATTTAATTGGGGTTCCTTGGGCATCCCCAAGCTTGAACTCTTGCCTCTCCTCCTTCTCCTCATATCAAGACCTCCTCGATCTTTGAACACTTCATCCACACAAAACTTAACGGAAAACTGGTGAGATCCGTTAGTATAATAAAGCAAATTACTACTTTAAGTACTATTGCAAACCCATTCATATTTTATATTTGCATTATCCCTGCTGTATTATAACTTCTCCATGGTTTATACCACCGATAAAATCGATCGTTTCATCAAAACAAGCAAAACGATGCATCAAAAACAGAATCTGTCTTAAACATGACAGTCTGTAGTAATCTAAACTTTGACCATATTTCTATAACTCCAAAAATTCTGAAAAATTAGGAATAAATAAAAAGTTTGTATAGAAATACTTTGTGAAAATTTCAGAAACTTTTGACGTTCTAGTAAAAAAATGTTAATTCACGAACTACAGCCAAAGTTTTTGTTTTTACACTTCACATACCAACAAGCAATCTAATCATCCTAAAGGCAAATCTTGGCACATTATTTTTATAATACAATGGATTTGTACAAGGGGATAATTATTTTTTTTGAAAAGTTTCTGTGATTGAAGATTCACATATTTTCCATGGGCATGAACAAAGTTCAAGGAATTCCCCCACTCTCACGATGTTCGTCTCTCTCACTTTCACTTTTCTTTTTATGAAGTTTTAGGGTCCCCTCTATTTTTTTTAGTTTTAAACTTTATAAAAGCACTAAACAGAATAAAATGACTCTCTAAAACTTCCGGGTTGTCTCCCTGGCAGCGCTTTATTTAAAGCCATTAAGCTAGGCATAAAGTGCTCAAGTAATGGATCCACCCGGATCCCAAGGTATATCAAAGCCAATTTTAATTAACAATGATTTGTAATTTAGTAGTGAGCACAAAGCAACATATACCATGCAATGACGAAGTCTAGCTCTCTTCCTATGCATTGGCATGTCATAAAAGAACAATTCATGCACATCAAGTAAAGGCCAATGCATAGTATAAACAGTTTCTTGCAATTTTATCGTATTGGAAACATAAAGAGGTGGAGATGTAGTTCCTCTCTCATAATAATTGCAAGTAGGAGAAGAAAGCACATGCATATTATATTCATCAAAATCATCATGTCTAGTAGCAAAACGCAACCCATCAATATAATCCTTAATAAGAGCAAACTTCTCCGATATAGTGTAGTTGGGTGAATTCAAAAAGATAATAGGACTATCATGTGTGGGTGCAATAGCAACAATTTCATTCTTAACATAAGGAACTATAACAAGTTCATTTCCATAAGCATAATTCATATTGGCATCTTGGCCATAGGCATAGCAAGCATCAAGTTCATCAAAAAGGGATATTTCAAAAGAATCCATGGGATCATAGCAATTATCATAGCATTCATCCTTCGGTCAGCAAGAAGGGAAATTAAATAATGTATGAGTTGAAGAGTTACTCTCATTAGAAGGTGGGCACGGGTAGCTAATCCGCTCTTCCTCCTTTTGTTCTTTGCTCTCCTCCTCATCTTTTTCATCTAATGAGCTCACAATTTCAGCAATTTCTTCTTCCATAGATTCCTACAAAATATTAGTCTCTTCCAAGGCAGCAGTCATTCTTTCAATAAATTATTTAACATAAGCATTAGAAGCATAGTTTTCATAGAAATATTTGAGTATGGCAAAATTTTCAGACTTGTAAAAAGTAGCATCACACTTTTCAATCAAAGAAACAATTTCATAAGCACCCTTAAAAGCAACAAATTCTTCAATTTGCTCAACATCATAATAACAATAGGCTTCCTTGGCATGAGAAGATTGTATTTCATTATCATTAAACACACATTGGTAGGGAAGGTGTTTTTTAGTTTCTTCAGAACAACAAGTAAAATCATAAATTTCACATAGATTCCAAGCATAGCAATACAAACTATTAATATGATGCCACAAAAGTTCCCCTTTTTTAGATAAGCAGTGTCGCACAAAATAAGCATGCTCATTTAATGATTTTCCCTCAACTAAGCTAGTTGGGTTTTCTACACGAGCACAAATGGATCGAAGATGATCCAAATAGAAAGTTTCAGTAGTATGATAGATTTTGGGTGGTTCTTCAACCATTGGTTTAGCAGGTACAACCATTTTTTTTGGTATTTGACATTTCCTACCCATAACTAAAGATAGAAAACAAGAGCACAAAAAATAAAAACTACTTAGTGATACGTCTCCAACGTATCTATAATTTTTGCTTGTTCCATGCTGTTATATTATCATTCTTGGATGTTTTACAATCACTTTATAGCAACTTTATATCATTTTTTGGGACTAACCTATTGACATAGTGCCAAAGTTTTTGGAGATTTTTTTGGACCAGAAGACACCCAGTGGGCCAAACAAGTGCCAGAGAGGTGGGCTGTGGAGACCACAACCCACCAGGGCGCACCAAAGGCCCCCAGCGCACCCTGATGGGTTGTGCCCTCCATGGGGCCCCTCTCTACTGCCTCTGATGCCTATAAATTCCAAAATATTCCAGAAACCCTAGAGGAGTCAACGAAAAACACATCCAGCCGCCGCAAGTTCCAGAGCCTCGACATCCAATCTAACACCATCACGGAGGGGTTCATCATCCTCATTGGTGCCTCTCCGATGATGCGTGAGTAATCCACCATAGACCTACGGGTCAGTAGGAAGTAGCTAGATGGCTTCCTCTCTCTCTCTTTTGATTCTCAATACAATGTTCTCTTGGAGATCTATTTGATGTAAACTTTTGAAGTGTGTTTGTTGGGATCCGATGAATTTTGAGTTCATGATCAGTTTCTATCCATGAATATTATTTGATTCTTCTTTGATCTCTTATATGCACGATTACTTATAGCCTCGTATTTCTTCTTTGGATCTTTGGTTTAATTAGGCCAACTAGATCGATTTTTCTTGCCATGGGAACAGGTTCTTTGTGATGAGTTCGATCTTGCGGTGTCCTCTCCTAGTGACAGAAGGGGCAGCGAGGCACGCATGTATCGTTGCTATTAAGGATAACCAGATGGGGTCTATTCCTACATGAATAGATCTTGTCTACATCATGTCATCGTTCTTATTGATTACTCCGTTTTTCCATGAACTTAATACACTAGATGCATGCTGGATAGCGGTCGATGTGTGGAGTAATAGTGGTAGATGCAGGCAGGAATCGGTCTACTTATGTTGGACGTGATGCCTATATAATGATCATCTCCTTGGATATTGTCATGATTATTTGATCTTCTATCAATTGCCCAACAGTACTTTGTTCACCCACCGTGTGCTATACTCATTAGAGAAGCCACTAGTGAAACCTACGACCCCCGGGTCTACTTTTCCAACATATTGCTTTCCGATCTATGTTTTTGCCTCTTTTGTTTTCAGATCTTTTATTCCCAAAACCCAAAAATATATTGCTGCACTTTTTATTTGCCACTTTTATTTTGTGTTCTTGAGAGATCTATCTCTCCAATCTATCACTATCTAATCTATCTTTTTACCGTAGAGAGATTGACAACCTCTCTTTCGCGTCGGGTTGCAAGTATTTGTTCTTTGTGTGCAGGTGCTGCTTATTAGGTGGTGGTGATCCTCCTACTGGTTCGATACCTTGGTTTCATATCTGAGGGAAATACTTACCGTCGCTATGCAGCATCATCCCTTCCTCTTTGGGGAAATAGCGACGTAGTCTCAAGCCACGTCACTCAGTGATAAATCAAACAAGCACACACGAGAATATTCACCCGACGCTATTGCTCCCCGGCAACGGTGCCAGAAAAAGGTCTTGATAACCCACAAGTGTAGGGGATTGTTTGTAGCCTTTTTCGATAAATCAGGGTGTCAAACCCAACGTGGAGCTAAAGGTAGAACAAATATTCCCTCAACTTCTATCGACCACCGATACAACTCTATGCACACTTTAATGTTTGCTTTACGTAGAACAAGTATGAAACTATTTTGTAGGTGATAAGATAGTTTGCACGAATAAAACTAGAAGTACTTTGAGGGAATAAAACTATGAGTAAATTGCAAGATAATAAAAGTTAGTTTTTTAGTTGAAAGCTTTTGTCAAACAAGAAGGTTATTTGTCCCTAGGCAATTGATAACTAGACCGGTAATCATGATTGCAATTTTATATGAGGGAGAGGCATGAGCTAACATATATACTTTCCATACTTGGATCATATCCACTTATGATTGGACCTCTAGCAAGCATCCGCAACTACCAAAGATCATTAAGGTAAAACCCAACCATAGCATTAAGTATCAAGTCCTCTTTACTCGCATACGCAACAACCCACCTACTCGGGTGTGTGCTTCTGTCACTCATGCCACCCACCATAAGCAAATCATGAACATATTGCAACAACCTATAGCGGAGATCCCTCACGTTTGCGCGACACGGAGGGCACCATAGGACATCACCAAAATAAAACATACAACTCATACAAACCACGATCATCAATTAGCCCATATGACAAAACTGATCTACTCAAACATCATAGGGTAGACACATATCATTGGGAAATAGTATATGGAGTTGAGCACCATGTTTAAGTAGAGATTACAGCGGGGAAGAGAGGTGTTACACCGCTGCATATAGGGGGGGAGAGTTGTTGTTGATGGCGGCGAAGTTGTTGGTGTAGATCACCATCACGATGATTGCCCCGGCGGTGTTCCGGCGCCACCGGGAGAGAGGGGGAGAGAGCCCCCTCCTTCTTGTTCTTCCTTGGCCTCCCCCTAGATGGGAGGACAGTTCCCCCTCTGGTCCATGGCCTGCATGGTGGCGGAGGGGCAGGAGTCCATCCGAGATTGGATCACCCTCTCTGTTCTCTTCTATTTCGCGTTCTTGTTTTCTGGCCGAAAACCGTTTCTTATATTCCCAGAGATCCGTAACTCCGATTGCGCTAAGATTTTAACATGATTTTTTTTCTGGATATAAGCTTCCTTACGCCCAAGTAGAGCTCCAACCGACTTACGAGGAGGCCACGATACACTACCACGCACTTGGGCCCTGGGGCACGCCCTGGTGTCTCGTGGTGGCTGTGGGCCTCCTTTTGCGTTGATTCCACCTCCCAAAAATCACAAATATTCCCAAATAATTCTCCATAAATTTTTATCGTGTTTGGACTTCGTTTGATATGGATATTCTACAAAACAAAAAACATGCAACAAACAGGAACTGGCACTGGATCAATAGGTTAGTCCCAAAAAATGATATAAAGTTGCTATAAAATAATTATAAAACATTCAAGAATGATAATATAACAGCATGGAACAATCAAAAATTATAGATACGTTGGAGACGTATCACCTGGCGCCGTATTCCTTGCTTGCGGGGGCGCGCCTCGAAGCACACATCCAAGTGGTGCCCGAGCACCTCCCTCGTCACACTGGTCAGGTCAGACTCTTTCTAGGTGGAAGCCCCCGAGCCTGGCTTGAGGGAGGTGCCAGGCGCGCCTTCCTATGCTGGGGGGAGACAGGCGCCGGCAGCGAGCGCGGGGCACGCGGCGCTGGCGTCGGGCGCTACACTCTTCACCTTGGCGGGGCCTTGGACGGACAACAACCGCTTATTTCTTGGGGGCGTGGCCTCGCGAGGCCCAGCACCTCCCTCGTCATCTGAGTGCTCAGCCGCGACTACTTTGTAGGCACGCTCGAGGGAACAAACCACATCCTTCTTATTGCAGGCAATGGTAATGACGCCGCTGTAGCCAGGCATCTTCAGGACGTTGTAGCCGTGGTGGGTCGCCGCCATGAATTTGGCAAGTGCTGGGTATCCCAGGATTGCATTGTACGGGTGGACGATGTGTGCCACGTTGAAGTCGATGGACTTGATGGGACATCGTAGTGTGGGGGGACCTCAGGCTTGAACTTGATGGGCCAAACCACCCGACACAGCTCGCGAGTGTACGCCCGGCAGCCTACGCTGCTCGAAGGGACGCCGCGCTCGAGGGCGGCTTGGTTCTTTCGCCTGGCCACCGCGCCATCTTGGATGACCCGGTCCTGTCACTGTAGCTTGAGGATCACGCGCGCGTTGGGCGTCGCGCCGCAGACTATCTCGAAGCTGGCCTCGTCTTGGGTCCGTGGAGGTGCTCCGTGGTGCTGGTCGCACCGGCACGCATCGCGCCGAGGCTCGACTGGGTCATTGCATAGGGGAGGTGGCGGAGGCACTCCGTGCGCCATGTCCCCAACGCGAGACGGTGGAGGGCGAGGCGCGCGAGAGGGTGTCGGGGCTTCTCCAGTGGCGGTGACGAGCTCGGTGATGCGGCCCAGCCAGGCGTCCGCTGAGTGGTAGGAAAGCAGCTCGCGCGCCATGAGCAGTGCGGCCTGCACATTCATGTGCCCAAGGCTGGCGTGAAAGGAGGAAGCCGTGGCGGTGCGGCCATCCTGCTGCACGGAAGGGTGCAAGGATGAGTCCTGCTGCCCGCGGGCAGCAGGGTCGGTGGCGGCGACAGCTTTGGCACCGGTGGAATGGTGGCAACCGTCGTGGCCAGCTGGCATGGTCTGGGCGATGCGCGCCGCCCGACGCTCGACACGCACACAGCGAGCGTCAGCCATAGGATTGGCGAAGCTGGAGCCGAAACGGAGCTGGAGAACAACAGCGCTCCCCTACTTGGCGCGCCAAATGTCGGAATCGGGGCTCCAAGGACCAAAAGAGGTTCGAATACTGGGGTGCGCTAGTTTCCCGCCCTACTGTGCCTCGCAACCTCACGGCGACTCTCCAGCGTGCTTGAGCTAAGGAAGAAGAATAGCAGACACGGTAGTTTACCCAGGTTCGGGCCACCTTGCGGTGTAAAACCCTACTCTTACTTGTCTGGATTGCTTGAGGGTGAGAAGGAGTACAAAGGTGGGTTCTGGCTAGCTTTCGGTCCATCCCCTTCTACGGCGGTATCCTGCCCTATCTTATACTGGCCCTAGTCCTCTTCCCCCAAAAATACAAAGCAGGAAGGGTTGCCACAATGGCCAGTTTGCAGGAGGACAAGACTGCAGCTTATCCTAACAAAGGTAGTCTTCACTTGCAAGAGCCTCCTCCCATGATGCGCTGGTGGGCTCGAGGATGACCTCCATCCTAGCGAGCCCACAACCTCGGTCTTCTTGCACCAAACGGGAAACCTTTGGAGATTGCTTTGGGAACCGGCGAGCTGGCACTGCTCCCTTAGAACAGAAGAGGAAAGCCTCCTCTTCCTCACCTGCTGGCATGGCTCCTGGCACCGCTCGGCATGGCTCGCGTCACGCACGTAAAGATGCAGGACAGCGCGACCCCGCCGAGCAACCCTTGGTTATCCGGCCTGGGTACCCCCAATCCCACGGGCCCAATAATGTCATTGTTCTCCAAGCATTACTCTGTTTTATTAATACTCCAGATGCATGCTGGATAGCGGTCGATGGGTGGAGTAATAGTAATAGGTGCAGGCAGGAGTCGGCCTATTTGCTTATGGATGTGATGCCTATATATACATGATCATTGCAGTGAATAAAGATTGCATAACTATGCGCTTTTCTATCAATTGCCCAACAGTAATTTGTCTACCCACCGTATGCCTACTAAATGAGAGAAGCCACTAGAGAACACTACGCCCCCCGGGTCTATTCACTTATAAATTTACAAAATCCTTCAATTCCTTGCTGCCATTTATTTGTTTTTATTTTATTTTGCAAGTTACAAAATTCATTTATCATCCATATACTTCACTAGCTTGTAAATAACGAGTCCAAGGGGATTGACAACCCTCTTTCCCGCGTTGGCTGCAAGTGTCTGCTCCTTTGTGTGCAGTCGCTGAAGACGGGGGTTGAGTGCTACTCCTATTGGTTCGATAAACCTTGGTTTTCTACTGAGGGAAATACTTATCTATACTGTGCTGCATCACCCGTTCCTCTTCATGGAAAACCCAACGCATATCACAAGTATCAGGCACCCCGAAGCTCCGTCTCCACGGCTGTGCCGTGCTCACCAGAGACGTCCGACGCCGCTGTCCGCTCCTCCCGACGAGTTGTTCACTCTCGGTTGCCCCGCGGCCAACACGACCATCCCCAGGCGCGGCAAGGAGCGAGGCATCCGCCCGGGCTACTGGCTCGGCGCCCGGTGCGGCAGAGCGGCCGTAAATAGGGCGGCCGACACCCCCTCTGCCTCCTGTCGGGAGGTAGGAGAAGGGGACAGGAGAGAGAGAGAGAGCCCGACGGTGCCTACATGTAAGTCACCTGCGAGTCGGGCCCAGCCTTTAAGTGGAGACGGTTTCCGGAGAAGTCGTTTCCCGCGGGTGAAGGGGTATTTCCGGAAGTACGCCATCGACGTCGCCTTTGCTCCGCCTGGCCGAGCCACTAGGCTGGCCCAACGACTATCCTGCGCCCCGGGCGCAGTTTAGCCAATTTTGGTAAAAAAATGTTTTCTCTTTTTCTTTTTCATAGAGATAAGAATATTAATAGAAAATTCATATGAACTCCAAATTTGGTGATTCAAATTCCTAGAGGTCCCAAAAATCTTGCTCTATCCAAAATATTAACTTGCACGTTTTTCCAGAAAACTTTCCTGTACACCTAATAAATTAAACCCTATTTTTGTATTTCTTCCTTGAGCTTTGTAAATTCCTGGGGAGCTCACCCTAGATCCAAATGCAATGATTCAAACTCCTAGGTGGATCTAAGTTCATGCACTAAGTGATGAACATGTTTCCTTACACCTCCTCTGCAACCTAAATTATTGAGCTACTTTTTCATATATGATACACTTGTTTAATCTCTAGAATATTCATACCAACTCCAAATCCAGTGAAACCAACTCCTAAATACTTCTAAAATCATGCCTGATTTAATGGCTGCAATCACTCATTTTTGTAAAAATATCATCTGTAGAGTTCTTATAGGATCATCATTTTATTCATTTCCATCTTATTGGTCTATTCAAAAATCTCTATTGATCCAAATCCAGTCGAGCAACTTTAGGTATTTTTCTTATGACCAGAGGTGTCTTAGAAAAATAGAATTCCTATTTTTAGAACACTTTTGTTTCCCCCCTCCTTGTTGTGTGGCTTATTGTGATCCCTTTCGACGGTAGATGATGAAGTTGACCGAGAGCTTGGTGAAGGACCAAAAGCTTTTGAAGACCTCAAAGACTTTGCTGAGACAGGCAAGCAACCCTTTCACCATGTTGGTGAACCTACTTTTATGCATGGAATTATAGTATTTTGATCGTTGCATGAATAGGCATGATAATATGGTGACCACCTTGTTGGGTTGTCTTCGATGCATTGCCCGTTGATACTTGCATTTTGCACAACCCTACCTTCCGATGAGGGTTATGTGCGTGGGAAGTAGTTAGGTGCAAGTGTTGCTACACAAGTGGGACGGGAAAAAGCGTGAGATGGAAAACAAGTGTTTTACCAAAAACTTTATGAAAACCCCATCGGGTGCCACTAATGCCCCAGGGAGATGATGATGAGCTAGGTAACCGCTTGAGAAAGAAGTGGTGTACCGAGGCAAGTTGTGTTTGTGTCTTTTCGAAAACGGATTAGATTTAAGATTTGCTAATCATCCCAACCTTACATGTATGACCACGATACCCCTTATGGGATGGGACTTTGTTGATTACCTTGGTCAACGCTAGCAGAGAGCCTGCATTACTAGTGGTGAGGGGGCCAGAGTTACTCTCTTGATACGGGGTCGAGCCTGGAAGGACGACTATACCTGTTTTTACAGTCACTGGGCACACCACTGAGTCCCCTCAGGGATGGTACTTGTGCTGTACATCGTGAGGCCTGGGTACCAATGAGTGTACTCTTTGTTTAGTTTTGTCAAGGGAAAGACAATGTTCGGGTGCTTACCTCGGGTATGTAATATACCACGAGTCGTGGCTTGACACGGAAGTTCCCCGAGTCTTGTGGGTATAGTGTGCAACCTCTACAGATTGAAAAACTATTCGAATAGCCGTGTCCACGGTCAAGGACAGTTGGTTGGTCCTGCTTAAACTATGTCCTGATATTTTCACAAAACTTGGTGTGTGCGTGACAAATGTGATGAGTAAGCTAAGTCGGAAGACTTGATGAAATGATTGAACAAGTGATGCTCAAACCCTACTTATAATGATATCTATAACATGTTCATATGCATATTTGCAACCTGTTGATGCATGATTTTTATAAATGGTAGGACATGATATTGCCCTCAAAATTAGCTTTTTGCAAAACTACATGCATAGGGTTAAACCAGGCATGAGTATCTTGTTCCAAACATAGGTTGCTTGCGAGTACATTCAAAGTACTCATTGGCTTGTCACTGGTTATTTAATTGGCCAGGCATGAAAGAACAGGACATGATGAAGAGTACCTTGGTGACGAACATGAGAGCTAGGACGCTTCCCAGTCAGAATGCCTATAGGGTTAAGGCAGATGGCATGGGTCCGCACTATCGTTGACGATTTCCGGTGTGAGCTTATGAAGACTTGGCCAAGTAGGTCATATTTGAGTAAAACGCTATGTACTGGATGTAAGACTCTTGTTATTCAATTTTTGTGTGTTTAGTGAGCATTGATCTCTGGGATCACTATACACGTGATTCGGTGACTTCGACTTATGAGTCGGGGTCCCCACATTCCCCATGCTTCCTTGACTTGTACAAATGCAGCCCCTGCTTTGATTTGACATTTTTTGTCACTCTATGTTTCCCCTCCTTTGTTGCCTGTAATCGGTGCCAACTCATTTCCGCTTGTATTTTTCCTCTTTGTGCTCCTTTTGTTTGTATTTTCTTGTTTCAGAAAAAGAAAAAAATTGTTTAGAAAGTACCATTCTATTTTTAGTGGCAACAAATACTTGTAGAGAAAAATGTCTTCTACATGATTATTGTCGTCCTCTTTGGGACCACTGCCGTCTGCAGGATTGAAATCGTCGTCACTTTTTGTGTTGTCGCCGGCGCCACTAGCCTCGTCCGAAACTTTGTTCTCAGCATCCTCTCCTTCTTCATCCCGCTTTCGTTTGTTTTTTTTCCTCCCGGCGTTTTGTTTCTTGCTTGCGGATGGTTTTGCTTCGTGAGGTGGCAGGACTACCATTAGAGGCTTTGGCTATTGCTTGAAGGTATCGCTGGCGACAAAGGGATCATTGTTTTTGTTTTTTTTCTGCCTCTTTTCTGCAAGTTTACCAGCATCCGTGCTTTTTGGCTGCCTCTTTTGCCTGGGTTCTTTTCCTCTCTGCGTACTGTAAGTTGCCGTGCTTTTCTGTGGCTGTGGTATGGCGGCATCTGCCTTGTTATGCTTGCTTTGTCCCGTCCTTTTTCCTGGTTGGCCAGGAGAGATGATGCGTCTGTCTGGAAATTCGCTATTAATTTCATAGAGGACTGTTAGAATATCGGCGTCTTCATGCCGTCCTTAATTATCAGTTAGCAGATAAGGCTAGTGATGGAATTTTGACTATAAAAAATAAGACATAGTTTTAAATCATCTCGATGGATTATACATGAGATATAATGCCTTTGAGTGAAAATGAGGTACCATGTAAGCATTTGAAATGTCTTAAATAACTTCAAATAAACATGTAGGCACACTTATATTTTGAATAAAACATTATTTTGCAGTAGAGAACATTATTTTAAATGGTCCTTAAGGAGCAATATACTTATTTTTATGGCATCGCTAATTAATTTTGTAGCGATTATATTATTTGTTTGGATACTTGTACTTTATTCCAGCATAATGCAGCATCAGTTTGTCACTGGAATCATGGTAGAGCAGAAGAGTTGTCACTTAGAAGAACAATTGGAGGAGAACTGTTACCTTGCTTGACTGCATGTTGTGCAGGTATGACTATTTAATCAACAATGGTTTCTCTTTGCTCTTGCTGATTATCCCTGTACTCCTTCACACCAGTTATTTCTGCATGTAAATGAGTGGCTGTGAGAGACCGAGTTGGATTCGACAGCAGTTTAGGCACCCATGATGTGGAATAAATTGACATAATTTGTATAGGCACAAATTGTTTGATGCTTGAAGCACAGATGCACCTAGTCATTGGAGCACGGTTTTTGAAAACCAGGGGCACGTAATTTGAACCAGATAAAATGTAGATATATAAACAATCACGGGTAATTATTAGGTTTGATTTCTCATTATGGTCCCAGGGTTGAATCTGCATTTGTGTCCTTGTTCATTGAGCAAGTTACACAGCAGCCAGTATCCTCCTTGAATCCATCCACTGCTTTTGTCGTCGCTCTTTGTTGTGATATGCGCCACCGGTTTTGCGAGCCTATTCCTTCACCGACAGTCGCCACCGCCGAGAGGGGATTGTGAGCCGGGCACCTTTTAACGGCTTGTATGTCGGAGTGGAGGGCGGTTGGTGAAGCGCGGCGGCGGTTACCCCGTTGCCGGCAAGGCGAGCGCGATTTCAAATTTCGCCTGGTGGGCGGAGAAGAGGAGAGCATGTGCGAGGCGAAGTGTTCGAGATTTACGGTGGTGGAAAGGAGAAGAAAGACAGTTGTAGAGTGAGGATGGAGGGAAATGATGGAACCGTCCCGAAACTAGCATCAAGATTCGGGAACAGGCGGGCTCTTTTTTGCTTGCTTCTCAACCGTCAAACGGTGTGATCCTAGCATTTTTTAATGCGGTGACATCACTACAAAACATATGCCTCTATTTTTCAAATGTTTCGAGTGATAAATTTCAGTGTGACAGTGACGGAGGGGCAACACCAAAGGCATTGTTTTAAAAGCGTCCGTGGCACGTTCGTGGATGCTAGGAAAGGTCAACTGTGATATCACCACAGGCATGTTTCCTTGCTAAGAAAGGACACGTTTAGTGTGTTGGATGTACAGGCACGGTTCAGTGTGGAGCAAAGCCACGTCCGTGTTGTGAAATCTTAACAGTGAGTGGGCACAGAATTGTAGCCTCTGCGTCCACGATTTTACAAGCATCACAGGAATGTTTTTTTCCCTTGTACTTCCAGTGAGAGACCACATTTGCGCCTCTCCGTGGTGCACATATGTCATCAATCACTTTCTCTGGAGGAGTGGGGGACAGATGTGGAGCTCGCAGGGGCACGCCTCGCTATTGGGCAGGGTCACGTTCGTGGCTCTGTGTGTTCGAGATTGTTCTGCTGACACGGTTCAGTGTGTTGGCTATACAGGCATGGTTCAGTGTGGAGCAATGCCACGTCCATGTATAGAAATTTTAACAATGACTGGGCACGGACTTGTAGCCATTGCGTCCACGGTTTTACAAGCATCACAGGAACGGTTTTTCATTTGTACTTCTGGTGAGAGAGCACATTCGTGCCTCTCCGTGGTGCACGTGTTTCATCGATCACTTTCTATTGGGCACAGATGTGGAGCTCACAGGAGCACGCCCCGCTATTCGGTAGGGTTACGTTCGTGCCTCTGTGTGTTTGAGATTGTTCCGGTGCCACGGTTCAATGTGTTGGCTATACAGGCACGGTTCATTGTGGAGCATACCACTTCCTTGTAGTGAAATTTTAACAGTGACTGGGCACGGACTTGTAGCCTTTGCGTCCATAGTATCACAAGCATCAGAGGAACGATTTTCTCCCTTGTACTTCTGGTGAGAGACCACATTCATGCCTCTCCATGGTGCACGTGTTTCATCGATCCCTTTCTTGGGGGCACAGATGTGGAGCTCGTAGAGGCACGCCCCGCTATTGGGTAGGGTCACGTTTGTGCCTTTGTGTGTTCGAGATTGTTCGGCTGACATGGTTCAGTGTGTTGGCTCTACAGGCATGGTTCAGTGTGGAGCAAAGCCACGTCCTGGTAGTGAAATTTTCACAATGACTGGGCACGGACTTGTACCCTCTGCGTCCACGATTTTACAAGCATCACAGGAATGGTTTTCTCCCTTGTACTTCCGGTGAGAGACCACATTCGTGCCTCTCCATGGTGCACGTGTTTCATCGATCACTTTTCGGGGGCACGGCTGTGGACCTCGCAGGGGCACGTCCCTCTATTGGGAAGGGTCAAGTTCGTGCCTTTGTGTGTTCGAGATTGTTCGGCTGACACGGTTCAGTGTGTTGGCTCTACAGGCATGGTTCAGTGTGGAGCAAAGCCACGTCCTTGTAGTGAGATTTTCATAGTAACTGGGCACGGACTTGTAGCCTCTGTGTCCACGATTTTACAAGCATCTCTGGAATGGTTTTCTCCTTGTACTTTCGGTGAGAGACCACATTCGTGCCTCTCCATGGTGCGAGTGTTTCATCGATCACTTTCTTGGGGGTACGGATGAGGAGCCTGCAGGGGCACGCCCCCCTATTGGGTAGGGTCACATTCGTGCCTCTTTGTGTCCGAGATTGTTTGGCTGACATGGTTTATTGTTTTAGTTGTACAGGCACGATTCAGTGTGGAGCAAAGCCACGTCCTTGTAGTGAAATTTTAAAAGTGACTGGGCACGGACTGGTAGCCTCTGCGTCCACGGTTTTACAAGCATCACAGGAACGGTTTTCTCCCTTGTACTTCATGTGAGAGACCACATTCATGCCTCTCCGTGGTGCACGTGTTTCATCGATCACTTTCTTAGGGGCACAGATGTGGAGCTCGCAGGGGCACGCCCCGCTATTTTGCAGGGTCACGTTCGTGCCTCTGTGTGTTCGAGATTGTTCGGCTGACACAGTTTAGTGTGTTGGCTGTACATGCACGGTTTAGTGTGGAGCAAAGCCAGTTCCTTGTAGTGAAATTTTAACAGTGATTGGGCATGGACTTGTAGCCTCTACATCTGTGGTTTTACAAGCATCACATGAACGGTTTTCTCCCTTGTACTTCCTGTGAGAGACCACATTCATGCGTCTCTGTGGTGCACATGTTTCATCGATCACTTTCTCGGGGGGGTGGATATAGAGCTTGAAGGGGCACGCCCCGCTATTGGGCAGGGTCACGTTCGTGCCTCTGTGTGTTCGAGATTGTTCAGCTGACACGGTTCTGTCTGTTGGCTGTACAAGCACGGTTCAGTGTGGACCAAGGCCACGTCTTTGTAGTGAAATTTTAACAGTGACTGGGCATGGACTTGTAGCGTCTGCGTCCATGGTTTTACAAGCATCACAGGAACGGTTTTCTCCCTTGTACATCTGGTGAGAGACCACATTCGTGCCTCTCCGTGTAGCATGTGTTTCATCGATCACTTTCTCGGGGGTACGGATGTGGAGCTCGCAGAGGAACGCCCCACTATTGGGTAGGGTCACGTTTGTGCCTCTGTGTGTTCGAGATTGTTCGGCTAACACGGTTCAGTGTGTTGGCTCTATAGGCACGGTTCAGTGTGGAGCAAAGCCACGTTCTTGTACTGAAATTTTCACAGTGACTGGGCACGGACTTGTAGCCTCTGCGTCCACGATTTTACAAGCATCACAGGAACGGTTTTATCCCTTGTACTTCCAATGAGAGACAACATTCGTGCCTCTCCGTGGTGCACGTGTTTCATCGATCACTTTCTCGGGGGCATGGATGTGGAGCTCGCAGCGGCACGCCTCTCTATTGGGCAGGGTCACGTTCGTGCCTCTATGTGTTCGAGATTGTTCGGCTGAGACGATTCAGTGTGTTGGCTCTACAGGCACGGTTTAGTGTGGAGTAAAGCCACGTCCTTGTAGTGAAATTTTCACGATGACTGGGCACAGATTTGTAGCCTCTGCATCCACGATTTTACAAGCATCACAGGAACAGTTTTCTCCCTTGTACTTCTGGTGAGAGACCGCATTCGTGCCTCTCCGTGGTGCACGTGTTTCATCGATCACTTTCTCAGGGGGGGAACAGATGTGGAGCTCACAGGGGCACGCCTTGCTATTGGGGAGGGTCATGTTCATGGCTCTGTGTGTTCGACATTGTTCTACTGACACGGTTCAGTGTATTGGCTATACAGGCACGGTTCAGTGTGGAGCAATGCCACGTCTGTTGGGGATATAACCCCACGGTATGACCCGCCCAGAAGGGGCCGGGTTAGGAAGTTGGCGATTTAGCAATAAGGCCTTAAACAGGCCTGAAGACCAAGACAGGTTTGACTTAACAGGCGGGCCGAACAGAGGCCGAGAGCCGGATGATGGCGTGTGACCCAGAGGCATATGCCGCCCGGAGATGGCTTGCCAGAGAAGGCAAGGCAACTTTGAGATAAGGTCGGTTACGAGGTGTAACCCGGCCTGGACTCTTGTAAGCCCAGGGCCTCGACCTGTGTATATAAAGGCGAGTCTTTGCGGCGGCTTAGGGTACGAAACAATTGATCGAGAGCTAGGTCAAGCGAATCCACTCCCTTGTAATCGATAACTAATCAATACAAACACAAAGCAGGACGTAGGCTTTTACCTCTTTCGTGAGGGGCCGAACCTGGGTAAACCCGTGTCTTTCTTCTCGATCAACCCCTTCGAGTTAATCACCGTAGTGATGGCTTCACCCCTAAGTCCTTTCACTAGGATATCTGCCGTGATAAAACCACGATAGTTGGCGCCCACCGTGGGGCAGATGCACGGTGGTTTGGAGTTCTCGAAGGGCTCTCTCTCAGGGATCAAGGGATACGCCGTGGGCAGGATGACTAAGAGTCACCGCGGCAGGCTCTACATCGACAACGCCGGCTGGGGCCCCAAGGCCGACTAAATTGAGTACGGGTACCAGATTCCCTTTGGCGGAATTCATTTTTTCATCGGGAAGATTGGTGGTTCTAAGCCCGGGCCGGACATCTGCACCAACCTCGTCGAGTCGGCCCGGCGCGCGCAACCCGCCCGGATTCAACCCGGCTGGAAGCACGTTTTCGTCGGCTTCACGCAAGGCGCGGAACTCGCGGAAGATTCCGTGTCAGGAGGAGAAACCCTTCTCTGCTTGGAGGATGGATCCTCGAGCGGAGAGACGGAGTCAATTTACCAGCTTCAGGATGGTGGGCTTGGGGCCTACTTCGATGGCGACAGTATTTCGGACCCCTATGAGCCACCTAGCCAAGCCGCCATCTTCATGGCAGGCACAACACCGGGTTCCAGCAGCACGGCGGCTAGGGCAGCGGCTGCCAGCGCAGCAGGGTCCGGCTCAGCCAGGCCGCCGGCTCAAGTTTTGATGGACTTGATGAATGAGCTTATGACTCTGATGGGAACCAAGGTCACGGCAGAGAATTAGGCAGGCCGCAATGCAGAGATTGCGAGGTTGAAAGACCCGATGACCAGGGCCCAGGAGGATATCAATGCAATGCAGGTTCAGATGGATGCCGAGTCGGAGCGTCTGAAAGCTGAAGCTTTTCGCCTCAATCTGGATCAACAAGCCTCAGAAGCAGTTTTTTCGGATGAGGCATCAGACCCGCCTGCCTGAGCTAGCTCAGAAACCTCTTCAACACCCCGGGAGCAGGACCGAACGCGCTGCTGACCGTAGCCCAAACAGCGGAAGTGCCTGGGAATAGGGCGGCGACTCAGCATCGGCAGCTAGACTTGCCTCGCAGGAATCAGACCCCGCCGCAGCACTTTCTGACACCACCTGGTCATTATTCTAACCCGGTGGAGAACATGATATTAGCAGCTGCCAGGCTTAATGCGCTCCCTCTCACAAACGGGACCCATTCGCCGAAGAAGCACGGAATGCCATTGAGTTATTGCAGACAGTGGTGGCTCAACAGGAGAACTATACGTACAGCCACATTCGTGTGCACTCAACCCCCCTTCCAAGCCGCAGTTGTAGCCGGCACATGGAGTCAACGGCGGTGTCCAGCAGCGAGCGACGTCGAAACCTGCACTATGATAGCCCACCCATCGTCAATGCTCAGGCTATTGTGGATAATGCCAGAGCTCAGCATGAGGCGGCGGCCGTGGCGGTTCACCAGGAGCCGCCCCCGGTAACCCCGTCAACTTCGGTGCGAGCCGGAGTCACTTCCAGTGTTGTTGGAGTGCCATGTTTAGTACCGGCTCTGCGGAATGAGCGCTTGCCCAAGGATTTTAAGGGTCCGCGCTAGGTGCCTAATTACACAGCTGATGTCGGCGTTCTGGGAACGGGGGTACCCAGACCTGCCTGCCTGCGGGCCAGGGCGTGGCCCACTTCGATAGCCCGTTACGGCCCGACGGAGAATCGCTCGAGAACAAGGCCCTCGCGAGACCCCCGCACTCGCGAGGAGGACGACATCAAGACCCCCGGAAGGAGGAGGCCACTCCAGGCTCCCTCCCGAGGAGCGGAGATCTCTGTGCAGCACTCGGCCTCGTGAGGTTGGGGTGACACAAGCCTGGCCAGGCGGGCGCCAGCGGGCGCAGCAAGGGCAAGGACGTACGCAGGTTCCCAAGGCATCCCCCCAAAGGTTTCCATTCCGGCACAACAATACCAAGACCACGAGCCCCGCAGGATGGACGTCATCGTCGAGCCCACCTCTGCATCACTACCAGCTACTTTGCCGGCGAAGACCACCTTTCGTCAGGATAAGGTGTACTACTTGTCCCCCTTCGAATTTGGCCGATGTGGGATCCCTTCTCGCCATTGTGATAAGGTAAGAGGAGCCGGGCCACTATAAATAGAGGCGAGGCTGTGCCGTAGAGAGGACAGACCCGAAAACCACCCGAGAGCCCTCGCGAGGTTGCTCACCACTGTACCAGTTCATCCACAAACCTCATCGTAAGGTAATCCACAAAAAGGCAGGAGTAGGGTATTACGCTTCGCAGCGGCCCGAACCTGGGTAAATCCTTGCGTGCTAGTCTTCTTCCCTGCGATTGAGTGAGTTCGACCCGACTAGGTGGTGGAGTTGTGAGCTCGAGGTTGAAGCTGGTGGGGATCTTCGTACACGCCCCTGAGTTCGAACCTCTTTGGGTTTTGAGGAGCGCGAAATCCAACATTTGGCGCGCCAAGTAGGGGGCGTGTCGATGCCTCTCCACCCACGGCTGCAGTTAGGCCTCGACTCATCATCTCCATGGCCGGAGTCGCCTCCGAGGCCAGGCAGCCCATGGCGCGCGGCGGCACCGTGGCTTGCCTTGCCAATCCTGCGGTCACATGCATCCTCGGCGGATCACAGGCGCCTGCTTCCAGCCGCCATGTCAAGAGGTTCCTTCGCCAGGCGGGCGTGGCTCAGCAACGGCTCGAGGCCCTGCAGCCTCGGGTGTGGCCGGAAGTCGACATCACCTTTAGCCCCGACGACCACCCAGGACGACGGTCGCCGCCGGTACGCTCCCCATGCTGTGCACACCGACCATAAGCAACGTGGTCGTCACCAAGACCCTCATCGACGGCGGCGCCGGCCTCAACGTCCTCTCCCTGGAGACGTTCAACATGCTTCAGGTGCCCTACGACCAACTCGCACCCTCAAAGCCCTTCTCTGGGGTGACCAGGGGCTTCGTCGCCTCGCTGGGGCGGGTGCTCCTCCCCGTCACATTCGACACCCGCTACAACTACCACACCGAGCAGATCGACTTCGACGTCGCCCACATCCACCTCCCTTACAACGCGATCCTCGGCTACCTCGCCCTCGCCAAGTTCACGAGGCAACGCACCCAGGCTACAACGTCATCAAGATGCCTGGGAGCAACGACATCATCTCCGTCGCCGGGGATGCCAGGGACGCGGTCCAGGCACTCAAGCTCGCCTACAAGGCCGCGGCTGCGGCGCGCCCTGACGCTGGGAATGCTGCGCAGGTTCTGGAGGACGGTGGGGACGCTGGGGATGCCGCGCCAGTGAAGAAGAAGCAGCTGTTCTCTCAGAACCGGGCTGGGTTGAAGCAGGTGCCTGTAGACGACGGGTGCCCTGGCCCCACCTTCACCATCGGCGCCGGCCTCCCTCCGGAGCAGGAGGAGGTGTTGGTGGCCTTTCTACGCGCAAACAAGGACGCGTTTGCATGGAACGCATCCGACCTGGTAGGGGTCCCGAGGGATGTGATTGAGCACCGCCTCATGGTGTGCCCCAACGCACGTCCGGTAAAACAAAAGGCGAGGAGACAAGCCCATGAGAAGCAAGCGTTCATCGCCCAAGAGGTCAGCAAGCTGAAGGAAGCCGGGGTTATCCGAGAGGTGCGATACCCGGAGTGGCTGGCGAACCCAGTGGTCGTCCCGAAGAAGTGCAAGAAGGAGCGCATGTGCGTCGACTTCACGAACCTCAACAAGGCTTGCCCCCAAGACCCGTTCCCACCGCCACGCATCGACCAGATCATGGACTCCACCGCCGAGTGTGACCTCCTATGCTTCTTGGACGCCTTCTCTGACTACCATCAGATCAAGATGGCGGTGGAGGATGTCGAGAAGACGGCCTTCCTCAGCACGTGCGGTGTGTTCTGCTACACTTGCATGCCCTTCGGGCTGTGGAACGCTGGCGCAACCTTCCAGCGGCTGATGTACATCGCCCTGGGGAAGCAGCTCGGAAGGAACGCGGAGGCCTACGTCGATGACATCGTGGTCAAGTCGCGACAGGCCAAGACCCTAATCGAGGACCTGGAGGAAACATTCGCCAGCCTGCGGCGGGTGAACCTAAGGCTGAACCCCGAGAAGTGTGTCTTCGGGGTCCCGTCGGGTAAGCTACTCGGTTTCCTAGTGTCGCACCGGGGGATCGAGGCAAACCTGGAGAAGATCAAGGCTATAAGCAAGATGAGTCGGCCTCAGACCCTCAAGGAAATGCAGAAGCTGGCGGGGTGCGTGACCTCCTTGGGACGTTTCATCTCCAAGCTTGGCGAGCGCGCCCTCCCGTTCTTCAAGCTCATGAAGAGGAAGGGCCCCTTCGAATGGACTCCGCAGGCGGATGCGGCATTCGAAGACCTCAAGCGGTACCTCACGAGCCCACCGGTGATGGTGGCGCCCCGCCTTCATAAGCCCCTGGTGTTATACCTGGCTGCCACCCCGCGCCGGCGCGCGTGCAACACCCTCAGGCGCAGGCGGGTCCCCGGGGACGAAGCAAGGTGACTCGCGGGATGCCCCGAAGCCCTCACCTCCTCAAGACGGCACTACTGAGGCCTCAGCCGCCCCGGCAACTCATGAGGCACCAGGATCTCGGGTGCCCGCTGCGGAGCGGGGCGACGCGGATGGTTTCACCCTCGTCGAGCACCCTGTGTACTACGTGAGTACCGTACTGCGGGACGCGCGCTCGTGTTACCCTATGCAGCAGAAGCTCCTGCTCGCGCTTCTTGTCGCCTCAAGGAAACTGCGCCATTACTTTCAGTGCCACCGCATCAAGGTCATCTCTGCATATCCCTTGGAGAAGGTGCTGTGCAATCCCAACGCCGCGGGGAGGGTCACAGAGTGGAACATCGAGCTGCAGGCCTTCGAATTGGAATTCAGTACAACCAGGGTCATCAAGGGAGCAGCCCTGGCGGACTTCGTGGCCGAGTGGACAGACGCTCCCGATCGAGGGATGGACGAGGGCCAGTCCCTCATCCCCGGTGATGAGGCGCCCGATGGTTGGGTCATGCACTTCGATGGGGCCTTCGCGCGCCGGGGTGCGGGGGCCGGAGTCGTGCTCATCTCCCCGACCGGGGACAAGCTCTACTATGCCGTACAGCTTTGCTTCCAACATGGCGAGAAGGTCTCCAACAACATCACGAAGTATGAGGGCTTGATCACTGGCCTCAAGGCCGCAGCGGGCTTCGGGGTTAAGCGCCTCACCATCAAGGGCGACTCCCAACTCCTCATCAACTTCTCCAACAAGTAGTATACGACGAAGGACAAAGCACATGGAGGCATACTTGGAAGAGGTACGTAAGATTGAAAAGTGTTTCCAGGGCTTGGAATTGCAGCACATCCCGCCCGGCGTGAACAAGGAGGCTGATGACATAGCCTAGAGGGCATCGCGCGCGAGCCTCAGGAGCCAGGTATCTTCGAGGAAAGGCTCTTCAAGCCGTCCGCGGCACCTCCCGCTGCGGACCAGGCGCTGCTGCACGAAGAGCTGCCCCCAGCGCCGCCCTTGAGAGCTCCAACTTGTGGCTCGGCTTCAGGAGTCCGACTGCTTCTGGTGCTGGAGCCTCAGGCCGACGACTGGACACAGGAGTTCAAGGCGTACCTGCTCCACGGCACCCTACTAGGAAAGGAGGAAGATGCAGAGTGTGTGGTTCGCCAGGCCACAGCTTATTGTTTCTAGGACGGCGAGCTATACGGCAGGCGTCCAAACGACGTCGCGCTGCGGTGCGTATCCGAAGAACAGGGATGCGAGCTGCTGGCTGACATCCACAGAGGAGACTGCGAACACCACTCCTCGTCCCGCACCCTTGTAGGGAAGGTGTTCCGCAGTGGCTTTTACTGGCCTACAGCGCTCAACGACGCCACCGAGCTGGTCCGGTCCTGCGAGGCTTGCCAGTTCCACGCCAAGCAGATTCATCAGCCTGCGCAGGGCCTCCAGACCATCCCGCTCTCCTGGCCCTTCGCGGTGGGATGGATATCCTGGGGCCCTTTCCGCGAGCAGCCGGAGGATACCGCTACATCTACGTCGCCATCGACAAGTTCACCAAGTGGGCGGAAGTGGAGCCCGTCCGCACCATCCCCGCCGGCTCGGCCGTCAAGTTCATCAAGGGCCTCGTGAGCCGCTTTGGTGTCCCCAACCGCATCATCACCGACAATCGTTCGCAGTTCACAAGCAACATTTTCAGGACATACTGTACTAACCTTGGAACGCAGATATGCTACGCTTCGGTGGCGCACACGCGAAGCAACGGCCAGGCCGAGTGTGCCAATGAGGAGGTCCTGCAGGGCCTCAACGCAAGAAGCTTCAAGAAGAAGCTTGAGGCCTGCGGCAGGGGTTGGTTCGATGAGCTTCAGTCCGTGTTGTGGTCCATCCGCACCACTGCGACTAAGCCCACCGGCGAGACCCCGTTCTTCCTCATCTATGGAGCTGAAGCCGTCCTCCCACACGAGGTCAAGCATCGATCCCCGCGGGTCTTGGCATTCGACGAGGAGCATCAGGATGCCTCGCGGGGGATTGACCTCGTGCTTGGGGAGGAGGCCCGTCGTCAAGCCTCGCTCCGAGCTGTGAGGTACCAACAGGCGCTGCGGCGTTACCATTACCGTAGCGTCCGCTCCAGGACCCTCGAAGTCGGAGACCTCGTCCTGAGGCAGTTCCTTTCCAGGGAGGGCTTGCACAAGCTCTCGCCCATGTGGGAGGGCCCGTTTAGGGTCGCCCGAGTCTCCAGGCCTGGCGCCGTGCGCCTGGAGACTCAGGACGGGGTCCCCATCCAGAATGCCTGGAACATCCAGCATCTCCGCAAGTTCTACCAGTGACACTCTGATGTAATAATGAATGGGCTGTATACGCCCGGAGCCCCCCGAGGACGCGGAGGGGTTCCCACTGACGTCCAAGTGGAAGCTCCATGCTTCGTGCAGGCGGACAACACTGTCCTCCAATGACCATGCGCACGCCTAGTGGATGCCCTATGCTCCGCGCAGGGGGAAGACGAAGACTAGCCTAGGTGCCGGACGCGACCGTTCTTTGCTTTTTTATGTATTCGAATTTGGCATTTTCTGGAATGAAACTCGAGGCTTTTCAACCTTATTTGAAAAAAAGGACGGGAATTTTTTCTCCTTGCGGTTCTCTGTCTTGAAGTTTCTTTTTCTGAGTCAACACCTGCCAGCCTCTCCCTCTCGCGCCCCGTGAGCGGGGGCTACAGGCATGGTGCGCACACCTTGCCAAGGCCTTGGCATCCTGGTCATCACGTTGCGCTCTCGAGTGAGCCAGCAGGCACGTGTAGCCCCACCATCGCTCGGGGGCTCCAGCCACGGCCTGGCGTGTCATCATGGAGCCCTGGAAGGGGCAAGGAACAGTATAGGAACCGCTCGAGCGTCAAGGGGGGCTCCTGAGCAACGTGACTCAGGAGCCACACTGGTCACGTAGCCCCTCGCCCCTTGGTCTTGTCCTGGTGATCCGGACGCCCGAACGGCGGTCGAGGTACGTGCGGATTTGGGCCCTGCCGATGTAGAGCGCCAAGAGGGCTCCCAAGCCGCTCGAGCATCAAGGGGGCCTCCTGAGCAACGTGACTCAGGTGCCACACTGGTCATGTAGCCCCTCGCCCCTTGGTCTCGTCCTGGTGATCTGGACGCCCCAACGGCGGTCGAGGTATGCGCGGGATTGGGCCCTGCCGACGTAGAGCGCCAAGGGGGCTCCCGAACCGCATCGCTCGCAAGAAAGAAGAACCCCCTAGCAAGACCCCCAAGCTCCCCAGGCGCCACTGCCAGACCTCACGGCGCGGAGGCCCGCCGCGGACGCATCAAGCTAAGTACCCTAATCACGACCAATAGGAAGTCTCAATTAACAGTAATGCAAGGATCGGGATGCACGGCGAAAGTGCTAAAGTAAGGGCGCAAGCGCCAGAATTCATTACACGCCCCGAGGGGCCCTCCATGATTTTTTTTTGATTGCAGGGAAAGGAAAAGAAGAACTCTTCCTATGTTGTCTCAACATAGCCGGTCCCAAGCCCGGGTAAAAGAGGAGGGTTGTGATAGGCTTGGCAAGCCAACATCAAAATTCAGCCACTCTTATGGAGATGAAACCCAAAAGATTTTGTTGGGGCGTAACCCTCTCAGCGACGCGCCACATCGGAACCCGGGTGTGGTGGAAAATGGGCAAGGGCTGGGCCGTCACCCCCTAGGTGGCGCGCCGTATCATGATCTGGATATGGTGGCAAGTGAGCGAGGATTGGGTCGTCGCATCCTTAGTGGCGCGCTACATCGGCGCCCGGGTGTAGTGGAAATTGAGCTAGGGTCTTCGCATTTGACTCGACGAGTGTGAAGTGAAAGGAAGCTAGCCGAGCCTAGGAGGATTCGCTTAGGTAGCTGGAATGTAGGTTCTCTGACAGGTAAGCTTCGGGAGGTAGTTGATACAGCGGTGAGGAGAGGCGTTGATATCCTTTGCGTCCAAGAGACCAAATGGAGGGGACAAAAGGCAAAGGAGGTGGAGGGTACCAACTTCAAGCTGTGGTACACGGGGACGGTGGCAAACAAAAATGGAGTAGGCATCTTGATCAGCAAGAGCCTCAAGGATGGTGTGGTAGACATCAAGAGACGTGGGGACCGGATTATCCTGGTCAAGCTAGTAGTTGGGGACTTAGTTCTCAACGTTATCATCGCGTATGCCCCGCAAGTAGGACTCAATGAGAACACCAAGAGGGAGTTCTGGGAAGGCCTAGAGGACATTGTTAAGAGTGTACCAATTGGCGAGAGGCTCTTCATAGGAGGAGACCTCAATGGCCACGTGGGCACATCTAAAACAGGTTTTGAAGGGGTGCATGGGGGATTTGGCTATGGCATCAGGAACAAAGAAGGAGAAGATGTCTTAAGCTTTGCGCTAGCCTACGCCATGATCGTAGCTAACACCCTCTTTAAGAAGAGAGAATCACATCTAGTGACTTACAGTAGTGGGCAATGCTCTAGCAAGATTGATTTCATCCTCTCGAGAAGAGAAGACAGGTGTGCATGCCTAGACTGTAAGGTGATACCTGGAGAGAGTGTTGTCCCTGAGAATAAGCTTTTGGTTGCTGACCTCTACTTTCGGATTCGTGTCCAGCGGGACAAGCGTGCCAAAGTCGCTAGAACGAAGTGGTGGAAGCTCAAGGGGGAGGTAGCTCAGGCGTTCAAGGAGAGGGTCATTAAGGAGGGACCTTGGGAGGAAGAAGGTGATGTATACAACATGTGGATGAAGATGGCGACTTGCATTCGTAAGGTGGCCTCAGAGGAGTTTGGAGTGTCCAAGTGAAGTAGAAGAGAAGCTAAAGATACATGGTCGTGGAACGATGATGTCCAGAAGGCAATTAAGGAGAAGAAAGATTGTTTCAGACGCCTATATCTGGATAGGATTGCAGACAACATAGAGAAGTACAAGATGGCAAAGAAGGCCGCAAAGCGAGCTATGAGTGAAGCAAGGGGTTGGGCGTATGAGGACCTATACCAACGGTTAGACACGAAGGAAGGCGAAAGGGACATCTATAAGATGGCCAAGATCCGAGTGAGGAAGACGAGGGATGTTGACCAAATCAAGTGCATCAAGGACGGAGCAGATCAACTCCTGGTGAAGAACGAGGAGATTAAGCATAGATGGCGGGAGTACTTTGACAAGCGGTTCAATGGGGAGAGTGATAGCTCTATCATTGATTTGGACGACTCCTTTGATGATACTAGCAGGCGTTTTGTGCGGCGAATCCAGGAGTCGGAGGTCAAGGAGGCTTTAAAGAGGATGAAAGGAGGCAAGGCGATGGGCCCTGATTGTATCCCCATTGAGGTGTGGAGAGGCCTTGGGGACATAGCGATAGTATGGCTAACCAAACTTTTCAACCTCATTTTTCGGGCAAACAAGATGCCTGAAGAATGGAGACGGAGTATATTAGTACCAATCTTCAAGAACAAGGGGGGTGTTCAGAGTTGTACTAATTACCGTGGAATTAAACTGATGAGCCATACAATGAAGCTATGGGAGAGAGTCATTGAGCACCACTTAAGAAGAATGACAAGCGTGACCAAAAATCAGTTTGGCTTCATGCCTGGGAGGTCGACCATGGAAGCCATCTTCTTGGTACAACAACTTATGGAGAGATATAGGGAGCAAAAGAAGGACCTGCATATGGTGTTCATTAACTTGGAAAAGGCCTATGATAAGATATCGCGGAATGTTATGTGATGGGCCTTGGAGAAACACAAAGTCCAGCAAAGTACATTACCCTCATCAAGGACATGTACAATAATGTTGTGACAAGTGTTCGAACAAGTGATGGCGACATTGATGACTTCCCGATTAAGATATGACTGCATCAAGGGTCAGCTTTGAGCCCTTATCTTTTTGCCTTGGTGATGGATGAGGTCACAAGGGATATACAAGGAGATATCCCATGGTGTATGCTCTTTGTGGATGATGTGGTGCTAGTCGATGAGAGTCGGACGGGGGTCAACAGGAAGTTAGAGTTATGGAGGCAAACCTTGGAATCGAAAGGTTTTAGACTTAGTAGGACTAAAACCGAGTACATGAGGTGCGCTTTCAGTACTACTAGGCACAAGGAGGAGGAGGATGTTTGCCTTGATGGGCAGGTGGTGCCGAAGAAGGACACCTTTCGATATTTGGGGTCAATGTTGCAGAAGGATGGGGATATCAATGAAGATGTGAACCATTGAATTAAAGCCGGATGGATGAAGTGGCACCAAGCTTCTGGCATTCTCTGTGACAAGATGTCGGGACCCCGATCCTAAGCCATAAGAATCCAGCATGTAACACATCACATCACTTTGTGGCCTCACGCACGGTTATCTCCACGGCTGCCACCTTACCTGGGCCGGGACCATTTGCGTCTTTTGGCTCACGTATGTGAATATGTCGCTCGCATTCAAATGTCAAAGAACCCGGGTCATCCGTACAGGGACAGGCATACGTAACCCGGCAATGCGGGTGTCGGTCTCTAGCGTGTGTAGACGAGTCATAGCAAGCTACAAGGACTCCATTACGCCGTGGGACATAAATGTCATCACTGCACGTAGACGAGTCGTAGCAGGCTACAGGGACTCCATTACACTGCGAGACATTTCCCCTAAGGGATAGACACAACAGCAAAGAAGGATACATGCCGGTCAATCAATGTGTCCGGAGCAGTAGCAAGCTACCAAGGCTCGGTGGAAGCACAAAGAGGCATTTCCCCATAAAGAGTACTACTATAGGCACACAACTAGGTGTCGAATCCCATACATACCGTTACACGTCACACGTACGCACGACATGTCCGATATGCATATATACAACTATGGCATCACAACATAACCATACAACAACACAACATTTATGTAGAAGGCTCCGAAGAGCCAACATAGTATAATGTTACAAATAGGAGGAGTCACATGACCCATCATTCAGAGCATACAAACAACAAGCGGAAGTTACATGTCTGGGTACAGACATCTACTAAAAGCAGCTGGAAGAGCCTGAAAAGCTACAACGACCCTACCAAATGAGCCAGACCTCTGTCTGGGATTCCCAAGCTAATCCGGTCAACATCGAACTTCATGGCATAGGAATCACTAATGAGACTGACGTCTCCTCTGCATAAACATAAATTAAGCAACCGTGAGTACAAGGTACTCAGCAAGACTTACATCAGAACTATCTACATATGCATCATTGTCAACAAAGGTGTTGAGGAGTTTATTGCAGCAAGCCAGCTTTGACTCTTGGCTAACCTATACTACGACTAAAAGTAGTATCTTTGAGGTGGGACAACGCACATGAGTCCACATATTCACCAAATCAATACACCACTATGGATCCACTCCCGTCTCCCTACGAGAAGGCCATCCATAGCACTCATGCTTATCTTGCGCATTTTATAGTATCCACTTCAAGTTATCTATGAACCACATAAGTTTTCCAAGTAGTCCATATCCAAGGACGCGGCTATTCGAACAGATTAATTCACCTTGCAGGGGTATACTTCTTCACACACGCTCCTGTCGGATTTCGGGCTCTGCAAAACCCTTAAGGTTCGAACACAGGGGCGTGTGCGAAGATCCCCAGAGGCTTTGCCCAACCTAGCTCGCTACTCGATGAACACAACAACAAACTCGCACGATGACGAGGAAGAAGATGAACACGACAGTTTACCCAGGTTCGGGCCGCTGCGAAGCGTAATACCCTACTCCTGCTTTGGTGGATTGCCTCTTGACGAGGTGAGGTGGATGAACAAGTACAGTGTTTCAGGGCCTCATGAGGGCTCCCCATAGGTGTTCGGGGCCCTCTGTGGCTTGGCGATTGATGAGTGGTAGAATGGATGCCGGATCCCCTCTACGGTGCAACCTACCCTCTATATATCGCGGTGGCTCGGGTCCTCTTCCATTATCGCATTGGCGGGAAGGGATCCCACAACGGCCAATTGTGAAGGGGGACAAGGGTACGTGCTCGCCCTGTCCAAAGGCGGTCTTCGCCTGCAAAGTAGCTGTCGACGGCGCAGGGATGGGCTCAGCGATGATGTCCATCCTGCGGGGCTGGTGGTTGCGGTCTTGTTGCATCGGAATGGAAACCTTTTGGGGGGTGCTTTGGGAACCCGCGCACGTCCTTGCTCCCTTTGCACTAAAGGGGAAACTGTGCCGCCTGGCGCATTGGCGCCCGCCTGTCCTTCCTTGCGTCACCCTTGACTCCTGAGGCCGGGCCTTGCATAGAGATCTCCGCCGCTCCGGAGGGGGCCTGAGGAGGCCCATCCCTCGCCGGTCTTGATGCTGCTCCTCCTCGCGAGCCTAGGGCCCTCGCGAGGGCCTTGCCTTGAGTGGGGGCCGCGCCTGGCTGTGTTTGGTTGATGAAGTGGGCCATGCCCTGGGCCGCAGGCAGGCAGGTCTGGGTACCCCCATTCCCAGAACGCCAACAGCTCCCGCCACTTACCGCCATGTGCACGTAAAAAGGCACCTCGACAACCTTCAAGTGGAAGCCCAGCGAGGGAGTCGGCCATGGCCTGACTAATCACACGAGACTCTAGTCCAGGTTTATCGCCTATTTGAGACTGAACCCGCAACGGAAGTCCGGCCGATGTTTCCATCATGGCTCCAAACGATGTGTGCAGGGTTCCCAAGCCCACCTCGACGGATGGTACTACGCTTGGTACACCGGGCCATGGTGCATCTACCGCGCCATAGCCTACCCCTCCGGTCAGCGCTATGGACGGCCGCCAGCACATCCTACAAACACCAGAAACTAGTTGCAACTCCTTGACAGAGATCAAGGCAGTTAATAAGCCGAGAGAGTCAATTAAGGATCCCAATGTGCGGTAGTATCTTGTCTTGGATAACATACACATAACTCAGTTCTTAAGGACGGTCCCAATGAGACAACCCGCCATGTACTCCTACATGGCCTCTCATCGCTACCTTTACCAAATCGGATTCACACACTTAACTCTCACATAGTAGGACATGAAAACACCATTCTGATTCATCACCCAGATGGATTAGACCCGACACGACTGTAAGCATAGCAGGCACGGTAAGCAAGCATGGATGAGTAAGCAAAACAAGGCTCAAGCAGTTGCTACTCATGCTATGTGGTTTCAACTATTTACTGTGACAAAGACAGGTCATGCAAAGGAATGGGTTCAACTACCGAGAACATGTAACAGTTGAATCGTTGTTGTCCTAATGCAGTAAAAGAGAGCAGGAGCGAGAGAGTAGGATTTTGTCGGGATGCTCAAGGAGGGGTTGCTTGCCTGACACTTCTGAAGATAACAATGAGTCTTCATCGGTGACACGATCTCAACGTCGGAACCATCGTCTACCGGGAAAGAACACTACCGACAAAACAGGAAAGGAACACATTCAATGCAATGCAGCAAACATGATGTATGATATGGCATGTTAAAGCATTGAATTGACCTAGAGCAATAGGTAGTCATATTAAGTGAAGTGGAATTCAAATATATGCTAAATTCCAACTCCAACACTATTTATTAATTTATCCTAATCATGAGATGTCCTATTTGGTGATGTTAACTTGTTCAAACATGCATGAACATGGCATAGACAGATTCATTGTATTTTTCTGATCATTTTTCATATGTAAATTATTTTCATCTGAGTTACTGTTGAATTACTATGATTTTTCTAAGTTTTATCCATTTTCTAGACTTATTATAAATCAGAAAAGCATTTACTGCATCAGCATGATGTCAGCATTGCATCAGCAGGCCAATTCATTTTAATTTAAATCAAACCTAACATGTGGGGTCCACATGTCAGTGTCTCCTTCACTAATTAAAGGATTTGGATTAATCTTTAAACTTAATGAGTGAACCAGGGCCCACTGTCAGTGACTGATTAGCTAATTAATTAACTTAATTAATTATTGGTTAACCCTAAGTTAACCAGGGGCTGGGCCCCACCTATAAGTGACCCAGGGGGTCAACCCCGTGGTCAAAACGGGTCGTGCTCGCCGGTGTTGAGCCGCCGGCGACCACAGGGACGGCGGAGGGCGTCGGGTTTCACCCTCCGGCGACCAAAACGACGGCGGAAAGGTCCTATCGATCGCCCGCACTCATGCGCGTCCAACGAAGCACATCTCAGGGGCGGAGATGGCCCGGAGCATCGCCGGTGACGACCTTGGCGGCTGCCGGAGTTCGGCCAAGCTCGGGGTCGACGTTCTGACGCACAAAAGGGCCGGGCCTTGGCTCCTACGGCCTCTATGTGACTCCGCGAGCTCGATGGTGGCCTCGGAAGGACCACCTGGACACCGGGGCATCGCCGGCGTCGAGCTCGTGCGGCGGAGCTCCTCGGGTCCCAATGAAATCAGGGGTTACAGCATGGTATCGCCCAGGGGAAGAGGGGGAATGGGTCCAGGGGCTCACGGTGATCTCGTAGCCATTGAGAGCGTGCTCGGGGATGGTCTGGAGGCGACGAATGGCGGCGGCAATCTCCGGCGGCCGGAGGAAGAAGACGAGCTCGAGGGCGTCGAACGAAAGCGTCTGGCGGCGATTCCTTCGGCGGGTAGCAGTAGCTGGTCGAGGCGGAGCTCATAGAGGGGTCAGGGGGGCTCGGGAGGCAGCACAACTACGCGGGCGACGACGGTGAGCTTCGGGGTGCGGCGGCCATGGCGGCAGAGGCGAGGGAGAGGCAGAGGGGAGTGAGGGGGAAGAGAGAGCGATCCAGACGGCAGCGGGATGCATTTCCACGCGTCGTGCTGGCTCGGGGGAGGCCAGGCACGCAGCTGCGTGGTGCCCTGGCTAGCTCGCCGTGCTCCCCTTCGCCTCTGCCTTCTGGCAGAGGTTGGGGACGGCTGGTAGCTAGGCCTCAGGTAAGCTTTCCCATTTTTCCTTTTTGTTTCTGTTTTCTAATTCTGTCACTTGTTTTATTTTGTTTGGGCCAAATTCCTAGCTCAAAAACTATTGAAATATTTTATAGAGCATTGTTTGAATATTTCAAACCTCCACAAAAAGTTTCAGCATTTTTGAATGAATATAACATTTATAGTGCTTTATTTGACAATTTCAGTAGCACTGTGAGTTTATTTTAAAGTGCTAAATCTGTTGTGAAAAATAAAATGTCCCCTGATATGTTGTTGCCAACATTTATCAGAAATAGTGAACATTTTTGAAGGGTATTTTTGATTCATTGAAAAATCACAACTATTAGAATTGTTTGGTTAGGTGAGGTGCTAGGGTTTCTGCTAATCCCCATTTCATTTTGATGAAATAACATGATGCCATGATGGTTAATGCAATGACAAGCAATGGCTAGCTAGGGCTGTGACACAAGAGGGTGCCACAAAAGCTAAAAGGCAAGTTCTATAGGACGGCGGTTCGACCCGCAATGTTGTATGGCGCTGAGTGTTGGCCGACTAAAAGGCGACATGTGCAACACTTAGGTGTGGCGGAGATGCGCATGTTGAGATGGATGGGTGGCCACACAAGGAAGGACCGAATCCGGAATGATGATATACGAGATAGAGTTGGGGTAGCGCCAATTGAAGAGAAGCTTGTCCCACATCGTCTGAGATGGTTTGGACTTATTCAGCGCAGGCCCCCAGAAGCCGCAGTGCATAGCGGACGGCTAAAGCATGCTGAAAATACCAAAACAGGCCGGGGTAGACCGAACTTGACATGGGAAGATTCCGTAAAGAGAGATCTGAAGGATAGGAGCATCACCAAAGAACTAGCCATGGACAGGGGTGCGTGGAAGCTTGCTATCCATGTGTCGAAACCATGAGTTGGTCGCGAGATCTTATGGGTTTCACCTCTAGCCTACCCCAACTTGTTTGGGACTAAAGGCTTTAATTTGTTGTTGTTGTTGTTGTTTGCAGGGAAAGGAAAAGAAGAAGAAGGCGAAGGAGGCCCTCCCTTCGGCGGTTGCCACTCCTGAGGTCCTGGCTCCGACGCGCCAGCGCTCAGTCGGAGTCCACCTCCTCCTTCATAGGCTCGTGGCGGCACGCTGTCATAGCGGTCCCCCGGACGGGAGTACGGCGCCGCCTAGGCCTGTCGCCCTCCGAGGTCCGAGCGCGCTGACGCGGAGGCGCATCATAGTTGTCGTCGCTCGGGCTTTCCTCGGAGGAGGTGTCACTGCCGCTGGAGACAAGACGCCCATCGCCAAGGACAAGCTCGCCTCCAAGGCCGCCATCGTCATCACCCTCCGGGCAGCACCCCAAGCGCCTGCCGTCCTCCCCGAATATCCTGATGAAGAGTGTCGCCGCGCCGTCGTACTTGAAGTGGAGCGTGAGCCTCACCTCCAGGCCGCGGTCGCGGGCGAAGGTCTGCCACCCGCGGCTCAAGAAGGCGTAACCCGTGGGGGTAGCCTCGATCTCCACCCACAACGCGCCGCTACAACAACCATCGGCTTGTAGCCACAGGCCCACGGGCACACTGGCCCACAACGTCTCCGCGAAGAATTGCGGGAGCTGCAGCCAGGTGATCCCCGGTCTCTCCACCCACACCACGAATTCCTGGGCTACATCGGCACTGTGGGACCACGGGCCCAGTGGTCGGGCACCCGCTGAGGGCCTCCCTCCTTGTCCACAGTTGCCATGCCCGACGCCTCCGCCTGCGCCGGAGGGGACGCCTGCGCCGGAGGGGGCGCCTGCCCTGGCGGGAGTGTGGCCGCGACTGCCGTCGACACCACGGTGTACTTGCGGGGACGGCCCTGGCCCCTCTTGGGTGGCTATTGGTCCGGCCCCTCCTGGCGGGCCTTCCCCTTCTCGGCGGCAGAAAACCTCCTCACCGGCGTCATGGTTGAGAGGGCGGGGGCCTTGAGCATGGAAACAAGAAATCGAGATGGGCTGGGGGCTCCGCCCCCTCTGCCTATTTATAGCCGGGTGGAGGCCAACCGACGCCCCTCCACATTCCGAGCAATGATGGCCCTGCTTCACATCACCTCGTCTGCCCCCGTCGGGTCACGTCCACGCGGGTCGAGGGGAGAGAAGACACAGGGACTCGGCTGCATTCAAGGAAGGGCAATGATGGCCACCGCTGCGCGCGGGCTTCGTGTCAGCTCGACTCAAGGTGGTTCCCGAGGTCTTCGGGAAGTGAGGCGTCCGCGTCTTGTTATGCGCCACGCATCATGTTGGGCCCGCAGGCAATTGGGGCCCGCGTCGCTTTGGGTCGGCTCCTCCGGCATCGCCCCGAAGCCAACCCCAGTGCGCCTTGGGCCCGGGGGCTACTATCGGCGTTCTAGGAACGGGGGTACCCAGACCTACCTTCCTGTAGGGCCCGGTGCAGGATCGCTCGAGAACAACGCCCTCGCGAGCCCCACCCTCGCGAGCAGGACGACATCAAGAACCCCGGAAGGTGGAGGCCACTCCAGGCTCCCTGCCGAGGAGTGGAGATCTCTGTGCAGCACTCGGCCTCGTGAGGTTGGGGTGACGCAAGTCTAGCCAGGCGGGCGCCAGCGGGCGCAGCAGGGGCAGTTTCCTCTTTGGTGCAAAGGAGGCAAGGACGTACGGAGGTTCCCAAGGCATCCCCCCAAAGGTTTCCATTCCGGCGCAACGAGACCAAGACCACGAGCCCCACAGGACGGACGTCATCACCGAGCCCACCTCTGCATCACTACCAGCTACTTTGCAGGCAAAGACCACCTTTCATCAGGATAAGGTGTACTCCTTGTCCCCCTTTGAATTTGGCCGATCTGGGATCCCTTCCCGCCATTGCGATAAGGGAAGAGGACCCGGGCCACTATAAATAGAGGCGAGGCTGCGCCGTAGAGAGGACGGACCCGAAAACCACCCGAGAGCCCTCGCAAGGTTGCTCACCACTGTACCAGTTCATCCACAAACCTCCTTGTGAGGTAATCCACCAAAAGACAGGAGTAGGGTTTTACGCTTCGCAGCGGCCCGAACCTGGGTAAATCCTTGCGTGCTAGTCTTCTTCCCCGCGATTGAGTGAGTTCGACCCGGCTAGGCGGTTGAGCTGTGAGCTCGAGGTCAAAGCTGGTGGGGATCTTCGTACACGCCCCTGAGTTCGAACCTCTTTGGGTTTTGCGGAGCCCGAAATCCGACAGCTAATCTACCCCCAAAAGCCTGGATCGAAAGTTATGAGTTAGCCATGGAGATGTTGGACATCAGTGATGCAGTCTGTGCGAAGTATTTTATCATGATGTTGGATGGACCGGCTCGCACGTGGTTAAAGGGTCTGCCCCCAATATGAATAACACCTGGGCCGAGTTGAAAGCACGATTCATCAAGAATTTTCAAGGAACGCGCAAACAAGCCATGACGAGTGTAGATTTAGATCATTGTGTGCAGCGCGAGGATGAGTCAGCCTACCATTGGGTCTGGCGGGTTTCAACCATTATCCACTCATCCGATAATATCAAGGCGGCTCAGGCAGTTTTGATTCTGGAGAAGAATTGTCATTTTTTGCCCCTTAAGCAGAAGCTTGGACAGCTCAAGCGTTCTTGCCAGGACATGGGTGAGATCATGGTGGCTCTCACTTAATATGCAGATTCTGATAGCACGAAAGATCCTGGTTCTGATGATGAGAAATCTGCTAAGGGTAAGAAGAATGGCAACGGTAAGGGTCAGCAACAGAATGTGACAGGAAATAACAACCCAGGCAATGGTGGTAAACGGAAGCACCCAGACGGCGGGTCAGATCTGGTGGCCAACACCAACACTGGGAACAACCGCGGCAAGGGTAACGGTAAACCGCCTTTTGGCAAGGGCAAGCCTTTCAACATGGAAGCAATGCTAAACGACCCCTGCCCAAACCACAGACTTCCCAACAAGCCGTCCACCCACGCTTGGAAGGATTGTTATATCATGCGAGAGTTTCGGAATTACAGCCTTAACCAGCATCATGGTAACGGCAATGGGCCGCCTGGCGGGTCAGGCTCCGGCTCTCATGGGTCAGGTTTCGGTGCGGGCGGCTCAGGCTCGGGTTATCAGGGTCAAAGTAACCATGGTGGCCACAATCAACAGTCCGGTAATGGTGGTCAACAGCAAAACAACCAGTGGGTATCAGTGTAACACAAAGCAGCTTAACGGAGGACAGTATCACGTCTTCACCACGAGTCTGGACAAACGTGATCAGAAGGGCAAGAGGGCGGTTCATGCAGCAACACCAGCTATTCCGTAGTATTTGAAGTGGTCTAAGCACAAGATATCATGGAGCAGGGAGGATCACCTGCCACGAGTTGATAACCCGGGGCACTTGGCCCTTGTGGTAGCCCCTCAGGTAGGAGGCTACAAGTTCACCAAGGTGCTGATGGACGGTGGCAGCAGCATCAACATCTTATACTACGACACTTTTCGCCGGATGAATCTGACCGACAAGTATCTCAAGTCGTCGCATACAGTGTTTCACGGCGTAGTACCTGGCAAGTCGGCTTATCCAGTAGTAAAAATTGCTCTGGAAGTGGCTTTTGGTGATGAGTACAATTACAGGGTGGAGACCTTGTGGTTTGAAGTGGTCAAGATCAAGAGCCCATATCATGCTTTATTTGGGCGTCCTGCTTATGCTAAATTCATGGCTCGGCCCTGTTATGTTTACTTGCAGCTCAAGATGCCAGGTCTGAAGGGGACGATTACAGTGTATGGTGATCGGAAAATTGCTCTTGGGTGTGAGGAAGGTGATGTTGCGTATGCGGAGTCAAGCTGTGCTGAGGCGGAGCTCAAGTTTTATCAAGACAATGTTGACCCAGCGGATATGTCCCCGTTGAAAAAGCCCAGCACCGAGTCTGACCCGCCCCTAAAATTTGTGGCAGAGGATACCAAGTTGGTGGACTTTGTCCCTGGCGACTCATCGCAGTAGTTCACTATAGGGGCTAATATGGACCCCAAATAGGAAAGCGCGCTCATCAAATTCATTCGTGAGAATCGGGACATCTTCGCATGGAAACCTTCTGACATGCCGGGTGTACCGAGAGAATTCACTGAGCACCATCTTAATGTGGATCCTAAATTTAAGCCGGTTAAACAGTTCCTTCGTCATTTCAACGAGGAGCGACGTAAAGCTATTGGAGAAGAGGTGGCCGGGCTCTTAGCGGCTGGGTTTATCGAGGAGGTTTTTCACCCGGAGTGGTTGGCTAACCACGTGCTCGTACTTAAAAAGAACGACACGTGGCGCATGTGTGTGGACTACACAGACCTTAACAAGGCTTGTCCGGTTGATCCATTTGCTCTTCCCCGTATCGACCAGATCATTGATGCAACGGCGGGTTGTGAGAGTTTATGCTTCCTGGGTGCTCATTCGGGTTATCATCAGATCAAGATGGGAGTTAAAGATCAAGAGAAGACATCTTTCATAACACCCTTTGGAGCTTTCTGCTACGTGTCCATGCCTTTTGGACTCAAAAGTGCTCAGGCGACTTACCAACGCTGTGTGCAGAATTGTCTTCATGGTCAGATCGGACGCAACATCCATGCTCATGTGGACGATATTGTGGTCAAATAAAAGAAGAAGGAGACTCTGCTGGATGATTTAAAGGAAACTTTTGATAACTTGTGGGTCTACAAGATGATGCTTAATCCGGCTAAGTGTGTTTTTGGTGTGCCTGCAGGCAAGCTCCTGGGATTTTTGGTCTCAAAGCGGGGCATTGAAGCTAACTCGGATAAAATAAATGCCATCACCTCATTATCTAAGCCGGCGTGTATTAATGATGTTCAACGCTTGGCATGTCGTATTGCCGCTTTAAGCCGATTCATAAGCCGCCTGGGAGAGAAGGCCATCCCTTTATATCAGATGATGAAAAAGATGGATGATTTTGTCTGGAGTGATGCTGCCAATGATGCGTTTGAGGCGCTCAAAAAACAGTTAGTTGAGCCGCCTGTCTTGGTCGCTCCCGTGGAAAAATAGCCATTGCTCCTATACGTGGTGGCTAATAACAAGGCTGTCAGCGCGGCGGTTGTTGTGGAGCGCAAGGAGGCAGGCAAAGAGTACCCAGTCCAGCGGCCGGTTTATTACGTCAGTGAGGTTTTAACATAGTCCAAGCAAAGATACCCGCATTGGCAAAAGCTGGCGTTTGGAGTGTTCATGGCGAATCGCAAGCTCAAGCATTATTTCCTTAGGCATCCAATCACGGTGGTTAGCTCTGCTCCTTTGGGAGATATCATTCAAGATAGAGAGGCCACCGGCAGGATTGCTAAGTGGGCAATTGAGCTCGGACCTCTTAATGTGAGGTATGTGCCTTGAACAGCTGTCAAGTCGCAAGCCCTGGTGGATTTTATCAATGACTGGACAGAGTGTCAAGCACCTGAGGAGAAGCCGGACAATAAGTATTGGACAATTCACTTTGATGGATCTAGACAGTTGGAAGGCTCAGGGGCTAGAGTTGTTTTAACTTCCCCGCGAGGTGATAAATTTTGTTATGTATTAAGGTTAATGTTTCCTTGTACTAACAATGTAGCTGAGTATGAAGCCTTGCTCCACGGGTTCCGCGTGGCCAAGGAGATGAACTTAAGCCGGGTCAGATGTCTAGGCAACTCAGACCTTGTGGCCCAACAAGTCTCGGGCACATGGGATTCTAAAGACCCTCGTATGGCGGCTTATCGCCAGGCGGTTGATATCATTGTTGGTCATTTTAAGGGTTATCAGGTGGATCACATTGATCGTCGGAAGAATGAGGCGGCTGATGCATTGTCACGGCTGGGGTCTCAGCGTAAGCCGGTGCCGCCTAATGTGTTTCTAGATGTATTGCATCACCCGTCGGTCAAGTTACCTTCTGACGAGGATCTTGCCATACTTGACCCGGAAGGACAGTTGGTAGCGGCTCTTCACGCGATTCCAGATTGGACGCTGCCTTATCTTACATATTTAACCCGTGGTGAGTTACCTGAAGCTGAAACCTTGGTGCGGCAAATCATGAGGTGTTCTAAGTCCATGACTATCGTCAATGGCGAGTTGCATAGGTGCAGCGTGACTTGTGTTTTTCAACGCTGTGTTTCTCCTGAGGAGGGTCGTGAAATCTTGCAAGAGATACATTACGGCGATTGCGGTCATAACGCCGGGTCAAAATCCTTGGTGGCCAAAGCTTTTCGGCACGGTTTTTACTGGGTAACAGCTCATGCAGATGCAGAGGACTTGGTCAGCAAATGTGATGGGTGTCAGAAATTTGGACGACAAGCCCATGAGCCGGCTGAAGAGTTGCGGATGATTCTGATCACATGGCCGTTTGCGGTCAGGGGGCTTGATATGGTTGGACCGTTCAAGAGGTCTAAAGACAAGAAGACCCACCTTTTGGTGGCGGTTGATAAGTTTACCAAGTGGATTGAGGCGGAGCCGGTCAGCAAGTGCGACGCAGCAACGACAGTTCAGTTCATCAAGAAGCTGATTTTTCGTTTTGGTTACCCCCACAGTATCATTACTGATAATGGTACAAATCTGTCCAAGGGGGCTATGAAAGAGTTTTGTCAAAGTGAACACATTTGCCTTGATGTTTCATCGGTGGCTCATCCGCAGTCTAATGGTCAAGAAGAATGTGCTAACCAGGAAATTTTGAGAGGTATCAAACCCCGGCTTATGGTTCCTTTGGAACGAACGCCCGGCTGTTGGGTTGAGGAGTTACCTTTAGTTCTTTGGAGCATCAGAACCACCCCCAACAGATCAACAGGCTACACGCCTTTCTTCATGGTTTATGGCGCGGAGGCTGTTCTCCCCAGTGATATCCATCATGACTCGCCCAGGGTGGCGTCTTACGTTGAAACTGATAATGAGACAGTGCGTCAGGATGCACTGGATGCCTTTGATGAAGAGCGGGATCTTGCAGCCGCACGATCGGCGATTTATCAACAAGATCTGCGTCGCTATCATAGCCGCAGAGTTAAAACCCAGATGTTCCAGGAAGGCAACTTAGTGCTTCGTTTGATTCAAGATCAGACAGATATGCATAAGTTATTACCCCCTTGGGAGGGACCTTTTGTGGTTAGCAAGAATCTCAACAATGGGTCATATTAACTCATTGATATGCGGGAGAGCGACAAGTCACACATTTCCAGAGATGAGACCAGCAGGACTTGGAATATTGCTCATCTTTGGCCTTACTATACTTGAGTCATTGGCTCTCATCAATGTACATATTTCTGTCATTGTATATACCTTTTTCAATATAATAAAGCCGGCATCCCAATAATTTGGCGCCTCTGCCGTTTTCATGCAGCATTTTTTTGTGCAAAGAGTTGATTATTCACAAGGTCACTTGGCGGCTTCCAACTCACTGAGTTTAGCTTTCATACCCTCTTGACCGGCTTAAAAGCCATATTTGAGTTAAACCTGCCTGTTTGCAACTTGCTAATCCGCCAGGTGACCCGTCGTACGTTTGACAGTCAATCTTTTTTAAGACCCTGAACTAGTCAGAGTTAAAATGGCGGCTTATGTCACGAGAGAGCCGGCTTACAGAGAGCTAGGATAAACTCACCTGTCCGCTGTAGTCTCTCCGCTATGTGGCCCGTTCGTACTCTTAACAGTCAATCTTTTTTAAGACCCTGAACTTGTTAAGGTTAAAATGACGGATTTATGTCACGTGAGAGCCGGCTTACAAGATTGTAGGCATTTCCTGCCTAGCTTCTTTGAAGCAAAAACCTTGAGTTTTCTCAAAATATAAATAAGAGTTGATCTCTTTTGGGTTGTGCTTTCCAAGCCACCTTACAGCAAAAATTGAAGATATATATGTACATATTTTCTGTTTGTTGTCTTGCAGGGATTTTTTCCTGAGGAAGTTCTAAGCTTTCGGATGACAATTGAGCCGGCTTAGTGTCACTCATTGATCAAATTTGCAGCTGTCATAACCCGCCAGCGGGTTTTTGTCTTTTCAAGATTATGGGGTACTGAGTTATTAACTCGCCCAGGAGTGTGGCCATAAGTCGCCAGCATAGGAGTTGATGAATTGATACTGATTCTACTCTAATGAAGCATCAAGAAATATGATCACATCAAGCATACCCATGATGGATAGAGATTGCAGCAGTTAAACAGCCAGGATATAAGTTGGTAAAGCTTAAAACGTGCATGAAGGCACAACACATGCAATCAGTTTTTAGCTAAGGCTATGACAAGGCTGCATGAAGCCCAAAATCTTGGACCAAAGTTTTTCACAAAGTCATAACTCGGCGGTTAACTTATCCGGGTTAACTTCATCCGGGTACCCCGGAGCCAACTTCTCACCTAAAGCGCTGTCGAGTCATCCTGCGCCGGGTCTTCTCTCTCCCAGATCTGAAGGTTGTCCACATCCTAGTTGCAAGTGGTTAAGGCCTGGAATTCAGCTTCATCATGCAAGATGGGAGACGGTTCAACATCAGGGGCAAAGATATGCTTACGACGTTGAGGAGTCAGATCCACCGGCTCAAAAGTGGGCGGCCAAACTCGCACACTATTGTCGTCATAAGCCGCCAGATATGCCTTCAGATCTGCCTCTGCGGCTAGTCGGCTAGCCAATGCTCGAGACGCCTTGACACAACGAGCATAGTCTTCTTGTGTGAATTCTGATCCATCGTCTTTCAGTTGTGGAAACCCTCCGACCATCTCTTCCGGCTCAATCTCTAGTGCATAAGCCAAAGCCCGGCTCATAGAAGCTATTGCGCCTCTACGAGCGGCTCATCTTTTCAACTCTTCAATTTGCTTGGGAATCGTTGAGAGGCGTCTCAGCACATCTTTGATGAATTTTGGCATGTCTTTTTCACCCATAACTGCCCTGATGGTGAAAAGACTTCTAGCGTACAGTTGTTCAATGAACGAGTATAGAGCTTTCAGCTTCAATAAGCTGTCGTCTGGAATATTGCGAGTCTAACGGCCTGAAAGCAAATCAAGTGCATAAGTCGCCGGGCGAGTCTTATTATAAGACTGTTTGGACAGAATTTTCATAACTTAGTCAACAATACTTACCAAAGACAGCTTCGGTCATCCGAGCTACATGCCGTTTAAGGTTGGTCAGTTCTTCAGTAATGGGTTTCAGTTGACCCTCGGCGTCTTCTACACGTTTGATCAAGGAGGCTTGTTCAGCTTCAACAGATTTTTTGTAGGCTTCAAAATCTGTCTTGGTTTTTTCCAGCTCTTCTAAGGAGAGCCGAAATTTTGCGTCAGCTTCAGCTCGGGCCTCTTGTTGCAAAGCCAGGTTTTTCCTCAAGTCGGTCAGGCTTGACTCGGCCACATTTAAAGTTTCTTGCACAGTAAAATTGTCAAGTGGAAGTTTATTAATCCCAAGCCGTTAGCACGGTGCATAATGACACTTGGGGACGGTGAATAAATTTGTTACAAGTTTCAAGCAGATTGCAAAAAATATACTTGACACTTGGGGGCTAATGTATGTCAGTTTTTCAAGTAGATAATACAAGCAGACCCGGATCATCTTCAAGAATATAAACCGGCCCTTGGGAGCTACAGGTTCTACAATTTAGAGAATAGATGACTAGTTTTTTCTGTACAAAATTAAAATACCCGGCTATCTCGAGAGATAAGCCGGCCCTTGGGGGCTGCGTCTGGAATTTTTTCATGTGAGAAAAATAAGTGCCAGCTCATTATTTACATAATGACCCGGCCCTTGGGGGCTACACGCTGATGCATTAAAGTTTACATGTTGTCGATGACCCGACTTATCTTCAAGAAAATAAGATGGCTCTTGGGGGCTACGTAAGGATATATGGAATGCGAGATAAGTTGAGTATACCTCATATTTTTTCCTCATCATACCAACCAAGTTGGCTTCCATGTCCCGGCTGGCGGAGAGGCAGCTCAAGTATCCATAATGCAGTTCTTCAACAGTGAGCTTTTCAAGATTGGGAAGATCAATTTTAACCTTCTCCTTCTCAGGCAAAGGCGCCTCATCCTTGCTAATATGCTTGGTCAGCACATTGGAAGGGGTTGGAGTTGTATAACCCGTCCCGGTAATGATAACCCCCTCTTCATGAGAAGCAGTATCTTCAGCTGTCTTCTGAGGACTGGGCGGTTTAGGATCGGCTTCCGGGTTAGTTCCAGTGGTCACAATATCAGCATTTGCCGGATCAGAAGGCTGGAGTGTTTCATGATGGGCACCTTGATGAGCTTCAGAGGGCTCAACATGAGTTTCAGGAGTGACAAGTTTCGGATTCTCCGGCTCGGGGGCATCAGGGTTGGCAGAGGACCCGCTTATTTTCCTCTTCTTGGCTTGGGCCCTGTGAACAAAGATTTCACAATAAGTTGTATGCAAGGATAAAAGGTTAGTAAGCAACATGGGATATAAAGAAGGACGTGTCTCCTGAAAAATTAAAGTTGGGAAATATGAGCAGGTTACTGCATAAGACTAATGTGGAGAAGAAATAAGGCAGAGTTATGAAATATCTCATTACGACATTTCCGAGGAGCTGGTGTGTCAGGTAAGCCAGCCAATAGATCTTCAGAGCCCTCTCTCCGGGTCTGACGCCTAGAGTCATGTTGCTGCTTCTTCAAAAGAAAGTTGGGATCCAAGTGAGCAAGAGGGTGTGAAAACTTTACTTTCCGGATGACCCGCCGTATTTTCTCTCTTGGCAAAGAATCCGAGTCGGAGGAGATGCTAGTTACCTCTGCTGCGCCGGCTTGGCTCGTCTCCACTTCACCCCGGGAGGAGTCAGCATCAATAAGTTGCATGAAAAAGGGCCAAGGGAGTCAAGTTCTACCTCCGAATCATCCAGTTCGAGCAGCTCTTGAGCTGTCTGTTTCTTTCGACGAGCCGGAACCCGGGTCTTGGTTGCTTTAGTTTTCTTCTTCGAAGTGGAGGCTGCAGTTATTCTCCTCTTCCAGAAGGGAGAGTCGGCCTACATACATACATACATTTGTAGAAAATTTAACAGAGGTGTGAGGTGCAAAATCTAAAAGGAAAGGGTGAAGGTTAAAGTAAAAGGTCTTAATGCGGGAGCCAGGTTAAGAGCGTAGAAGGGGTTTTACCCCATCTTATTGCAAACCTCTTGAGGTTCTCCCAGCAGCGATTTGACAATTAAGTTGAGGTCTTTTTCTGTCAGAGGCGTCTGATTGAAGCGCTGAGGGTCATCCACATCGCCAGTGTATTCACACATTAAGCCGCCGCGCTGGCTCAGCGGCAAGATTTTCCAAGAAACCCAGCAGCGGGTGAAATCAACGCCGGTTAACCCATTGGCTAATAAAGCCCTGATCTTTGAAAATGTTCGAGTATATTGGGCGCGATCTGTGGCGGATAGCCGGTCTGGGAGCTCGGTGGTGGTGTAGAGCCGGTAGGGGCGGTAAACCGGCAATGTTTTCTCTTCAGCCAGGGCAGTGTCTCTATAGTAGAACCAAGTACGATTCCAATCCTTGGTTTGGCTGGGCAGAGCCGCTGAGGGAAAGGATACATCCCTCCGCCTTTCGATGGAAACGCCTTTGAGCTCAAGGCTTGGTCCGTCTGCGATCTCGGTCTGGCGGTTGATGTAGAAAAAATCTCTGAAAAGGTCGACGGAGGGCTCTTCTTGCAGATATGCTTCACAAAAAGCTTGGAATTGGCACAGGTTGGTGACAGAGTTGGGGCTGATGTCTTGAGGATGGAGTTTGTAAAAATGCAAGGCGTCCCGATTTTTTTTTTGACCCGGGCGGTGAGAAGCCACGGAGAAGATGATCTGTAAAGATGACAACTTCCCCCTCCTTGGGCTTGGGAGCAGCTTCATTGTCAGGAACCCGCCAATGGATGACTTCCTAAGCCGGCAAAACCCCCATAGCTACATATTCATTGAGCATAAGGTCGGTAACCCCAGAGGCTACCCAATCGCAGGAAGCGGGGGCCTTAGCCATGGCAGACCGGGTGAAAAACTGTGGAAAAGACATAGAATTACGGCAGGTTAGGAGTGCTACATGACAAAATAACTATGGTTCTAAGATGGCAACGCTGTTTGGCGGGTCGTTGTTAAATGATGAGCCGTCGTCAACTACAGGTATGAGGCGGATTATATTTTGCCAGGGTGAGCTGGCAGCATGGTGGCGGGTCAGTAAGACAGTGAATATTGAAAATATTTCTAAGTGTGGGCAAACAAGTTTCACAAGTTGCAGCTACAATTATAGATCTACGGATGAAGATAAAAAGGGGAATAAATTGTTAACCCTAAAAACAGCAACGGAAGAACCAGCAAGCAATGCGTGGATTTTGGGGAAGAAGCAATCTACTAAGAGTTCAAACGGAGGCTAAACGAGGCGCCGCGTGATTTTGCTAGTGTTTTTAAAGGCAAAGATGATTCCTTTCTTGGGCAAAGGTATGAACTCTAATGAACCGCGATGAACTTTGAAGAACTCCGGTGACCTAATGCAGATTTGGACGAGATGAAGAATAGAACCTGAGAAGACGCACAGAGCGCGGACACGTGCCGGCAGGCCCTGGACACAACAGGTTGATGGAGCGGCCTTGTTGATGGAGAACGGCACGGTCCGGCAGGTGCGGCGGAGCTTCAGTCGTGCGGAGCGTTCGAAGGAAGAAGAAGAAGAAGAGGGAACGGTGACAGAGGAGAGTGAAAGGAATGGGCCCCCTGCGCCTATTTATAAGGAAAAGGTGGAACAACAACAGTCCAACGCGAGAATCGAGGAGACATGATAATGATTGGCTAAGATGACGCCTCGGTTTTCGGGATTGACCAGTTAATGCAAAGATCCATTGTGATGTCATGAAGATTTTATGGGTTTCCCAGAGATGACGTCATCCATTTTAATTATGCGGGTCACAAAGCATAATGTTAGGTTAAGTAATTACGAGGAACACAAGACTCGCCAACCAGAAGACTTGAAGATTGACATGAACAGGTTCAAATCAATATGGGGCCTAATGTTGGGGATATAACCCCATGGTATGACCCGCCTAGAAGGGGCCGGGTTAGGAAGTTGGCGACTTGGCAATAAGGCCGTAAACAGGCCTGAAGACTAAGACAAGTTTGACTTAACAGGCGGGCCGAATAGAGGCCCAGAGCCGGATGACGGCGTGTGACCCGGAGGCGTAAGCCTCCCGGAGATGGCTTGCCAAAGAAGGCAAGGTGACTTAGAGATAAGGTCGGTTACGAGGTGTATCCCGGCCTGGACTCTTGTAAGCCCAGGGCCTCGACCTGTGTATATAAAGGCGAGTCCCTGCGGCGGCTTAGGGTACGAAACAATTGATCGAGAGCTAGGTCAAGCGAATCCGCTCCCTTGTAATCGATACCCAATCAATACAAACACAAAGCAGGACGTAGGCTTTTACCTCTTTCGTGAGGGGCCGAACCTAGGTAAAACCGTGTCTTTCGTCCCGATCAACCCCGTCGAGTTAATCACCGTAGTGATGGCTTCACCCCTAAGTCCTTTCACTAGGACATCTACCGTGATAAAACCACGACAACGTCCGTGTTGTGAAATTTTAACAGTGAGTGGGCACGGACTTGTAGCCTCTGCGTCCACGGTTTTGCAAGCATCACAGGAACGGTTTTTTCCCTTGTATTTCCGGTGAGAGACTACATTCATGCCTCACCGTGGTGCACGTATTTCATCAATCACTTTCTCAGGGGGGGGGGGGGGACAGATGTGGAGCTCGCAGGGTCACGTTCGTCGCTTTGTGTGTTCGAGATTGTTCTGTTGACACGGTTCAGTGTGTTGGCTATACAGGCACAGTTCAGTGTAAAGCAATGCCATGTCCATGTATAGAAATTTTAATAGTGCTTGGGCACGGACTTGTAGTCTCCACGTCCACGACTTTACAAGCATCACATGAACGGTTTTCTCCCTTGTACTTCCTGTGAGAGACCACATGCATGCCACTCCGTGGTGCACGTGTTTCATCGATCAATTTCTCAGGGGCGCGGATGTAGAGCTTGCAGGGGCGCGCCCCGCTATTGGGCAGGGTCACATTCGTGCCCCTGTGTGTTCGAGATTTTTTGGCTGACACGGTTCAGTGTGTTGGCTGTACAAGCACGGTTCAGTGTGGAGAAAAGCCACGTCCTTGTAGTGAAATTTTAATAGTGACTGGGCATGGACTTGTAGCCTCTGCGTCGATGGTTTTACAAGCATCACAGGAACGGTTTTCTCCCTTGTACTTCCAATGAGAGACCACATTCGTGCCTCTCCGTGGTGCACGTGTTTCATCGATCACTTTCTCGGGGGCATGGATGTGGAGCTTGTAGCGGCACACCCCTCTATTGGGCAGGGTCACATTCGTGCCTCTATGTGTTCGAGATTGTTCGGCTGACACGATTCAGTGTGTTGGCTCTACAGGCACGGTTCAGTGTGGAGCAAAGCCACGTCCTTGTAGTGAAATTTTCACGGTGACTGGGCACGGACTTGTAGCCTCTGCGTCCATGCTTTTACAAGCATCACGGGAATAGTTTTCTCCCTTGTACTTCCGGTGAGAGACCACATTTGTGCCTCTCCGTGGTGCACGTGTTTCATCGATCACTTTCTCGGGGGGAACAGATGTGGAGCTTGCAGGGGCATCCCTCTCTATTGGGGAGGGTCACGTTTGTGGCTCTGTGTGTTCGAGATTGTTCTGCTAACACGGTTCAGTGGGTTGGCTATACAGGCACGGTTCAGTGTGGAGTAAAGCCACGTCCGTGTTGTGAAATTTCAAGAGTGAGTGGGCACGAACTTGTAGCCTCTGCGTCCACGGTTTTACAAGCATCACAGGAACAGTTTTTCCCCTTGTACTTCCGGTGAGAGACCACATTCGTGCCTCACTATGGTGCACATATTTCATCAATCACTTTCTCGGGGGGGGGGGGGAGATGTGGAGCTCGCAGGGGCACGCCTCGCTATTGGGCAGGGACAGGTTCGTGGCTTTGTGTATTTGAGATTGTTCTGCTGACACGGTTCAGTGTGTTAGCTATACAGGCATGGTTCAGTGTAGATTAATGCAACGTCCATGTATAGAAATTTTAACAATGACTGGGAACGGACTTGGAACCTCCGCGTCCACGGTTTGACAAGCATCATAGGAATGGTTTTTCTTTTGTACTTCCGGTGAGAGAGCACATTGGTGCCTCTCCGTGGTGCACGTGTTTCCTCGATCACTTTCTCGGGGGCACGACTGTGGAGCTCGCAGGGGCACGCCCCTCTATTGGGCAGGCTCACGTTCATGCCTCTGTGTGTTCAAGATTGTTCGGCTGACACGGTTCAGTGTGTTGGCCCTACAGGCACGGTTCAGTGTGGAGAGAATCCACGTCCTTGTAGTGAAATTTTCATAGAGACTGGGCACGGACTTGTAGCCACTGTGTCCATGATTTTACAAGCATCACAGGAATGGTTTTCTCCCTTGTACTTCCGGTGAGAGACCATATTCGTGTCTCTCCGTGGTGCATGTGTTTCATCGATCACTTTCTCGGGGGCACGGATGAGGACCCTGCAGGGGAACGCCCCCCTATTGGGCAGGGTCACATTCGTGCCTCTGTGCGTTCAAGATTGTTCGGCTGACACAATTCATTGTGTTAGTTGTACATGCAGGATTCAATGTGGAGCAAAGCCAGGTCCTTGTAGTGAAATTTTAAAGTGACTGGGCACAGACTGGTAGCCTCTGCGTCCACGGTTTTACAAGCATCACAGGAACGGTTTTCTCCCTTGTACTTCCTGTGAGAGACCACATTCATGCCTCTCCGTTGTGCACGTGTTTCATCGATCACTTTCTCGGGGGAACAGATGTGGAGCTCGCAGGGGCACGCCCCGCTATTGGGCAGGGTCATGTTCATGCCTCTGTCTGTTCGTGATTGTTCGGCTGACACGGTTTAGTGTGTTGGTTGTACATGCACGGTTCAGTGTGGAGCAAAGCCACTTCCTTATAATGAATTTTTAACAATGACTGGGCACGGACTTGTAGCCTCCGCATCCACGATTTTAATAGCATCACAAGAATGTTTTTCTCCCTTGTAATTCTGGTGAGAGACCAAATTCGTGCCTCTCCGCGGTGCACATGTTTCATCAATCACTTTCTCGGGGGCACAGATGTGGAGCTCGCAGGGGCACACCCATCTATTGGGCATGGTCATGTTCGTGCCTTTGTGTGTTTGAGATTTTTGATTGACACGGTTCATTGTGTTGGCTCTATAGGCAGGGTTCTGTGTGGAGCCTAGCCACGCCCTTGTAGTGAAATTTTCATAGTGACTAGGTACGGACTTGTAGCCTCTACGTCCATGATTTTACAAGCATCACATGAACAGTTTTCTCCCATTTACTTCCGGTGAGAGACCACATTTGTGCCTCTCCGTGGTGCATGTGTTTCATCGATCACTTTCTCGGGGGCAGGGATGTGGATCCCGCAGGGGCACGAACCTTATTGGGCAGGGTCACATTCATGCCTCTATGTGTTTGAGATTGTTCGGCTGACAGGGTTCAGTGTGTTGGTCGGTTCAGTGTGTAGCAAAGCCATGTCCTTGTAGTGAAATTTTAACAGTGACTGGCACGGACTTGTAGCCTCTGCGTCCATGGTTTTACAATCATCAAAGGAATGGTTTTCTCCCTTGTACTTCCTATGAGAGACCACATTCATGCCTCTCTGTGGTGCATGTGTTTCATCGATCACTTTCTCCGGGGCAGGGATGTGGAGCTTGCAGGGGCACGCCCCGCTATTGGGCAGGGTCACGTTCGTGCCTCTGTGTGTTCGAGATTGTTCGGCTGACATGGTTCAGTGTGTTGGCTGTACAAGCACGGTTCAGTGTGGAGCAAATCCACGTCCTTGTAGTGAAATTTTAACAGTGATTGGGCATGGACTTGTAGCCTCTGCGTCCATGGTATTACAAGCATCACAGGAACGGTTTTCTCCCTTGTACTTCTGGTGAGAGACCAGATTCATGCCTCTCCATGGTGCACGTGTTTCATCGATCACTTTCTCGAGGCCACGGATGTGGAGCTCGCAGAGGCACGCCCCACTATTGGGTAGGGTCACGTTTGTGCCTCTATGTGTTCAAGATTGTTTGGCTGACACGGTTTAGTGTGTTGGCTCTACAGGCACGGTTCAGCGTGGAGCAAAGCCACATCCTTGTAGTGAAGATTTCACAGTGACTAGGAATGGACTTGTAGCCTCTGCGTCCACGGTTTGACAAGCATCACAAGAATCGTTTTTCATTTGTACTTCCGGTGAGAGAGCACATTGGTGCCTCTCCGTGGTGCACGTGTTTCATCGATCACTTTCTCGAGGGCACGGCTGTGGAGCTCGCAGGGGCACGCCCCTCTATTGGGCAGGGTCACGTTCATGCCTCTGTGTGTTCGAGATTGTTCGGCTGACACGGTTCAGTGTGTTGGCTCTACAGGCACGGTTCAGTGTGGAGAGAAGCCACGTCCTTATAGTGAAATTTTCACAACGACTGGGCATGGACTTGTAGCCACTGCGTCCATGATTTTACAAGCATCACAGGAGTGGTTTTCTCCCTTGTACTTCCGGTGAGAGACCATATTCATGTCTCTCCGTGGTGCACGTGTTTAATCGATCACTTTCTCGGGGGCACGGATGAGGACCCTGCAGGGGCATGCCCCCCTATTGGGCAGGGTCACATTCGTGCCTCTGTGTGTTCAAGATTGTTCAGCTGACACAATACAATGTGTTAGTTGTACATGCATGATTCAATGTGGAGCAAAGCCAGGTCCTTGTAGTGAAATTTTAACAGTGATTGGGCACAGACTGGTAGCCTCTGCGTCCACGGTTTTACAAGCATCACAGGAACGGTTTTCTCCCTTGGACTTCCTGTGAGAGACCACATTCATGCCTCTCCGTTGTGCACGTGTTTCATCGATCACTTTCTCGGGGGAACAGATGTGGAGCTCGCAGGGACACACCCCGCTATTGGGCAGGGTCATGTTCGTGCCTCTGTGTGTTCGTGATTGTTCGGCTGACACGGTTTAGTGTGTTGGTTGTACATATATGGTTCAGTGTGGAGCAAAGCCACTTCCTTATAATGAATTTTTAACAATGACTGGGCATGGACTTGTAGCCTCCGCATCGACGATTTTAATAGCATCACAAGAATGTTTTTCTCCCTTGTAATTCCGGTGAGAGACCACATTCGTGCCTCTCCGTGGTGCACATGTTTCATCAATCACTTTCTCGGGGGCACAGATGTGGAGCTCGCAGGGGCACACCCATCTATTGGGCAAGGTCATGTTCGTGCCTCTGTGTGTTCGAGATTGTTCGATTGACACGGTTCATTGTGTTGGCTCTATAGGCAGGGTTCTATGTGGAGTATAGCCACGCCCTTGTACTGAAATTTTCATAGTGACTGGGCACGGACTTGTAGCCTCTGCGTCCATGATTTTACAAGCATCACATGAACGGTTTTCTCCCATTTACTTCCGGTGAGAGACCACATTTGTGCCTCTCCATGGTGCATGTGTTTCATCGATCACTTTCTCGGGGGCACGGATGTGGATCCCGCAGGGGCACGCACCTTATTCGGTAGGGTCACATTCATGCCTCTGTTTGTTCGAGATTGTTCGGCTGACAGGGTTTAGTGTGTTGGTTGTACATGCACGGTTCAGTGTGGAGCAAAGCCATGTCCTTGTAGTGAAATTTTAACAGTGACTGGGCACGGACTTGTAGCCTCTGCGTCCATGGTTTTACAAGCATCACAGGAATGGTTTTCTCCCTTGTACTTCCTATTAGAGACCACATTCATGCCTCTCCGTGGTGCACGTGTTTCATCGATCACTTTCTCCGGGGCAGGGATGTGGAGCTTGCAGGGGCACGCCCCGCTATTGAGCAGGGTCACATTCGTGCCTCTGTCTGTTCGAGAATGTTCGGCTGACACGGTTTATTGTGTTGGCTGTACAAGCATGGTTCGGTGTGGGGCAAATCCACGTCCTTGTAGTGAAATTTTAACAGTGATTGGGCATGGACATGTAGCCTCTGCGTCCATGGTATTACAAGCATCACAGGAACGGTTTTCTCCCTTGTACTTCTGGTGAGAGACCACATTCATGCCTCTCCGTGGTGCACGTGTTTCATAGATCACTTTCTCAAGGGCACGGATGTGGAGCTCGCAGAGGCACGCCCCACTATTGGGTAGGGTCACGTTTGTGCCTCTATGTGTTCGAGATTGTTTGGTTGACACGGTTCAGTGTGTTGGCTCTATAGGCACGTTTCAGTGTGGAGCAAAGCCACGTCCTTGCTGTGAAGATTTCACAGTGACTAGGAATGGACTTGTAGCCTCTGCGTCCACGATTTTACAAGCATCACAGGAACGGTTTTCACCCTTGTACTTCAGGTGAGAGACCACATTCGTGCCTCTCCGTGGTGCACGTGTTTCATCGATCACTTTCTTGGGGGCACGGATGTGGAGCTCGCAGCGGCAAGACCCTCTATTGGGCAGGGTCACGTTCGTGCCTCTATGTGATCGAGATTGTTCGGCTGACACGATTCAGTGTGTTGGCTCTGCAGGCACGGTTCAGTGTGGAGCTAAGCCACGTCCTTGTAGTGAAATTTTCACGGTGACTAGGCACGGACTTGTAGCCTCTACGTCCACGATTTTCCAAGCATTACTGGAACGGTTTTCGCCCTTGTACTTATGGTGAGAGACCACATTCGTGCCTCTCCATGGTGCACGTGTTTCATCGCTCACTTTCTCGAGGTTCAGTGTAAAATTTTAACAATGACTGGGCACGGACTTGTAACCTCTGCATCCATGATTTTACAAGCATGACAAGAATATTTTTCTCCCTCGTACTTCCGGTGAGAGACCACATTCGTGCCTCTCTGTGGTGCATGTGTTTCGTCGATCACTTTCTCGAGGGCACGGATGTGGAGCCCGCAAGGGCACGCCCCCCTATTGGGTAGGGTCACGTTCGTTCCTTTGTGTGTTCGAGATTGTTCGGCTGACAGGGTTCAGTGTGTTAGTTGTACAGGCACGGTTCAGTGTGGAGCAAAGCCATGTCCTTATAGTGAAATTTCCAGAGTGACTGGGCACGGACATGTAGCCTCTGCGTCCACGATTTTACAATAGTGACTGGCATGGACTTGTAGCCTCTGCGTCCATGGTTTTACAAGCATCACAGGAATAGTTTTTCCCTTGTACTTCCGGTGAGAGACCACATTCGTGCCTCTCCGTGGTGCACGTATTTCATCGATCACTTTCTCGGGAGCTCGCAGGGCCACACCCCTCTATTGGGCAGGGTCACGTTCGTGCCTCTGTGTGTTCGAGATTATTCGTCTGACACGGTTAAGTGTGTTGGCTCTACATGCACGGTTCAGTGTGGAGCAAAGCCACGTCCTTGTAGTGAAATTTTCACAGTGACTGGGCACGGACTTGTAGCCTCTGCGTCCATGATTTAACAAGCATCACAAAAACAATTTTCTCCCTTGTACTTCCGGTGAGAGACCACACTTGTGCCTCTCCGTGGTGCACGTGTTTCATCGCTCATTCTCTCGGGGGCTCAGATATGGAGCCTGCAGGGGCACCCCCCTATTGGGCAGGCTGACATTCGTGCCTCTATGTGTTCGAGATTGTTCGGCTGACAGGGTTCAGTGTGTTGGTTGTATAGGCACGGTTCAGTTTGGAGCAAAGCCACGTCCCTATAATGAAATTTTAATAGTGACTGGGCACGGCCTGGTAGCCTCTGTGTCCATGGTTTTACAAGCATCATTCGAACGGTTTTCTCCTTGTACTTCCTGTGAGAGACCACATTCATGCCTCTCCGTGGTACACGTGTTTCATCGATCACTTTCTCGGGGGCACGGATGTGGAGCTTGAAGGGGCACGCCCCGCTATTAGGCAGGGTCATGTTCGTGCCCCTGTGTGTTCGAGGTTGTTCGGCTGACACGATTGAGTGTGTTGGCTGTACAAGCACGGTTCAGTGTGAAGCAAAGCCACGTCCTTGTAGTGAAATTTTAACAATGACTGGGCACGGACTTGTAGCTTTTGCATTCGCAGTTTTACAAGCATCAGAGGAATGGTTTTCTCCCTTGTACTTCCGGTGAGAGACCACACTCGTGCCTCTCCACGGTGCACTTGTTTCATCGATCACTTTGTCGGGAGCATGGATGTGGAGCTCGCAGGGGCACGCCCCGCTATTGGGCATGGTCACGTTCATGCCTCTGTGTGTTCGAGATTGTTCGGCTGACACGGTTCTGTGTGTTGGCTGTACATGCACGGTTTAGTGTCGAGCAAAGCCACGTCCTTCTGGTGAAATTTGAAAGGTGACTGGGCAGGGACTTGTAGCCTTTGCATCCACGGTTTTACAAGCATCATAGGAATGGTTTTCTCCCTTGTACTTCCGGTGAGAGACCACATTCGTGCCTCTCCGTGGTGCAAGTGTTTCATTGATCACTTCCTCGGGAGCACGAATGTGGAGCTCGCAGGGCACGCCCCGCTATTGGGCAGGGTCACGGTCGTGCCTCTGTGTGTTCGAGATTGTTCGACTAACACGGTTCAGTGTATTGGCAGTAGAGGCACAGTTTAGTGTGGAGCAAAGCCATGTCCCTCTAGTGAAATTTTAATAGTGACTAGGCACGGACTTGTAGCCTTTGCGTCCATGGTTTTACATGCATCACAGGAATAGTTTTCTCCCTTGTACTTCCGGTGAGAGACCACATTCGTGCCTCTCCGTGGTTCACGTGTAGCATCGATCACTTTTTTGGGGGCACGGATGTGGAGCTCGCAGGGACACGCCGCTCTATTGGGAAGGGTCACGTACCTACCTCTGTATGTTCGTGATTGTTCGGCTAACACGGTTCTGTTTGTTGGCTCTACAGGCACGGTTCAATGTGGAGCAAAGCCACGTCCTAGTAGTGAAATTTTCACAGTGACTGGGAATGAACTTGTAGCCTCTGCGTCCATGATTTTACAAGCATCATAGGAACGGTTTTCTCCCTTGTACTTTCGGTGAGAAACGACATTCGTGCCTCTCCGTGGTGCTTGTGTTTCATCGATCACTTTCTCGGGGGCACAGATGTTGAGTCCACAAGGGCACGCCCCCATATTGGGCAGGGCCACATTCGTGCCTCTCTGTGTTCGAGATTGTTCGGCTGACACGGTTCAGTGTGTTGGTTGTACAGGCACGGTTCAGTGTGGAGCAAAGCCACGTCCTTGTAGTGAAATTTTAACAGTGACTGGGCATGGACTGGTAGATTCTACGTCTACGGTTTACAAGCATCACATGAATGGTTTTCTCCCTTGTACTTCCTTTGAAAGATCACATTCATGCCTATCCGTGGTGCACTTCTCTCATCGATCACTTTCTCGGGGGCACAGATGTGGAGCCCGCAGGGGCACGCCCCCCAATTGGGCAGGGTCACTGTAACAGCCCGAGACCGACGCTCCAGAAGATTCCCGTTTTATTCCATTGTCGTCGTGTGATTCGTTTGGTTGTCGCATTCATCATCGCATCATTTGCATCATGTGCATAGCATCGTCACTCGTTCTGAAAACTTGCATCCGTTCGTAGTCGCTGGTTCTCTCTGTTCTTGTCGTCGACCATTTCGAGACCAACCACACATGCACGCTCCCGCGGCATCGATAAAATATTGTTTTAAGAGTGCGTGAAAAATGTTCTCGGATTGGGTTGAGACTTGACGTGCGGTCTTATTATATTGTAGGTAGACCGCCTGTCAAATTTCGTCGCAATCAGAGTTCGTTTGATACCCGAACGGTCGACCGTAGCGGCACCGTCATCGGTTTGTACTGTCGGACGTTTCGGGCCCCTGCCTCCCTGCCGCCGGCCAAGCGTGCCGCCACGTCGCCGCCGCCCGTGCATCGCGCCGCCCGCCAGCCAGAGCGCCGCCGCGCCTCGCGACGCCGTCATACCTCGCCACCTGCGCTAGCCGCCGCCATGGCCCCGAGCTGGCCGCCCCGCCTCGATCTGTGCCGGATCCGGTGGGAACCGGCCGGAGGGGGTCTGGGCTGCCCAGATCCGCCGCCCCCTCGCACCTTCGCCTCGCCGGACTGCCTGCCGGTGCCGTCATCGTCCACCGCCGCCGACCTCACGCTCGGGCTCGAGCGAGGTCAGGGACGAGCGCCCGCGCGCCTGAACCGCCTCTGCCTCGTGGGCCTCGCGTCTCGCCCACGCGGTGGCCGGCCCAGCTCCCCTCCTCACGCCCGAATGGCCCAAGGCCCACAAGGTGAGGCCTCCCCCTCTGCCTATGTTTCTCTCGGTGCACGATTTAGCATGTGACGCTCAGTTAAAAAAAATAACTAATTTGTGCGTAATTATTGTGGCACATTTTGTACACTACCATATGCATGTTATATATGCTTTCGAGGTAGAAAAATCCATTGAATCCATCTATGCAATTAGTTTTGTCATTTGACGAAGTTTGTGTGCATGTTATTTTTGCGGTGATGCCCTTTTGTTATTTTCGCATGATTTAATCCTTGCATCATATGAATTATTGTTGAACATGAGATATGCCCTTTGACATGTGCACTAGCCCCTGGTCTTTTTGTTTGCCATGATAATCCATGTTTAGGTGTTGTTTTCTTGTTGTCAACATGCTATAAAAATACTGCTGTTTTGAGGGTCCAAAATATTTCTAAGTCTGAAAACTGTTATTTTGTTGCCATGTTGCCATGTGATTTGCTATTGATCTAGGAGTCTTTTGTGGTTGCTCCAAAAGAGTCTTTTGTTAAGCATGTTGTTACCTACCAGGTTGTACCATTTGTTCCCATGTGTAGAATTTGCATGATAGTTTTGGATGTTGTCCAATATGTCAATCTGTTAAAAAACTGCTGCTCATGTCTAGTCTAATTTTCACCAAGTCTGGGAATCTGTTTTCTTCATAATGCCATGTTGTGATGATGCTAGCCATGATTCTATGCATAATTAGACCTTGACACCATGGAATGATTTGTAGTGCATCATGTCTATTACCTTGATGTTAAGTTTCATGCCAATATATGACCTGTACCATATAGTTTTACTGCTGCCAATATGCCTCCATGAAAATAGCTCTGCTAAAAACTGTTATTTTCACAGTATGATATGTGAAGATGAAATGAAGTGTGTGTTATATTCTACTGCCCCATGCTTAGTTTGTGAATTTTAGAATTTTGTAGCTTGTTGTTTTCATGTGTGCAATATGCTATGTTGCTGTTTTGGGCAGATTTTAAATAAAACTTGTGTTGGTTGTTGTGGTTGAACCGTAGCTCCGTTTAAAACATGCCGTATATGAAACTTGACTAGAATTCCATGTAGTTTCATAATATCTTGCTGCAGCCATGATTTAACATGCTTGTGGTGGCCGTTTGCATGCATTTTGCATTCATGACATATGCATCTTGAGTGTGTCGTAACTTCTAGACCGTAGCTCCGTTTCGTATGATCAATATATATAAATCGACTAGAATGACGAGTAGAATATCATTGTGTACCTAAACGGGAGTGAACTATGTAATTCAAACGTGGAGTTTCGCCAATATGCAACTCGTTGCATATTGAGCTTCACTTAATGTGTAGAAGTTGAATGTTGTGCTTTGCCATGTCATGCATAACATGCATCATATTTGATATGCATCATGTCATACATATGTTGTGGTGTTATCATGTGTTGATTGTTATTTTCGGATTGCTTCTTCTCGATAGAGTTCCGAAAGTGTTCGGAGTGTGAGGATTCGTTCGACTACGTTGGCTCGTCTTCTTCATGGACTCGTTCTTCTTCCAAGCGGGATCTCATGCAAGATGATCATTTCCCTGGATACCATTACTATCATTGACATGCTAGATGTCTCGCTTCTATCGCTGTCTCGCGACCTACCACTTGTTTGACAAGCCTCCCAAATTGCCATTAAAGCCTCTAACCCCTCCACATCCTAGCAAACCATTGTTTTTCTATATTACCACTTGCTCAACCCTTTTTATAGCATTGCTAGTTGCAGGTGCAAGTTCTTCCATGTGCAACATGGATGTTTTTGAGCTATCACAATATTATTGCTATTTAATTTAATGCACATATATACTTGGTAAAAGGTGGAAGGCTTGGCCTTATGCTCGGTGTTTTGTTCCACTTTTTCCGCCCTAGTTACTTGTGTACCGGTGTTATGTTCCATATTGAGCGCTCCTAACATGCTCGGGGTTGTTATGGGGACCCCCTTGACTTTCGGTTTAGGATAAAGCTTGTCTGGCAAGGCTCAACATTGGTACTACATTTGCCTAATAACTAATAAAATTGCATAGAGACTTTCCGGACCCCGTGGATAATTAATCAACAACCCGGGCCAGTGCTCCTCATGAGTGTTGGTCCAAAACGGGCAGACTGCAGGGCCATCGCGGGGAAACTCGAGGTTTGGTTTGACTCATAGTGTGACCCATCCGATTTGCCCTGAGAACGAGATACGCGGCTCCTATCGGGATTGTCGGCACGTCGGGCAGCCTTGCTGGATTTGTTTTACCTTTCTCGAACGTCTTGTGCGCGGAATTCCTAGAATACTTCGGGCTATCTCGAGGTTGCGGTTTTCCAACGGAATTGCCTAGGAAATCACGGGATTCGTGGTCGAGGTTATTCCCGCGGTGTGTGGTTAGTTTGTGATGGATGAGTTGGAGCACCCCTGCAGGGTTAAATCTTTCGAAAAGCCATGCCCGCGGTTACGTGGCAACTTGGAAACTTTGTTTAACACCCGGTCATAGCATACTCGAAGTAAACTCAAATAAAATACACCAACCGTGTGCGTAACCGTGATTGTCTCTTCTCGTGATTTCTGAACCGAGAGAGAACACGGTGGGGTTATGTTTGTTCGTAAGTAGGTGTTCAGGATCTCTTAGAGATCATTACTAGTTCACGTCCGTTTATGCGACGATCACCCCCTTTATTCTTGTACTCGTAAGTTAGACACTCAAATAAATGCTTAGTGCTTGCTGCAGCCTCACCACTTAACCATCCTCACCCATTAAGCTTTAATAGTCTTGATACCCTTGGAAATGAGATTGTTGAGTCCATGTGGCTCACAGATTACTACAACAACAGTTGCAGGTATAGGTAATGCGATGATTGGACGTGAGCGCGATGCTTGTTTGATTTGGAGTTCTTATTCTTCATCGATCATAGGATGGGTTCCAGGCCGACAGCCTGGGATAGCAAGGGTGGATGTCATTTTATCGTCTGATTTCGTCCGTAGTCGGACCCTGCTCTTCTGTATGATGATTGTATATGTTGTTGTATTGATGTGATCTTGATTTAGCTTGTGGCGAGTGTAATCCAATTCCATATACTCATCTCTTCTTTACATGTACTTGTAATGATATCCATTCTTGCGAAACGATGAGATGCGCTTCTATCCCTCTCGAGGCCCTCGTGCCAAAATAAGGATAGGATCGCATCTTGGGCGTGACAGTCACATTCGTGCCTCTATGTGTTCGAGATTGTTCGGCTTACATGGTTCAATGTGTTGGTTGGGCATGCACGGTTCAGTGTGGAGCAAAGCCATGTCCTTGTTGCGAAATTTTAATAGTGACTTGGCACGGACTGGTAGCCTCTGCGTCCATAGTTTTACAAGCATCACAGGAACGGTTTTCTCCCTTGTACGTCCTGTGAGAGACCACATTCATGCCTCTCTGTGGTGCACGTGTTTCATCGATCACTTTCTCGGGGGAACGGATGTGGAGCTCGCAGATGCACCCCCTCTATTGGGTAGGGTCACGTTCGTGCCTCTGTGTATTCGAGATTGTCCGGCTGACACGGTTCAGTGTGTTGGCTGTACAAGCCCGGTTCGGTGTGGAGCAAAGCCACGGCCTTGTAGTTAAATTTTAACTGTGACTGGGCACAGGCTTGTAGCCTCTGCGTCCACAGTTTTACAAGCATCACAGGAATGGTTTCTCCCATGTACTTCCAGTGAGAGACCACATTCGTGCCTCTGCATGGTGCACGTGTTTCATCGATCACTTTTTCGGGGGCACGGATGTGGAGCTCGGAGGGGCATGCCCCGCTATTAGCAAGGTCACATTCATGGCTCTGTGTGTTCAAGATTGTTCGGCTGACACGATTCAGTGTGTTGGTTGTACGGGCATGGTTCAGTGTCGAGCAAAGCCATGTCCTTGTAGTGAAATTTTAATATAGACTGCGCACGGACTTTTAGGCTCTGCATCCAGGCTTTTACAAGCATCACAAGAATAGTTTTCTCCCTTGTACTTCCAGTGAGAGACCACATTCATTCCTCTCCATGCTGCACGTGTTTCATCGATTATTTTGTCGGGGGCACGGATCTGGAGCTCGCAAGGGCACACCCCGCTATTGGGTAGGTTCACGTTCATGCCTATGTGTGTTCGAGATTGTTCGCTTGACACGGTTCAATGTGTTGGCTGTACAGGCACGGTTCAGTATGGAGCATAGCCAGGTCCTTGTAGTGAAATTTTAACAGAACTAGGCACTGACTTGTAGCCTCTGCATCCACGGTTTTACAAGCTTCATAGGAACGGTTTTCTCCTTTGTACTTCCAGTGAGTGACCACATTCGTGCCTCTCCATGGTCCATGTGTTTCATCAATCAGTTTCTCGGGGACATGGATGTGGAGCTTGCATGGGCACTCCCCTCTATTGGGCAGGGTCACGTTCGTGCCTCTGTGTGTTCGAGATTGTTTGACTAACAAGGTTCAGTGCGTTGGCTGTATAGGCACGGTTCAGTGTAGAGCAAACCCACGTCTTTGTAGAAAAATTCTAACAATGAGCGGGCACAGACTTGTAGCCTCTGAATCCACGATTTTACAAGCATCACAGGAACAGTTTAATATCTTGTACTTCCGCTGAGAAACCACATTCGTGCCTCTCCATGGTGCACGTGTTTCATTGATCACTTTCTCGAGGACACGGATGTGGAGCTCGCAGGGGCACGCCCCGCTATTGGGAAGGGTCACGTTTGTGTCTCTGTGTGTTCCAGATTGTTCGGCTTACACGGTTCAGTGTGTTAGCTGTACAGGAACGGTTCAGTGTGGAGCAAAGCCACGAACTTGTAGCGAAATATTAGAAGTGACTGGGCACGGACTTGTAGCCTCTGCATCCACGGTTTTACAAGAATCATAGGAACGACTTTCTCCCTTGTACTTCCGGTGAGAGACCACATTCGTGCCTCTCCATGGTGCACGTGTCTCATCGATCACTTTGTCGGGGGCACGGATATGGAGCTCGCAGAGGCACGCCCCGCTATTGGGTAGGGTCACGTTCATGCCTCTGTGTGTTCGAGATTGTTTGTCTGACAGGGTTCAGTGTGTTGGCTGTACAGGCACGGTTCAGTGTGGAGCGAAGCCACGTCTTTGTAGTGAAATTTTAATAGTGACTGGTCACGGAATTGTAGCCTCTGCATCCATGGTTTTACAAGCATCACAGGAACGGTTTTCTCCCTTGTACTTCCGGTGAGAGACCACATTCGAACCTCTCCGTGGTGCACGTTTTTCATCGATCACTTTCTCGGGGGCACAGATGTGGAGCTCGCAGGGGCATGCCCCGCTATTGGGCAGCGTCACATTCGTGCCTTTGTGTGTTCGAGATTGTTCGGCTGACATGGTTTAGTGTGTTGGCTGTACATGCACGGTTCAGTGTGGGCAAAGCCACTTTCTTGTAATGAAATTTTAACAGTGACTGGGCAGGCACGAACTGGTAGCCTCTGCATCTACGGTTTTACAAGCTTCACGGGAACAGTTTTCTGCCTTTTACTTAAGGTGAGAGAGCACATTCGTGCCTCTCCATGGTGCACGTGTTTCATTGATCCCTTTCTTGGGGGCACTGGTGTGGAGCTCGCACGGGCACGCCCCGCTATTGGGCAGGGTCACGTTCGTGCTTCTGTGAGTTCGTGATTGTTCGGCTGACATGGTTCAGTGTGTTGGCTATACAAGCATGGTTCAGTGTGGAGCAAATCCACGTCCTTGTAGTGAAATTTGAAAAGTGAATGGCACGGACTTGTAGCCTCTGCTTCTACGATTTTACAAGCATCACAGGAAAGGCTTTCTCCCTTGTACTTCCGGTGAGAGACCACATTCGTGCCTTTCCATGGTGCACGTGTTTCATCGATCACTTTTTTGGGGGCATGGATATGGAGCTCGCAGGGGCACGCGCCGCTATTGGGCAGGGTCACGTTCATGCCTCTGTGTGTTCGAGATTGTTCGACTTACACGGTTTAGATTGTTGGCCGTACATGCAGGGTTCAGTGTGGAGCAAAGCCACGTCTTTGTAGTGAAATTTTAACAGCGACTAGGCACGGATTTGTAGCCTCTGCCTCCACGATTTTACAAGCAACACACGAACGGTTTTCTCCCTTGTACTTCAGGTGCGAGACCACATTCATGCCTCTCCGTGGTGCACGTGTTTCATCGATCACTTTCTCGGGGGCACGGATATGGAGCTCGCAGGGGCATGCCCCGTGTCATCATTTTATTACGGCAGATGCCATGGGGTGGCTTATCGAGAGTGGTTGGGGCCGAAAGGACGCCGGTGGGCTCCGGTAACGGGATCGGGGAGAAGCGGTGCGCGACATGCGATGTACCTAGTTTCGGGGCCCTCTGTTGGAGGTAACACCCCTAGTCCTGCTGGTCTATTTGATGAACCGAGGGGGCTACAATGGTGCTCCTTGAGCTGTTCGAGGGAGGAGGAAGGGGAAACTGCTGGCCCTCGTTCCCCTCCTGTATGCGTGTGTGTGTGTGTGTGTGAGTGTGAAGGTGGGCGACCCCCTGCGCGGGGTGGCTCCAGGGGGTTTTATAGGCTAACCCCCTGGCTTACAAAATGCGTATATGGTACGGGGGGCCCCGGCTGGCAGCCTCTCCAGCCGGCCAGGGGGCCCGCCAGCTGAAGATTCTTGTCGCTTGTAGGGCCCGCCAGCTGCTGGGTCCCATCGGGAGCCGTGGGTGGGCCGCCGGCTGGACGTCACACCGCGGCACGGACCGTCGTGTACGCCGTCGTCTTGCGGCAGCCGGCCGCACTGTAGCCATGCGGGGGCAGGTAATGGAGTGGTTGGAGGTGTGCGGGCACAGTGCCGCCTGCCTGGTCGCAGTCGGCCCGAGTCAGCGGCACTGTTGCCTCCACTGTGGCCATGCGGGTGCTGACCAGTCGTACGACGGGCGCCGCTATAGCCACACATGCTCTGCCCAGCAGTACCTGGCCCCCGGCGCCACGCCGCGGCGTGGCGCCCCTGTCCCATCGGGCAGGGTGACGGAAAGGGCGGCGACCCGCCGGCTGGCGGGTCGCCCTTGAGTCGGATGGTTGGCGGCATCGCCCCGAGCCGGCCGTGCCGTGCAGCCGGCCCGTGGGGAGCCGGTCGAAGGGGGCGCGCCTCACCCCACGTCTTGCTTTGAAAAAAGGATCTGTGACCTAGGTGAGGCTACCCCGGGGTTATCCCCCTGTCAGTAGTCCCCGAAGCAGGGGAGGCCCGCCTGCTGGAGGCGGAGGACCTCGCCGGCTTGAACCCTGCACCTGGGGGTCCATGGACTCCGCGCTGGAATGCCTGACCGCCGATGGCGGATGAAACCGGAGCCGGCCGGCGCTCCGCGGGCCGCTCCGATATCTCTGAGATACAGAGGGGGAACGCCACGTGCGGCGCACTGCGGGCCGTGGCCTGACAGGCCACTCGGTCGACAGGGCCAGGCCGTGGGGCTGGGCCCACCTGGCCGCGGCCGAGGCCCACGCGCGTGGATCCTCTGCGGCAGGGGCCGACGGTTGGCGTTCCCCGCACCCAATGATGCCGCCCGCGCGGAGCGGGGGTAGTGGGAATCGTGCGCGTCAGGTCCCCTCCCCACTACCCCATGCGGGGTTTAAATGGAAGGGAAGGGGAGAGAAAGGGGCCATTCGCATCCCCGCCCCTGCCCTTCGCCCTCCTCGCTGCCCTGCCCTCCCTTCGCAGAGAGAGAAAGAGAGAGAGAGTGCAACACGCGCGCTCTCCGCGCCGCCTCTCGCAATCGACGCCGGCCGCATTCCGCCGACGCTCGCTCGTTCCGCCGCCGTGCGCACCCCTCCCCGAGCCCGATGGCGAGCAAGGGTGCCTGGGACAGCAGCGACGTGCACGAGGACTACATCGAGCACCTTCGCCACCGCCGCAAGCTGCCGCCGGCGGGGCTCGTGGAGGTGCGCATCGGGGGGGGGGGCAGAAAATGCCCCGACGCCGCTGAAAGGGCAAGTGGTGGTCTTTGCCGAGCACTTCGCCCGCGGACTCGTGCTGCCGGCGAGAACTTCTTCCGGCGATTCCTTACGTACTTCAGCCTGCAACCGCACCAACGCAACGCACAATGCCATCCTGCAGCTAGCCGCCTTCGCCTCCCTGTGCGAGGGCTACCTGGGGGTGGAGCCGCGCGTGGATCTCTGGTGCCGGCTCTTCTTCCTGAAGTGGCAGACGGTGCTGAACAAGGTCACGAAGCACAAAGAAATGACCGCCTGCGGAGCCGCCCTCGTCCACCACCGCACGGGAGCCGACATCCCCCAACTCCTGCTACAGGATTCGGTGAAGAGCTGGAAGAAGGGTTTCTTCTACATGAAGAACGTGGAGGCGAACTTGGACTGCATCAACTTGCCTCCCTTCGTCAACCAGCTGCCGAATGCCAAGTAGAACTGGAGGGTTCCAAAGCAGGAGTCTCCCAAGATGGCGTACCAGCTCTGCGCCCGGCTGGCCGTGCTGACCGGCTCGGAAGGACTCACGGCCGTGGATCTGATCACCACCATGGTGGCGCACTGGGTGCAACCGCTGCAGCGCCAGCCGCACCTCATCTATCAGATGGGCGGTCGGCACAAGGCGCTCCAGCTCTCCACCAAAGAGTGGAATGCCGTGCACGCGGAGAGGCAGGTGAACCTGATGTCCGCCACCAAGCTGAGTGAGGACGAGTGGCGATGGGTCAAGGCCCCATACGACCGGGCGCACCCGGCTACGAAAGTACGTGACGAGTCGCGCTGCCGCCTCGGTTACCACGGCTTCCTCCATGTTTGACAATGCGAGGGGCCCTCCCGCCCGCAGTTGTTTCCTCTGCTTCAGGCTTACGGCGAGCCGGCAGCCGACGTAGAGGAGTCGGACGCCGAGGAGATCAAGGACGTCGACGATGTGGAGCCGGACGACGCGGTTCAAGCCGGGGATGTCGGGAACCGGTGGGGCGGAGACGGAGGGGTCTGAGTCGGCCGGTGAGTTTCCTCCCGAATCCCTGCTGCGGGACTGGACCGATGACGATGCTAAGCCGGAGGGAGCGTATGATGTAGTGGTCGTGGAAGACCTCGAGGCCTTGGGGGATGACACGACGGCGCCCCGGAGAATCCTCCGCAAGGACGGCCGCGCGTCGGCGCAGGACCGGGCGGACGCGGCAAAACGGGGGAAACAACTGGCCAGCTCTCGGCCGGCTACCAAGCGCGCGGCTGGGGGGCAGCCGGGGGGCGGCCCCGGAGGCGGCCGTAAAAAACCGCGGGTTGCCCCGGTAGGCCCCGTCAGGCAGGTGGTCCCCTCCAGCGTCGGGTAAGTCTTGCGATCGCTCCCCCAGCTTTCTTTGCTTTCCCCTATTTTCTTCGCTTTTCCCTGCTCTTAATCGCGGCTGCGCTAGGCAAGGCCCCGCGCGCCCTGGGAAGATGACCCCGAAGGCGAGTGGGAGAGCTGAGAAGGATCGCGCTGAGAAGGAGCGGGCCGGGTGGAGCGAGCTGGAGGAGGCACAGAGGGCGCTGGAAGAGCAGGAGCGACACCCATGGGAGAAGGCCGCTAAGAAGCGGACGTCGGAGGAAGCCCACGAGGAGGAAGCGAGTCGGATGCCCAGAGGGGACGGTTTGACTCCGGACCAGCCGGTCTAGGAGAAGAGGTCAAAGGGGGTGCACGACCCCGCGCGGCGGGCGGCGGCGGCGGCGAAGGAGACGACGCCGAGGGCTGATGACGTGCCGATAGGGCCCGACGTCACGTCGCCCGAGGCCCACGGCCCACCGCCGGAGTCGACGGCCCCGGAGGGCAAGGAGAGAGACGCCAGTGATCCGGCCGACGGGAGATCCGGCATGTGCGCAATGGCAGGTGGCGAGGTGCCGGAGGTTGAGGTCCCAGCCTAGAAAGGCCCACCGGGGGCTGACTCGTCGAAGGAGCCGGTCGGGATAACCGCCACGCCGTCCGGGAGCGCGCCATCAGGAAGAGACGGCACTGTTGTCGTGCCGGCGCGGGGCTCTGCCGCGACTAGGACCGACTCCAGCTCCAGAACCCGTCCGCAGGAGAGCTGGGTCGTGGCTGGTGGAACCCCCAGCGGGGGGTGGGGCACTAGCTCTTTGGGAGCCGGAGTGAACGCCCTCATTGTGGAGTTTGCCGACTGCCGTGACAAGGAGCTGCAGGCGGCGCAGGCGGCCTGGGATCGGCTGATCCACCTTGAGCAGTCCGTTGCGGTAGGCTGCCAAACTCTGCCCTTTCTCTTTTGCACTTCTCCAGTGGGGGTGCACGAGCGCACCCACTGGGTGTAGCCCCGAGAGTCGGGCCGGCTGGGAGGCAGCCGGGTCGGGTCTAATTGTGGCAGCCCTTGACCTTGTCTTTTTGTAGAACCATCATGATCGCCGGGCGGTCTCGTTCAACACGCTGCTAGGCGGTTCCGGGAGGCCGAAGGCCGGCTGACCAGCATCGGAGCGGATCTGAAGGGTATGGTGTCGTTACACTCTTTCCAGTAGGGGCGCGCGAGCGCACCCACTGGGTGTAGCCCCCGGTATTCGAGCCGGCGGAGCCGCCGACGGGTCGAATCCTTTTGCTTTTTTCTTCTTTATCTTCCATTTTCCTGATGACGGTGTTGTCGGGCCTCGCAGCCTCCATCGATGAGTCAGCGGGTATCCGACGCCGTTTGGCCCGAGCCGGCCATCAGTGGGACCTTCTACGGGCGCAGTGTGCCCGGCTACGCCTAGAGGAGGACCGTCTATGGGCGGGCCAGGAGGAGCGTGAGGCGGCCCATAGCGCGGAGCCGGAACAGCAGGAGGCAAGCCATCGTGTAGCGTTGAAGGCGAAGGACGACCTGCTGGAGAAAGCGGCAGAGAATGCGCGGAGGTTGCAGGCGAAGCACGACCGTCGGGTCCAGGCTTGGTCGGCCAGGGAGTTGGAGCTGCAGGAGAAGGCGCATGCGGTGGATCAGCTCTTAGCTCGTAAGTTTACTCTGCTTTGCTTTTCTTCTTGTGCTGTCTTGGGGTAGCCTCTTCCTTCGTCTTACATCACACGCCCTTCCCCTCTTTCTCAGGACTTTCCCCGATACGCAAGAGGGCGCGGCGGCGGCCGTGGAGGCCCACCGTGAGGAGCAGCGGGCGTTGGGCGTCCACGTCGGGATGCTCGCCGCATGGACCGTTAATGAGGTGGGGATCGCCTCCAAGGTCCGCCTGAATGAGGTGGTCCGAGCCATGGAGTGTCTTCAGAAGGCTGGCCTGGTGCTGGTTCGCACCCTCTGGCCGGGTGCAGTGGAGCCGAGCTCCATGAGCCGGCTGTCGTGGTTGCTGGAGGCCGGAACCGCGCGGGTGAATGCCTGGAGAGCCTCCGCGGCGCGGGCCGGCGCGGCCATGGCGCTCCGCGTCGTGAAGTTCTGGTACTCAGGACTGGACCTGGAGTTGCTTGCGACCCAGTGTGCTGACACGAACGCGGAGTTGGAGGCCGTCGCCGATGCGCTAGCCGTTGTTTGTGACCTAGCATCCTTCGCTCTGTGGGACGAGTAGTTTCCGGAGCGGATGGCCGGCGGCGAGGTGGTCCCAGAAGACCAGTACGCACTGGCCTTTGACGACCTAGACGGTAGCGCCGGCGAGACGGATGACAAGGACGCCGCCTCCAGCACCGACGCCTACGCCGACCTCCAGCTAGGGGAAGACACAGGCGCGAAGGCCTGTGAGGGGCGAGCCGATGCTAAGGACGGATCCTCCACCTCGGCTGCTTCGGGCCGCGTGGAGGCCAAGGACGGGGCCTCCACTAGCTAGGGCTTGCTTTTGCTTTCCTGCTTCTCTTTTGGTTAGTTTGCAGTTCCACCCACTGGGGGTTTAATGTAATGAACAAGTGGCCGTGGGCCTTTATGCTTTTGTGTATGAATTCATGCTTTGCATCTTGCTGAAACGAAAAAGTTGTGCGTGCCGACTCGTCCATGGCTCTTCGTCCCTTTGACCCCGGTGCTGCCAAAATTTCGTCCCCCTCGGTTTCAACCCCGCCAGCTAGGGCGAGTAGGGTATGTGGCTGGGACGAGGCATCGGCCTTAGGGGAGTCAGTCGTGCGGTTTAGGGTTGTGGGGACGCTTAGCTAGGGCGAGTACGGTAGAGGCCGGCTAGAAACGGTAAATTACCAGGCTAGACCGAGCCGGCCACCCCCTTGTAGGCAGCGTTAGTGTGCATTAAGTTTCTCGTCCTAGGATCCTGCTAGCCAGACAGCCGGGAGCCGGTCTGTAGCTGGGCGGGGAGGGAGAGGTTGGCTTAACCCACATTACTTGATCGACTTTGGGGGGGGGGGGGCTAGGCCAGTCGGCGAGCCCCCGGGTCCAAGGATCCGGACCCGAGAGCCTGCTCGGGGAGCGATATGATTAGACGGAATTGAAAAAGGCATGCCCCAAGTGCTGCTTGGGACACCCGCTACATTCATTAGACCCAAAAGGGGGGGATACATACATACACTGGTTGTTTTAGCAGTAAAATTGACGGAGGAGCGCCGCGTTCCACGGGCGCTCCGTCTCCTCGCCGGAGGCGTCTCTCCAGCGCTTCTGTGACTTCTGGGCGTCTATCAGATAGTACGCGTTGTTGTGCAATGCCTTGCTGACTCTGAACGGGCCCTCCCATGGGGAGGACAGCTTGTGCTGGCCGGCGGTTCGCTGGATCCTCCTAAGCACCAGGTCTCCTTCGCAGAAGGAAAGGGGCCGGATCCGCTTGATGTGGTAGTGCCGGAGCTTCTGCTGGTAGATGGCCGTTCGGCTCAGGGCTAGCTCACGTGCCTCTTCGAGTAGGTCGACGCCGTCTTCTCTTGCTTCTTTTGCGTCCGCCTCCGTGTACAGGGTGACGCGAGGCGAGTCAAACTCGATGTCCGTGGGGATGACCGCCTCAAACCCGTACACGAGGAAGAAAGGGGTGAAGCCGGTTGAGCGGTTGGGTGTGGTTTCTGAGGCTCCACAGGACGGCCGGCAGCTCTTTGATTCAGCAGCCGGATGAATGCACGAGCAGCGCCATGAGTCGGGGTTTGATGCCGGCCAGGATCAGGCCGTTTGCCCTCTCCGCCTGGCCATTCGATTGTGGGTGGGCCACTGACGCGAGGTCGAGCAGGATGCCCTCCTTGGAGCAGAAGATCACCATCGCGCCCTTGGCGAAGTTGGTACTGTTTTCGGTGATGATGCTGTGGGGGACTCCATAGCGGACCGTGATATCTTTGACGAACCGGACGGCGGTGGGGCCGTCCAGCTTCTTGATGGGCCTGGCCTCGATCCACTTAGTGAACTTGTCGACGGCAACCAGTAGGTGCGTCATGCTGCCTCCTGCGGTCTTGAATGGGCCCACCATGTCGAGCCCCCAGACGGCGAAAGGCCATGAGAGGGGGATGGTTTTGAGGGCTCTAGCCGGCAGATGGCTCTCCGTGCTGAAATGAGGGCAGCCCTCACACTTGTCGACTAGCTGCGTTGCCTCTTCCAGGGCGGTTGGCCAGTAAAAGCCGTGGCAGAACGCCTTGGCCACCAGGGCCCTTGAGGCGGTGTGTTGTCCGCACTCGCCCTGGTAGATGTCTTGGAGGATCTCTTGCGCTTTTTCTGACTCGACGCAGCGCTGGAAGACACCGGTTGCGCTGCGCTGAACCAGCTCGTGGTTGTTGACGGCGTAGGCGGGGGACCGACGCTGGATTTGCCAGGCCGCAGCCTCGTCTGAAGGGAACAAGCCGCGCATTAGGAAGGCTAGGATGGGCTGGGCCCACGATGGTGCCGAGCCGGGAGCCGTCTCCAGCTCGGGCTGGGAGCCGGGGGCAGCCGGAGCCCCCGGGCTCGTCGCGGGAGCCCATGGGACAGGCTCGCTAGTGCCCGGGACCAGGTCGGTTGAGGGTGCATCCACTGCCATCATGATGGCTACGGGGTCGGAGTCGGCCGCCACGAAGGTGAAAACGGTCGCCGCTGGGCGAGCCGGCGGGACGGGAGGAGCCGGCGGAGCCCCCGGACCTGAGGAGGAGCCGGCGGGGTACGTGGGCACGAAGATGGACTTCGACTCGGCGGATGGCCTGATCGACGGCTTGCTCAGTTGCTCGAGGGAGTTGCCGGTTGGGATGGCTTGGTGGGTGGAGCCGATTTTCGCTAGAGCGTCTGCCGCCTCGTTGTCCGCTCGGGGAACGTGGTGGAACTCGCAGCCCTCGAAGGAGCCAGAGAGCTGCTGGACGAGGAAATGGTAGCTAGCCATGTTTGCGTTCCTGGCGTCCCATTCGCCAGAGACTTGCTGCACTAAAAGGTCCGAGTCGTCGAAGCTAAGGATACACTGGATGCCGATTTCCCTTGCGAGATGGAGGCCGTGGACGAGCGCCTCGTACTCGGCCACGTTGTTGCAGGCGGCGAAGTGGATCTGGAGCGCGTACATGAGCTGGTCCCCTTTCGGGGACGACATCACGATGCCGGCTCCCAAGCCGTTCTGCATCTTTGAGCTGTTGAAGTGCATGCGCCAGTGCGTGGAGTCCGGAGGAGGAGGCACAAACTGGGTCTCGGCCCAATCGACGAGGAAGTCGGCCACCGCCTGCGATTTGATGGTTGTGCGCGGCTCGTACTGGATGTCGTGGTTGGCCAACGCGATGGCCGATTTGGCGATCCGGCCGGTGGCATCCCGGCCGCTCATGATCTCGCCGAGCGGGGCCGTGCTTACTACGGTGATGGTGTGCTCCTGGAAATACTGCTTCACCTTCTTCGCGGCAAAGTACATGCCATAGCACATCTTCTGGTAGTGGGGGTAGTTCTGCTTGGAGGCGGAGAGGACCTCACTCAGGTAGTAGACGGGGCGCTGTACCGGCAACGCCTTGCCTTCCTCGGGCCGCTCCACCACCAGGACGACACTGACCACGCGTGTGGTTGCTGCTATGTATGTGTCGGAATTAGGGCTCCGCGGACCCAAGAAGGTTCGAACTCTGGATGTGTGTGAAGATCTCAACCAGCTCTAGCCTCAAGCTCGCCACCCCGCGGCCAAGCCTCATCGAATACGTGCGAGCGGGCAAGAAGATGGACACAGAGATTAACCCAGGTTCGGGCCACCTTGCGGTGTAAAACCCTACTCCTACTTTTTGTGGATTGGCCTCGCGAGGAGGTTTGGCGATGAACTAGTACTGTGGTTGAGCGACCTCGTGAGGGCTCAGAGGTGAGGATGGATCGATCCCTTCTACGGTGGATGTTGGTCCCTATTTACAGTGGCCTTGGTCCTCTTGCCTTATTGCACAGGCGGGAAGGGATCCCACAACGGCCAAATTTGAAAGGGGACAAGAGGTACATCTTATCCTGACAGAAAGTGGTCTTCGCCTGCAAAGCTTCTGGGCGTGACGCAGAGGTGGGCTCGGCGATGAAATCCATCCTGCCGAGCTCGTGGTCCTGGTCTCGTTGCACTGGAATTGAAACCTTTGGGGGAACCCGCGCACGTCCTTGCCTCCTTAGCAATAAAGAGGAAATTGTCCCCTCTGCGCCCGCTGGCGCCCGCCTGGCCTTGGTCGTCATGGCTCACGTCATCGCAGCCTCTTGAGGCCGGGTACCTGCATAGAAATCTTCGCTCCTCGGGAGGCAGCCTGGGGAGGCTACTCCTCTTGATGTCTTGGCGTTGTTCGCCTCGCGAGTCCGGGGCCCTCGCGAGGGTCTTGTCTTGGGGGGTTTGCTGCTAGGACGTACTAGGACGTCGAGGTGGGCCATGCGCTGGGCCGCAGGCAGGCAGATCTGGGTACCCCCGATCCAAGAAGGCCAACAGTAGCCCCCGAGCCCAAGGCACGTTCGGGTTGGCTTCGGGGCGAAGCCAAGGAAGGAAGGTCGAAGCGTCGTGGACCCCAAGCGCCTGCGGGCCAGGCTCGACGCGTGGCACGTGGCAGGACGCGGATGCCTCCGCTCCCACGTCGCCTTGGCAACTGCCCAGTCTGACAATGGCCTGGCACCCGTTGCTGAGCCATCATTGCTCTTCTTCCTTGCACTTTTGCTTCCCTGCTCAGATCCCCTTTCCTTTTCACATAGCTATCCTTCCTCTTTCTCCCCCTACCCCAAGGATTCTTCAGATGGCACCTGTCGGGAAGTCGAAGTCTGAGGCTCAGGCCTCGGCCTCCTCTTCCCCCTTATTGGCGCTTATGGCATCCACCATCGCCAAGGAGGGGGACCTCGCCCCAGCACTTCCGTTGACGGCAGGCGACTCCAATGAGTGGGGGCAGAGCTTGGTCTGGTGCGGCTCTACGGAGCAGCGCACATTGGACAAAACAGTCTACTTCTTCCTCCACAGCGTCTTCTCCGGGCTCGCCCTGCCCTTCTCGGGGTTCTTCACCGCCATCCTTGAGCATTACGGGATCCATGCCCTCCATCTTTAGCCCAATTCCATCTTGCTCTTGTCTGTCTTTGCCTTCTACTGCGAGACCTTCGTAGGCATGAGGCCCTCAGTGGCCCTCTTCCGCCACTACCTCAGCCTGCGGCTGCACGACGGCGCGCACCGGTTCGCGTGTGTCTCCTTCGTCGTGGTCCAGAGCGGGAATGTGCTCTTGAAGGCCGGGAAGAAGGTGGAAGGCTTCAGGAACCGCCGGGTCTTCTTGGATGCCCAGGGCCTCGATCCGCGCCTGGAGCTCCTGACGGAGCTGCCCGAGAAGACCCTCGCGTGGGGCTCCGCGAAGCTCGCCGACCCGGGCGAAGCCCGTCTTGGAGCAGATCTCCCTCGACATGGAGGCTAAGAAGCTGACCGGGGCGATGATAGTGAAGGAGTTCCAGACACAGCGCCTGGCGCCGCTCCAGTCGCACTCGAGACCCATGTGGGAGTACCAGGGTGCGGAGGACAACATCAGGCTTCGATCCGCCATCCTGACAGTCGAAGAGCTTGGCAGGGCCTTGGCTACCCTGCTCCACAGCGATCCTGGAGGGCCTCCCCGAGGCCTACACCCCGCTGTACCGCCATGACGACAGGGAGGAGCTGGTTGCCGCCATGCCCGCCTTTGACGAGCTGGGGCTCACGCCGCCCGAATTCTCCCGTGCTGGTGTCCTCCGGCGACACTAGCGGCAAGGAAGACTCGGAGGAGACTGAGGACGATGACCTGGAAGAGATGTCCTCCCCCGTCGTCGAGCAAGCTCCTCCGCGATCTCGAAGACGACGACGATACCGATGAGCCATAGACTCCCCGCGCTTCGCCAGTGTCCTTAGAAGGTCAGGGCCTACCCCCCAGACCACGCGGGCATCTGGTCGGGCGACCCAGAGGAAACGCGCAGCCGCACCTCCTCCGGAGGACTCCCCACCCTCCAGCAGGGCGATTGAGGCGCCGGTCTCATCCCCGTCCGAGCCGCAGCCGAAAGGCGGGGTGGCCGCTGCTGGGGCACACGTGGCCTCTCCGGCAGTGGCCCCTCAGGGCGATCTCGCCACCTCTCCGGGCGGCAGCGCCACGCCGAAGAAGGGCGGGAGCGTCCCGACCATCGCCGATGTGGAGAGGAAGAGGAAGTGGATTGCACCCGAGGAGTAAGTAACCTGACTCGCCTTTGGTCGATTATAGATTGCGCGCGTACTCACGGCCCCTTGTCCTCTCGATGGCCAGGGGTGACGACGTGCCGAAGAAGAGGAAGGCGAGTACCTGTGTGATGGGGGTAACTTGCACCGAATGAATCTCCGGAGGCCATCGCATGAGAAGGCCAAACACCAAGGACCCCAGGAGGTGACGCGAACGGGGCTGGCCCACGACACAGAGCTCAGTCATTGGGTTTATCGACGCTGCAGGGACGGACCCAAGCACAGATGCCGTGCCCAGTCTTCTCATGCGACAAACCCGAGGAAAAACACCCGGTGCGTGGCTCCCGCGACAGCGAAGCGCCGAACTGCGGTAATACGAACCGGGCCGTGCGCCCTGACTCACCCACTCTCGATTAGCTCATGCGAGGACAAAGCACCAAGGACCCCGGGAGGTGACGTGCATGGGACTGGCCCGTGAGACAGAGCTCGGTCGCTTGGATTTATCAACGCAGCAGGGACGGACCCGAGCACAGGTGTCGTGCCAGCCCTTAATCATGAGGCGGTCGAGGGCGGGGTTGTTAGGGCGCAGCGAAATTCATGGTGACGAAGCACCGGGCATGCAGGTTGGAATACTTAGAAAACTCATCAAATGCAGAACCAGTTCTGATACATGCGCAAAACGATACAGCTGCAGGAGCGGGCCCTAACAGCTTGAGGATGATGCAGCCCGAGGGGTGCCCTCAAATGAACAAACCAAAAGGTCACCTGGTACTGATGCTGCTGAAGCGTTGGGGTAGTTATTGAAGCTTGATCGTCATGAGCCTGAGGGCTCCGGAGGCTCGAGGGGCCCGCGAGACCTAGTGGGCTCGTGAGGGTCCGGGACCTCTTGAAGGACCGCGCGGCGTCGGGCCTCATGAGACACGTGCACGGCCTCCGCGAAGTGTTGGTACGTGGCGCCCACGTTCACAAGGCCAAAGGGCATGCGGACATAGCTACAGGGGTAGCCCCCACCGCGGCCGACACGCGACAGCCAGAAGAGGCCCTGTGATGCGGCCCTATTGTGGCCCGGGATGTTGACGCAGACGCTTAGCCCGCCGCCCACGTCGGGGGCGGCAGCTGCACTGGGTGGTGCGGGGCGACGGTCGCCGTGCATGGCCCGCGCCTCCTGAACATCCTCGATCGCGTTGGTGATGAACTCCCGTGTGCCTGGCGCCTCGCGTCGTGCTCCTTGCTTGTGGGCGTGCGCGTCGAAGCACGCCTCCAAGTGGTTCCCGAGCACCTCCCTCGTCGCACCGGTCAGGTCGGAAGCTCTCCAGGTGGAAGCCCCCGAGCCCACCCTGAGGGAAGTGCCAGGCACGCCTTCCTATGTGGGAGGGAGAGGCGCCCTAGTAGTGGACACGGGGCCTGAGGCGCCATCTTTGGGGATCTCTGTCCCCTGACGGCTCTTGGGGAGGAGCTGCTTCTTCTTCTTGGGTGTGTCCTCCGGAGGCAGGATACCGCGCTCGTCGTAAGAATTTTCAGCCGCCGCGGCCTGGTAAGCGCATTCGAGGGAGCAGAGTGCATCCTTCCCATCGCAGGCGACCGTGATGACACCACTGCACCCTGGCATCTTGAGGACGTAGTAGCCATGGTGGGTTGCCACCATGAACTTGGCGAGGGCAGGGTACCCGAGGATGGCATTGTACGGGAGGTGGATGTGGGCGACGTCGAAGTCGATGAGCTCGGTGTGGTAGTTATCGCGCTTGCCGAAGGTGACTGGGAGGCGCACCTGCCCCAGGGGAATGGTGGAGCCATCGGTCACTCCTGAGAAGGGCCTCGTCGGCATGAGCTGATCATAGGGCACCTGAAGCGTCTCGAACGTCTCGACAGAGAGGACACTGAGCCCAGCGCCACCGTCAATGAGGGTCTTCGTGACAAGAACATTGCGGATGGTGGGCGTGCAGAGCATCGGGAGCACGCCTGCGGCCGCCGATCACTTGAGGTGATCCTTGGAGTCGAAGGTAATGGCGTACTGCCACCACCTGAGGGGACGCGCGGCCTCGAGCTTCGGGAGGGCTGTGTTCATCTCACGGGAGAACTACTTGAAGATGCGGTTCGAGGCAGGGACCTGAGCACCGCCAAGGATGCACGCGATCGCACGGGGCTCCTGGAAGCCCCCAGCCCCATCATCCTGCCAGTTATTGTCATTTCTCCTTGGTGGCGGTGGCAGCGGAGGGAGGCCAGCATTGCCCTGAGGATGGGCCTCGAGAGGCTGATCGCGCCAGGGTCCGCCGCGAGGCTCGTCACTCCAGCGGTCCTCACGAGGCTAGTCGCGCCAGTCCTGACGTGGGTCACGGTTGTCCCAATGGCCTCTGCTGCGCCCCCCTCCACGGCCATTGCCACGGTCGCCGCGCTTGGGGCGGCGGTCGTGGCGGTCGTCGCAAAGCGCCCTGAGCTCCTGACAGTCATTGGTGTTGGGGCTCTGAGTGTGGTGGAAGATGCAGAACGAGCGGTTGCCCTTGGGGGGCTCATCATGGTCACGACCGCAGTTCATCTCGGGCTCTGCTGCCATCGCAGCAGTGCCTTTGCGCTTCGCCTCCTTAGCCTTGGCGTTCTTGTCATCAGGGTTTGCCTTCGGAAGCTCGAGGAGGGAGAGGCGGCCCTCTTCGGCCCTTGCGCACTTGTTCGCCAGGTTGAACATCTCCAGGGCTGAGCACAGATCGTCATGGGTGGCGAGCTCCTCTTTCATCTTGACGTCCCTGACGCCATCGGTAAAATGCCGAGATGATGGCCTAATCCGACGCCTTCGGGATTTTGAGGCGAACGTTCGTGAAGCGCTGTATGTACTTGTGCAGGGTCTCGCGCGGCTGTTGCTTCACGCGCCGCAGGTCGTTCACTGCAAGGGTGCAGTCACGGGTGCCCTGGAAGTTGGCGATGAAGCGCTCGCGGGGTTCGTCCCAGGAGGAGATCGATCCCTCCGGGAGGTTAAGGAGCCAGGAGAGCATGCCACTCTTGAGAGCCATGGGGAACTAGTTTGCCATGACTTTGTCGTCACCGCTCGGCGCCTCGATGCTCAGCGCGTAGAGCTAGAGGAACTCCTTGGGGTCGGGGGTGCCATCGTAGCCTCGAGGCAGGTCCGTCTTGAACTTGCCGGGTCAGGTGACAAGGCGCAGCTCCGGGGTGAAGGCGCGGCATCCTGCTGCACTCACAGGCGCAGCGCTTGTGAGGGGAGCTCGGTCTTGTCGTCCGTGCGCCGCAGCCTCCGGTGGCGCACAGTCTTGATGCCGGCGCAGCAGTGCGGGGAGCGCACATGCGTCACCTTGTGGCCACAGCACCACCTAGCAGCTTGCTTGATCCCGTTCCAGCGCCGGCGCCCCATGTGGCAGGTTGCGTGGGCGCGCTTCGCGTTTGGGCTCGGGGTCGGCGTTGTGCAGAGAAGGAGGAGGAGGTGCGCCGTGAGCCACATCGCCCGCCTAGGAGGGCGGGGGACAGAGCGAGTGGGAGGGCGCCGGGACCTCGCCGGCGGCGTTGATGAGCTCGGCGATGCGACCAAGCCAGTCGTCATAGCGATCGTCGGCGGGACGGTAACGCAGCAGCTCACGCGCCATGAGCAGCACAGCCTGCGCGTTCTTCGGCCCGTGGCGAGCGTGGGAGGAGAACGCCGTGGCGGGAGCGACGGACAAAGTAGCTATGCGGCCATCGCAACGCGCGGTGGATGGCTGCGACGAGTCCTGCTGCTCGTGAGCGGCTGGGTCAGTGGCAGCGATAGCTGCGGGAGAGGCGGAGCGGCATGGGACGCCGCGGCCCACGGGCGCCGTCTGGGCAACGCGGGCAGCCTGGCGCTCGGCGTGGACTAGGCGGGCATCGGCCATGGGAGCGACGAAGTGGAGACGAAGCAAAACTGGAGGGAGGATCATGACACGCCCGTACCTAGCGCGCCAAATGTCGGAATCGTGGCTCCGTGGACCAGGGCATGTGTGAAGATCTCAACTAGCTCTAGCCTCAAGCTCGCAACCCCGCGGCCAAGCCTCGTAGAATACGTGCGAGCGGGCAAGAAGATGGACACATAGATTTACCCAGGTTCGGGCCACCTTGCTGTGTAAAACCCTACTCCTGCTTTTGGCGGATTGGCCTCGCGGGGAGGTTTGGGGATGAACTAGTACAGTGGTTGAGCGACCTCGTGAGGGCTCAGAGGTGTGGATGGATCGATCCCTTCTATGGTGGATGTTGGTCCCTATTTATAGTGGCCTCGGTCCTCTTCCCTTATTGCACAGGCAGGAAGGGGTCCCACAACGGCCAATTTTGAAAGGGGACAAGAGGTACATCATATCCTAACAGAAAGTGGTCTTCACCCGCAAAGCTTCTGGGCGTGATGCTGAGGTGGGCTCGGCGATGACATCCGTCCTGCCGAGCTCGTGGTCCTGGTCTCGTTGCATTGGAATGGAAACCTTTGGGGGATCCCTTGGAAACCCGCGTACGTCCTTGCCTCCTTAGCACAAAAGAGGAAACTGTCCCCTCTGCGCCCGCTCGTGCCCGCCTGGCCTTGGTCATCATGGCTCACGTCATTGCAGCCTCCTGAGGCCGGGTACCTGCATAGAAATATCCGCTCCTCGGGAGGTAGCCTGGGGAGGCTACTCCTCTGGAGGTCTTGATGTTGTTCGCCTCGCGACGCCGGGGCCCTCTCGAGGGTCTAGTCTTGGGGGGTTTGCTGCCAGGCCGTACTGGGCCGTCGAGGTGGGCAACGCGCTGGGCTGCAGGCAGGAAGTTCTGGGTGCCGCCGATCCCAGAACACCGACAGTATGCGGACATAGGCTCCTTCTCAGTCGGCGCGGCCAAGACGGGCACGCTGGAGAGGGCGCGTTTGACGTCGCGGAACGTTTCGTCCGCCTGGTCGGTCCATTCAAACTTGGCCAGCTTCTTCGTAGGGTCAAGGCCCTGCTCGAGCTTGGTCGCCTTCTTCATGAGTTGGTAGAGGGGCAACGCCTTCTCGCCCAGCCGGCTGACGAACCGGCTGAGCGAGGCAAGGCAGCCGGTGAATTTCTGAACGTCGCGGAGCCGGGCCGGCTTGTGCATGCGCTCGTGGCCTTGATCTTCTCCAGGTTGGCCTCGATGCCATGCGCGGACACGAAGAAGCCGAGGAGTTGGCCGGCTGGCACGCCGAACGCACTTCTTCGGGTTGAGCCGGATCTTGTACTCGCACATGTTGGAGAAGGTTTCTTGTCGTCAAGGAGGCTGAGGTGCTTCTTGGTCTTGACGACGATGTCTTCCACATAGACGTGGATGTTCCTGTCGATTTGGGATAGGAGCCATTTTTGCATGCAGCGCTGGAAGGTGGTGCCTGCGTTCTTCAAGCCGAATGACATGGTGACGTAGTAGTAGGCCCCAAAGGCGGTGATGAAGGAGGTCTTCAGCCGGTTGGCCGGGTCCAGCTTGATCTGGTGGTAGCCGGAGTAGGCATCCAGGAAGGATAGCAGATCGCAGCCGGCCATGGAGTCGATCACTTGATATATCCGGGGCAGGGCAAAAGGGTCCTTGGGACACGCCTTATTCAGGCTGGTGTAGTCGATGCACATGCGCCAAGTCTTGTTTTTCTTCAGCACCAGGACTGGGTTGGCCAACCAGTCCGGGTGGTAAACTTCCATGATGAAGCCGGCTGTGAGCAGTCGGGCGATCTCTTCTCCTATAGTGTGCCACTTCTCCTCTGAGAAACGGCGTAGGGGTTTCTTGACCGGTTTCGCATCCGGACGCACGTGAAGTTTGTGCTCGGCGTACTTCCTCGGAACACCCGGCATGTCTTTGGGAGATCACGCAAAGATGTCCCGATTCTCACGGACGAAGTCGACGAGCTCGCCTTCCTATTTGCTGCTGAAGTTGGCGCCAATGGTGACGCACTGCATGGGGTTGGCCGGTTCGAGTGGCACCAGCTTCGTGTCCTTGGATGGCTGGAACATTGCCTCGCTGGCCGACTGGGACGGGGGAGTCGGTACGGCCGGCTGCTCGGTGGCGTGGGCCACGAGCCGGTCGAGCTGGCGTTTCTCCTCCGCGATCACCAGTGCCTCGGCCAGCTAGCTGCTGTCGCGTGCGCACTCGATCGACTTCTTGTAGTTGCCGTCGACGGTAATGATGTGTAACGCCCAAGATGCGACCCTATCCTTATTTTCGCTTGAGGGCCTCGATAGGGATAGAAGTGCATCTCGTCATTTCGCAAGAATGGATATCATTATAGGTACATGTAAAGAAGAGATGAGTATATGGAATTGGCTTACAATCGCCACAAGCTAAATCAATATCACATCAATACAACATCATATTCAATCATCATACAGAAGACCAGGGTCTGACTACGGACGAAATCAAACGATAAAATGACATCCATCCTTGCTATCCCAAGCTGTCGGCCTGGAACCCATCCTAAATCGATGATGATGAAGAAGAAGAACTCCAAATCAAACAGGCATCGCTCTCACGTCAATGCATCGCATTACCTATACCTGCAACTGTTGTTGTAGTAATTTGTGAGCCACAGGAACTCATCAATCTCATTTCCAAGGGTATCAAGACTAGCAAAGCTTAATGGGTGAGATATGGTTATGTGGTGAGGTTGCAGCAAGCACTAAGCATTTATTTGAGTGGCTAACTTACGAGTACAAGAATAAGGGGGATGATCGTCGCATAAACGGTCGTGAACTAGTAATGATCTCTAAGAGATGCTGAACACCTACTTACGTCAAACATAACCCCACCATGTTCTCTCTCGGTTTAGAAATCACGAGAAGAGACAGTCACGGTTACGCACATGGTTGGTGTATTTTATTTGAGTTTACTTTAAGTTGGCTATGACCGGGTGTTAAACAAAGTTTCCAAGTTGCCACGTAACCGCGGGCACGGCTTTCTGAAAGATTCAACCCTGCATGGGTGCTCCAACTCATCCATCACAAACTAACTACACGCCACGGGAATAACCTCGACCACGAATCCCGTGATTTACTAGGCAATTCCATTGGAAAACCTCAACATCGAGATAGCCCGAAGTATTCTTGGAATTCCTCGCAGAAGACGTTCGAGAAAGGTAAAACAAATCCAGGAAGGCCTCCCTATGAGCCAGATCCGCATCTAGAGCCGTGCGCTCTCTATCTACGGGCATCATCCGTATATGCGAAGTGGGCGGTAGCCTGAAAATGCCTCGAGTTGCCCCGAGGTGGCACCGCCGACTGCTAGGTAGGTGGACCAACACTCATGAGGAGCACTGGCCCGGATTGTTGATTAAAGATCCGCGGGTGCCGGTGGGTCCCAGTGCAATTTTATTAGTTATTAGGCAAATGGTAAAACCAATGCTGGGCCTTGCCAGACGAGTTTTATCCCAAAACGAAAATCAAGGGGGTTCCCATAACAACCCCGAGCATGTTAGGAGCGCAAAATATGGAACATAACACCGGTACTCGGAACTAGTGCGGCAAAAGTGGAACAAAACACCGGGCAAAAGGCCAAGCCTTCCACATTTTACCAAGTATATATGTCCATTAAATTAGCAATAATATTGTGATATCTCAAAAACATCCATGTTGGCACATGGAAACAATTGCACCTGCAACTAGCAGCGCTATAAGAAGGGCTGAGCAAGCGGTAACATAGCCAAACAATGGTTTGCTGGGATGTGGAAGGGTTAGAGGCTTTTCATGGAAATTTGGGAGGCTCGAGAAATTTGTGGTAGGTAGCGAGACATTGCGATAGAAACTAGACAACTAGCATGGCAATGATAGTAATGGTATCCAGGGAAATTGTCATCTTGCTTGAGATCCCGCTTGGAAGAAGATCGAGTCCATGAAGAAGACGAACCAACGTAGTCAAACGAATCCTCACACTCCGAACGCTTTCAGAACTCTATCGAGAAGAAGCAATCCGGAAACAACAATCAACACATGATAAACACCACAACATATGCAAGACATGATGCGCAAACAAATATGATGCATGTCCGGTTTAATTATGCATGACATGGCAAAGCACACAATCAACTTCTACACACATTAAGTGAAGCTCAATATGCAACGAGTTGCATATTGACGAAACTGCACATTCGAATTATTTAGTTCACTCTCGTTTAGGTACTCTTCAACATTAAATGTTGTTTAACATGGGTGGTCAGGGCATAGGTTGAAGAAGGAATTACACAATTTAAATGGAGAGGGAGAACATACATGCAACAAAATAATAACTCTCCATATTACGAGAAAGGTGGCTAATGTTGTTTAACTATATAATCATTTTAAATGTTTTTTTATCATGGCAAGAGGTGAAGCATGAACAACTACATCAACTAGGCATTTTAAATGAGTTCGGAAGCAACACATAGCATTTTCGAAGTGACCTCATATGCAATTATGAATTTGGTCCAGATCTTTCCTAAACATATTATATATTTGTTAAACAGGAAAATAAAGTGTGCCATGAGATTCTACACTTTTTTCTAAGCAAGTTACATATGTAGAACATTTTAAACGGAGCTACGGTTGTCTAGTTATGATAAAAACCGTTTTTAGCATGACGTTCGCGCAAATTTAAACAAATAGCAATTTTAAACATTTTAAACATGTGTGAAAGTTGGATATTATGAATCTACACAAAATTCTAAACATTTTTCATGTATAAGGTTTCTTAATCCGATGCACGATTGAGAAGTTATGATATGCATGAACTTAGGTTTTTTTCTGCAAATCGGTTATTCAGTGGATAATTAGCAAAATTCGTAGACTGTAAAAAAAAATATGAATGGGCTGAATTCTGCAACAGAGGTCCATTAGGCAACCTGCGCAGGATAGCAAATAACGCCAATAGGCGTCTGTTAGCAGGGAAACTGAGTTGGGCTCACCTAGCGGCCATGGGCCGGCTGGTGGAGTGGCTCGCTAGGCTTTGGGCACAGGGCCTTGAGCGCTGTGGCCGATGGCAGGCCGCGGATGGGCCTCGAGGCGCGATGGCTGGCGCAGCCCAGGAGCGGTCGCCAGGTCAACGCGAGCGGAGCTCGCCTCCCTCGTGCTCCCGCACGAGGAGTCCATGGTTACGGTTGCAGGGAGCAGGCCGTACACGGAGGGGCCGGGACCGACGGGAATTGATGGATCTGGGCCTCCCGCACCGGATCCGGGCAACGATGATGGTCGGGTGGAGCTCCATGAGCGACGGCTGGAATGGGCTGGCCATGGCGGCTCCTGGCTTCTCCGGCGGGCTTCGGCCGCCTGGGAGGAGGGGGCTCCGATCGGCAGAGCACTGGCGCGAGGCTGCCATGGCGACGGGCAGCAGGAGGAGGTCGGGCGCCTCGGGTGCTAGGCGGCGGCGCGAAGCGGGCTCGTCCGGGCCCCAGATGGGCTCGTGCGGCCCGTGGATGGACTCCCAGGGCCGACGTGAGGTGGGAGGAGGAGAGGTGGCTGCGGGTGGCGGCTTGGGTGCACACGGATCCCAAGGCGGCTAGGGTTTCGTCCATTTTAGGCAGGGGAGCTATCTATTTATAGATAGGGGGCTTAGGGTTAGGGATTTTGCCCGAATTCGGGTCGTAGGATCGCGATCCGACGGCTCCGGAAGCGGAGGGGCCTAGCTGGGCTATTGGGCTGTGAAGAGGGGGTGTTGGACTGAGAAGAGAGGGAAGTTTGTAGCCCGTGACAAAGTTTTAAACACCGAAAAACGTCCGATAATAAACCGATGACGGTGTCGCTACGGTCTACTATTGGGGTATCAAACGACCTCCAATTGCGATGAAATTTGGCAGGCGGTCTACCTACACTATATTAAGACCGCGTGCCAACTTTCGACCCAATCCGAGAACATTTTTTGTGCGCTTTTAAAAGCATTTTTTAAACGATGTCGCGGGCGCGTGCGTGTGTGGTTGGTCTCGAAACGGTCAATGACATGAACGGAGAGAACCGGCAACTACGAACAGATGCTAGTTTTTTCGAAAACGAGTGACGAGGCTATGCAGATGATGCGAATGATGCGATGATGAATGCGACAAACAAAAGAATCACACGATGACAGCGGCATAAAAGGGGAATCTTCTGGAGCGTCGGTCCCGGGCTGTTACAACTCTCCTCCACTTACAAGAGATCTCGCCCTGAGATCTAAGACTGGGAAGGGGAAGAGGAAGAAGAAGGAAGAGGTAACTCTTAATTGCTTCTTTGACAAACGAGTGAAATCAACAAACCTTGAAGGTTGCAAAGAGATGAAGAATGACACGAGGAGCAAGCAAGAATTCAAAAGAAATTTCGGCAGCACTTCGGTAGGATAGAGAGACAAAATTTGATAAGATAGAAAGAACTTGAAAATGATGTAACAACCTCCGGTTAAATGGATAAGCAGGGAAGGAACATGATCTTGACAAACCAAGATGATGGGAGGAATAGAGCAACATCACAATGCCTCCGGAACACAAGAATGAAGCTAGATCATTGGAGAGAAGGGCATGGAGAAGAAAATGCCAACTTCTACCACAATGAAATTTGTAAAAGCGTCCTTAGAAAAAATGATTGAACGGAGTTGTTGGGAAATCAACAACGAAAAAATCTTGTTGTGGGCTTATGGAAAACATCTCAAAATTAAGAGGTGACAACCGGCCACTAATGGAAACAAAGATTTCTTGCGAGCATCAAGAGATGCAAAACTTCTTCCACCACGAGGATACACAGAGAACTTGGATCATTGATAAGCACCATGATAGAAACAATCCTTAGGAAATGCCTTAGGTTAAATCCATGCCAATGTAACTCCGAGAAAGGAATGATGGGTTTAACTATCTCACTCTTGATAAATTCTCTTCGAGACTCCTCGTGACTCAAGAATGCTATAACACCATCTCAAAAGATCATGAAGAAAGAATTGCACTTGAAATGCAAGATAAGAATACTTGAGGACCTCCAACAAAATCTTCAAGAACATTTGAGAATGAGAGAAATCTTGATGAACCTCCAGAAGAACTCCGAAACGAAAGGATGATAGAAAAGAATTGAAGGTTGCAAAATGAACAAGATTGAGGTCTTGCAAAGATTTAGATGAAGCTTCGCGAAGAGATACTTGAGAAACTTGGAACTCCAAAAAAGAAAAGATAAGCAACTAGAATTGAGAATTGGTATCATGAACAACTCCGGAAGAAAGAATTGACATCACCTTGATGAAACAAGAATAAGGATTATGTTATGCTTATCCTTCTTCAAGTTAAATTGATGACAAGCAACGGATTTAGCATACCACTTATTATTCTTGAAAATATTGAAGAGGGCTAACACGAACTTGAAGAACTCTTGGACGAACCACCGGTAAGAATTCACAAATGAATGAAGATACCATGAATGAAGGTACATGAGAACGAAGAGACCATGATCCGCCTAATAGAAAACTTCAACAAGGCACCGGAATAAGTGAGAGACGAACGAAGAGACCACAATTGAGAAGAATTTGAGAACGAAAGCTGAAAGTTGAGAACGAAGAAATCTTCTGACATGATGGCCTTCGGAGGATCGAGAAACGAAAACAGCTTGAATGCACTGAATAGACATGGAACTAATTACTCATGATCGAAAACAATTCAAGAGGATCACCACAAGATGAGATGACAAATCTTTAAATGAACGGAGAAAGATTTAAGAGAAACACTCCTTCGGTCTTCAACGCTGAGAAAGATGACGAGAAACAAAGCCATGAATTACTGAGACACCCCCGAACAAAGAATAAGGAAAGGTTGAGCCAATGATGAAAATAATTTGAAGCGATCTTGGAGATGGAATATGACTGATGAATTCATTCTTACGTCATATTGACAAGCACTTGAGGACATCTCTGGAAAGATAGAAGAGCCAGGTAAGATCATGTGGAAAAACATGTGGGTTATGAGCCCACTGAAGGAAACACCATTGAAACAATTGCTTAGAAAGAGAGATTGCACCGGTACAAAATTAAGAACTTGATGAGATTGAGAACCTCGAAATAATTTGAAAGGATTTTGAATGAACACATGAATCTTCTGTGATATCTTCACACTCCGGATAGAATACAGAGAGATGAATAAACAAGAGAGGCTTGGATAAGAATTTCCAACATGGGAAACCATTGAACGAACGATAAAGGATATGATGAACACCGAGAGCTTGAATTGAATCCACCGGTAAAGAAAAACAATAACGAAGAATGAAGAACAATGAACTTAGCACTTGAGCATCTTCACAATGAATCACCGGATAAAATACGGAAGAAATGATAGCGGAACCATCAATGAAGAGAAAGGCACTTGGATGAGAATTTAATTATTGATGAAAAAGGGAGGGAGGGTGGGGAAAAACAAAGAAAACTTGGGACGGATGAAATGAACCCCGGGAAAAAGAAAAGATGAGCATTGAGCTAGCAAATATTGATGATATTGAATTATCTTGAAGAGAAGCACACCGGTTGAAAAGAATTTCATGACAACTCCGGTTGATCAAAAGGATTAGCACTTCCCATAACACATGAGAACACCGCTTAGGAAAGATAAGAAATCACCACTTGACATCGAAGCAACTCGAATTACCATATTCCAACACAAAACAATGGATGAGGCTTTCGAATTAAGCCAGAAACAAATACATAACACATTATGCATCATTGGAAGGAAAATCCTAGGTAACTACTTGAATTCCCACCTAAGAACTTCCCAAATCTTTCTGGTTATGCAATCTGGCCCAACGGGTACACGGATAAATTATTGACTAAATCATTGAACTCCTAGCAATAATACTACCCACCGTGTATCACATCCGTCAACACAAAACCAGGGAAACCTCGGAAACTCATCTACATTAGAACGTCGTAATCACAACGATACTAAACATGACAGTGCATGTGATCCCGCTCCTCAGTACTGGGTGCCGCCACACTCTTCGCACCACGAATAGTATTGAAACAATTTCGAATATCCGCGTCCTGAGATACTAAGGAAACTGAACGATAGCGATGTGTCAAGAACCCCTTGGAGCTCAACTCCCCGGGTCCAATCCATACGTATGGGAGGCACCAAGAACAGAGTCCCGGTCACATCGACATCATAGAGGTTCCAAAATACCCGCGTGATCCTAAATTTTTTTGAGTGAGGAGAGGGTAGAATTAAAATTCCTAAGTCGTAATTCCTCACCAGAGCATAGAAGAGGAGTAAAAAGAATCCTACACTTCGATATAACTAGACTCAAAATAGTTTTTCTTTCTAGACTCGACTCAGCCAAGTTCGATCAATCAAGGGGGCTCCTAGGTTGGAACAGGCTCTGATACCAACTTGTAACGCCCAAGATGCGACCCTATCCTTATTTGGCTCGAGGGCCTCGACAGGGATAGAAGCGAATCTTGTCGTTTCGCAAGAATGGATATCATTACAAGTACATGTAAAGAAGAGATGAGTATATGGAATTGGCTTACACTCGCCACAAGCTAAATAAATATCACATCAATACAACATCATATTCAATCATCATACAGAAGACCAGGGTCCGACTACGGACGAAATCAAACTATAAAATGACATCCATCCTTGCTATCCCATCCTAGATCGATGAAGAAGAAGAAGAAGAACTCTAAATCAAACAGGCATTGCTCTCACGTCAATGCATCGCATTACCTGTACCTGCAACTGTTGTTGTAGTAATCTGTGAGCCACAGGGACTCAGCAATCTCATTTCCAAGGGTATCAAGACTAGCAAAGCTTAATGGGTGAGATATGGTTATGTGGTGAGGCTGCAGCAAGCACTAAGCATTTATTTGAGTGGCTAACTTACGAGTACAAGAATAAGGGGGATGATCGTCGCATAAACGGTCGTGAACTAGTAATGATCTCTAAGAGATGCTGAACACCTACTTACGTCAAACATAACCCCACCGTGTTCTCTCTCGGTTCAGAAATCACGAGAAGAGACAGTCACGGTTACGCACATGGTTGGTGTATTTTATTTTAGTTTACTTTAAGTTGGCTATGACTGGGTGTTAAACAAAGTTTCCAAGTTGCCACGTAACCGCGGGCATGGCTTTCTGGAAGATTTAACCCTGCAGGGGTGCTCCAACTCATCCATCACAAACTAACCACACGCCGCGGGAATAAGTTCGACCACGAATCCCGTGATTTCCTAGGCAATTCCATTGGAAAACCTCAACCTCGAGATAGCCCGATGTTTTCTTGGAATTCCTAGTACAAGACGTTCGAGAAAGGTAAAAGAAATCCAGCAAGGCCTCCCGGTGAGCCAGACACTACTGGAATCAGGTGCTTTGCAGTCCGCCACGGCGGACGGCAAAGGGTAGGTCCACTGACGGCAAAGCCTTTGCCGTCCGCCAGCAGACGACCAAAATTTTGGCACTGTGAACTCCGGTAAAGGGGTGCTTTGCCGTCTGCCTCGTCTCAGCGGACGGCAAAGACTTTTTGCCGTCAGCCTGCAGATGGCAAAGTGGCTGGATGGCCTATCACTGGAGTTAGCCCCGTTAGTGGCTAACGGTAGCCTTCACCGTCTGTCACTGACGACAAAGAGCTACGTACCGTTGTCGTCTGCCCCGGGACGGCCACGCCACACGGCCCTTTGCCGTCTGCCCCCGGACGGCCACGCCACACGGCCCTTTGCCATCTGCCCCCGGACGGCAAAGAGACCAAATGGCCCAAGGCCTGCAGCTCCCAGGTTGTATAGGGGACTGCCACGTGCCGCCTTTGCCGTCTATGGCAGACGGCAAAGAGGCAGTATTGCCCCTGTTTTTTCTATTTTTTGTTATATCCAACAACTTTCACAGGCAAAATATGATATATATATACATATATTTCAAAGAAACCATATTCTTGCCATACTGATGATCATCCAACAAACATACCAAATCAAAAGTATCAAATGTCACATTGTTCACCATATTACAATAGTTTCATCCATACATACATAGTTTCATCCATATGTAGCAAGTTTCACATTGTTCATCAATACAAAATCAAAAAAACAAGTAACACTAGCACTCCATCAACCACAAGCACTCCATCAATGCAAGCTTCCGTGAAGTGAATCTAATCTGCAAAATGGGAAATAAGTAAGTTAGATGAAGAAGACTAGAAGAAGAAGAAGAAGAAGAAGAAGAAGAGGAAGAAGATGAAGAAGCGTTTTTCTTCTCTTTCTCTTTCTCCTCTTGTTGTCATTTTGCAAGAAAATAAGCTAAGTATATGGCATTTATGAGGTTACCAAGTCTATTATGCCATTTTTGTGTTAACTAAGCTTATTATGTCATTGTGGAGGAAACAAAGCTAAGTATAGGTAATTCTGGAACTAAGTGAGCTTATTATCTCATTTTGTAGGAAGCAAAGCTAAGTATAGGTCATTTTAGAGCTAACTTAGGTAAAATAGGTCATTTTGGAGGTAAGTAAGCTTACTATGTCATTTTAGAGGAAACAAAGCTAACTTAGGTAAAATATGACATTTCTGAGCTAACCAAGGTTATTATGCCATATGTTCAGCTTCACTTTCGGTCTTTTGAGGTTTTCCTTAGAAAAACTCTCATGCTTCATGGTGTGTATGGTGCGCACTCACTCACACTTATGTGGTGGTGTATGTTGGTGGACACTACCTAACACTAATATTTCAACTGTTGGTGATGGTCATTTCCCCTTCTCCTCTCTCACAATATACCAAGGTATATATCGAGAGAAGGAGAAGAAGAAATGACCCCCGCGACAACAGTCGGGATTCCTCCATCAAGAAGAGACATGAAACTCTCACAAGGAACTCTGACAGACCGAAAGTACGTAATTTTGTCTAAGTGCTAAGTTTGTCTTTCTTTGAGAAAATGAGCCAAGTAAGTGGCATATTAGGGCTTACCGTCCTCGTCATCACAGAGGTGAAGCACCGGAGTTGCTCGGGCCGGTTTCACCTGGAGAAGGCTGTCGTGGAGAAGGGTCGTGCGATGCGTTTCGGGAGATATTCTGCGCCAAAGATGATTTGCAATGTCTCGTTAGCATGATGACACTGAAAAGATCATTGCATTCAAATGAAACTCACCGTTCCAGCCGTGGTAATGACTGGCATCGACAGAGGGATCTGGCCGGTCTTCTCGCACATAGACTGCATATTTGGTTTTCACAAGTCAATGATATTAGTTATTAATGAAACGAACATTAAATGCAAGATTTGACAAATATGAAGAAGAAACTTACCACCAAGAGCTCGTAGATGGCCCGGTGAGACGCATCGTTCCGTGCCCTCTCCTCCTCCAACAACCTAGCCGTCCTCTCCTCCATGTCCTTCTCCTTCGCCGCCATAAGCCTCTGTGTTGCCTCTCTCTCTTTCTGAATAGCTGCAACACAACTCCTCGTTAGCATTGTAATCATCTTTGTTCACACACACAACGTAATGAGGAAAGATATCTGAGTCCGTATAACTAACCTCGATGGCGAGCTCGACTGGCCGTGGACGAGGCCTTATCTCAGGACAGGAGCTCGTTTGGCGTGCCTTGATCTACGAGACAGTGGTAGGACAACGTATAGGCCATCTCCAATGGCCATCGAGCCATGGGGCCTCCCGCCGCCAGCTATCATCACCAGCTCTGGATCAATAGGATGCTGGCTCGGGCTAAAGTCCTCCCCGTTCAACGCCTTCCCCACATCTCTGTACTTCATGAGCTTGTTGTGGGAGGAGATGTTGGTGAAGTTCTCGGGTTGATTGAGGTTAGACTCAGAGAATGCCTTGACCTTCTTGTACGAGGCAGTATGGGCCATCGCATAGAGGTCGTACATCTGTGGCACTGACGTGTTGTTGAGATGCGCCTAAAAGAGAGAGAGAGGAACAACATATTAGTAAAGGGCTCAAGCTAGAATCAAGAATGAATTGCATGAATTATGAAGCAAACCACATACCCAGTTCTGACCAAACTGATTTAAGTTGGCGCTCCCTTGATGGTGTGGCACACCAACCATTTTGGCACTCCAGTCCATGGCATTGTCGTGGACGACTAGCCATTGTTCTGAGCACCACCCATCCACCAACGCCTCCCAACAATCCATCTTATCCGCACACCATCTTGGGGGCACCTAAGTTAATAAAGAGATATTTGAGCGCTACGCGTACGAATTAAATGAAGGAAACTAAGTACAAGGCCTTAAGAATACATAATTACCTTCATGTAATGCTCCTTCTCCATCTTCTTTCGGCGGCACATCGACTTATCCTTCCTAATACGCCTCGAGGCGTAGTAGTCTCGAACAGCCTGCACCCGAGCCTCGTGCCGTAAGTTTTGCAGTAGGCGCCTGCATTGGTTATCGATAACCTTTGCCGTGGCCTCCTCGTATCCCTCCTGACACCTGTAGAAGGTCTGCAATCAAACGAGACAACACTTATTAGTACAATAACTAGCTATTGTTGATTTTTAATTGTGTAAAGGAGAAATTACCCAAAACTGTCTGATCACCATGTCCACCCTCGTGTGGCACAAAACACCGTCGATCCTCTCCTCCGGCGGGGCCGGTGTAGCCAAGAAGTGCTCCCAGGTCATTCCTAACTCTCGAAACTGACCCTCACCGGGCAACGTGACAAACCCCGGGAAGTTTTGGCTGATAAGGACACCAAGGACGCTGTTGGGCCTGTGGGCATCCATGGGGTGATCCCAACCCCTGCAGTATGACAAAGCCAACACATTAGATATTTGAACAAATGTGAAGGCAAATGGTTAAAAAAGAGTACATGCACTTACTTGTCCCCATCAGGCTTAATCGACCACCTCTGCTCGCGGGTCGCCGGCACGGGCGGGAGCCGTGTACTACCATGCTGGTAGACGGTGGCCCCCTCAACCACCTCCTCATCGCTATCAGAAAAACGATCCCCGCCACCATCAGCATGGCCACTAGGCTCCTCCGGCCAGGTATCCCATGGGGTCTGCTGGGACGTGGCCTCATCCCTCCTCTGCTCTGGAGTCTCCTGGGACGAATCCTCTAGGACAGGAGTCTCGTATGTCGAAGGCTCGTCGACCCGAGGCTCGTGGACCGGAGTCCGCGGAGCCTCCTCCTCAGACGGGTCCACCCTAGCAGTCCTGTGCTCGGGTGAATCAGCTGGGGGTGGCGGCGAGCAAGGCGTAGCAGCCACCCTACCTTTCCCGCGGCCTCCTCTCGCACGTGTACCTCTACTACCTCTCTTCTTCCCCCGACCTCCTCTCATGGGGGTCGACGAAGAAGCGGGCACCGGTGTATGCAGATTAGAGAGCAACGCTCTCCGGAGAGACTCGGCAGGAATGGAAGTACCCATCCCACCACCCTCCGACAAAGAAGGAGCCGTGGAGTGCTCTCGACCCTTTCCCACCATCTTTCAACAACTGCCATGACAAATAGTAAATGAAATTAGTACAACATAAAATTGAATACCGACATGAATAATAAAATGTATATAATTTAAGTGTATCATCATGTACCTAACATGAACTAAATATATATATATATATATATGTATAGAATAAAAGTTGATTACCTGAGATGAATTAATAATAATCTTGATCATCTATATATTCTCCGGGATGAATAAATGCATCATCATCATCATTATCATCAATAAATGCATGATCATCATCACTATCGGGAACAACGTGTGAAAGGCCTCCTTTATGTAATCGGTCAAGCATTGACAGGTCATCCGCAGCAGTAACCTCTTCTTGTTTCGGCTATTCTTGTTCCGGCTCAGGGGTTAAGTCGGATTCACTGTCGCTGTCTACTTCAATGTTTTGGGGTGAAGTAGTGCGGTTCTTAAAATGTTTTTTGGAAATACGTGTTTCTTGGAAGAATTCTCCTTCATATGTGTATGGGTTAATGTGAGGTTCATAATCCTCGTCATTGAGGGGAGGTGGTCTAAAATGTGGCGGCACTTCATAAACGACATCCCAACCTTTCAAATTTGGATCAGTTTGGCAGGCCCACGGTAGATAGAAAACTTGGGTCACCTGTTGATCCCTAATATAGACATCGGGAACATCTAAATGGGTGCTTTGTTTGATTTCAACTAGCCCTATATGTTCATGAGTCCTTCTAGTCTCCTTCGGCTGGAACCAATAACATTTGAAGACTACGACGTTCGGTGGGTTTTCACCATAGAATAGAAGTTCATAAATTGCTTCAACTCTTCCATAATACTCGGTACGTCCTTCGCCGATAGCAGAGACACAACAATTTGTAGTATTTAGGTCGGGCATAGATAACTCTTTGCTAAAGGTACGAAAGCGATACCCGTTGATGTCGTATTTGTCAAATGAACGGACCTTATACTCAAAACCATTAGCGACTTGTCTCAACTCGGCGTCCATAGACTCTGAATTAGCCTACAAGTTTAATACGAAAGTATTGTTGCATTAGCCGCAAATTAGACGAAGAAATGAAATGGTCCATTAATGGTAATTATCATTTGTTTGAACCAAGAGATGAAATCGGGATAGCCAGCTCCATGTTTCGCCAGAAGCTCATACTCTTCGACGGAATCCTTTTGGATGACCGCTCCATCCGAGAATTTGGCGACGTATCGACTATATCAAATATCCGGGAATAAGAGCAGTTCAAAGGAATTACAAGTTGCCAAACAATAATGTATCGAGAACTTACTCGATGTACGACCGCACTTCTGTTAGGTTGTTGAAGATATACAACGAAATGGTCCGCCATTCATCGACATCCAACGCTTTTGCTTTCGAAGCACCGGCTGGTGCGAGCTTCCCTTTGAATAGGCTGAGGTTGGATCAACTTTTTTTAGGGTCGCCATCATTGTACCAAGGCTTCGGATTATGCAAATGACGATTTTTGGCTTCGTAGTGTGTTGTCACGAAGTTTGCTGCCTCCTCAGTAATGAATGCCTCGGCCATCGATGGTTCAATTCTACGTTTATTTTTACATTTTGCTCGAAGCGTCTTCTGCATCCTCTCAGTTGCGAAGCACGAACGATTTTGCATGGGCCCCCCCAATATTGCCTCGGTCGGGAGATGCAAAATCAAATGTTGCATTGGATTAAAGAAGCCCGGTGGAAAGATCTTCTCTAACTTGCAGATCAACTCCGACGCCAACTCTTCCATTTGATCTAGCACGCCAGGCGATAGTTCTTTCGCACAAAGAGAACGGAAGAAATAGCTCAACTCTGCCAGTACTAGCCATTCATCCTCAGGGATAAAGCCACGCAGCATCACCGGCATTACCCACTCAAGCCATATGTGCCAATCATGACTCTTGAGACCAAATATTTTCAGTTTGTCAAGACTCGCTCCCCTCTTTAGATTCGGTGCATAACCATCGGGGAACATCAACTGCATTTTCACCCACAAGATCATTTCCCTCATAGCTGACCTTCCAAGATTGAACCATGAATTTGGCTTCGTCCAGTTCTGCTTTCCTTTCGGTTGTCGCATGTTTTGTAACGGTCTATCACATAGAGCCTCCTGATAGATTCTAGCCTTAGGATTATCCTTTGACGTCCCCTCTATACCGAACATTGTACCAAAAATGGCCTCGGCGATATTCTTTTCAGTGTGCGTCACGTCGATGTTGTGTGGGCAAAGGAGGTCTTTGAAGTAACGCAGATCCCATAAGCATGACTTGTGAGTCCAGGCATGTTCCGTATTATACCCTTTGAAATACCCTGGACGGTTTGGGTCAGGCTCGAGAGCGTTTAACTGATCCAGGATTTGTTAGCCTGTCAACGCGGGTGGTGCAGAGTTTTTGACAACTCTACCTTTGATGAAATTCTTCATGTCTTTTCTAAACTTATGGCGAGGATCCAGGAAATGTCTATGCATGTCGAAGCCAGAAAACTTGTGACTCGCCTACAGCCAACGAAACTGAAGAGTGGCCTTGCATGTGGGGCACAGGAACCTTCCATGCACACACCATCCAACGAATAGTGCATACGCCGGCAAGTCATGCGTCGAGTACATGTACCACACATGCATTTTGAAGTTTTTTTGGTAGCGGTGTCGTATGTCTTGATCCCATTATCCCAAGCTTCTTGCAATTCATCCTTAAGCGGCTGCATGTACACATTAATATTCTTCCCCGGATAGTTGGGCCCTGGAATTATCAACGTCAGGAAAATGTTCTTTCTTTTCATAATCTCTCCGGGGGGGAGATTGAGTGGAAGGACAAATACAGGCCAACAACTGTATTGGGTTGCCGTCATACCAAACACATTGAACCCATCCATGCTGATGGATACTCGAGGATGCCTTGGATCTGACGCTTTATCCTTATGTAATGCATCAAAGTGCTTCCAAGCAAAATTGGTTATTGTTATATTTCCTAGTTCATGATAATTGTTTATTATCCATGCTAGAATTGTATTGATTGGAAAATAAATACATGTGTGGGTATATAGACAACAATGTGTCCCTAGTAAGCCTCTAGCAGACTAGCTCGTTGTTCAAAGATGGTCAAGGTTTCCTGACCATAGACATGAGTTGTCATTTGATAACGAGATCACATCATTAGGAGAATGATGTGATGGACAAGACCCAACCGTAAGCATAGCAGTTGATCGTGTAAGTTTATTGCTACTGCTTTATCCATGTCAAGTATCTGTTCCTACGACCATGAGATCATGCAACTCCCGGACACCGGAGGAATGCCTTGTGTGTATCAAATGTCACAACGTAACTGGGTGACTATAAAGGTGCTCTACAGGTATCTCCAAGGGTGTTTGTTGGGTTGGCATGGATCGAGACTGGGATTTGTCACTCCGTATGATGGAGAGGTATATCTGGGCTCACTCGGTAATACAACATCACAAGAAGCTTGCAAGCAATGTGACTAAGGAGTTAGTCACGGGATCTTGTATTATGGAACGAGTAAAGAGACTTGCCGGTAATGAGATTGAACTAGGTATGGAGATATCGACGATCGAATCTCGGGCAAGTAACATACCGATGGACAAAGGGAACTGCATACGGGATTGTCTGAATCCTTGACATCGTGGTTCGACCGATAAAGATCTTCGTAGAATATGTAGGAACCAATATGGGCATCCAGGTCCCGCTATTGGTTATTGATCGTGGAGGTGACTCGGTCATGTCTACATGATTCTCGAACCCGTACGGTCGCACGCATAACGTTCGATAGCGCTAGGGTAGTATTGAGATATTAATACTGGAAAGTCCGAAGGTTGTTCGGAGTCCCGGATGGGATCCGGGACATCATGAGGAGCTCCGGAATAGTCCAGAGGTAAAGATTCATATATGGAAAGTTGTTATCGGGGTTCCGGAAAAAGTTTGAGTTTTTTCGGTATTGTACCGGGAAGGTTCTGGAGTGGGGCCCACCTGCATGGGGGACCCACATGAACGTGGGTAGTGGGGAAAGTCCCCACAACCCTGGTTTAGGCGCACCAAGATCCTAGCTTAAAAGGAATAGATTCATATCCCAAGGGGATAAGATCAGGATCCCTAAAAAGGGGGGATAGCAATCGGTGGGGAAGGAAAGGTGGGATTTCCTTCCTCCCCCTTTGGCCAACGACCCTAGGGCCTTGGAGGGCAAGCCACCAGCCCCCTCCACGCCTATATAAAGGTGGGGAGGCGTTGGGGGCAGCCACCCTTCGACCCTTGCCCGTTACCTCTCCCAACTCCTCCCACGTTTCACCGGTACGCTCTTGGCGAAGCAGTGCCGGAATTCCGCTGCCACCACCACCACCATACCGTCGTGTTGGTCCCGATCTCATCTACCCCCTCTCTCTTGCTTGCTGGATCAAGAAGGAGAGGACGCCGCCGAGCCGCACGTGTGCTAAACTCGGAGGTGCCGTCCGTTCGGCACTTGATCGGGAGTTCGTGGACGGATCATGATTGGATCGCGAATACGTTCGACTACATCAACCGCGTTTCTTAATGCTTCCGCTTAGCGATCTACAAGGGTATGTAGATCCAACTCTCCCTCTCATAGATGCTCATCACCATGGATAGATCTTGCGTGTGCGTAGGAAATTTTTTGTTTCCCATGCAACGTTCCCCAACATAAAACCCCACTTCTGTAGGTGTTTGCCCATTTCACCCTCTGTCTGCCTTTTAAAGTTGTCGCACCGAGGACACGGACACCATATTTTTTCCTAGCCATTTGCAAATGCATCTCTCACAAACCCCTTGGTATTTGTTAACCGTTCTTTGGTCATGTCTTTCTGACTGGTGTGACCGGTGTACATCCACGCACGATCACTCATCTTGCCTAGCTACTGGACACACAAGAAATATATATATAATTCAGTATATATATTCATCAGTTAATCAAGTTTGTCAGTTTTATTACGTCCATGCAACCTACACGCTAATAGGAAAAGATAGGTCCTAATCCCACCCGAGTATGTGTAGATTCGGTTCGTTTTCCCATGCTCTGCTCCGGATCCGACGCAGAATTTCGACAGCACCTCCCCGCTGTTCTCCTGATACACGTCTTGGCAATAAGCAGAGAGGATGTGTACCCGGAGAACAATAGGGAGGCACTGACGAAATTCGGCATCGGATCCGGAGCAGAGCTTACGGGAAAGCGAACCGAATCTACACATACTCGGGCTGTCCGTGGATAACGTTGGACAATTCGAAAGGATGGCGGTTATAAATATGGAAGGACATGCATATTTATAGATGCCGCCCTTTCGAACGGGTGACGCATACTGGTCACGCATACTGTTCATTTGAAGACACCTATACCTAGCAAGTTTCATCGGCACGAAGATCAAAACAGAGCAAATTAAGGGGGGGGAGGAGATGTCATTTGTGCTCACCCACGAACGCAGCAGGGGAGCTCGTCCAACGCACAGGGAGGTCGTCGAACACCAGACCCTCGCAGCGATGAAACAACTGCACATTGAAATCCACCCGATCAACACAAATATGATGTTTTTCATAACAAAATCAGAATATATATATGACCTAAATCATAATTTACAAAACTAAGACCCCGTCGGCCTCTGGAAGGCCGAAGACACTACTGGAATCTGGCATTTTGCCGTCTGCTAGCTCTTTGCCGTCTGCCAGCTCATGGCAAAGAGGCTCTTTGCCATCTGCTAGGGGAAAGCAGACGGCAAAGAACCAGCTCATGGCAAAGAGGCTCTTTGCCATCAGCTGGTTATTTGCCGTCTGCCAGCTGGCGGCAAAAAGGTCAAAGGCAGACGACAAAGAGCCAGGTGGGCTCCACGGGGCACGGCATGGCTAGGTCAACTTCTTTGCCGTCTGCTGGCAGACGGCAAAGAGGGGACAGATGGCAATGTCCCTCCTTTGCCGTCTGCTAGCAGACGGCAAAGAAGTGACGTGGGCGAGCCCTAACGGTCACCCTCTTTGTCGTCTGCTAGCAGACGGCAAAGAGGGGCCACTTAACGGGCGGCCGTCTCCCCCCCCCTCTCTCTCTCTCTCTCCCTCCCGCGCCCTCTCCTCCTTTTATCGCTGCCGCCAGTCGCCGCCGCCGGCCAGCCCGCCCGTCCCGCCCCTGGAGCCAGCCCCGCCGCCGGCCAGCCTGCCCATCCCGCCCACCGGACCCAGGCCGCGGCGGCCACCCCGCCGCGCCCCATCGCCGGAGGTCACTGCGCCGCCCCGCCTCGCCGCCGGAGCCCTCGGCCTTCCTCCAGCGGCCCCCTCCCCGCGACCAGCCTCCACCGGCCGACCTCGCCGGAGCAAGGTGAGCTCCATTCTTTTGTATTTTTTCTGTTATTTCCTATTTAGTTCTAGGTTTAGTGCTAGGTTTAGGTTTAGTTTTAGGTTTAATGCTAGGTTTAGGTTTAGGTTTAGATAAATAGAAGAGGAAGAAGAAAGATGAAAAAAAAACAGAAAAAGTAGAAGAAGAGGGAGAAAGGAAAAGAAGAAGAAGACGAAGAAGAAGGAGAAGGAGAAGAAGAAGAGGAAAAAGGAAAAGAAGGAAGAAGAAGAAGAAGAGGAGAAGAAAAGAAGAAGAAGAAGAAGAAAAAGGAAAAGAAGAGGAGGAGAAGAAAAGAGAAGAAGAAGAACAAGAAGAAAGAGGAGAGGAGGAGAAGAAGAAGAAGAAGAAGAAGAAGAAGAAGAAGAAGAGGAAGAAAAGGAAGAAGAGGAAGAAGAGGAAGAAGAAGAAAAGGAAAAAAGAGGAAAAAAAGAAGAAGAGGAAGAAGAAGAAAATGACACCCCGACCCGACACCCCAACCCCGACTCGACACCCCGACCCCGACCCGACACCCCGACACCCCAACACCACGACAGCCCGACACCACACCCCGACACCACGACACCCGACACCCAGACACGACACCCCTGACACCCCGACACCCCGACCCCGACCCGACACCCCGACACCCCGACACCACGACACCCCGACAGCCCGACACCACACCCCAAAACCACGACACCCAGACACGACACCCCTGACACCCCGACACCCCGACCCCGACACAACACCCCGACCCCGACACGACACCCCGACACCACGACACCCCGACAGGCCGACACCACACCCCGACACCACGACACCACGACACCCAGACACGACACCCCTGACACCCCGACACCCCGACCCCGACACGACACCCCGACCCCGACACGACACCACGACACCCCGACACCCCGACACCACGACACCCAGACACGACACCCCCGACACCCCCTACCCCCGACACCTCTTCGGCCTCCTGTTGACCGAAAAGGTGCTCTTCGGCCTTCCAGAGGCCGACGGGGTCATATATTTGTGAATTATGAGTTAGGTCATATATTTTCCGATTTTGTTATGAAAAACATCATATATATTTGTGTTGATCGGGTGGATTTAAATGTGCAGTTGTTTCGTCGCTGCGAGGGTCTGGTGTTCGACGACCTCCCCGTGCGTTCGATGACCTCGCCGTGCGTTCGACGAGCTCCTCCCCTGCGTTCGTGGGTGAGCACAAATGAAATCTCCTCCTCCCCCCTTAATTTGCTCTGTTCCGGTCTTCGTGCCGTTGAAACTTGCTAGCTATCGGTGTCTTCAATCATCAGTATGCGTGACCAGTATGCGTCTCCCGTTCGAAAGGGCGGCATCTATAAATATGCATGTCTTTGTCATTGTTGGTATTCAATTTTTTTATGTTGTACTAATTTCGTTTACTCTTTGTCATGGCAGGTGTTGACAGATGGTGGGCGCAGGTCGAGAGTGCTCCGAGCCTCCTTCCTCGGCGCGTGCTGGGAGGGGTGCTATTATTCCACCCGAGCACCTCCGGATAGCGCTGGTACACAGTATGCAGACACCGGCGGGCGCTTCTTCTTCGGCCGGGAGAGGTCGGGGGAAGACGAAGAGGGGTGCTAGAGGTGGACGTGGCGGCAGGAGAGGTAGGAAGGCTGCTGCGCCTTCCTCGCCGCCACCCCCAGCTGATTCTCCCGACCACAGGAGTGCTCCGTCTCAGGTGGACCCGTCTGACTTGGACCCGTCTTGGACTCCGGTCCACGAGCCTCGGGCCGACGAGCCTCAGGTCGCCGAGCCTTCGTCCCAGGAGACTCCGGTCCCAGAGTCTTCGTCCCAGGAGACTCCGGTCCCAGAGTCTTCGTCCCACGTGACTCCGGAGGTTAGTGGCCATGCTGATGGTGGTGGGGACAGGTTTTCTGAGATAGCTATAGCGAGGGCGAGCTGGTTGAGGAGGGCAAGAAGGTCTACCAGCGTGGTGGTACAAAGCTCTCGCCCGTGTCGGCGACCCGCGATCAGAGGTGGTTGATTGTGCCTAATGGGGAGAAGTAAGTGCATTTACTCTTTTTTAACCTTTTACCTTCATGTTTCTTCAAATTAATATCTAATGTGTTGGCCTTGTCATACTGCAGGGGTTGGAAACACGCCCCTGGTGTCCGCAGACCCAACCAGGTCCTTGGTGTGCTTCTCCGGCACCACTTCCCAGGGTGGGTCAAGTTGCCCGGTGAGGGTGAGGTTCCACAGCTAGCACAGAGCTGGGAGCTGTACGTGGCTGCCCCGGCCCCGCCGGAGGAGAGGGTCGACGGTGTCTTGTGCGAGACGGTGGCCGACATTGTGATCCGGCGGTTTTGGGTAATTTCTCCTTTATAGAATTAAAAATCAACAGCACCTAGTGATTGTACTAATCAGTGTTATCTTGTTTGATTGCAGACCTTCTACAGGTGTCTTGAGGAACACGAGGCGGACGCAGCTATTGTTCTCGTAGCCGAGTGCAAGCGCCTATTTCAGAACTTACGGCACGAGACTCGGGTGCAGGCTGTTCGAGACTACTACGCCTCGACTAACATTAATAGGGCCAAGAAGAAGTGCCGCGCCAAGTTTGTGAGTAAGGAGAAGTACATGAAGGTAATTACCTATTCTTAAGGCCTTGTACTTAGTTTCCTTGATTTGATTCGTAGGCGTAGCGCTGAAATTTCTCTTGTCTAAGTTAGGTGCCCCCGAGATGGTGTGCGGATAGGATGGACTGTTGGGAGGCGTTGGCGGATGAGTGGTGCTCTCCCCAATGGATAGCCGTCCACAACAAGGCCAAGGATAAGCGTGCCCAAATGAAAGGTGTGCCACACCATCAAGGGAGCTCCAACCTGTTTGAGTTTGGGATCACTGGGTATGTGGTTTGCTTCATGATTCATGCAATTTCATTCTTCATGCTAGCTTGAGCCCTTAACTAATATTTTATTCCTCTCTTTTAGGCGCGACACAACAAGAAGGAGGGGCCACCGCTGTTCGACCTCTATGCCATGGCCCATACTGCCCCGTACAAGAAGGCCAAGGCATTCTCTGAGGATGACCTCGATCATACAGGACGCTTCAGCAACATCTCCTCCCACAACAAGCTCGTGAGGTACAGAGATGAGGGGAAGACGAGGAAAGGGGAGGACTTCAACCCGAGCCAGAGTCCTTTTGATCAAGAGCTCGTGATGATATCTGGTGGCGGGAGGCCCCATGGCTCGATAGCCATTGGGAATGGACTGATACGTTGTCCTAGAACTCTTCCGGAGATCAAGAAGCGCCAGACGAGCTCCGATCCTGAGATAAGGCCTCGTCCACGGCCAATGGAGCTCGCCATCGAGGCTAGGGCCCAGGAGCTTCTGGCGGAGGCAAACAGGCAGGCAGCGGAGAGGGAGAGGGACATGGAGGAGAGGACGGCTAGGCTGGTGGAGGAGGAGAGGAACTGGAACGACGCGTCTCACCGGGCCCTATACGAGCTCCTCGTGGTAAGTTTCTCCTGCATATTAGCCAAATCATGCACGTAATGTTCGTTTCATCACTAACTAATATGACTGACTCGTGAAAAAAAAATGTGCAGACCGTGTGCCAGAACAACGGTCAGACCCCTCCGCCGATGCCCCAGATTGGTATAGCGCCCACGGTGAGTTTCATTTGAATGGTCATTAGTTACTAGTATTCACATTTGAGTTGCATCATGCTAACGAGACATTGCAAATGATCTTTGGTGTAGCATGCCTCCCGACAAGCATCGACCGATCCTTCTGCGTCTGCCGCAACCCCGACCGGTCCTTCTCCGTCTCACCCTGGCGCAAGCCCGACCGGTCCTTCACCTCCGTGATGATGGTAAGTTTTCCCAAGTGTTTTGCTTAACAAATGCATACTTAGCTTAAGAAATCACCTACTTAGCTCCAAAATGACCTATACTTAGCTTATTTTCCTCGAAAATGACATAATAACCTTAGTTAGCTCAAAAATGACATATTTTACCTAGGATAGCTATAAAATGACCTATACTTAGCATGTTTTCCTCCAAAATGACTTGATATGCTTAGTTAGCTAAAAAATGGCATAACTACCTAGGATAGCTCAATAATGATCTATACTTAGCTTAGCTAGTTCATTTATGACATAATTAGCTCACTTAGGTAAAAAATGGCATAATAACCTTGGTTTAGCTCCAAAATGACCTATACTTAGCTTATTTTCCTCGAAAATGACATAATAACCTTACTTAGCTCCAAACTGACATACTTTACCTAGGATAGCTTTAAATATGCTTAGTTAGCTCAAAAATGGCATAACTACCTAGGTTAGCTCAAAAATGGCATAACTACCTAGCTTAGCTCTAAAATGACCTACACTTAGCATTTTTACCTAGCTTAGCTAAAAAATGGCATTTTTACCTACCTTAGTTAGAAGAAGAAGATAAAGAAGAGGAGAGGAGAAAAAGAAAGAGAAGAAAAATTCTTCTTCTTCTTCTTCTTCTTCTTTTTCTTCTTCTTCTTCTAGCTAGTCTTCTTCTTCTTCTTCTTCTTCTTCTAACTTTCTTCTTTCCCAATTTGCAGATTAGCTTTAGATGAGGAAGCTTTCGTTGATGGAGTCTACTCTTCTCCTTGTGCTTCCTTTTTGTTTTGATTTTGTACGATGAAGTTTGTTGTTGGATATGTTGTTGGAAACTTGTTGTTGGATATGTTGTTGGAAACTTGTTGTTGGATATGTGTTGGTATGCTTGTTGAAAGTATTTTCAAATGTGTATATATATATATCTATGAAATTCTGTGAAATTGAATGAATTTAAGAAAAAACAGAAAAAACAGGGGCTATACAGGCTCTTTGCCGTCTGCTAGCAGATGGCAAAGAGCTTTGCCATGAGCCAGCAGACGGCAAAGCTGCCACGTGGCAGCTACCTGTGCAACCTGGGGGGCACTGGGCTGGCCTATGTGGTTGCTTTGCCATCTGCAAGCAGACGGAAAAGCACGCCGTTAACCCCTTAACGGACCTAAGTTGCCGCGTGTGCCGTCCATGCCCTTTGCCGTCTGCTGGCAGACGGCAAAGACCTTTGCATCTTTGCCGTCTGCCAGCAGATGGCAAAGTGCCCTTTACCGTGGCTTGTTCAGCCGGATGTGGTGCCGTCTGCTGGCTGACGGCAAAGACCTTTGCCGTCCGCAATGCATGCCTTTGCCGTCAGCCATGGCAGACGGCAAAGATCCTGATTCCAGCAGTGAGAGCACCTTTTCGGTCAACAGGAGGCCGAAGATGTGTCGGGGGTCGGGGTCGGGGGTCAGTGGCGTCGGGTGTCAGTGGCGTCGGGGGTCGGGGTCAGTGGCGTCGGGGGTCGGGGGTAGGGGTCAGTGGCGTCGGGAGTCAGTGGCGTCGGGGGTCGGGGGTCAGTGGCGTCAGGGGTCGGGGGTCAGTGGTGTCGAGGGTCGGGGGTCAGTGGGGGTTAGTGGCGTCGGGCGTCGGGGGTCGGGGGTCTTCTTCTTCTTCTTCTTCTTCTTCTTCTTCTTCTTCTTCTTCTTCTTCTACTTCTTCTTCTCCTTCTCCTTCTTCTTCTTCTTCTTCTTCTCCTCTCCTCTTTTTCTTCTTCTTCTTCTTTTTTCTTCTCCTCTTTTTCTTCTTCTTCTTCTTCTTCTTCTTCTTCTTCTTCTTCTCCTCTAACTAAGCTAATTAACAACTAAGCTAACTAAGCTAATTAAAAATAGCTAATTATTAACTAACCTAACTAAGTTAATTAATAGTCACTAATTAACAACTAACCTAACTAAGCTAATTAATAGTAGCTAATTAACAACTAACCTAACTAAGCTAATTAACAAATTAAACGAAAAAAGAAGGAAAAAAGAGGGACACCGGAGGGGGGCGGCCGGGCGATAGGGACGGCGCAGGGAGGCCGGGCGTAGGCGGACCAATAGATCAACGGGGAGGAGGGGGTGCGGGGAGGAGGGGAGCGGTGGTGGAGGAGATGGGCGGTGGTGCAGGAGGGGCGGCGCGGCGGTGGAGGAGGGGGTCGCGGGGAGGAGGGGGCGCAGGGAGGAGGCCGGGGCGGTGGTGGAGGAGGGGGCGTGGGGAGGAGGGGGGCGGTGGTGGAGGTGTGGGGGCACGGTGGTGGAGGAGGGGGTCGCGGGGAGGAGGGGCCCTGGGGAGGAGGGGGCGGTGGTGGAGGAGGGCTCGCTGCGGGGAGGGCTTGCTCCGGTGGTGGGGCGCGGGGAGGAGGGGAGGGCTCGCTCTGGCGGCGGGGCACGGCGGTGGGTTTCGGGGGTGCGGGGAGAGAGAGATGCAACCATTATGGGGGAGAGAGAGGGGGGTTTGGGGTGGGGCCGACGACCGTTAGGGCGCCATCTTCTTTGTCGTCTGCTAGCCGACGACAAAGAGGCAAAAGGCAGACGGCAAAGAGTAGCGGACGGCATCCATAACGTCCCGTTGACCAACGGTCCAGTGGGTCCACCCCCGTGCTCTTTGCCGTCTACCTTTCGGCTCTTTGCCGTCAGCTGGCAGACGACAAAGAGCTGACTGATGGCAAATTAAATCTTTGCCATCAGTCAGCTCTTTGCCGTCTGGTTTGTGGCAGCTGACGGCAAGGACGTGCCATCAGCCAGCAGACGACAAAGAACAGGAAGATGGCAAAGTACCTGATTCCAGTAGTGAGATCCGCATCTAGAGCCGCACGCTCTCTATCTACGGGCATCATCCATCTATGCGAAGTGGGCGGTAGCCTGAAAATGCCTTGAGTTGCCCCGAGGTGGCACCGCCGACTGCTAGTTAGGTGGACCAACACTCATGAGGAGCACTGGCCCTGGTTGTTGGTTAAAGATCTGCGGGTGCCAGCGGGTCCCTATGCAATTTTATTAGTTATTAGGCAAGTGGTAAAACCAATGTTGGGCCTTGCCAGACGAGTTTTATCCCAAAATGAAAATCAAGGGGCTCCCATAACAACCCCGAGCATGTTAGGAGCGCAAAATATGGAACATAACACCGGTACTCGGAACTAGTGCGGCAAAAGTGGAACAAAACACCGGGCAAAAGGCCAAGCCTTCCACCTTTTACCAAGTATATATGTCCATTAAATTAAATAGCAATAATATTGTGATAGCTCAAAAATATCCATGTTGGCACATGAAAACAATTGCACCTGCAACTAGCAACGCTATAACAAGGGCTGAGCAGGCGGTAACATAGCCAAACAATGGTTTGCTGGGATGTGGAGGGGTTAGAGGCTTTTCATGGCAATTTGGGAGGCTTGACAAACATGTGGTTGCTCGCGAGACATTGCAATAGAAACGAGACAACTAGCATGGCAATGGTAGTAATGGTATCCAAGGAAATGGTCATCTTGCTTGAGATCCCGCTTGCAAGAAGATCGAGTCCATGAAGAAGACGAACCAACATAGTCGAACGAATCCTCACACTCTGAACGCTTTCGAAACTCTATCGAGAGGAAGCAATCCGGAAACAACAATCAACACATGATAAACACCACAACATATGCAAGACATGATGCGCAAACAAATATGATGCATGTCCGGTTTAATTATGCATGACATGGCAAAGCACACAATCAACTTCTACACATTAAGTGAAGCTCAATATGCAACGAGTTGCATATTGACGAAACTTCACATTCGAATTTTTTAGTTCACTCTCGTTTAGGTACTCATACACATTAAATGATGTTTAACATGGGTGGTCATGGCATAGGTTGAAGACGGAATTACACAAGTTAAATGGAGAGGGAGAACATACATACAACAAAATAATACCTCTCCATATTACGAGAAAGGCGGCTAATGTTGTTTAACTATACAATTATTTTAAATGTTGTTTATCATGGCAAGAGGTGAAGCATGAACAACTACATCAACTAGGCATTTTAAATGAGTTCGGAAGCAACACATAGCATTTTCGAAGTGACCTCATATGCAATTATGAATTTGGTCCATATCTGTCCTAAACATATTATATATTTGTTAAACAGGAAAACAAAGTGTGCCATGAGATTCTACACGTTTTTCTAAGCAAGTTACATATGTAGAACATTTTAAACGAAGCTCCGGTTCTCTACTTATGATAAAAACCGTTTTTAGCATGACGTTTGCGCAAATTTAAACAAATAGCAATTTTAAACATTTTAAACATGTGTGAAAGTTGGATATTACGAATCTACACAAAATTCTACACATTTTTCATGTGTAAGGTTTCTTAATCCGATGCACGGTTGAGAAGTTATGATATGCATGAACTTAGGGTTTTTTTTCTGCCAATCTGTTATTCGGTGGATAATTAGCAAAATTCGTAGACAGTAAAAAAAACATGAATGGGCTGAATTGGCAACAGAGGTCCAATATGCAACGTGCGCAGGATTGCAAATAACGCCAATAGGCGTCTGTTAGCAGGGAAACTTAGCTGGGCTCACCTAGCGGCCATGGGCCGGCTGGTGGAGTGGCTCACTAGGCTTTGGGCGCTGGGCCTTGAGCGCTGGGGCCGATGGCAGGCCGCGGCTGGGCCTCGAGGCTCGACGGCTGGCGCAGCCCAGGAGCGGTCGCCGGGTCAACGCGAGCGGAGCTCGCCTCCCTCGTGATCCCGCACGAGGAGTCCATGGCGACGGGTGCAAGGAGCAGGCCGCGCAGGGAGGGGCCGGGACCGACAGGAACTGATGGATCCTGGCCTCCCGCACCGGTTCCGGGCAACGACTATGGCCGGGCGGAGCTCCATGAGCGGCGGCGGGATCGGGCTGGCCATGGCGGCTCCTGGCTTCTCCGGCGGGTTTTGGCCGCCGGCGAGGAGGGGGCTCCGATCGGCAGAGCACTGGCGCGAGGCTGCCATGGCGACGAGCAGCAGGAGGAGGTCGGGAGCCTCGGGCGCTAGGCGGCGGCGCGGAGCGGGCTTGTCCGGGCCCCAGATGGGCTCGTGCGAGCCGCGGATGGACTCCCCAGGGCCGACGCGAGGTGGGAGGAGGAGAGGTGGCTGCGGGTGGCGGCTTGGGCGCGCATGGATCCCAAGGCGGCTAGGGTTTCGTCCATTTTAGGAAGGGGAGCTATCTATTTATAGACAGGGGGCTTAGGGTTAGGGATTTGTGTCGGCGTTCTTGATACCAGGGTACCCAGACTTGCCTGCCTGCGGTCCTAGGCGTGGCCCACCTCAACGACCAATTACGGCCCAGCGTGGCCTCTCTCGACACAAGGCCCTCGCGAGACCCCGTTCTCGCGAGGGAAGCAGTGCCAAGACCCGCGGGGATGTAGGCCTCCTCAGGCCCCCTCCTGAGTGGCGGAGACTCCTATGCAACGCATAACCTCAGGAGGCCGAGGGTGACGCCAGCCAGGCCAGGCGGGCGCCAGCAAGCCAGAGGGGACATTTTCCCCTTTGGTGCAAAGGAGGCAGGGACGCACGCGGGTTCCCAAAGCGCCCCCTAAGGTTTCCACTTCGGTGCAACAAGACCAACACCCTGAGCCCCGCAGGGTGGACGTCATCGCCGAGCCCACCACCGCATCATCGGTGACCACTTTGCAGGCGAAGACCACCTTTTGTCAGGATAGGGTGTACCCCCTGTCCCCCTTCAAATTTGGCCGTTGTGGGATCCCTTCCCGCCATTGCGATAAGGGAAGAGGACCCAGGCTGCTATAAGTAGAGGCTAGGTAGCTCGGTAGGAGGAGAGCAACCACCCCGCCACACACCACTGTACTTGTTCATCCACAAACCTCCTCGCGAGGCAATCCACCAAAAGGCAGGAGTAGGGTTTTACGCTTCGCAGCGTCCCGAACCTGGGTAAACTCTCGTGTGCCATCGTCTTCCTCGCCATCGAGTGGGGTATTGGGTTGTGAGCTTGGAGGGGACGAAGTTGTTGGGGAATCTTTGCACACGCCCCTGGGTTCGAATTCCTTAGGGTTTTGCGGAGCCCGAAATCCGACATTTGGCGCACAAGGTAGGGGCGTGTTGAAGTCTTCAGCAAGCTTCACTTCTTCTTCACCCCATCGCGTCGATGGCCGACGCAACCCCTGAGGCAGGGCAGCCCACGGTGCGCGGCGGCGCCCCCTCTCGCAGGGTCGGCTCAGCGGTCGCTTGCATCCTCGGCGGATCTCAGGCACCCGCCTCCAACCGCCAGGTCAAGTGGTTCCTCCGCAAGGCAGGCGCGGTCCGGCCACCGTCCGAGGCCCCGTCGCACCGAGCGTGGTCAGAGACTGACATCACCTTCGGCCCAGACGATCACCCCAGAACAACGGCCGCCGCCGGTGCACTTCCCATGCCGTGCACGCCAACCATAAACCGGGTGGTGGTCACCAGAACCCTCATAGACGGCGGGGCCAACCTCAACGTCCTCTCCAAAGAGACCTTCAACGCGCTACAGGTGCCGCAAGGTCAGCTCGCACCTTCAAGGCCCTTCTCCGTGGTGGCTGGGGGCTCCGTCGCCTCCTTGGGGCGGGTGCGCCTACCCGTCACTTTCGGCACCCGCTCCAACTACCGCACCGAGCAGATCGACTTCGACGTCGCCCACATCCACCTCCCTTACAATGCGATACTTGGCTACCCCGCCCTCGCCCAGTTCATGGCGGCGACGCACCCGGGCTACAACGTCATCAAGATGCCCGGGACCGGCGGCATCCTCTTCGTCGCCGGAGACACCAAGGACGCGGCCCACGCACTCAAGCTCGCCTACAAAGCTGCAGCCGCGGCGTGCCCCAGCACGGGCGACGCCGCGCAGGCCTCGGAAGGCGTTGAGGACGTCGCTAACGACGCGCCGACGAAGAAGAAGCAACTCTTCTCTCAGAACCGGGCTAAGACGAAGCAGGTGCCTATGGGCGATGAGAATCCTGGCCTCACCTTTACTATCGGTGCCGGCCTGCCTCAGGAGCAAGAGGAGGCATTGATAGCTTTCCTCCGCGCGAACAAAGATGCGTTCGCGTGGAACGCATCTGACTTGGTGGGAGTCCCGAGGGATGTGATCGAGCACCATCTCATGGTATGTCCCAACGCGCGACTGGTGAAGCAAAAGGCGAGGAGGCAGGCTCAAGAGAAGCAAGCGTTCATTGCCCAAGAGGTTGGCAAACTGAAAGAGGCTGGGGTCATCCGAGAGGCGCGGTACCCGAAATGGCTCGCCAACCCGGTGGTCATCCCGAAGAAGTGCGGGAAGGAGCGCCTGTGTGTCGACTTCACGAGCCTCAACAAGGCCTGCCCTCAGGACCCTTTCCCGTTGTCGCGCATCGACCAGATCGTGGACTCCACCGCCGAATGCGACCTCCTGTGTTTCCTGGACGCCTTCTCGGGCTACCATCAGATCAAGATGGCGGTGGAGGATGTTGAGAAGACAGCCTTCCGCACCACGTGCGGTGTGTTCTGCTAGAGTTGCATGCCCTTCGGGCTACGGAACGCGGGCACAACCTTCCAGCGGCTGATGCACATCGCCCTGGGGCCACAACTCGGGAAGAACGCCGAAGCCTACATCGACGACATTGTGGTCAAGTCGCGTGAAGCCAAGACCTTGATCGAGGATCTGGAGGAGACGTTCGCCAGCTTGAGGTGGGTGAACCTGAAGCTCAACCCCGAGAAGTGTGTCTTCGGGGACCCGTCGAGCAAACTGCTCGGTTTCTTGGTGTCGCATCGGGGGATCGAGGCGAACCCGGAAAAGGTCAAGGCTATAAGCCAGATGAGCCCACCTCAAACACTCAAGGAAATGCAGAAGCTGGCGGGCTGCGTGACCTCCATGGGGCGCTTCATCTCGAAGCTTGGTGAGCGGGCCCTACCGTTCTTCAAGCTCATGAAGAGGAAGGGCCCCTTCGAGGGGACTCCGGAGGCAGACACGGCATTCGAAGACCTCAAGCGGTACCTCACGAGCCCACCAGTAATGGTGGCACCTCACCCTCGGGAGCCCCTGGTGCTGTACCTGGCCGCCACCCCGCACTCCGCAAGTGCCGCGCTTGTGGCTGTCAGGGAGGAGTGTGCTCATAAGCGTGTTACGCCCTCGGGCGCGGACGGGCCCCCAGGCGGGGGGCAGAGCGACTTGCCAAACACCGAGAAACCCCCATCCCCTCGAGACAACGCTCCCGAGGCCCCGGCCACCCTCGAGGCGCCCGAGCCTCAAGAGCCCGCAGAGGAGAGAGGCGGTGCCGAGGGCCTCTCCCTCGTCGAACGAGCAGTGTACTACATCAGTACAGTGTTGCGGGACGCGCGCTCATGCTACCCTATGCAGCAAAAGCTCTTGCTTGCCCTCCTTTCGCCTCAAGGAAATTGTGCCATTTCTTCCAAGGGCATCCCATCAGGGTCGTCTCCGCGTACCCCTTGGAGAAGGTCCTGCGCAACCCCAACGCGGTAGGAAGGGTGGCGGAATGGAACATCGAGCTGCAAGCCTTCAATATAGAGTTCAGCATGACCAGGGTCATCAAGGGAGCGGCCCTAGCGGACTTTGTAGCAGAATGGACGGACGCTCCCAACCGGGGGCTGGGCGAGGGCCAATCCCTCACCCCCAGCGACGAGGCGCCTGAAGGCTGGGTCATGCACTTCGATGGGGCCTTCACGCGCAGGGGAGCGGGGGCCGGAGTAATGCTCATCTCCCCGACCGGGGACAAACTCTACTACGTCATGCAACTCTGTTTCCAGCATGGTGAAAAGGTCTCCAACAACATCGCAGAGTACGAAGGCCTAATCGCCGGCCTCCGGGCCGCGGCCGCCTTGGGGATTCAACGCCTCACCATCAAGGGTGACTCCCAGCTCCTCGTCAACTTCTCCAACATGGAGTACACGCCCAAGGACGAGCACATGGAGGCATACTTGGCGGAGGTACGTAAGATTGAAAAACGTTTCCAGGGCTTGGAGTTGCAGCACATCCCGCGCAGCGCGAACAAGGAGGCCGACGACATTGCCAAGAGGGCGTCGCGCCGTGAGCCTCAAGAGCCGGGCGTCTTTGAGGAGCGGCTCTTCAAGCCATCCGCAACGCCACCAACTGGAGACCAGGCATCGCGGAATGAAGAGTTGCCCCCAGCACCACCCTCAGGAGCTCCAACTTGTGGTCCAGCCTCAGGAGCCCGGTTGCTCCTGGCGCTGGAGCCCCAAGTCAACGACTGGACACAGGAGTTCAAGGCATACCTGCTTCATGGCACGTTACCCGAAAAGGAGGAAGACGCGGAGCGCGTGGAACGACAGGCCACGGCTTATTGTCTTCGAGACGGCAAGCTGTTCCGCAGGCGCCCGAACGACGTCGCGTTGCGGTGCGTGTCCAGGGAGCAGGGGTGTGAGCTGCTGGCTGACATCCATGGGGGAGACTGCGGGCATCACTCCTCGTCACGCACCCTTGTAGGGAAGGCGTTTCACACTGGCTTCTACTGGCCCTCGGCGCTCAACGACACCACCGAGCTGGTCCGGTCTTGCGAGGCCTGTCAGTTCCACGCCAAGCAAATTCATTAGCCTGCGCAAGGCCTCCAGACCATCCCGCTTTCCTGGCCCTTCGCGGTCTGGGGGCTGGATATACTGGGACCCTTCCCACGGGCAGCAGGCGGGTACCGCTACCTCTACGTCGCCATCGACAAGTTCACCAAGTGGGCGGAGGTGGATCCCGTCCGCACCATCCCCGCTGGACCAGCCGTCAAATTCATCAGGGGCATCGTGATCCGCTTCGGCGTCCCCAACCGCATCATCACAGACAACATTTCGCAGTTCACAAGTAACCTGTTCAGGACGTATTGCACTAACCTTGGAACGCAGATATGCTATGCCTAGGTGGCGCACCCATGGAGCAACGGTCAGGCAGAGCGCGCCAACGCGGAGGTCCTACGGGGCCTCAAGGCAAGGGGCGTGTGCGAAGATCCTCTGCAGCCTCGCTCTACCTATCTCTCTACGCAATGGTTGGGATGATGAACTCGCACGATGACGAGGAAGAAGATGCACACGGTGATTTACCCAGGTTTGGGCCGCTGCTAAGCGTAATACCCTACTCCTGCTTTGGTGGATTGCCTCTCGAGGAGGTGTGGTGGATGAACTAGTATAGTGGTGAGGAGCCTCGTGACGGCGCTCGAGTGGTGTCCTTGGCTCTCTGCCTTGTCTATCGTTCCCCTCTCTTTTTTTGGTCCCTCTCTACGGTGCAGCCTATCCACTATTTATAGCAGCGGCCCGGGTCCTGTTCCCTTATCGCAATGGCGGGAAGGGATCCCACAACGGCCAAATTTGAAGGGGGACATGAGTACATCCCCGCCCTGTCCAAAGGTGGTCTCCGCCTGCAAAGTAGCTGTCGATGACGCAGAGGTGGGCTCGGCGATGACATCCGTCCTGCTGGTCTCGTAGTCGTGGTCTTGTTGCACCGGAATGGAAACCTTTGGGGGGTGCTTTGGGAACCCACGTACGTCCTTGCTCCCTTTGCACAGAAGGGGAAACTGCACCGCCTGCCGCGGTGGCGCCTGCCTGTCCTTCCTTGTGTCATCCTCGACTCCTGAGGCTGGGTTCTGCATAGAGATCTCTGCCACTCCGGAGGGGGCCTGAGGAGGCCCCCTTGTTACTGGTCTTGGTGCCGCTTCCCTCGCGAGCTTGGATCCTCGCGAGGGCCTTGCCTTGAGTGGGGCCACGCCAGGCCATGCTTGGCTCGTGAGGTGGGCCCTGCCCTGGGCCGCAGGCAGGCAGGTCTGGGTACCCCCGTTCCCAGAACGCCGACAGTAGCCCCCGGGACCGAGGCGCGCCCGTGTTGGCTTCTGGGCGAAGCTGTTGGGGACGGCCCGAAGCGCCGTGGGCCCAAAACGCCTGCGGGCCAGGCTCGACACGCGTCGCGCGTCCAGTGGATGCCGTCTCCACTCCCGAGGTCGTTAGGGACCTCCCAAGTCAAACTGACATGACGCCTGCACGCTGCGCTGGCCATCATTACCTTCTCTTGAATGCGGCTGCCCCCTTGGTCTTCTCCCTTTGGGCCACGCGGATGTGACCCTTCAGGGGCTGATGAATTGACGTGGAGGAGAGCAGCACGCCACCCGGGCCCGCCCCGCGGCGCCCGAGGAGCGCCCGACGCCCGAACTCCTCACGACGCTCCGGCTGTCAAGGGCCGGGACGTGCAACGGTGCCATCATTACCCGAGATGCGAGGGGGCACCGGTTGGCCCTCAGTCGTATATATATAAGTGGGTGAGGGTGAGAGGAAACCGTCAGCTCATCTTCATCTCCTTTGCCTCCCAATCTCCAAGCCGCCACTCTCCCGGTCATGGCTTCAGTGAGGAAGTTCTCCGCTGCCGAAAAGGGGAAGGCCTCCGAGGAGAGCCCCGTCTCACCGCCGCCCAGGAGTGGCCGCGGTCGTCCCGGAAGCAGGCTACGACGCCGGTGGAGGTTCCCCGGGGGCGCGGGCGTGCTCCGACGTGGCCCGGGGTTACCATCTTCAGCCGCGGGGGGCTCCGTACAGTGCGGGCGGCCGCAGTAGTCGAGGTGGTGGCGCCCGCGGTGGGAGGCTGGCGGTGGCCGCCCGGCCGCCGCGCCCTCGGCTCCATTCAGCCGACATGGCACGCCGGCGCGCCTCTACAGGCCCGTCAAGGAAGAGGAGGACTCCGGCTGAGTGCTGGTGCGCCGACGCCAGGGCTCCTGGAGCGGGAGCCTCCGAGGGGGCTTTCTTACTTTCTTTCTCCTCCTCTTCTTCCTTTCCTGTAATCAAAGAACCAAGGTGGGCCCTGTGGGCATGTAATGAGCTTCGGCGCTTGCGCCCTTGTTAGTAGCCTTATCGTGCGTCCTGGTTTTTGTGTCATTGTTAATTGAAACATTCTGCTGATCGCGGTCAGGGTACTTAGCTTGACATGCTCGCAGTAGGCTTTTCGTGGGGGAGGTTTGGCTATGGCGCTTCGGGAGTCCGGACGTCCTAGGGGCTTCTTCTTCTTACGAGTGAGGCAGGTTGGGAGCCCTTTCGGCACTCTGTGTGTGCAGGCCCCAGTCCCGCACATTTCCTCGACCACCGTAATGTACGTCCGGATCACCAGGACGCAACTACGAGGTGAGGCCTCGACACCCTTGATGCCGACCGGATCACCAAGGATGACATCAAGGGGCGAGTGGCTATATGACCGGTAAGGCTCCTGAGGCGCGTTGCTCAGGAGCCCCCCTTGACGCTCAAGCAGCTCTACGTAGGCAGGTCCCAGTCCCGCACATTTCTCGACCACTGTAATGTACGTCTGGATCACCAAGGACGCAACTACGAGGTGAGGCCTCGACACCCTTGATGCCGACCGGATCACCAAGGACGACATCAAGGGGGCAAGTGGCTATATGACCGGTAAGGCTCCTGAGGCGCGTTGCTCAGGAGCCCCCCTTGACGCTCAAGCGGCTCCCCGAAAAAATTTGTTTCCTGCCCCGGGAGGCGCGGGCCTCCTGAGGCTCCGAGACGGCGCGTCGGGCCGTGGGTGGAGCCCCTGAGCGAGTATAAAGCGACGCGTGCCTGCTGACTCGCCCGGGAGTGCCACACGAGGATCCGGGCGCCAAGGCCTTGGCGAGGTGCGAGCACCGTGCCCCCCAGCCCCCGCTCGCGGGGTGCGAGGGGGAGGGAAGCAGGCGAGTGTTCGACTCGAAGAGAGAGAACCCAAGATAGGAAATGGCGATGCAAATAAATCCCTGACCCCCTTTTCTAAAACATGGTTGAAGAAAATCCCGAGCTTGGTTCCCGAAAAGTTGGCAAATTCAAACATCAGAAGAGCAAATAACAGCCGCGTCCGACGCCTAGACTAGTCTTCATCTTCGTCTTCCCCCAGCGCGGAGCGTAGGGCATCCAGGATGCATGGGCATAGCCATTGGAGGGCAGTGTTGTCCGCCAGCGCGGAGCATGGGGCTTCCACTTGGGCATGGGTGGGAACCGCTCCGCGTCCTCGGGGGGCTCCGGGTGTATAGAGCCCACTGATTATTACGTGAGAGTGTCACGGCCGTAGATAGCTGGGCAAGGCCCCGGGCGCACAGCCTGGTTGCTCCCAACTCCGTCAAGAGCCATCCCGGGCATTTTTGCTCGGTTGCGCGCCTTTATGACCCAAACCTGAATGCATTGTTCCCCGCATAGCCACAGGATTGCGCTCCCGCGTCCCAAACATGAGCACAATGCATCTGGCGCAGCCATAAAGGTGTTTTGTCGATGAAGCCGCCTCATGAAGCATCAGGGCGCCGGCCGGACAGTGTCTTTAGGGCCTCGTGAGGCCCAACCTCCTGAGGCTGCGCCGGCGCTCTGGTTGCCGTTGCTGGCCCGCGTTACTTGTGTCTTGCTGCTCCCCCCCAGGTCGTTTCTCCTGAGGCCTCGGGGCTTGGCTCGGTGTTGCTTGCTCACGAGGGCGATGGGTTGCGTCGCTCCCCGCAGGCCCGGGGGCGTCCTCCCTCCTTCTCCCGCTCGCGTTGTCCAGGCCAGGTGCTCCATCGGTGGAAGCCCCTAGGCCCGGCTCGGGGAGGACGCCCAGGGTACCCCCTATTCTTGGGGGGTGCTGGCGCCTGCGGCAGGCGCCTGATCCATCCCACCGCCCGGAGGTACGACCTAGCTTGGTACATAGGGCTCTACATAAGGGCCCGGTTCTCCTCCTGAGCCGTCCGGTGGGGCGCCGGGGACAGCCCCTCCGGGCGGCGGCGGGGCGCCACCCTGTGCGCGCAGCCCGCAGACCCTCCTACGACGAGCCTCAGCTCGAAGTTGCTTACCTCTGGCACCGTCGCCGGGTGGGCCGCGTGCTTCCTGACGGGGATTGTTACCTTGGCGATTCGGTGCGCCTACGCCATGGTTGCTTGCTTGTCTGGTCGCCAGCGCCGCCTGCTCCCTGCGCAGGATGGCGCGCTCCCGCCCGGTTAACTCGGGATGTTGATGGTCCGTAGGGTCGCGGAGGCGCATGTTGGTGCGCGCGCAGGGCGCCCTGTTGTTTCCTCTGTGTGCCCCGTCGTCGGGGCCGGGTTGCACCCCGAAACTGGTCACCGGAATTCGGAGGAGAAGGAAGACGGCGTGCGGCAGGCCCTGCTCGGGCTCGCCCAGGGGCTGAGGGGGCACGCCACCGGCGGGCTGGGTGACACGCGCGGCGAGCGAGCCCCCGACGCCTGATGCCTGCGGCCTTGAAGGAGAGCGAGGAGCCATGGTCCTCTGTGCGACGACGACCAGCTCAGCGATGTGGTCGGCCCATGCGTCGAAGCCCCCGTGCGTCGGGCGGTGGCCAAGCATCTCGCTTGCCATCAGCAACGCATCGTGCGCGTCGAGGTCTCCCACGTAGGTGCAGCGCGATGTCGGTGCCGGGGGCGCCGCCCATCCGCCGTGTGCTTGGCTGGCGCGAGGGGCGACGACGGTAGAGACGACACTGGCGGCTTGATACAGACCGCCAACGTCGTGCCGCTGGGGCGTGGGTCTCGGTATGCAGCGGTGGGGTTGGTGGAGACGGATCCGCCATGGCCGGAGGAAGCTTGTCGGGCGCTGGCCATCGGAGCGGTGCGGCGAGGGAAGAGCGAGGCTTCGAGGATGATTTTGACATGCCCCCTACCTGGGGCGCCAAATGGCGGATTTCGGGCTCCACAAAACCCTCAAGATTCGAACACAGGGGCGTGTGCGAAGATCCCCTGCAGCCTTGCTCTACCTAGCTCACTACGCAATGGTTGGGATGATGAACTCGAACGATGACGAGGAAGAAGATGCACACGGTGATTTACCTAGGTTCGGGCTGCTGCGAAGCGTAATACCCTACTCCTGCTTTGGTGGATTGCCTCTCGAGGAGGTGTGATGGATGAACTAGTATAGTGGTGAGGAGCCTCGTGAGGGCGCTCGAGTGGTGTCCTTGGCTCTCTGCCTTGTCTGTCATTCCCCTCTCTTTTTTTGGTCCCTCTCTATGGTGCAGCCTATCCTCTATTTATAGCAGCGGCCCGGGTCCTCTTCCCTTATCGCAATGGCGGGAAGGGATCCCACAACGGCCAAATTCGAAGGGGGACAAGAGTACATCCCCGCCCTGTCCAAAGGTGGTCTCCGCCTGCAAAATAGCTGTCGATGATGCAGAGGTGGGCTCGGCGATGACATCCGTCCTGCTAGGCTCGTGGTCGTGGTCTTGTTGCACCGGAATGGAAACCTTTGGGGGGCGCTTTGTTAACCCGCGTACGTCTGTGCTCCCTTTGCACCAAAGGGGAAACTGCACCGCCTGTCCTTCCTTGTGTCATCCTCAACTCCTGAGGCCGGGTTCTGCATAGAGATCTCCGCCGCTCCGGAGGGGGCCTGAGGAGGCCCCCTCGTTACAGGTCTTGGTGCCTGTCGGCGTTCTGGGAATGGGGGTACCCAGACCTGCCTGCCTGCGGCCCAGGACATGGCCCACCTCACGAGCCAAGCATGGCCCAGTGCAGCCTCACTCGAGACAATTCCCTCGCGAGGACCCGAGCTCGCGAGGGAGGCGGCATCAAGACCAGCAAGGGGTGGGCCTCTTCAGGCCCCCTCCAGAGCGGCGGAGATCTCTATGAAGAACCCGGCCTCAGGAGTCAAGGATGACGCAAGATAGGACAGGCGGGCACCAGCGCGCCAGGCGGTGCAGTTTCTCCTTTGGTGCAAAGGGAGCAAGGACGTACGCGGGTTCCCAAAGCGCCCCCAAAGGTTTCCATTCCGGTGCAAAAAGACCACGACCACGAGCCCAGCAGGACGGATGTCATCGCTGAGCCCACCTCTGCATCATCGATAGCTACTTTGCAGGCGAAGACCACCTTTGGACAGGGCGGGGCTGTACTCCTGTCCCCCTTCGAATTTGGCCGTTGTGGGATCCCTTCCCGCCATTGCAGGGAAGCGGACCCGGGCCACTACTATAAGTAGAGGATAGGCTGCACCGTAGTAGGGAGAGGCGAAGCAGAGAGAGAACCACAAGGCAAAGACCCAAGAACACCACTCGAGCGCCCTCACGAGGCTCCTCACCACTGTACTAGTTCATTCACCACACCTCCTCGTGAGGCAATCCACCAAAGCAGGAGTAGGGTATTACGCTTAGCAGCGGCCCGAACCTGGGTAAATCACCGTGGGCATCTTCTTCCTCGTCATCGTGCGACTTCATCATCCTAACCATCGCGTAGTGAGCTAGGTAGGGCGAGGGTGCAAGGAATCTTTGCACACGCCCCTATGTTCGAATCTTGAGGGTTTTGCGGAGCCCGAAATCCGACATTTGGGCGCGCCAGGTAGGGGCCATGTCGAAATCTTCCTCGAAGCCTCGCTCTGCTCTGGCCGCACCGCTATGATGGCCAACACCCGACAAGCTTCCTCCGGCCATGGCGGATCCGCCTCCACCAACCCCACCACTGCAGACCGAGACCCACACCCCAGCGGCACGACGCTGGGTGGCCAGTATCAAGCCGCCAGTATCGTCTCTACCGTCGTCGCCCCACGCGCCACCCAAGCGCACGACGGACGGTCGGCGCACCCGGCACCGACATCGCGCTGCACCTACGTGGGAGACCTAGACGCGCACGATGCGTTGCTGATGGCAAGCGAGATGCTTGGTCACCGCCCGACGCACGGGGGCTTCGACTCATGGGCCGACCACATCACCGAGCTGGTCGCCGTCGCGCGGAGGGCCATGGTTCCTCACTCTCCTTTAAGGCCGCATGCGTCAGGCGCCGGGGGCTCGTCCGCCGCGCCTATTGCACAGCCCACCGGCGGCGAGCCCCCTCAGGCCCTGGACGAGCCCGAGCGGGGCCCGCCGCACACCGTGCTCCTTCTCCTCCGAATTTCGGTGACCGGTTTCGGGGCGCAGCCCGGCCCCGATGACGGAGCGCACGGAGGAAACAACGGGGTGCCCCACGCATGCACTAACACGCGCCTCCACGACCCTAGGGACCGTCAACACCCCGAGTTAACCAGGCGGCAGCGCGCCATCCTGCGCAGGGAGCAGGCGGCTGGACAAGCAAGCAACCACGGCGGGGGCGCGTCGGATCGCCAAGGTAACAATCCCCGTCAGCAAGCACGCGGCCCACCCAGCGGCGATGGCAGAGGTAAGCAACTTCGAGCTGAGGCTCGTCGTAGGTGGGTCTGCGGGCTGCGCGCATGGGGCGGCGCCCCGCCGCCGCCCGGAGGGGCTGTCCTCGGCGCCCCGCCGGACGGCTCAGGAGGGGAACCGGGCCCTTACGTAGAGCCCTATGTACCAAGCTATGTCATACCTCCGGACGGCGGGATGGATCAGGCGCCCGCCGCAGGCGCCAGCACCCCCCAAGAGTAGGGGGTACCCTGGGCGTCCTCCCCGAACCGTGCCTCGGGGCTTCCACCGATGGAGCACCTGGCTTGGACAACGCGAGCGGGAGAAGGAGGGAGGACGCCCCCGGGCCCGTGGGGAACGGCGCAAGCCGTCGCCCTCGCGGGGGAGTAACACCAAGCCAAGCCCCCAGGCCTCAGGAGAAACGGTCTGGGGGGAGCAGCAAGACACAAGTACGCGGGCCACCCACGGCAACCGGGGTGCCGGCGCAGTCTCGGGAGGCTGGGCCTCGCGAGGCCCTCAGGACACTGTCAGGCAGCACCCCGACGTTTCACGAGGCGGCTTCATCGACAAAACACCTTTATGGCTGCGCCGGATGCATTGTAATCATGTTTGGGCCGCGGGAGCGCAATCCTGCGGCTACGCGGGGAACAATGCTTTCGGGTTTCGGTCATAGAGGTGCGCAACCGAGCAGAAATGCACGGGATGGCTCTTGATGGAGTTGGGAGCAACCGGGCCGAGCGCCTAGGGTCTTGCCCAGCTATCGACGGCCGTGACACTCTCATGTAATAATGAGTGGGCTGTATATGCCCGGAGCACCCCGAGGACGTGGAGGGGTTCCTTCGCACGCAATGTGGAAGCCCCATGCTCCGCGCTGGCGGACAACACTACCCACCAATGGCTATGCCCACGCAACGTGGATGCCCTACGCTCCGCGCTGGGGGAAGACGAAGGCGAAGACAAGCCTAGGTGCCGGATGCGGCAGTTGCTTGCTTCTTTTTGGTGTTCTAATTGCCACTTTTTGGAATGAAGTTTGAGAATTTTGGAACTCTGTTTTTAAATTAAAATGGGGCAGGGACTTTTCTCTCATCGTTCTCTCCCTTTTCTGATCTTGGAGTCTCTTTCTCTGAATTGGTGTTTTGCAAGGGCCCGTGCGCTCCGGCCCTCCCCCAGGCGCCTCGGAACTGGATAGCAAGGCCCTGTCACCTCAGGGACTTGCTCCTTTTGGCGGTCGATCCCCGCTCGGGGGCTCCGACCGCAGCGCGGCGCCGCAGCATGGGACCTCGGGAGGTCCCAGTGCCTCCTGAGGTGGCAGCCGGCAGGACGGAAAGGGGGTCGCTCGGGCGTCAAAGGGGGCTCCTGAGCAACGTGCCTCAGGAGCCTTACCGGTCATATAGCCACTCGCCCCTTGATGTCGTCCTTGGTGTTCCGGTCGGCATCGAGGGTGTCGAGGCCTCACCTCGTAGTTGCATCCCGGTGATCCGGACGTACATTACGGTGATCGAGGAATGTGTGGGACTGGGACCTGCCGACGTAGAGTTGCTTGAGCGTCAAAGGAGGCTCCTGAGCAACGAGCCTCAGGAGCCTTACCGGTCATATAGCCACTCGCCCCTTGATGTCGTCCTTGGTGATCCGGTCGACATCAAGGGTGTCGAGGCCTCACCTCGTAGTTGCGTCCTGGCGATCCGGACGTACATTACGATGGTCGAGAAATGTGCGGGACTGGGACCTGCCGACGCAGAGTGCCGAAAGGGCCCCCGAACCGTCCCACAAACAAGGAGGAAGCGTCCCAGGTGGAATCACGGGCTACCTGGACAACCCGGCCGTGCCTCGCAACGCACGAGATCGTCGCTGCCCTACAAGATAAATACACTACTGAATCAAGCAAGAGCCTCCTGATCCAATGACGACCCGAGGACGGGATAAGGGTTGTGCGCACTAGCGTGAGGATGCAGGTACTGCGGGCCACCACGCGTGGCCACCGAGACCCCTGAGGCCTGAGGCGCCAGGAAAAACGGCGCGAGGGGAGGGACCCCGCCACGACAAGCAACAAGGCCACGAACCCGGGGAGTGGCTGTCGGGACCCCGATCCTAAACCATAAGAATCTAGCATGTAACACATCACATCACATTGCGGCCTCACGCACGGTTAACTCCACGACTGCCACCTTACCTGGGCCGGGACCGTTTGCACCTTTTGGCTCACGTATGTAAATATGTCACTAGCATTCAAATGTCAAAGAACCTGGGTTGACATGACTAGTTATAGAACCCAAGTGGCACATCCGTACAGGGACAGGCATATGTAACCCAACAATGCAGGTGTCGGCCTCTAGCATGTCTAGACGAGTCATAGCAAGCTACAAGGACTCCATTATGCCGTGGGACATAAATATCATCACTGGACGTAGACGAGTCGTAGCAGGCTATAGGGACTCCATTACACTGCGAGACATTTCCCCGAGGGGACAGACACAGCAGCAAGAAGGATACATGCCGGTCAATCGATGTGTCCGGAGCAGCAGCAAGCTACCAAGGCTCAGTGGAAGCACAAAGAGGCAGTTCCCTGTAAAGAGTACTACTAAAGGCACACAACTAGGTGTCGAATCCCATACATACCGTTGCACGTCACACGTACGCACGACATGCCCGATATGCATAGATACAACTATGGCATCGCAACATAACCATACAACAACACAACATTTATTTAGAAGGCTCATAAGAGCCAACATAGTGTGATATTACAAGCAGGGGTCACATGACCCAACACACAAGTCATACAAGCAACAAGCGGAAGCTTAACATGTCTGGGTATAGACATCTAGAAAAGAAGAAGGCTGGGGAAGCTTGTCTATCTACAAGACCCTCCATAGGAACCAGACCTCTGGCTGGGATTCCCAAGCTACTTGGTCGGCATCGATCTTATCGTCGAAACCACTAGCGAGACCGGTGTCTCCTCTGCAAAAACATTAATAAGCAACGGTGAGTACGGAGGTACTCAGCAAGACTTACATCAGAACTAACTACATATGCATCTGTATCAACAAAGGGGGTTGTGGGGTTCAATGCAGCAAGCCAGCTTTGACTCAGTGGCTATCCTATACTACGACTATCAGTACTTTGAATAATTTTGAGAAAGCGCACACGAGTCCACTATCACCTCAACAATACACTACCATGGATCCGCTCCCGTCTTCCTACGTGAGTGCCATCCACGGTACTCATGCTTGTCTTGAGGCTTTTATGAGTATCCATTATAGTTGTCTATGAGCCATATAAGTCTCCAAGTAGTCCATATCCGCGGACACGGCTATTCGAATAGATTATTACCCTGCAGGGGTGTACTTCGTCACACACTCTCCCGCCACTTACCGCCATGTGCACGTAAAAGGCACCTCGGCAACCTTCAAGTCGAAGCCTAGTGAGGGAGTCGGCCATGACCTGACTAACCACACAAGACTCTAGTCCAGGTTTATCGCCTATTTGAGACTGAACCCGCAAGGAAGTTTGACCGAAGTTTCCTCTACGGCCCCAAACGATGTGTGCAGGGTTCACAAGCCCACCTCGACGGATGGTACTATGATTGGTACACCGGGCCACGGTGCCTAGTCTGAACCAAACCCACCTGTACGGGGTGCCACCCGGTAGACTACTAGCACGGCCTACAAAAACCAAAAACTAGTTGCAACTCCTGGACAGAGGTCAGGGCTATTAATAAGTCGAGAGAGTCAATTAAGGATCCCAATGTGCGGTAGTTGCTAGTCTTGGATAACAAACACTGGACTCAGTTCTTAAGGACGGTCCCAATGAGACAATCCACCATGTACTCCTACATGGCCTCTCATCGCTACCTTTATCAAATCAGATTCACCACTTGACTCTCATCATCAGAACACAACCAGTTCACTCCGGTCCATCACCCAGATGAATCAGACCTGACACAACTCTAAGCATAGCAAGCATAGCAGGGTAAGACACAACATGGCTCAAGCATCTACCAGGTATGCTAGGTTGCTTGGTTCAGCTATTTACTGTGACAATGACTGGTCATGCAGAGGAATGGGTTCAACTACCGGAACCTGTAAAAGTTGAAAAGTTTTGTCCTAATGCAATAAGTGAGAGCAAGAGCGAGAGAGTGGGATTGTATCGGAGATGTTCAAGGGGATTGCTTGCCTGATAAAGCGTCAACACGTTACTGCTCCTCAGATGGATACTCGACCGTATCCTCCGGAACAGTGCCTAACACGAGGAACAATCATCGAAGGGGGAATAAATCAATACACATCAAATGCAATAGTATGATGCATGAATATGACATGGCAATATGATGTGGTTTGGCCTAGTGCATATAGAAACATAATTATATGAAGTAGGCTTGAACCCAAGGTTCAAATTCAACTCCATACGTGAGGTTCCATATTGTATTTGAACAAAATGTCGAAGTTCTCCTATTTAGATTTCTCTATCATGCATGAAAATGGTACAGATGGATTTATTGGATTTTTCTGATCAATTTTCATATATATATTATTTCCATTTGACTTACAGAATAATTTATATGATTTTTCTAAGTTTTAAACATTTTCTGGAATTATCTAAAACCCAGAAATGCATTTTCTGCGTCAGCCTGACGTCATCATGACGTCAGCCAGTCAACAGAACCGGTCCAGGTCAAACCTGACACGCGGGGCCCATATGTCATAGACACAGGGTTAATCCCTGGGCTGACTGGGGTTTGACCCACCTGCGGGGCCCACTGTTAGTGGCTGTGGGGCTTGGTTAGCAAAGGGGATTAGCGCTAATGGCACGGCCACGTCAGCTCCGGCCGGAGTATGGCTGGCGGGGACCAATCCGGTGGTGGTTTCTCACTGGAATCGCATTTCCGACCACCATTTGGCACGCGGGGCGGCGCTATCGGATGCGGGGAGCGAGCCGCATCCATTCCAGCAGGTGGAACGGCACGGGGCGGCCCGTAGCATCGCCGGCGACGACGGCTACGGCAGCCGGGGCTCGGTCAGCACGGGCTCGAGGCCAGGGGATGCGGGAGGAGGAGCTGGAGGCGGTTATGGACTCCTGGAGAGGTGCCGAGCACGTGGTCGTGCTCGGGCGTGGGATGCAGCTGCTGTGGCCATCGCTACGCCATGGCCGACGGCGACCTCCTCTCTGCTCCGGTGGCTAGCGGGGTTAGAGGATGGGATCGACGACGGGGCTGGGGGGAGGAGAACCGGGGCCTCATCGCGGAGCTTCTGGCGCTGGTGACATGGTCGGAGACGCGCTGTGGCCGGCGAATCGACGGCGGGGAGGTCCGGCGACCGGCGGAGGAAACGGCGATGAAGACGACGTTGTGGGGCCTCCGGTCTTGATTCCTCTGGCGGGGAGGTGCAGGGCGATGCGGCGGCTCTACTGGGCACGACGGAGAGGCTCGAGGGTGGCTGTGGTCATGGCGGCGCACGACGGCGCTCTCGGGTCCGGGGGGAGAAGAGAGAGCAGAGAGGGGAGGGTAGAATGGCGAGGCCGGCTCGATCCTGACGCCTCACGCGGGGTCGTCCGCGACGCCTCGCTGGCCGGGGACGGGCAGGTAGGCAGGTGGCGTGGCAGCACGCCCGCGCGCGCGCGCCGGCCACACGCCATGTCCACTGGCGCCAGGAGGAAGAATACCCTCCTACCCCTAGTGGGCTGGGCCGCAGATGGGCCGCCAGGTAAGTTGCCTCCTTTTCCATTTTCTTTTATTTACTGTTTTGTTTTTCTATTTTTTGTAGTTTGTTTCAATTTGGTTTTTCAAACCAAATTACTTTAGTTGCTGCTGAAAAATATTGTGGAACCTAAATGGAAATTTCCACAGCTCCACAAAATGTTTCAGAATTATTGGAGCTATTAATATAATTATAGAATTTTATAACTCCAATTCAAGTACTTAATAATTTAATTCAATAGAGAAAAGTGACATGGAAAAATATGAGTCACCTTTGGTTTATGTCTCCACATTTTACCAGAAATGATGAACATTTTAAAAACCCACTTTGGCTCATTTAAAATTATTTTGGTTGAACCTAGTTGAATTCAGATAGTTCTAGGGTTTGATCATCCCCATTTCAAGTTTAAAGAAATTTTAAACATATTGCAACACAAATATGGATCCTAGTGCATGCTAAATCTAGGGATGTGACAACTCACCCCCACTTAAAAGAATCGCGTCCCAAGATTCAGGAGTCGTCGGGAAGGGGGCCGGATATACAAGTCGAAGACGATCTTCTTGTTCACACGTAGCTTCGTTTTCAGAATGATGGGACCACTGAACCTTCACAAACTTGATGTTCCGACACCGGGTGACACGCTCAGCTTGATCGAGAATACGAACAGGACAATCCCGATATGAAAGATCATCTTGAAGATCAAGCGTTTCGTGGTCCACTTCGCGGACAGGGTCCTTGAAGCAACGCCTGAGTTGGGACACGTGGAAGAAATCATCAACTCTGGAAAGCTGAGGGGGCAGTTCCAATTGGTAGGCAACTTCTCCTCGTTTAGCAAGAATGCAAAAGGGACCAATGTAACGAGGGGCCAACTTGCCCTTGATACCGAAACGATGGGTACCCTTCGGAGGAGTAACCCGAAGGTAAGACTTTTCGTCCACCTCATAAGTTACTTCCTGATGATGGCGATCATACTGGCTCTTCTGACGAGACTGAGCTGTCTTGAGATTCTCCCGGATAACGCGAACTTGCTCTTCTGCCTCCTGGATCATGTCTGGTCCAAAAAATTGTCTTTCCCCGGTTTCTGACCAGTTCAGAGGTGTTCGACATCTTCGTCCATAAAGAACCTCGAATGGAGCTTTGCCTAGACTGGATTGGTAGCTGTTGTTATACGCAAACTCGGCAAATGGAAGACACTTCTCCGAATTCATTCCAAATGAGATGACACATGCTCTGAGCATGTCTTCGAGTATCTGATTGACTCTTTCAACCTGACCACTTGACTAAGGGTGAAAAGCAGTGCTAAAGGAGAGATGGGTTCCCATAGCATTCTGGAAACTTTCCCAAAATCGAGAGGTGAAAAGACTTCCACGGTCTAAATTGATTTCCAATGGAACACCATGCAGGGACACTATTCGAGAGATGTATAAGTCAGCCAACTCACTAGCAGTGATACTCTCTTTGACAGGAAGGAAATGAGCCACTTTGGAGAGGCGATCAATAACCACGAAGATGGCATTATTTCCTTTCTTGGTCTTGGGAAATCCGGTGATGAAGTCCATTTCAACTTTATCCCATTTCCACTCCGGAATAGCTAAAGGCTGGAGGGTGCCAGCAGGTCTCTGATGCTCTACCTTCACGCGACGACAAACATCACAGTTTGGAACGAACTCAGCGATTTCCCTCTTCATTCTAGTCCACCAGAACCTTTGGTGTAGGTCCTGATACATCTTAGTACTGCCAGGATGAATTTTGAGGGGAGATTCATGAGCCTCCTTAAGGATCAACTCTCGAAGTTGTTGCTTCTTAGGAAGTACCAGTCGGTTCCCGAAGTACATTGCACCTCTACCATCCATGGAGAAACTACCAGCAACTCCTTTCACAATATTGTTCTTGATCCGGGTAATACCCGCATCATACTGCTGGCTCGATATGATCTGATCCTCCAGAGTAGGTTTTGCAACCAAGGTAGAAAGGGATCCATTGGGAACAATGTGAAGGTTAAGCTTGCAGAATTCCTCATGCAGAAGGGGTTGGCCTTGTTGTAGCATAAGGTTGTTGCAGTACGACTTACGACTTAATGCATCCGCCATGACATTGGCCTTGCCTGGGGTGTAAGTAATCCCTAAGTCGTAATCAGTAATCAGCTCTAACCATCGTCTTTGTCTGAGGTTCAGATCTGGTTGGGTGAAGATATATTTCAAACTCTGATGATCGGTGTAAATCTCGCAACGATTACCAAGGAGGTAATGTCGCCATGTCTTGAGTGCATAGACTACTGCAGCAAGCTCCAAATCATGTGTTGGATAATTTTCCTCATGTGGGTGCAACTGTCGAGATGCATAGGCGATCACTTGTCGGTCTTGCATAAGAACACATCCAAGTCCTTGTCTTGACGCGTCGCAATAGATGAAAAAGTCTTTGGAGAAATCCGGTGGCACAAGCACGGGAGCAGAGGTCAGATGCCTTTTCAGTTCCTGGAAACTGTGCTCACATTATGGGGTCCACTCGAACTTCTTATCTTTCTTGAGGAGTTCCGTCAGAGGCTTGGCAATTTTGGAGAAGTTCTCAACGAAGCGGCGACAATAGCTCGCTAAACCAAGGAAGCTCCTAACTTGCTTAACTGTTTCAGGTGGAGTCCAATCGAGAATGGCCTGAACTCTTTCGGGATTGACTGCAATGCCCTTACCGGAGATCATGTGACCTAGATAGGTCACTTCTGGTAACCAAAATTCACACTTGGAGAACTTGGCATAGAGACGGCGCTCTCTGTGTTTTTCTAGCACAAGTCTGAGGTGTTCAGCATGCTCTGCTTCATTCTTTTAATAGATCAGTATATCATCGAGGTAAACCACAACAAACTTATCTAGGTACTCCATGAATATTGAGTTCATCAGACGGGAGAATGTTGCTGGTGCATTGGTCAGACCAAAAGACATGACCGTGTACTCATACTATCCATAACGAGTGACAAAAGCTGGCTTGGGTATGTCACCATTCTTGATCTTGATTTGATGGTAGCCTAGCCTCAAATCCATCTTGGAGAACACTGAGGATCCAGCAAGTTGATCATACAAATCATTGATCCTAGGGAGCGGATACTTATTCTTTATTGTGACTAGATTGATGGGCCGATAATCTACAACCATTCGGTCCGTTCCATCCTTCTTCTTCACAAAGAGGACGGGACAAGCCCAAGGAGAAGAACTTGGTCTGATGAAACCCTTTTGCAAGGACTCATCAAGTTGTTTCTTAAGCTCAGCTAGCTCCAAGGGTGCCATCTTATATGGTCTTCTTGAAATTGGAACAGTTCCTGGGATGAGGTCTATCACAAACTCTACATCCCTGTCAGGTGGAATACCTAGCAACTCTTCTGGAAAGACATCCGGAAAATCTCGGACTACCGGAATATCTTCAAGCTCAGGAAGAGGGTTGGCATTGAGCGAATAGAGTTGACGCTTTGCAACTCGAGTTGAAACATTGACTATCTTGCCAGATGGGTGTGTGAGCTGAACAGACCTGGTGGAGCAATCAATCTTGGCATGATGAGCAGTCATCCAATCCATACCCAAGATGATGTTAATATCTGAAGACTTGAGAGCTATCAGCGAAGCAAGGAACACAAGTCTATCAACAAGGATTTCATTTCCATGGCTTATTCTCGTGGTCTTCCATCTAGACCCTAGAGTCTGAACTTCAAGAGCAGTTGGCATATCGCAAAATGACATGTCATGCAACCGGGCATAGCCTTCCGAGATTAAGGAATGTGATGCTCCAGTATCAAACAGAACTGATGCTGGATGATAATTTACAAGGAGCGTTCCAAGGACAACATCATGATCCTCATGAGCTTCTTCAGCTAAGATGTGGTTCACACAACCACGATCAATGACAGCTGGCTTGGCATGGCTCGTCTTGACTGGTGGCTTATTACAGCCAACAAACTTTCCAGACGGGGGTGGAGCAACATTGGTCTGAGTGCAATTTCGAGCAATGTGGCCTGGCTCTCCACACTTGTAACAAATCACTTGGGTTGCACGCGGAACCGCATTGGCAGGCGGTCCACCAGCAGGCTTGGGTGGAACATTTGGCTGAGTTGGACGAGGCGCCACATAGGATGGCCTCGCATATCCAGGTGGAAGTGATGAGTTCGGAACCCAAATCCGGCCGGAGGTAGAAGCCAAGTCATGGTTGTGCTTGCGAGACTCTTCATAATTGATCTGAGTTGTCTCTGCATTAATGGCCTTGTTCACAAGAGCCTGGAAGGTGTCGCAATGATGCAGGTGAAGATCATGACGCAACTTTGGATTGAGACCCTTCCTGAACCTAGCTTGCTTCTTGGCGTCCGTGGACACTTCTTTTGTGGCGTAACGAGCAAGGTTCTCAAACTCTCGACTGTATGCATCTATAGCCATCTTACCCTGAGTAAGGTTACAGAACTCTTCCCTTTTCCGGTCAAAAAGACCCTGAGGAATATGATGCTCGCGAAAAGCCTCTGTGAATTCTTCCCAGGTAGGAATCTGGCTAGCTGGAATTATGGTCTCATAGTTCTCCCACCATATACTAGCAGGACCTTCCAGGTGATAAGTAGCATAGGTGACCTTGTCAGCCTCAGCCACGTTCACAGAACGCAGCTTATTAGTGATGCTATGGAGCCAGTCATCTGCATCGAGTGGCTCAATGGAGTGATGGAAGGTGGGTGGATACAGCTTGATGAAGTCACGGATGGTCACTGTCCCAGCACACTGATGTGCGGTGTTTTCCTCAATATGGGCCAGCAAGCGATTTGACTCACGCTTGTCGTTCTCAATGTCTAGCATGAACTGTGCCAACGAAGGTGAATCCGGCAGAACTTCAGCATCTCTGGTTCCACGTCTTTGGCCCTTCTTGCGGCCAGTGGCAACTTGGTTACTGAGAGACATCCTGAGGATGAGAAACTAGGATTAATCAGGATGGCATACCAGATGAACAGGAAGGAATGCAAAAGCATTAGATCTCCATAGAGATCTTAGGGAAAATTGGACAGCATAACGGCTGTGAATGCTCAGAAATGAGACATCCTGAAAAAGATTTAGGTGCCACGACACCTCAACATCACAACCTCAAGATTCTGGACGAGTTAACAAGCTACACAGATAACACTCGAGGACTGAAATGCAACTCAGATCAACCATTCCTATAAGTCTACGGAATAGTAACTCGAGATCCTGATAGATAGGTAAGAAGCCTAGTTCTTAATCCCCGTAGAAAAGGAAGAGGGTGACTCAGAATCAGAATAACATGGGGAAAGGAGTAAAAAGAGCCTTACGTTCCCTTCCACAATCAATTCCCTTATATAACTAAAGAGTTGCTAGACTCAACATCGACCAGTTTGGCTTGGTTGTCCTATAGTCAGTCAGCTCTGATACCAACGCTGTCGGGACCCCGATACTAAGCCATAAGAATCTAGCATGTAACACATCACATCACATTGCGGCCTCACGCACGGTTAACTCCACGGCTGCCACCTTAACTGGGCCGGGACCGTTTGCGCCTTTTGGCTCACGTAAGTGAATATGTCGCTAGCATTCAAATGTCAAAGAACCCGGGTCGACATGACTAGTTATAGAACCCAAGTGGCACATCCGTACAGGGACAGGCATACGTAACCCAACAATGCAGGTGTCGGCCTCTAGCGTGTGTAGACGAGTCATAGCAAGCTACAAGGACTCCATTACGCCGTGGGAAATAAATGTCATCACTGCACGTAGACGAGTCATAGCAGACTACAGGGACTCCATTACACTGCGAGACATTTCCCCGAGGGGACAGACACAGCAGCAAGAAGGATTCACACCATTCAATCGATGTGTCCGGAGTAGTAGCAAGCTACCAAGGCTCAGTGGAAGCACAAAGAGGCAGTTCCTTGTAGAGAGTACTACTAAAGGCACTCAACTAGGTGTCGAATCCCATACATACCGTTGCACGTCACACGTACGCATGACATGCCCGATATGCATAGATACAACTATGGCATCACAACATAACCATACAACAACACAACATTTATTTAGAAGGATCATCAGAGCCAACATAGTGTGATATTACAAGCAGGGGTCACATGACCCAACACACAAGTCATACAAGCAATAAGCGGAAGCTTAACATGTCTGGGTACAGACATCTAGAAAAGAAGAAGGCTGAGGAAGCCTGTCTATCTACAAGACCCTCCATAGGAACCAGACCTCTGGCTGGGATTCCCAAGCTACTTGGTCGGCATCGATCTTATCGTAGACACCACTAGCGAGACCGGTGTCTCCTCTGCAAAAACATTAATAAGCAACGGTGAGTACGGAGGTACTCAGCAAGACTTACATCAGAACTAACTACATATGCATCGCTATCAACAAAGGGGGTTGTGGGGTTCAATGCAGCAAGCCAGCTTTGACTCAGTGGCTATCCTGTACTACAACTATCAGTACTTTGAATAATTTTGAGAAAGCGCACACGAGTCCACTATCACCACAACAATACACTACCATGGATCCGCTCCCGTCTTCCTACGAGAGTGCCATGCACGGTACTCACACTTGTCTTGAGGCTTTTATGAGTATCCATTATAGTTGTCTATGAACCATATAAGTCTCCAAGTAGTCCTTATCCGCGGACGCGGCTATTCGAATAGATTATTACCATGCAGGGGTGTACTTCATCACACACGCTCCCGCCACTTACCGCCATGTGCACATAAAAGGCACCTCGGCAACCTTCAAGCGGAAGCCTAGCGAGGAAGTCGGCCACGACCTGACTAACCACACAAGACTCTAGTCCAGGTTTATCGTCTATTTGAGACTGAACCCGCAAGGAAGTCCGGCCGAAGTTTCCTCTACGGCCCCAAATGATGTGTGCAGGGTTCCCAAGCCCACCTCGACGGATGGTACTACGCTTGGTACACTGGGCCACGGTGCCTAGTCTGACCCAAGCCCACATGTACGGGGTGCCACCCGGTAGACTACTAGCACGGCCTACAAACACCAGAAACTAGTTGTAACTCCTGGACAGAGGTCAGGGTGATTAATAAGTCAAGGGAGTCAATTAAGGATCCTAATGTGCGGTAGTAGCTAGTCTTGGATAACATACACAGGACTCAGTTCTTAAGGACGGTCCCAATGAGACAATCCACCATGTACTCCTACATGGCCTCTCATCGCTACCTTTATCAAATCAGATTCACCACTTAACTCTCATCATCAGAACACAACCAGTTCACTCCGGTCCATCACCCAGACGAATCAGACCTGACACAACTCTAAGCATAGCAAGCATAGCAGGGTAAGGCACAACATGGCTCAAGCATCTACCAGGTATGCTAGGTTGCTTGGTTCAGCTATTTACTGTGACAATGACAGGTCATGCAGAGGAATGGGTTCAACTACCGGAACTTGTAAAAGTTGAAATGTTTTGTCCTAATGCAATAAGTGAGAGCAAGAGCGAGAGAGTGGGATTGTATCGAAGAATTTCAAGGGGGTTGCTTGCCTGATAAAGCGTCAACACGTTACTGCTCCTCAGATGGATACTCGACCGTATCCTCCGGAACAGTGCCTAACACGAGGAACAATCATCGAAGGGGGAATAAATCAATACACATCAAATGCAACAGTATGATGCATGAATATGACATGGCAATATGATGTGGTTTGGCCTAGTGCATATAGCAACATAATTAGATGAAGTAGGCTTGAACCCAAGGTTCAAATTCAACTCCATACATGAGGTTCCATATTGTATTTGAACAAAATGTCCAAGGTCTCCTATTTGGGTTGCTCTGTCATGCATGAAAATGGTACAGATGGATTCATTGGATTTTTCTGATCAATTTTCATATATAAATTATTTCCATTTGACTTACAGATTAATTTATATGATTTTTCTAAGTTTTAAACATTTTCTGGAATTATCTAAAACCCAAAAATGCATTTTCTGCGTCAGCCTGACGTCATCATGACGTCAGCCAGTCAACAGAACCGGTCCAGGTCAAACCTGACACGTGGGGCCCATATGTCATAGACATAGGGTTAATCCCCGCGCTGACTGCGGTTTGACCCACCTGCGGGGCCCACTGTCTGTGGCTGTGGGGCTTGGTTAGCAGAGGGGATTATCGCTAATGGCACGGCCACGTCAGCTCCGGCCGGAGTATGACCGGCGGCAACCAATCCGGCGGTGGTTTTCCGCAAGAATCGCGTTTCCGGCCACCATTTGGCACGCGGGGCGGCGCTATCGGATGCGGGGAGCGAGCCGCATCCATTCCAGCAGGTGGAACGGCACGGGGCGGCCCATAGCATCGCCGGCGACGACGGCTACGGCAGTCGGGGCTCGGTCAGCACGGTCTCGAGGCCAGGGGACGCGGGAGGAGGAGCTGGAGACGGCTACGGACTCCCGGAGAGGTGCCGAGCACGTGGCCGTGCTCGGGCGCGGGCTGCAGCTGCTATGGCCATGGCTACGCCATGGCCGGCGGCGACCTCCTCTCGGCTCCGGTGGCTAGCGGGGTTAGAGGACGGGATCGATGACGGGGTTGGGCGGAGGAGAACCGGGGCCTCACCGCAGAGCTTCAGGCGCCGGTGGCGTGGTCGGAGATGCGCTGTGGCCGGCGAATCGACGGCGGGGAGGTCCGGCGACCGGCGGAGGAAACGGCAATGAAGACGACGTTGCGGGGCCTCCGGTCTTGATTCCTCTGGCAGGGAGGTCCAGGGCAATGCGGCGGCTCTACTGGGCACGACGGAGAGGCTTGGGGGTGGCTGTGGTCACAGCGGCGCACGGCGGCGCTCTCGGGTCCGAGGGGGAGAAGAGAGAGGAGAGAGGGGAAGGGAGAATGGCGAGGCTGGCTCGATCCGGACGCCTCTCGCGGGGTTATCCGCGACGCCTCGCTGGCCGGGAACGGGCAGGCAGGTGGCGTGGTAGCACGCCCGCGCGCGCACGCCGGCCACACGCCATGTCCACTGGCACCAGGAGGAAGAAGACCCTCCTACCCCCAGTGGGCTGGGCCGTAGATGGGCCGCCAGGTAAGTTGCCTCCTTTTCCTTTTTCTTTTGTTTACTATTTTGTTTTTCTATTTTTTTGCAGTTTGTTTCAATTTGGTTTTTCAAACCAAATTACTTTAGTTGCTTCTGAAAAATATTGTGGAACCTAAATGGAAATGTCCACAGCTCCACAAAATGTTTCAAAATTATTGTAGCTATTAATATAATTATAGAATTTTATAACTCCAATTCAAGTACTTAATAATTTAATTCAATAGACAAAAGTGACATGGAAAAATATGAGTCACCTCTTGTTTATGTCTCCACATTTTACCAGAAATGATGAACATTTTAAAACCCCACTTTGGTTCATTTAAAATTATTTTGGTTGAACCTAGTTGAATTCAGATAGTGCTAGGGTTTGATCATCCCCATTTCAAGTTTAAAGAAATTTTAAACATGATGCAACACAAACATGGATCCTAGTGCATGCTAAATCTAGGGATGAGACAGTGGCGGTCACGGGCAGCCCCTCACGAGGGAGAGCCTCGCGAGGGCCCCGCCGGCCGTCATCACCGAGCCGCATCGGCAGCGACGCCAAGCCCCGCGCGAAGAAACTAAGTCGCTTCACGGCAAGCAGGCAACCGATAATTCAAGAAAAGGAGGGACGGAGCCGTGTTCTTCTTAAATATTACAGTTGCCATGAAAGGGAAACAGGGGATGCCTAGAGGGAGGAGTCGCTGTCACTGCCCACGCCGCCGGTCACCCCGGCGTCGGAGTCGTCCTCCCCGCTGGAGGCAGGCACCTGGACGAACCGCTCCACCAGGGACTCCACGTGCGGGCGCATCTCATCCCGGAGGGGCCTCTCGAGCTCGTCAGGCACCCGCTCCCCGACGTGTCGGAGGTCAAGCTCCGGGGCGTGGCGGCGCAGGATGGAGAAGACGCACGTCAAGGCGAGGTCCAGGAGGTCGCGCGCGTCGGACTCGTTGTCCGCGTTCACGTGGGAGACGCCGGTCTCCAGCGCCTCCACCACCTTCTGGAAGAAGTCGAGGTAGCCCCCGTCGCCGCGCACGCACAGCAGCGTGGAGGCTTCCCCGACGAACTGGCTCACCGCGCAGGCCATGCGGCGGGCAATGCCAAGGTACTGCTTGGCGCGCTGTGACTCCAGCATCTTGGCATGCGCTACCTCGTCCTAGGCGGCCTGCACGGCGTCCGCCGCCTCCTTTACCTAGGCCTGGAGGGATGCCAGCTCCGCCCTGGCCTCCGCTTCGCACCTGAGGGCGGCTTAGAAGGCAGCCTCGGCGGTCGTCAGCTGGGCCCGAAGCGCGTCCACCTCCTCCTGGAGTTCGCCGAGCTTGCGCTTCTTGGCCGCAGGCGCCCTGGAAGATGGAGGGGATCAAGTCCGGAGCACTGGACAAGACAACTAAGAGAGAAGGAGGCGGCGGAGTACTCACTCGTCGACCATGGCCAAGCGCCGGCGGACTTGCGCCGACCCCGAGGGCCCCCCGCTGTTGCCTTCGGAAGAGGGCGGGGGAGCCGATGACCCCGCGCGCTTCCCCGTGCCTGCAGCACCTCCTCCAGACGCCATGGGAGAGGAGAAGCTAGGAAGAAGAGAGAGTTTTTCTATGGAACAATGGAAGCAAGAAGGCACCTCGAGACTGCAATGCCCCCCCCCCCCGCCAAGGGCGGGGCGGATTTATAGGCGTGACTGCAGCCGCGAAGCGTCGTGAGAGAGCAGCCGTCGTGCGCCCCTCGGGCGCCGTGGGGCGGTTCGATCAGCGCGCTACCGTCCGCGTCACCTCGCCTGCCGATTGTTGGGTCACATCTGCGTGGCCCGAGGAGTGGAGGCCCGAGGGAGCAGCACATTCAAGGAAGGGCAATGATGGCTGGCGCTGCACACGGGTGTCGCATCAGTTTGACTTGGGGCGGTTCCTGACTCCCTCAGGGAGCAGGGTCATCGCCGCTCAGGCGCTCGACGTGTGTAAAGCCTGGCCCGCAGGCGTTTGGGGCCCGCGGCACTTCGAGCCATCTTCAAGGGCTTCGCCCGGAAGCCATCTCGAGCGCGCCTTGGGCCCGGGGGCTACTGTCGGCGTTCTGGGAACGGGGGTACCCAGACCTGCCTGCCTGCGGCCCAGGACATGGCCCACCTCATGAACCAAGCATGGCCCAGCGCAACCCGACTCGAGATAAGGCCCTCGCGAGGACCCGAGCTCGCGAGGGAGGCGGCATCAAGACCAGCAAGGGGTGGGCCTCTTCAGGCCCCCTCCAGAGCGGTGGAGATCTCTATGCAGAACCCGGCCTCAGGAGTCAAGGATGACGCAAGGAAGGATAGGCGGGCACCAGCGCGCCAGGCGGTGCAGTTTCCCCTTTGGTGCAAAGGGAGCAAGGACGTACGCGGGTTCCCAAAGCGCCCCCCAAAGGTTTCCATTCTGGTGCAACAAGACCACGACCACGAGCCCAGCAAGACGGATGTCATCGCCGAGCCCACCTCTGCATCATCGACAGCTACTTTGCAGGCGAAGACCACCTTTGGACAGGGCGGGGCTGTACTCCTGTCCCCCTTCAAATTTGGCCGTTGTGGGATCCCTTCCTGCCATTGCGATAAGGGAAGAGGACCCGGGCCACTGCTATAAGTAGAGGATATGTTGCACCGTAGCAGGGAGAGGCGAAGCAGAGAGAGAACCACAGACAAGGCAAAGAGCCAAGAACACCACTCGAGCGCCCTCACGAGGCTCCTCACCACTGTACTAGTTCATCCACCACACCTCCTCGTGAGGCAATCCACCAAAGCAGGAGTAGGGTATTACGCTTCACAGCGGCCCGAACCTGGGTAAATCACCATGTGCATCTTCTTCCTCGTCATCGTGCGAGTTCCTCATCCTAACCATCGTGTAGTGAGCTAGGTAGGGCGAGGCTGCAGGGAATCTTCGCACACGCCCCTGTGTTCGAATCTTGAGGGTTTTGCAGAGCCCGAAATCCGACAGTGTCGCTTCCCTCGCGAGCTTGGATCCTCGCGAGGGCCTTGCCTTGAGTGGGGCCGCGCCAGGCCATGCTTGGCTCGTGAGGTGGGCCCTGCCCTAGGCCGCAGGCAAGCAGGTCTGGGTACCCCCGTTCCCAGAATGCCGACAAGCTTCAAGTAGAAGCTTGAGGCCTGCGGCAAGGGTTGGGTCGACGAGCTTCAGTCCGTGTTGTGTTTTATCCGCACCATCGTGACTAAGCCCACCGTCGAGACCCCGTTCTTCCTCGTCTACGGAGCCGAGGCCGTCCTGCCGCACGAAGTCAAGCACCATTCCCCGCGGGTTTTGGCATTCGACGAGGAGCATCAGGATGCCTCGCGGGGGACGGACCTCGTGCTCGGGGAAGAGGCACGGCGTCGTGCCTCGCTCCGAGTAGCTAGGTACCAGCAGGCGCTGTGGCACTACCATTGCCGTTACATTCGCTCCAGGACCCTCGAAGTTGGAGACCTCGTCCTCAGGCGGGTCCTTTCCAGGGAAGGCTTGCACAAGCTCTTGCCCATGTGGGAGGGCCCGTTCAAGGTCGCCCGCATCTCCAGACCTGGCGCCGTGCGTCTGGAGACTCAAGACGGCATCCCCATCCAGAATGCCTGGAACATCCAACACCTCCGCAAGTTCTACCCGTGACACTCTCACATAATAATGAATGGGCTGTATACACCCAGAGCCCCCCGAGAACGCGGAGGGGTTCCATCCCACGCCCAAGTGGAAGCCCCATGCTCTGCGCTGGCAGACAACACTGCCCTCCAATGGCTATGCCCACGCAACGTGGATGCCCTATGTTCCGCGCTGGGGGAAGACGAAGATTGGCCTAGGCGCCGGACGCGGCTTTTCTCTGCCTTTCTTGTGTTCGAATTTGCCTTTTTTCCCCGGAAAGAAGTCCGAGGCTTTTTGTTGACTCTGTTTAAAGGAAAAGGGGAGGGAATCTTTCTTCTTGCAGCTCTCTCTCTTGAAATTTCTTTCTTCGGGATAACGCCTGCCAGCCTCTCCCTCTCGCGCCCCGCGAGCGGGGGCTACCAGCACGTCGCGCACACCTCGCCAAGGCCTTGGCGTCCTGGTCCCCACGTGGCCTTGGCGTCCTGGTCCTCGCGTGGCACTCTCGAGCAAGCTAGCAGGCGCACGCTGTCTCACCCTCGCTCGGGGGCTCCACCGCGGCTCGGTGCACTGTCTTAAAAACCCCTGGAGGCGCACGGCCCCTGGGGACCAGAACCGGCAGAAAGGATAGGTCGTCAGTTGAACGTCAAGGGAGGCTCCTGAGCACTGCGCCTTAGGAGTCTCACCGATCACGTGGCTACTCGCTCGCCATTGGTCCCGTCCTAATGATCCGGACGGTCCCAGTGGCGATCAAGGCCCCGCCTTCTTTGGTCTCGTCCTGGCGATCCGGTCGACCCCAACAGAGGAGGGGCATGCACGGGGTCGGGCCCCGCCGACGTAGATTGCCACTTGAGCGTCAAAGGGGGCTCCTGAGCACTGAGCCTCAGGAGGCTCACTGGTCGCATGGCAACTCGCTCGCTGTTGGTCTCGTCCTGGTGATCCGAACGGCCCCAGTGTCGATTGAGGCCCCGCCTTCTTTGGTCTCGTCCTGGTGATCCGGACAGCCCCAATGGTGGTGGGGCATGCACGGGATCGGGCCCTGCAGACGTAGAGCGCCGAAAGGGGCTCCCCCCACGCCACCTCATTCGCAGGAAAGAAGAACCTCCCCAAGATCTCCAAACGCCATCAGCTCGCGGGACGCCACTGCGAAAACCTCGCGACGAGGAGGCGCGCCGCTGACGCATCAAGCTAAGCAATCTAACTACAACCGAAGGGAGGCCTAAGTTAACAGTAACAGAACGACCATAACGCGTAACGAGGGTGCTAATAAGAGGGCGCAAGTGCCAAGGTTCGGCATACACCCGAAAGGGTACCTCATGGTTTTGATTACAGGCAGAAGAAAAGAAAAGAAGGCGAAGGGGTCCCCGTCCAGGGGGGCCACCACTCCTGAGGCTCCGGCCTTGGTGTCCGGTGCTGAGTAAGAGTCTTCCTCCTCCTTGGTGGCGCCGTGGTGGCACGTCGGCGTAGTCGCTTCCCGGGAGGGGGAGCGGCGCTGCCGCGGCTAACTTCCCCACGAAGCCCGGGTGCGACGGCGTGGAGGGGCGTCATAGCTGTTGTCACTCGGGCTCCCCTCGGAGGATGTATCGCTGTTGCTGGAGACATGGCGGCCGTCGCCAAGGGCAAGCTCATCTCCAAGATCGCCGCTGCCGCCACCCATCGGGCAGCACTCCAAACGCCTCCCGTCCTCACCGAAGATCTTGACGAACAACGCCTTGGCGCCGTCATGCTTGAAGTGGAGTGTGGGCCTCCCCTTCAGGTCGTGAGCGTGGGCGAAGGTCTGCCACCCGCACCCCAAGAAGGCGTTGCCCGCAGGGGTGACCTCGACCTCCACCCACAACGCGCCACTGCAGCACCCGTCGGCCTGCAGCCATAGGCCCGAGGGCGCATCAGCCGGCAACGCCTTTGCGAAGGCGCATGGGAGCTGCAACTAGGAGCTCACCGCCCTCTCCACCGGCACCAGGAACTCCTGGCCCGCGTCGGTCGTGCGGGCTTGCGGACGCGGTGGGCGAGCACCGACTGCCAGTCTCACCCCCTACCACGGCCACTGTGACCGCCACCTCCAGCTGCGCCGGCAGAAGCGCCGAGGCCCGCGGAAAGGCGCCCGCGCCCACGGGGTGCTGCCGAGGGCATCCCGGCATACTTGCGGGGGCGACCCCTACCCCTCTTGGGAGGTTGCTGGCCCGGCGTCCCCTGGCTGGCTTTCCCCTTCTCGGCGGCAGAGAAAGTCCTCACCGGCGTCATGGTGGATTAGATGGAAGACAAAGGCGGGGGAGCAGGAAGAAGGAATGGGATGGGGGCTCAGTCCCCCTGCCCATTTATAGCTGGATGGAGGCCAACCGACGTCTTCCCAGCCCCGGGCATTGATGGCCCCGCAACGTGCGACGGTTGAAGGCCAGCTTAAGTGGTTGCCGAGGCGACGTGGGAAGTGGGGTCGGCATGCACCTCGAGCGGCGCGTGCCAGGCTCGTTCGGCGTGCTGTTCTGCCTCACGTCGCTTCGTCGGCCCCCATCAGGTCACATCCGCGTGGCCCGAGGAGAGAGAGGACTCAAGGGGTCTGCAGCATTCAAAGAGAGGCAATGATGGCCAAGGAGGCGCGCAAGCCAGGCGTCAACTCGGCTCAAGGCGGTTCCCGACGTCCTCGGGGAGCCGAGACGCCCATGTCTCGTGGTGCGCCACGCGTCGAGTCGGGCCCGCAGGCGATTGAGGCCCACGGCGATCCGGCCCATCCACCGTGGCTTCACCCCGAAGCTAACTCGAGCGCGCCTCGGGCCCGGGGGCTACTATCGGTGTTCTGCATACCAGGGTACCCAGACTTGCCTACATGTGGTCCTAGGCGTGGCCCACCTCAACAACCAATTACGGTCCGGCGCGGCCTCTGTCGACACAAGGCCCTCGCGAGACCCCATTCTCGCGAGGGAAGCAGCGCCAAGACCCGCAGGGATGTAGGCCTCCCCAGGCCCCCTCCTGAGCGGCGGAGACTCCTATGCAATGCATAACCTCAGGAGGCCAAGGGTGATGCCAGCCAGGCCAGGTGGGCGCCAGCACGCCAGAGGGGACAGTTTCCCCTTTGCTGCAAAGGAGGCAGGGACGCACGCGGGGCGCCCCCAAAGGTTTCCACTTCGGTGCAACAAGACTAAGACCCCGAGCCCCGCAGGGCGGACGTCATCGCCGAGCCCACCACCGCATCATCGTCAACCACTTTGCAGGCGAAGACCACCTTTCGTCATGATAGGGTGTACCCCCTCTCCCCCTTCAAATTTGGCCATTGTGGGATCCCTTCCCGCCATTGCGATAAGGGAAGAGGACCCAGGCCGCTATAAGTAGAGGCTAGGTATCTCGGTAGGAGGAGAGCAACCACCCCGCCACACACCACTGTACATGTTCATCCACAAACCTCCTCGCGAGGCAATCCACCAAAAGGTAGGAGTAGGGTTTTACGCTTCGCAGCGACCCGAACCTGGGTAAACTCTCGTGTGCCATCGTCTTCCTCGCCATCGAGCGGGGTATTGGGTTGTGAGATTGGAGGGGACGAAGTTGTTGGGGAATCTTCGCACACGCCCCTGGGTTCGAATTCCTTAGGGTTTTGCGGAGCCCGAAATCCGACAATTTTGCCCGAATTCGGATCGTAGGATCGCGATCCGACGGCTCCGGAAGCGTAGGGGGCTAGCTGGGCTATTGGTCTGTGAAGAGGGGGTGTTGGGCTGAGAAGAGAGGGAAGTTTGTAGCCCATGACAGAGTTTCAAACACCGAAAAACGTCCGATAATAAACCGATGATGGTACCGCTACGGTCTACCGTTGGGGTATCAAACGACCACCGATTGCGACGAAATTTGGCAGGCGGTCTACCTACACTATATTAAGACCGCGTGCCAACTTTCGACCCAATCCGAGAACATTTTTCGCGCGCTTTTAAAAGCATTTTTTAAACGATGTCGCAGGCGCGTGCGTGTGTGGTTGGTCTCGAAACGGTCAACGACACGAACAGAGAGAACCGGCAACTACGAACGGATGCGAGTTTTTTCAAAAACGAGTATGATGCTATGCAGATGATGCGAATGATGCGATGATGAATGCGACAAACAAAAGAATCACACGATGACAACGGCATAAAAGGGGAATCTTCTGGAGCATCGGTCCCGGGGTGTTACATGATGCCCTTGGGACCCGGCTGAAAGCACATTTGCTCCCTTGGTGGTTTTGGTAATTAATAACAACATATATGTCATTGAACTAATTTTTCCACTAAGTATATTTCAGGAAAAGTTCAATGATGGGTTGGCAAAAGGATTGTGGAGAAACCCCAAGATGCAAGGAAATGGATTGGCAAAGCTTCAAGCAAGAGGACTCTACATTTTACTTTGTGAGAAATCACTTTGAGTCCATAGGAAAGCCAATACTATTAAAAGGGGGTAAGGTACTGTTGGTGAACAAGATGCTCCACGTGCACAAGTGATAGTCACCAAAAACACCCACAAACTCTTCCACAAAAGTCTGTCCAAGCCATTCATGAAAATCGGTGCAACCAACAATTCCCACTCGGTGCCACCGATTCCCAAACTCAGACAGACCCATGCCAAACCCTAGCCATTCGGTGCAACCGATTCTGCATCGGTGCCACCGAGTTTAGTTGCCAACTTTCTGTTACCTCATTTCATAAAATCGGTTTTACCGAGTTTTTTGGATCGGCGTCACCGAGTTGTGCAATCTGACCATTGGTCACCTAATCGGGACCACCGAGAATTATGTATCGGTCTCACCGAGATTCAAAAGTTACTGCCTTTTGGTCACTTACGTACCACCGATTTTTATACGTCGTTGTCACCGAGTTGGTAAATTTAGGTGTAACAGTTGGATTTTTGGGGATGCCTATATATACCCCTTCACTACCACCCACTCGAAAGAGAAGCACTCAGAACTATTCCATACTTGCCCCATCCAATTTTCTGAGAGAGAGCCACCTACTCATGTGTTGAGATCAAGCCATTCCACTCTATCCATATGAATCTTGATCTCTAGCCTCCCCAAGTTGCTTTCCACCTAATCAATCTCTTCCACCATAGCCAAATCTGTGAGAGAGTGATTGTGTGTTGAGGAGTCTATCATCTTGAAGCACAAGAGCAAGGAGTTCATCGACATTGCCGAGCCTATTACCTTTTGGAGGGTGGTGCCTCCTAGATTGGTTAGGTGTCGCTTGGGAGCCTCCTACTTCATGTTGTGGAGTTGAACCAAGAAGTTTGTACGGGCAAGGAGATCGCCTACTTTGTGAAGATCTACTCATAGTGAGGCTAGTCCTTCGTGGACGGAAGGCGTTATGGAATAGTCAAGGTTGATACTTGTGGACCCTTATGGGTGGAGCCCTCCGTGGACTCTCACGACCGTTACCCTCCGTGGGTTGAAGACTCCCTAAACGTGGACGTACGATAGCACCACCTATCGGAACCACGGGAAAAATCTTCGTGTCTTCAAATTGCGTTTGATCTTCCTTCCTACCCTCTACTACATATGCTTGTTGTTACTTTCCGCTGCTATACTCTTAGACATGCATGTGTAGGGTGTACTTGACTTGCTATCGTTGCTAAAATCTGCCAACACTTAAAATTGGGAAAAGGTAGAATTTTTATTTGGTCAAGTAGTCTAATCACCCCCCCACTAGACATACTTTCGATCCTACAAGTGGTATCAGAGCTTTGGTCTCCATTGCATCGGTTTCACAACCTAGGAGAGTATGACGTCTAGTGAGGGAAATTATCACCGTAGAGGTCCGTACTTTGATGGCACAAATTTTGCTAGTTGGAAGCACAAAATGAAAATGCATATTCTTGGTCATAACCCCGCCATTTGGGATGTTGTTCGTGTTGGCTTGCAAGGTGAATTCTTTGGTGATGGAAAGGAACCGGATCGTGAAGCGACCGTGGATGAATTGAAGATGTTGCAATACAATGTTCAAGCATGTGACATTCTCTTCAACTGCCTATGCCCCGAAGAATTCAACAAAATCAGCCGTTTTCAGAATGCAAAAGAGATTTAGGATACTTTGGTTGATATGCACGAAGGTACCGAATCCGTGAGAGAATCCAAGTTGGACGTTCTTCAAAGTCAGTTTGACAAGTTCAAGATTAAGGATGGTGAAGGAGTCACAGAGATGTACTCTAGGCTAGCTCTCATCACAAATGATATTGCCGGCTTAGGAAGCGAAGAAATGACCGACAAATTCATCATCAAGAAGATACTTCGAGCCTTGCATGAAAGATATGACACCCTGTGCACATTAATCCAAATGATGCCCAACTACAAAGATCTCAAGCCTACGGAAGTCATTGGAAAGATTGTTGCTCATGAGATGACACTCAAGGACAAAGAAGAGCTTCACAACAAGTCTAGCTATGCTTACAAAGCCACAAGTGATGCTCCCGCAACATCAACCAACAACCTTGTCACTAATGAAGAGATAAGCCTCATGGTCAAGAAATTCAACAAGTTCTACAAGAATAGAGGCAAAGAACGAAGCTCCAACTCAATATATGAAGAGAAGCGTTCGTCAAGTCGTGACCGAAACTGCTACAATTGTGGGAAGCCCAGACACTACTCCAATGAGTGCACGGCTCCCTACAAACGAAGAGAAGTGTCACCTAGAAGACGAAGCTCAAGGAATGAATCACCTCAAAGAGAGAGAAGGAGTAGAGATGATTGTTAAGAACGAAGTCCCTCAAGGAGAAGTAGGGACTCAGAGAAGAAGGACAAGTACACCAAGAGCTACACAAGCAGAAGACATCAAGCTCATGTTGGTGAATGGGTTTCCGGCTCCGAATCCTACAACAACTCCGAGAGAAGCTATCACTCCAACTCCGACTATAGTCAAGATGAAGGTGTTGCCGGACTTGCACTAGTGACTACCAACTCCTATGATCTATTTGATTCACCAAATGAAGGGAGTGGAAGTTGCTTCATGGCTAAAGGCCCCAAGGTATCACACCCCGAGTAGCTTGATTTCAATAGTGATGAAGATGACTTACTTTGTGATGATGACTTGCTCTTTGATAAAACTAGTGATGTTAGTCAAAATGAACTTGATAATTTTCATTCTAGTCAAGATAAGTCGGTTGATGATGATAAGATGAAAATAGAACAACTAACTAAAGAATTAGACACTCTTAATTTAGCCCATGAATCTACTCTTGAAGATCATAGAGAGCTTGTAAGGACTCATGAGAAGCTACGCTTCGAGAAGCTCACCTTGGAGCAAGAACATGAGTTTCTTAAAGCTATCAATGACGATCTCCGAAAGAAGACTTCATCTTATCTAGCCAAACGATTTCTCTTGTCTACACTCATGCCACAAGTTAAACCTAGACAAACGAGTATCAAAGGCAAGAAAGGTTCTTCATCTAGTAGCAACAATAAAAATGCCAAATCTAATGATGTTGCTTCTAGTAGTTCTATTGATTCCACCAATGATGATTCTCTTAGCCAAGTTACACTTGAGCAAGAAAACGATTTATTGAAAGGAATTATAGAGAAAGGTATCTACAAGAGTCTTGCCGGATGTAAGCAATTTGAGGAGATTGTACGCAAGCACGGAGGATACCGGAAGAACCATGGCATTGGCTACTTTAACGCTAATGGAGTTGAATGGGAAGAAGGTCAATACCCCAAGCCCAAGTTTGTTCCTCAAAGGGAGAAGTATGAACATACTCTTCCCAAGGGAACAAATACTCAAGATGACCTTCCACCACAAGACCACAAGCTCAAGGGCAAGTACAAGCTTCAAGAGGACATCGACTCATATGAAGATGAATCCCAAGCTTTGGTGGAGTGGGTTCCCAAGGCTAATTCAAGCTCAACTTCTACAAGTGCCTCTTCAACACCAAGGATCCCCATCAAGTTGATGTGGTTCCCTAAGAAGAAGAACTAGAGAAGTTCTTGAGGGGTGACTCTGCCAATGAAATTCACTCACATTCATTATTGGCAACAACAAGTTGCAATCAACGTCAACATCATGCAATAGTTCAAGGAGTCACACATTCCCTCAAAGGTAAGCAAGGGACAAGGTAATCAACAAATCCATGGACATCATCATATATGCTTTGCACTCCATGTCCATAGATATCCTTGTATTTGTCTCTTGTGTGTTGGGACTAACCCATGTAGGTGAAATGAGTAAGGAAACAACAAGGATTCTCCCAACTATTGATGATCTTCATCAACCTTGAGAATCCACCACTACGTCACCAACATGAAGTCTTCTATGACAAACCCAAGGTTAGTTTATCCCTCCTATGGGGGATGTCACATGAAGGGTGTCGTGGTTTTGTCACGGCAAGATATCCGGGTTAACGGACTTAGGTGTGAGGCCATCGCAACTATGTGGCGGCTTGAGAGGGGTTGGTCGGAATCGAGAGACGCGAGTTTACCCAGGTTCGGCCCCTCCGATGGAGGTAAAAGCCTACGTCCTGCTTGTCTTGTATTGATGATGATGACGATCTCGGTTACAAGGGTGCGGAATTGCCACCTCTAATCTCGAGTGTCTTTTATTTGTCTATCTCCCCTGACTTGTCTATCTAAGATCTATCTATTGAGACCTCTAAAAACCTGACCCTCTTGGGGTGACCCGCCCCTCCTTATATAAGCAGAAGGGGCGGTTTACATGTAGAGTCTAAGTCGGATTGAGACTTAACTTATTATGACGTCCCATCGCGGGCTTCTCCTCATGGGATTCCAAGTCCCGGGCTTCTTATCTCCGACGGGCGGCTTACAACCGGGCGGCTTACAAAATGGCTTATCTTCAAGACTCATCTTCGGGGACTCGTCTCCGGGACTTAACTGTCTGCCGGGTCATAACTGTCTGACGGATCATAACTGTCTGCCGTGTCATAACTGTCTGCCGGGTCATAACTGTCTGCCGGGTTATAACTGTCTGCCGAGTTATAACTGTCTGCCGGGTCACAACTGTCTGCCGGCTTACAACTGTCTGCCGGCTTATAACTGTCACCGGGTTATAAATGTCTGCTGGGTTACAACTGTCTGTCGGCTTACAAGTGTCTGCCGGCTTACAAGTGTCTACCGGCTTATAACTGTCACCGGGTTATAACTGTCTGCCAGGTCATACCGCGGGGTATATCCCCGATATTAGCCCCCAGGTTAGCTTTGAATTTATTCATGGTAACCTCCTGAAATAAGAATATGTAAAGGGACCGGTTCACTCAAAAATACCAGTTGACCAGCTCCTGAAAATTCTGAAACTCTGTCATATCAATACACTGACGCTGACTCCTTGTAGAAAAAATAACCCTTATTATCAACTGCCTTGGTTTAATAAATTCTTCTGGTTCCCTCATAACTGAGAATTTGAAGACATATCTTCCCCATATCCATATTACCTGTAGCCCCCAAGTCTTAAGAAGGGAAACGTAGTGATAGCCTTAAGACTTGCTTCAACATAGTGCAAACCTAGAGAAATCCAGATTGTTTATCTGAGTTCCCAGTCATGAGTTGAATGTTCCACATATGTAGCCCCCAAGTACCGGGTTGTCTTGCCTGCAGCAACCTGGGACTTGTAAGTATCTTATGCTCATAAAACTTCAGCCAGTGTAGCCCCCAAGGGTCGGGTCATTATGCAATAATGAGCAGGAACTTTTTATAGATCTAATCATATAGACTTGAGGAGCAATGTGTAGCCCCCAAGGGCCGGCTCAGTAAAACAATACTGGGCTGGGACTTAGAAAAAGATAGAAAGGCCGGCCCATCTCCCTGAGATAACCGGGTTCGTTGATAATGTGATGAGTTGAAAAACAACTTGCATTAGCCCCCAAGTGCTGTGGTGCATGCTTGCAGTGACATGGGACTTGCATACTTGATATAGACAGGACTTGAATAATGTAGCCCCCACGTGTCGGTCGTATGCCTGCAACGATTCGGGACTATTCCTTCCATTGTAGAATAAAATTTTATCCACTGTCCAGATGATGTTTGCTGAAAACCTTGCATATCAATGTTCAACCATGCACCTTGCTGTAAGCTGGTATTTTTGGGATGAAGGAATAATAGCCATTACTCTGAAGGGGCTTTGAAAACCTCAATCATCCAATGCTGGTTATGACAACCATAATGAGAAATCCAGCCATGTTGGCTATTTGAGATTTGAATAATATAACCCGGTTTGAAAGAACCGGTTCCTGCAATGTAGAGCAGGATATCCATGCATATATGATACATGGTAAGATGATGCAATGATGATGCAATGTATGATGCAATGTATGATGTTCTTGCATTGAAGGCACAACCAGAAGAGATCAACTCTTGTATATGTTCTTGCTTTTTCTTTTTCGAAAACTCATATGCCGGCTCTCCTGGCATGAACTCGTTGTTTGAACTCTTAACAGTACAGGGTCTCTAGTGAGAGTGACCGTCAACTCCTTTGAGCGGCTCAGGGTCTCTAGGCGAGATTAACTGGTAAGAGCACAACGAACCATAGAGAGGCGCAGCAGGGCATGAGTACCCCACGGGCCCATAAGCTACTTCTCACGTAACATAAATCCGTCGTTTGAACCTTAAACAGTGCAGAGTCTTTAAAAGAGTAACTGTTTAAGAGTACGAACGGGCCACATAGCGGAGAGTATGCAGCAGATGGGTGACTTTATCCTCACTTTCCGTAAGCCGGCCCTCACGTGACAAGAGCCGCCGGTTTAACCTTGACCAGTACAGGGTCTCTAGTGAGAGTGACTGTCAAATACTTTGAACAGCTCAGGGTCTCTAGCCGAGATTAACTGGTAAGAGTTCGGCGGGTCACCTAGCGGAGCAGCAGCAGCATACAGGCAGGTTTAACTTGAACTTGCGGTGGCTGAAGAGCCGATCAAGAGGGTGTGTAAGCTAAACCCGGTGGGTTTGAAGCCCCCAAATGACCTTGTTGACGGAGTCAACTTTTTGGGTATACAACCCGGCCTTACGGTGGCTGAAGAGCCGATCAAGAGGGTGTGTAAGCTAAACCTGGTGGGTTGGAAGCCCCCAAATGACCTTGTCGACGGAGTCAACTTTTTGCACCATCTTGTAAGCCGCCATCTTGTATGAAGAAACGGCAGAAGCCTCCAAGTGACTTTATGATGATCCAATAAATCCGGGCACCCATGTTTGAATGGTGCATCACGGCGGTTCGTCCTCTTGGGCAACTTTTAATCTTCCGCCAATAATGTAGTAGCCCTCGGAACCAAGTTAACTTCCTTGCAATGACCCGGGGTTCTCGTTGAAAATGACCAAATGTGTCGAGCCATGTCTGTAGCCCCCGAATCTTAAGTCGACTCGCAGAGGCGGCTTGAGAGTCTCCACTGAAGGTTGAGGTTGACCGAGGCGGGTTATAGATGATCCCGTATGAATTGTTTCAATAATCGGGTCGATGGTTCATCCCGGCTAGTTGTTGAAGTTAACCAAACCGCAGTGGCGGCGACTTGTGCGCCTGTCCGTTTGGGCGGCTCGTATAGACGAATACCGCACCGATATGTTGATGTAGATCAGACAGTGGGCGGCGTCTTGCGCGCGTCCGTTTGGCGGCTTGAACGAACAAGCACAACACCAGCATGTCAATGTAGATTGGACCGTAGGGCGGCGACTCATAAGCGTCCGTTGGGCGGCTCGTACTGGTGTATGTGGCCCCTGGCGTGTTGATGTAGACGTAGAAGTTGGCCGCGGCGTTTGAAGACGGCGCGGTCGCGAGAGACGGCCGCGGCGTTGTAAGCCGGTTCGGTCGCGAGAGATGGTCGCGGCATTATAAGCCGGTGCGATCGCGAAAGGCGGCCGCGGCGTTGAAAGCCGGTGCGGTCATGGCGTCGGAAGCCGGTGCTCGAGTCCGTTGAGTAATGCGACACGGACAAACACCAGTGCGGAATGATGCGGGTGCACGCTCCTCCTCCGAGTTTTAATACCACTTTGTAATGAAGAATTGTCCTGCGTACAGATATTGTAGGAAAAGTAATTGTTCTTGGAAGAATTTAATATGTACTTATAAACAAATACGGTAAATAACACATGGCGTTTTTGTCGGATGACCGCAGACGTTCTCTGATGGACGCGGACATAGAGCTGGAGCACTACTAGTCCCCCATTATAGTACCAATTTGACTTCTCCAACACGTGATCTCTCTTTTCTTCTTTTTGTTTCTGCAGCTGCCAGAGTGTTGGTGCGTGCATCCGCTGTCTAGCGTTCCAGGTCGTCGTTGTTGCCTCTCCTGCTTGCCGAGGTCCCACAAGAATGCGTGGCAGGTGGCGCCCGGCACAGCAGAGGCGAGCCGGCTCAGCGGGGCTGGCGGCTTACGCCGGTGAGCAGAGGCAGGCCCCGCAGGGGCGAGGTGGAGCAAAAACACGGCGGAGGTGGCGAAGCGGGCGTAGCAAGGCCGCGACGGCTCAGATGCAAGGCGACGGCGGCTGGTGCAGCGGCGGCTCAAAGCAAAGCGCGGCGAGGCGATGGCGGCTTCGAACGCGAGGCAAGGCGGAGATAGAAGGTCGCGACGGCGGCTCAGCTGCTCCGGCCCGCAGCAGAGCCGGAGGCAGCTCGGTGGAGCGGCGGCTCAGCAGCGCAGGGCGGTTCCTCGGCAGGTACGGCGGCATGGGTGAGGCGCACTGGGCCGGCAGGTGCGGGCGGATGGAAACGGCGTAGCGGGGTCGGAGAGAGCCGACGCGCTGCGAGGCACGGCAGAGGCGGGCGCGCGCGAGGGAGACGCGGTGAGGCGGTGGAAAGGCGGGGCGCGGCCACGGCGGAGGCGCGGCGGGGTGGAGACGGCGCAGAGCCACAGCGGCTAGCGCGGCAGGAGCCGGCCGGCTCAGCCAGCGTGGCGAGGTGGCAGCGGCGAGGTGAACCCACAGCGGCGGGTCAGCTCAGGGCGAGGTGAGCCATGGTGAAGGCAGGCGCGGCGGCGCGAGGCCGGCTAGTGGCAAGGCGAAGCGGCCGACTCATCGAGCAGGCGCTCGGGGGCGAGGCGACGGCGGCTGGCGCACGCGGGAGAGCCGGCCGTGGCGTGGGAGGAGCGGAGGCCGCGGCGGTGGTTCAGCCACGGCAGAGGAGAGGGCCGGCTTGGCCAGGCCAGCAGGCTAGGTGAAGCTGCAGTGGCAGCTCGGAGGCCGGAGGTTCGGAAGGCTCAGCGGAGAGCCAACAGACGGAGGCGGAGAGCCAGCGGGCACAGCGGCTCACGGTGGCTCACGCGACGCGGGCGCGGGAGAACCGGCCGTGGCGTGCGGGGCAGCGGCGCGGCAGAGGCAAGCAGCCATGGCAGCGGAGGCCGGCTCAAAGCGATGGGAAAACGGTCACAGCCCAGTGACAGGTCGTAGCAGCCGCCGGCAGGGGCGGGCCGACGTGAGGCCGCTCCACGAAGCGACGCAGAATCGGCCGGGCATGGTGCGACCGCGGCAGACGGAAGGCACAGTCGGCGACTTCGAACGGGGCCGGCTCAGCGGCGTGGCTTACGGCGGAGGAGCGGAGCGCGCGGCGGCTCATGGAGCGGGAGCGGCGCCGGCTGAAAGCGGCGTGCAGTGGGAGAGGCGACGGCGAGGCGCGACAGAGCCGGCCATGGCATCGTGAGCAAGGTAGAGCCGGCTCGGTGGAGGGGCGAAGCGGAGGTGAGGCCGCTGCGGCTGGAAGGGCCAGACGGCTGACGGGCTGCGGAGGTCCGTGGCGGGTCAACGAGGCGCAGGAGGCGGAGCGGACCTGCGGCGACAGGGCGGCTCAGCGTGGTCTGGCTATGGAGGCGCAGCGGAAGCAGCCACTGCCAAGTAGACCGGCGAAGGGAGGACAGCTCGAGCCGGCTTGGCGGAGACCGGCACCGGCGGCTAGGTACATAGGCGATGGCGGCCCACCGAGGCCACGTCGGAGGAGTGCGCGAGGCCGGTGCAGCTTGCTGCGGCCGAGGCGGACCGCGAGAGGCGACTACAGATTGGTGTGACCGTGGATGAGGCGGCACGAGGCCACGGCGGCTCAGGTCACTTGCAGCGTCGGCTCAAGGACGTCAGAGGGGATGAACAGCGGAGACGAAGGCGGAGTCTTGATGCGGGCGTGAGCCAGCGGCGGCCCTCGGACGGTGGTGGCTCAACACAGAGAAGCAAGCCGTCAGCAGACCTCGGATGACGGCGGCTGACGGGCCGAGGCAGACCCGTGGATGGATTGGACAAGCCATTGGGACGGCGGTTCATCGGCGACAGAGGAAGTGGTGCGGCTGTCTCGAGGCCGCGGCGAAGGCGAGCTGCGGCTCGGCGGTGGTCGGTGCTCCAACGGGTTGGCAACTTGGGAACGGCCAGACCCGGCGCGGAGACGGCTTGGAGGCTTGGTACTCCGTCAAGGGCAGCGTCTCGGCGATGGCGGGTCAAGACGAGGCACAACAATGGCGACTTGAAGGCCGCAGGGGCGGCTCAGCAATGCAGGGCGGCGGCTGAAACAGCTGCTCGCAGGAGGGCAGAGATGACGCAGCGAGGCAAGGCCTGATGGCGGCTTGGAGGCGATTTGGAGTCGGAGATAGATTTGGCCCGCCCACGCTCGGGTCTTCCTCCGGGTCTTTATATTAATGACAGCAGATTGATCCTGTTGATAAATGCAGCAGCTCATGCTAAGTCTTTGGGGACTTTCTCTGATGATCCTGTCAACAGAACTGATGGATGATGCCCATAGAAATTTCTGATCTCGATCTAGTAAACTCTAAGTTGATGTAGATCTTTCCAAAACCGGTCTTTTTTTTATCCAGAAAATTGCGAACTTCTCGAACCCTGGGAGAGATCCCTCCAAGAACTCAACACCACCGTGCGGGCCCCACGGTGGGTACCAACTGTCGTGGTTTTGTCACGGCAAGATATCCGGGTTAACGGACTTAGGTGTGAGGCCATCGCAACTATGTGGCGGCTTGAGAGGGGTTGGTCGGAATCGAGAGACGCGAGTTTACCCAGGTTCGGCCCCTCCGATGGAGGTAAAAGCCTACGTCCTGCTTGTCTTGTATTGATGATGATGACGATCTCGGTTACAAGGGTGCGGAATTGCCACCTCTAATCACGAGTGTCTTTTATTTGTCTATCTCCCCTGACTTGTCTATCTAAGATCTATCTATTGAGACCTCTAAAAACCTGACCCTCTTGGGGTGACCCACCCCTCCTTATATAAGCTGAAGGGGCGGTTTACGTGTAGAGTCTAAGTCGGATTGAGACTTAACTTATTATGACTTCCCATCGCGGGCTTCTCCTCATCGGCTTCCGAGTCCCGGGCTTCTTATCTCCGACGGGCGGCTTACAACTGGGCGGCTTACAACCGGGCGGCTTACAACCGGGCTTATCTTCAAGACTCATCTTCAGGGACTCGTCTCCGGGACTTAACTGTCTGCCGGGTCATAACTATCTGCCGGGTCATAACTGTCAGCCGGGTTATAACTGTCTGCCGGGTTATAACTATCTGCCGGGTCACAACTGTCTGCCGGCTTACAACTGTCTGCCGGCTTATAACTGTCACCGGGTTATAACTGTCTGCCGGGTTACAACTGTCTGCCGGCTTACAAGTGTCTGCCGGCTTACAAGTGTCCACCGGCTTATAACTGTCACCGGGTTATAACTGTCTGCCGGGTCATACCGCGGGATATATCCCTGACAAAGGGGGAGCTTTACTCTAAGACATGAGTCAAAGCATCTCTTAGAATGTGACAACATTAAATGCTTTATGTAAAAGTGGTAACCCCACTTGTGCTTAAACGATGAGTATGACCTATGATCAAGTATTCTTACTTGGCTCCTAAGTCAATATACTCATATATAGATGACTCCGTTATTGCCAAAATGCTTGATACATGCTAGTATGTATGTGCATGTTTGCCATGATTTCATTTGACATCTTATTGTGTGAGCTTGTTTGTCTGCATTTATTTATCCATTCGAGGACATCCAATTTTTGCTATTTGGCTTTTGATTTTTCTTTTGCCAATTGGATGGACAAGAATGCCTAGGACCACTCTCTAGCTATCTATGCTACTTGTCTCAAATTCTATTCTTGCTGCATCACAAAATTTGAACAAGTACTTTTCGATCCCTCTGTGTGAGGAGCACTCGGAGTTCCATATCGACAAAGGACTGACCATTAAAACCTCCCAAGTGCATCTCGGTGGAACCAACACCAAAATCTCGGTCTCACCGAATGCCTAGGGTTGATCTGGATTTTCAATCTCGGTAACACCGATTCTATATTCTCGGTTACACCGAGTTTCCCTGTCAACTGACAGTTGAGAAACTCAGTGGCATCGATAATTTCGAATCGGTGTCACCGACAGCAAAGGGTATATTACCTAGCGGACCCGACTTTTGAAATTCAACCCCAAAAGTCTGTTTTCCTCCAACCCTAAGCTGCCGCTCCGGACCCCCTGGTCATCGCCCTTGCCTCCCCGTGCGTCTCCGCCGTTGGGAATCGCCGCCGCCGACGGAATCTTCACCGCCGTCGTCGCCTTAGCGGATCCTTCACCGAATTAGGGTATGGATCCTGCCCTCTTTGTGCTCCCCGTCCGATTCATGCACATTGGAGTTACTTTTATCGATAATCCACCGATTGCAATCCTCCCAATCCTCTAGAAATCTCAATAGCTTAGCGAATGAAAAAAATTTAGGTCTAGTCGTCCTCAAAATCGAATCTCGGTGATACCGAGTCAGAAAAATCGGCTCTACCGATTTTGTTTTGTACTACTGAGGACAGTCTCGGTTAAACCGAGTGGTAATTTTTGGTGTGACAGAAATTGCTGCCAAGTTTCTGTAAAGAGTTCTGTGAGTCTCGGTGGGACCGAAACTTTTGACTCGGTGACAACGAAATCCCTTTTTGTTGAAAACTATATCTAAGGATTTCTTTGTTCAAACCTTTGAAAAATATCTGCATTTTCTGATGACTCATCCCTTCCACTCTTCTATACTCTATTTCACAGGGTCAGAGATGTCAGATGCTAAAGATAGTCAGAATGATCTCAGAGAGGAAAGTGTTGACATGAGCTCAGGCACTAGTCCTGAGGGGAGCTATGATGATGTTCCTAGCTCTCCTGATTTGCTCAAGGCTGCAACCAGGGCAAGAAGGAAGCTCAAATCAGATGAAGAAGATGAGGATTTTATTCCTGAGGAGCTGTCCAAGAAGGATGATGCTGCCAAGAGCACTGCTGCTGCCTCTTCATCCAAGAAGAAGAAGGCTATCAGGAAAGAGTATGCTAGCTCAGGGTCAGCAAGAGCACCAGAGAGCTCTAGGGCAACAATGACTGTTGAGCCCTCCAAGAAGTCTATGCCTAAGAAGGCATGAGAGAAGAAAAGGTCCAGGAAGAGGATCATTCATGTCATGGGCAGGCCTACCTCAATGTATGAGGACCCAGCAGAGGCATCTGCTGAGGAGGAGGAGGAAGAGCCAGTTGCCAAGGCTCCTCCAAAGAAGAAGAAGAAGCTCATGGCTGATGCTATGCCTAAGGCTACCCCATCCAAGGGCACCAAGACTGCCCCCTAGAAAGCTGCTGCAGACAAACCCAAGAGGTTCTCCAGAGAGATACCAGCTTCTAGCAAGAACAAGACCTCCACCTTTAGGGAAGCTGAGGATGATGCTATGTCAGCTTTGATGAAGTTGAGACCACACCTTCCAGAGCACAATGCCAGCCACCTGCTTGCTGAGGACATCAAGAAGAGGAAGGACTCTGGTTTGAGAGAATGGAAAGCCATTGATCCATATTCACAGAGAAGGAAAACAGCTGTGGACTACAGGTTCTACACAAAGGAGCAACAAGATTTCTATGAAACAATCTTGCTTGATAAGAGCCCTGCTGTGAGTGACATGAGGTATGTGGATTGGAAGTACATCAAGGAGAATGAAGATTACTTCCCAAGTGTGCAAGACAACTTTCATTGCATTGGACTTGATCAGTTTGTTGGTAAGGAATTTACTGCATGGAATGATGAAATGATCATGCAATTCTACTCTACTGCTCATTTCTATGGAGATGATAGAATTGTGTGGATGACTGAAGGAGCAAGATATGAATCAACAGTTGAGGAGTGGGCTACCATCTTAGGAGTCCCACAGGTGGAAGATGGTGACATCAATGTCTACAATGAGCCCAAGGCAAGCCACAATGCCATGAAGAACATGTACAATGAGGTCCCTGCTGCACATGTGAAGTCTCACAAGCTTGGATCCATTTACTTCCTCCAGGCTGGTCTACGCACTATCAACACCATCTGGAGGCATACCTTGATGCCTAAGTCTAGAGATGAGAAGATGATTCGAGGCCATTCCATCAACATGCTACTCCATCTAGATCAACATACAAGATTCAGAGTGATGGATTTGATAGTGGAGACTGTGAAGAGGGTTGCTGCTGATCAGAAGCGTTCATGCTGCTATGCACCCTATATCCAGATGCTTATCAACTCTGTTGTGGTTTTGTCATGGCAGATGTCCTGGTGTAAGGACTTAGGGGTGAAGCCATCGCTACGGCGGTTAACTCGAAGGGGTTGATCGGGACGAAAGACACAGGTTTACCCAGGTTCGGCCCCTCTCACAGGAGGTAATAGCCTACGTCCTGCTTTGAGTTGTATTGACTGGATATCGATTACAAGGGAGCCGATTCGCTTGACCTAGTACTCGATCAAAGGTTTCGTGTCCTCAACCGCCCAGGGAACCCGCCTTTATATACACAGGTCGGGGCCCTAGGCTTACAAGAGTCCGGGCCGGGTTACATTTAGTAACCGACCTTATCTCTAACTGTCATTGCCTTGTCTAGCAAACTATCCCCCGGCGGCTTACACCTTCAGGTCATACTTAGCCTTCCGGCTCTGGGCCTCTTCCAGGCCCATCTGGCAAGTCACTTCCAGGCTTTGTCCTGACCTTTCAGCCTGCTTAGGCCTTACTGCTAAGCCGCCAACCTCATGACCCGGCCCCTCCAGGGCGGGTCTCACCACGGGGTTATATCCCCAACATTAGGCCCCAGATTGATTTAAACTAGTTCATGTCAATCTTCAAGTCTTCTAGTTGGCGAGTCTTGCACTCTCCATAAGCATCTGACCTGCAATAAATCTTCATGACCCGCCATGGGAAAATGGGTGACGTCATCTGTGACAAATCCAACAAATCCGGATGACATCACAACGGATCTTTGCATTAACTAGTCAACCCGAGAATCGAGTCGTTTTCTTGGTCAATCATCATTTTGTCTCCTGGATTCCTGCGGGAGACTGTTGCTGTTCCATCTTCCTCATAAATAGGCACGTGGGGTCCTTATCCTTTTAAATTTCCCCCATCGCCGCCTCTCTTCTTCTTCCTCCAAACGCTCGCGCAGCCAAATCTCCACCGCGTCGGTCGGACCTTCGCCGTCGTCATCACCAAGGCCGCTGCATCACCCTGAATCTGTCCAGAGTTCGCCGTTGCTTGCCCGCGTCTCCTACGCATCTCAGGTTGCATCTTCTTCCTCCTCTGAATCTGCATTAGTTCATCGGGTTTTCTTTGGGTCCGCCGCCGTTCATCGGTGTTCTTGCCGTAGATGAGGGAAAGAAATACTTTTAGGCTTCCATCCGCTAGCAAGGACCAGCGGCGCTCCGACGGATGCATCTCCCATGCTCATTGTAGATCATCCTCTCACGGGAACTTGTTTATGAATCATCTGTTCTTCGCTGTCGTTTTAGGTTTAGGAAATATTTTCCTTTTATTCTCCTCCGTAGATCTTAAAACGGTAGCTGTAGTTGTTGGAACCTGTTTGTCCACAGTGAGCAATTTTTTCCAATATTTGCTAGCAAGCTTGACCCGCCATCATGCTGCCGGCTCTCCTCGTAATGTCGCAATTTGCCTCGTTATTGTAATGATCGGCGGCTCACAACTTCATAATGACCCGCCAAGTACCATCACCATTTTAGAGTCATAGCTGTTTTGGTCATGCCGCATTTTTAACCCGCCATATAATCATGCTTTTCCACGGTCTTTTAAACCGCTTCCATGGCTAAAGCCCCTGCCTCCTATGACTGGGTAAGCTCTGGGGTCACCGAAGAAATGCTCAACGACTTTGTAGTCATGGGAGTTTTGCCGGCTCAAGGTGTTATCCATTGGCGGGTTCCCGGCAACGAAGTCACTCCCAAGCCCCAGGATGGGGAAGTTGTCGTCTTCACGGATCATCTTCTCCGTGGCTTCTCTCCGCCCGTCTCAAAAAATTTCCGGGACGCCCTGCACTTCTACAATCTGCACCCTCAAGATATTGGTCCCAACTCTGTAACCAATTTATGTCAATTCCAAATTCTCAATGAGGCTGATAACCCACAAGTATAGGGGATTGCAACATTTTTAAAGGGTAGAGTATTCAACCCAAATTTATTGATTCGACACAAGGGGAGCCAAAGAATATTCTCGAGTATTAGCAGCTGAGTTGTCAATTCAACCACACCTGAAAGACTTAGTATCTGCAGCAAAGTATTCAGTAGCAAAGCAGTATGGAAGTAACGGTAACAATGGCAAAGTGACAGTAGCAGTTTTGTAGTGATTGTAACAGTAGCAACGGAAAAGTAACTTAGCAAAGATCAATATGTGAAAAGCTCGTAGGCAATGGATCAGTGATGGATAATTATGTCAGATGGCATTCATCATGCAACGGTTATAACATAGGGTGACACAGAACTAGCTCCAATTCATCAATGTAATGTAGGCATGTATTCCATATATAGTCATACGTGCTTATGGAAAAGAACTTGCATGACATCTTTTGTCCTACCCTCCCATGGCAGCGGGGTCCTAATGGAAACTAAGGGATATTAAGGCCTCCTTTTAATAGAGAACCGGACCAAAGCATTAGCAGTTAGTGAATACATGAACGCCTCAAACTACGGTAATCACCGGAAAGAATCCCAGTTATTGTCACTCTGGGGGATGCGGATCATAACTCGTAATAGGTGTCTACAACTTGCAAGATAGGATCAAGAACACATATATATTCATGAAAACATAATAGGTTCAGATCTGAAATCATGGCACTCGGGCCCTAGTGACAAGCATTAAGCATAGCAAAGTCATAGCAACATCAATCTCAGAACATAGTGGATACTAAGGATCAAACCCTAACAAAACTAACTCGATTACATGGTAAATCTCATCCAACCCATCACCGTCCAGCAAGCCTATGATGCAATTACTCACGTACAGCGGAGAGCATCATGAAATTGGTGATGAAGGATGGTTGGTGATGACGACGGCGTCGATTTCCCCTCTCCGGAGCCCAAATCAGACTCCAGATCTACCCTCCCAATTAAGAACAGGAGGTGGCGGCGGCTTCGTATCGTAAAACGCGATGAACTCTTCTCTCTGATTTTTTTCTCCATGAATAGGAATATATAGAGTTGGAGTTGACGTCGGAGGAGCTCCAGGGGGCCCACAAGACGGGGGGCGCGCCCCCTGGCTTGTGGCCAGGTGGTGGACCCCCTCCGGTTGATTCTTTCGCCAGTATTTTTTATTAATTCCAAAAATATTCTCCATAAATTTTCAGGTCAATCCGAGAACTTTTATTTCTACACGAAAATAACACCAAGGCAATTCTGCTGAAAACAGCGTCAGACCGGGTTAGTTCCATTCAAATCATGCAAATTAGAGTCCAAAACAAGCGCAAAAGAGTTTGGAAAAGTAGATACGTTGAAGACGTATCAACTCCCCCAAGCTTAAACCTTTGCTTGTCCTCAAGCAATTTAGCAGATAAACTGAATGTGATAAAGAAAAACTTTTCCAAACTCTGTTTGACCTTGCTGTTGTAAATATGTCTAACTGATGTTCAGATTTTCAGCAAAGATTATAGACTAACCACATTCACAATAAAATTTAGGTCTCACATTTACTCATATCAATGGCAGAATCAACTAGCGAGCAATAATAATAAGTCTCGGATGACAACAATTTTATCAAAACAATCATGATACAATATGATATAATGGTATCTCGCTAGCCCTTTCTGAGACCGCAAAACATAAATGCAGAGCACCTATGAAGAACAAGGACCGACTAGACATTGTAATTCATGGTAAAAGAGATCCAGTCACACTCATACTCAATATCAATTAATAACAAAGCATACAAATGATGGAGGTGCTCTCTAACTGGTGCTCTTTATAAGAGGAGGATGACACAACAGTAAATAAAATAGATAGGCCCTTCGCAGAGGGAAGCATTGATTTATAGAGGTGCCAGAGCTCGAGCTTTTAAAACAGGGATGAATCATAATTTTGGGAGGTATGCTTTCATTGTCAACATAACAACTAAGAGATCTCGATATCTTCCATGCTAGATACATTATAGGCGGTTCCCAAACAGAATAGTAAAGTTTTTACTCCCCCTCCACCAATCGATCACACTCCACGGCGGGCCGGATCCAGGGGTACCGTCCATACAAACAACAATCCTGGGGGAGTTTTGTTTCATTATACTTTGATTTGATTTTTGAGCATGGAACTGGGCATCCCGAATACCAGCCACTTTCTCGTGAATGATAGTGAATCAACACATATCGTGAGAATAACCCACCTAGCATGGAAGATACTGATAGCCCCTAGTCACTACATGAGCGATTCGGGCATACAAAACAGGGTATTATTTGAAGGTTTAGAGTTTGGCACATGCAAATTTACTTGGAACGGCAGGTAAATACCGCGTATAGGTAGGTATGGTGGACTCATATGGAACAACTTTGGGTTTATGGAAATGGATGCACAAGCAGTATTCCCGCTTAGTACAAGTGAAGGCTAGCAAAAGACTGGGAAGCGACCAACTAGAGAGCGACAACAGTCATAAACATGCTTTGAGATTAACCAACATTGAATGCAAGCATGAGTAGGATATAAATCACCATGAACATAAACATCATCGAGGCTATGTTGGTTTTGTTTCAACTACATGAGTGAACATGTGCCATGTCAAGCCACTTGAATCATTCAGAGGAGGATACCATCCTATCATACTACATCACAACCATTTTAAAATGCATGTTGGCACTCAAGACAAACCATTATACACTCTTAGCTAATTAAGCATGGCATGAGTAACTATAATCTCTAATTGTCATTGCAAACATGTTCAATCCATAACGAGCTGAATCCAGAACGATGAGCTAATCATATTTACAAAAACAAAATAGGTCGAGTTCATACCAGCTTTTCTCCATCTCAATCACTTCATCATATATCGTCATTATTGCCTTTCACTTGCACGACCAAACGGTGTGAATAATAATAAGAGTGCACGTGCATTGGACTAAGCTAGAATCTGCAAGCAATAACTCAAAGGAGAAGGCAAGGTAATATGGGCTCTCTGATAGATAAAGAATAATGCATATGAGAGCCACTCAACATGTCATCGTGGTCTTCTCCTCAAGACCCAAAGAAGAAAGGAAAACTATTTACACTGGAAAGCTCCCAACAAGCAAAGGAAGAACGAGAAATCTTTTTGGGTTTTCTTTTAAGATCAGGTATGCAAAGGTGGCTATGGTCATGTTTACCGTTAATACATCTACCTATGAAGAGAGCAAAATAATGTATGGCAAGAAAGTGAATGCTCCTCAAGGTAGCCTGTGTAATGTTTCTAGTTTCTCCCACAGTGATGCTAGCAAGAAAATCATTATATTCAGTTTTGTGAGGATCACCATGGCTGCCCCATTGTGGAATTTTGCATGCATGGTTAAAATCATCTAGGTCCATAGTATAAGATTCATCATAAAGATTAACTAGAACGGAATGCGTATTACGCCTGGATGAAAATTCAAACCTCCGCACGAAGGAATTAGTGAGTTGATAATATTGCTTGCATTGGTCTGAAATAAAATCTTCAAGGCCAGCATTTCGTATGTACGCATAAAATTCTTCCTTGAATCCGGCATGGACCATGAATGGATCCGACGGCCATTCACAAGGCCGCACTGGAGCTTCCCTCGGTGGTTCAAAGTCGGGCTCGCGTATCGCGAGTCTCGGGGTCTTCTTGCTCGAGGAACCACCTTGGTACATTCTCCTTAACATTTTTCTTTCTCTGAAAAACTTCTGAAATTTTTGGTGACTCCAAATAAAAGTGAACAAAGCTCAACAAAACTTATAACAACTACTCCCACAAGTGTCTAGAGGCTATATCATGCATCAAAACTACTTGGGACCATACAAATTTGACATGCAAGCTTAAGAACAAGGTCACCACAGCAGCAAAAATTTGCAATATATAAAGCAATAGAACAAAAACTAATTGGACCATTGGAGGAGTCACATACCGATGAACAATCCCCTAAAACAGTTTTGCAAATGGAGCTTTGAGCAAGGAGATCGAAAATGGCAGCAAGATGAGCTAGAACACGGGTTTGAGCCATGCTGGGATTTTTTCTGGAGGAAGACGAAGTGGATGGGTGCTGGAATAAGTGAGGGGGGCCCACGTGGGACCCACAAGCCAGGGGGGCGTGCCCAGGGGGGTGGGCGCGCCCTGTAGGCTTGTGGCCCACTGGTGCAGCCCCCTGATGTGTTCTCAGTGCCAAAAATTCTTAAATATTCCATAAAAAATCATACTAAATTTTCAGGGAATTCTGAGAACTTTTATTTTCAGGTCATTTTTTCTATTGCACGGATAAATCAGAAAACAGAGAAATAAAAGGATTTTTACTAAATTGAAACTAAAGAACAGAAAATAAAAGTTGGGTGTAGAAAGTTGTGCTTTCTAAATTCATCCATCTCATGCTCATCAAAAAGAATCCATCAATAAGGTTGATCAAGTCTTATTGACAAACTTTTTTCGAATGACACGGAACTGGAGAATTTTCGAATAACACTAGGTTACCTCAATGGGGATATCCATGTCCCCAACAATAAGTATATCATATTTCTTTTTGACAGTAGGGAGAGGAAATTCAAAGTCTCCAATAATAATCGTTGTAATATTTTCAATGGAGTTGATACTATGAACTTGAGGTTGTTTCTTCGGGAAGTGTACCATATGCTCATTACCATTGACATGAAAAGTTACATTGCCCTTGTTGCAATCAATAACAGCCCCTGCAGTATTCAAAAAGGGTCTACCAAGGATGATCGACATACTGTCGTCCTCGGGAATATCAAGAATAACAAAGTCCGTTAGGATAGTAACGTTTGCAACTACGACAGGCACATCCTCACAAATACCGATGGGTAAAGCAGTTGATTTATCAGCTATTTGCAAAGAGATTTCAGTAGGTGTCAACTTCTTCAAATCAAGTCTACGATATAAAGAGAAAGGCATAACACTAACACCAGCTCCAAGGTCACATAAAGCAGTTTTACCATAATTTCCTTTAATAGAACATGGTATAGTAGGTACTCCGGGATCTCCTATTTTCTTTGGTATTCCACCTTTAAAAGTATAATTAGCAAGCATGGTGGAAATCTCAGCTTCCGGTTTATTTCTTTTATTTGTCACAATATCTTTCATATACTTAGCATAAGGAGACATTTTCTGAATATCAGTCAAGCGCATACGCAAAAAGACAGGTCTAAGCATTTTAACAAAGCGTTCAAAATCCTCATCATCCTTTTTCTTGGATGGCTTACGAGGAAAGGGCATGGGTTTTTGAACCCATGGTTCTCTTTCTCTACCATGCTTCCTAGCAACAAAGTGTCTTTTATCATATCTTTTGTTCTTAGGTTGTGGGTTATCAAGATCAACAGCAGGTTCAATCTCCACATCATTATCATTACTAGGTTGAGCATCAACATGAACATCATCATTAATATTATCACTAGGCTCATGTTCATTACCAGATTGTGTCTCAGCTTCAGAAATAGAAATATCATTTGGGTTTCCATGTGAATCTATAACAGGTTCACTAGCAGCATGCAAAGTCCTATCGTCATTCTTTTTTCCTTTTATTAGAATGACCAGGTGCATCAGTATTAACTCTCTGAGAATCTTGCTCAATTCTCTTAGGATGGCCCTCAGGATACAAAGGTTCCCGAGTCATTCTACCACCTCTAGTCACAACTCTAACAGAATGATTATTGTTCTTACTAATCATCTCATTAAGCAAATCATTATGTGCCTTAAGTACTTGTTCTACTTGAGTAGTTACCATGGAAGCATGTTTACTAATAAGCTTAAGGTCATTAACAGTTCTACTCATATAATCACCTAAGCGATCAAGCATGTAAGCATTATGTTTCAGTTGTCTACTAACATAAGCATTGAAATTTTCTTGCTTAACAATAAAGTTATCAAACTCATCCAAGCATTGGCTAGCAGACTTATTATAAGGAATATCACCTTCATCAAATCTACGGAGAGAATTTACCTCTACTACCTGTGTCGGGTTATCAAGACCATGTATTTCTTCAATAGGTGGTAGATTCTTAACATCTTCAGCTTTAATACCTTTCTCTTTCATAGATTTCTTTGCCTCTTGCATATCTTCAGGACTGAGAAATAGAATACCTCTTTTCTTCGGAGTTGGCTTTGGAGGTGGTTCGGGAATAGTCCAATAATTATCATTGCTCAATATATTATTCAATAGTAGTTCAGCTTGTTCAACAGTTCGTTCCCTGAAAACACAACCAGCACAACTATCTAGGTGGTCCCAAGAAGCATCGGTTAGTCCATTATAAAAGATATCAAGTATTTCATTTTTCTTGAGAGGGTGATCAGGCAAAGCATTAAGTAACTGGAGAAGCCTCCCCCAAGTTTGTGGGAGACTTTCTTATTCAATTTGCACAAAGTTAAATATTTCCTGCAAGGCAGCTTGTTTCTTATGGGCAGGAAAATATTTTTCAGAGAAGTAATATATCATATCCTGGGGACTACGCACACAACCAGGAGCAAGAGAATTAAACCATATCTTAGCATCACCCTTTAATGAGAAAGGAAACAACTTAAGAACATAGTAATAACGAATTTTTTCCTCATGAGTGAATAGGGCGGCTATATCATTCAATTTAGTAAGATGTGCCACAACAGTTTCAGATTCATAACCATGGAAAGGATCAGATTCTACCAAAGTAATTAACTTAGGATAGATAGAGAATTCATAATCCTTTTCAGTAACAAAGATAGGTGAAGTAGCAAACTTAGGATCATATTGCATTCTAGCATTCAAAGATTTTTCTTTCCACTTGCATAGTAATTTCTTAAGATCATCTCTATCCTTACAAGCAAGAAAGTCCCTAGCTACTTCTCCTTCCATAACATAACCCTCAGGTATATCAGGCAATTCATATCTAGGAGAGCTAGGTTTAGCAGGTGTCTCATAGTGTTCAGTTTCAATAATTTCATCAGATTCAGAAATATCATCAGTTTCAGCATTGACTCTAGCAATTTGTTCATCAAGAAATTCACCGAGTGGCACAGTAGTATCAAGCAAAGTATCATCATAAGCATCATGCATAGCAGAAGTGGCATCATCAAGTACTTGCGACGTATCAGATTCAATAGTAGGTGGTGGTGTCGCAAGTTTACTCATAACAGAAGGTGAATCAAGTGCAAAGCTAGATGGCAGTTCCTTACCACTCCTCGTAGTTGAGGGGTAGATCTTGGTTTTAGCATCTTTCAAATTCTTCATAGTGATCAACAGATATAAATTCCAAGTGACTCAGAGAATAGAGCTATGCTCCCCGGCAACGGCGCCAGAAAAAGGTCTTGATAATCCACAAGTATAGGGGATCGCAACAATTTTCGAGGGTAGAGTATTCAACCCAAATGTATTGATTTGACAGAAGGGGAGCCAAAGAATATTCTCGAGTATTAGCAGCTGAGTTGTCCATTCAACCACACCTGAAAGACTTAGTATCTACAGCAAAGTATTCAGTAGCAAAGCAGTATGGAAGTAACGGTAACAATGGCAAAGTGACAGTAGCAGTTTTGTAGTGATTGTAACAGTAGCAACGGAAAAGTAACTTAGCAAAGATCAATATGTGAAAAGCTCGTAGGCAATGGATCAGTGATGGATAATTATGTCGGATGGCATTCATCATGCAATGGTTATAACATAGGGTGACACAGAACTAGCTCCAATTCATCAATGTAATGTAGGCATGTATTCCATATATAGTCATACGTGCTTATGGAAAAGAACTTGCATGACATCTTTTGTCCTACCCTCCCATGGCAGCGGGGTCCTAATGGAAACTAAGGGATATTAAGGCCTCCTTTTAATAGAGAACCGGACCAAAGCATTAGCACTTAGTGAATACATGAACTCCTCAAACTACGGTAATCACCGGAAAGAATCCCAGTTATTGTCACCCTGGAGGATGCGGATCATAACTCGTAATAGGTGTCTACAACTTGCAAGATAGGATCAAGAACGCATATATATTCACGAAAACATAATAGGTTCAGATCTGAAATCATGGCACTCGGGCCCTAGTGACAAGCATTAAGCATAGCAAAGTCATAGCAACATCAATCTCAGAACATAGTGGATACTAGGGATCAAACCCTAACAAAACTAACTCGATTCCATGGTAAATCTCATCCAACCCATCACCGTCCAGCAAGCCTAGGATGGAATTACTCACGAACGGCGGAGAGCATCATGAAATTGGTGATGAAGGATGGTTGGTGATGACGACGGCGTCGATTTCCCCTCTCCGGAGCCCAAATCAGACTCCAGATCTGCCCTCCAGAGGAAGAACAGGAGGTGGCGGCGGCTCCGTATCGTAAAACGCGATGAACTCTTCTCTCTGATTTTTTTTCTCCACGAATAGGAATATATAGAGTTGGAGTTGTGGTCGGAGGAGCTCCAGGGGGCCCACAAGACAGGGGGGCGCGCCCTAGGGGGTGCGCCCCCTGGCTTGTGGCCAGGTGGTGGACCCCCTCCGGTTGATTCTTTCGCCAGTATTTTTTTTAATTCTAAAAATATTCTCCGTAAATTTTCAGGTCAATCCGAGAACTTTTATTTCTGCACAAAAATAACACCAAGGCAATTCTGCTGAAAACAGCGTTAGTCCGGGTTAGTTCCATTCAAATCATGCAAATTAGAGTCCAAAACAAGGGCAAAAGAGTTTGGAAAAGTAGATACGTTGGAGACGGATCAGAGGCCTGTCTGCAAGAAGAGCCGTCTGTTGACCTCTTCAAGGAATATTTCTATATCAACCGTCAAACAGAGATGGCGGATGGACTGAGCCTTGAACTTGGAGGTGACTCCATTCAAAGACGGAGGGATGTACTCTTTCCGTCGGCGATTCTGCCGAGTCATCTCAAGGACTGGAATAAGACCTAGTTTTACAGCAAAGATACTTCCCCAGAAGGAGAGAATCCACTGCCGGGTTATCGTCCTTACCGGCTCAGTACCGACACCGAACTCCCAGACCAGATGTCTACTGCAGAGCACGCACAGTATGGTCCAACTTTCTCAAAGATACGGGCCCTGTTAGCCAACGGGTTAACTGGCGTCGATCTGACCCGGTGCTGGGTCTCTTGGAGAATTATGCCGTTGAGCCACCGCAACGCCTTGATGTGCCAATATACTGGTGAGGTGGATGTCCCTCAGCGCTTCAATCAAACCCCCTTGACAGATCAGGACCTTAATGCGATCGTCAAATCACTGTTGGGAGAGCCGCAAGAAGTTTGCAACAAGACGGGGCTAAGCCCTTTTTATGCTCTAAACCCAGCTCCTCCGGTAAGACCATATTGCACCCTTTCTTCCCTTTCCGTCAGACTTATTATCTTACCTTGTTTAACCTTTTCGCCAATGCATTTATTACACATAGACCGGTTCATCTTTTTGGAATAAGAGATTAACTGCCGCCTCTACCTCCAAGAAGAAAGCAAAAGCAACTAAGACCCGGGCTCCCTCTCATAAGAAGAAGCCAACAGCTAAAGAGCTGCTTGAATTGGACGACTCGAAGGTACAAATTCACTCTCTTGGCCTTCTTTTCATGCAACTTATTGACACTGACTTCCCTTAGGCTGACGCGGAGGCAAGCAAAGCCGGAGTTGCAGAGGTAACTATCATCTCCTCCGACTCAGAATCTCTGCCAACAGAGAGAATCCGGTGGGTCATCCGGAAAGTAAAATTTTCACATCCTCTTGCTCACTCGGACCCCGACTTTCTTTTGAAGAAGTAGCAACATGACGCTAGGCGTTAGACCCGGAGCGGCGGCTCTGAAGATCTGGTGGACAGCTTACCTGACACTCCGGCTCGTCGGAAACGTCGCAACGAGGTATTCCATATCTTGTACTTGTACTTCTGCATATTATTCTTGCGCTGTCACTTATTCATACTTCTTAATTTTACTGTCAGGAATCACCTCCTTCATCTGGTGACTCAGCCGCCTCCAAACTTCCTCCCCTTGTTATCAACCCAGGGTAAGTTTCTTTGCATCTTATTTCTGCTTATTGCTATTCTGTTCTTGCATATAACTGATGGAAACTTTGTTTGCAGGGCCCAGGCTAAGAAGAGGAAACTGAGCGGGTCATCTCCCCGTCCGGACGTCTCAGAGCCGGTGGACCCGGGACTTGGAACCTCTGAGATTCCAGTGGACACCTCCGGAGCTGACCAAGGCCCCCATGAAGAAATTCCTCAGCCTATGAACCGGCGGATGCCGATGTTATAATTTCTGAGGCCAATCCTGAGGCGGATCCTAAACCGCCCAGCCCCTGCCGACAACCCAAGACGTACCTGTTCAAGAAGAAGAGGTCACTATCACCGGCTCAGCCTACACCTCTCCAGCCCCTTCCAACGTGCTAACTAAGCACATCAGCAAGGATGAAGCGCCTTCACCTGAGAGGGAGAAGGCCAAACTTGACCTGCCCAACTTGGAGAAATTGACTGCTGACGAGCTGCATTCAGGTTATCTAACCCGTCTTGCCGCGAGCCGGGACATGGAGGCCAGACTAGTTGATATGATGAAAAGGAAATATGAGGTACTGAACTTTCTACTCTCTGTATACCCTTACGTAGCCTCTAAGGGCCGGCTTATATTCGCGGAGATAAACCGGGTCTTCAATAACATGTAGATTGTGATAGACCAATGTGTATCCCCCGAGGGTCGGCTTATTATTATGCCAATAATGAGCCGGTACTCATTGTCTTGATAAATGCAAAAAATCCAAATGTAGCCCCCAAGGGCCGGGTTATCTTCGTGGAGATGATCCGGGTCTTGCTTGCATGTGTGTATTTGAAAGAATTGACACAATAGCCCCCAAGTGTCAAGTATATTGCTTGCAGTCTGCTTGAGACTTATAACAATCCTCTGCAGTATCTGTAAGTACTACTATGAGCCGGACTGGCGGCTTAAAATTAATAATCTTGCTGTCTGACAATTTGTAACATGTAGGAATCTTTACACGCGGCCGAGTCGAACTTGACCGACCTGAGGAAAAGCCTAGCACTGCACCAAGACGCCCGGGCAGAAGCTGACACCAAGTGGCCGCTCTCCTCGACAGAAATGGAGAAGATCAAGGCAGAATTTGAAACATACAAGCAAACTGCTGAAGCCAATGAGGCCGCCTTGACTAAATGTGCAGAAGATGCCGAGGGCCGTCTTAAACCCATCACTGAAGAGCTGACCAGCTTGAAGCGCCATGTAGCTCGAATGATCGAAGCCGTCTTTGGTAAGCATTGCTGACTGTTGTGAATATTTTCGAAAAATTCTCATAGAGACTCGCCTGGCGGCTTACAACTTGTTATGTTTTCAGGCAAACAAACCCGCCAACTGCCGGACGATAGCTTGCTGAAGCTGAAAGCTTTATACGCTTTCACTGAACAGCTATATGCCAAAAGCCTCTTCACCATTAAGGCTGTCTTTGGCGAAAAAGGGGTTCCAAAGTTGATCAAGGATGTTCTGAAGTGCCTCTCAACCGTCCCCCAACATTTCGAAGAGATGAAGAAATCAGCTGCCCGCAAGGGCGCAATATCTGCTCTAAGCCGGGCTTTGGCGTATGCGCCAGAGCTTAACCCGGAAGAGATGATGGGGGGCTTCCCACAGCTAAAGGACGATGGGTCAGAGTTCACTCAAGATGACTACGCCCGTTGCTTCAGAGCATCTCGGGTGTTGGGCAGCCAGCTAGCCGCAGAAGCTGATCTGAAAACGTACCAGGCAGCTTACGTCAACAACAACGCGCGAGTCCGAGCGCCCACATTTGAGCCAAAGGATCTGACTCCCCAACGGCGTAAGCATATCTTTGCTCTTGATGTTGATCCGTCTCCAATCTTGGATGATGAAGCTGAATTTGAAGCTTTAGGCCCCGTTTGGTTCGGCTTTTTTACCCAGATTTTGCTGCCATGCAACCGAATCTGAACCAAAGGGGGAAACTAGCCAGCCCGATTCGGCGGAAGCGCAGCACAAAATGCACGCATGGGTGAGAGCAGGCCACGAGGTTCTTCCTTCGATTCCGCTGGATGGCCCATTGAAAATACCCTAGAGTTGAGTGGAAATTACCCACGTTTGCCACTGAGGATGGATCGATCGACCCGATTCGAGGAACGCATCGAGAGCACACACACCGGCCACCCTTTCTCCTATCCCCTCTGGTGACTAGGGTTCCTCCCGCTGTCGCCCCTGCTAGTCGACCCCGACTCGCTCCTCCGCCGCAACGGCATGGCGCCGCTGTCGGCGGACCGCCTCGACCTCTGTCCCCTTCCGCCCGAAGGCCTTCTCCACTCCACCGCCACCCCTGCTGGTCTTCTCCACTCCACTGCCGCACCTGCTGGTCTACACCGACCCGCTCATCCGCCACGACGGCATGGGGCTGATGTCTACTACGCAACCTTCTTCTTGTAGACTCGTGTTGAGCCTCCAAGCGCAGAGTTTTGTAGGACAGTAGCAAATTTCCCTCAAGTGGATGACCTAAGATTTATCAATCCGTGGGAGGCGTAGGATGAAGATGGTCTCTCTTGAACAACCCTGCAACCAAATAACAAAGAGTCTCTTGTGTCCCCAACACACCCAATACAATGGTAAATTGTATAGGTGCACTAGTACGGCGAAGAGATGGTGATACAAGTGTAATATGGATGGTAGATATAGGTTTTTGTAATCTGAAAATATAAAAACAGCCAGGTAACTAATGATAAAAGTGAGCACAAACGGTATTCCAATGCTTGAAAACAAGGCCTAGGGTTCATACTTTCACTAGTGCAAGTTCTATCAACAATACTGACATAGTTGAATCATATGTAAATCCCTCACGTGCGACAAAGAGTTCACTCCAAAGTCACAAATAGCGGAGAACAAACGAAGAAATTATTGTAGGGTACGAAACCACCTCAAAGTTATCTTTTCCGATCAATCATATGAGCTATCCCTATAAGTGTCACGAACAGCCCTAGAGTTTGTACTAAAATAACACCTTAAGATACACATCAACCAAAACCCTAATGTCACCTAGATACTCCAATGTCACCACAAGTACCCATGGGCTTGATTATACGATATGCATCACACAATTTCAGATTCATCATGTTCAATCCAACACAAATAACTTCAAAGAGTGCCCCAAAGTTTCTACTGAAGAGTCAAGACGAAAACATGTGCCAACCCCTATGCATTGATTCCCAAGGTCACAGAACCCGCAAGTTGATCACCAAAACATACATCAAGTGGATCAATAGAAAATCCCATTGTCACCACAGATATCCCATCGCAAGACATACATCAAGTGTTCTCAAATCCTTAAAGACTCAATCCGATAAGAAAACTTCAAAGGGAAAACTCAATTCACCACAAGAAAATAGAGAGGGGAAAACTCCATATGATTCATCAATATCAATAAAGCTCGCGATACATCAAGATCGTGCCATCTCAAGAACACGAGAGAGAAAGATCAAACACATAGCTACTGGTACATACCCTCGGCCCCGAGGGTGAACTACTCCCTCCTCGTCTTGGAGACCGTCGGGATGATGAAGATGGCCTCCGGTGATGGTTTCCCCCTCCTGCAGGGTGCCGGAACGTGTTCCCGATTGGTTTTTCGTGGCTCTGGAGGCTTGTGGCGGCGGAACTCCCGATCTAGGTTTCTTTCTGGGGGTTTTGGTATTTATAGGAGTTTTTGGCGTCGGTTTCACGTCAAGGCGGTGCCCGAGGAGTCCACAAGCCAGGGGGGCGCGCCCTAGGGGGGGGGCGCCCCCCAGGCTTGTGGCCTCCTCGGTCACTTCCTGGCCCAGCTTTTTGCTCCAGTATTTTTTATATGTTCCAAAAATATTCTCCGTAAATTTGTAGCCCATTCCGAGAACTTTTATTTCTGCACAAAAACAACACCACGGTAGCTCTGCTGAAAACAGCGTCAGTCCGGGTTAGTTCTAATCAAATCATACCAAAATCATATAAAATTATTGTAAACATGGCATGAATACTTCATAAATTATAGATACGTTGGAGACATATCAGCATCCCCAAGCTTAATTCCTTCTCATCCTCGAGTAGGTAAATGATAAAAGAAATAATTTATGAAGTGTGAATGCTAGCTACATTTTCATCATATTCTTTTCTTCTTTGTATAGCATGGACATTTGGACTTGTAAATGATTCAAAGCAATAGTCTAGTTTTAACATAATGACTTAAATACTCAAGCATGTCAACAAACAACTATGTCTTTCAAAATATCAACACTAAAGAAAGTTATCCCTAGCCAATCATGCTCAATCATTGATCCATTCATGAAACACATTCAAATATTAGCTATGCCCAATGCTCAAGTACGATCATAGTGCCCCCTAGTTAGTGCTTATAAGAGAAGATGGAGACTCAAAGCAAAAATAAAAATTGCATAAAGTAAATAGATAGGCCCTTCGCAGAAGGAGTAGGGAATTGTAGAGGTGCCAGAGCTCAAGGTTTAAATTGAGAGAGAAAAATATTTTGAGTGGCATGCTTTTCCTGTCAACGAAAACGACAAAGTAGCTCACAATACTTTCCATGCTAGATACATTATAGGCGGTTCCCAAACAGAATGGTAAAGTTTTTTACTCCCCCTCCACCAATTAATCACACTCCACGGCGAGCCAAATCCACGGGTACCGTCCATACAAACAACAATCCTGGGGGAGTTTTGTTTCATTATATTTTGATTTGAATTTTGAGCATGGAACTGGGCATCCCGAATACCAGCCACTTTCTCGTGAATGATAGTGAATCAACACATATTGTGAGAATAACACACCTAGCATGGAAAAATATTGGATACTCCCCACCGTTTCATGAGCGGTACGGGCACACAAAAGAGAAAATTTATTTTGAAAATTTAGAGATGGCACATACAAATTTGCTTGGAATGGCATGGAAATACCGCATATAGGTAGGTATGGTGGACTCATAAGGAAAATCTTGGTTTAAGGATTTTGGATGCACAAGTAGTATTTCTACTTAGTACAAATGAAGGCTAGCAAATAGATTGGGAAGCAACCAAACCAAGGAACGAAAAATCACATAAGTGAGCATTGAGTCATAACTAACACCGAATAATGCACCACAAGTAGGATATAACTTCATTGCATAACTATTGACTTTCGCGCATGCATAGGGAATCAAAAACCTTAACACAGATATTCCAACTAAGCATAATTACTCACTAACATGACTCACATATTACTATCATCATGTTTTAAATCTATTACAAGGAATCAAGTTTAATTTGTCCAATGATCTTCATGAAAGGTATTATTATATCCTCCTTGGATATCTATCACTTTGGGACTAGTTTCATATATTGCCATTGTTTGTTTTTTTTACAAGCTCAAACAAATTTAAATGAAGCACATGAGCATAAAGATTTCATCCCTCAAAAAGGTATAAGTGAAGCATGAGAGGAAATGACAAGCTACTCACAAAAGATATAAGTGAAGATCAATGAGTAGTCAAACAATTAAGGAGCTATGTGAGGAATCTCTCTCCCTCAATAATATTTTCAGATCTGAGTATTTTATTAAACAGCAAGCAAAACAAAAATAGCACTCCAAGAGAAGCATGCATCATGTGAACGAATAAAAATTTAGGCTCAACATAGGCTAACCGATAATTGTTGATGAAGAGAGGTGGGATGCGTAGCATCCCCAAGCTTAGATGCTTGAGACTTCTTGAAATATTTACTTGGGGTGCCTTGGGCATCCCCAAGCTTGAGCTTTTGTATCTCGTTCAATCCTCTCATATCATGGTTTTACCTATTCTCAAAAACTTCATCCACACAAAACTTGAAAAGAACTCGTGAGATAGGTTAGTGCACATAATAATAAATCAACTCTTTATGTACTGCCAAGACAAGTTGCATAATAATTTTCAAACATCATCTACTGTTTACTATCATTTCCAAAATTTATATCTACCAATATAGGCTATGGAAACTATATGATAAGTAGATAACAAAACTATAACAGCAATCTGTCCAAACATAACAGTCTGTAGCAATTTATGAAAACAGTGTACTTCTGTAACTCTAAAAATTATGAAAATTTTGGACATGCTAAATAATTTATATGACAACACTGTGTAAAAATTTCAGAAACTTTCCACGTTCCAGTAAAATATGAAAATTCAAACACTACAGCCAAAGTTTCTGTTTTTTACACAGCACACATCAAACATGCAATGCAAGCATCCTAAGGCAATTATTGGAACTTTTTTATTGAAAAACAAGATTATGAATAACACCTAACATAAAACAACAAAATAAAATGACGCTCCAAGAAAAACTCATATTATGTGACGAATAAAAATATAGCTCTAAGTAAGATATACCGATAGTGTTGAAGATGAAAGAGGGGATGCCTTCCGGGGCATCCCCAAGGTTAGGCGCTTGAGTATTCCTTGGATATTACCTTGGGGGTGCCTTGGGAATCCCCAAGCTTAGGTTCTTGTCACTCCTTATTCTCCTCATATCGGTGTCTCACCCAAAACTTGAAAACTTCAATCACACAAAACTTAAAGGAACTTCGTGAGAAGGGTTAGTATAATAAATAAAGATAATTCACTTAGGTACTGTCAAGACAAGATTCATAATTGTTCCCACATGATACCTACTTTATTCTACCATTCCCATAATTTATATCACTGAATATAAGCTATGGGAACACTAAAACAAGCAAACTATGCATGCAAAACAGAATCTGTCAAAAACAGAACAGTCTGTGAAGATCTGTAGTATACCCGTACTTCCCTGTCTCTAACAATTCTGAAAAATGAGGAAAACCTTGGAAATTTATATATCAATCATGTGTAAAAAATTCAGATCAAAAGCACGTTCCAGTGAATTTACAAAATTCCTGGACTGAGAGCAAAAGTTTCTGTTTTTGCACAGAATCAAGTCAACTATCATCCACACTATCCCAAAGGCTTTACTTGGCACTTTATTGAAACAAAAGCTATAAAACATGATTATACAGTAGCTTAATCATGTGGACACACAAAAACAGTAGGTATAAATATTGGGTTGTCTCCCAACAAGCGCTTTTCTTTAATGCCTTTTAGCTAGGCATGATGATTTCAATGATGCTCACATAGGAATTGTAATTGAAACATGCAAAAGAGCATCATGAATCTCATGACAAGCACATTTAAGTCTAACCCACTTCCTATGCATAGGGATTTTGTGAGCAAACAATTTATGGGAGCAAGAATCAACTAGCATAGGAAGGCAAAACAAGCATAACTTCAAAACTTTGAACACATAGGGAGGAAACTTGATATTATTGCAATTCCTACAAGCATATACTCCTCCCTCATAATAATTTTCAGTAGCATCATGAATGAATTCAACAATATAACTATCACATAAAGCATTCTTTTCATGATCTACAAGCATAGAAAATTTGTCACTCTCCACATAAGCAATTTTCTTCTCATTCATAATAGTGGGAGCAAACTCAACAAAATAACTATCATGAGAAGCATAATCCAATTTAAAATTAAAATCATGATGACAAGTTTCATGGTTATCATTATTCTTTATAGCATACATGTCATCACAATAATCATCATAAATAGGAGGCATGCTTTCATCATAATAAATTTGCTCATCAAAACTTGGGGGACTAAAAATAGCATCTTCATCAAACATAGCATCCCCAAGCTTGTAGCTTTGCATATCATTAGCATCATGAATATTCAAGGAATTCATACTAACAACATTGCAATCATGATCATCACTCAAAGATTTAGTGCCAAACATTTTAATAACTTCTTCTTCTAACACTTGAGCACAATTTTCCTTTCCATCATTTTCACGAAAGACATTAAAAAGATGAAGCATATGAGGCAACCTCAATTCCATTTTTTTGTAGTTTTCTTTTATAAAACCAAACTAGTGAAAAACAATAAAATAAAAGATTTAATTGCAAGATCTAAATATATACCTTCAAGAACTCACCTCCCCGGCAACGGCGCCAGAAAAGAGCTTGATGTCTACTACGCAACCTTCTTCTTGTAGACTCGTAACAGATTTTTGTAGGACAGTAGCAAATTTCCCTCAAGTGGATGACCTAAAGTTTATCAATCCGTGGGAGGCGTAGGATGAAGATGGTCTCTCTCGAACAACCCTGCACCCAAATAACAAAAAGTCTCTTGTGTCCCCAACACACCCAATACAATGGTAAATTGTATAGGTGCACTAGTTCGGCGAAGAGATGGTCATACAAGTGTAATATGGATGGTAGATATAGGTTTTTGTAATCTGAAAATATAAAAACAGCAAGGTAACTAATGATAAAAGTGAGCACAAACGGTATTGCAATGCTTGAAAACAAGGCCTAGGGTTCATACTTTCACTAGTGCAAGTTCTCTCAACAATACTGACATAGTTGAATCATATATAAATCCCTCACGTGCGACAAAGAGTTCACTCCAAAGTCACAAATAGCGGAGAACAAACGAAGAAATTATTGTAGGGTACGAAACCACCTCAAAGTTATCTTTTCCGATCAATCGTATGAGCTATCCCTATAAGTGTCACGAACAGCCCTAGAGTTCGTACTAAAATAACACCTTATGATACACATCAACCAAAACCCTAGTGTCACCTAGATACTCCAATGTCACCACAAGTACCCATGGGCTTGATTATACGATATGCATCACACAATTTCAGATTCATCATGTTCAATCCAACACAAAGAACTTTAAAGAGTGCCCCAAAGTTTCTACCGGAGAGTCAAGACGAAAACATGTGCCAACCCCTATGCATAGATTCCCAAGGTCGCGGAACCCGCAAGTTGATCACCAAAACATACATCAAGTGGATCAATAGAACATCCCATTGTCACCACAGATATCCCATCGCAAGACATACATCAAGTGTTCTCAAATCCTTAAAGACTCAATCCGATAATAAAACTTCAAAGGGAAAACTCAATTCATCACAAGAAAATAGAGAGGGGAAAACTCCATATGATTCTATCCATATCAATAAAGCTCGCGATACATCAAGATCGTGCCATCTCAAGAACACGAGAGAGAGATCAAACACGTAGCTACTGGTACATACCCTCAGCCCCGAGGGTGAACTACTCCCTCCTCATCATGGAGACCGCCGGGATGATGAAGATGGCCTCCGGTGATGGTTTCCCCCTCCGGCAGGGTGCAGGAATGGGTTCCCGATTGGTTTTTCATGGCTCTGGAGGCTTGCGGCGGCGGAACTCCCAGTCTAGGTTTCTTTCTGGGGGTTTTGGTATTTATAGGAGTTTTTGGCGTCGGTTTAACATCAAGGCGGTGCCCAAGTAGTCCACAAGCCAGGGGGGCGCGCCCTAGGGGGGGGGCACGCCCCCCAGGCTTGTGGCCTCCTCGGTCACTTCCTGGCCCAGCTTTTTGCTCAAGTATTTTTTATATTTTCCAAAAATATTCTCCGTAAATTTTCAGCCCATTCCGAGAACTTTTATTTCTGCACAAAAACAACACCACGGTAGCTCTGCTGAAAACAGCGTCAATCCGGGTTAGTTCTAATCAAATCATACCAAAATCATATAAAATTATTGTAAACATGGCATGAATACTTCATAAATTATAGATACGTTGGAGACGTATCAGGGGCCACCGTCGGGCGACCGCCTCGGCCTCTGTCCCTCTCGGGCCAAAGATCCCCTCCACTCCGCCACCAGGGGCTCTTTTCCTGCCCCTGTCATTGCCGCTGCAAGGGGAGAGGAGCATCGGCTAGCCACTACCGTCGGACGCCTCTAGCCCCCTTCGTCCTCCGCCTGAGTAGTTTTTGTTCTGGATTGATGATGATGTGCAAATGCATAGTGCTCAACATGCTTTGCTCGCTGATTATGACAGAAATATGTCCATATGCTGCCATGTTTGTGTGAATTCTTGCTGTCATATGTGATGACACATATCTATGTTATTGCTGCCACTTTGTTGCTTCTTTAATGTCGTAATTATCATTAAATAGCGTGCAACCAATCTACAAGCTCTTAGGGGTAATTCAGACATTTATCTCCACATCCACAGCTCATACAGCTGGTTTGCCAAATGACCTACAACTTTTCCAGAACAGATTTCCCACAGCTGTTTTTCCAGAGCAGATTATCCACAGCTATTTTTAGAAATCCACAGCCGAACAAAACACCACCTTACTCAACTGCAACTGGGATTTGGACAACCTTCAGATCCAGGAAAGCGAAGACCCGGCGCGGGATGACACGTCGATGAGCTAGGCGAAGAGCCGGTCTTCAAGGATGTTAACCCGAGCGAAGCTGAGACGCTGTGTTAGAACTTTGTGCGAAAAGCTGTGAATCACACATTTTGGGCCCTCTGGAGCCTTGTAATAGTGGTAGGAAAAACTTGATTGCCTGTGCCGTGCCTTCGCGCACTTTTGAACCTCTCCAACTCATAGGCCGGCGGGTCAAAATTTCTTCAGTATGGATATCTTGATATGATTACATGCCTCAACATGAGTTCATCAATTCCCACTGGCGGGTTATACTCCATGAGCAATGCTAAGCCGGGATTACCCAAAAACTTAGAATCTTATCATGAAAGACACCTGCAAAAACAATCAATAGAATATATACTTGTATATCTCCTGCCTTGTAAACCGGCTTTAAAGGCACATCAAGAAGAGACAACTCTTATTTTTGTTTTGCAAGAAAAATTGTATTGCCTCAAAAGAAGCTAGGCATAAAAGCCTGAAACCTCGTAAGCCGGCTCTCATGTGACATAAATCCGTCATTTAAACATTAGCAAGTTCAGGGTTTTCAAAAAGATTGACGTTGCTAAGAGTATGAACGGGCCACATAGCGGAGAGACTACAACAGACAAGGCGAATTTATCCTAACTCACTGTAAGCCAGCTCTCTCGTGACAAAATCCGCCATTTTAACCTTGACAAGTTCAGGGTCTTATTGCGAGATTGACTATCAAGTTTAGGGTCTCTTTGCAAGATTGACTGTCAAGAGTTCGGCGGGTCACCTGGTGGAGTAGCAAGTTGCAAACAAGCAGGTTTAACTCGAATATGGCATATAAAGCCGGTCAAGAGGGTATGAAAGCTAAACCCAACGGGTTGGAAGCCCCCAAGTGACCTTATGAAGAATCAACTCTTTGCACGAAACTTGGTGCAGGAAAACGGCAGGGGCCCCGAATTATGAGGATGCCGGCTTTATTATATTATAAAAAGTGATATATACAATGACAGAAGTAAGTACATTGATGAGAGCTGGCGGCTCAAGTGTAGTATGGCCGAAGATGAGCAATGTTCCACGGCCCGGCAGTCTCCTCTCCAGAAGTGCATGATTTGTCGCTTTCCCGTATATCAATGAGATAATAGGAACCATTGTTGAGATTTCTGCTAATCACAAAAGGTCCTTCCCAGGGAGGCGACAACTTATGCATATCTGACTGGTCTTGAATCAGCCGGAGTACTAAGTCGCCTTCTTGGAACGTTTGGGTCTTGACTCTGCGGCTATGATAGCGACGCAGATCTTGCTGGTAAATCGCCGACCGTGCTGCCGCAAGATCCAGTTCTTCGTCTAAGGCATCCAAAGCATCCTGACGTGCCATCTCATTATCAGTTTCAACGTAAGCCGCCACCCTGGGCGAGTCATGACGGATATCACTGGGGAGAACAGCTTCTGCACCATAAACCATGAAGAAAGGCCTGTAGCCTGTTGACCTGTTGGGGGTGGTTCTTATGCTCCAAAGAACTGAAGGTAACTCCTCCACCCAACAACCCGGCGTGCGCTCCAAAGGAACCATAAGCCGGGGTTTTATCCCTCTCAAAATTTTCTGGTTAGCACGCTCTGCTTGACCATTAGACTGTGGATGAGCTACAGAGGAAACATCAAGGCGGATGTGCTCATTGTCACAGAACTCTTTCATAGCTCCCTTGGACAGATTTGTACCATAATCAGTAATGATACTGTGAGGGTAACCAAACCGGAAAATCAGCTTTTTGACGAATTGAACTGTTGTTGCTGCGTCACACTTACTGACCGGCTCTGCTTCCACCCACTTAGTAAACTTATCAACCGCCACCAAGAGGTGGGTCTTCTTATCTTTAGACCTCTTGAACGGTCCAACCATATCAAGCCCCCACACCGCAAACAGCCATGTGATTGGAATCATCCGCAACTCCTGATCCGGCACATGGGCACGTCACCCAAATTTCTGACACCCATTGCACTTGCTAACCAATCTCTCTGCATCTGCATGAGCTGTCAACCAGTAGAAGCCGTGTCGAAAAGCTTTCGCCACCATGGATTTTGACCCGGCATGATGACCACAGTCGCCGACCTGTATCTCTTGCAAGATTTCACGGCCCTCGTCAGGAGAAACGCATCGTTGAAAAACGCTAGTCACGCTACATCTGTGCAACTCGCCATTAACATCAGTCATAGACTTAGACCGCCTCATAATCTGTCGCGCCAGGGTCTCATCTCGGGGTAACTCGCCGCGAGTCAGATACGCCAGATAAGGCAGCGTCCAATCAGGGATTGTGCGGAGAGCCGCCACCAATTGTCCTTCGGGGTCAGGTATAGCAAGATCCTCCTCGGACGGTAATTTAACCGACGGGTAATGCAGTACATCCAGAAACACATTAGGTGGCACCGGCTTACGCTGAGACCCCAGTCTTGATAACGCGTCCGCCGCCTCATTCTTCCGACAATCAATATGATCCACTTGATAGCCTTTAAAGTGACCAGCAATAACATTAACCGCCTGGCGATATGCCGCCATGCGAGGGTCCTTAGAATCCCACATGCCAGAAACTTGCTGGGCCACCAGGTCTGAGTCGCCAAGACATCTGACCCGGCTCAAATTCATCTCCTTCGCCATACGGAGCCCATGGAGCAAAGCTTCATACTCAGCTGCATTGTTAGTACAGGGAAACATTAGCCTCAAAACATAACAAAACTTGTCACCTCGTGGGGAAGTTAAAACAACTCCAGCCCCCAAGCCTTCCAACTGTCTCGATCCATCAAAATGAATCAATCAATATGTGTTGTCCGGCTTCTCCTCAGGCGCTCGACACTCTGTACAGTCATTGATGAAATCCACCAGGGCTTGAGATTTAACAGCCGTCCGCGGTACATACATTAGATTAAGAGGCCCAAGCTCAATTGCCCACTTAGCGATCCTGCCAGTGGCTTCTCTATTTTGAATGATATCTCCCAAAGGGGCAGAGCTGACCATCGTGATTGGATGCCCAAGGAAATAATGCTTCAGCTTGCGATTCGCCATGAATACTCCAAGCACCAGCTTTTGCCAATGCGGGTATCTTTGCTTGGATTCTGTCAAGACCTCGCTGACATAGTAAACCGGCCGCTGGACTGGATATTTCTTGTCTGCCTCCTTGCGCTCCACGACGACTGCAGCACTGACGGCTCTATTATTAGCCGCCACGTACAGGAGCAAAGGCTCTTCTTCCAACGGAGCAGCCAAAACGTGCAGCTCAGCCAATTGCTTTTTGAGTGCCTCAAACGCATCATTGGCAGCATCGCTCCAGACAAAGTCATCTGTCTTCTTCATCATCTGATACAGAGGAATAGCTTTCTCACCCTCGCGGCTTATGAACCGGCTTAAAGTGGCAATACGACCCTGTAACGCCCAAGATGTGATCCTATCCTTATTTTGGCACGAGGGCCTCGACAGGGATAGAAGCGCATCTCGTCGTTTCGCTCGCAAGAATGGATATCATTACAATTACATGTAAAGAAGATATGAGCATATGGAATTGGCTTACACTCGCCACAAGCTAAATCATTTCACATCAATACAACAACATATACAAGCATCATACAGAAGAGTAGGGTCCGACTACGGACGAAAACAAATGATAAAATGACATCCATCCTTGCTATCCTAGGCTGCCGCCTGGAACCCATCCTAGATCGATGAAGAAGAAAAAGAAGAAGAACTCCAAATCAAACAAGCATCGCGCTCACATCAAATCATCGCATAACCTGTACCTGCAACTGTTGTTGTAGTAATCTGTGAGCCACAGGGACTCAACAATCTCATTTCCAAGGGTATCAAGACTATTAAAGCATAATGGGTGAGGTATGGTTAAGTGGTGAGGCTGCAGCAAGCATTAAGCATTTATTTGAGTGGCTAACTTACGAGTACAAGAATAAAGGGGGATGATTGTCGTATAAATGGACGTGAACTAGTAATGATCTCTAAGAGATCCTAAACACCTACTTACAAACAAACATAACCCCACCGTGTTCTCTTTCGGAGCAGGCCTCACGAAAAGAGACGGTCACGGTTACGCACACGGTTGGTGTATTTTATTTGAGTTTACTTCAAGTTTGCTATGACCGGGTGTTAAACAAAGTTTCCAAGTTGCCACGTAACCGCGTGCACGGCTTTCCGAAAGATTTAACCCTGTAGGGGTGCTCCAACTCATCCATCACAAACTAACCACACGCCGCGGGAATAACCTCGACCACGAATCCCGTGATTTCCTAGGAAATTCCATTGGAAAACAGCAACCTCGAGATAGCCCGAAGTATTCTCAGAATTCCTCGCACAAGACATTCGAGAAAGGTAAAACAAATCCATCAAGGCCGCCCGACGTGTCGACGAACCCGATAGGAGCCGCGTATCTCGTTCTCAGGACACGACGGATAATCGAAGCCTATGGTGTCCTCATATACATATCCCGAGTTGCCCCGGGTTGGCCCCGCACGGTGCTCTAGTTTGGACCAACACTCATGAGGAGCAAAGGCCCGGGTTGTTGATTAAATTATCCGCGGGTGCCGGCGGGTCCCTATGCATTTTTATTAGTTATTAGGCAAATGTAGTACCAATGTTGGGCCTTGCCAGACAAGTTTTATCCTAAAACGAAAGTCAAGGGGGTCCCCATAACAACCCTGAGCATGTTAGGAGCGCTCAATTATGGAACATAACACCGGTACTCAGAACTAGTGCAGCAAAAGTGGAACAAAACACCAAGCAAAAGGCCAAGCCTTCCACCTTTTACGAAGTATATATGTGCATTAAATTAAATAGCAATAATATTCTGATATATCAAAAGGATATCCATGTTGGCACCTGGAAACAATTGCACCTGCAACTAGCAACGCTATAAGAAGGGCTGGGCAAGCGATAACATAGCCAAACAATGTTTTGCTGGGATGTGGAGGGGTTAGAGGCTTTTCATGGTAATTTTGGAGGCTTGACAAACAAGTGGTAGGTAGCGAGACAAGCGATAGAAATGAGACATCTAGCATGGCAATGATAGTAATGGTATCCAGGGAATTGATTATCTTGCCTGAGATCCCGCTTGGAAGAAGAACGAATCCATGAAGAAGACGAACCAACGTAGTCGAACGAATCCTCACACTCCGAACGTTTTCGGAACTCTATCGAGAAGAAGCAAACCGGAAACAACAATCAACACATGAATAACACCACAACATATGCATGACATGATGCGCAAACAAACATGATGCATGTCCGGTTTAATTATGCAAGGCATGGCAATCACAACAAACAAATACTACACATTAAGTGAAGCTCAATATGCAACGAGTTGCATATTGACGAAACTCCACATTCGAATATTTAGTTCACTCTCATTTAGGTACACGACAATATTAAATGTTTTTAAACATGGCAAGAGGTGAAGCATAAGTAAACTACACATCTACGCAAGTTAAAATGAGGCCGGAAACAACATATAGCATTTCCGAAACGACACCATATGTTAATTTCGAAATTGGTCCAGATCTGAACTAATCATGTTTTATATTTTTTAAACAGGAAAAAAAAGTATCCCATGCAATTCTACAGGTCATTCTAGAGGAATTACATATATGGAACATCTCAAACGGAGCTATGGTCTAAAAGATATGACCTTCACAAGATGAACATGACATGAATGCAAAATGCATGAAAATGACAACCACAAACATTTCGAATCATGAACGCAGCTAGATATTATGATACTACATGAAATTCTAGTCAAGTTACATTTGCAACATGTTCAAAACGGAGCTACGGTTCAACCACAGCAACCAACACAAGTTTTATTTGAAATCTGCCCAAAACAGCATCATAGCATTTTGCACACATGAAAACAACAAGCTACAAGATTCTAAAATGCACAAAATAAGCATGGGGCAGTAGCATATAACACACACTTCATTTCATCTTCACACATCATACTCATGGATCACATGGTAGGAAGCTCACAACTTGGCAATATAATATAGCAGATTAGGACTTAGTGAAAATAACAAGTTTTAGCATAGCAGATTTTCATGGAGGCATATTGGCAGCAGTAAAACTATATGCTACAGGTCATATATTGGCATGAAACTTAACAACATGGTAATATACATGATTCACTACAATTCATTCCATGGTGGCAAGGTCTAATTATGCATAGAATCATGGCTAGCAACAACACAACATGGCATTATGAAGAAAACAGATTCTCAGACTTAGCGAAAATTAGAGTAGACATGAGCAGCAGTTTTTAACAGATTAAAATTTTGGACAGCAGTATTAATTATGAGGCTAAACCTATTCATGCAAACTATTGGCACAACATGATAGGCAACAACATGCTTAACAAAAGACTCCTTGGTGGCAATCACAAAAGACTCCTGGATCAATAGCGAATCACATGGCAACATGGCAACAAAATAACAGTTTCAGACTTAGTGAAATTTAACTATCTCCCAAAACTGCAGTTTTGACTAGGCATGTTGACATGGCAATAAAAGTAACATACCTAACCTCTATGAGCATGGCAAGGACACCAACAGCAAGAAGACATGACGCACAACAAAACATACCATTGGCACATGTTCATACGGGTCATGGATTGCTTAATATGATGCTCACAAAATGGAACTCTTCGTTAACAGATTCAGTTTTAACACGATAGCACATTGAGAGCAAGAAATGAACATGGTAATCATGTTCTACATGGCAACCAATGGCATGGCATCAAAGTAGACTTAATATATAGCAACTTTCATGAAGACAATACATGCAAAAGGCCTACGGATGAGTTGTGATCGTCCATGGAAGTTAGAACAAAATAACAGTTTTTAACAGTTATAACAATTACGACACGGAGCACTTTTGCAACAAGGATATGGGCATGCAAATAAACCCTAATGCTCAAACAAATACCACCATGATGAAGAGCACATTGAGTAGACAATTTTTCATATAATATGCATTTCCATCCGAGGCACACACACAAAGGTACACACTCCACAAGATGCATATGTGCTGAAAAACGTAGACCGAAAAGGACTTAGTCAAAATTTGACTAAGTCAGGATCAGGATGGTTCGGTACCGTGGGGCCGGGCGTTTGGATGCAGGGGTCCCACGATCCAGGGACATGACGGTCCCGGCGGCGGGTGGCTGGGCAGACCATGGCGATGGTCTCAACGGCGGGACGACAGCGGGGCTCCGGTGAGCGGGGCGAGCAGATCCCGGGGCGGCCGGCCCGGATCCGGCCGGAGGGGTATCCGGCCAGTGCGCAGGAGGACCACGGCGGCGAGCTGCGGCAGGCGACGGCTCTGCTCCGGCGAGGGGGCGCACGGCGCGACACACGGAGGCACGGGGCGACGCGGGGCGACGGCCCGATGGTGCGGCGGCAGAGGCATGGCGCTGCGGGAGGAGCGGGGGCCCTGCGCGGTGGCCCGGACGTGGCGGCGCTCGCCGGAGCGCGGTGGTGGCGGCGACCGGCGCAGGCGCTGACGAGCGGGAGGAGGAGCTCGGGCAGAGAGGGCAGGCGCGCGGTCGGGCTTGCATGGGCCCGGTTCAGCCCGGAGCGGGCAGGCTGCGGGCTCGGGCGGTCCGCGCGGTGGAGGGAGGCTGGCGGGGGCGCTGCGGCTGACGTGGCGGCGTGGGAGTAGCTGGGCTGGCTGGGGCGCTGCCAAGTGGCTCGGTGGAGGTGGTTGGGCACGGAAATCGAGGTTGAGGGTGGCTGGAGGTTAGGGAAGGTCTAATTTTTGGTAGGTGGGGTGTTTAAATTGGGATGGGGGCTAGGGTTAGAGGGTTTCATTCGTTTTCGGACCGTTCGATCCCGATTGAACGGTCCGGAAGCGGAGGGGGGACTAGGCTGGGTAGGTGTTAGGTGGGCTAGTGGACTGTGGAGAGGGGTTGTGGGCTGAGATGAGAGGGGAAATGTGAGCCCGTGACACGAGTTTTGTAAACCGAAACATCTGATAAATAACCGACGACGGTGCCACTACGGTCGACCGTTCGGGTATCAAACGACCTCCGATTGCGATGAAATTTGTCAGGCGGTCTACCTACAATATAACAAGACCGCACGCCAACTTTCGACCCAATCCGAGAATATTTCATACGCACTTTAAAAATAATATTTTATCGATGCCGCGGGCGCGTGCGTGTGTGGTTGGTCTCGAAACGCTCAACGGGGAGAATCGACACTACAAACAAATGCAAGATTGAAAATTGGCGGCCACGGAGTGTCGATGCAATGCGGATGATGCGAATGATGCAATGATGAATGCGACAACGAAACGAATCACACGACGATAAAGAAAAAAAAGGGGAATCTTCTGGAGCATGGGTCTCGGGCTGTTACAACTCTCCTCCACTTACATGAGATCTTAGAATGAGAAGGGGAAGAGAAAGAGCAAGAGGAAGAGGTAAAACTTAGATGCTTCTTTGAAAAACGAGTGAAACCACATCTTGAAGGTTGCAAGGCGATGAAGAATGACAAGAGGAACAAGCAAGCCTTCAAAAGAAATTTGGGCAGCACTTCGGAATACAAGACGAATGATACTTGAGCCTCTCCAACAAGAATCTTGAAGAACACTTTGTGAAGGAATTAAATCCTTGAAGAGCCGCCATGAAGAACCTCCGTATGCAAAAGAATGATCAAAAGAAATGAAGGTTGAAAAGAATGAGATTAATGCCTTGAAATGATTTAGATGAAGCTTCATGACGAGATTCTTGAGAAAACATGGAACTCCGGAAAAGGAAAAGATGAACAACTATGAACAAGAATTTGATATCATGAACAACTCCGGAAAAGGATTGAAATCACTTGATGAAACAAGAATAAGAATTATGTTATGCTTATCCTTCATCAAGTTAAATTGATGACAACCAATGGATTTCGCACTCCCCTTATTCTTCTTGATAAGAATTGAAGATTAAAAGATAGAGGACAAACACGAAGAAGTCTTCAATGAAACACCGGTAAGAATTTGAACGAATGGGGCTATTGCGAATGAATGGAGAAACATGAGAACGAAGAGATCAAAATTGCCTAATAGAAACTTGAACACGGCACCAGAATCATGCAGATACGAACGAAGAGACAACAATTTAGTAGAATTGGAGAACGAAAGCTGAAAGCTGAGAACGAAGAAATCTTCTGAAATGATGGCCTTCGGAGGATCGAGAAATGAAAACAACACTCAAATGCTTCGGATAGATATGGATGGAATTACTCATGATCGAGAAGAATTTGAGAGGATAGCAACAAGCTGAAACCATGAATCTTCGAGAACGGACAAAGATTTAAGAGAAACACTCCTTCAATCTTCAACGCTAAGAATGATGACGAGAAACTACATCATGAATTACCGAGATACTCCGGAACAATGGAATAAGGAAAGGTTGAGCCAACGATGAAAATTACTTCGACTCAATCTTGGAGAAGGAATATGACCGATGGAATTCATTCTTACATCATATTTGAAAATAACTTGAGGACATCTCCGGGAAGATTAAAAGAGTCAGGTAAGAACCTGGGAAAAACCTGTGGGTTATGAGCCCACTCAAAGAAAACACCGTAGAAATGATTGCTTAGAGAGACAGATTGCACCGGAACGAATAAAAACTTGATGAGGTGAGAACCTCGAAATAATTTCAAAGGGTTTGAAAGGAAACACAAGTCTTTTGAGTTATCTTCAGCACTCCGGATAGAATAATGAGAGATGAATAAACAAGAGAGGCTTGGATAAAAATTCCAACACGAGAAAGCATTTAGCGAATTGAAAAGGATATGACGAACACCGGGAGCTTGAATTGAATCATCGGGAAAGAAAACAAGAACGAAAAAAATGAACTTAGCACTTGAGCATCTTCACAACGAATCACCGGATACATCACGGAAGAGAAGATAGTGGAAGCATCACATGAATAGAGAGGCCCTTGAATGAGAATTTAATTGTTGAAGAAAAAGGGCGGGAGGGTGGGCAAAACAAAGACAACTTGAGACAGATGAGACGAACTCCGGAAAGAAATACGAGGATTGATCTTGCAAATATTGAAGAGGGATGAATTATCTTGACGAGAAGCACACCGGTTGGGAAAGATATGAAATCACCACTTGACATCGAAGCAACTCGAATTACCACACTACAAAACAAATCAAATGCTAAGGCTCTCGAATTAAGCCGGAAACAAATACATAACACATATGCATTTGCTGGAAGGATAATCCTAGGTAACTACTTGAATTCCCACCTAAGAATTTCCGAAGTCTTTCTTGTTTATGTGATTCGGGTTTCGGACCCAGGAACGTACCCAAGGTAATCAGCTACAACTGCACCCGCAACCTTCCACACCATAATCCAAGAAACTCCACAAACTCATCTACCTCAGACACTCGTAATCACAACGATACTAAGTATGGCAGTACATCCGAACTCTCTCCACCAGTACTGGGGATGCCGGATTCCTCTCTCCACTACTAGTATTGAAGCAATTTTGAACATCCTCCGTCCTAAGATACTAAGGAAACTGAACAATAACGATGCGCAAAAATCCCTCGGAGCTCTACTCCTCGATAACAGGAGGCACCAAGATAGAATTCCTTCACATCGGCATCATATAGTTTCCAAAATACCCGCGTGATCCTAAAAAAAAATTGAGCGAGAAGAGGAGTAGAATCAAAATTCCTAAGTCGAATACCTCACCAGAGCATAGAAGAGGAGTAAAAGAATCCTACTCTCCGATATATAACTAGACTCAAAATAGTTTTTCACTAGACTCGACTCGGCCAAAGTTCAATCAATCAAGGGGGCTCCTAGGTCGGTACAGGCTCTGATACCAACTTGTAACGCCCAAGATGCGATCCTATCCTTATTTTGGCACGAGGGCCTCGACAGGGATAGAAGCGCATCTCGTCGTTTCGCAAGAATGGATATCATTACAAGTACATGTAAAGAAGAGATGAGTATATGGAATTGGCTTACACTCGCCACAAGCTAAATCAATTCACATCAATACAACAACATATACAAGCATCATACAGCAGAGCAGGGTCCGACTACGGACGAAAACAAATGATAAAATGACATCCATCCTTGCTATCCTAGGCTGCCGCTTGGAACCCATCCTAGATCGATGAAGAAGAAAAAGAAGAACTCCAAATCAAACAAGCATCGCGCTCACTTCAAATCATCGCATAACCTGTACCTGCAACTTATGTTGTAGTAATCTGTGAGCCACGGGGACTCAACAATCTCATTTCCAAGGGTATCAAGACTATTAAAGCATAATGGGTGAGGTATGGTTAAGTGGTGAGGCTGCAGCAAGCACGAAGCATTTATTTGAGTGGCTAACTTACGAGTACAAGAATAAAGGGGGATAATTGTCGTATAAATGGACGTGAACTAGTAATGATCTCTAAGAGATCCTGAACACCTACTTACGAACAAACATAACCCCACCGTGTTCTCTTTCGGAGCAGGCCTCACGAAAAGAGACGGTCATGGTTACGCACACGGTTGGTGTATTTTATTTGAGTTTACTTCAAGTTTGCTATGACCGGGTGTTAAACAAAGTTTCCAAGTTGCCACGTAAACGCGGGCACGGCTTTTCGAAAGATTTAACCCTGCAGGGGTGCTCCAACTCATCCATCACAAACTAACCACACGCTGCGGGAATAACCTCGACCACGAATCCTGTGATTTTCTAGGAAATTCCATTGGAAAACCACAACCTCGAGATAGCCCGAAGTATTCTCGGAATTCCTCGCACAAGACGTTCGAGAAAGGTAAAACAAATCCAGCAAGGCCGCCCGACGTGTCGACGAACCCGATAGGAGACGCGTATCTCGTTCTCAGGACACGGCAGATAAGCGAAGCGTACAGTCGCCTGATAGACATCTCCCGAGGTGCCTCGGGTTGGCCCCGCACGTTGCTCTAGTTTGGACCAACACTCATGAGGAGCACTGGCCCGGGTTGTTGATTAAATTATCCGCGGGTGCCGGCGGGTCCCTATGCATTTTTATTAGTTATTAGGCAAATGTAGTACCAATGTTGGGCCTTGCCAGACAAGTTTTTATCTCAAAACGAAAGTCAAGGGGGTCCCCATAACAACCCCGAGCATGTTAGGAGCACTCAATTATGGAACATAACACCAGTACTCAGAACTAGTGCGGCAAAAGTGGAACAAAACACCAAGCAAAAGGCCAAGCCGTCCACCTTTTACCAAGTATATATGTGCATTAAATTAAATAGCAATAATATTGTGATATATCAAAAGGATATCCATGTTGGCACCTGGAAACAATTGCACCTGTAACTAGCAATGCTATAAGAAGGGCTGAGCAAGCGGTAACATAGCCAAACAATGTTTTGCTGGGATGTGGAGGGGTTAGAGGCTTTTCATGGCAATTTGGGAGGCTTGACAAACAAGTGGTAGGTAGCGAGACAAGAGATAGAAACGAGACATCTAGCATGGCAATGATAGTAATGGTATCAAGGGAAAGGATCATCTTGCCTGAGATCCCGCTTGGAAGAAGAACGAATCCATGAAGAAGACGAACCAACGTAGTCGAACGAATCCTCACACTCCGAATGTTTTTAGAACTCTATCGAGAAGAAGCAAACCGGAAACAACAATCAACACATGAATAACACCACAACATATGCATGACATGATGCGCAAACAAACATGATGCATGTCCGGTTTAATTATGCAAGGCATGGCAATCACAGAAAACAAATACTACACATTAAGTGAAGCTCAATATGCAACGAGTTCCATATTAACGAAACTCCACAGTCGAATATTTAGTTCACTCTCGTTTAGGTACATGACAATATTAAATGTTGTTAAACATGTCAAGAGGTGAAGCATAAGTAAACTACACATCTAGGCAAGTTTAAATGAGGCCGGAAACAACATATAGCATTTCCGAAACGACCCCATATGTTAATTTCGAAATTGTTCCAGATCTGAACTAATCATGCGTTATATTTATTAAACAGTAAAACAAAGTATCCCATGCAATTCTACACGTCATTCTAGTCGATTTACATATATGGAACATCTCAAACGGAGCTACGGTCTAAAAGATATGACCTTCACAAGATGAACATGACATGAATGCAAAATGCATGAAAATGACAACCACAAACATTTCGAATCATGAATGCAGCAAGATATTATGGTACTACATGAAATTCTAGTCAAGTTACATATGCAACATGTTCAAAACGGAGCTACGATTCAACCACAACAACCAACACAAGTTTTATTTGAAATCTGCCCAAAACAGCATCATAGCATTTTGCACACATGAAAACAACAAGCTACAAGATTCTAAAATGCACAAACTAAGCATGGGGCAGTAGCATATAACACACACTTCATTTCATCTTCACACATCATACTCAAAAGAGTCATGGATCACATGGTAGGAAGCTCACAACATGGCAATAAAATAACAGGTTTTAGCATAGCAGACTTTCATGGAGGCATATTGGCAGCAGTAAAACTATATGCTACAAGTCATATATTGGCATGAAACTTAACAGCATGGAAGTATACATGATGCACTACATGGTGGCAAGGTCTAATTATGCATAGAATCATGGCTAGCAACAACACAACATGGCATTATGAAGAAAACAGATTCTCAGACTTGGTGAAAATTAGAGTAGACATGAGCAGCAGTTTTTAACAGATTGACATGTTGGACAGCAGTATTAATTATGAGGCTAAACCTATTCATGCAAACTATTGGCACAACATGATAGGAAACAACATGCTTAACAAAAGACTCCTTGGTGGCAATCACAAAAGACTCGTAGATCAATAGCAAATCACATGGCAACATGGCAACAAAATAACAGTTTCAGACTTGGTGAAACTTAACTATCTCCCAAAACTGCAGTTTTGACTAGGCATGTTGACATGGCAATAAAACTAACATAACTACCCTCTATGAGCATGGCAAGGACACCAACAGCAAGAAGACATGACGCACAATAAAACATACCATTGGCACATGTTCATACGGGTCATGGATTGCTTAATATGATGCTCACAAAATGGAACGCTTCGTTAACAGATTCAGTTTTAACACGATAGCACATTGAGAGCAAGAAATGAACATGGTAATGATGTTCTACATGACAACCAATGGCATGGCATCAAAGTAGACATAATATATAGCAACTTTCATGAAGACACTGCATACAAAAGGCCTACGGATGAGTTGTGATCGTCCGTGGAAGTTAGAACAAAATAACAGTTTTTAACAGTTATGACAATTACGACATGGAGCACTTTTGCAACAAGGATATGGGCATGCAAATGAACCCAAATGCTCAAACAAATACCACCATGATGAAGAGCACATTGAGTAGAAATTTTTTCATATAATATGCATTTCCAGCCGACGGACACACACAAAGGTACACACTCCACAAGATGCATATGTGCTGAAAAACGTAGACAGAAAAGGACTTGATCAAAATTTGACTATGTCAGGATCGGGACGGTTCGGTACCGCGGGGCCGGGCGTTTGGATGTAGGGATCCCGAGATCCAGGGACATGACGGTCCCGGCGGCGGGTGGCTGGGCAGGCCATGGCAATGGTCTCGCCGGCGGGACGACGGTGGGGCTCCGGCGAGCGGGGCGAGCAGATCCCGGGGCGGCCGGCCCGGATCCGGCCAGAGGGGCAGCCGACGAGCGTGCAGGAGGACCGCGGCGGCGAGCTGCGGCAGGCGGCGGCTCTGCTCCGGCAAGGAGGCGCAGGGCGCGGCGCACGGAGGCACGGGGCGACGCGGGGCGGCGGCCCGATGGTGCGGCGGCGGCGGCATGGCGCCGCGGGAGGAGCGGGGGCCTTGCGCGACGGCCCGGACGTGGCGGCACTCGCCGGAGCGCGGCGGTGGCGGCGGCCGGTGCAGGCGCTGACGAGCGGGAGGAGGAGCTCGGGCAGAGAGGGGAGGCACGTGGTCGGGCTCGCTTGGGCCCGGTTTGGCCCGGAGAGGGCCGGCTACAGGCTCGGGCGGTCCGCGCGGTGGAGGGAGGCTGGCGGGGGCGCTGGGGCTGACTTGGCGGCGCGGGACTGGCCGGGCACGGCTGCTGGCGGCGGCGGGGCTGGCTGGGGCGCCGCCAAGTGGCTTCGTGGAGGTGGTTGGGCGCGGAAATCAAGGCTGGGGTGGCTGGAGGTTAGGGAAGGTCTAATTTTTGGTAGGTGGGGTGTTTAAATAGGGATGGGGGCTAGGGTTAGAGGGTTTCATCCGTTTTCGGACCGTTTGATCCCGATCGGACGGTCCGAAAGCGGAGGGGGGGCTAGGCTGGGTAGGTGTTAGGTGGGCTAGTGGGCTGTGGAGAGGGGTTGTGGGCTGAGATGAGAGGGGAAATGTGAGCCCCTGACACGAGTTTTGTAAACCGAAACATCTGATAAATAACCGACGACGGTGCCACTACGGTCGACCGTTCGGGTATCAAACGACCTCCGATTGCGACGAAATTTGGCAGGCGGTCTACCTACAATATAACAAGACCGCACGCCAACTTTCGACCCAATCCGAGAATATTTTATACGCACTTTAAAAATAATATTTTATCGATGCCGCGGGCTAGTGCGTGTGTGGTTGGTCTCGAAACGCTCAACGGGGAGAATCGACACTACAAACGAATGCAAGATTGAAAATTGGCGGCCACGGAGTGTCGATGCAATGCGGATGATGCGAATGATGCGATGATGAATGCGATAACGAAACGAATCACACGACGATAAAGAAAAAAAGGGGAATCTTCTGGAGCGTCGGTCTCGGGCTGTTACAGACCCGCCAAGCGCTGGACATCATTAATGCACGCCAGCTTAGACAAAGAAGTGATGGCCTTTATCTTATCTGGGTTAGCCTCAATGCCCCGTTCGGAGACCAAGAAACCCAAGAGCTTGCCTGTAGGCACACCGAACACACGCTTGGCCGGGTTAAGCATCATCTTGTAAACCCGCAGATTATCAAAAGTTTCCTTCAAATCATCCAGCAGAGTCTCTTTCTTCCGTGACTTGACCACAATATCGTCCACATAAGCATGAACATTGCGCCCAATTTGACTGTGAAGACAATTCTGCACACAACGTTGATAAGTCGCCTGCGCACTTTTGAGCCCAAAGGGCATAGATACATAGCAGAAAGCTCCGAAAGGCATCAAGAAAGGCATCTTCTCGTGGTCTTTGACTGCTATCTTGATCTGATGATAACTCGAATAAGCGTCCAGGAAACATAGACTCTCACAACCCGCCGTTGCATCAATGATTTGGTCGATACGGGGGAGAGCAAATGGATCAACCGGACACACTTTGTTGAGATCAGTGTAATCTACACACATGCGCCACATGCCGTTGTTCTTAGGCACTAACACCGGGTTAGCTAACCACTCTGGGTGAAAAACTTCCACAATAAACCCCGCTGCCAAGAGCCGGGCTACCTCCTCTCCGATAGCTTTACGCCTCTCCTCATTGAAACGACGGAGGAACTGTTTGACTGGTTTAAACTTTGGATCCACATTAAGGTGGTGCTCAGCGAATTCTCTAGGTACACCCGGCATGTCGGAAGGTTTCCATGCAAAGATGTCCCGATTCTCACGGATGAATTCGATGATGGTTTGAGATCCTTGTCAACCAGGTTCATCCGGCGAAAGGTGTCATAATACAAGATGTTGATGCTGCTGCCACCATCCATAAGCACTTTGGTGAACACGTAGCCTCCTACTTGGGGAGCTACCACAAGGGCTAACTGCCCCGGGTTATCCACACGCGGCAGGTGATCCTCCTTGCTCCAAGTTATTGCATAATCAGACCATTTTAAGTACTGCGAAAGAGCCGGCATGGCTACGTTCACCGCCCGCTTGCGTACTTTCTGATCCCGCTTGTCAAGGCTTGTTGTAAAAACATGATACTGGCCTCCGTTAAGCTGCTTTGGGTTACTCTAATACCCTGACTGGTTGTTTTGCTACTGACCACCATTGCCAGACTGCTGATTATGACCCCCATGGTGTCCTTGACCTTGATAACCAGAACCTGAACCGCCTGCACCGAAGCCGGACCCATGAGAGCCGGATCCTGACCCGTCGGGCGGTTCGTTGTCGTTACCTTGCTGCTGGCTAAGGCTATAATTCCGGAATTCCCGCATAACCCAACAATCTTTCCAAGCTTGAGTGGACGGCTTATTGCTCAGGCTATGCTTCGGGCAGGGGTCATTAAGTACTGCCTCCATGTTGAAAGGCTTATTTTTACCAAAAGGTGGTTTACCATTCCCATTGCCACGGTTGTTCCCAGCATTAGTATTGGCTACCAGATTTGACCCGCCATCCGGATGCTTCCGCTTGCTGCCGTTGCCTGGATTATTATTTCCTGCCCCATTCTGCTGTTGACCCTTGCCGTTGCTATTCTTCTTGCCCTTAGCTGATTTCTCATCATCAGACCCAGGATCCTTGGTGCTGTCAGAATCTGCATATTTGGTGAGAGCCGCCATAAGCTCCCCCATGTCCTGGCAAGAACGCTTGAGCCGTCCAAGCTTCTGCTTAAGGGGCAAAGAGTGGCAATTCTTCTCCAGAATCAGAACCGCCTGAGCCGCCATCATATTATCAGATGAGTGGATAATGGTTGAGACCCGCCGGACCCAATGGTGGGCAGACTCATCTTCATGCTGCACGCAATGATCCAAATCCACAATCGTCATAGGCTGCTTGCACGTTCCTTGAAAATTCTTGATGAATTTCGCCTTCAACTCGGCCCAGGAATTAATGGTGTTGGGTGGCAAACCCTTCAACCACGTACGAGCCGGTCCTTCCAGCATCATGATGAAATACTTGGCACAGACTGCATCACTAACAGCCAACATCTCCATGGCTAGCTAGTAACTCTCGATCAAGGCTTCTGGAGGCAGATCAGCAGTATAATTAGGCACTTTACGCGGACCCTTAAAGTCTTTTGGCAGACGCTTGTTTTGTAGAGCTGGCACTAAGCACGACAGTCCCACGGCTCGAGAGGTTACTCCGGCTCCAACCGAAACGGAAGGTGCTACTATGGGCGATTCTTAGTAAGCCGCCACAGCCGCTGATGCCTCACGTTGTGCTCTTGCACGATCAACGAGCGCCTGAGCGTCGACAACGGGCGGGTCATCACGGGGCGCGTTTCGACGTCGCTCGCTACTGGACCCCACGGGCGACTCTATACGCCGACTGTAACTGCGGCTCGGGATAGGGGTCGAGTGCACACGACTCCGGCTATAAGTATACTTCTCCTGTTGTGCCACCGCTATCTGCAAGTTCTCAATGGCATTCCGGGCTTCCTCCGTAAAGGGTGTTCCCTCAGCAAGGGGGAGCGCGTTGAGCCTGACCGCCGCTGCCACCATGTTCTCCACCGGGTTGGAATAATGACCATGTGGTGTCGAAAAATGCTGCGGCGGGGTCTGGTTCCTGTGAGGTGGGTCTGGCTGCCGATGCTGAGTCGCCGTGATATTCCTGGGTATTTCCGCCGTTCGGGTCACGGTCAGAGGCGTGTTTCGTCCTGTCCCTGGCGTGTTGAAAAGATTTCTGGGTTCATACCAATTAGGCAGACGGGTCTGATGCCTCATCCGATGAACTGCATCTGCGGTTCGTTGATCCAGGTTGAGACGAAAAGCTTCCGCCCTGAGGCGCTCTGACTCAGCATCCATCTGAGCCTTCAGCACGTTGATTTCCTCCCGGTCCCTGATCATCTGGTCCTTCAACCTCGCAATCTCCGCGTTACGGGTTGTCTGGTTTTCCGCCGTGACCTCGGTTCACATCAGAGTTGTTAACTCATTCATTAGATCCAGTAAAACTTGAGCCAGGGGCCTGATTGAAGATGTGAAATTCGCTGATGAAGACGTGAATTTCGCCGAAGGGGACCCGGTACCCGTACTCGATTGAGTCGGTCTCGGGGCCCCAGCCGGCGTCGTCGATGTAGAGCTTGCCGCGGCGACTCTTGGTCATCCTGCCAATGGCGTATCCCTCGATCCCCGGGAGAGAGCCCTTCGAGTACACCAAACCACCGTGCACCTGCCCCACGGTGGGCGCCAACTGTCGTGGTTTTGTCACGGCAGATGTCCTGGTGTAAGGACTTAGGGGTGAAGCCATCGCTATGGCGGTTAAATCAAAGGGGTTGATCGGGACGAAAGACACAGGTTTACCCAGGTTTGGCCCCTCTCGAAGGAGGTAATAGCCTACGGCTTGCTTTGAGTTGTATTGACTGGATATCAATTACAAGGGAACGGATTCGCTTGACCTAGTACTCGATCAAAGGTTTCGTGTCCTCAGCCGCCCAGGGAACCCACCTTTATATACACAGGTCGGGGCCCTAGGCTTACAAGAGTCCGGGCTGGGTTACATTTAGTAACCAACATTATCTCTAACTATATTTGCCTTGTCTGGCAAACTATCTCCCAGCGGCTTACACCTCTGGGTCATACTTAGCCTTCCGGCTCTGCGCCTCTTCCAGGCCCATCTGGCAAGTCACTTCCAGGCTTTGTCCTGACCTTTCAGCCTGCTCAGGCCTTACTGCTGAGCCGCAAACCTCATGACCCGGCCCCTCCAGGGCGGGTCTCACAACGGGATTATATCCCCAACAAACTCCAAGCTGGAGAAGCACATCTTTGCACTTGATAGACCACATTTGCCACTTCTGCCAGATCTAGAAGACAACGTTGTGGTGATGGACCCAGATCATCCCACTTCAGCTACGGCACAGGCACATGCAGAGGCTGCCAGAGACTCTAGTTCTCAAGTGCCCAGGTCTAGGAGTGAGTAGATGGATCTCCTACTTAGCTCTGTGCTCAGCATTCAGAAGAACATCGGCGAGATATTGAAGAACTAGGCGAGCCTCTCGAGGATTGTTGAGAACAAGTTTCACACTCTCAACAACAAGGTGGATGAGCTCACAGTGACTGTGACTGAGCTCAAGAAGGAAGTTGACGCAGTGCCTAGCCCTCATTCTACATATGATGATGATGATGATGATGATGATGATGAGGATCGTGCACCTCTCAGGCCTAGCACTCAGTTCTCTACTCAGGCTAGATCAGCTACAGTGCCAGCTTCAGAGTTGCGACCTTCTTCATCAGCACCTGCTACAGCTTCTTCAGCTCCATCAGCTCCTCCAGTTCCTCCAGTTGCTACACCGACTCCGTCCATGACATCTGCCGACATCTTCGCTGATGCCGTTCTCTCGACTCCTTCATCGACCACCGGAGGAGATCAGCCCCAGAAGAATGATTAGCTATATACCTTTGAACTTGTTGGTAACTTGTTGCCAAAGGGGGAGAAGATGTATATAGATCTTTAGGCTTCGAGAGAGAGAGCGTTGGTTTTTATCGCTTTTCAAAACATTTCAAAACATTTGATATCTTTTTGTTTGGATGTGTTAAACTTTGTTGGTGTTTGATCATACACTTGATGTGTATTGCTACTACTTCCTATGATTGTGATGCTTATGAGATGGTCATTCACCATTACTTGATTGTGTTGTGCTATGATATTCATTCTTATTATTCTCGCACACCACCAAGTTGTATGTGACATGGAAGAGTGCCCCATGTACCTAATCGATTGTGCATTTGCATTCAAACGCAAATTTAAAATAATGCACAAATTTAGGGGGAGATCTTGCTTATTACATACTTCTCAAAGCGACGATTATATTCATTGATTATATCTTATGTCGAAGCTTTGATCTATATGTTGTCATCAATTACCAAAAAGGGGGAGATTGAAAGCACATTTGCTCCCTTGGTGGTTTTGGTAATTAATAACAACATATATCTCATTGAACTAATGTTTCCACTAAGTATATTTCAGGAAAAGTTCAATGATGGGTTGGCAAAAGGATTGTGGAGAAACCCCAAGATGCAAGGAAATGGATTGGCAAAGCTTCAAGCAAGAGGACTCTACATTTTACTTTGTGAGAAATCACTTTGAGTCCATAGGAAAGCCAATACTATTAAAACGGGGTAAGGTACTGTTGGTGAACAAGATGCTCCACGTGCACAAGTGATAATCACCAAAAACACCCACAAACTCTTCCACAAAAGTCTGTCCAAGCCATTCATGAAAATCGGTGCAACCAACAATTCCCACTCGGTGCCACCGATTCCCAAACTCAGACAGACCCATGCCAAACCCTAGCCATTCGGTGCAACCGATTCTGCATCGGTGCCACCGAGTTCAGTTGCCAACTTTCTGTTACCTCGTTTCATAAAATCGGTCTTACCGAGTTTTTGGACCGGCGTCACCGAGTTGTGTAATCTGACCGTTGGTCACCTAATCAGTACCACCGAGAATTATGTATCGGTCTCAACGAGATTCAAAAGTTACTGCCTTTTGGTCACTTCGGTACCACCGAGTTTTATACGTCGGTGTCACCGAGTTGGTCACTTTAGGTGTAATGGTTGGATCTTTGGGGATGCCTATATATACCCCTTCATCACCACCCACTCGAAAGAGAAGCACTCAGAACTATTCCATACTTGCCCCATCCAATTTTCTGAGAGAGAGCCACCTACTCATGTGTTGACATCAAGCTATTCCATTCCTACCATATGAATCTTGATCTCTAGCCTTCCCAAGTTGCTTTCCACCAAATCAATCTCTTCCACCATAGCCAAATCTATGAGAGAGTGATTGTGTGTTGAGGAGTCTGTCATCTTAAAGCACAAGAGCAAGGAGTTCATCGACATTGTCGAGCCTATTACCTTTTGGAGGTTGGTGCCTCCTAGATTGGTTAGGTGTCGCTTGGGAGCCTTCTACTTCGTGTTGTGGAGTTGAACCAAGAAATTTGTACGGGCAAGGAGATCGCCTACTTCATGAAGATCTACCCATAGTGAGGCTAGTACTTCTTGGATGGAAGCCGTTATGGAATAGTCAAGGTTGCTACTTCGTGGACCCTTATGGGTGGAGCCCTCCGTGGACTGTCGCGACCGTTACCCTCCGTGGGTTGAAGACTCCATAAACGTGGACGTACGATAGCACCACCTATCGGAACCACGTGAAAAAATTTCGTGTCTTCAAATTGCGTTTGATCTTCCTTCCTACCCTCTACTACATATGCTTGTTGTTACTTTTCGCTGCTATACTCTTAGTCATGAATGTGTAGGGTGTACTTAACTTGCTATCATTGCTACAATCTGCCAACACTTAAAATTGGGAAAAGGTAGAATTTTTATTTGGTCAAGTTGTCTAATCACCCCCCCACTAGACATACTTTCGATCCTACACCAGCATCTTCAACTTGAGGTAGGCGTAGCGGGGGACCGCCATGAACTTGACGAGCGCTGGCCTGCCCAACAACGCGTGGTAGGGGCTGTTGAGGTCCACCACCTCGAACCATACCGGCTCGCAGCGGAAGTGGCTCTTGTTGCCAAAGAGGACGTCGAGCCAGATCTTGCCTATGGGGGAGCAGGACTGCCCCGACACGATGCCGCGGAATGTCATCCGGCTCGGTTGCAGGTCTTTCTCCTTGAGCCCCAGCTTGAGCAGCATGTCGTGGTAGAGGATGTTGATGCTGCTGCCCCCCTCGATCAGCACCCGCGAGAACCGGCAGGTGAGCCTCTCCGAGCTAATGGTGGGGTCGAGAACGAGAGCGTGGCTGCCTGGGTTCGGCATCACGGCCGGGTGGTCTGCCTGGCTCCAGGTGATCGGCTTCTCGGACCAGTGCATGAACTGGGGGACCGAGGGCACAGTGGCGTTCACCTCGTGCCGGCGCTGACGCTGGGTATGCTTGTCGGTGCCCTCGCTGGCGAAGATGACGTAGGCCCCGTCCTTGTCGGGGAGCTGGTCGTGGAGGCGGCCGTCGTTGGGAGCCGGAGCCGGTGGTTGAGCCGGTGCCGACGTGGGCGCTTGAGCGCGGGGAGCCGGAAGGCCCTCGCCCCGGGCTAGCCGCTGGGAGAAGCTGCATTGCCGGAGTGTGTGCGTGGCTGGCTTCGCCCCGGAGTGCATCTTGCAGGGAGCATCGACCATTTACTCGAAGGTGAGCTTGGGCTGCCAGGTGGCCTTGCCGGTCCGCTGGCGCTGGCTAGAGGCCTGGGCAGCCGGCTGGTCCTCCTCGATGGTGGCGACTTGCTTGCTCCCGTAACGGGGTTCTAGCTGGTCATCCTTCCGTTTGTTGTTCTGCTGCTGTCGGTTGTCGCCGGTCGGCCGTGAGGCGGCAGGCGGCTGAACGGCTTTGCCGCTCGCGCTGACCTTGATCCGCATCGCGCAGTCGGCCGTGGCGTACTTATCCGCCTTGGCCATGAGGTCTGCCAAGGTGGACGGCTGTGTGCACATGAACTTGTGCTTGAGGAGGGTGCCGTCTCTGTAGCCCTCGAAGAAGTACTGGATGGCCTGCACCTCGTGCACCCCCTCGCAGGAGTTGCACAGCTCGGTCCAGTGCGTGAGGTAGTCCCGGAGGGATTCCTCCGGCCCTTGGACGCACATGGCGAGCTCGCGGTGGCGGCCGGGGCGCTTGTAGGTGCCGGTGAAGTTGCGAACGAACGCCTCTTCGAAGTCCACCCAAGCGTTGATGCTGCCGACCGGCAGGCTCTTTAGCCATGTCCGGGCCGAGCAAACCAACTTGAAGGGGACGTAGCGCACAACCACGTGCTTGTTTCGCCTGGCAATGCCGACTGCGGTGGTGTAGTCTATCGACCAGTCCTCCGGCTTGGTTGTGCCGTTGTACTTCGGAGTGTCGCGGGGGAGCGAGAAACCAGCGGGGAACGTCTTGTTGCGGATCCGGGGGCCGAAACATGCCGGCCCGATCGGGCCCTCCTCCTCCAGGAGGGCCGACTGAGCTAGCCGGTCGATACGGAGGCGGGCGTCGTTCTCGCTGTGCGGGACGCGCGGCCCGAGCCAGGACGCGAGCTCGGCGCGGACGGTCGGAGCGGGCGAGCGCGCACATTCCTACCGCGGAGGCGGGGCGCGAGCGCAATCGCGCCGGCCGCCGCCCTCTGGGGCATCGTTGCGCTGATTGGTGACTGCCGACTGCTCGTTCCTGTGTTGAGAATGCCGGCTGCGCTTCCTTTGGCTCGCCTGTCAGAGCCACGAGGGGTGGAACAGTGCTGGGCCTGCGGGCGGCCGCTAGCAGCCCGCTGGCCCTCACCCTCGAGGTGGGGGAGCTCGGAGCCAGCGCAGGTCGTGTCGAGGCGGGCCTGCTGCAGGTTGGTAACGGCGATGAGGTCCTGGATGTGCCGCTCCTGCTGCGCGCGTTCCTCGCTCTCCAGGGTTGCCATATCATTGTAGGTCACCTGGGCGGTTCTCATGTTGGCCGCAGGAGTGTCGTAGGTGGGCAGCCTGCCGCCAAGGATTTCTGCAAGCACGCGGCCGTGGTCGCGGACGTCCCCACGCCGGCTGGGCTCGACGCCCGCCGGGGTGAGGCCGTAGGCGGAGTTGTATTCCCACTACACAGCCTCCATCCGACGTCGAGCGGACGTGAGGGAGCTGGCCTCCGCAAACAGCTGTTTGTGGGCCGCCTCCAGCTCAGCCGTGGCGGTGGCCGGGTTGGCCGTTGGAGCGATAGGGGTGCTCAACCCCTAGAGGGTGGAGCGGAGGAGGTCAGAGGTGCCTCGACGGGCGGCGACGGCTGCCGCGTCTGCCTCTGCCCTAGCGCGAGCCATATCGGCATTTGCGCTCGCCTCAGCTCTGGCGCGACCGAAGCTCGTCGAGGAGCCGGTGGCCATCACCTCCACGAGGACGCGGAGGCCATCAGCGACGCTGGAGGCGGCTATACCCGCGAACTGTGGTGGGTCGCTACAGTCGAGCACCTCGCTGGGGTATTCGTCGGGGGCTGGCGCATGGCCGACATGTAGCCCGCCAAGGAGCGTGCAGAGGCCATCGACGCTGAGCGAGACGTCGTCGTGGCATGGCTCGACGGGAGAGTCGATGGCGATGCCTACGGAGCAGGCAGAACCTAGGCTTGGTGCCGCGGAAGCTTCCGCGGGGGTGGGCTGCACAGGCATGCAAATCGGTCCGGACGCAAGGCGTCCGGCGGAGTCGGCGAAGGGTCCCGCCCGGAGCATGACTCCGGCCGGCGCCGTAGACGGCCCCACGGTGGGCGCCAATTGTCGTTGTTTTTTTACGGCAGATGCCATGGGGTGGCTTATCAAGAGTGGTTGGGGCCGAAAGGACGTCGGTGGGCTCCGGTAACGGGATCGGGGACAAGCGGTGCGTGACATGCGATATACCCAGGTTCGGGGCCCTCCGTGGGAGGTAACACCCCTAGTCCTCCTGGTCTGGTTGACGAACCGAGGGTGCTACAATGGTGCTCCTTGAGCTGTTCGACGGAGGAGGAAGCGGAAACTGCTCTTGTTCCCCTCGTTTATGTGTGTGTGTGTGAGAGAGTGTGAAGGTGGCCGACCCCCTGCGCGGGGTGGCTCTAGGGGGTTTTATAGGCTTACCCCTGGCTTACAAGATGCGTATATGGTACGGGGGGGGCAGCTGGCAGCCTCTCCAGCCGTCCAGGGGGCCCGCCGGGCGAAGAGTCCTGTCTCTTGTAAGGCCCGCCGGCTGCTGGGTCCCATCGGGAGCCGTGGGGGGCCCACCGGCTGGTCGTCACTATTGGTGCGTGCCCGTCACACCGCGGCACGGACCGTCCTGTACGCCATCGTCTTGCAGCAGCCGGCTGCGGTCAGCAGTACGGCCGGCCGCACTGTAGCCATGCGGGGGCAGGTAATGGAGTGGTTGGAGGCGTGCGGGCACTGTGCCGCCTGCCTGGTCGAAGTCGGCCCGAGTCAGCGGCACTGTTGCCTCCACTATGGCCATGCGGGTGCTGACCAGTCGTACGACGGGCATCGCTGTAGCCACACGTGCTCTGCCGAGCAGTACATGGCCCCCGGTGCCACGCCGCGCCGTGGCGCCCCTGTCCCATCGGGCAGGGTGATGGGAAGGGCGCCGACCCGCCGGCTGGCAGGTCGCCCTTGAGCCGGATGGCTGGCGGCATCGCCCCACCTGGCCGTGCCGCGCAGCCGGCCCAAGGGGAGCCGGTCGAACGGGATCTGTGACCTAGGTGAGGCTACCCCGGGGTTATCCCCCTGTCACCCCGCTATTGGGCAGCGTCACGTTCGTGCCTCCATGTGTTCGAGATTGTTCGACTAACACGGTTCAATGTGTTGGCTGTACAGGCACGGTTCAGTGTGGAGCAAAGCCACATCCTTGTAGTGAGATTCTAACAATTACTGGGCACATACTTGTAGCCTCTGCATCCATGATTTTACAAGCTTCACAGGAACAGTTTAATCCCTTGTACTTCCAGTGAGAGACCACATTCGTGCCTCTCCATGGTGCAAGTGTTTCATCGAGCACTTTCTCGGGGCCACGGATGTGGAGCTCGCAGGGGCACGCACCGCTATTGGGAAGGTTCACGTTTGTGCCTCTATGTGTTTGAGATTGTTCGGTTTACACGGTTCGGTGTGTTGGCTCTACATGCACGGTTCAGTGTGGAGCAAAGCCACGTCCTTGTAGTGAAATTTTCACAGTGACTGGGCACAGATTTGTAGCCTCTGCGTCCTCGATTTTACAAGCATCACAGGAACGGTTTTCTCCCTTGTACTTCTAGTGAGAGACCACATTCATGCCTCTCCATGGTGCACGTGTTTCATCGATCACTTTCTCGGGGGCACAGATGTGGAGCTCGTAGGGGCACGCTCCGCTATTGGGCAGGGTCACGTGCGTGCCTCTGTGTGTTCGAGATTGTTCGGCTAACACGATTTAGTGTGTTGGCTATACAAGCATGGTTCAATGTGGAGCAAAGCCACGTCCTTGTAGTGAAATTTTAACAGTGACTATGCACACACTGGTATCCTCTGCATCTACGGCTTTACAACCATCAAAGGAACGGTTTTCTCCCTTGTACTTGTTGTGAGAGACCACATTCGTGCCTCTCCGTGGTGCATGTGTTTCATCAATCACTTCTTGGGGGCACGGATGTGGAGCTCGCATGGGCACACCCTACTATAGGGCAGGGTCACGTTCGTGCCTCTGTGTGTTCGAGATTGTTCGGCTGACATGGTTCATTGTGTTGGCAGTACAGCCACAGTTCGGTGTGGAGCAAAGCCACATCCTTGTAGTAAACTTTTAATAGTGATTGGGCAGGCACGGAATGGTAGCGTATGCATCTACGATTTTACAAGCATCACAGGAACGATTTTCTCCCTTTTACTTAAGGTGAGAGGCCACATTCTTGCCTCTTCGTGGTGCACGTGTTTCATGGATCACTTTCTCGGGGGCACGGATTTAGAGCTCGCAGGGACACGCCCCGCTATTGGGTAAGGTCACGTTCGTTCCTCTGAGTGTTCGAGATTGTTCGGCTGACACGGTTCAGTGTGTTGGCTATACAAGCATGGTTCAGTGTGGAGCAAAGCCAAGTGCTTATAGTGAAATTTTAAAAGTGATTGGGCACGGACTTGTAGCCTCTACGTCCACGGTTTTACAAGCATCACAGGAACGGATTTCTCCCTTGTACTTCCAGTGAGAGACCACATTCGTGCCTCTCCATGGTGCACATGTTTCATCGAGCACTTTGTCGAGGGCACGGATCTGGAGCTCGCAGGGGCACACCCCGCTATTGGGCAGGGTCACGTTCATACCTCTGTGTGTTCGAGCTTCTTCGGCTGACACGGTTTCATTGTGTTGGCTGTATAGGCACAATTCAGTGTGGAGCAAAGTCACGTCCTTGTAGTGAAATTTTAATAGTGACTGGGCACGGACTTGTAGCCTCTGCATCCATGGTTTTACAAGCATCACAGGAACAGTTTAATCCCGTGTACTTCCAGTGAGAGAACACATTCGTGCCTCTCCATGGTGCATGTGTTTGATCGATCACTTTCTTGGGGGCACGGATGTGGAGCTCGCTGGGGCACGCCCCACATTTGGGAAGGGTCACGTTCGTGTCTCTATGTGTTTGAGATTGTTCGGCTTACACGGTTCAGTGTGTTGGCTCTACTGGCATGGTTCGGTGTGGAGCAAAGCCACGTCCTTGTAGTGAAATTTTCACAGTGACTAGGCATGGACTTTTAGCCTCTGCATCCACGATTTTACAAGCATCACAGGAATAGTGTTCTCCCTTGTACTTCGTGTGAGATACCACATTCGTGCCTCTCCGTGGTGCACATGTTTCATCGATGACTTTCTCGGGGGCACGAATGTGGAGCTCGCAGGGGCACGCCCCGCTATTGGGCAGGGTCACGTTTGTGCCTCTGTGTGTTCGAGATTGTTCGGCTGACATGATTCAGTGTGTTGGTTGTAAAACATGGTTCAGTTGGAGCGAAGCAACGTCCTTGTACTAAAATTTCAATAGTAACTCGGTGCGTACTGGTAGCCTCTGCGTCTACAGTTTTAGAAGCATCAAAGGAACGGTTTTCTCACATGTACTTCCTGTGAGAGACCACATTCGTGCCTCTTCGTAGTGCACGTGTTTCATCAATCACTTTCTCGGGGGCACGGATGTGGAGCTCGCAGGGGCACGCCTTGCTATTGGGCAGGGTCACGTTCGTGCCTGTGTGTGTTCGAGATTGTTCGGCCGACACGGTTCAGTGGGTTGGCTGTAGAGGCACGGTTCAGTGTGGAGCAAAGCCACGTCCTTGTAGTGAAATTTTAACAGTGACTGGGCACGGACTGGTAGCCTCTGCATCTATGGTTTTACAAGCATCACAGGAAAGGTTTTCTCCCTTTTACTTAAGGTGAGAGGCCACATTCATGCCTCTCCATGGTGCACGTGTTTCATCGATCACTTTCTCGCGGGCACGGATGTGGAGCTCGGAGGGGCACGCCCCGCTATTGGGCTGGGTCACATTCGTGCCTCTGTGTGTTCGAATTTTTTTGGCTGACACGGTTCAGTGTGTTGGCTGTACAGTCACGGTTAAGTGTTGTCGGCGTTCTGGGATAAGGGGTACCCAGACCTGCCTGCCTGCGGCCCAGCGCGTGGCCCACCTCGACGGCCCTGTATGGCTTGGCAGCAAACCCCCCAAGACAAGACCATCGTGAGGGCCCTGGCCTTGCGAGGCGAACAATGCCAAGACCTCCAAGGGAGCGGCCTCCCCAGGCTGCCTCCCGAGGAGTGGAGATTCCTATGTAGGTACCCAACCTCAGGAGGCTGCGATGACGTGAGCCATGAAGACCAAGGCCAGGCGGGCACCAGCCGGCGCTGAGGGGACAGTTTCCTCTTTCGTGCTAAGGAGGCAAGGATGTAGGCAGGTTCCCAAGGAATCCCCTAAAGGTTTCCGTTCCGGTACAACAAGACCAAGACACGAGCTCGGCAGGACGGATGTCATCGCCGAGCCCACCTCTGCGTCACGCCCAGAAGTTTTGCAGGCGAAGACCACCTTTAGTCAGGATAAGATGGACCTCTAGTCCCCTTTCAAAATTTTCCGTTGTCGGATCCCTTCCCACCAGTGCGATAAGGGAAGAGGACCAGGGCGACTATAAATAGGGACTAGCATCCACCGTAGAAGGCGGATCGATCCATCCTCACCTCTGAGTCCTTGCGAGGTCGCTCAACCACTGTACTAGTTCATCCCCAAACCTCCTCGTGAGGCCAATCCACCAAAAGCAGGAGTAGGGTTTTACAGTGCAAGGTGGCCCGAACCTGGGTAAATCTCTGGGTGCGTGTTCTCGTTCGCTCGCGTGTATTCGGCAAGGCTTGGCTGTGGAATGGCGAGCTTGAGGCTAGAGTTGGTTGAGATCTTCATACACGCCCCAGTGTTCGAACCTTGTTGGGTCTGCGGAGGCCCGATTCCGACATTTGACGCGCCTGGTAGGGGGCGTCTCGTAATCCTCCCTCCAGTTTCTTCGTCTCCGCTTCGTTGCTCCTATGGCCAAAGCTCGCCGGGCTCGCGCCGAGCGCCGGGCTGCTCGTGCCCAGATGACGCCCGTGGGCTGCGGCGTCCCGCGCCGCTTCGCCCCTCCCGCAACTAACTCTAACACCGACCCAACTGCTCCCGGGCAGCAGGACTCGTTGCTGCTGCCCACCATGCGGCTTGATGGCCGCGCCGCTACTCCGTCCCTCACTCCCGCCATGGGCTGCGGCGTCGTCCTCCCGTGCTCGCCACGGGCCGGCGAATGGGCTGGCTGCACGGCTCGTGGCACGCGAGCTGCTGTGTTACCACCCCGCCAACAACCGGTACGACGACTAGCTTGGTCGCGCCACCAAGCCTGTCAACGCCGCCAGCGAGGCCCCGGTGCTCTTCCCCGGGGCGGGCTCGGGGGCTTCCACCTAGAGAGCTCCCTACCTGACCGGCGCGGCGAGAGGGGTGCTCGGGCACCGATTGGAGGCGCGCTTCTATGCGCGCCCCCACAAGAAAGGAGCATGGCGCGAGGTCCCAGGCTCGCGGGGGTTCATCACCAACGCGATCGAGGAGCTTCGGGAGGCGCGGGCCATGCGTGGCGAGCGTCACCCTGCACCACCCAGTGCGGCTGCCGCTCTCGACGTAAGCGGCGGGCTACACGCCTACATCGACATCCCGGGCCTCAACGGGGCGCATCACAGGGCCTCTCCCGGCCATCGCGTATCGGCCGCAGTAGGGGCTACCCCAGCAGCCGCGACACACGTACCCACAACACTGAAGACTGCCAGGAGCTCAAGCCCCTCCATGACGAGCATGTAGGCCGGCATCCAGACCGCAATGGCCATGGCGCCGGCCGCAGCAATGATGGGTGGAACAGTCGTGGCCTCGCGAGCGACCTCCGCCAGGGCTGGCACAAGCGGCCTCGCGAGGACAACTGGCGTGGTCGGCCTTGTGAGGATGCCTAGCGTGAGCAACCTCGCGAGGCACGCCCTCGGGCTGGGGGCTATCACAAGCAGGCGCCCATGTCTCCAGGACGGGTGTCGCCCGCCTGGTGACGGAGGGTGGAGCAGGCACCCATGTCTCCGGGCCGGGTGTCGCCCGCCTGGAGACGGAGGGTGGAGCAGGCGCCCATGTCTCCAGGCCTAGTGGAAGCCCCATGCTCCGCGTTGGTGGGGAAGACTAGCTCAGGTGCCGGACGCGGCTGTTCTTTGCTCTCTTCTGTAACCGAATTTGCCCCTTTTTGGAATGAAGTTTGAAGTGTTCGCGTCTTTATTCGAAAAGAGGGGTGGGAATTTTTCTCCTTGTAGCATTTCCCGTCTTGAGTCTCGTTTTTTAAGAGGTTTGGCAACTGCCAGCTCTCTCTCTCTCTCTCTCTCTCTCTCTCTCTCTCTCTCTCGCCCCGCGAGCGGGGGCTGGACATGGTGTGCACGTTTGAGCCAGCCCCAGCGGCGTTGAGGCCCTCCCCCGAGGGCCCAGGTCACAACAAGCCGTGGGCCTGCCCGCGCGCACACCTCGCCAAGGCTTTGGTGTCTGAGTCCTCACGCGACGCTCTCTGTAGGACCGAAAGTATGTCTAGAGGGTGGGTGATTAGACTACTTGACCAAATAAAAGTTTTGCCTTTTCCCAAATTTTAGAGTTTGCAGTTTTAGCATTTCATGGCAAATCAAGTACACCCTACACATGCAAGTCTAAGAGTATAGCAGCGGAAAGTAACAACAAGCATGTATAGAAAGGATAGGGTAGGAGGATCAAACGCAATTGTAGACATGATGATTTTTCCCGTGGTTCCGATAGGTGGTGCTATCGTACATCCACGTTTATGGAGTCTTCAACCCACGGAGGGTAACGGTCGTGAGAGTCCACGTAGGGCTCCACCCATAAGGGTCCATGAAGTAGCAACCTTGACTATTCCATAACGGCTTCCATCCACGAAGGACTAGCCTCACTATGGGTAGATCTTCACGAAGTAGGCGATCTCCTTGCCCTTACAAACTTCTTGGTTCACTCCACAACACGAAGTAGGAGGCTCCCAAGCGACACCTAACCAATCTAGGAGGCACCACCCTCCAAAAGGTAATAGGCTCGGTAATGACGATGAACTCCTTGCTCTTGTGCTTCAAGATGATAGACTCCTCAACACACAATCACTCTCTCACAGATTTGGCTTGGTGGAAGAGATGGGATTGGTGGAAAGCAACTTGGGGAGGCTAGAAATCAAGATCCATATGGTTGGAGTGGAAGATCTTGACCTCAACACAAGGGTAGGTGGCTCTCTCTCAGAAAACTGGATGGGGCAAGTATGAAATAGTTCTGAGTGCTTCTCTTTCGAGTAGGTAGTGGTGGAGGGGTATATATAGGCATCCCCAAAAATCCAACCGTTACACACAAAATGACCAACTCGGTGACACCGATGTGTTAATCTCGGTGGTACCGTAGTGACCAAAAGGTGGCAACTTTTGAATCTCGGTGAGACCGATATAGGAAACTCGGTTGCACCCATAAGGTGACCAACGGTCAGATTGACATTCTCGGTGACGCCGATCCAACAATCTCGGTGGTACCGATATTGTGAATTTGCGTAACAGAAAGTTGGCAACCTAAACTCGGTGGCACCGGTATGGAATCGGTTGCACCGAAGTGGCTAGGGTTTGGCTGAGTCTGTCTATGGTTGAGAATCGGTGGCACCGGGATGGAAATGTTGGTTGCACCGATTTTGAATATTTGGCTTTGGACAGACTTTGGTGGGAGAGCTTGTGGGTGTTTTTGGTGACTATCACTTGTGCACGTATGAGCATTTTGTTCACCAACAAAACCTTACCCCCTTTTAATAGTATTGGCTTTCCTATGGACTCAAAGTGATTTCTCACAAATGTAAAATGTAGAGTCCTCTTGCTTGAAGCTTTGCCAATCCATTTCCTTGCTTCTTGGGGTATTCCACAATCTCCACAATCCTTTTGCCAATCCTATCATTGAACATTCCCTGAAATATACTTGGTGGAAACATTAGTTCAATGACTTATATGTTGTTATAAATTACCAAAACCACCAAGGGAGCAAATGTGCTTTCACTCTCGAGCGAGCCAGTGGGCACAAGTGGCCCGAGGCCTCTGTCGAAACATCCGCCTCTCGACCTAGGCTGGGCACCGCAAACCGGTGTAACGGTAATGGCCCACCCCTGCTCAGGGGTGGCGGGCCCTCGACGAGCGAAGGAAAGGTGGCACAAGGGAGTACAACATTACTTCATACATCATAAAGGAGTTGTTCATAAATACTCTCACATCCCTGCGGGGTCATATTAAAAATCTTGACATGTAAACAGGAAAAAGGCAGCCTAGGGAGATGCGTTGTCGCCATCACTGCTGTCGCTACCACCGCTATCAGACCCGCACCCCTCGGCCACAGGCTGGCCCTCGCCTTCAGCAGGGGGAAACTCCACGACCAGGTCGTCCACGTGATCCTCTACCCAGTCCTCAAGGGCACCTTGAATCACCTTGGGCACGGGGGCTATCACGGCTTCGAAGTCGAAGTTTGGGTTGAGGCCAAGAAGGTGGCTGAAGACACGTGAAGTCGCACGTGCAAGGAGGTCACGATGCTTCTCTTCCACGAGCTGGCGGACCTTCTCTGCGCCCCCTTCAAGGCGCTCCACAATCTAGGTGAAGAAGCCAAGGTAGCCGGCGTTGTCAGGAACGAGCGGACTAGAGACGCTCTCGTTGCAGATACTGCTCAGGGCCCGGTGGGCCCTCCCCTCAAGGGTCTGGAACATCTGGGAGAGCGTGTGCTGCAGCCCCCGGGCGCGGTCCGCCTCGTCCGAGGCCTTCTCCACGAGAGAAGTGACATCCTCCACGAGAGAAGTGACATCCTCCACCTGCCTGGGCGTCTATCGCAGCCTTCTCGCGTCACTCTAACGTGGCTAACTTCTTCTTGAGGCCGTCAGCCTCACCTTTCAGGTCGTTGCGCCGCTTGTAGAAGCGGGACTCCCGAAGCTTCATCTTCTCGCGGTAGTCCTTGGAGAGGGCCCGGCGAACCTCCGCCACCCTCTCATCGACCTCTCCCTGGATCATCACCTCCCGGGAGGTGAGGGAGTCCTCGGCAGCAGCTACTTGGCACTCCATCACCTCCAGTCGCTCGCGCTCCAGGCTTTGCTCTAGTGCCTCCAGCGTCAGCGTGTCTTCAAGTGTGTGAAGCCTCGCTTCGCCCGTGGATGGCCCGCCCGCCGAGGCGGCCAGCGCGGCCCTACGCGCCTGGACTTGTCGCTCGAGGGCGGTATTGGAAGCTTGAAGCTCTTTCCCGCGCTTCTCTACAGCCTCGCGCTGGCAGTCCGCGGCCCGGGCCTCCTCAAGGGCACGATCGCGGGCCTCCCTCACCGTGATGAGGGATTCCTCGGCTTCTATGCGAGCATGATCGCGTTGTAGACGACCGAAGTTGATGGCGACCTCGAGCCGGTGCCATTCGCGCACCAGGCGCAAGCGCTCCGCCTTGAGGTGTGTGTCGACGTCATTGAGCTCAGCCTCGAGGCGGCCTAGCGTGCTCACCGCGTCTTGAAGGAGGTTGTGCATGGCGGCGCTGCGACCACAAGAGAGCTCTAGCGCTCGACCGGGGTTCTCCTCCACCCCCCGGTCGGCAGGGAATGCACGTGAAGGCCCACCAGTCTCCGACAGGGATCCGATGGTTGAGGGCCCATTGTCTGACCTTCTAGCTCGGGGCTGGGCCCCATGGAAACTCACCTCCCCGCTCGAAGAAGGCGCCGACGCCCGGGGCATCCGGTCACTAGGAAGGATCGTCAGGGGTGGCCTCGGCCTTGCCCCCGCAAGCTGGAGGCCACTCCTGAAGAGGGACACCGGAAACTCGGGCCCGAGGCCCCTCAGGGATGGCTTGAGCCCGAGTACGGGTACTCCCTCGCGCGCAGTACCGCGGTTCGCGAAGCACGAGGCCGTTGTAGGCCCGACGCCTTTGGGAGGTGGTGGCGGAAATGTGATGTTTCCTTCGTCAGGAGGGGACCCGAGGAACAAAGATTCAGAGGTGCACATCATGCGGAAATCAAGGGAAGTCGGGTGCTTACTCATCCGTGGCCATCCACTTCCTCTTCTTCAGGGCCATCGAGGCCGGGATGTTGCGGCCTCCGGGCTCCTTCCTCCTCCGGCATGCGTGGGGGCCGGGGGACGGCTCGCTGACGTTTAGCGCATGGCTCCCTGTTGCAGGGACGGCTGCCATGCCTCCGGGCGAGACGTCGCCTTCACTACTTGGAGGGGCAAAGGCGGATGCTTGGGGGACACGCGGCTTAGGGTGCTCCCCCACAATCAAGCGAGGGGTGCTGACCTCAGGGCCCCCAGGGGCTAGGGCCAACAAGAGGGGGTTGTCGCGAGGTCTCACGTGGTCCTTGGGAAGCAGCCTCCACTCGTCAAAGCGTGTCATCTTCTGGGCGAAGGCCCCCTCGTTCGGATGATTGTGCAAGGGGAGCCCTTCCGAAGGAAGAGCGGCGGGTTCTCTGCCGGTCAGGAGGCCGAGCACCTCTCGCAGCGAGCTGGAAGGAAGGGGAGGCACCTGAAGCCTCATGAAGTCGTCGGGGCCGGTAAAGGCCCACATGGGGCTAGAATACCGCTGGAGGGGACCAATTCGCCGACGGACGAACTCCCTCATCACCATCGCCATCGTCACACCCGCCTTCTTCAGGTCGGCCAACCTGGCCATAACACGCGCGAGCCGCGGGTCGACAAGTTTCGCGTGCTCCCAATAGGGGCTCGGCTCCGCGGGGGCCGCCGGAGTTTGGAGCAGGGGGCTGTACGCGGTGGCGTCGACATACCCCCACTGCCTCCGGAAGCCCTCCGCGTTTGGATGAAGCTCGGCATCGAGGGTCGCGCCCGCCGTCGCGTCCGCCACTCGGAGCGACACGCACCCCGAGCACTGCCCGCTGGCAACCATTTGGAGGGAGAAGATGTGGTGAAGCAGAGCCATGGACGGGGAGATGCCCACGAAGGCCTCGCACAAGAACGTTAAGGCGGAGAGGAGGACGATGGACCCATGGTCAAGATGCAATGCGTGGACCTGGTATTGCGTGAGCACGGCATTGAAGAAGTCTGAAAACGGCGGCAGCAAGAGAGAGAAGAGGGCGTGGAGATGAAGGGGGATGTTGGTGGCCTCCATATCAATTGAAAGCCGAGAGGCGGGCCAGATCTTCGTCGCCTTCCAGTCGTTGGTATCGGTGGAGATTGCCCGCTGGACCTTGTCCAGCCCTTCGAGATTGAGCACGGAGGACCAGCCCAGCGCAGGCTCTGGCCCCGGCCGGGGCTCCGATGTCATCGAGGCCTGGCCCCTCTTCTTCTTGGGAGCCATGGCAGAGGGGCAGATTGGAGCGAGCGCGGGATCCGGCGAGGAATGTGCGAGCTTGCGGAGGAAGGAGGAGCAGAAGGCAGGCACGAGGTGGGACAATGATGGCTCTGCTGCGTGCGCCAGGTTTTTGTCAGCAAGGGCAGTTGCCGAGGCGACGTGGGGAAATGGAGGCGTCCACGTCTCGTCGTGCGCCACGCGTCAAGCCTAGCCCGTAGGCGATTGGGGCCCACGGCGCTTTGGCCTTCCTTCCATGGCTTCGCCCCGAAGCCAACCCGAGCGTGCCTTTGGCCTGGGGGCTACTGTCGGCGTTCTCGGATCGGGGGTACCCAGACCTGCCTGCCTGCGGCCCAGCGTGTGGCCCACCTCGACGGACCAGTACGGCTTGCCAGCAAACCACCCAACACAAGACCCTCGTGAGGGCCCTGGCCTCGCGAGGCGAACAACGCCAAGACCTCCAGGGGAGCGGCCTCCCCAGGCTGCCTCCCGAGGAGCGGAGATTCCTATGCAGGTACCCGGCCTCAGAAGGCTGCGATGACGTGGGCCATGACGACCAAGGCCAGGCGGGCGCCAGCGGGCGTAGAGGGGACAATTTCCTCTTTCGTGCAAAGGAGGCAAGGACGTACGCGGGTTCCCAAGGAATCCCCCAAAGGTTTCCGTTTCGGTACAATAAGACCAAGACCACGAGCTCGGCAGGACGGATGTCATCGCCGAGCCCACCTCTGCATCATGCCCAGAAGCTTTGTTGAAGAAGACCACCTTTAGTCAGGATAAGATGTACCTCTTGTCCCCTTTCAAAATTGGCCGTTGTGGGATCCCTTCCCGCCAATGCGATAAGGGAAGAGGACCAAGGCCACTATGAATAGGGACTAGTATCCACCGTAGAAGGCGGATCGATCCATCCTCACCTCTGAGTCCACGCGAGGTCGCTCAACCACTGTACTAGTTCATCCCCAAACCTCCTCGTGAGGCCAATCCACCAAAAGCAGGAGTAGGGTTTTACACCGCAAGGTGGCCCGAACCTGGGTAAACCTCCTCGTTCGCTCAGGTGTATTCGGCGAGGCTTGGTTGTGGAGTGGCGAGCTTGAGGCTAGAGTTGGTTGAGATCTTCGCACACGCCCCAGAGTTTGAACCTTCTTGGGTCTGCGGAGCCCCGATTCCGACAAGTGTGGAGGAAAGCCACGTCCTTCTAGTGAAATTTTAACAGTGGATGGGCAGTCATGGACTGGTAGCCTCTGCATCTACGATTGGACAAGCATCACAGGAATGGTTTTCACCCTTTTACTTAAGGTGAGAGACCACATTCGTGCCTCTCTGTGGTGCACGTGTTTCATTGATCACTTTCTCGGGGGCACGGATGTAGAGCTCGCAGGGGCATGCCCCGCTATTGGAAGGGTCACATTCATGCCTCTGTGTGTTCGAGATTGCTCTGTTGACACGGTTCAGTGTGTTGGCTATACAACATGGTTCAGTGTGGAGCAAAGCCACATCCTTGTAGTGACATTTTAAAAGTGACTGGGCACAGACTTGTAGGCTCTGCGTGCACGGTTTTACAAGCATCACTGGAACGGTTTTCTCCCTTGTACTTCTGGTGAGAGACCACATTCAAGCCTGTCCATGGTGCACGTGTTTCTTCGATCATTTTGTCAGGGGTACAGATGTGGAGCTCGCAGGGGCACGCCCCGCTATTGGGCAGGGTCACGTTCATGCCTCTGTGTGTTCGAGAATGTTCGGCTGACATGGTTCAGTCTGTTGGCTGTACAGGCACGGTTCAATGTGGAGCAAAGCCACGTCCTTGTAGTGAAATTTTAAAAGTGGCCGGGCACGGAATTGTAGACTCCGCATCCACGATTTTACAAGCATCACAGGAATGGTTTTCTCCCTTGTACTTCCTGTGAGAGACCACATTCGTTCCTCTCTGTGGTGCACATGTTTCATTGATCACTTTCTCGAGGGCACGGATGTGGAGCTCGCAGGGGAATGCCCCGCTATTGGGAAGGGCCACATTCGTGCTTCTATGTGTTCGAGATTGTTCGGCTGACATGATTCAGTGTGTTGGCTTTACAAGAATGGTTCCGTGTGGAGCAAAGCAACGTCCTTGTAGTGAAATTTTAACACTGACTTGGCACGGACTGGTAGCCTATGTGTCTACGGTTTTACAAGCATCAAAGCAACTGTTTTCTCCCTTGTACTTCCTGTGAGACACCACATTCGTGCCTCTCCGTGGAGCGTGTTTCATCGATCACTTTCTCGAGGGCACGGATATGGAGCTCGAAGGGGCACGCCCTGCTATTGGGCAGGGTCACTTTAGTGCCTCTGTGTGTTCGAGATTGTTTGGCTGACACAGTTTAGTGTGTTGGCTATACAAGCATGGTTCAGTGTGGAGCAAAGCCACGTCCTTGTAGTGAAATTTTAACTGTGACTGGGCACGGACTTGTAGCCTCCGCGTCCACGGTTTTACAAGCATCATAGGAACTGTTTCTCCCTTGTACTTCCAGTGAGAGACCACATTCATGCCTCTCCATGATGCGCGTGTTTCATCGATTACTTTCTCGGGGCACGGATGTGGACCTCGCACGGGAACGCCCGCTATTGGGCAGGGTCACGTTCAGGCCTCTGTGTGTTCGAGATTGTACGGCTGACAAGGTTCAGTGTGTTAGCTGTACAGGCACGGTTCAGTGTGGAGCAAAGCCATGTCCTTTTAGTTAAATTTTAATAGTGACTGGGCACGGACTTGTAGCCTCTGCATCCATGGTTTTACGAGCATCACAGGAATGGATTTGTCCCTTGTACTTCCGGTGAGAGACCAGATTCGTGCCTCTTCTTGGTGCACGTGTTTCGCCGATCTCTTTCTCGGGGGCATTGATGTGGAGCTAGTAGGGGCACGGCCCGCTATTGGGCAGGGTCACGTTCGTGCCTCTGTGCGCTCGAGATTGTTCGGCTGACTCGGTTTAATGTGTTAGCTTTACAGACAGGGTTTAGTGTGGAGCAAGGCCACGTCCTTGTAGTGAAATTTTAACGGTGACTGGGTACGGACTTGTAGCCTCTGCGTCCGTGGTTTTACAAGCATCACAGGAACGGTTTTCTCCCTTGAACTTCCGGTAAGAGACCACATTTGTCAGATTTCGGGCTCCGCAAAACCCTCAGGGTTCAAACACAGGGGCGTGTGTGAAGATCCCCTGCAGCCTCACCCTACCTAGCTTACTACGCGATGGTTAGGATGATGGACTCGCACGATGAAGAGGAAGATGATGCACACAGTGATTTACCCAGGTTCGGGCCGCTGCGAAGCATAATACCCTACTGCTGCTTTGGTGGATTGCCTCACGAGGAGGTGTGGTGGATGAACTAGTACAGTGGTGAGGAGACTCGTGAGGGCGCTCGGGTGATGTTCTTGGCTCTCTACCTTGTCTGTGGTTCTCCGCCGTCTCTCCCTTTTTCTCGTCCCTCTCTACGGTGCGGCCTATCCTCTACTTATAGCAGCGGCCCAGGTCCTCTTCCCTTATCGCAATGGTGGGAAGGGATCCCACAACGGCTGTCGATGATGCAGAGGTGGGCTCGGCGATGACATCCGTCCTGCTGGGCTCGTGGTCGTGGTCTTGTTGCACCGGAATGGAAACCTTTGGGGGTGCTTTGGGAACCCGCGTACGTCCTTGCTCCCTTTGCACCAAAGAGGAAACTGCACCGCCTGGCGCGCTGGCGCCCGCCTGTCCTTCCTTGCGTCATCTTTGACTCCTGAGGCCGGGTTCCGCATAGAGATCTCCACCGCTCCGGAGGGGGCCTGAGGAGGCCTACTCTTTGCTGGTCTTGAAGCCGCCTCCCTTGCGAGCTCGGGTCCTCGCGAGGGCCTTGTCTTGGGCGCAATCCTGTCAGGCCACTCCTGGCTGACATAGTGGGCCAAGCCCTGGGCCGCGGGCTGGCAGGCCTGGGTACCCCCGTTCCCAGTACGCCGACAGTAGCCCCCGGGCCCAAGGCGCGCTCGAGATGGCTTCCGGGCAAAGCCCTTGAAGATGGCCCGAAGCGCTGTGGGCCCCAAACGCCTGCGGGCCAGGCTTTACACGTGTCGAGCGCCTGAGCGGCGATGCCCCCACTCCCCGAGGGCGTTAGCAACCGCCCCAAGTCAAACTGATGCGACACCTGTGTGCAGCGCTGGCCATCATTGCCCTTCCTTGAATGGTACTGCTCCCTCGGGCCTCCACTCCTCGGGCCACGCGGATGTGACCCGACAATCGCCAGGCGAGGCGACGCAGACGGTAGTGCGCTGATCGAACCGCCCCGCGGCGCCCGAGAGGCGCACGATGCCTGCACTCCCACGACGCTTCACGGCTGCAGTTACGCATATAAATCCGCCCCGCCCTTGGCGGGGGGGGGATTGTAGTCTCGAGGTGTCTTCTTGCTTCCATTGTTCCACAGAAAAAACCCTCTCTTCTTCCTAGCTTCTCCTCTCCCATGGCGTCTGGAGGAAGCGCTGCAGGCGCGGGGACGCGCGCGGGGTCATCGGCTCCCCCGCCCTCTTCCGGAGGCAGCGGCGGGGGGCCCTCGGGGTCGGCGCAGGTCTGCCGGCGCTGGGCCATGGTCGATGAGTGAGTACTCCGCCGCCTCCTTCTTTCTTAGTGGTATTATCCCCTCCTTCTTCCAGGGAGCCTGCGGCCAAGAAACGCAAGCTCGGCGAACTCTAGGAGGAGGTGGACGCGCTGCGGGCCCAGCTGACGACCGCCGAGGCCGCCTTCCAGGCTGCCCTCAGGGGCGAAGCGGCGGCCAGGGCGGAGCTCGCATCCCTCCAGGCCCAGGTCAAGGAGGCAGCCGATGCCATGCAGGTCGCCCAGGACGAGGCAGCGCATGCCAAGATGTTGTAGTCCCAGCGCGCCAAGCAGTACATTGGCATTGCCCACCGCGCGACCGGCGCGGTGAGCCGGTTCGTCGGGGAAGCCCCCGCACTGCCGTGCGTGCGCGGCGACGGGGGCTATCTTGAGTTCTTCCAGAAGGTGGTGGAGGCGCTGGAGACCGGCGTTTCCCGCGTGAACGCGGACAACGAGTCCGACACGCGCGACCTCCTGGACCTCGCCTTGACATGCGTCTTCTCCAACCTATGCCATGCCCCGGAGCTTGACCTCCGACGCGTCGGGGAGCGGGTGCCCGACGAGCTCGAGAGGCCCCTCCGGGATGAGGTGCGCCCGCACGTGGAGTCCCTGGTGGAGCGGTTCATCCAGGTGCCCGCCTCCAGCGGGGAGGACGACTCCGACGCCGAGGCGGCCGGCAGCGCGGGCGGCGACAGCGACTCCTCCCTCTAGGCATCCCCTGCTTCCCTTTCATGGTTCCTGTAATACTTTAAGAAGAACTCGGCCCCGGAGGGCGTTAGCCTTTTGCATATTACATTTGCCTCCGTCCTTTGTTTTCTTAAATCGCCGGTTGCCTGCTTGCCATGATGTGACTTAGTTTCTTCGCGCGGGCTTGGCGTCGCTGCCTATGCGGCTTGGTGATGACGGCCGGCGGGGCCCTCGCGAGGCTCTCTCGCGTGAGGGGCAGCTCATGGCCGCCACTCCTCGGGTTCGTGGCCGTGCTGCTCGTCGTGGCGGGGTCCCTCCCCTCGTGCCATTTTTCCTGGTGCCTCAGGCCTCAGGGGTCTCAGTAGCCACGCGTGGTGGCCCACAGTACCTGCATCCTCACATTAGTGCGCACAACCCTTATCCCGTCCTCGGGTCGTTATTAGATCAGTTGGCTCTTGCTTGGTTCGGTAGTGTACTTAGCTTGTAGGGGGGTGCGATCTCGTGCGTCGCAGGGCGCGGCCGGGTTGTCCTGATAGCCCGCGATTCCACCTGGGACGCTTCCTCCTCGTTTGTGGGACAGTTTGGGAGCCCTTTCGGCACTCTGTGTCTGCAGGCCCCAGTCTCGCACATTCCTCGACCACCGTAATGTACGACCGGATCGCTAGGACGCAACTATGAGGTGAGGCCTCGACACCCTTGATGACGATCGGATCACCAAGGACGACATCAAGGGGCGAGTGGCTATATGACCGGTAAGGCTCCTGAGGCGCGTTGCTCAGGAGCCCCCTTTGACGCTCAAGTGGCTCTACGTCGGCAGGTCCCAATCCCGCACATTCCTCGACCACCGTAATGTACATCCGGATCGCCAGGACGCAACTACGAGGTGAGGCCTCGACACCCTCGATGCCGACCGGATCACCAAGGACGATATCAAGGGGCGAGTGGCTATATGACCGGTAAGGCTCCTGAGGCGCGTTGCTCAGGAGCCCCCTTTGACGCTCGAGCGACCCCCATTCCGTCCTGCCGGCTGCCACCTCAGGAGGCACTAGGACCTCCCGAGGTCCCATGCAGCGGTGCCGTGCCGTGGTCGGAGCCCCCGAGCGGGGATCGACCGCCAAAAGAAGCAAGTCCCTGAGGCGATAGGGTCTCGCTATCCAGCTCCGAGGTGCCTCGGGGAGGGCCGGAGCGCACGGGCCCTTGCGAAATACCAATTCAGAGAAAGAGACTCCAAAATCGGAAAAAGGAGAGAACGATGAGAGAAAAGTCCCTGCCCCTTTTTCATTTTTAAAAATAGAGTTCCGAAATTATCAAACTTCATTCCAAAAGGTGGCAAGTCGAACACCAAAAAGAAGCAAGCAACTGCCGCGTCCGGCACCTAGGCTAGTCTTCGCCTTCATCTTCCCCCAGCGCGGAGCGTAGGGCATCCACGTTGCGTGGGCATAGCCATTGGTGGGCAGTGTTGTCCGCCAGCGCGGAGCATGGGGCTTCCACATTGCGTGGGAAGGAACCCCTCCGCGTCCTCGGGGGGCTCCGGGCGTATACAGCCCACTCATTATTACGTGAGAGTGTCACGGCCGTAGAAAGCTGGGCAAGCCCCCTGGCGCAAGGGCCGGTTGCTCCCAACTCCGTCAAGAGCCATCCCGTGCATTTCTGCTCGGTTGCGCGCCTCTATGACCCAAACCCGAATGCATTGTTCCCCGCGTAGCCGCAGGATTGCGCTCCCGCGGCCCAAACATGAGCACAATGCATCTGGCGCAGCCATAAAGGTGTTTTGTCGATGAAGCCGCCTCGTGAAGTGTCGGGGCGCCGGCCAGTCAGTTTCTTGAGGGCCTCGCGAGGCCCAGCCTCCCGAGACTGCGCCGGCACTTCGGTTGCCGCAGGTGGCCCGCGTTACTTGTGTCTTGCTGCTCCCCCCTAGACCGTTTCTCCTGAGGCATGGGGGCTTGTCTTGGTGTTGCTTGCTTGCGAGGGCGACGGCTTGCGCCGTTCCCTGCGGGCCCGGGGGCGTCCTCCCTCCTTCTCCCGCTTGCGTTGTCCAGGCCAGGTGCTCCATCGGTGGAATCCCCCAGGCCTGGCTCGGGGAGGAGACCCAGGGTACCCCCTACTCTTGGGGGGTGCTGGCGCCTGCGGCATGCGCCTGATCCATCCCGCCATCCGGAGTTACGACGTAGCTTGGTACATAGTGCTCCACGTAAGGGCCCGGTTCTCCTTTAGAGCCGTCCGGCAGGGCGCCGGGAATAGCCCCTCTGGGCGGCGGCGGGGCGCCGCCCTGTGCGCGCAGCCCGCAGACCCTCAGCGACGAGCCTCAGCTTGAAGTTGCTTACCTCTGCCACCGCCGCTGGGTGGGCCGCGTGCTTGCTGACGGGGATTGTTACCTTGGCGATCCGACGCGCCTCCGCCGTGGTTGCTTGCTCGTCCGGTCGCCTGCGCCGCCTACTGCCTGCGCAGGATGGCGCGCTCCCGCCTGGTTAATTCGGGGTGTTGACAGTCCGCAGGGTCGCAGAGGCGCGTGTTGGTGCGCGCATGGGGCGCCCCGTTGTTTCCTCCGTGCGTTCCGCCGTCGGGGCCGGGTTGCACCCCAAAACCGGTCACCGGAATTCGAAGGAGAAGGAGCACGGCGTGCGGCGGGCCCCGCTCGGGTTTGCCCAGGGCCTGGGGGCACGCCGCCGGTGGGCTGGGCGACAAGCGCGGCGAACGAGCCCCCGGCGCCTGACGCCTGCGGCCTTGAAGGAGAGTGAGGAGCCATGGCCCTCCGCGCGACGGCGACCAGTTCAGCGATGTGGTCGGCCCATGCGTCGAAGCCCCCGTGCGTCGTGCGGTGGCAAAGCATCTCGCTTGCCATCAGCAACGCATCGTGCACGTCGAGGTCTCCCACGTAGGTGCAGCGCGATGTCGGTGCCGGGGGCGCTGCCCGTCCGCCGTGCGCTTGGGTGGCACGAGGGGCGACGACAGTAGAGACGACACTGGCGGCTTGATACTGACCGCCCAGCATCATGCCGCTGCGGCGTGGGTCTTGGCCTGTAGCGGTGGTGTTGGCGAAGACGGATTCGGCATGGCCGGAGGAAGTTTGTCGGGTGTTGACCATTGGAGCAGTGCGGCGAGGGAAGAGCGAGGCTTCGAGGAAGATTTCGACACGGCCCCTACCTGGCGTGCCAAATGTTGGATTTCGGGCTACGCAAAACCCTCAAGGTTTGAACATAGGGGCGTGTGCGAAGATCCCCTGCAGCCTCGCCCTACCTAGCTCACTACGTGATGGTTAGGATGATGGACTCGCACGATGAAGAGGAAGAAGATGCACACAGTGATTTACCCAGGTTCGGGCTGCTGCGAAGCGTAATACCCTACTCCTGCTTTGGTGGATCGCCTCACGAGGAGGTGTGGTGGATGAACTAGTACAGTGGTGAGGAGCCTCGTGACGGCGCTCGGGTGATGTTCTTGGCTCTCTGACTTGTCTGCGGTTCTCCGCCGTCTCTCCCTTTTTCTCGTCCCTATCTATGGTGCGGCCTATCCTCTACTTATAGCAGCGGCCCGGGTCCTCTTCCCTTATCGCAATGGCGGGAAGGGATCCCACAACGGCCAAATTTGAAGGGGGACAGGAGTACATCCCCGCCCTGTCCAAAGGTGGTCTTCGCCTGCAAAGTGGTTGTCGATGATGCAGAGATGGGCTCGGCGATGACATCCGTCCTGCTGGGCTCGTGGTCGTGGTCATGTTGCACCGGAATGGAAACCTTTGGGGGCGCTTTGGGAACCCACGTATGTCCTTGCTACCTTTGCACCAAAGAGGAAACTGCACCGCCTGGCGCGCTGGCGCCCACATGTCCTTCCTTGCGTCAGCTTTGACTCCTGAGGCCGGGTTCCGCATAGAGATCTTCGCCGCTCCGGAGGGGGCCTGAGGAGGTCTACTCCTTGCTGGTCTTGAAGCCGCCTCCCTCACGAGCTCGGGTCCTCGAGAGGGCCTTGTCTTGGGCACGATCCCGTCAGGCCGCTCCTGGCTGACATAGTGGGCCAAGCCCTGGGCCGCAAGCTGGCAGGCCTTGGTACCCCCGTTCCCAGAACGCCGACAACATCCGTTCCTCTCCGTGCCGCACGTGTTTCATCGATCACTTTATCGGTGGCACGGATGTGGAGCTCGCAAGGGTATGCCCCGCAATTGGGCAGCGTCATTTTCGTGCCTCTTTGTATTTGAGATTGTTCGGCTGACACAGTTCAGTGTGTTGGCTCTACAGGCTCGATTCAATGTGGAGCAAAGACATGTCCTTGTAGTGAAATTTTCACACTGATTGGGCACAGACCTGTGGCGTCTGCATTCACGATTTTACAAGCATCACAGGAACGGTCTTCTCCCTTGTACTTCCGGTGAGAGTCCACATTCGTGCCTGTCCGTGGTGCACGTTTTTCATCGATCACTTTCTTGGGGGCACGGATGTGGAGATCGTAGGGGCACGCCCCGCTATTGGGCAGGGTCACGTTCGTGCCACTGTGTGTTCGAGATTGTTCGGATGACACTGTTCACTATGTTGGCTCTACTGGCATGGTTCAGTGTGGAGCAAAAACACGTCCTTGTAGTGAAATTTTAACAGTGACTGGGCATGGACTAGTAGCCTCTGCATCCACGGTTTTACAAGCATCACATGAAAGGTTTTCTCCCTTTTACTTCCGGTGAGAGACCACATTCATGCCTCTCCATGGTGCATATGTTTCATCGATCAATTTCTCGGGGGCATGGATGTGGAGCTCGCAGGTGCACGCCCCGCTATTGGGCAGGGTCACGTTCGTGCCTCTGTGTGTTCGAGATTCTTCGGCTGACACGGTTTAGTGTGTTAGCTCTACAAGCATGATTCAGGGTGGAGCAAAGCCACATCCTTGTAGTCAAATTTTCACAGTGACTGGGCACGGACATTTGGCCTCTGTGTCCACGATTTTGCAAGCATCACAGGAACGGTTTTCTCCCTTGTACTTCCGGTGAGTGATCACATTCGTGCCTCTGCGTGGTGCACGTGTTTCATCGATCACTTTCTCGGGGGCACGGATGTGGAGCCCGCAGAGGCACACCCCGCTATTGGGCAGGCTCACATTCGCACCTCTGTGTTTTCGAGTATGTTCGGCTGACACGGTTCAGTGTGTTCGTTGTACACGCACGGTTCATTGTGGAGCAATGCCATGTCCTTGTAGTGTAATTTTAACAGTGACTGGGCACGGACTTTGTCGGCGTCCTGGGAACGAGGGTACCCAGACTTGCCTGCCTGCGGCGCAGGGCGTGGCCCGCCTCGACGGTCCATACGGCCCGGCGAGGTTTCGCTCAAGACAAGGCCCTCGCGAGAGCCCCACCCTCGCCCGGAGGACAACGCCAAGGCTCCCGGAAGGAGGAGGCCCCCCCAGGCCTCCTCCTGAGTGGCAGAGATCTCTATGCAATGCTCGGCCTCGGGAGGTCAAGGATGACGCAAGCCGGGCCAGGTGGGCACCAGCATGCACAGAGGAGACAGTTTCCTCTTGGGTGCAAAGGAGGCAAGGGCGTACGTGGGTTCCCAAGGCGTCCCACCAAAGGTTTCCATTCCGGTGCAATGAGACCAAGAACAGTGGGCTCGGTAGGACGGATGTCACCAGCGAGCCCACCACCGTGTCAATGCCAGCTACTTTGCAGGCAAAGGCCACCTTTCGTCAGGATAAGATGTACCTCCTATCCCCTTTCGAATTTGGCCGTTGTGGGATCCCTTCCCGCCGTTGCGATAAGGGAAGAGGACCCAGGTCACTATAAATAGAGGCTAGGCTGCTCCGTAGAGAGGGATCCAACACCACCCGAGTGCCCTCACGAGGCAACTCACCACTATACAAGTTCATCCACAAACCTCCTCGTGAGCCAATCCACCAAAAGCAGGAGTAGGGTTTTACGCTTCACAGCGGCCCGAACCTTGGTAAATCCTCGTGTGCTAATCTCTTTCCCGATGATTATGCGAGTTCATCGGGCTCGGTTGTCGAGCTCTGAGCTTGAGGGACGAAGCTGGTGGAGATCTTCGCACACGCCCCTGAGTTCGAACCTCTTTTGGTTTTGCGGAGCCCGAAATCCGACATTTGGCGTGCCAGGTAGGGGGCGTGTCGAAGTCTTCCTCAAAATTCGCCCCTTCTGCGCTCCACCGCTCCGATGGCTGACGCTCGTCGAGCCCGCGCCGAGCGCCGTGCTACCCGTGTTGCCCAGACAGCGCCGGTGGGCCGCACCACCGCGCGCCGATCCGCCTCTCCTGTGGCCAATGCCGCCACGGGCCTAGATGCCCGCGAGCAGCAGGACTCGTCACAGCCGGTCACCGTGCGGCGCGACGGCCGCACCGCCACTCCATCGATCGTTCCAGCTACTGGGTCGTCCTCCCACGCTCGCCCCGGGCCGGAGCGCGGGTCGGGCGTGCTCCTCATGGCGCGCGAGCTGCTGCGTTACCGCCCTGTCTCCAACCGCTACGACGACTGGCTCGGGCGCATCGCAGAGCTTGTCAGCGCCACCGGTGATGCCTCGGCGCTCTCCTACTCGTTCCGGCCCCAGTCCTCTCGGGCAGGCGACGAGGCCCATGATGCGCCGCCCCCTCCTCCCTTATCGGGCTCCGGATCCCAGTGCCCAACCTAGGAGCATGGCGTGAGGCACCAAGTTCGTGGGAGTTCATCAACAGTGCAATTGAGAAGCTTCAGGAAGCACAGGCCATGCGCTGCGGGCGTCGCCCTGCATCACCAAGCGCGACCGCCATCGTCGGCTTGGGCGGCGCGCCACGTGTCTGCGTCGACGTACCTAGCATCAACAGGGCCGCATTCTAGGATATCTTCTGGCCGTCGCGCGTCGGTCGCGGCGGAGTCTACCCATGCAACTACATCTGCATGCCTTTTGGTCTGATGAACGCGGGCGCCACATTTCAGCGCCTTGCTCAGGCCATGCTCGCGCCCTATGGGGTCCGGCGCCGCAAGGTGCTGGAGGAGGCGCCAGGCCCGAGCGAGGGCCCCAAGCCTCGGGAGGCGCTGGGCTCATGAAGGCCAGGCTCACGGAGATGCAAGGCCAAGCTCCGACGACTACCTCGATGCTTCATCGGTACTGCTGCCAGGTGACTTTTTGGTTCGTACCAGGTAACTTTTTGGTTTGCTCAGTTTGAGGCGCCCATCGGGCTGCATCATCCTCAGGCGGTTAGGGCCCGTTCCCGCAGCCGCATCGTTTACGCATGTACCAGAACCTTTCATGAATTTGATCAATTTCCTAAATATTCCAACCTGCATGCTCGGTGCTTCGCCATCATGAATGTCGTCGCGCCCTAATGATCCTGCCTTCGACCGCCTCGTGATTAAGGGCTGGCACGGCATCTGTGCTCGGGTCCGTCCCTGCAGCATTGATAAATGCAAGCGATCGAGCTCTGTCTCGCGGGCTAGCCCCGTGCACGTCACCTCCCGTGGTCCTTGGTGCTTTGTCATCGCATGAGCTAATTGAGAGTGGGTGAGTCAGGGCGCATGGCACGCTTCCTGCAACCATAGTCAGCCTTTTGCCGCGCGTTGGGTGTTTTCTCCTTGTAGTTGTCACATGGGAAGACTAGGCACGGCGTCTGTGCTCGGGTCCGTCCCTACAGCATCGATAAATCCAATGGCTGAGCTCTGTCTGGCGGGCCGGCCCCGTTCGTGTCACCTCCTGGGGTCATTGGTGTTCGGCCTTCTCATGTGATGGCCCTTGGAAATCCATTCGGCGCAGGTTTCTCCAAAATATACAGGACTTGCAATGGCGTCCTCTACCGGAAGAGTCAGGCGCAACCCGCCTTTGAGGTAGGGCCTCGTGAGACCCATGCTGGCTCACAATTGCCCAGATACACCTCCCAGTTCTACCGTGCAAGCCACGCGAATGAACTTAATGCGATGTACACTCCCGGGGGGCTCAGGAGCCGGGGCCCCCCATTCCCACGCCCAAGTGGAAGCCCCATGCTCCGCGCTGGCGGACAATACTGTCGCTCAGCGGCTATGCCCACGCAACGTGGAAGCCCCATGCTCCGCGCTGGTGGATAAACAACTGAGGGCGCCCTAGCGGCTGCATCCAACCTCAGGATGGCCCGTCGCGGCCCCGTCTCGCCGCATTCCCCTGGGATTCCCGCGTGAGGGGGCTGCATGGGGGCTACGCTCAGGCCGGGCCTGGCGCGCGCCACCTTCCCAGGTCCTTGATACCTGGTCATCACGCGTCCCTCTCAGGCGAAAGCTGGTGAGGAAAGGTATGGGAGCCGCTCGTACATCAAGGGGGACTCCTGAGCATCACGACTCAGGAGCCTCACTAGTCACGTAGCCCCTCACCCCTTGGCACCGTCCTGGTGATCCGGACGCCCCAACGGTGGCTGAGGTATGCGCGGGACCGGGCCTTGCCGACGCAGAGCGCAAGGCACTCCAAATATGCAAATCAACCCCGTCTTCGCCACGTTCCCTTCATGAGGGCTTCTCGTACGTCAAGGGGGACTCCTGAGCATCACGACTCAGGAGCCTCACTGGTCACGTATCCCCTCGCCCCTTGGCACCGTCCTAGTGATCCGGACGCCCCAACGGCGGTCGAGGTATGCGCGGGACTGGGCCCTGTCGACGCAGAGCGCTACAGCAAGCAGGAAGGAAACAAGGCGAGGAAAGAAACCACATAATTTAGCAGTCATTACAAGCATTAAAATGTCTCCAGAAATGCAAACAAGTCTAACGCCTCCACGAGGCACAATGAACGTTACAGGAGAAGACCCAGGAAGTGGAGCTAGGAGGAGCTGGCACCACCGCTCGTCCTGACTGTTGGGGAACGTTGCATGGGAAACAAAAAATTTCCTACGCACACGCAAGATCTATCCATGGTGATGAGCATCAACGAGAGGGAGAGTGGATCTACGTACCCTTGTAGATCGCTAAGTGGGAAGCGTTAAGAAACGCGGTTGATGTAGTCGAACGTCTTCGCGATCCAAATCGCAAGCCGTCCCACGATCCAACCACGATCTGTCCCGATCTAGCGCCGAACGGACGACACCTCCGTGTTCAACACACATACAGCTCGATGACGATCTCCGCCTTCTTGATCCAGCAAGAGGGGGTGGAGAGGTAGATGAGATCTCCAGCAGCACGACGGCGTGGTGGTGGTGATGGTGGAGTTATCCCGGCAGGGTTTCGCCTAATCACTACCGGAAACTATTTGGTGGAGGAACTAGAGAATAGAGAAGTAGCACGTGGCCGTGGGTTTTGGGGCTCTATTCCTCTAGTATATATAGGAGGGAGAGGGAGGAGCAAGTCTCCCTAGGGTTTCCCATAGGGGTCGGCCGAACCAGGGCAAGGAGGAGTCCAATCCACTTCCTACTAGGAAGTGGATTCATATTAGGAAGGAGTCCTATTCCTTCCTATCTCCACCTTTTTCCTCTTGGGTATATGGGCCCTTATGGGGTCGGTTCCCCAGCCCATTAGGGGCTGGTGCGCCACCTCTTGGGCCCATATGCCCCCCTGGGTGGGTGTGCCCCACCCGGTGGACCCCCGGAACCCATTCGTCACACTCCTATATATAAATCTTTACCTCCGGACCATTCTGGAGCTCCTCGTGACGTCCAGGATCTCATCCGGGACTCCGAATAACCTTCGGTCACCAACACATATATCTCAATACTACCGAAACGTCACCGAACGTTAAGTGTGCAGACCCTGCGGGTTCGAGAACTATGTAGACATGACCGAGACACCTCTACTGTCAATAACCAATAGCAGGACCTGGATGCCCATATTGGTTCCTAAATATTCTACGAAGATCTTTATCGGTTGAACCTCTATATCAAGGATTCAGTTAATCCCGTATGATGTTCCCTTTGTTATTCGGTATGCTACTTGCCCGAGATTCGATCGTCGGTATCTCTATACCTAGTTCAATCTCGTTACCGGCAAGTCTCTTTACTCGTTCCGTAATACAAGATCCTGTGACTAACTCTTTAGTCACTTTGGTGCAAGGCTTATTGTGATGTTGTATTACCGAGTGGGCCCTGAGATACCTCTCCGTCACACGGAGTAACAAATCCCAGTCTCGATCATGCCAGCTCAACAGACACCCTCGGAGATACCTATAGAGTATCTTTATAGTCACCCAGTTACGTTGCGATGTTTTATACACACAAGGTATTCCTCCGGTGTCAGTGAGTTGCATGATCTCATGGTCATAGGAACAGATACTTGACATGCAGAAAACTATAGCAATAAACTGACACGATCATATGCTACGTTCATTGTTTGGGTCTTGTCCATCACATCATTCTCCTAATGATGTGATCCCGTTAACAAATGACATCTCATGTCTATGGCTAGGAAACCATAACCATCTTTGATCAACGAGCTAGTCTAGTAGAGGCTTACTAGGGACACTTTGTTGTCTATGTATCCACACATGTATTTGAGTTTCCAATTAATACAATTATAGCATGGATAATAAACGATTATCATGAACAAGGAAATATAATAATAACCATTTTATTATTGCCTCTAGGGCATATTTCTAACAGTCTCCCACTTGCACTAGAGTCAATAATCTAGCTCACATCGTTATGTGATTTACATTGTTATGAATCTAACACCCAATGAGTTCTGGGGTTCGATCATGTTTCGCATGTGAGAGAGGTTTTTAGTCAACGGTCTGCAACATTCAGATCCGTGTGTTCTTTGCAAATCTATATGTCATACTGCAGATGCTACCATGCTCCACTTGGAGCTATTCAAATGGTTGCTCCACTATACGTATCCGGATTGCTACTCAAAGTCATCCGGATAGGCGTCAAAGCTTGCATCGACGTAACCCTTTACGACGAACTCTTTATCACCTCCATAACCGAGAAACATTTCCTTAGTCCTCTAGTTACTAAGGATAATTTTGACAGTTGTCCAGTGATCCACTCCTGGACCATTCTTGTACCCCTTGACAGACTCATGGCAAGGCACGCACTAGGTGCGGTACACAGCATGGCATACTATATAGAGCCTATGGATAAGGCATAGGGGACGACCTTCGTCCTTTCTCTTTCTTCTGTCGTGGTCGAGCTTTGAGTCTCACTCAACTCCACACCTTACAAATCAGGCAAGAACTATTTCTTTGACTGATCTATTTTGAACTCTCTCAAAATCTTGTCAAGGTATGTACTCATTGAAATTCTTATCAGACGTCTTGATCTATCTATATAGATCCTGATGCCTAATATTTAAGTAGCTTCATTCAGGTCTTCCTTTGAAAAAACTCCTTTCAAACAACCCTTTATGCTTTCCAGAAATTCCACATTATTTCCGATCAACAATATGTCATCCACATATACTTATCAGAAATTCTATAGTGCTCCCACTCACTTTCTTGTAAATACAAGCTTTGATCACCTCATCAAAGCATATATTCCAACTCCGAGATGCTTGCATACATTTTAGCATCCTTAGGACTAACAAAACCTTCCGGTTGTATCACATACAACCTTTCCTCAAGGAAACCGTTGAGGAAACGATGTTTTGACATCCATCTGCCAGATTTCATAATCGAAAAAATGCAGCAACTGCAAACATAATTCCAACAGACTTTTAGCATCGCTACGGGTGAGAAAGTCTCATCGTAGTCAACTCCTTGAACATGTCGGAAACTTCTTTGCTACAAGTCGAGCTTTATAAATGGTGACATTTACCATCAGCGTCTGTCTTCTTCTTAAAGGTCCATTTGTACTCATCGGCCTGCCGTTTAACGGGCAAGTCTACCAAAGTCCATACTTGGTTTTCATACATGGATCTTTTCTCAGATTTCATGGCTCCTAGCCATTTGTTGGAATTCGGGCCCACCATTGCTTCTTCATAGCTCGTAGGTTCACTGTTGTCTTAACAACATGACCTCCAAGACAGGATTGACGTACCACTCAGGGGCGGTACGAGTTCTTGTCAACCTACGAGGTTCGGTAGTAACTTGATCCGAAGCTTCATGATCATCATCATTTGCTTCCGCTTCACTTGGTGTAGGCATCTTAGAAACATCTTTCTGCGTCGTGCTACTATCCAACTGAAGTGACGGTTCAACAACCTCATCAAGTTCTACTTTCCTCCCACTCAATTCTTTCGCGAGAAACTTTTTCTCGAGAAAGGCCCCGTTTTAAGCAGCAAACATTTTGACCTTGGATCTGAGATAGAAGGTATACCCAACTATTTCCCTAGGGTATCTTATGAAGGTGCACTTTTCAGCTTTGGGTTTGATCTTATCAGACATAAGCGTCGCATTCCCAAACTGTGAGAAATGACAGCTTAGGTTTCTGCCAAACCAAAATTCATACGGTGTCATCTCAACGGACTTAGATGGTGCCCTAACTTAAAGTGAATGTAGTTGTCTCTAATGCATAACCCCAAAACGATAGTGGCAAAACGATAAGACACATCATAGTACGCACCATATCCAATAGAGCACGACTACGACGTTCGGACACACCATCACACTATGGTGTTCTAGGTGGCGTAAGTTGTGAAACAATTTCCTCATTGTCTTAAGTTGCATACCAAACACGTAACTCAGATATTTACCTCCATGATCATATCGTAGACATTTTATCTTCTTGTCACGATGATCTCAAACTTCACTCTAAATTTGTTTGAACTTTTCAAATGTTTCAGACTTGTGTTTCATTAAGTAAATATCCCCATATCTACTCAAATTATCAGTGAAGGTAAGAAAATAGCGATATCCACTGCATGCTTCAACATTAATTGGACCGCATACATCAACATGTATCATTTCCAATAAGTCACTTGCCCGCTCCATCATGTCGGATAACGGGGTTTTAGTCATCTTTCCCAAGAGGCATGGTCCGCATGTCTCAACCGATTCGAAATCGAGTGAGTCCAAAGATCCATCAACATGGAGTTTCTGCATGCGTTTTACACCAATATGACCTTTAGCGGCAGTGCCACAAGTATGTGGTACTATCATTATTAACTTTGCATCTTTTGGCATCAATATTATGAACATGTGTAACACTACGATCGAGATTCAATGAACCATTCACATTGGGTGCATGACCATTGAAGGTATTTTTATGTAAACAGAATAACCATTATTCTCTAACTTAAATGAATAACCGTATTACAATAGAAACGATCTAATCACGTTTATGCTTAACGCAAACACCAAATAACATTTATTTAGGTTCATCACTAATCCCGAAGGTAGAGAGAGCGTGCGATGGTGATCACATCAACCTTGGAAACACTTCCAACACACATCATCACCTCGCCCTTAGCTAGTCTCCGTTTATTTTGTAGCTTTTATTAGCAACATTTAGCAACTGAACCGGTATCTAATACCCAGGTGCTACTAGGAGTACTAGCAAGGTACACATGAATAAAACGTATATCAAATATACTTGTGTTGACGTTGCCAGCCTTCTTATCTACCAAGTATCTAGGGCAGTTCCGCTTCAGTGACCGTTCTCCTCATAATAGAAGCACTCAGTCTCGGGTTTGGGTTCAACCTTGGGTTTCTTTACTAGATCAGCAACTGGCTTGCCATCCATGAAGTATCCCTCCTTGCCCCTGCCCTTCTCGAAACTAGTGGTTTTACTAACCATCAACACTTGATGCTCCTTCTTGATTTCTACATTCGCGGTGTCAAACACCGCGAATAGCTCGGGGATCATTATTTCCATCCCTAGCATTTTATAGTTCATCACGAAGCTCCAGTAGCTTTGTGGCAGTGACTTGGAGAACTATATCAACCACTCACTACTGGAATCAGATCATTTGCCGTCCGCCATGTCTTTGCTGTCTGCTGGCGGATGGCAAAGAAAGCCTTTGCCATCAGCTTGCAGAAAACGGACGGCAAAGGGTGGGCGGACGGCAAAGAAAGTCTTTGCCATCAGCCCACCCTTTGCTGTCGGCTAGCGGACGGCTAAGATTGGGCAGGCAGACGGTACAGGTCACGGGCGGGCCCCACCGCACCCCGGGTACATCGTTGCCGTCGGGTAAGATTTGCCGTCTGCCTCTCCCCTCTTTGCCGTCCGCTAGCGGATGGCAAAGAGGACGTCCTCCTAACGGTCACGGCAGGGCCCCACCCCCGTCCCCCCCCCCCCCCTCTTTGCCATCTGCTAGCAGACGGCAAAGAGCCCGCCCCCCATAACGGCCCGATCCACCTCCACCCCCCTCACTGTCCCGCGTCTCCACTCCGCCCCCACCACCGCGTCGCCACCCTCTCTCTCCCTCCGGCCGCTCCCGCCCCGACCCGACGCCCACCGGCAGCCGCCCCCACCCACCGGCCGCTCACGCACACCGGCCGCCCCCACCCACCGGCCGCCCCGCCGCCCCGCGGCGAGCCCCCCCTCCCCATGGCCCCCCTCTCTCTCCCTCCCTCTCCCTCCCTCCCGCCGCTCCCCGACGCCCACCGGCCTCCGCCCCCACACACCGGCCGCCCCCGCCGTCCCGCCGCCCCGCGGCGAGCCCCCTCCCCGCGGCCCCCACCAACCGGTCGCCGCCCCCACCCACCGGCCGCCCCGCCGTCCCGCCGCCCACCGGCCGGCCCGCCGTCCCGGCCCCCTCCCCACGGCGTCCCACCTCCTCCCTCCCAGTCCACTCCACCGGCCCCCTCCTCCACCGGCACCTTCAAAGGTAATTTTTTTTGTTTTTTTTTGTTTTTTATTTATGTTAATTACTTAGTTAGTTAATTTAGGTTAGTTAGTTAGTTAGGTTATTTTAGGTTAGTTAGTTTGTTAGTTTAGTTTAGGTTAGTTAGTTAGGTTAGCTTAGGTTAGTTTAGGTTAGTTAGTTAGGTTAGAAGAAAAAAAAGAAGAAAAGAAGAAGGAAAAAATGAAAAAGGAGAAAGAAGAAGAAGAAAAGAAGAAGAAGAAGAAGAAGAAAAGAAGAAGAAGAAGAGAGGAGGAGGAGGAGAAGAAGAAGAAGAAGAAGAAGAAGAAGAAAAAGAAAAGGAAAAAAAGAGAGGAAGAAGAAGCCACTGACCCCCGACCCCTGACGCCACTGACCCCCGACCCCCGACGGCACTGACCCCCGACCCTCGACGCCACAGACCCCCGACCCCCGATGCCACTGACCCCCGACCCCCGATGTAAATTATGAGTTAGGTCATATATATATTGCGATTCTAGCTGTTATGAAAAACATCATATATATTCCTGCTCCAAGACGGACAGGAGCAGGATGGAGTCGGGTTGAAGATGGAGAGCCTGGATCCCGTAGTGCTCGAGGACGGCGGTGAAGAACGCAGAGAAGGGCGGAACGAGCCCGGAGAAGATGTTGTGGAGGAAGAAAGGGTAGACCGACTTGGCCAGGCGGTGCTTCTTTGCGGAGCCGCACAATATCAAGGTCCGCCCCCACTCATTGGACAACGCCAAGGCTCCCGGAAGGAGGAGGCCCCCCTAGGCCCCCTCCTGAGTGGTGGAGATCTCTATGCAACGCTCGGCCTCGGGAGGTCAAGGATGACGCAAGCTGGGCCAGGTGGGCACCAGCACGCGCAGAGTAGACAGTTTCCTCTTCGGTGCAACGGAGGCAAGGGCGTACGCGGGTTCCCAAGGCGTCTCATCAAAGGTTTCCATTCCAGTGCAACGAGACCAAGACCTGTGGGCTCGGCAGGACGGATGTCACTAGCAAGCCCACTACCGCGTGACCGCGAGCTACTTTGCAGGCGAAGACCACCTTTCGTCAGGATAAGATGTACCTCCTGTCCCCTTTCGAATTTGGCCGTTGTGGGATCCCTTCCCGCCATTGCGATAAGGGAAGACGACCCAGGTCACTATAAATAGAGGCTAGGCTGCTCCGTAGAGAGGGATCCAACACCAGCCGAGCGCCCTCACGAGGCAACTCACCACTGTACTAGTTCATCCACAAACCTCCTCGTGAGGCAATCCACCAAAAGCAGGAGTAGAGTTTTACGCTTCACAGCGGCCTGAACCTAGGTAAATCCTCGTGTGGTAATCTCTTTCCCCACGATTGTGTGAGTTCATCAGGCTAGGTTGTCGAGCTGTGAGCTTGAGGGCGAAGCTGGTGGAGATCTTCGCACACGCCCCTGAGTTCGAACCTCTTTGGGTTTTGCGGAGCCCGAAATCCGACAGACTTCTAGCCTCTGTGTCCATGGTTTTACAAGAATCACAGGAACGGTTCTCTCCCTTGTACTTTCGGTAAGAGAGCACATTCTTGCCCCTCCATGGTGCACGTGTTTCATCAATCACTTTCTCGGGGGCACGGATGTGGAGCTCACAGGGGCACGCCCCACGATTGGGCAGGGTCACGTTCTTGCCTCTGTGTGTTCAAGATTGGTCTGCTGACTCGGTTCAATGTGTTAGCTCTACATGTAGGGTACAATGCGGAGCAAAGCCACGTCCTTGTAGTGAAATTGTCATAGTGACTGGGCACAGACTTGTAGCCTCTACGTCCACGATTTAACAAGCACCACAGGAACGGTTTTCTCCGTTGTACTTCCGGTGAGAGACCACATGCATGCGTCTCCGTGGTGCACGTGTTTCCTCGATAACTTTCTCGGTGCACGGATGTGGAGCCCGCAGGGGCATGCCCCAGTATTGGGCAGGATCACGTTCGTGCCTGTGTGTGTTCGAGATTGTTCGGCTAACATGGTTCAGTGTGTTGGCTGTACAAGCACGGTTTAGTGTGGAGCAAAGCCACGTCCTTGTAGTGAAATTCCAATAATGACTGGCACAAAATTGTAGCTTCTACATCCATGATCTTACAAGCATCACAAGAACAGTTTTCTACCTTGTACTTCTGGTGAGAGACCACATTCGTGCCTCTCCATGGTTCACGTGTTTCATCGATCACTTTCTCGGGGGCACAAATGTGGAGCTCACAGGGACACACCCCGCTATTAGGCAAGGTCAAGTTCGTGCCTCTTCGCATTCGAGATTGTTTGGTAGACACGGTTCAGTGTGTTGGCTCTACATGCACAGTTCAGTGTGGAGCAAAGCCACGTCGTTTTAGTGAATTTTCACACTGACTGGGAACGGACTTGTGGCCTCTGCGTCCACCATTTTACAAGCATCACAAGAACTGATTTCTCCCATGTACTTCCGGTGACAGACCACATTCGTGCCTCTCTATGGCGCTCGTGTTTCATCGATCACTTTCTCGGGGGCACGGATGTGGAGATTGCAGGTGCGTGCCCCGTTATTGGGCAGGGTCACATTCGTGCCTCCGTGCGTTCGAGATTGTTTGGTACACAAGGTTCAGTGTGTTGGTTGTACAGACACAGTTCAGTGTGGAGCAAAGCCACGTCCTTGTAGTGAAATTTTAACAGTGACTAGACACGGACTTGTAGCCTCTGCGTCCACGGTCTTACAAGCATCACAGGAACTGTTTTCTCCCTTATACTTCCGGTGAGAGAACACATTCGTGCCTCTCCATGGTGCACGTGTTTCATCGATCACTTTCTCGGGGCACATATGTGGAGCTCGCAGGGGTACGCCCCGCTATTGGGCAGGGTCACATTCATGCCTCCGTGTGTTCGAGATTCTTCGGCTGACATGGTTCAGTGTGTTGGTTGTAAAGACATGGTTCAGTGTGGAGCAAAGCCACGTCCTTGAGGTGAAATTTTAACAGTGACTGGGCACGTCCTTGTAGCCTCTGCGTCCACGGTCTTACAAGCATCACAAGAACGGTTTTCTTCCTTGTACTTCGGATGAGAGACCACATTCGTGCCTCTCCATGGTGCACGTGTTTCATCGATCACTTTCTTGGGGCACGGATGTGGAGCTCGCAGCGGAACGCCCCGCTATTAGGCAGGGTCACGTTCATGCCTTTGTGTGTTCGAGATTGTTCGGCTGACACGGTTCAGTGTGTTGGTTGTACAGGCATGATTCAGTGAGGAGCAAAGCCACATCCTTGTAGTAAAATTTTAACAGTGACTGGGCACAGACTTGTAGCCTCTGAGTCCATGGTTTTAGAAGCATCACAGGAATGTTTGTCTCCCTTGTACTTCCGGTGAGAGACCACATTCGTGCCTCTCTATGGTGCACGTGTTTCATCGATCACTTTCTAAGGGGCACGAATGTGGAGCTCGCAAGGGTTCTCCCCGTAATTGGGCAGGGTCACGTTCGTGCCTCTTTGTGTTCAAGATTGTTCGGCTGACATGGTTCGGTGTGTTGGCTCTACAGGCACGGTTCCTTGTAGAGCAAAGCCACGTCCTTGTAGTGAAATTTTAACAATGACTCGGCACGGAATTGTAGCCTCTGCATCCTTGATTTTACAAGCATCACAAGAACGATTTTCTCGCTTGTACTTCCGGTGAGAGACAACATTCGTGCCTCTCCATGGCGTACGTGTTTCATCGATCACATTCTCGGGGGCACGGATGTGGAGCTCGTAGGGGCACGCCCCACTATTACGCCGGGTCATGTTCGTTTGTCTTTCTGTTTGAGATTGTTCGTCAGACACGGTTCAGTGTGTTGGCTCTACATGCTCGATTCAATGTGGAGCAAAGCCATGTCCTTGTAGTGAAATTTTCACACTGGTTGGGCATAGACTTGTGGCCTCTACGTTCACGATTTTGGAAGCATCACAGGAACGGTCTTCTCCCTTGTATGTCCGGTGAGAGACCACATTTGTGCCTCTCCGTGGTGCACGTGTTTCATCGATCACTTTCTCTAGGGCACGGATGTGGAGCTCGTAGGGGCACGCCCCGCTATTGGGCAGGGTCACGTTCGTGCCTCTGTGTGTTCAAGATTGTTTGGATGACACTGTGCAGTGTGTTGGCTCTACTGGCATGGTTCAGTGTGGAGCAAAGCCACGTCCTTGTAGTGAGATTTTAACAGTGACTGGGCATGGACTTGTAGCCTCTGCATCCATGATTTTACAAGCATCATATGCATGGTTTTCTCCCTTTTACTTCTGGTGAGAGACCACATTCGTGCCTCTCCATGGTGCACATGTTTCATCGATCACTTTCTCGGGGGCATGGATGTGGAGCTTGTAGCGGCACACCCCTCTATTGGGCAGGGTCACATTCGTGCCTCTATGTGTTCGAGATTGTTCGGCTGACACGATTCAGTGTGTTGGCTCTACAGGCACGGTTCAGTGTGGAGCAAAGCCACGTCCTTGTAGTGAAATTTTCACGGTGACTGGGCACGGACTTGTAGCCTCTGCGTCCATGCTTTTACAAGCATCACGGGAATAGTTTTCTCCCTTGTACTTCCGGTGAGAGACCACATTTGTGCCTCTCCGTGGTGCACGTGTTTCATCGATCACTTTCTCTAGGGCACGGATGTGGAGCTCGTAGGGGCACGCCCCGCTATTGGGCAGGGTCACGTTCGTGCCTCTGTGTGTTCAAGATTGTTTGGATGACACTGTTCAGTGTTTTGGCTCTACTGGCATGGTTCAGTGTGGAGCAAAGCCACGTCCTTGTAGTGAAATTTTAACAGTGACTGGGCATGGACTTGTAGCCTCTGCATCCATGATTTTACAAGCATGACTTGAACAGTTTTCTCCCTTTTACTTCCGGTGAGAGACCACATTCGTGCCTCTCCATGGTGCACATGTTTCATAAATCACTTTCTCGGGGGCATGGATGTGGAGCTCGCAGGGGCACGACCCGCTATTGGGTAGGGTCACGTTCGTGCCTCTGTGTGTTCGAGATTGTTCGGCTGACACGGTTCAGTGTGTTGGCTCTACAAGCATGATTTATTTTGGAGCAAAGCCACGTCCTTGTAGTGAAATTTTCACATTGACTGGGCACGGACTTTTGGCCTCTGTGTCCATGATTTTACAAGCATCACAGGAACAGTTTTCTCCCTTGTACTTCCGCTGAGAGATCACATTCGTGCCTCTTCGTGGTGCACGTGTTTCATCGATCACTTTCTCGGGGGCACGGATGTGGAGCCCGCGGAGGCACGCCCCGCTATTGGGCAGGATCACATTCGTGCCTCTGTGTTTTCGAGATTGTTGGGCGGACACGATTCAGTGTGTTGGCTGTACACGCACGGTTCATTGTGGAGAAAAGCCATGTGCTTGTTGTAAAATGTTAACAGTGACTGGGCACAGACTTGTAGCCTTTGTGTCCATGGTTTTACAAGAATCACAGGAACGGTTTCTCCCTTGTACTTTCGGTAAGAGAGCACATTCTTGCCTCTCCATGGTGCACGTGTTTCATCAATCACTTTCTCGGTGGCACGGATGTGGAGCTCACAGGGGCACGCCCCGCGATTGGGTAGGGTCACGTTCTTGCCTCTATGTGTTCAAGATTGATTGGCTGACACGGTTCAATGTGTTAGCTCTACAGCCAGGGTTCAGTGAGGAGCAAACCACGTCCTTCTAGTGAAATTGTCGTAGTGACTGGGCACAGACTTCTAGCCTCTACGTCCATGATTTTACAAGCACCACAGGAACGGTTTTCTCCGTTGTACTTCCGGTGAGGGACCACATGCATGCCTCTCCGTGGTGCACGTGTTTCATCGATCACCTTCTCGGGGCATGGATGTGGAGCCCGCAGGGGCACGCCCCACTATTGGGCAGGATCACGTTCGTGCCTGTGTGTGTTCGAGATTGTTCGGCTAACATGGTTCAGTGTGTTGGCTGTACAAGCACAGTTAAGTGTGGAGCAAAGCCATGTCCTTGTAGTGAAATTGTAACAATGACTGGGCACGGAATTGTAGCCTCCGCATCCATGATTTTACAAGCATCACAAGAATGGTTTTCTCCCTTGTACTTCCGATGAGAGACCACATTCGTGCCTCTCCATGGTGCACGTGTTTCATCGATCACTTTCTCGGGGGCATGGATGTGGAGCTCGCATTGACACGCCCCGCTATTAGGCAAGGTCAAGTTCGTGCCTCTTCGCGTTCGAGATTTTTTGGTAGACACGGTTCAGTGTGTTGCCTCTAGACGCACAGTTCAGTGTGGAGCAAAGCCACGTCCTTGTAGTGAATTTTCACACTGACTAGGCACGGACTTGTGACCTCTGCGTCCACGATTTTACAAGCATCACAAGAACTGATTTCTCCCATGTACTTCCGGTGACAGGCCACATTCGTGCCTCTCTGTGGCGCTTGTGTTTCATCGATCACTTTCTCGGGGGCACGGATGTGGAGATCGCAGGTGCATGCCCCGTTATTGGGCAGGGTCACGTTCGTGCCTCCGTGCGTTCGAGATTGTTTGGTACACACGGTTCAGTGTGTTGGTTGTACAGACACGGTTCAGTGTGGAGCAAAGCCACGTCCTTGTAGTGAAATTTTAACAGTGACTGGGCTAGGACTTGTAGCCTCTGCGTCCACGGTCTTACAAGCATCACAGGAACTGTTTTCTCCCATGTACTTCCGATGAGAGAACACATTCGTGCCTCTCCAGGGTGCACGTGTTTCATCGATCACTTTCTCGGGGCACGGATGTGTAGCTCGCAGGGGAACGCCCCGCTATTGGGCAGGGTCACATGCATGCCTCCGTGTGTTCGAGATTGTTCGGCTGACACGGTTCAGTGTGTTGGTTGTACAGACATAGTTCAGTGTGGAGCAAAGCCACGTCCTTGTAGTGAAATTTTAACAGTGACTGGGCACGGACTTGTAGCCTCTGTGCCCACGGTCTTACAAGCATCACAGGAATGGTTTTCTTGCTTGTACTTCCGATGAGAGACCACATTCGTGCCTCTCCATGGTGCACGTGTTTCATCGATCACTTTCTCGAGGCACAGATGTGGAGCTCGCAGGGGAACGCCCTGCTATTAGGCAGGGTCACGTTCATGCCTCTGTGTGTTCGAGATTGTTCGGCTGACACGGTTCAATGTGTTGGTTGTACAGGCATGATTCACTGAGGAGCAAAGCCACATCCTTGTAGTCAAATTTTAATAGTGACTGGGCACAGACTTGTAGCCTCTGCGTCCATGGTTTTAGAAGCATCCCAGGAAAGTTTGTCTCCCGTGTACTTCCGGTGACAGACCACATTCGTGCCTCTCTGTGGTGAACGTGTTTCATCAATCACTTTCTAAGGGGCACGGATGTGGAGCTCGCAAGGGTTCGCCCTGCAATTGGGCAGGGTCACGTTCGTGCCTCTTTGTGTTCAAGATTGTTCGGCTGACACGGTTCGGTGTGTTGGCTCTACAGGCACGGTTCAGTGTAGAGCAAAGCCACGTCCTTGTAGTGAAATTTTAACAATGACTCGGCACGGAATTGTAGCCTGTGCATCCATGATTTTACAAGCATCACAAGAACGATTTTCTCCCTTGTACTTCCGGTGAGAGACAACATTCGTGCCTCTCCATGGCGTACGAGTTTCATCGATCACATTCTCGTGGGCACGGATGTAGAGCTCGCAGGGGCACGCCCCACTATTAGGCAGGGTCAAGTTTGTGCGTCTTTCTGTTCGAGATTGTTCGTCAGACACGGTTCAGTGTGTTGGCTCTACATGCTCGATTCAATGTGGAGCAAAGCCACGTCCTTGTAGTGAAATTTTCACACTGATTGGGCATAGACTTGTGGCCTCTACGTTCACGATTTTGGAAGCATCACAGGAACGGTCTTCTCCCTTGTACGTCCGGTGAGAGACCACATTTGTGCCTCTCCGTGGTGCACGTGTTTCATCGATCACTTTCTCTAGGGCACGGATGTGGAGCTCGTAGGGGCACGCCCCGCTATTGGGCAGGGTCACGTTCGTGCCTCTGTGTGTTCAAGATTGTTTGGATGACACTGTTCAGTGTTTTGGCTCTACTGGCATGGTTCAGTGTGGAGCAAAGCCACGTCCTTGTAGTGAAATTTTAACAGTGACTGGGCATGGACTTGTAGCCTCTGCATCCATGATTTTACAAGCATGACTTGAACGGTTTTCTCCCTTTTACTTCCGGTGAGAGACCACATTCGTGCCTCTCCATGGTGCACATGTTTCATAAATCACTTTCTCGGGGGCATGGATGTGGAGCTCGCAGGGGCACGACCCGCTATTGGGTAGGGTCACGTTCGTGCCTCTGTGTGTTCGAGATTGTTCGGCTGACACAGTTCAGTGTGTTGACTCTACAAGCATGGTTCAGTGTGGAGCAAAGCCACGTCCTTGTAGTGAAATTTTAACAGTGACTGGGCATGGACTTGTAGCCTCTGCATCCACGATTTTACAAGCATCATATGAACGGTTTTCTCCCTTTTACTTCCGGTGAGAGACCACATTCGTGCCTCTCCATGGTGCACATGTTTCATCGATCACTTTCTCGGGGGCACGGATGTGGAGCTCGCATGGGCACGACCCGCTATTTGGTAGGGTCACGTTCGTGCCTGTGTGTGTTCGAGATTTTTTGGCTGACATGGTTCAGTGTGTTGGCTCTACAAGCATGATTCAGTGTGGAGCAAAGCCACGTCCTTGTAGTGAAATTTTCACATTATTGGGCACGGACTTTTGGCCTCTGTGTCCATGGTTTTACAAGAATCAGAGGAACGGTTTCTCCCTTGTAGTTCTGGTAAGAGAGCACATTCTTGCGTCTCCATGGCATACATGTTTCATCGATCACTTTCTCAGGGGCACGGATGTGGAGCTCGCAGGGGCATGCCCCACTATTAGGCAGGGTCAAGTTCGTGCGTCTTTCTGTTCGAGATTGTTCGTCAGACACGGTTCAGTGTGTTGGCTCTACATGCTCGATTCAATGTGGAGCAAAGCCACGTCCTTGTAGTGAAATTTTCACACTGATTGTTTGGATGACACTGTTCAGTGTGTTGGCTCTACTGGCATGGTTCAGTGTGGAGCAAAGACACGTCCTTGTAGTGAAATTTTAACAGTGACTGGGCATGGACTTGTAGCCTCTGCATCCACGATTTTACAAGCATCACATGAACGTTTTTTTCATTTTTACTTCCGGTGAGAGACCACATTCGTGCCTCTCCATGGTGCACATGTTTCATCGATCACTTTCTCGGGGGCATGGATGTGGAGCTCGCAGGGGCACGCCCCGCTATTGGGCAGGGTCACGTTCGTGCCTCTGTGTGTTCGAGATTGTTCGGCTGACATGGTTCAGTGTGTTGGCTCTACAAGCATGATTCAGTGTGGAGCAAAGCCACGTCCTTGTTGTGAAATTTTCACAGTGACTGGGCATGGACTTTTGGCCTCTATGTCCATGATTTAACAAGCATCAGAGGAATGGTTTTCTCCCTTGTACTTCCACTGAGAGATCACATTTGTGCCTCGCCGTGGTGCACGTGTTTCATCGATCACTTTCTCGGGGGCACGGATGTGGAGCCCACAGAGGCACGCCCCGCTATTGGGTAGGCTCATATTCGTGCCTCTATGTTTTCGAGATTGTTGGGCTGACAGGGTTCAGTGTGTTGGCTATACACGCACGGTTCATTGTGGAGAAAAGCCATGTCCTTGTAGTGAAATATTAACTGTGACTGGGCACAGACTTATAGCCTCTGTGTCCATGGTTTTATAAGAATCACAGGAACGGTTTCTCCCTTGTACTTTTGGCAAGAGAGCACATTCTTGCCTCTCCGTGGTGCCTGTGTTTCATCAATCACTTTCTTGGGGGCAAGGATGTGGAGCTCGCAGGGGCACGCCCCGCGATTGGGCAGGGTCACGTTCTTGCCTTTGTGTGTTCAAGATTGGTCGGCTGACACGGTTCAATGTGTTAGCTCTACAGGCAGAGTTCAGTGCGGGGCAAAGCCACGTCCTTGTAGTGAAATTGTCATAGTGACTGGGCACAGACTTGTAGCCTCTACATCCATGATTTACAAGCACCACAGGAACGGTTTTCTCTGTTGTACTTCCAGTTTGGGACCACATGCATGCCTCTCCGTGGTGCACGTGTTTCATCGATCACTTGCTCGGGGCACGGATGTGGAGCCCGCAGGGGCACGTCCCACTATTGGGCAGGATCACGTTCGTGCGTGTGTGTGTTCTAGATTGTTCGGCTAACATGGTTCAGTGTGTTGGCTGAACAAGCACGGTTCAGTGTGGAGGAAAAAATGTCCTTGTAGTGAAATTTTAACAATGACTGGGCACGGAATTGTAGCCTCTGCATCCACGATTTTACAAGCATCACAAGAACGGTTTTCTCCCTCGTACTTCCGGTGACAGACCACATTCGTGCCTCTCCATAGTGCACATGTTTCATCGATCACTTTCTCGGGGGCACGGATGTGGAGCTCACAGGGACACACCCCACTATTATGCAAGGTCAAGTTCGTGCCTCTTCGCGTTCGAGATTGTTTGGTAGACACGGTTCAGTGTGTTGGCTCTACATGCACAGTTCAGTGTGGAGCAAAGCCACGTCCTTTCAGTGAATTTTCACACTGACTGGGCACGGACTTGTGGCCTCTGCGTCCACCATTTTACAAGCATCACAAGACCTGATTTCTCCCATGTATTTCCGGTGACAGACCACATTCGTGGCTCTCCGTGGCGCTCGTGTTTCATCGATCACTTTCTCGGGGGCACGGATGTGGAGATTGCAGGTGCACGCCCCGTTATTGGGCACGGTCACGTTTGTGCCTCCGTGCGTTTGAGATTGTTTGGTACACACGGTTCAGTGTGTTGGTTGTATAGACACGGTTCAGTGTGGAGCAAAGCCACGTCCTTATAGTGAAATTTTAACAGTGACTGGGCACGGACTTCTAGCCTCTGCGTCCACGGTCTTACAAGCATCACAGGAACTGGGTTCTCCCTTATACTTCCGGTGAGAGAACACATTCGTGCCTCTCCATGGTGCACGTGTTTCATCGATAACTTTCTCGGGGCACGGATGTGGAGCTCGCAGGGGAACGCCCCGCTATTGGGCAGGGTCACATTCATGCCTCCGTGTGTTCGAGATTCTTCAGCTGACACGGTTCAGTGTGTTGGTTGTACAGACATGGTTCAGTGTGGAGCAAAGCCACGTCCTTGTAGTGAAATTTTAACAGTGACTGGGCACGGACTTGTAGCCTCTGCGTCCACGGTCTTACAAGCATCACATGAACAGTTTTCTTCCTTGTACTTCCGATGAGAGACCACATTCGTGCCTCTCCATGGAGCACGTGTTTCATCGATCACTTTCTTGGGGCACGGATGTGGAGCTCGCAGGGGAACTCTCCGCTATTAGGCAGGGTCACGTTCATGCCTTTGTGTGTTCGAGACTGTTCGGCTGACACGGTTCAGTGTGTTGGTTGTACATGCATGATTCAGTGAGGAGCAAAGCCACATCCTTGTAGTCAAATTTTAACAGTGACTAGGCACAGACTTGTAGCATCTGCGTCCTTGGTTTTAGAAGCATCACAGGAATGTTTGTCTCCCTTGTACTTCCGGTGAGAGACCACATTCGTGCCTCTCTGTGGTGCACGTGTTTCATCGATCACTTTCTAAGGGGCACGGATGTGGAGCTCGCAAGGGTTCGCCCCGCAATTGGGTAGGGTCACGTTCGTGCCTCTTTGTGTTCAAGATTGTTTGGCTGACACGGTTCAGTGTGTTGGCTCTACAGGCACGGTTCAGTGTAGAGCAAAGCCACGTCCTTGTAGTGAAATTTTAACAATGACTCGGCACGGAATTGTAGCCTCTGCATCCATGATTTTACAAGCATCACAAGAACGATTTTCTCCCTTGTACTTCCGGTGAGAGACAACATTCATGCCTCTCCATGGCGTACGTGTTTCATCGATCAATTTCTCGGGGGCACGGATGTGGAGCTCGCAGGGGCATGTCCCACTATTAGGCAGGGTCAAGTTCGTGCGTCTTTCTGTTCGAGATTGTTCGTCAGACACGGTTCAGTGTGTTGGCTCTACATGCTCGATTCAATGTGTAGCAAAGCCACGTCCTTGTAGTTAAATTTTCACACTGATTGGGCACAGACTTGTGGCCTCTATGTTCACGATTTTAGAAGCATCACAGGAACGGTCCTCTCCCTTGTACGTCCGGTGAGAGACCACATTTGTGCCTCTCCGTGGTGCACGTGTTTCATCGATCAGTTTCTCTGGGGCACGGATGTGGAGCTCGTAGGGGCACGCCCCGCTATTGGGCAGGGTCACGTTCATGCCTCTGTGTGTTCGAGATTGTTTGGATGACACTATTCAGTGTGTTGGCTCTACTGGCATGGTTCAGTGTGGAGCAAAGCCACGTCCTTGTAGTGAAATTTTAAAAGTGACTGGGCATGGACTTGTAGCCTCTGCATCCACGATTTTAGAAGCATCACATGATCAGTTTTCTCCCTTTTACTTCCGGTGAGAGACCATATTCGTGCCTCTCCATGGTGCACATGTTTCATCGATCACTTTCTCGGGGGCATGGATGTGTAGCTCGTAGGGGCACGCCCCTCTATTGGGCAGGGTCACGTTCGTGCCTCTGTGTGTTCGAGATTGTTCTGCTCACATGGTTCAGTGTGTTGGCTCTACAAGCATGATTCAGTGTGGAGCAAAGCCACGTCCTTGTTGTGAAATTTTCACAGTGACTGGGCACGGACTTTTGGCCTCTATGTCCATGATTTTACAAGCATCAGAGGAATGGTTTTCTCCCTTGTACTTTCACTGAGAGATCACATTTGTGCCTCGCCGTGGTGCACGTGTTTCATCGATCACTTTCTCGGGGGCACGGATGTGGAGCCCACAGAGGCACGCCCCGCTATTGGGTAGGCTCACATTCGTGCCTCTGTGTTTTCGAGATTGTTGGGCTGACAGGGTTCAGTGTGTTGGCTGTACACGCACGGTTCATTGTGGAGAAAAGCCATGTCCTTGTAGTGAAATATTAACAGTGACTAGGCACAGACTTATAGCCTCTGTGTCCATGGTTTTATAAGAATCACAGGAACGGTTTCTCCCTTGTACTTTTTGTAAGAGAGCACATTCTTGCCTCTCCGTGGTGCACGTGTTTCATCAATCACTTTCTCGGGGGCACGGACGTGGAGCTCGCAGGGGCACGCCCCGCGATTGGGCAGGGTCACGTTCTTGCCATTGTGTGTTCAAGATTGGTCGGCTGACACGGTTCAATATGTTAGCTCTACAGGCAGAGTTCAGTGCGGGGCAAAGCCACGTCCTTGTAGTGAAATTGTCATAGTGACTGGGCACAGACTTGTAGCCTCTACATCCATGATTTTACAAGCACCACAGGAACGGTTTTCTCCGTTGTACTTCCGGTGAGGGACCACATGCATGCCTCTCCGTGGTGCACGTGTTTCATCGATCACTTGCTCCGGGCACGGATGTGGAGCCCGCAGGGGCACGTCCCACTATTGGGCAGGATCACGTTCGTGCCTGTGTGTGTTCTAGATTGTTCGGCTAACATGGTTCAGTGTGTTGTCTCTACAAGCACGGTTCAGTGTGGAGCAAAGGCATGTCCTTGTAGTGAAATTTTAACAATGACTGGGCACGGAATTGTAGCCTCTGCATCCACGATTTTACAACCATCACAAGAACGGTTTTCTCCCTTGTACTTCCGGTGACAGACCACATTCGTGCCTCTCCATAGTGCACGTGTTTCATCGATCACTTTCTCGGGGGCACGGATGTGGAGCTCGCAGGGACACGCCCCGCTATTAGGCAAGGTCAAGTTCGTGCCTCTTCGCGTTCGAGATTGTTTGGTAGGCACGGTTCAGTGTGTTGGCTCTACATGCACAGTTCAGTGTGGAGCAAAGCCACGTCCTTTCAGTGAATTTTCACACTGACTGGCCACGGACTTGTGGCCTCTGCGTCCACCATTTTACAAGCATCACAAGAACTGATTTCTCCCATGTATTTCCGGTGACAGACCACATTCGTGCCTCTCTGTGGCGCTCGTGTTTCATCGATCACTTTCTCGGGGGCACAGATGTGGAGATTGCAGGTGCACGCCCCGTTATTGGGCTGGGTCACGTTCGTGCCTCCGTGCGTTTGAGATTGTTTAGTACACACGGTTCAGTGTGATGGTTGTACAGACACGGTTCAGTGTGGAGCAAAGCCACGTCCTTGTAGTGAAATTTTAACAGTGACTGGGCACGGACTTGTAGCCTCTGCGTCCACGGTCTTACAAGCATCACAGGAACTAGGTTCTCCCTTATACTTCCGGTGAGAGAACACATTCGTGACTCTCCATGGTGCACGTGTTTCGTCGATCACTTTCTCTGGGTAACGGATGTGGAGCTCGCAGGGGAATGCCCCGCTATTGGGCAGGGTCACATTCATGCCTCCATGTGTTCGAGATTCTTCGGCTGACACGGTTCAGTGTGTTGGTTGTACAGACATGGTTCAGTGTGGAGCAAAGCCACGTCCTTGTAGTGAAATTTTAACAGTGACTGGGCACGGACTTGTAGCCTCTGCGTCCATGGTCTTACAAGCATCACATGAACGGTTTTCTTCCTTGTACTTCCGATGAGAGACCACATTCGTGCCTCTCCATGGAGCACGTGTTTCATCGATCACTTCCTTGGGGCACGGATGTGGAGCACGCAGGGGAACGCCCCGCTATTAGGCAGGGTCACGTTCATGCCTTTGTGTGTTCGAGATTGTTCGGCTGACACGGTTCAGTGTGTTGGTTGTACATGCATGATTCAGTGAGGAGCAAAGCCACATCCTTGTAGTAAAATTTTAACAGTGACTGGGCACAGACTTGTAGCCTCTGCATCCATGGTTTTAGAAGCATCACAGGAATGTTTGTCTCCCTTGTACTTCCGGTGAGAGACCATATTCGTGCCTCTCTGTGGTGCACGTGTTTCATGGATCACTTTCTAAGGGGCACGGATGTGGAGCTCACAAGGGTTCGCCCCGCAATTGGGCAGGGTCACGTTCGTGCCTCTTTATGTTCAAGATTGTTCGGCTGAGATGGTTCGGTGTGTTGGCTCTACAGGCACAGTTCAGTGTAGAGCAAAGCCACGTCCTTGTAGTGAAATTTTAACAATGACTCGGCACGGAATTGTAGCCTCTGCATCCATGATTTTACAAGCATCACAAGAATGATTTTCTCCCTTGTACTTCCGGGGAGAGACAACATTCGTGCCTCTCCATGGCGTACGTGTTTCATCGATCACTTTCTCGGGGGCACGGATGTGGAGCTCGCAGGGGCATGCCCCACTATTAGGCAGGGTCAAGTTCGTGCGTCTTTCTGTTCGAGATTGTTCGTTAGACACGGTTCAGTGTGTTGGCTCTACATGCTCGATTCAATGTGGAGCAAAGCCACGTCCTTGTAGTGAAATTTTCACACTGATTTTAGAAGCATCACAGGAACGGTCTTCTCCCTTGTACGTCCGGTGAGAGACCACATTTGTGCCTCTCCATGGTGCACGTGTTTCATCGATCACTTTCTCTAGGGCATGGATGTGGAGCTCGTAGGGGCACGCCCCGCTATTGGGCAGGGTCACGTTTGTGCCGCTGTGTGTTCGAGATTGTTCGGCTGACACGGTTCAGTGTGTTGGCCCTACATGCATGGTTTAGTGTGGAGCAAAGCTACGTCCTTGTAGTGAAATTTTCACATTGACTGGGCACGGACTTGTAGCCTCTGCATCCATGATTTTACAAGCATCACAGGAACAGTTTTCTCCCGTGTACTTCCGCTGAGAGACCACATTCGTGCCTCTTCGTGGTGCACGTGTTTCATCGATCACTTTCTCGGGGGCACGGATGTGGAGCCCGCGGAGGCACGCCCCGCTATTGGGCAGGCTCACATTTGTGCCTCTATGTTTTTGAGATTGTTGGGCTGACACGGTTCAGTGTGTTGGCTGTACACGCACGGTTCATTATGGAGCAAAGCCATGTGCTTGTAGTAAAATTTTAACAGTGACTGGGCAAAGACTTGTTGCCTTCGTGTCCATGGTTTTACAAGAATCACAGGAACGGTTTCTCCCTTGTACTTTTGGTAAGAGAGCACATTCTTGCCTCTCCATGGAGCACGTGTTTCATCAATCACTTTCTCGGGGGGCACGGATGTGGAGCTCACAGGGGCACGCCCCGCGATTGGGCAGGGTCACGTTCTTGCCTCTATGTGTTCAAGATTGATCGGCTGACACGGTTCAATGTGTTAGCTCTACAGGCAGGGTTCAGTGTGGAGCAAACCACGTCCTTGTAGTGAAATTGTTGAAGTGACTGGGCACAGACTTGTAGCCTCTACGTCCATGATTTTACAAGCACCACAGGAACGGTTTTCTCCGTTGTACTTCCGGTGAGGGACCACATGCATGCCTCTCCGTGGTGCACGTGTTTCATCGATCACTTTCTCGGGGCACGGATGTGGAGCCCAAAGGGCACGCCCCACTATTGGGCAGGATCACGTTCGTGCCTTTGTGTGTTCGAGATTGTTCGGCTAACATGGTTCAGTGTGTTGGCAAAGCCATGTCCTTGTAGTGAAATTTTACCAATGACTGGCCACGGAATTGTAGCCTCTGCATCAACGATTTTACAAGCATCACAAGAATGGTTTTCTCCCTTGTACTTCCGATGAGAGACCACATTCGTGCCTCTCCATGGTGCACGTGTTTCATCAATCACTTTCTCGGGGGCACGGATGTGCAGCTCGCAGGGACACGCCCCGCTAATAGGCAAGGTCAAGTTCGTGCCTCTTCGCGTTCGAGATTGTTTGGTAAACACGGTTCAGTGTGTTGGCTCTACATGCACAGTTCAGTGTGGAGATCGCAGTGTGTTGGCTCTACAGTTCAGTGTGTTGGCTCTACAAAGCCACGTCCTTGTAGTGAATTTTCACACTGACTAGGCACGGACTTGTGGCCTTTGCGTCCACCATTCAACAAGCATCACAACAACTGATTTCTCCCATGTACTTCCGGTGACAGACCACATTCGTGCCTCTCCATGACGTACGTGTTTCATCGATCACTTTCTCGGGGGCACGGATGTGGAGCTCGCAGGGGCACACGCCACTATTAGGCAGGGTCAAGTTCGTGCGTCTTTCTGTTCGAGATTTTTCGTCAGACACGGTTCAGTGTGTTGGCTCTACATGCTCGATTCAATGTGGAGCAAAGCCACGTCCTTGTAGTGAAATTTTCACACTGATTGGGCACAGACTAGTGGCCTCTGCTTTCACGATATTAGAAGCATCACAGGAACATTCTTCTCCCTTGTACGTCTGGTGAGAGACCACATTTGTGCCTCTCCGTGGTGCACATGTTTCATCGGTCATATCTCTGGGGCACGGATGTGGAGCTCGTAGGGGCACGCCCTGCTATTGGGCAGGGTCACGTTCGTGCCTCTGTGTGTTCGAGATTGTTTGGATGACACTGTTCAGTGTGTTGGCTCTACTGGCATGGTTCAGTGTGGAGCAAAGCCACGTCCTTCTAGTGAAATTTTAACAGTGACTGGGCATGGAATTGTAGCCTCTGCATCCACGATTTTACAAGCATCACATGAACGGTTTTCTCCCTTTTACTTCCGGTGAGAGACCACATTCGTGCCTCTCCATGGTGCACATGTTTCGTCGATCACTTTCTCGGGGGCATGGATGTGGAGCTCGCAGGGGCATGACCCGCTATTGGGCAGGGTCACGTTCGTGCCTCTGTGTGTTCGAGATTGTTCGGCTGACACGGTTCAGTGTGTTGGCTCTACAAGCATGATTCAGTGTGGAGCAAAGCCACGTCCTTGTAGTGAAATTTTCACATTGACTGGGCACGGACTATTGCCCTCTTTGTCCATGATTTTACAAGCATCACAGGAACGGTTTTCTCCCTTGTACTTCCGCTGAGAGATCACATTAGTGCCTCTCCGTGGTGCCCGTGTTTCATCGATCAGTTTCTCGGGGGCACGGATTTGGAGCCCGCGGAGGCACGCCCCGCTATTGGGCAGGCTCACATCCGTGCCTCTGTGTTTTCGAGATTGTTCGCCTGACACGGTTCAGTGTGTTGGGTGTACACGCACGGTTTTGTGGAGAAAAGACATGTCCTTGTAGTGAAATTTTAACAGTGACTGGGCACAGACTTCTGGCCTCTGTGTCCATGGTCTTACAACAATCACAGGAACGGTTTTCTCCCTTGTACTTTCGGTAAGAGAGCACATTCTTGCCTCTCCATGGTGCACGTGTTTCATCAATCACTTTCTCGGGGACACGGATGTGGAGCTCGTAGGGGCACGCCTCGTGATTGGGCAGGGTCACGTTCTTGCCTCTGTGTGTTCAAGATTGGTCGGCTGACATGGTTCAATGTGTTACCTCTACAGGCAGGGTTCAGTGCGGAGCAAAGCCACGTCCTTGTAGTGAAATTGTCATAGTGACTGGGCACAGACTTGTAGCCTCTACGTCCACGATTTTACAAGCACCATAGGAACGGTTTTCTCCGTTGTACTTCCAGTAATAGACCACATGCATGCCTCTGCGTGGTGCACGTGTTTCATCGATCACTTTCTCGGGGCACGGATGTGGAGCCCGCAGGGGCACGCCCCACTATTTGGCAGGATCACGTTCCTGCCTGTGTGTGTTCAAGATTGTTCGGCTAACATGGTTCAGTGTGTTGGTTGTACAAGCACGGTTCAGTGTGGAGCAAAGCCACGTCCTTGTAGTGAAATTTTAACAATGACTGGGCACGGAATTGTAGCCTCTGCATCCACGATTTTACAAGCATCACAAGAATGGTTTTCTCCCTTGTACTTTCGGTGAGAGACCACATTCGTGCCTCTCCATGGTGCACGTGTTTCATCGATCACTTTCTCGGGGGCACGGATGTGGAGCTCGCAGGGACATGCCCCGCTATTAGGCAAGGTCAAGTTCGTGCCTCTTCGCGTTGGAGATTGTTTGCTAGACACGGTTTAGTGTGTTGGCTCTACACGCACGGTTCAGTGTGGAGCAAAGCCACATTCTTGTCGTGAATTTTCACACTGACTGGGCACGGACTTGTGGCCTCTGCGTCCACAATTTTACAAGCATCACAAGAACTGTTTTCTCCCATGTACTTCCAATGAGAGATCACATTCGTGCCTCTCCGTGTCGCTCGTGTTTCATCGATCACTTTCTCGGGGCCACGGATGTGGAGATCGCAGGTACACGCCCTGTTATTGGGCAGGGTCACGTTCGTGCCTCCGTGTGTTCAAGATTGTTCGGTTCACACGGTTCAGTGTGTTGGTTGTACAGAGACGGTTCAGTGTGGAGGAAAGCCACGTCCTTGTAGTGAAATTTTAACAGTGACTGGACACGGACTTGTAGCCTCTGCGTCCATGGTCTTACAAGCATCACAGGAATGGTTTTCTTCCATGTACTTCCGGTAAGAGACCACATTCGTGCCTCTCCATGGTGCACGTGTTTCATCGATCACTTTCTCGGGGCACGGATGTGGAGCTCGCAGGGGAACGCCCTGCTATTGGGTAGGGTCACATTGATGCCTCTGTGTCTTCGAGATTATTTGGCTGACATGGTTCAGTGTGTTGGTTGTACTGGCACGATCCAGTGTGGAGCAAAGCCACATCCTTGTAGTCAAATTTTCATAGTTGGTTTAATTATTAATGAAAAACCTTTTGTCTGAGAGGGAGAGAGAGTTCAGTGCCCAGTTGGGCCTTGCCTCCCCGCAAGGACCCAGCTAGCAAGCGCTCCAGCACCCCAGCCGGCCTCCCCGCAGCGTTCGTCGTCCACCTCTATACGACAGCACATTGGCAACAGCCACGTCGACGTCCGATGAGATTTGACGGCCCTAACCTAGCCCGAACCGCCCTCGCCCCATTTTCCTCCCTCACCTCTGCCCGCCGCCGCTCAGGTAAGCCGCCCTCGCCATAGCCGTCGCCTGTCCACGATGACCTGAGCGAGCTTGCGCTCGAGCTAGGGGTAGCCTCTCCGTCGCGCGTCCGGTCCCGTGGTGTCGCGGGAAGGTTCCCTCATCGCGCCCTCTTCTTCCTCGACGACCAGGAAGATGCCAAGGCCCGGATCTTCGTCGTCCCGAGCCGCTTCTTCCTCTTCTTCTCGGACAGGATCATCGCCGGGATTCTTCGCCTCGTCGCCGTCGCCTCGGAGCCGCCGCTTCGACTCCGTCTAGCCGTAGGGTAAGGAGGTACTCGCCGCTCCCGATCCATGCCTTCCCCATTGCATTAGATGCCCATAATGCTCGCCGTGCTCCTGCCATTGTTGCGCTCGCCACGCTCCGACGAGCCTCTGAAGGCGTTCTTCAGAGAAGGAAAGCCGCGGGCTTTCTTGCTCCGTCGCTATAGTCTCCCTTCCCAACGCTCGCTACCGCTCCCATACGTGTCGCGTAGTCGCCCTGCAGCCCGCAACGCTCGCGCACGTGCCTCTGTTTCGCCTCGCCTTGCCTGCTGCCGCTGTCGTCTTCGTTGTCCAGAAAATGTGCAAGCCCCGCGCCCCGCCTTGCCGAGCTCGCTTCGCCGCGCTAACCCCGGGAACGGGACCCCTAGGGATCCCGCAACCCCCGCCGGCAACATTTGGGCGCCGACGTCGCCGTCCCGCTCGCCGGCGACGAGATCTTCTCCACGTCTGGAGTTAGAAGAAAACCTGCGCCCCGGCCTACTCATAAGTTGCTAGTTCCCCTTTAGAACATATGCCCCCTCCTAGATCGCCTGGTCCGCGCCCTCACTCCCGTGCGGGAGGTCGTTGGTTCGAACCCCGTCAGCGCCCTGTTTACTCCAATTTGTTTCGAGCTGATCTATGGGCCCGGCCCCACATGTAAGTTGCTAGGGGCCTCTGGTGAGACTGCAAGTGGGCCCCCTTTTATTATTATTTTTATTGTCATTTTATCTATTTGTGGATTTTTTTCCATTTAGGGAATGTTGCAGTTTTGTTTTATTACCAAATCTGTCCATATCCTAGGACATGCCAAATCTGGCATATAAGTTGATATAAGTGGCTATGTCATTTTGTGAATGCAATTATGGGAGTTTTCTCTACAGTAAGATAGGCATGTGATATATGATTTTGCGGTTAAAAAATCCCAGGAATCCAATGGTGGCATTGTTTCTGTCATTTGAGCAACTTGGTAGATGTGCTATTTTGTGATGAGGTGGCCTTTTGTTATTTTTGTATGTATTAATGTATGCATGCTATGATGAACTTGCCAACATGGAAGTGGTAGTGTTTTGTGGGCACTAGGCCCTGGTATTTTCCTTGCCATGATAAACTTGTGGTTTAGTGGGTTTCTTGCTGTAAACATGCTAAGAAAATATTACTGTTTTCATTGCTCAAATATTTCTAAGTGTTAGAACTGTTATTTTCTTCCCATGTTGTGTTGATGAATCCCATGGACATAGTGTTCCTTGGGGTTGGTCAAATGCCATGAATTGTTGTGCTTGTCAACCTCTGTCATTTGGTGCCTTCACCTTGGCAAGGAGATTTTGCATCCTAGAGTTATTTGCTATCAAAGATGCTATGGTGTTATAAACTGCTGCTATTCTCTTGGTGAAATTTGTCTAAGTCTGAGAATCTATAGTTATTTTCATGCCATGTTTAGGGGATGCTGCCAAGTGATCTGTGATGTTTTAGCTCATGCTCAGGGCTAGTGTTTTGTAGTAGTTGTAGCCCTCCATAACCCTGTTAATTTTCATGCCATTAAAGTTCCTGTAGAATATATAAAAGTTGCTGTCAAGATGCTATCATGTTAACTCAGATTCTATAAAACTGGAATTTTCACGAAGTCCCTAAAATTTGATTCAACATGCCATTTTGTGAGCTTCATTGCCATTGATCCATGCTTCCTTTCATGTTGCTGTAGATATATGATTTGTTAAGCTTGCTGTGTACTTCATGCCCATGCCTTGGTTGTGATTTAAAACTTTCTGTAGCTCTGGATATGTGTGTGGCAAGATGACATGTTGCTGTTTGTGGACAGATTGTGTGTTTGAATGTTTGTGACTTGTGGGAGCTATACTCCATTGTTTTGCATGATCTTTAGGCCTATTCTTGCTAGATTTTCAGTTCCAATCCAGTGGCATCGTTGGAATACCAAGGAATAGCCCATAGCCTCCCTCATCTTGTGTTTTTTCTCCGTTAACATTCGTACCTTGCTGTGAGTGCACCGTGAGCTACGTTACTCCGTTTGCAACGTTCTACATATGCATTTGCATCGATTTTGCATGAAGCATTCATATTTGCCATGATCATGCATGTTCAAATAACTAAACTTGAGGTTCTGTCCAGAATGCTAAAGAACTTAATAAATGCATGAGAAACATGACTAGTTTAAGTTGCCGTGTTAAATAGTTAAACTTGGTCATGTATCATCTTGTTTGTGCATTGCACCTTGTTTGTATGTTTATTTGGTGCTGTTTTGATTTGGGTAGACGCGAGTGTTGAGCCTGAGTACGAGTATCTGGGAGAGTACAACTACGAGGACCCAGTTCTTTGTCCCTCTGAAGAACCAACAGGCAAGATGATCATACCCGGATCCCGACACTATTTTTTCCTTGATAGTTGTCTCGCTTTTACCGTTATGTTTTCCGTTACCTACCACTTAAACTGTCAGCCTCCTAAATTGCCATGAAAGCCTCTAACCCCTCCACCACCTAGCAAACATTGATTGGCTATGTTACCGCTGCTCAGCCCTTATCTTATAGCGTTGCTAGTTGCAGGTGCAAGCTTTTCATGTGTCAACCTGGATTTTGTTTATATCACTCTATTTATTGTTATTTAATTTAATGCACATATATATCTAGCAACGGTGGAAGGCTTGGCATTTTGCTCAGTGTTTTGTTCCGCTTTTGCCGCACTAGTTCCGAGTACCGGTGTTATACTCCATATTTTGCAATCCTAACATGCTCGGGGTTGTTATGGGGACCCCCTTGACCACTCGTTTTAGTTTAAAACTTGTCTGGCAAGGCCCAACTTTGGTACTACATTTGCTAAACAACTTAATAAAATTGCATAGGGCATAGCTACCCCATGGATAATTAATCAACCCCCCGGGCCAGTGCTCCTCATGACTGTTGGTCCGAACTAGAGCACTGTGCGGGGCAAACCCGGGGCAACTCGGGAGATGTCTATCAGGCCCTGTACACTAGCTTATCCGGTCGTGTCCTGAGAACGAGATACGCGGCTTCTATCGGGTTCGTCGACACGTCAGGCGTTCTTGCTGGAGTTGTTTTACCTTTCTCGAATGTCTTGCACGAGGAATTCTGATTTGTTTTTGGGCTATCTCGAGGTTGCGGTTTTCCAGTGGAATTGCCTAGGAAGATCACGAGATTCGTGGTCGAGGTTATTCCCGCGGCATGTGGTTAGTTTGTGATGGATGAGTTGGAGCACCCCTGCAGGGTTAAATCTTTCGGAAAGCCATGCCCGCGGTTACGTGGCAACTTGGAAATTTGTTTAACACCCGGTAATAGTAAACTTGATGTAAACTCAATAAAATACACCAACTGTGTGCGTAACCGTGACTGTCTCTGCTCGTGAACATGAACCGAGAGAGAACACAGTGGGGTTATGATTGACATAAGTAGGTGTTCAGGGTCACTTAGTGATCATGCTAGTTCACGACCGTCTTACGTAGGCCACCATATTTACTTTCATGTTCTCGTAAGTTAGCCACCAAATACATGCTTAGCGCTTGCTGCAGCGTCACCACTTAACCAATTCCTCACCTAAAGGCTTACATAGTTTCGATACCCGGGTTATGAGATTGTTGAGTCCCTGTGGCTCACAGATGACAACAATATAGGTACAGGTGTTGACGAGTACGTGTCAGATGACGTGTCGCAGCTCTAGTGGGAGTATGATGAAGAACGTGGTCGGATGTATGTTACGTATCCAGACGAGTAGGGAGCTTTGTGGTGGTGATCCTGGGATAGCAAGACAGTTGATCATTGCTTATTTTATCATTTGTTTTCGTCAGTAGCCGGACCCTGCCTTCTGAATGATGTATGAATAATTTGTGTGGGCTTGTAAGATAGCTTGTGGAGAGTGTAAGCCAACTCATATACTCATCTCTTCCTACATGTATGCAATGTTTTACTGTACTTGCGAACGACGAGATGCGCTTCTATCCCCGTCGAGGCCGCAAGCCTTAATAGGGATAGGACCGCATCTTGGGCGTGACAAGTTGGTAATCAGAGCCATACCGACCATAGGAGCCCCTTGCTTGGTCGAACATGGCCGAGTCGAGTCTAGTGAAAAACTATTTTGAGTCTAGTTATATCGGATAGTAGAATTCTTTTACTCCTCTTCTATACTCTGGTGAGGTATTCGACTTAGGAATTTTCACTCGACTCCTCTTCTCGCTCAAATGTTTTTAGAATCACGCGGGTATTTTGGAAACTATATGATGCCGATGTGAAGGAATTCTGTCTTGGTGCCTCCTGTTATCGCGGAGTAGAGCTCTGAGGGATTTTTGCACATCGTTATCATTCAGTTTCCTTAGTATCTCAGGACGGAGGATGTTCGAAATTGCTTCAATACTAGTAGTGGCGAGAGGAGTCCGGCATCCCCAGTACTGGTGGAGAGAGTTCGGATGTACTACCATACTTAGTATCATTGTGTTTTCCAGTGTCTGAGGTAGACGAGTTTGCGGAGTTTCTTGGCTTATGGTGTGGAAGGTTGCGGGTGCAGTTGTAGCTGATTACCTTGGGTACGTTCCTGGGTCCGCAACCCGAATTGCATAAACAAGAAAGACTTCGGAAATTCTTAGGTGGGAATTCAAGTAGTTACCTACGATCATCTTCCGACAGATGTATGAGGGTATACATGTGTTCTGAGCAACCTTAGCTCAATAATTGTGTGTTATTCAAGTGGCTTCATGATCTATTGATGTTATCACGATTCCGAAGAAGGCGTTCTTACTATTTCAGTTTGAATCGAAATGATGATATTCCGTTGAATTGCTTTCAAGCCATTTGATTCAGCTTTTCAATCATCTTTGTCAATGGTGTGCTGATTATCTTGTCCATCTTCAGGATGGCGCCAACAACTCGCGGGAACCCAGGTCGTGAGGGGGAGCAGTCTGATCCTCCACCACCCCCACCACCACATCCACCTCCGAAGGCTTGGCAAGCAATGATGGCCGCAACCAATGCGAATACCCAGATGTTGCTCAGGTTGCTGCAGGAAAGGGAGCAGGGACAGCAAGGTCATCAAGGGAATTTTCGTAATCAGCCACAGTTCGCAACTCTGAACCAATTCCTCGCTAATCAACCCAAGTCCTTCACCTGTTGTGAGCAGCCTCTCGATGCAGACGATTGGCTCCGTGACATGAACAAGCATTTCGAGTGCAGCAATGTCAGGCTAGATGACTATGTCAGGTTCACGACTTTCCAGCTCAAGGGTCAGGAAGCAGATCGGTGCCAGCAGTACAAGGATTCCAGAGGTGATCGTGCAATTAGCTGGGATGATTTCTGCCGTGACTTCAGAGCTCATCATATCCCGACGAGCTTTGTCTAGGAGATGCGTGAGAAGTTCAGGAATTTGAAGCAGGGGAGCAAGTCTGTCTATCAGTATAACATCGAGTTCCAGAATCTGGCCCGCTATGCTAAGCAAGATGTTCCTTATGAGAAGTCAAAGATTTATCAATTCAGAGGTGGTCTCAAGGATGAACTTCAGTCGGGTCTGGTCCTACACGAGCCTCGTGAGTTTGATCAGTTCTACAACATGGCCCTAAAGTTTGAGGCCGTACAGCTCAAGCTTGAGAATTCCAGGAAGTGGTTTAGAGACTCCAACTCTTCTTCGTCCAGCTCTCAGATTGTTCCTAAGCAGCAGAAGTATTGGGTTCCTCCTCCTCCTCCGTTTCATCCTCCGCAGCAGCAGAAGCAGCAAGGTGGTCATGGACCTTCCCACCCACCAAACCCAGGTTTTCAGCAGAGGCCTCAGGCACCCAAGTCAGCTAATGCTCCTCCTCCAGGCAACTTCCGCCCGCTCTCAGAGGTTACGTGTCACAAGTGTGGTCAGAAGGGCCACTACTCCAACAAGTGCACCAACCAGCGGCGTCTTCCGCCTCCTCCTCCTATCAGGCCCCCAGGCAGTGCTATGGTGAAGCACAATCCCAAGGCAGCAAGAGTGAACAACGTTAATGCAGCTGAAGTAGAGGATTCTTCTAATGTCATAATGGGTAATCTCTTGGTTAATTCTATCCCTGCAAAAGTTTTGTTTGATACTGGTGCATCGCATTCATTCATGTCTAGGCCATTTGCTCTCAAGCATGATTTCGATTCCGAGATGTTGAGTAAACCTTTGGGTGTGGTTTCTCCGGGTTTGGCAATGAAAACCACCTCGGTGATTCCAGATGTCTCTATCAAGATGGGCAATTATTCCTTCCTGGCTTCTCCTTATGTTCTCGGCAATTCCGATATTGATCTTATTCTTGGCATGGATTTTCTGGCGATGAACAAAGCTTATGTTGATTGCAAAGCTAAAGAAGTCCAATTGACTCATCCTTCTGAAGATGTGATCATTTTCACTGCTCACGATGACACGATTCGTCTATTTTCTCTCAATGAGAAGGGTGAGATTTCCGCCATTTCTCAAATTCCCGTTGTCTCGGAGTATGAAGATGTCTTTCCAAAAGAGTTGCCAGGATGCCTCCTCAAAGGCCAGTTGAGTTTGTGATTGAACTCGAGCCTGGAACTGAACCAGGGTGCAAGCGTCCTTATAAGCTTGGCCCCAAAGAGCTGAAAGAATTGAAGAAACACCTAGATGAACAAGAGCGTCTTGGTCTAATCAGACCAAGTTATTCACCTTGGGGATGTGGTGTTCTTTTTGTCAAGAAGAAGGATGGCACGGACCGACTATGTGTCGATTACCGTCCATTGAATAAGAAGACAATCAGAAACAAGTATCCACTTCCCAATATCAATGAGTTGTTTTAGCAATTGAAAGGTGCCAAGGTTTTCTCGAAGTTAGATCTCCGTATGGGCTATCATCAAATCCGTATTTGTGAAGAAGATATTCCCAAGACTGCCTTCAGGACGAGTTTTGGCTCTTATGAGTACATCGTCATGTCTTTTGGTCTGGCAAATGCGCCTTCGACTTTCTCCAGAATGATGAACTTCATATTCTCTCCTTTCAAGAATGAGTTCGTCTTGGTGTATTTGGATGACATTCTCGTGTTCTCGGAGACTGAAGAAGAGCATGCAGAGCATCTCCGGCTTGTGCTTGACAAGCTAAGAGAGCATCGGTTCTATGCTAAGTTCTCCAAGTGTGAGTTTTGGCTCAATGAAGTGGTGTACCTTGGGCATGTCATCTCTGCCGAGGGCATTAAAGTGCACCCTGAGAAAGTTGAGGCAATTGTGAAGTGGGAGCCTCCTCAGAATGTCAAGCAGCTTCGTAGCTTCCTCGGGCTTGCAAGTTACTGTAGAAGATTCATTGAGAACTTCTCTCAAATTGCTAAGCCTCTGTCTCACCTCCTTCAGAAGAATGTCAAGTATGTGTGATCTCCTGTGTGTGAGGTGGCGTTCAATACACTCAAGGAGAAGCTGACTTCAGCTCCAGTTCTTGTTCCTCCCGAGCAATCCAAGCCTTTCCATGTGTTTTGTGCTGCTTCCCTTCAAGGTCTTGGTGGTGTTCTCATGCAAGAAAAGAAGGTTGTGGCTTATACCTCGCGGGAGCTGAAGCCTAGCAAGAAGAACTACCCTACTCATGATCTTGAGTTGGCGACAGTTGTTCATGCTCTGATGACTTGGAGGCATTTATTGTTGGGAAGACCGGTTGAGGTGTTCACCGACCACAAGAGCCTGAAGTACATTTTCAGTCAACCCAATCTCAATCTTCGGCAAACACGTTGGGTGGAAATGATCAAGGAGTACAATCCAAGCATTGAATATACTCCTGGAAAAGCAAATGTCATTGCAGACGCGATGAGCAGAAAGGCGTACTGCAACAGTCTTATCCTCAAGCCTCTTCAACCCGAGCTTTGTGAAGCATTCCGCAAGCTCAATCTCCAAGTTGTTCCTCAAGGATTTCTTGCCAATCTTCAAGTCTCTCTGACTCTGGAAGATCAGATTCACCAAGCTCAGCTTCTTCATGCTATGGTGAAGAAAGTGAAGAAAGGTGTGGCCAAGAGCATTCCTAAGTATAAGTGCTTCCGTGGTAATGACAAAGATACCTTGTTCTTCGAGGACCGTCTGGTGATTCCAAAAGGTGATCTTAGAAAGGTTATCATGGATGAAGCACATAATTCCCTCCTCTCAATTCATCCAGGAAGTTCCAAAATGTATCAGGATCTCAAGCAAACCTTCTGGTGGACTCGTATGAAACGTGAGATTGCTCAGTTTGTGAACGAGTGTGATGTTTGTCGCAGAGTGAAGGCGGAACATCAACGTCTAGCAGACCTCCTTCAGCCTTTGCCCATCCCAGAGTGGAAATTCGATCATGTTGAAATGGATTTCGTCACTGGGTTTCCTAAGTCCAAGAGAGGGAACGATGCCATCTTCGTGGTCATCGACAAGCTCACCAAAGTTGCGCACTTCCTTCCGGTCAAAGAATCTATCTCGGCAGCTCAGCTAGCAGAGCTGTACACGTCAAGGATAGTTTCTTTGCATGGTGTTCCTAAGCTCATATCCTCAGATCGTGGAAGCATCTTCACTTCCAAGTTTTGGGATTCCTTCCAAACAGCAATGGGGACCAATCTCCGTTTCAGTACAACTTTCCATCCTCAGACTACTGGTCAAGTTGAGAGATTCAATCAAATCCTTGAAGATATGCTCAGAGCTTGTGTGATTTCTTTTGGCATGAAGTGGGAAGATTGTCTCCCGTTTGCTGAGTTCTCATACAACAATAGCTTCCAAGCAAGTTCCGGCAAAGCTCCTTTTGAGATTCTCTATGGCAGAAAGTGTCGCACCCCGCTCAATTGGTCTGAAACCGGTGAGCCTCAAATCTTTTTTAATGAAATGATCATTGAAGCAGAAGAAATGTGCCGTGTCATTCGTGGAATTCTCAAAGCAGCTCAATCCCGTCAGAAAAGCTATTATGATAGCAAGCATCGTGACATGACCTTTCAGATCGATGATTTTGTCTATCTCAGAGTGTCTCCCATGAAGGGCACTCAACGCTTTGGCATCAAGGGAAAGCTTGCTCCACGCTTTGTGGGTCCTTTCAAGATTGTGGGCCAGAGGGGTGACCTTGCCTACCAACTCGAGCTTCCTCCCAATTTCTCAAATGTGCATGATGTGTTTCACCTCTCTCAGCTCCGGAAGTGTTTCAAGACTCCCGAGCACACCGTTGATCTCCAAGAAATTGATCTCCAAGCAGACCTATCCTATCATGAGCATCCAGTTGCTATCCTTGAAGAAATTGAGCATAAGACTCGCAACAAGTCAATCAAGTTTCTAAAGGTGAAGTGGTCACATCACTCCGACAAAGAAGCCAATTGGGAATGAGAGGACCATCTCCGTTCCGAATTTCCCGAATTCTTCCGTTCCTAGATCTCGGGACGAGATCCTCATGTAGTTGGGGAGAGTTGTAACAGCCCAAGAGCATCCTTTGCCTTATTTTTAATATTGCCATCTGTGAACCTTCATGTTGTGCCTCATGTGACTTGAATAATGGAATTGCTTCATGTCCTGTAGCATCATGGCATCATAATGATCATGTCATCATTCATGTTTTGCATCATGCCTTGCTCTTGTGGTGTTGTGTTGTGTGTATGTGTGTTGAGGTGTGGTGTGCAACTTGGTAGGATTCCCGTCCTTTATTTTTTCTCAACTATGCCACCTCTCTCTCTTTTCAATTTAATGCAATATGTGAAGAATTTACTTGCTTGATCACCTCCTTAAAAATGTTGATCTACTTCCAACTAATCTGGTAATATTTGTTGAGTATCTCTTAATCATGTTTGGAATTATTGCCTCTCTATTCCTTTCAAAACAGATTGATATAGTAATAATATGTAATTAATTTATTTGCCTAAAAATGCCCAAGTCATTTATATAAACTAGTGCATATTTCTGTGATTCCAAATATATTTTCCTTCCATCCAAAAACTTCCCTCTCTTTTCTATGTTTTTGCTTTCCCTCGGTTTAATTATTAAAGAAAAACCTTTTGTCTGAGAGGGAGAGAGAGTTCAGTGCCCAGTTGGGCCTTGCCTCCCTGCAAGGGCCAAGCTGGCAAGCGCTCCAGCAGCCCAGCCGGCCTCCCCGTAGCATTCGTCGTCCACCTCTATACGGCAGCACATCGGCAGTAGCCACGTCGATGTCCGGTTCGATTTGACGGCCGACAGGATCCCTAGCTACCTATATAGCTGTCCCTAAGCTAGCCCGAACCGCCCTCGCCCCATTTTCCTCCCTCACCTCTGCCCGCCGCCGCTCAGGTAAGCCACCCTCGTCATAGCCGTCGCATGTCCACCATGACCCGAGCGAGCTTGCGCTCGAGCTCAGGGTAGCCTCTCCATCGCGCCTCCGGTCCCGTGGTGTCGCGGGAAGGTTCCCTCGTCGTGCCCTCTTCTTCCTCGACGACCAGGGAGATGCCAAGGCCCAGATCTTCGTCGTCCCGAGCCGCTTCTTCCTCTTCTTCTTGGACATGATCATCGCCGGGATTCTACGCCTCGTCGCCGTCGCCTCGGAGCCGCCACTTTGACGCCGTCTCGCCGTAGGGTAAGGAGGTACTCGCCGCTCGTTGCATTAGACGCCCGTAATGCTCGCCGTGCTCCTGACATTGTTGCGCTCGCCGTGCTCCGACGAGCCTCTGAAGGCATTCTTCAGAGAAGGAAAGCCGCGGGCTTTCTTGCTCCGTCGCCGTAGTCTCCATTCCCAACGCTCGCTACCGCTCCCGTACGTGTCGCGTAGTCACCCTGCAGCCCGCAATGCTCGCGCGCATGCCTCTGTTTCGCCTCGCCTTGCCTGCTGCCGCTGTCGTCTTCGCTGTCCAGAAAATGTGCAAGCCCCGCGCTCCGCCTTGCCGAGCTCGCTTCGCCACACTAACCCTGGGAACGGGACCCCTAGGGATCCCGCAACCCCTACCGGCGACGAGATCTTCTCCACGTCTGGAGGTAGAAGAAAACCCGTGACCCGGCCTACTCATAAGTTGTTAGTTCCCCTTTAGAACAGATGCCCCCTCCTAGCCCGCCTGGTCCGCGCCCTCGCTCCCGTGCGGGAGGTTGTGGGTTCGAACCCTGTCGGCGCCATGTTTACTCCTATTTGTTTCGAGCTGATCTATGGGGCCGGCCCCACATGTCAGTTGCTAGGGGCCTCTGGTGAGACTGCCAGTGGGCCCCCTTTTTTTATTATAATTTTTTGTTATTGTCATTTTATCTATTTGTGGATTTTTTTCCATTTAGGAAATGTTTCAGTTTTGTTTTATTACCAAATCTGTCCATATCCTAGGACATGCCAAATCTGGCATATAAGTTGATATAAGTGGCTATGTCATTTTGTGAATGCAATTATGGGAGTTTTCTCTACAGTAAGATAGGCATGTGATATATGATTTTGGGGTAGAAAAATCCCAGGAATCCATTGGTGGCATTATTTCTGTCATTTGAGCAAATTGGTAGATGTGCTATTTTGTGATGAGGTGGCCTTTTGTTATTTTTGTATGTATTAATGTATGCATGCTATGATGAACTTGCCAACATGGAAGTGGTAGTGTTTTGTGGGCACTAGGCCCTGGTATTTTCCTTGCCATGATAAACTTGTGGTTTAGTGGGTTTCTTGCTGTAAACATGCTAAGAAAATATTACTGTTTTCATTGCTCAAATATTTCTAAGTGTTAGAACTGTTATTTTCTTCCCATGTTGTGTTGATGAATCCCATGGACATAGTGTTCCTTGGGGTTGGTCAAATGCCATGAATTGTTGTGCTTGTCAACCTCTGTCATTTGGTGCCTTCACCTTGGCAAGGAGATTTTGCATCCTAGAGTTATTTGCTATCAAAGATGCTATGGTGTTATAAACTGCTGCTATTCTCTTGGTGAAATTTGTCTAAGTCTGAGAATCTATAGTTATTTTCATGCCATGTTTAGGGGATGCTGCCAAGTGATCTGTGATGTTTTAGCTCATGCTCAGGGCTAGTGTTTTGTAGTAGTTGTAGCCCCACATGTAAGTTGCTAGGGGCCTCTGGTGAGACTGCAAGTGGGCCCCCTTTTATTATTATTTTTATTGTCATTTTATCTATTTGTGGATTTTTTTCCATTTAGGGAATGTTGCAGTTTTGTTTTATTACCAAATCTGTCCATATCCTAGGACATGCCAAATCTGGCATATAAGTTGATATAAGTGGCTATGTCATTTTGTGAATGCAATTATGGGAGTTTTCTCTACAGTAAGATAGGCATGTGATATATGATTTTGCGGTTAAAAAATCCCAGGAATCCAATGGTGGCATTGTTTCTGTCATTTGAGCAACTTGGTAGATGTGCTATTTTGTGATGAGGTGGCCTTTTGTTATTTTTGTATGTATTAATGTATGCATGCTATGATGAACTTGCCAACATGGAAGTGGTAGTGTTTTGTGGGCACTAGGCCCTGGTATTTTCCTTGCCATGATAAACTTGTGGTTTAGTGGGTTTCTTGCTGTAAACATGCTAAGAAAATATTACTGTTTTCATTGCTCAAATATTTCTAAGTGTTAGAACTGTTATTTTCTTCCCATGTTGTGTTTATGATTCCCATGGACATAGTGTTCCTTGGGGTTGGTCAAATGCCATGAATTGTTGTGCTTGTCAACCTCTGTCATTTGGTTTCTTCAGCTTGCCAAGGAGATTTTGCATCCTAGAGTTATTTGCTGTCAAAGATGCTATGGTGTTATAAACTGCTGCTATTCTCTTAGTGAAATTTGTCCAAGTCTGAGAATCTATAGTTATTTTCATGCTATGTTTAGGGGATGCTGCGAAGTGATCTGTGATGTTTTAGCTCATGCTCAGGGCTAGTGTTTTGTAGTAGTTGTAGCCCTCCATCACCATGTTAATTTTCATGCCATGAAAGTTCCTATAGAATATATAAAAGTTGCTTTCAAGATGCTATCATGTTAACTCAGATTCTATAAAACTAGAATTTTCACTAAGTCCCTAAAAACTGATTCAACGTGCCATCTTGTGAGCTTCATTGCCATTGATCCATGCTTCCTTTCATGTTGCTGTAGATAGATGATTTGTTAAGCTTGCTGTGTACTTTATGCCCATGCCTTGGTTGTGATTTAAAACTTTCTGTACCTCTGGATATGTGTGTTGCAAGATGACGTGTTACTGTTTGTGGACAGATTGTGTGTTTGAATGTTTGTGACTTGTGGGAGCTATACTCCATTGTTTTTCATGATCTTTAGGCCTATTCTTACTATATTTTCATTTCCAATCCAGTGGCATCCTTGGAATACCAAGGAATAGCCCATAGCCTCCCTCATCTTGTGTTTTGTCTCCGTTAACATTTGTACCTTGCCGTGAGTGCACCGTGAGCTACGTTACTCCGTTTGCAATGTTCTACATATGCATTTGCATCGATTTTGCATGAAGCATTCATATTTGCCATGATCATGGATGTTCAAATAACTAAACTTGAGGTTCTGTCCAGAATGCTAAAGAACTTAATAAATGCATGAGAAACATGACTAGTTTAGGTTGCCGTGTTAAATACTTAAACTTGGTCATGCATCATCTTGTTTGTGCATTGCACCTTGTTTGTATGTTTATTTGGTGATGTTTCGATTTGGGTAGACGCGAGTGTTGAGCCTGAGTACGAGGATTCGGGAGAGTACAACTATGAGGACCCAGTTCTTTGTCCCTCTGAAGAACCAATAGGCAAGATGATCATACCCGGATCCCGACACTATTTTTGCCTTGCTAGTTGTCTCGCTTTTACCGTTATGTTTTCCGTTACCTACCACTTAAACTGTCAGCCTCCTAAATTGCCATGAAAGCCTCTAACCCCTCCACCACCTAGCAAACATTGATTGGCTATGTTACCGCTGCTCAGCCCTTATCTTATAGCGTTGCTAGTTGCAGGTGTAAGCTTTCCATGTGTCAACCTGGATTTTGTTTATATCACTCTATTTATTGTTATTTAATTTAATGCACATATATATCTGGCAACGGTGGAAGGCTTGGTCTTTTGCTCAGTGTTTTGATCCGCTTTTGCCGCACTAGTTCCGAGTACCGGTGTTATACTCCATATTTTGCGCTCCTAACATGCTCGGGGTTGTTATGGGGACCCCATGACCATTCGTTTTAGATTAAAACTTGTCTGGCAAGGCCCAACTTTGGTACTACATTTTCTAAACAACTTAATAAAATTGCATAGGGCATAGCTACCCCGTGGATAATTAATCAACCCCCCGGGCCAGTGCTCCTCATGAGTGTTGGTCCGAACTAGAGCATTGTGCGGGGCCAACCCGGGGCAACTCGGGAGATGTCTATCAGGCCCTGTACACTAGCTTATCCGGTCGTGTCCTGAGAATGAGATACGCGGCTCCTATCGGGTTCGTCGACACGTCGGGCGGTCTTGCTAGACTTGTTTTACCTTTCTTGAATGTCTTGCGCGAGGAATTCCGATTTTTCTTCGGGTTATCTCGAGGTTGCGGTTTTCCAGTGGAATTGCCTAGGAAGATCACGAGATTCGTGGTTGAGGTTATTCCCATGGCGTGTGGTTACTTTGTGATGGATGAGTTGGAGCACCCCTGCAGGGTTAAATCTTTCGGAAAGCCATGCCCGCGGTTACGTGGCAACTTGGAAATTTGTTTAACACCCGGTAATAGTAAACTTGAAGTAAACTCAATAAAATACACCAACTGTGTGCGTAACCGTGACTGTCTCTGTTCGTGAACATGAACCGAGAGAGAACACGGTGGGGTTATGATTGACGTAAGTAGGTGTTCAGGATCACTTAGTGATCATGCTAGTTCACGACCGTATTACATAGGCCACCATATTTACTTTCATGTTCTCATAAGTTAGAAACCAAATACATGCTTAGCGCTTGCTGCAGCCTCACCACTTAACCAATTCCTCACCTAAAGGCTTACATAGTTTCGGTACCCAGGTTATCAGATTGCTGAGTCCCTGTGGCTCACAGATTACAACAATACAGGTACAGGTGTTGACGAGTACGTGTCAGATGACGTGTCACAGCTCTAGTGGGAGTATGATGAAGAACGTGGTCGGATGTATGTTACGTATCCAGACGAGTAGGGAGTTTCGTGGTGGTGATCCTGGGATAGCAAGACAGTTTATCATTGCTTCTTTTATCGTTTGTTTTCGTCCGTAGCCGGACCCTGCCTTCTGAATGATGTATGAATAATTTGTGTGGACTTGTAAGATAGCTTGTGGCAAGTGTAAGCCAACTCATATACTCATCTCTTCCAACATGTATGCAATGTTTTACTGTACTTGCGAACGACGAGATGCGCTTCTAGCCCCGTCGTGGCCGCAAGCCTTAATAGGGATAGGACCGAATCTTGGGCGTGATAGAAGACCACCTTTAGTCAGGATAGGATGTACCTCTTGTCCCCTTTCAAATTTGGCCGTTGTGGGATCCCTTCCCGCCTGTTCGACGGGGGAAGAAGACCGTGGCCCCTATAAATAGATACAAGCTCCCATCATAGAGGAGAGGTCGGATCGGGTCAAGTTCATCATCACCCAGAGCCCTCGCGAGGTCACCCAACCATTGTACTAGTTCAAACACAGCCCCCTCGTGAGGCCAATCCAGCACAAAGAAGGAGTAGGGTTTTACACCGCAAGGTGGCCCGAACCTGGGTAAATCTCTGAGTCCATCTCCTTCCCCGCTCACACTTATTCGACGCAGTTAGGCCGTAGGGTGACAAGTTGGGACTCCGAGCCGGTTGAGATCTTCGCACACGCCCCAGTGTTCGAACCTTGTTGGGTTTTGCGGAGCCCCGATTCTGACATTTGGCGCGCCAGGTAGGGGCGTGTCGAAATCTTTCTCCGGTTCCACCCCATCTCAGCTCCGTCGCTCCCATGGCCGACGCCCTCCAGGTTCCTGTCAGGCGCCCGGCCGCTCGCGTCGCCCAGATGGCGCCCGTGGGACGTGGTGCCCCGTGCCGCTCCATCCCTCCGGCAGCCAACGCTGCCACCGGTCGAGCTGCTCAAGGGCCGCAGAACTTGTCGCTGTCTCCCCCCGGACAGCGTGGCGACCGCACTGCTTCCCCGACCACTGCTTCCGCCACGGCGTCGACCCCCCACGCTCGCCCTGGGCCGGCAAGCGCGCAGGCCGCGCTACTCAAAGTGCGTACAAGGCCTTGTGGTCGTCTCGTCGCGAGTGTTGCAGCCCCAGGGCCTCGCACGGTCGCTTGCATCCTCGGCGGATTGCAGGCACCTGCGTCCGGCCGCCATGTCAAGCAGCTCCTCCACCAGGCGGGCGCAGCTCAGCCGCGACCTGAGGCCCCGCGGGGTAGGACGAGGCCGGTGGCCGACATCACCTTCGACTCCAAGGACCACCCCAGGGCTACGGTTGCCACTGGCGCAATCCCCATGTTGTGCACCCCCACCATCAGCAACGTCGCGGTTACCAAGACACTCATTGATGGCGGCGCCGGCCTCAACGTCCTCTCTGTGGAGACCTTCGACATGCTGCAGGTGCCCTATGACCAGCTTGCGCCCACCAGGCCCTTCTCGGGGGTGGCCCAAGGCTCCACCGCCCCTTTAGGTTGGGTGCGCCTCCCGGTCACCTTCGACACTCGCTACAACTACCGCACCGAGATGATCGACTTCAACGTGGCCCACATCGGCCTCCCATACAACGCCATCCTGGGGTACCCGGCCCACGCCAAGTTCATGGCGGCGATGCACCCATGCTACAACGTCATCAAGATGCCTGGCAGCAGCGGCATCATCTCCATGGCCGGGGACACCAAGGATGCGGTTCAGGCCCTCAGACTCGCCTACAAAGCGGCGGCAGCCACATGCTCAGGCGCCGAGGGCGCCACCCAGGCCCCGGGGGCTGAGGCAGCCCTGCGCCTCGACGACGGGGGCAACACATCCGCTCCTGGGGCCGCAGCGGCCCTGAGACCTGGTGCCGAGGGAGCGGGGCGGGCTCTGGAGGCCGCGCCCGCGAAGAAGAAACAGTTGTTTTCTCAGGACCGAGCTGAGACGAAGCAGGTGTTTGTTAACGGCGGAATCTCAGGCCCCACCTTCACCATCGGCACCGGCCTTCCCCTGGAGCAGGAGAAGGTGTTGGTCGACTTCCTCTGCGCAAACAGGGACGTGTTCGCATGGGAGCCGACTGACCTGGTGGGCGTCCCGAGGGATGTGATCGAGCAACACCTGATGGTGTGCCCTCATGCATGCCCGGTAAAGCAGAAGGCGCGGCGACATGCGCAAGAAAAGCAAGCTTTCATCGTCCAAGAGGTCCGCAAGCTGGAGGAAGCCGGCGTTATTCGGCAAGTGCGGTACCCTGATTGGCTGGCCAACCTGGTGGTTGTCCCCAAGAAGGGTGGAAAGGAGCGCATGTGCATCGACTTCACGAGTCTCAACAAGGCTTGTCTGCGGGACCCCTTCCCGCTCCCGCGCATCGACCAGATCGTGGACTCCACCGCCGAGTGCGATCTGCTGTGCTTCTTGGATGCTTTCTCAGGTTACCATCAAATCAAGATGGTAGTGGAATACATCGAGAAGACGGCATTCCTATCCCCGTGCGGCGTGTATTGCTATACATGCATGCCCTTTGGGCTGCGGAACGTAGGCGCGACCTTCCAGCGGTTGATGCACATCGCCCTGGGGCAACAGCTCGAGAGGAATGCCGAGGCATAAGTCGACGACATCGTGGTAAAATCGCGGGAGGCGAGGACCTTGATCGAATACCTGGAAGAGACATTCGCCAGCCTACGTCGGGTGAACCTGAGGCTCAACCCGGAGAAGTGTGTCTTTGGGGTCCCATCCGACAAGCTGCTCAGTTTCCTGGTATCGCACCGAGGGATCGAGGTGAACCCAGAAAAGATCAAGGCAATTGAAAAGATGAGCCCGCCTCAGACCCTCAAGGAAATGCAGAAGCTGGCGTGCTGCGTGACCGCCTTGGGGCGTTTCATCTCAAGGCTCGATGAGCGAGCCCTCCCCTTCTTCAAGCTCATGAAGAGGAAGGGCCCTTTCGAGTGGACCCCAGAGGCTGAGGCGGCCTTCCAAGAACTCAAGCAGTACCTTACGAACCCTCCCGTCATGGTGGCACCGCGCGTTCGCGAGCCTTTGGTGCTCTACTTAGCAGCAACCCCCCACTCGGCCAGCGCAACGCTCGTGGAGATCCGGGAGGAGCGCGCCAGCGCATGCGCGAAGAAAGGTGGTTCGCAAGGGGCCGCACGGCAGTCGCCACCTCAGGATGGCGCGCCTGAGGCCCTTGTCGCCTCACCGACTCAAGAGGCACCAGAGTCATGCACGCCCCCTGAGGAGTAGGGCTGCACCGACGCTTCGCGCCTCGTCGAGCACCCGGTGTACTACATCAACACCGTGTTGCGGGATGCGCGCTCGCGTTACCCAATGCAGCAGAAGCTCCAGCTCGCGCTCCTCGTTGCCTCAAGGAACCTGTGCCATTACTTCCAAGGCCACCCCATCAAGGTCGTCTCTGCGAACCCGCTGGAGAAGGTGCTGCGCAACCCCAACGCTGCCGGAAGAGTGGCGGAGTGGAACATCGAGCTGCAGGCCTTCCACCTGGAGTTCAGCACAACCAGGGTCATCAAGGGCGTGACCCTCGCTGGCTTCGTGGCAGAATGGACGGATGCCCCCGACCGGGGGCTGGATGAGGGCCAGTCCCTCGCGCCCGGCGATGAGGCGCCTAACGGCTGGGTCATGCACTTCGACGGCGCCTTCTCCCGACAGGGTACGAGGGCGGGAGTCATACTCATCTCACCGACCCAGGACAAGCTCTACTACGCCATGCAGCTCTGCTTCCAGCATTGCGAGAAGGTCTCCAACAACATCGCGGAGTACGAGGGCCTGATCGCGGGCCTCAAGGTTGTCGTGGCCATGGGGGTCAAGCGCCTTACCGTCAAGGGCAACTCCCAGCTCCTCATAACCTTCTCCAACAAGGAGCACAAGCCGAAGGACAAGCACATGGGGGCATACTTGGAAGAGGTACGCAAAATTGAAAAGCGCTTCCAGGGCTTGGAATTGCAGCACGTCCCGCGCGGCGCGAACAAGGAGGCGGACGACATTGCCAAGCGGGTGTGGCACCGCGAGCCTCAGGAGCCTGGCGTCTTCGAGGAAAGGCTCTTCAAACCATCGGCGGCTCCACCGACCGCGGGCCAGGCGTCACCTCGGGAGGAACTGCCGCCAGCCCCGCTCTCACGCGCCCCGTCCTGCGGACCGGCCTCTGGAGCACGATTGCTCCTGGCGCTGGAACCCTAGGCCGGCGACTAGACAGAGGAGTTCAAGGTGTACCTGCTCGGCGGCGCCCTGCCGGAGAAGGAGGAGGACGCGGAACGCGTGGTTCGCCAGGCCACGGCCTACTGCCTGAGAGACCGCGAGTTGTACCACAGGTGCCCAAATGACGTCTCGCTGTGGTGCATATCTGAAGAGCAGGGGCGCGAACTGTTGGCCGATATCTATGGTGGCGACTGTGGGCACCATTCCTCGTCTCGCACCCTAGTGGGAAAGGCATTTCGCAGCGGCTTCTATTGGCCCACGGCACTCAACGACGCCACCGAGCTGGTCCGATCTTGCGAAGCCTGTCAGTTCCACGCCAAGCAGATTCATCAACCCGCGCAAGGTTTCCAGACCATCCCGCTCTCCTGGCCGTTCGCGGTCTGGGGGCTGGACATACTGGGCCCCTTCCCTCGGGCGGCCGGAGGCTACCGCTACCTCTACGTCGCCATTGACAATTTCACCAAGTGGGCGGAGGTGGAGCCCGTGCGCACCATCCCCGCCGGCTCAGCAGTCAAGTTCATCCGGGGCCTCATGAGGCTTCTTTGGTGTCCCCAACCGTACCATTACTGACAATGGCTCACAGTTCACAAGCAAACTATTTAAGGAATATTGTGCTAACCTTGGGACGCAGATATGTTACGCTTCGGTAGCACACCCACGGAGCAATGGCCAGGCCGAGCGCGCCAACGCGGAGGTCCTGAGGGGCCTCAAGGCGAGGAGCTTCTAGAAGAAACTCGAGGCCCGCGGCAGGGGTTGGCTCGATGAGCTTCGGTCCGTGCCGTGGTCCATCCGCACCACAGCGACCAAGCCCACCAGCGAAACCATATTCTCCCTCGTCTACGGGGCCAAGGCAGTCCTTCCGCATGAGGTCAAGCATCGCTTCCCGCGGATCTTGGCATTCGATGAGGAGCGTTAGGATGCCATGCAGGGAACAGACCTTGTGCTCGGGGAGGAGGCCCGCCGCCAGGCCTCGCTCCGTGCAGCGAGGTACCAACAAGTGCTGCGGCGATACCATTGCCGCAGCATCCGCTCCAGGACCCTCGAAGTCGGAGACCTCGTCCTGAGGCGGGTCCTCTCTAGGGAGGGCTTGCACAAGCTCTCGCCCATGTGGGAGGGCCCGTTCAGGGTCGCCCGCATCTCCAGGTCTGGCGCCGTGTGCCTGGAGACTCAGGATGGGGTACCCATCCAGAATGCATGGAACATCCATCATCTCCGCATGTTCTACCTGTGACACTCTCACGTAATAATGAGTGGGTTGTATACGTCCGGAGCCCCCCAAGGACGCGGAGGGGTTCCCACCCACGCCCAAGTGGAAGCCCCATGCTCCGCGCTGGCGGACGACATTGTCATTCAACGACTATGCCCATGCCCAGTGGATGCCCCATGCTCCACACTGGGGAAAGACGAAGACTAGACTAGGCGCTGGACGCGGCTGTTATTTGCTCTCTAGTATAACATAATTTGCCACCTTTTTGAATGAAGTTTGAAGTCTTCGCGTCTTATTCGGAAATGGGGTGGGAACCTTCTTCTTGCAGCATTTTCTTGTTCTGGGTACTTTCTAAAAGGGTTTGGTACCCGCCAGCCCTCCCTTGCGCGCCCCGCGAGCGGGGCCTGGGCACGGTATGTTGTGCAGGCTCCGGGCCGCGCACGCACCTTGCCAAAACTTTGGCGTCCTAATCCTCGCGTGACGCTCTGGAGGCGAGCTAGCGCACAACATCACCTCTGAACCCCGACCTCAGGAGCGCCCACCTCCTGGCCTCGTAGGGCGTCATGACTCGGCACACAAGCAGCGATCGACCCACGCAAGGGGGCTCGGGGGCTCTACGGCTAAAGAAAGAAGCTCCGGAGGGACGCGCCCCCGTGGCGCAGGAATCTACCGTGGGCGATTTAAGCTAAGTTATCCTAATCACAAGTTACCCTAATCGTGGCGGGCAGTGACATTCCAGTTTGTAGCGACATAAAAACCGGGATGCGATAAGAAAAATGTTAACATAAAGGTGGAAACGCCGCAGTTCATTACACCCCCGCGGGGCCCTCCATGGTTTTTCGTGCAGGAAATAAAAGCAAAGGACGGCCTCCCGAGGACCGCCACTCCTAAGGCCTGGCCCGGGCACCACTCGCGCTCAGTCAGAGTCCTCCTCCTCCTTGACGGTGGCGCGGCGGCATGGCGGCTCGACGGCCTCCGGGGCAGGGGCGCGGTGCCGCGGCAGCCTGCCGCCCTCCTTGGTCCGGGCCCGCCGGCGTGGCGGCTCGTCGTAATCGTCGTCGCTCGAGCTTCCCACGGAGGAGGCGTCGCTGCTGCTGCAGGTGTCGCGTCCGTCGCCAAGGGCAAGCTCACCCCCGAGGACGCCGCCACCGCGATGGTCATCGTCGGCGGAGAAGTGGTCGCTGTCGTTGCCGTCACCCTCCGGACAGCACCCCAAGCGCCTACCGTCTTCCCCGAAGACCTTGACGAAGAGCGTCGCCGTCCTGTCGTACCTGAAGTGGAGGGTACACCTCCCCTGCAGGTCGCGGGTACGGGAGAATGCTTGCCACCTGCAGGTTAGGAACACGTAGCCCGCGGGGGTGACCTCGACCTCCACCCATGAGGCTCGGCTGCAGCAACCGTCGGCCTGCAACCATAGGACGGCGGGCCCTCCGGCTGGCAGCGCCCCCGCGAAGAAGTGCGGGAGCTGCACCCAGGAGACGGCCGGCCTCTCCTCCCACACGACGAACTCCTGGACCACATCGGATGAGTGAGATTGCGAGCGGGGCGTCCGGGCATCAGCTGCATACCTTCCTCCTCGACCGCGAGCGCCAGGGCTACCGCTGCCGCCTACGTGGGTGGGAGTCCTCCCGCGGCTGCCGGAGGCGGCACCGGCCCGCGCCAGAGTGCACCCGCGTCCTCGAGGGGCCACCGCCGGCGTCGTGGTGTGCTTGCGGGGACGGCCACGACCCCTCTTGGGCGGTGGCGAGCCCGGTCCCTCCAGGCGGCCCTTTCCCTTCTCGGCAGCAGAAAACCTCCTCACTGGTGTCATGGTCATGGAAGCGGCGGACTGAGGTGAGGAGGCAAGAAGATGAAGATGGGCTAGGGGGGCTCCGCCCCCTCGCCCATTTATAGCTGATCGGAGGCCAACCGGTGCCTCTCCGCATGCCGGGCAATGATGACTCCACAGCACGCGCCGGCCCTTGTCCGTCGGGGCGGTTACCCCATGCCCCTTGCCTTCGTCTCGAAGCCGGGGTTGGCACGCCTCGGGCCCGGGGGCTACTGTCGGAGTTTTGGGATCGGGGGTACCCAGACATGCCTGCCTGCGGCCCAGCGCGTGGCCCACCACGAAGTCCCGGTACGGCCCTGCAACAAGCCCCCCAAGTCAAGGCCCTCGCGAGAGCCCCCGCCTCGCGAGGATGACAACGCCAAGACCTCCGGAGGAGTGGCACCCCTTCAGGCCGCCCCCTGAGGAGCGGAGATTCCTATGCAAGTACCTGGCCTCGTGAGGCCGGGGTGACATGGGTTCTGACGACCAAGACAGGCGGGCGCCAGTGGGCACAGAGGGAGGACAGTTTCCTCTTTGGTGCTAAGGATACAAGGACGTACGCGGGTTCCCAAGGAACCCCCCAAAGGTTTCCTTCCCGGTGCAAGAGGACCGAGACCACGAGCTCGGTGGGACGGATGTCATCGCCGAGCCCACCACTGCGTCACGCCCAGAAGCTTTGCAGGCGAAGACCACCTTTAGTCAGGATAGTATGTACCTCTTGTCCCCTTTCAAATTTGGCCATTGTGGGATCCCTTCCCGCCTGTTCGACGGGGGAAGAGGACCGTGGCCCCTATAAATAGGGACAAGCTCCCATCGTAGAGGAGAGGTCGGATCGGGTCAAGTTCATGATCACCAAGAGCCCTCGCGAGGCCACCCAACAACTGTACTAGTTCATACACAGCCCCCTCGTGAGGCCAATCCACCACAAAGCAGGAGTAGGGTTTTACACCGCAAGGTGGCCCGAACCTGGGTAAATCTCCGAGTCCATCTCCTTCCCCGCTCACACTTATTTGGCGCAGTTAGGCCGTAGGGTGACAAGTTGGGACTCCGAGCCGGTTGAGATCTTCACACACGCCCCAGTGTTCAAACCTTGTTGGGTTTTGCGGAGCCCCGATTCTAACTTTAGAAGCATCACAGGAACGGTTGTCTCCCTTGTACTTCCGGTGAGAGGCCACATTCGTGCCTCTCCGTGGTGCACGTCTTTCATAGATCACTTTCTCGGGGCACGGAAGTGGAGCTCACAGGGGAACACTCTGCTATTGGGCAGGGTCACATTCATGCCTCTGTGTGTTCGAGATTGTTCGGCTGACACGATTCAGTGTGTTGGCTATACAAGCACGATTCAGTGTGGATCAATGCCACATCCTTGTAGTCAAATTTTAATAGTGACTAGGCATAGACTTGTAGCCTCTGCATCCATGGTTTTAGAAGCATCACAGGAACGGTTGTCTCCCTTGTACTTCCGGTGAGAGACCACATTCGTGCCTCTCGGTGGTGCACGTGTTTCATCGATCACTTTCTAAGGGGCACGGATGTGGAGCTCGCAAGGGTTCGCACCGCAATTGGGCAGGGTCACGTTCGTGCCTCTTTGTCTTCAAGATTGTTCGGCTGACATGGTTTTGTGCGTTGGCTCTATAGGCACGGTTCAGTGTTGAGCAAAGCCACATCCTTGTAGTGAAATTTTAACAATGACTCGGCACGGAATTGTAGCCTCTGCATCCACGATTTTACAAGCATCACAAGAACGATTTTATCCCGTGTACTTCCGGTGAGAGACCACATCCGTGCCTCTCCATGGCGCACGTGTTTCATCGATCACTTTCTCGGGGGCACGGATGTGGAGCTCGCAAGGGCACGCCCCACTATTAGGCAGGGTCAAGTTCGTGCGTCTTTCTGTTCGAGTTTGTTCGGCAGACACGGTTCAGTGTATTGGCTCTACAGGCTCGATTCAATGTGGAGCAAAGCCATGTCCTTGTAGTGAAATTTTCACATTGATTGGACATAGACTTGCGGCCTCTGCGTTCACGATTTTACGAGCATCACAGGAACGGTCTTCTCCCTTGTACTTCCGGTAAGAGACCACATTCGTGCCTCTCTGTGGTGCACGTGTTTCATGGATCACTTTCTCAGGGGCACGGATGTGGAGCTCGTAGGGGCACGCCCCGCTATTGGGTAGGCACTACTAGGAGAAATCCTAGTAGTAGCGCTTGTTTTTCCCTTAGTAGTAGCGCTGGTGGCAGCGCTACTTCTAAGGCGCTACAGCTAAGTGTTTAGCAGTAGCGCTGAAAAACAAGCGCTACTGGTAAGTACTGTTAGCAGTAGCGCTGGTTTACAACAAGCGCTGCTGCTAAACCAGCGCTACTGCTACAACTTACCAGCCCTACTGGTAAACCAGCACTGCTAAGATTTAATTCCCCTCTACGTATTTGTGCATGCTCTATACGGTAGTTTCATCATATCATAATAAACATACATTATTCTCATCATATCATAAACATACAGGAGACTCGTCATACCACCAACATCATCATCCAACACAAATATCATCACATCTCGAAAATAGCGATACACAAGTCATGTCATGTCTCGAATAAATGCAACTGCATAGTCATGGCACACACACAAGTTTCATCATCTCTATCTAAACCATGATGTAGAAGAGAAGAGCGATCAGTATGAGCATGAGCGCGACTAAGTAGTACTTCTTGAGGCACCGGTTTCGCTCCCTCTCTTGCCGGAGCGTCCACCTCAAGTAACTATTTTCAGCTTCGGCTCTGCTATCGAACCCTCTGTGGCTAGCGCCCGGGTACCTGTCCACCTGGGCCTGAGCATCTGGCCAGTGGTCGTACACTCTTGGAACCCTCCCAATGAATACGGCGTAGCAGTCCTTCGCCATCTCCGATCTATGTACCTGCATCGTAAGTTGATGAATTCAACGATAATATGCAACATAATGTACTTGAGAAACACAAGAGGCATAGTTAGAAAAATACAAGCAACCTATAGTAAACATAAATAAGGAAGTTCCTCATACCCAAACTAATTAACTAGAGCGATCTACGCCAGTTCATAGAAAGACAGTAGTACTAATTAAACATACACATTGTCAACGTCAAACACTCCTCCATGTCGGCGCTCCAATCTTCATAGTTAGGGAGGAAGCACCCGAGCTTCGTGAAAGGCTTCAGGTCCAGACGTTGAGCGTTGAGCAGTGTTCAGACATCCTCCCGACTCATTGGCCCATGGTAGAACATCCCTGGTTTTTCGAGGACCTCCTTCATGATCACTTGGGCAAGTTCACACTGTATGTGATAAAACTCAGCTCGGATTCGATGATCCGGTGTCCTTCCTATGCTTGTGGCCCAGTTGACAATATCGGCATCGCTGGAATTAGCTGGCATGCGAAGGCATTGATTATCCCTTCTGTACTCGATCATGTGATGCGTGAGATAGAATCCATCAGCCTTACTATCGTTCGGTTGCTGGATGCAGCAGAAGTCGGTCTTATGGCCGAAAGTCGGCCCTCTATTCCTGTACTTTTTCACCTGGATATATCCACCACTAAGGCTGAAGGTTAAAATGGCACTATCGAGAACACTCTTTATGTGCGTGTAATCCCTCTTCTTGATGTTCTTCGCTGAGTCCAAGTACAAAGCATGGGAGTATTGTGGGTACAGACAGATGAGGACAGCGCCCCCCCTCCCCGCTGCGCAAAATAAGTACACCTCAAATTAGCCTCCATGCTTGCAAAGGAATGATTAAAACTTAAGAAAGGATATCCGCGGATGACTTACGTGGGATGATAAGGTAGGAGAATCGTTTCCTTGTCCTTATTAGCGACCATGAACTCGCCGATGTACTTGCTCGCATAGTCACGGTGCTCTTTGCAGACTGCCAAGAAGCTCTCGTGCATATAGTACGGGTCTGCGACGCAGATATATTTTATGTTCTCACGCCTGATGATGTAGTTATGATACAGTGCGTACATGCGGATGAACTGAAAATCCAGCTTGTTCATGTGGAACATGTCGTAGATGTAGTCAAATCGCAGGATGAACTTATCCGCGGGACATCTATCGACATATAACCTCCCACCCGGAACTTGAGCCACGTAAAGCGGGTATCCTGGTTTTTCTGAGATGAGAAGGCTTTTCTCTCTGGCCAGCACATCATCATGAAGTCTCCTTAGATCATTGTTCAGTATGTCCTCCAGCGCTTTCTGAGGTAGGATCGGGTGGCCGGCGACATGGAAACGCTCCGCACCTACGACAGGTATTCTATCTACCTTCTAGGGCTTTGGTGACCCACAAGTATAGGGGATCTATCGTAGTCCTTTTGATAAGTAAGAGTGTCGAACCCAACGAGGAGCAGAAGGAAATGACAAGCGGTTCTCAGTAAGGTATTCTCTGCAAGCACTGAAATTATCGGTAACAGATAGTTTTGTGATAACATAATTCGTAACGGATAGCAAGTAACAATGGTAACAAAGGTGCAGCAAGGTGGCCCAATCCTTTTTGTAGCAAAGGACAAGCCTGGACAAACTCTTATATAAAGCAAACCGCTCCCGAGGACACATGGGAATTTCTGTCAAGCTAGTTTTCATCATGCTCATATGATTCACGTTCGTTACTTTGATAATTTGATATGTGGGTGGACCGGTGCTTGGGTGCTGTCCTTACTTGGACAAGCCTCCCACTTATTATTAACCCCTCTCGCAAGCATCCGCAACTATGAAAGAAGAATTAAGATAAATCTAACCATAGCATGAAACATGTGGATCCAAATCAGCCCCTTACGAAGCAACGCATAAACTAGGGTTTAAGCTTCTGTCACTCTAGCAACCCATCATCTACTTATTACTTCCCAATGCCTTCCTCTAGGCCCAAATAATGGTGAAGTGTCATGTAGTCGACGTTCACATAACACCACTAGAGGAGAGACAACATACATCTCATCAAAATATCGAACGAATACCAAATTCACATGATTACTTATAACAAGACTTATCCCATGTCCTCAGGAACTAACGTAACTACTCACAAAGCATATTAATGTTCATAATTAGAGGAGTATTAATTATCATTAATGATCTGAACATATGATCTTCCATCAAGTAAACCAACTAGCATCAACTACAAGGAGTAATCAACACTACTAGCAACCCACACGTACCAATCTGAGGTTTTGAGACAAAGATCGGATACAAGAGATGAACTAGGGTTTGAGAGGAGATGGTGCTGGTGAAGATGTTGATGGAGATTGACCCCCTCTCGATGAGAGGATCCTTGGTGATGACGATGGCTTCGATTTCCCCCTCCGGGAGGGAAGTTTCCCCGGCATAACAGCTCTGCCAGAGCCCTAGATTGGTTCTATCCAAGTTCCGCCTCGAGACGGCGGCGCTTCGTCCCGAAAGCTCCCTTATCATTTTTTCCAGGTCAAAACCCTACATATAGCAGAAGATGGGCACCGGAGGCCTGCCAGGGGGCCCACAAGCCTACTGGGCGCGCCCAGGGGGGTAGGGCGCGCCCTCCTGGCTTGTCACCTCCTGGTGGGTCCCCTGATGTATTTCTTTCGCCCAATATTTTTTATATATTCCAAAATAATTCTCCGTAGATTTTCAGGACTTTTGGAGTTGTGCAGAATAGGTATCTCATATTTGCTCCTTTTCCAGTCCAGAATTCCAGCTGCTGGCATTCTCCCTCTTCATGTAAACCTTGTAAAATAAGAGAGAAAAGGTATAAGTATTTTACCATAATGTGTAATAACAGCCCATAATGCAATAAATATCAATATAAAAGCATGATGCAAAATGGACGTATCAGGCTTCAGAGGCGGCTGGCTGCTTGAAGCAGCTCTGGCGCCTTTAGAGCCTTTCCTCTCCGGTCTCCTCCTTTGCTTCTTGACGGGTGGCGGTAGTGAGCCGGCCGCCATAACTTCCCTAACCACCACCCCCAGTGTCGTCGGGCTAAGCAGTGGACGACCGTCGCGTTGTTCTTGCTGGGTAGAGGCGGCATCTGGAGGCGTCTCCTGCGAGGATCGCATGAAGAGAGACTTTTTGCAATCAGCCTTAGGACGTTCTGGCTCCGGCAAATCAGGCAGCATCAAATCATCATCTCCACGCTCATAGCCTGAGTCAGAGTAATGATCATCGTCATAGGCGGTATTGATATACTGGTTAGGGTCATCATCATCCTCCTCCATGACATCATCATCATTTGCTTCTTCGACGGGGGCGACATCATCTGGCACTAATGGAGGCTCTCCCTCGCGTCGTCCGCTATCACCCGCCACGACAGGTGCATGTAATTGGGTAGGTGGGGTGGTGTTCATACCTTGTTGAGGAGTTGTCGTTGGTGTGCTACCGGGCGCCTCGACACGAAGAAGAGTCTTCGTCCAAGGCAAGAACCAGCTCTTGCATGCGCCAATCCGTTTAGGGGTCTCGTCATCATCGACTTGTACCGGAGGAGGCAAATCCTCGAAACACGCTTTGACACTGGCCACGCGAACTTTGAATACGCTATGGGGCATCTGTTGGTTGTGTAACATGCGTTCCTTCGGCTTCACGATCGTTGCCTTTCCCACGTCCACCTTCTGGCCTTTGATGTCGTACAGTAGGGTGCACGGGGTTTCGTCGGCCTGCGAAGACATCTCTGCGACATCAAACATCCGAAAGGCAACTGAAACGGAAGACTATAGATATGCTGGTCAAGAGGGTATGACGCGTAATTACCATGAGGGTGTCGAGCTCAGCCAAAGACGAAGCCCCACCGAGCAGGCCAGAGACGGAGGACGGGCTGCTATGAACAGGAGCGGGACCAGGTACGGGAGCATGTGCGGTGGCGGGAGCAGGTGCTGGTGGTGCGATGTTCACCGAATTGCTCCCGGCGTAGCTGGGAAGGGGAAAGTCCACTGGCCCTTTATCTGGATTTTTCTTCGTGCATTCGAAAAATGCCAGAAGCAAGCTGGAAATGGAAGATGTGAAGTCAGCCGTGACGCCAGCTACCGCTGCACTGACCCTTGCATCGACTATCTGTTCCAACTCTGCTTTGGTCTCAACTTTGGACTTATTGACCGCAAGCGCGACCTTCTTGTCGATGGTCTGTTGAGTAAGCAACCGTCTCTGCCTTCTTTCCTCCGGCTTCTCGTGGTAGCACGTCTTCCATGAGGCGCCATCTCCGACGCCGTGCACACGTCCATACGATGGCGGTTTGTCCTCCGACCCCTTTTTCAGTATGTTCAGGGCCTGGTTGAAAGGGGTGTCCCACTTGGGCCTCACCGACGACTGAGAAGACACATCGCTTTCGGCTGCCTTTTGGTGATGCGCTTTCTGCAAAAGGAATGTGGATGGTTTACAAATGTGACAAAACTTGTTGTCGAATTGATTGGAAGCTAATATAAGGTGGTAATATAACAATTACCAGTAGTCTCATGAACTCCCTCGTGTTCGGGTCTGTGTAAAAGACTTTATTCACGGGATCCCACTTGTACCGGGCCCTGATCCAGTTATGCTCCTGCGGGTCGGTGAACTCCGTCAAGGGGTCTGGGATTCCGTGACTTTCACGTTCGGCGTCCTCCTTGGCCCATACGTGCCTCTTCCCCTCGTAACCACGGCTTCCGAGGCGGTGGGGAGGCGTGTTCCTGGCCTGGAGCGCCTTCATTTTCTCTGACTTTTTCTACACTTCTTCTTTAGCGCAAGTCTCCTTGAATTTTTCGAAGTCCTCTTCCGTTATTGTCGGATTGTCAGCATGAATCTTGGACCACGGTTCATTCTTCGCAATCACTTTTTTCACTCATACTTTCCAGGCGGACAAGTCGTTGGTGAACATCGTCATCGCCTTGCTATTTATCTTTGTCATGGGTTCGTCCTTCCACGGAAGTTCGCTTTCAGTCCGCCCGGGGAACAAGAACCTATTGTGCAACTTTGTTAGGAGCATGTGCTCCATATGTGGTATCTTCTTCAACTTTTCATCGTTGATGTTGGCGGTTTCCCTGAGGATGCATCCTAGTTGATTGCCATAGGACGCGCGCGCTTCCTCCGGCGTCATTGGCTCTAATTTCTTGGAGTGCATCGCCGTGACCACAATTTTTCCGATGCCGAGCTCGTTTGGTTTTCGTGCCCTCTTCGGCTTCGGTCCTTCACCGGTCTCGGGGGCGGTGTCGGTGCCGGCGGTGCCAGTGTCAGTGCCGGTGTTGGTTTCAGTGTCGGGGTTGTTGTTGCCACTATCACCCTGCACCTGCAACTGGTGTTCATCCAGGTAACTGAAATAATTGTTTGCTGCCTCAACGGGGTCTTCTTCGAGGCGACCAGAACCCCCGGCTTCCGCGTGGTCAGACATGTTTCCTACGATTATTTAAGTATGCTCGTTCAATTATTTGGTCGGAATGAAATAAATAATGAAAAGAAAAAAGGGGCCTATATTTGGTCAGAATGTTGATTTATTCCCCTTCCGACAAATCCCGGGCACTCCATATGCCTTAGCTAGTTTCTAGCACAAGTCATGCCAAAAATCACGGAAATTTGCGGCATGACCTTTGCTAAAAAGTGGACATATGGAGCGCCTGAAATTTGTCGGAACGGAAATGAATCAACATTCTAGCAAAACATAGGCCATTGGGAGCATATGACATCAATGACATAGGGTTCATATTGCAAAATGACCTCACTAAAAATTTGCAAAATATTAAACAAGTACACATAGGGTTCATATTGCAAAATGACCTCACTAAACATTTGCAAAATATAAAGAAAGTACACATAGGGTTCATATTGCAAAATGACCTCACTAAACATTTGCTACTGTTTTTTATTTATAGCTAAAAATTCTAGGAAGGGAGCTACTTTTTTTTATTTATAGCTATTTTACATACCTACAAAAATTGCCCTAGCTAATTTCCTAAAAAAATTGCCCTAGCTAATTTCCTTTTTCCTCTTCTCCTTCTCCTCCTCTCCTCTTTCTTGTTCTTCTTCTTCTCTTCTTCTTCTTCTTTTTCTTCTTCTTTTCCTTTTTCCTCTTATCCTTCTCCTCCCCTCTTTTCCTTCCTCTCCTCTTTCTTCTTCTTCTTCTTCTCTTCTTCTTCTCTTCTTTTTCTTCTTATTTTACTTTTTCCTCTTCTCCTTCTCCTCCCCTCTTTTCCTTCCTCTCCTCTTTCTTCTTCTTCTTCTTCTTCTTCTCTTCTTCTTCTCTTCTTTTTCTTCTTCTTTTCCTTTTTCCTCTTCTCCTTCTCCTCCTCTCCTCTTTCTTCTTCTTCTTCTCTTCTTCTTCTTCTTCTTCTTCTTCTTCTTCTTCTTCTTCTTCTTCTTCTTTTCCTTTTTCCTCTTCTCCTTCTCCTCCTCTCCTCTTTCTTCTTCTTCTTCTCCTCTTCTTCTTCTTCTTCTTCTTCTTCTTCTTCTTCTTTTTCTTCTTCTTTTCCTTTTTCCTCTTCTCCTACAGAAATTGCCATAGCTACTTTCCTAAAAAAAATCCTAAATGCTAAAAAAATCCTACATTCCTAAAAACACCTAGCTAGGGTTCATATGAAGGGGAGAAGAGAGGGAGAGGAAGAGGAGAGGGGGGCAGGGGAGAAGAGAAGGAGAGGGAGAGGAGAGGGGGCAGGGGAGAAGAGAGGGAGAGGGAGGGGAGGGCAGTGCAGGGGAGAGGAGGCGGCGGCGGGGGAGAGGAGGGCAGGGAGAGGGAGAGGAGAGGGAGGCATACGGTGCGGCGGCGGGCAGGGGAGATGGCGGCGGCGGCTTTGGCGGCGGCTCGGGTGGCGGCGGGCAGGGGAAACGGAGGCGGCGGCGACGGAGGTCAGGGCGCCGGCGACAGAGAGGATCGAGAGGGGTGTGGGGGGAGTTGGGAAAATTTGAGCCCGCGCGGGGGGTTATCTCAAACTAGCAGTAGCGCTAGATTACGGACTAGCGCTATAGCTAACTTAGCTATAGCGCTGGATTCTAACGAGCGCTACTGCTAATTTAGCACTTAGCAGTAGGGCTGGACTAGAAACCAGCACTATAGCTAAGTTAGCTATAGCGCTGGTCCGTAATCCAGTGCTACTGCTAACTTTTTATTATTTATTATTATTATTTTCCTTTTCTAGTTTTTAGTTTTCTTTTCCTTTTATTATTTTCCTTTCTTTTTTGTTTACCTTTCTTTTTCTTTTGTATTGCTTTCTCCCTTTTGTATTTTCCTTTTTTGTATACATCATTTGACCGATAACGGTTACTTAAGTGCGTACACAAAATAGATACATATATATAGATGATGGTTTCTCAGCTGCGTCGACGACGTTTCACATTGAGCTTCTTCCCTTTCTTGTTCGTTGACGTATAATTGAGCCCCTCTTTATAAATTTTCCGGCACCATGGAGTACGATCTTTCTTACATAATGTTGTCTTGATTCTTCTTTTCACGTATGCTTCATCGTCATCGTCATATTCCCTCATAGGGTTGCCGTATTGGTCATAGTCTTTCTCTTTGGCGACTCCATCCATTCCGATGATGCTCCTTTTGCCTCTTCTCATGACAACACGGCCGGGATTGGTCTGGTCGGTTATGAAGAAGCATTGTGTCACGTGCTTAGCGTGTACCCATGGCTCAGTTTTGGCGATGACGTTAACGTTCACGGTAGCGCTATTCGCGTCGGGTATACACATGGTAGTGAAATACTTGTTTTCTCTTACGACGGCCTTAGCCCATCTGACACGGAACATCGTCGCAGCGTGCAATTCAGCGTAGTCAAGCTCCCAGATCTCTTCGACCCTTCCGTAGAATCTTTCAGTTGTGCCGCTAGCGTCGGTCACGCATTCAATCGTCACCCCTGAGTTCTGGTACTCACTGTCCATGTATTTGGCCTCCGTGTAGAACGTGTACCCGTTGATATCGTATACCTGATAGGATGAGAGTTTGGGCGCGGGGCCATGTGCTAAGGCGTGTATGAGCAATCCGTCCGAACTGCCCTCTTCAGGGGGATTAGCAAGAATTTGCTCTTTGAACCAACGCAAGAAAGTGGCATTGTGCTCTATAGTAACTTCGTCATCCGTCTTGCGCATCCCCTGATCACGGTACTTCTTTGCGATGGTTTCTTTGTGCAGTGTCACATAATCATCTACCACATCTACGTGTTGTAGCACTACTAAGTTAGCCCTGTCAAAGTCGCCCCGTCGATCCGAGTAGTCCACGTGCAATTCCCTCTGGCCGTTGTTGTGACCTTCTCCTCCAAGCCTCCCATGGTGCTTATTGACGGGCAAACCAACAACAGGGTCTCCGCCGCCTATATAATTCTCGCAAAAGGAGATGCACTCTTGGGTTAGATAACCCTGGACGATGCTCCCATCGGGATGGGACATGTTACGAACGAATCCTTTGATGACCCCATTCATCCTCTCGAACGGCATCATGCTGTGAAGGAATGTCGGCCCGAGGTCGATGATGTCGTCCACGATGTGGACACACAGATGCACCATGACGTCAAAGAACGCGGGCGGGAAGTACATCTCAAGCTCACATAGTATGACAACGATCTCTTCCTGTAGCCTTCGGAGCTGATTCACACTGATGGACATTCGAGAGATAACGTCGAAGAAGTTGCAGAGACCAGTAAGCGTGTCACGGACGTGCTTCTCCATTATCCCTCTAATGGCAACCGGGAGTATTTGCGTCATCATCACGTGACAGTCATGAGACTTCATCCCGCTGAACCTTTTCTTCTTGGTGTCTACAAATCTTCTTATCTTCCCACAGTAACCGGAACTGACTTTGATTCCCGTAAGGCACTTGATGAATTGATCGATCTCCTTCGGACTTAAGGTGAAGCAAGAAGGGGGGCAATAATTCTCCTCCTTCTTCTTGACTTTTCTGCCCCCTGGCCCCGCCTCCGCCTCCATCTCCGTCTCCTCCGTCGACTTTTTACGGGGCATGTGGAGATCTCTCCTGATCTCCAAATCTTCCAAGTCTTCCCTTGCCTTCGGCCCATCCTTGGTCTTGTCTGGCATGTTCATCAGTGTGCCAAGCAAGCTCTCAAGGATATTCTTCGTGATATGAATTTGATCAAGGCAATGAGGCGTGCCATGATTGTGCCAGTACTCCAAGTCCCAGAAAACAGACCTCATTTTCCATACCTTCAGCAGCGGCTCCGGTGCCTTTTCCATCTTTCCCGGTGCCGGGCACTGTTCTCAGTTATTCAACAGCTTGTTGATTTAGGCGCCACTCCTCTTACGTGGAGGTCCTCGATGCTCAGCCAAACCATTGAATAGATCTCCATGTTTTCTCCACGGGTCATCCTTCTCGAGCCATCTACGATGCCCCATGTACATGATTTTCCCAGACCCGCCATCTTTCGTTGACGTAAGCTGCTGAGACGTTGTATCATCCATGCATCTCGTGCATCCACAGTATCCGTGGCACACCTGGCCTGAAGTGTACCGTAACCGAGATAGTCGTGCACCGTCGTCATCAGCGCGGCTCTCATATAGAAATAATCTCCTGTGCTGGCGTCCCATGTCTTGACCGGCGATTTCCATAACGTGTCTAACTCCTCTTTCAGAAGCCCCATATACAGGTTAATATTATTTCCTGGTTGTTTCGGCCCTTGAATCATCATGCTCATGTGTATGTACTTTGTCTTCATGCACAACCATGGGGGGGGTTGTAGATCCATACAAAGACGGGCCATGTGCTGTAATTGGTGCTCTGGTTTCCAAACGGATTCATGCCATCGGTACTCGCACCAAGCACGATGTTCCTTGCATCTTCTCCGAAAAATCGATATTCGGCGTTGAATGCTCTCCACTGGCTAGCATCTGCGAGGTGTCTCAGCTTCGGATCATCTCCATCGTCGGGTTTCTTCCTCTCTGCGTGCCAGCGCATGAGCTTTGCTTCCTTAGGATCTATGAAATACCGCTGCAGACGGGGAGTGATCGGAAAGTACCATACAACTTTCTGAGGAGCTTTCTTTCCTGCCTTCTTGTATCGAGAAGCATTGCACATTGGACAGCTGGTTTTTTCCGCGTACTCCCCCCCGATAAATGATGCAATCGTTGATGCATGCGTGGTATCTAATGTGCGGCAGATCAAGAGGGCAAATGATTTTCTTGGCCTCCTCGACACTAGTAGGACACAGGTTTCCCGTGGGAAGACATTTATTATGTAGATACTTCAAATGCTCATCGAGGCTTTTGTCTGTCCATTTGTTTTTGGCCTTCTTCTTTAGAAGTTCGAGCGTGAAACTCAAGCGGGTCACCTCGGGATCGTAACCGTCATACAATGGAGTCTTCGAGTCTACTTCAAGTTGCGCCAGCTTGGCCTCCTCTCTAGAAGTAGCTCTGTCGCTAGTCGTACTCTTGCGAAGGAGGTCTCGAACATGAGGGTCCTGCACGACTGAACTTAGTAGCGTTGAAGACTGCGGCGTGTCCATCGCCTCTTCTCCGCCATGTCCGGACTCTTCTTCACCGTGTCTGGAATCTTCTCCGCCGCCATGTCCGGACTCTTCTTCATCGTGTCTAGAATCTTCTCCACCGTCATGTCCGGACTATTGCCCGCCGCCATGTCCGGCGCCATCGTCTTCGTGTCGATCGGTCATCTCTTCGTCTAGCCCCATGTCATTATTCCCTGCCATGTAGACGTCCTCATCATCATCTTCACTTATCCACCGAGTATAGCCATCCATGAAACCATACATCAGCAGGTGCGCCTTCAAACTGCCATGCTCAAAAGGGTCCAAAATGAGTCCTTCTTTGCATCTTGTACACGGACATCCAATCCTAGTCCGATTATTTGCATACATGTCCATCACCGCGGATTGCAAGTATCGCTCCACCTTCCTTCCACGCACCTTCATGACTGCATGGTATAACAAGCAAAAGGGTTATAACAAACAAAATGCATGCATGCGTCAAAGTCATATAAAAATTTGGCATGACCTTGCATAAAAATAGGACATATCGAGTTTGCTCGAAATTCGCCAAAACGGAAATAAATCGACATTTTGGCAAAACATAAGCAACTCACGAGGCATGTCACTCACACAATATCCCTTCATATCGCAAACACACATATTCCCATTCTTGAAATGCACAACTTTTTACTCACCTATATCCCGAGAGAGGTTGTGCACGGTTAGATCATTAGGCCTTCGCGACCTATAGGGATCGAGAGTGGATGGCTAAATAGCTAGCTAGATCTAGTTGTTGGGAGGAGAGATGACTCTAGCTAACTAATGGAGAGGGAGAGAGATGATCTAGCTAGATCTATATGTATGGAAGGAGGGAGAGCCAAATAAATGTGGAAGATAGAGCTAGAAGAGGCCATTTATATGGAGGAGAATTATGGTGGAGGGGGGCATTAATGGGAAGAGAAGAGAGGTAGAAGGAAGAGAGAAGAAGGGCAATAATGGTGGAGAAGAAACTTAGAGAGGGGAGAGGGGAAGGAGGGGAGAGGGCAAAGGGGGGAGAAAGAAGGGGGAGAGAGGGGGGTGGGTGAAAAGGTGGCTCTGCCATGATTAGTAGTAGCGCTGCTTTCCACAGCGCACTACTGCTATGAGGCTTAGTAGTAGCGCTTTCTAGGAGCAGCGCTACTACTAAGTGGGGCCCCATAGCAGTAGCGGTTTCCTCACAGCAACCGCTACTGCTATGAGGCTTAGCAGTAGCGCTTTATTGTGGGCAGTGCTGCTACTACCAATAGTGTCGGTGGGCTCGTCGGGTCCAGCTTAGCAGTAGCGCTCTTTATGTTTCCGGCGCTATAGCTAAGTCTTTACTTGTAGCGCTGCCGAAATCCAGCGCTACTGGTAATTACCAGCAGCGCCTGTTACTTTCCAGCGCTACTAATAGTGTCCTGCCTATAAGGTTTCTCCTAGTAGTGAGGGTCACGTTCGTGCCTCTGTGTGTTCGAGATTGTTCGGATGACACTATTCAGTGTGTTGGCTCTACTGGCATGGTTCAGTGTGGAGCAAAGCCACGTCCTTGTAGTGAAATTTTAACAGTGACTGAGCATGGACTTGTAGCCTCTGCATCCACAATTTTACAAGCATCACATGAACGGTTTTCTCCCTTTTACTTCTGGTGAGAGACCACATTCGTGCCTCTCCATGGTGCACATGTTTCATCGATCACTTTCTCGGGGCCATGGATGTGGAGCTCGCAGGGGCACGCCCCGCTATTGGGCAGGGTCACGTGCGTGCCTCTGGGTGTTCGAGATTGATCGGCTGACACGGTTCAGTGTGTTGGCTCTACAAGCATGATTCAGTGTGGAGCAAAGCCATGTCCTAGTAGTGAAATTTTCAAAGTGACTGGGCATGGACTTTTGGCCTCTGTGTCCACGATTTTACAAGCATCACAAGAACAGTTTTCTTCCTTGTACTTCCGGTGAGAGATCACATTCGTGCCTCTCCGTGGTGCACGTGTTTCATCGATCACTTTCTCGGGGGCACAGATGTGGAGCCCGCAGAGGCACACCCCGCTATTGGGCAGGCTCACATTCGTGCCTCTGTGTTTTCGAGATTGTTCGGCTGACACGGTTCAGTGTGTTGGCTGTACACGCACGGTTCATTGTGGAGCAAAGACATGTCCTTGTGAAATTTTAACAGTGACTGGGCACGGACTTGTAGCCTCTGTGTCCATGGTTTTACAAGAATCACAGGAAAGGTTTTCTCCCTTGTACTTTCGGTAAGAGAGCACATTCTTGCCTCTCCATGGTGCACGTGTTTCATTAATCACTTTCTCGGGGGCGCGGATGATGAGCTCGCAGGGGTACGCCCCACGATTGGGCAGGGTCACGTTTTTGCCTCTGTGTGTTCGAGATTAGTCGGCTGCCACGGTTCAATGTGTTAGCTCTACAGGCAGGGTTCAGTGCGAAGCAAAGCCACGTCCTTGTAGTAAAATTGTCATAGTGACTCGGCACAGACTTGTAGCCTCTACGTCCACGATTTTACAAGCATCACAGGAACAATTTTCTCCGTTGTACTTCCGGTGAGAGACCACATGCATGCCTCTCCGTGGTGCACGTGTTTCATTGATCACTTTCCCGGGGCACGGATGTGGAGCCCGCAGGGGCACGCCCCACTATTGGGCAGGATCACGTTCGTGCATATGTGTGTTCGAGATTGTTCAGCTAACATGGTTCAGTGTGTTGGCTGTACAAGCATGGTTCAGTGTGGAGCAAAGCCACGTCCTTGTAGTGAAATTTTAACAATGACTGGGCACGGACTTGTAGCCTCTGTGTCTATGGTTTTACAAGCATCACAGGAACGATTTTCTCCCTTGTACTTCCGGTGAGAGACCACATTTGTGCCTCTCCGTGGTGCACGTGTTTCATCGATCACTTTCTCGGGGGCACGGATGTGGAGGTCGCAGGGGCACGCCCGGCTATTGGGCAGGGTCACGTTCGTGCCTCTGTGTGTTTGAGATTGTTCGGCTAACATGGTTCAGTGAGTTGGCTTTACAGTCACGGTTCATTGTGTAACAAAGCCACGTCTTTGTAGTGAAATTTTAACAGTGACTAGGCACAGACTTGTACCCTCTGCACATATGGTTTTACAAGCATCACAGGAACGGTTTCTCCCTTGTACTTCCGGTTAGAGACCACATTCGTTCCTCTTTGTTGTGCACGTGTTTCATCAATCACTTTCTCGGGGGCATGGATGTGGAGCTCGCAGGGGCACGCCCCGCTATTGGGCAGGGTCACGTTCATGCCTCTGTGTGTTCGAGATTGTTCGGCTGACACGGTTCAATGTGTTGGGTGTACAGGCACGGTTCAGTGTGGAGAAAAGCCGCGTCCTTGTAGTGAAATTTTATGAGTGACTAGGCACATACTTGTAGCCTCTGTGTCCACGGTTTTACAAGCACAAGATGCACACAGTCATACGACAGGACAAAGGCACGCTAGAATACAGACAAACTCTTGGTGAGACTAAAAGGAGAGCAGTGTTTTTGCAGGCGCGCAGATGTCGAGAAGTTTAATAGAGATTGTGAGAATTTGAGGCATCGTTTGTTGTGTGCCACCGATACGCTTCGGTTTCAAATTACTATGCTATAATTAATTGCAAATCTGTTCACACTGTTCATAAACGTCTTCCCAAGTTGCAGCTTATTAGTGTTATAAAAGGTACCTAATACTCGATAATCTCCGCACATTCCTCCCCATTTAGAATTCCTAACAAAAAAACTAGTCTCCCTTGTTCGTTGCTCCTTGTGTTTGCCATGGACCGTGGGAGCAGTTATGGGTTGAGAAATAACCAGGGAGCGCTCACCAGGAAGGCAGAAAGAGCTGAGAGGTCCCGTCGGGATGCGGAGGCGTCAAGGGCAGGCCAAGGCTCTCAGAAGCGGATTCATCTCAGAGGTATAGAGGCTGACCTGACTGGTCCCCTAGACGAAATCGGCGGTGAGCTAAATAAGCAGAAGGAGTTGATTGCCGGCTGGGTGAAGTTGCAGGAGGAGAGCATTGCGATGCTTAAGGAGGCCGTCGGCGTCATCTTGGAACTTCGTATGGAACACGACCGACTGATGGAGGACAGCTCCTCCTGGGCCGAGCTATTCAAGGATAGCAATGCCTTGGTGAATACGACCATTGCCATCAACGTCGAACTTATGGATGAGATGGCGAAGCTATGCATCGAGCAACAACGGCTGGTGGAGGATTCCGTTGCTGCTGCGAAGCAACATGTTAAGGACTTGAAAGAGATCATCCAATCTCGCTAGGAGAAATTTTGCTCCATGGACGCAATGAAGAAGATGGCGCAGGAGGGGCTAATGAAGATGAAGGTCGTGGATGCGATGGAGAAGGAGATTGAGGAACTTTGCGGCTAGCAACTCAACATGAATGTCGCTGGGAAGAACAAGTAGAGAGTAACGACCCCGGTCGATTTTCCCGGTCTTGCTTCATGTTTGCTCCTGTGTTTTCCGGGCATTGCCGTATGTATCCTTTTAAATTAGGGATAATTGGTTTTATGTCCCTAGTTGGGTCACACTCGGCTGGTTTACCCCTAGTTTCCAAAAACACGCATTCCAGCCCAAACCACTTTGCTCATCTTATGCTTTTGCCCTTTGACCGGTTGACCGTCATTTTGAAAAATTCATAACAAATTCATACTAACTCAGAAAAATGCAAATAATATGTGAAAATGTTCAGAAAAACATCACAAACATGTGCATGTCATTTGCATTCATAACAAAGTTGTTGGAAAGTCCCCATCGCCTATATGAGCTAAAACTGAAATGGGGACTTTCCAACACTTTTTTCATGAATACAAATGTCATGCGCATATAGGTGATGTTTTTCTAAACATTTTGATATTTTGTTAGCATTTTTCCGAGTTAGTATGAATTTGTTATGAATTTTTTTAAATGATGGTCAAACGGTCAAAGGGCAGAAGCATAAGAGCAGCAAAGTGGTTTGGGCATGAACGTGTGTTTTCGGAAACTAGGGGTAAACCAGCCGAGTGTGACCCAACTAGGGGCATAAAACCAATTAACCCTTTAAATTAATGTGATTTTGTAGGTAATTATTTGTAAGACCTGGGCTTCGTGTGGACGCCTATTTGTAAGACAATTATCCGTTGCATTGTGATCATATTATTTCTTTTTGTAGGTAAATGTAGATGAGTATCGGAGAAGCACGGTTGTTCGGCCTTGATATACTCTAGCGGCAATTAGGTGTCGCATTTGGAGGCACGATTCTGCATGTAGCAAAATACATGGTTGTGCCTTAGTTTTCAAAATGTTTATGCGACATGTTCATCCATATAGGCTTGGCTTTATTTAGAGAGGCATGGCCTTGAATGTATGAGATGCACGGTTGTATCGGAAGCAGATTCATGTTCGTGCCTCTCCGTCTTTTGAATTGTTTCTTTGTGTTAGGGTGTTTAAGCGTATAGAGGCATGGGTCTATGTTTATCAGAAGTCACGGTTTTTCCCATGTTCTTTGTGCGTCACGGTGGTGCTTCTGTATCTGTGTTCCAAATAGTTTTTGTCAACTCGTTCACTCGTAGTGGCTTGGACGTGATGGGATGATAGTGTGGGTGCTATGTTATACAGAGGCTTCATCGTGTTTCTGTTTTCACGTACAGTCGATAGGGCTTTGTCGTGAAGTCTTACAGTAGGCACGTGCTTTGCTTTTACAACCATATTTTGTAAAAAAATCGTGATACGTTTACTGAGTGAGGCATGAGCGTGATTCTGCGACATGCACGGTCACATATTATGAATAGGATCGACAGTGATGGAAGCCGAGGCATGGATGTGAAGGCGGATTCACCACGTTTTCGTGTTAAGCAGAGTCACGTTCGTGCCTCTGCGTAATAGGAAAATGTTTCCGTTGACTAGTTTACATTGAGAGGCATGGATGTGAAGCCAGCTGGGTCTCATTTTCCTGTTAAGCAGAGTCACATTCGAGGCTCTGTGTGTTCGAAATTCTTGCGGTAACACGTTTGATCGTGATGCCTCTAACATGCATGCTTCCGTGTTAAACAGAGCCATGTTCGTGCCTTTCCGTGTTGCAAAAATTTTCCGGTGACTCTTTCATTCATAGAGGCACATGCGTGAAGCCACGGGATCCACGATTTTACGAGCATCACAAGGAATGTTTTTTCGATTCACCGAGAGAATCACGGACGTGAAACTTCGAGCTACAACATTCGTGCCTATCCATGATGCATTTCACAATAGGTTTCAAGAGGCACATCACAAAGGAAGCTAGAGCACGGGTCTGTCTTCAGCAGAAGTGTGTTGTCCAACATAGCGACAGTGGTGCTTCTGAGTTTAATTGTAACCTGAAACTGTGCACAGAAATTTTGTAGTAGAGTCACGAGATGGTGTCGAAGCATCACTCATGTATGCAAAAAAGAACCAAAGTGAGAATCCATAATTCATCACATCCATTCATTTACCGTTTTGATTCACCACAATTAAATATACTAAAGTGACAAAAGTAATATACCATTTTGATTCTGAATTTACACTACCGTCGTGCTGGACATAATTATATATTTAGTATATACCACCACCTCCTGTTGGATAGGACTTAACACATAGTACACCTATGAAAAAATCTAGACACTACCAAAAAACTATTCAGGAAAGATCATTGATTATAAGCTGCAGTAACTTCATATCCTGTATCCTTGGCCAGTGCTTTTCAATCGTGATAAGGACTATTGAACAAACCCTTAGCTGAGATTGTTTCACAAAATCGGAAAATCCTGTCACTTCCATTCTTCCATCTATTTGCATTGAGTAAGTGGTCGCAATGTCGATTTCATCGTAGATCTGTACAAGACTGACGGCGCCTCTTGGTGGAAGTTATACAAGGTTGAGCTTCAGAGTTTTTACAACAGCAGATGGAATTCTCTGTAGATTGTTATGGCATTGAAAAAAGAAACTTTTAGCATGCACATAAAACAACTTAATTACTAACGAAAATCATAAGTAGGTCAAAACAAATAAAAAATCTCTTACAAGTCTACCATTCATGACATTTGTGATATTGAGATGGTGGACAAAGGGTATCGTTGGGAAGTCATCAGTGTCGAAGACAAAGTAAATAAGGTCTCCCATTTGTTGTTACGACCGTTCTAATCCTAGAGTATAGACTATTTTGCTGATGTATTCCTTCTCTGAAGCATTTAACTCATCTAGAGCTAAATAAAAAAATATTTTAAGCCAATTTGCTTGATGTAATAATGAGGTGAAAAAGTACATGATGTTATACTAAGAGAGTAACTTTGAATGCAGTTAATGAAGTTAAAGGCATAAGCAATAGTATTGCAAATGTTTTATTTAAAATCGCAAGTAGCTTTGAATAATTGTGTATAAAAATATTAAACAAAGGGATAAGAGCAGTAACAGTAGTGTAAAAAAGTTATACTGACAAAAGAAAAATGACAATGCAGACCAGAAGTTGTTGTGGGGCAGATGAAAAACATACCAACTGATGATTTTGGGTGTGGTCTGTGACCTCCTCGAGATTCACCGAGCCTCAAATCTATTTCAATCGACAGACTTTTCCTGTCTAAGTTCATGATGATCACATCTTGATGCCGAAGGTCATAGTCACTCACTAACTTTGTCCAACCATGTCCTTGAATTTTAGACCTGAGAGCTTGATCAGTGATGCTAACTTCATATGAGAGGTTTTCATTGGTGACAAGTGCAGGGTTTTTAATTTTTCCTTCTTCTTCGAGTGCTTTTTCCTTCCATTGATTTACTGAGGAAACCACATGTTGCCTACAATAGTGCGGTACGTACTGCAAAAAAGTTAAAATGCTTCAATGAGTAAGAAGGAATGCTCGAAAACCGTTTTGTATAATCAACAGATGCAGGGTTTTTTCTGAATCCTAAAAAATGCTTGAGGCAGTATTCGAGCATTTGCTAAACGATGTACTTTGAAAATTGCAATCATTGTGTTTATGTGCATGACGTGCCAAAACTTTTCTCCTTACTATGCATGTCTCGTAACACAGTGTCAGTTGAAGTGTTATTGTAGTGGGGAAAATGCATGTTTCCAATCCAGGGCAGTTGACATTCTTACAGGTATTGCAGCTCATAATTCTCCTGTAATATATAGCAAAGGTATAACAGGTTACATATGAAATATGATATGTATGAAATTATCAACACTAGCATATTTAAGTAAACAGGCGTTTACATGCAAAATCCTAAAAAGACATGCGATGCCTCAATTTATGACAATTCAGTTTGTGCAACAGTTATAATAGGAAAAAGGAATGGAATACCTTAAATCAGTGTTTAATTTATGACAATTCAGTTTTGACAATTTAAATTTGTTACCCAATCCAAAGATCTATCTCCAGCTAGTAATAGAAGGAGCATTACGAAATATATCTTCCCTGAAAACATATTTAAATAAAGATGCACGATATTAAACAGGTGCATTGTATTAGTCACATTTCTATCAAATACATCAGTTGTGGTTCTAGAGGCTCGGATCTTCTTTCTAATCCAAGCAGCTTCCTCAACAGATGATCCATCAGTGTTATCCACGGCCCTAGTCTACGCCGCCCCAACAGTCGGTCTCCACCACCGCGTCATTGGTCAACGATACAATGCAACGTCTCCTCCACTTTCCCCTTCAACCTCTGCCTAAGCCGTTGTTAGCCACACCGCTACTGGATTTCCTCTAACGTTCCCACCTTCATTGGTGAAGTTTATTTGTCACCTACATCTGGGACGTCGTACCTGGCTACCGGTCGCAGCGTTTTGCTGTGCTCCGACGAGGTTGTTGTTGTTGATATTCACGGCGTGCATAGCTTCTTCCTGGCACTTAGCAGATTTTTCTAAGATCACCACAAATTTTGAGTCAATTCTTAGCGTAATGGCATAGATCCATCGATTTAGGGGAGGAAGAAACAAATACCTTCAAGAGGGAACATATCATAGTGAAAAATTGATGTGGATATGGAGAGAAAACATATGAACCCTAGAGTGAGTTCGAGGACCAGGAGAGAGGACGGGGCGCGAGAGGAATAGAGAGAGTTGTACAGCAGGTGTGAGTCGGATATTGTTTTTGCAGGAAAGAGGGGGTTGTACTTGGGACCACCAAAACGAATGTTGAGGTTTTAGCTTTGCAAGTGGAGATTTAGTTGCCTTAGGGGAACGACTAAAGATACAACAGAGTGTCGATGCATTATGAAGAATCACAGTCATGCTTTTGTGCTTGGAAATATTCTGGTGACACGTTCACTTAAAGAGTCACGAATTTACAATGGAAGGAGGCACATCTGTGCCTATGTGTTGCAGATGTTTTAATTGATGCGTCCTTTTCTTAAATGTTGCCGTTGACGACAGGTTCTTTGTTGAGAGGCTCTGTTGACACTCTAGTTCAGGCACGAGACTACATGCATCAGAGACACGGTCTCCCATTTGTTTTCTTAAATGTTTCCACTGAGGACAGGTTTAGTGAGAGAGAGATAGAGAGAGAGAGAGAGAGGGAGGGGCCCGGACCTAACTCTCGGTAAGGCACGGTCGTGCATCTATGTAGGAAATGCTTCCAACGACGGCAAGTTCAGTGAGAGGAGGCATGGACTGCAGGGGCATGGTATCGTGTCTGTGTTCCAAACGTTTTCGCCTATGCATTCATTCTAGTTTCAGTGTCATAGGCATAGGGTGAAGCCACGAGAGATGTGGAGTAACGGACAAAATCATATTCCCCGGATGCAGAAGTGCGTCCAAGTGACATACATTACCAGTGAGGCATGGCTATTCTTTTACATGTATGTTCCTTTTGTAATCCAAATTAGATGTCAAGGCACTAATATAAGAGAACAAGAAACCAGTTTGATATTTTAGCATGCGTGAGCTGTTTTTATTTTGTTTTATGAAGATGTTCATGGTTGTACAAACACGTAAAGAACATTGTAAGAGAAAGCACAGTGTCGATGGGATAATTATTTCTGTTTCTAAACACAAGCTAATTGCCTGACAAGTTTTACACAAGACCGTTATGATTTACACAAGAATTAGAATATGACAATTGTATCTCTCCAGCCCTGTTTTCAGCAACACTCACAAATGAATGGATTTGTCAAATCCAGATATTCGACACGTGTATTAGGTAAATCTAGGTCCATATGCTAGCAACTTTTTGTTACTTAGAAGCTCTTTTCTGCATCTAAAGCACCTTTTGTTGCTGTTTGTAAAATTTAACAGTTAAATCTTTGTGCAAGTGGAACTTAAGCTTGATGGTTTGTAGAATGCTTGCATTCAGAATAAAGAATGTCAAAAACTCAATGTTTGCCTTTGTGACTTCATATTCTTGCAGTGTTATTGTCTTCAATTAAATCTCATGACTCTTGAGAAACACCTAGTGCTTTTGGCGCCATTCATTTGTTAAACCTGTTTGATCCCATCATGTTGCCTAGATGTGCATGAAGATAAAAGACAGTTAATGTCTGGAAAGCACCCAAAAATAAAACAAAAAAATATTGTCAAGGTATTCACTAGCTGTACAAACACAAAATAAATATACATAAAGAGCAACTAAACTGTTATTGCCTTACTGGTATGTATGTGAAAACCTATAGCATAACATGTATGGTATTATGGTATGGGTTTTCAATGTGTGTTAGATGATAACCTCGATAAATAGGTTCTGGATGCATCTGAAGCATCGCAGCAAGCCAACAACCTCATCCAGTTTAAAACATCTCTGTGAGATATATAAGGTCTTGACGGGATCCATCACCGTTGATATGTTGTCTATGGACAGGCCCTTCATTGATCATAGAAGATTATGTTATTAGGTTGAGGATACGAAAGTTGTGTCCTCAAACGAATGCAGCTCAATGTATTGTGGAATACCGGTACCTATATAACTATAGAACCAACGACGATCTTCAATTCATCAAATAAATCATAATTTTTTTCCAAGGTGTCCAGTCTAGGTGCAGAGTCAACAGTTATTTCCAACTGTATATCTACAGAATCGTCGAGCAGTCTTTGAAGTGAAGGGGCATCCTCAATGGTGAGCTTCCCTCTGTTAGAAAGAATGGCAATGTTGATAAGGTTAGGGGAGTTTATTCGCAGGCAGTGGAATTTCTTTTTGCAAACAAGCAGCAAGCACTGCAGGCAGGGCAACTGGAGTGGATCATGTTGCGTAGTGAGACCTCCGATATGTAAACTTCCACCAGTGAAAGTCTCCTAAGTAGTGGGAGGCGAAACATTTCTACCAGATTGTCTGCTAGTTTGCACAGGGAGGGGTAGAACCTAGAGAAGGACAGCGGCGCTGAGCGCATATATGAAGGGCATCAGTGTGGTTGGCTGACGGCTAGATAGAAGAATTTTGGGAACAGATAGTAGAACTCAAGCACGTGGATTTTGTCCAGTTTTGCGGATTGGAGCAACTCATCGATGGCACTGTGTTGGGACTGCAGGTAGCTGGTCGGGATGCAGAGGCAGTGAACGGGGCCCTCGTGGCTGCAGAGAATGGCTCTAGGGAGAATGATATCATCACCGCAGTCGATGTCGAGACGTCTGAATTGAGTACCGACGTGAGTGGTCTGGCCTACCTCCTTGTTGGGTAGAATGCAGATGATTTCGCACCAGATTGTTTCTGGGGTGTTAAAGACCCGAGTGATAGAGATATCATGGCAGTTGAGGTTCAGTGGAGTGGTGCGCCGGAGATTTCGTCACCGAGAGGCGACGGCTTGGGTGTGGATGCCATCCTTCAGGGGCAAACGGTAGATGATCCCGTGAAGGATGGCGTTCAGGAGGTCGCTGATGTGATCTGGAGATGATTCTTCTTCTTGTTCCTCAGATTCAATGGACAAGCACTCGCCCCACCTCTGCATGCTCCTGGGGAGCGGACACTCTCCCCACCTCTCCATGCAACTAGGGGGCGGACACTCTCCCCTCCTTGTCGGCAGATGTACACCTGACGTCGGTGGTGGCGCGAACCTCATCTTCTTGCTGCTGGAGGCATTCGACTCCATGTCCGTTGCCATGGCCGCGAGGCCTTCGCTGCATTTCGTGAGCGGTGGATCTGTGAAGAGGGTTAGGGTTTTACGATTCCGCCCTTTACTTCTCGAAGTACTGTATGTATACGTAAAACTAAAAAATTTAAGTGGGGAGGAGGTGAGTGCAAGGGCTCGTGAAAATCAAGGCACGGGCTTGACGGTGGATGAGGCATGATTGCAATGAAGCAGGGACACATCATCAACGGGCGAGGAGCATGGTTCTACATGGTTCTACATTAGTGAATGTGTCAGCGCGGATATGTTAGGTCAGTAGAAGCATGGTTTAACATTAAATAAAGTCATGGACGTGCCTGATTGTTCCAATTATTAGCGCTGATACGCTCAACCACATAGTAGCATGGTTTTACAGGTACCAGATCCACGGTCCTGCCTCGATATTGCAAATGTTTGCGCTGACACATTCGCTGTCAGAGGCACGTTTTTTGACAGGAATGTCCGTGATGTAAGATAGAAGCACAGATTTGTATTAGGAAGATGCACGTATGTGTATGCAACATATCCATGATGGTCCGTGTGCGAGAGGCACAGTTGGCAGGGAGACACGGAGCACGGTTTTAGACAAGAACGTACGTGATGTAAAACAGAAGCACACTTTTTATTAGGAAGATGCACGTATGTGTAAGCAGCATATCCATGAGGAGGGTGCGTGTGCTAGAGGCACGGGTGGCAGGGAGACACGGAGCACGGTTTTAGACAAGAACGTCCATGATGTAAAACAGACGCACAAATTTGTATTAGGAAGATGCACGTATGTGTACGTAGCATATCCATGGGGGTGCGTGTGTGAGAGGCACGGCTGGCAGGGAGACACGGAGCATGGTTTTACACTAAGCAGCAGAGCTACGGTTAGCATGCCTGATGGATGCACATACAGTTCTCTGGGCAGTATGAAACGCTTAGCTTTTGGCATTTTACTTGATCCAACAACAATTATAATTTGCTGCGGTGCCTACTTGACATCACAAAGTCAACCTAGTAATATCATACAAAACCACTGGAAAACGTTACCATAAATATTTCTGTTCAGAACCAGCTAAGAGATGACACAAAAGCACTCTATTGATCCTTCAAAACATTGAGAGCATCTAACTCGAGGCTGCTATCAGCATTCGCAGTTGAATGGATCCTTCAAACCCATACTATCAAAATGTTCGGCTTCGAAGTGACTGAAAGCATATGTTGCATGTTGACACCTTTTGGTAACTAGAAGTCGAGCATATTTAGAGGCCTTTTGTTCATCTGAAACATGCTTTCTTGGTGTTCCTCCTCATAGACAAATAAATTCCTAATCTTGATTGTTTGTAGCAACCTCGCATTCTGAATAAAGAATTGCACAAATCTTATTTTTGATTTGGTGGCGTCCAAGTCTACCAGCGTTATATTTTTCAAACGCATGTTATGGTCTTCAATAAAATGCATGTGCTTGCGAGACCACCGATTTGTTACACTTTTTACCGCCATACTTGTCTACATATGCATTAAGATCGAAAACATTCAATGTCTAAAAGAGGCCCAAAAGGCACTTGGATTGTCTACAAACAAACACTCGAGTGTAATTCAACGGTTACTTCTGGGATGTTGTGTGCTGCCTTCCTCGCCTCTATATACAAATTCTCCATTCATGGAAAGCATCGCAACAAGCTTATGACCCTGTCCAGATCAAGGAATTCCATGTCGATGGATAAGTCCTGATAGAATCCACAACCGTTGATAGGATTCCTACAGACAAGCTCTACATTGAGCACGTAGAACATAGCATAAATACATAAAAAGGGTCTGTTGTGGCACAAAATTATTGTGGAATCTCAGTACCTTTATAACTGTGGAGCCAAGAACGATCTTGAATTCTTCTTCCGTATCGAAAACAATGCCCAACTTATCTAGTTTAGGAGGAGAGAGAATAGTTATTTGCAAACGCGGATAATCACCGTGGAGCAACATTTTGAGTGAAGGGGCATGGTCAATGATGAGTTCGCCTCTTTTCCCGCAAGGAATGCATAAGGTTGTAAGGCTTGGTGAGTTTATTCGTAGAGAAATGTAGTCCTCAAAGGGTTCAAACAACAAACACTCCCGGGTAGGGCAGCAGTGGTGGATCAGGTAGATCAGTGAGATATTGGATATTTCAACTCTCACTACAGAAAGTATTCTGAGCAACGGGAATAGAAGCTTTTGTACCAGGTTGTCCTCTAGTTCGTAAAGGGCGAAGCTGGCGGTGCGGAGAGGCAGCGAGAAATTTAAGATGGACTTTGATGAAATGGGCGTAGATGCATGGCGTTCGGTTAACGTGATGTGATTTGTGTTGTTGTAGTAGTAGAACTCAAGGACTTGAAGTTTGCTGAATTCAGCCAATTCTAGCCAGGTGTCCACCATGCATGGTCGGTACAGGTAGAATGTCGGGATGCAGAGGCACTGGACGGGGCCCTTGTGGGAAGAGATAATTCCTCCAGGCAAGTTAAAATCATTTTCTAGAGATAGCCCACAACAGTCGAGATTGAGAGGGGCGTCTCGCCATAGGGGTCGCTAGTGAGTTGCGAGGACTTGGGTGCGAGCACCGTCTTTGGTGGGGAGACGGGAGACGATCTCACCTAGGATGGCGTCTGGGAGGCCGCTGATGATGTCCGGACCAGATTCCTCTTCTTGTTCCTCAAATCGAGGGGCATCGCCACTTCTCGCCCCTTCGACCACCACGGAAACCCCAGAGGAGGGCGTCGTCGGTGGCTCGAGCCTCGCCCTCTTGGTGCTAGGGGCAGCGGACTCCATCTCCATCTCCCTCTCTATCTCCATCTACATTTGCATCTCCATTTGTCGGGGTGTAGCACTACCTCCGAGCAGCGCTCTGTGCGGTGGATCTAGAAAGACGGTTAGGTATTCATTGCGCAGATAAAAAAACGTGGAAGGCTTAAGTGGGGAGGGGGGAGGGGAGGGGTCATGTGCACGGGTGTGTAGGAAGCAGATCCACGGGGGTGCGTGTGCGAAAGGGAAACATGAAGCATGGTTTTTGGCAGGAACATCCGTGATGTAAAACGGAAAGCACGGATTTATACTACGGAGATGCACGGGTGTGTAGGCAGCAGGTCCATGGGTGTGCACATGCGAGAGGGAAACACGAAGCATGGTTTTTGGCAAGAACGTCTGTGATGTAAAACGAAAAGCACTGATTTATACTAGGCAGATGCACGGGTCTGTAGGCAGCTGTTCCACGGATGTGCACGTGCGAAAGAGAAACACGAAGCAGAGTTTTTGGTAGGAACGTCCGTGGTGTAAAACGGAAAGCACGGATTTATACTAGGCAGATGCATGGGTCTGTAGGTAGCAGGTCCACGGGTGTGCACGTGCGAGAGGGAAACACGAAGCACGGTAATCCTTGGTAATCCTTGGCATCGCTGGCTTTTCAGTCAGTTATGCATCTCAGAAATACTAATTGCATTGGTGCATAGTTTCTTAGATGGGCGCTTGATGTTGTGGATTTTTTTATCTTTCCTTAAGCATCTATGCATTGTACTCCCTCCGTTCCTAAATATAAGTCTTTTTAGAGATTACACTACGGACTACATACGGGTGTATATAGACATACTTTAGATTGTAGATTCACTCATTTTGCTTCGTATGTAGTCCGCAGTGGATTGTTTAGAAAGACTTATATTTAGAAACGGAGGGAGTAGATGCTAGACTGAAGGTAGACGAATAGCAACTGCATCAACTCATTGATAGAGAAATCAAGACAAAAGAAATGATCGAACACACAAATGTATCTGTAACAAAATCTAAAAGATAATCGCACCCGAGCACCTCAGAATTCATAATTGCATAAGATTTAGTCAGACAAATATATATAGATAGCAAGCGTAGGCCTCAGTTAAATTGAGTACCTCAGGCATCTCAATGGCACTGTCCACTTTGAGATTTTTCTAGTACTGCCTAGAGCAGTTATCATACGTCTGTCCTCCAAGGCGTGTGAGGGGGAAGTCAACCTAGTAATATCATGCAAAACGACTTCAAATTGTTACCATAAAGATTTATGTTGATCCGTAGTCTGAACCAGCTAAGAGATGATACATAAGCACTCTATTGCTCCATAGAAAATTGAGAACATCTAACTCGTGGCTGCTTTCAGCATCCGCAGTTGAATGGATCCTTCAAACCCATACTATCAAAATGTCCGGCTCCGAAGTCACTGAAATTATATATTACAAGCGGACACCTTTTGGTAACTAGAAGCCGAGCACATTTAGAAGCCATTTTGTCCATCTCAAACTTGCTTTCTTGGTCTTCCCCCTCGGGTCCACATAAATTCCTAATCTTGATTGTCTCTAGTAGCCTTGCATTCGGAATAAAGAATTGCACAAATCTTATTTTTGATTTGGTGGCGTCCTAGTCTACCAGTGTTATATTTTTCAAATGCATGCTATGGTCTTCAAGAAAACGTTTGTGCTTGCGAGACCACCGATTTGTTACACTTTTTTACGGCCCATACTTGTCTGCATATATATTAAGATTGAAAAAATTTAGTGTCTAAAAAAGGACCAAAACACACTTAGATTGTCTACAAACAAACACTCAAGTGTAATTCAATGGTTAATTCTGGGATATTGTGTACTGGCTTTCTCACCTTTATATACAAAATCTCCAGGCATGGAAAGCATCACAACAAGCTTATGACCTTGTCCAGATCAAACTATTCCATGTCGATGGATAATGTCCTGACAGAATTCACCACCGTTGGTAGGCTTTTCGCAGACAAGCTCTTCATTGAGGACGTAGAACATGGCATCAATACGTAAAAAGGGTCTGATGTGGCACAAAATTATTGTGTTATTTCAGTACCTGAATCACTGTGGACGCAAGAACGATCTTGAATTCATCATGCCTATCGGAGATAGTTCCCAACATATCCATTTTAGGCACAGAGAGAATTGTTATTTGCAAACCCAAAGACATTGCACCCTGGAGCAACATTTTGAGTGAAGGGGCATGCTCAATGATGAGTTCGCCTCTTTTCTTGCCAAGAATACATAAAGTTGTAAGGCTTGGTGAGTTTATTCGTAGAGAAATGTAATCCTCAGAGGGTTCAATCAACAAACACTCCAAGGCAGGGCAGCAGGGTGGATCATGTAGATCAGTGAGATATTGGATATTTCAACTCTCACTACAGAAAGTCTTCTGAGCAATGGGAATCAAAGCAATTGCAATAGCTTGGCCTCTAGTCTGCAAAAGGCGAAGTTGGCGGTGTGGAGAGATGACGAGAAATTAAATATTGATTTTTGTGGAATGGGTTTATATGCAAAGCGTCCGGTCGGTGTGATGTGATTTGTGTTGTTGTTGTAGTAGAACTCAAGGAATTGAAGTTTGTTGAATTCAGTCGATTCTAGCCAGGCGTCCATTGTGCATGGTCAGTACAGGTAGAATGCCGGGATGTAGAGGCGCTGGACGGAGCCCTTGTGGGAAGAGATAATTGCTCCGGGCAAGTTAAAATAATTTTCGAGAGACAGCCCATCGCAGTCGAGATTGAGAGGGGCGTCGCGCCATAGGGGTCGCCAACAAGTTACGAGGACTTGGGTGCGAGCACCATCCTTGGTGGGGAGACGAGAGACGATCTCACCTAGGATGGCGTTCGGGAGGCCGTTGATGATGTCCGGACCAGATTTCTCTTCTTGTTCCTCGGATCGAGGGGCATCGCCGCTTCTTGCCCCTTCGACCACCACCGAAACCCCAGAGAAGGGCGTCATCGGTGGCTCGAGCCTCATCCTCTTGGTGCTAGGGGCCGCAGACTCCATCTCCATCTCCATATGCATATACATCTCCATTTGCTGGGGTGTGGTGTTGCCTCCGAGCAGCACTCTATGCGGTGGATCTGAAAAGACGGTTAGGTATTCACTGTGCAGATCCAAAAAAATCGGGGAAGGCTTAAGTGGGGAGGGGGAGGGCAGGGGTCACATGCACGGGTGTGTAGGCAGCAGATCCACGGGTGTGCGTGTGCGAGAGGGAAACACGAAACACGGTTTTTGGCAGGAAGGTCCGTGATGTAAAATAGAAAGCGCGGATTTATACTAGGGAGATGCACGGGTGTGTGGGCAGCAGGTCCACGGGTGTGCACGTGCGAGAGGGAAATACGAAGCACTGTTTTTGGCAGGAACGTCCGTGATGTAAAACGGAAAGTACATATTTAGACTAGGCGGATGCACGGGTCGATAGGCCGCAGGTCCACAGGTGTTCACGTGCGAGAGGGAAACACAAAGCATGGTTTTTTGTAGGAACATCCATGATGTAAAAAGGAAAGCTCAGATTTGTACTGGGTAGACGCACGGGTCTGTAGGCAGCAGGTCCACGGGTGTGCACGTGCTAGAGGGAAACACGAAGCACAGTTTTTGGCAGGAACTCCGTGATGTAAAACAAAAAAGCACAGATTTATACTAGGGAGACGCACGGGTTTGTAGGCAACAGGTCCACGAGTGTGCCTGTGCAAGAGCCACGGCTGGTACGGAAACACGAAGCATGGTTTTAAATGGAAATAGGAAACAGGAAGCTGGGTTGTAGGCAGGAACGTCCGTGATGTAAAAACACAAGCACGGATTTATATTAGGAAGATGCACGAATGTGTACGCAGCACATCCACTGGTTGCCCACGGTTGTAAAAAGATGCACCAGATGCACAGTTGTTTTACTGCAATGCCTAGCACCAGACTCTGGGTAGTATGAAACGCGTAGCTTTTGGCATTTTGCTTGATCCAACAACAACTAAAAAATTAATATCATACTAGCCGGAGGCACGGTAGATCAAATTATTTTCCGTGATATGTTCACTGAGAGAGTCACGGGCGTGACACCTGCAGAGGCATGAAATTACATCCAGTAGTGGCACTGGGAGGAAAATTTGGGGTGGAAAGTTTCTGAAAAAATAAATACGCGTGTGGGGACCCCGACTCATAAGTCATGATCACCGAATGTACATGCACAGTAATCCCAGAGATCAATGCTCACTGAACACACAAAAGATGAATAACAAGAGTCTTACATCCATTACGTACTGTTTTACTCAAATATGGCCTTTATGGCCAAGTCTTCATAATCTCACAGCGGAAATCTTCAACGATAGCGTGAACCCTTGCCATCTGCCTTAACCCTACAGGCATTCTGACTGGGAAGCGTCCTAGCTCGCATGTTCGTCACCAAGGTAATCTTCACCATAACCTGGTCTTTCATGCCTGGCCAACAAAATAACCAGTGGCAAGCCAATGAGTACTTTGAATGTAGTCACAAGCAACCCATGTTTTGGAACAAGGGATAACAAAACATGATTCATCACTAAGTAGGTAGGTTGTGGAAAGCTAATTTTGAGTGCAATGACATGATTAAATAACTTGAAGTAGCATGCATCAACATTTTGTAGATATCCATATGAACAGGTTACAAATATCAATATAAACAGGGGTTGAACATCTTATGTTCAATCATCATGCCAAGTCGTCTGACTTGGCTCAATTATCCTCTGAACACCTCATGTTCAGTCATCATGCCAAGTAATCCTACTTAGCTCAAGTACCAGCCTTTTCATCTCACACACGCACACATCAAGTTTTGTTGAAACATCGAACGTAGCCAAAGAGAGGTCATCCAACTGTCCTTGACCGTGGACACGGCTATTCGAATAGTTTTACACTCTGCAGAGGTTGCACACTTTACCCACAAGACTCGGGAAACTTCCATGTCAAGCCACGACTCGCAGTATTGTTCATACCCGAGGTAAGTACCCGAACAATGCCTTTCCCCTGGCGACACTAAACAAAGAGTCCACTCAATTGGTACCCAGCCCTCATGATGTACATCATACGAGCCTCGCTCCAGATCGTACCATCCATGAAGGGACCAACGGTGTGCCCGGTGTCCGTGAAAACAGCCCATGATTGTCCTTTCCGGCACGACCCCGTATCGAGAGTGACCACGTCACTCCCGCCACTAGTAATGCGGGCTCTCTGCTAGCACCAACCAAAGTAATCAACAAAGCCCCTTCCCATATAGGGGTAGAGTGGTTGTACATGTAAGGTTGGCATAACGGTCGCAACTTACACCAATCCGTTTTCGAAAACACACACACTCAGCTACTCCGGTACACCACTTCTTTGTCAAGTGGTTACCTAGCTCATCATCATCTCCCTCGGGCATTACTGGAACCCGACGGGGTTTTCCAAAAGTCTTTGAAAACACTTTTGTTTCCATCACCATGCATAACCCCGTCCCACTTGCGTAGCAACTACTAGCAACCTAACTACTTCCCACCCGCATAACCCTCATAAAGAGGTGGGTCATGCACGATGCAAGTATCAATGGTAAAAGTATCGGAGGCAACCCACCGAAGTGGTCACCACATCATCTTGATCAATATAACAAGATGAAAGTGCTATATGCCATGCAATAAATTGGTTTCGTAGTCATGGTCAAAGAGCTGCTTGCCTTGCTCAGCAAAGACTTCGAGGTCTTCACACGCTTCTTGTCCGACTCCGAGCACTCCGTCTACTTCGTCAACTACCGTCGGAAACAACCATAATAAGCAACACAACAAGCAGAGAAATAAAAGTGTCTTATAAATAGGAACTTTATTTTTATAGGACATCTCTGGTAATAAGAAATTTCCTAAAGTTGCTCTACTGGAGTTGGATCAATGAGGCTTTTTAAATGGTGGAAATGGAGGAAATGATGATCCTATAAGGAGTTTACAGAAAATATTTTTATAAAAGTGAGTGGACGCACCCAACAAATAGGGCATGATTTTAGAAGCTTTTAGGAAGTGGTTTCAATGGATTTGGAGTTGAGATGAATTTCCTATGATTTTCCTAATATGAAATGAAGGGAAAATGGGCCATTTATTTGGTCTAGAAGAATATAGAATAGGAAAAATGTTGACCATAGCTAGCAAGATTTTAGGAGTTTCTGGAAATTTGCATCACTCTATTTGGACTTGATTTGAATCCTCCAGGGATTTTACTAGGTTGCTCCCAAAAGTTCAAATTTGAATAGGGCAAAAACTTGTTGAGGAAAATATGGAAGTTTCACCAAATGATTGGTGGCATTTTTAGGAGACTGTAGAAATATGAATCATCAAATTTGGAGTTTCCTAGAATTTGTTGTGAATTAATTCATCTCCCTGGAAAAAAAAATGGCAAGGAGTCTCACCGAGTGGGCCAAAATGACGCTCCTTGGCGTGGGATAGACACTGGGCCGGCCCAGTGGCTCGGCTCCGCACGCACTGGGGCGACGTCGGAAACGTATTCCACGGAGTACGTTTCCACCGTGGGGAGACGGTTTCGGCCTGAAGCCGCTTTCTCTAAACGCTGGGCCCAGCCTTATGCCGCTGACAGGGTGGCCCCTCTGGTCCCCCCCTCTCTCTGTCTTGTCCCCTTCTCATACCTCCCGACAGGAGGCAGAGGGGGCCGCCGGCCGCCGCGGGTCCGGCCACTTCGCCGCGCCATATGCCGAACCGGAGGCCTGGGCGGATGCCCCGTCTCCCTCCGTGCTCCGGGGTGGCACCGCTGGCCACAGGGATGGCCGGGCGCGAGCAGTTCATCGGGAAGGCGGACGGCGACGTCGGATGCCACTGGAGGGCATGGCACGGCGGCGGGGAACGAGGTTTGGGGGCAGGGGAAGATGGCACCGCCGCAGTGGTCCTACTAGAGGAAGGATCAGAGGCTTGGGAGCACCGGCTTGCTCAATTTCGAGCGGAGCCGAACGGCAACGATGCCGGCCATGGCGAAGGAAGAGGGCGTGGGGGAGAGCTGTGGGTGTTCCTGGAGGTCCACGGGGGTGAGAGAGGTGGACTTTGGGCGCTCAGGGGGAGGTTTATCCAGGGGGCAACAGAGGGGGAGCTCGGGCGCGCCTTAGATGCTCTCGGCGTGGGGGAGCACGCGTGTCAGAGCCGTCTTGGAGGCTTGCGAGCGTCGGGGAGTGGCGTGGGAGGTCGAGGGTGGATGCCTGGCGCGTGTGGACATCCTGCCGCAGCCGTGTGCGATCTACAGGACAATCACAAGTGGCATAGCGCCATTTCTGCATGTCAGCTGCGTGGTCACCACATCAATGCTTGTCCATGATGACTTCTTGGTCGGCGAAAGGTGTTTAACGTGTGAGGCACGCATACAGCAGAGCACTGGCAAGGTTTCAAGATAAATGGAGCTGGCTGGGTTAGGTTTCTATGGCAGGTAAGTTTATAGCAGCAAACCGGGGAGCTATCTCAAGGGCTTTTACTGTGGGGTATGAGAGGTAAAAGGTTGTCTGGTGGTTTTGGGCATGGAAGGAGAAGGCTCACACCAAATCTCAACTCAGGGAGATCAATGTAAAAGGTACTTGTAGTTCAAGGCTACAATTTCTGCCAAAATCTAGTTTTTGATGAGCTGCTCATATTTTCCATATGAGCCTGCCATATTTGGTTTTGTATTGATGCATTAGCATTCAAATGAAGTTTTCGTAGAGTTTGGGCGCATTTGTGTGTACAGAATAATGGGAGAGGGGAAGGAGGGGTGTTGCCATGGTAAAAAGGAAGGGAGAGTGAGGGAGTTACCCCCCCCCCCCCAATGATTGAGAAGAGGCCATGGCAAGATTACTGGAGGTATAAGGGGGTTAGAATATGTTGTGGTAAAAAGTTGGAGACAAGGAGAATCATTTTGGGTCAACTATGCTTGCCCACAAGCTTTTGGCTGAAGGTGTTTGATGCTGTCGTAGGGCATCTAGGGGTATCCAATGGCCCTGAAATTTACCAGGGGTAAATGGTAAGTCCATTTGGTCCTGATCACAAGTTTTGAGATTATTTGAAGGAAGTTGACAATGTAAACTTTGTAATTCCTAGAAATCAACAGAATCAGGTTTCTGTAGATCTAGGCATGCAAAACTATTCTCCTTAATGCACCACTTGGTGTGGTTTCATTATTTGGTGATTAGAGCATGCCCACAAAGTTTGAGATCAAGAGGAGACAGTTGCCAATGTAGAGTTGGTTAAATTTGGTTCTGGACAGGAGTGGTTTTGGGATATTTTGGTGAATCAAAACAATTAGGATTGATATGTAACTTTGCAAGGTCATCACATAAATCATGTGTGACTTGCTAGAATTTTCCTGGAATTATTTGAGAATATTTCTTATAGAAATATTTCAAATACTTGAAATAGGCAGAAAGGGTTTTGGAGTGTTTTCTCCAATATTTTGAACATGACCATGTGTTCAAACTCATATATATGGAAAATATATGTCCACTGAGTTTCCATAAATTTTCTTAAATATTTTGAAAGCATAAAAATATTTTCCCTATAAAAGACCATTTCTGGCCTTATGAAAAAGCCTTTAAATAAAATATGAAAATAGTCTTTAAAAATAATATTTAGTGGTTTTGGGAAGTCTTATATATAATAGGTTCCAAATAAACTCTTTGGGGTAAAATATTCCACCCACTTTGAGGTCTAGTAGTACAAACCAGAATTCAGGGGTTTTATAAAGCCTAATTTGAATAAATGTTTTTTGGCAAAAACAATATTTGTTAAAAATAGTTTTAGGTCCTATACACATGGCATGATCATTGGGCAAAGATTTGGAACAAGGAGATGAGTTTTGAAAGTAGATGGAATTTTATGAATTAGAGCACAAGCAAGCAAACAATCAATCAACAATCAAGTCAATCATCACAAGCTCACAAAAAGTATTAATTGGTCCTAATTTTTGAGTCATGTTAACTTAGTCATGAGGCAAAACACAGGGTGTGACAGACCTACCCCCCTTAAAAGAATCTCGTCCCCGAGATTCCTAGGCTAGGCATAGAAAAGGTGCGGGAATTCAAAGGTGAGGTAGTCTTCACGTTCCCATGTGGCTTCTTCTTCAGTGTGATTACTTCATTAGATCTTGAAGTGCTTGATGATATAGCTTCGAGCGTATCATTGGCTTCGTCTAAGGGTGAACGGGGTTCTTGCGGTAAGCTGGGTCTGGCTAGTAGTTAAGGGCTTGATGAACGGGGTCTGAGCAAGGGTCTGGCTTGCATGTGTATTCTAAAGTCGGAATACGGGGCAAAGCAGTGTGTCTACATGCTGGTCCTAGGGTTTCTAACATTGGTTAGTGAAATCTAGATGTCTCGCGTTAGAATAAAATGGGGTCAAGGTTTTGTGTAGCTTCCCGTCGACGGAAAAGTCCTTATCTTCCTTAAAGCAGATGATCTTCAGTCGTAGGTGGTCTTCATCTTTCAGAGTGTTGATGCGCATCATCGTAGGCTTCTCGTCGAGAACTTTTGTTTGAATAAGTTGCCCAGGTATGTTCTTCATTCATCTTCGGCCATTTGTCTTCGTTGTGTCGGACGCACGTTTTTCTGGCGGGTCTTCGGGAGCTTGGTCTACTTGTCTCTCCATAGCCATTTGTGGAAAGGTTTGAGATTCGGACAAGTGGGGAGAACTATCCTTGGCGGTGGTTTACCATGATCCAGTCAGGGTTTACGCCCTTGATTGGACCAAAAATGGGCCAGTAACGAGGTCATGACAGTCGTTCCACTCCGTTCCAGATATCTGGAGAGGGTAGGGATGTCATGTTCATCGTTCACCGTCAAAGTGGTGGAGTGAGGGTGCCATCAACTTCTCAGTTCCATCCTAGTCAGGAACTGATAGGTGACTACTTAAAATAAGGGGATCCTTAATCCTCTTGATGTCCAAGGGCTTCATCGTGCTTGAGCGTCGGTGCTTCTTGATATAGTCTAGTTGATGTAGCCGGCTGAGGAGTGGTGGTTGACTTCTTTTGCTTCTTCTTCTTCGTCATCGTGACTTCACAACCGTAGTGGTCCTTCATCTTCCTTGGGCAGGAATGTCTTCTTCTATAGGGAGGGTGCTTCAAGGAGTCCAATTTATTTAAGGTATAACCGTATACTGACGAGGCATGACAGTTGATCTTTCTGGGGTTTATCCAAATAGGACTAAGGTGTTCCTTCCTCTCATCGGGTAAATAGGTATGTCATCCATGAAGACAACAACATATTTCCCCAGGTATCCCACAGACACATAGTTCGTGAAATACGTGAGAGGAGCGGCATCTGTTCTGGATGGTCACTAGTCCAGGGTTGTGTGGTTCGTCGTAATCTAGTACTTTGTGCCCACCTTCCTGAGGGACAGGATTGGTGGTGGTCGACGTGGAGTATCAACCATAGTCTTTTGACTTAGAGCAAGAGCCTATGGTCTTATCCGACCATGGCATGGTTCGGTAAAGCTTCGAGGTTTCAAGGAGCTTAGGATGTGAGTGAACGTCTATCATTTTATCCTCAAGCACAGTTTCTTCGATGCCAATAGCACTACCTATTACTCCAAACAAAGTCATCCCACATCATCGAAGGTATCATATCATGTAAGTCAACTCCAACATCACTCATGCTCTTCAACTCCAAGGATTTGAGAGAAGGACTAAACCAAAATCTCATATGTTATTCTATAGCTAACTCAAATATATCCCTATGTAAAAATCCTCGGGAAGCATACAAGCTGCTAAGCTTGGTTGTGACACTGCAAATCCAAGTGTTCAGCTAATATATCCAAGGCCTAGGGTGTTTCATCTCTATGCTAAGGAAACACGTAATATACCAATCCAAGATCTTGTTTCCTTCCTAATGAATCCAGTTTAATCGATCCACGAATAACATTCAATACCACTTGATCCATTACTGCTACATAATCAATTACCAGTGATGTTCCATATATGTCCTATAGTTTTTATAGTTCCCACATCCTCGAAAGGAATATCTCATCATAGTATATCCACTAATTCCCTTCATGACGACCTAGTAAACTCCAATGTCAGGTGCATATAGATCCTTGAATCAATCCAGACAACAATCAAGTATTCCTAGTTTATCTTCCACCGAGAAACATGGTATTATGATTGAGATCAACGGACGAAATCCAAATTACTCCGAACCATGTAGACTTACTCAACACCAACCACTCTATTAGGATCACCTATTTAGATCCAAATCTCATGTCCAACGAGAATTCCTACTGGTTCTTCCGAGTCATTAATCCACATCTATTACCTGACAAGGTCAAACTATCATATCACCAAGGATTTCAACTTGTGATCCCAATCGTCCTACCAAAGCCAATTTACTCAAGGGAGAAGTAAGTTATGCAACTCTATCAACTTGATCCATCAATCTCCCGATCGTCAGGAAAATCTCGCAATCTACCAAAGGGTCTCAACCACTTCCTCAAGATATCTATTCTGCCTCGCCAAATCATTAGTCTACTAATCATTTATCCTCAAGATGATCTACCCCATGAAATCATTAGATCAAGTGCTAGCCTAAGGATGAAAGGTGTTTGTTAACTATAATCACTAGTCCCATAATGAACCCAGTGCTAAGCAGGGGGTTATTGAAGCTCAACCGTTGCCCATGGCAAATCTGCATATTAAACACGTGATCAGAGGTTTGAGCTGGGGGAGCTTGTGAGGCCTAGGTTGGTCTACGGAGGGGTTTCCAATCTTGAGGGAAAAGCATAACTCTACGGGGTTGCATCTGGTTGAGTACGTCGTAGTCATAGTCTTCAATGCTAGTTGTCCGTCGAGGTGGATCCTTGGTGCATCTTGTCTTGCTGGTTTTCAGTTGACGAGAAAGGTGAGAGTGGAAAGTAGCATAGAGAGGAGTGCCTAAGGGGGTGGTATAGTGCTAGCGCAATCAAACAAGTGCTGAAAAGGCCAAACGCAATCAGTAAGATGGGGTAGGTGATACAGTCGCGTACTTGTTGCCTACGGCGAAAGTGCGACTTCCACCCAAATACAAACAGACAAAACAAGCAACACACAACATGGTTCCATTCGAACCATCACACGGACTCGACTTCTCATGGGGAATACACGACTCATCCTACCATAGGGGTTCTCGGACTCAGTAGTCGTGCTTGCTTCGTGTCTTGGAGAGGAGTCCGCTCAACCTTCTGGGTCTTCTTCAGGTGTCGCTATGTCTCTAGTTGTTGTTCGACGAAACGATCCTGGTTGTGCCCGAAGAGTCCTTAACGACTTTGGGTCTGGTGAGTTGACGATGAAGGTGATTCCTCATGGCTGTCGTTATCATGGTCTTCTGGTGTCTTCGTAATCGCGCCAATGCCTTCTTGTCTTCTGAGACATCAAGGGTTCCAGGTAGGCAATCCTTTATGCAATGACATTAACAAGGCATGGTAGAGCTCCAACTTGTCGGTCATGTTGATGATAACATCGACACCGAGAGCGGGGAATGAAGAGAACCATTTTTCCTGCTCACTATGGTGAGGCGGACCAAATGGCGAGGTTCTCATCCACCGGTGGTTGCCGACACAACAACGGTGATGACGAGGTTCCTCTATTAGCGATGCATATCATGACCTTGCATATCTTTAGCCCTGATCATCGTAGGCCAACGTTGCATCATCCTGGGGCAATGTCGAGGGTGTCACAAGGCTTGTGTTCAAGAGATGTGGGCAGAAGTCCGTCAAGGTAGCTTCCTTCCAGGTTATCCACGAGGATTTCAAGGAATCCAGTGGTCAGGGGCATAAGGGTACTATCGACCATTTGCAAGGTTTTGAAAAAGCAGATGAGGAGAGTCAAGAGAATAAGGGTGGAAGTGCTAAGGCAAAAATCTTCACTTACTTTGAAAATTTAGGAGAGGTGAGAAATATAGAGGTTTGTAGGTTGTTCAAAAGGGTCTGGAAAAATAGTTTTGTCCTAACTAACGTCCATGCTAACTAAGGGCTTCCTACAGTCAGGATGGCTCTGATACCAGCTCTGTGGGGACCCCGACTCATAAGTCGTGATCACCGAATGTACGTGCACAGTGATCCTAGAGATCAATGCTCACTAAACACACAGAAACTGAATAAAAAGAGTCTAACATCCATTACGTACCGTTTTACTCAAATATGGCCTTTATGGCCAAGTCTTCATAATCTCGCAGCGCAAATCTTCAACGATAGCGTGAACCCATGCCATCTGCCTTAACCCTATAGGCATTCTAACTGGGAAGCGTCGTAGCTCGCATGTTCGTCACCAAGGAAATCTTCACCATAACCTGGTCTTTCATGCCTGGCCAATAAAATAACCAGTGGCAAGCCAATGAGTACTTTGAATGTACTCGCAAGCAACCCATGTTTTGGAACAAGGGATAACAAAACATGATTCAGCACTAAGTAGGTAAGTTACGGAAAGCTAATTTTGAGTGCAATGACATGATTAAATAACTTGAAGTAGCTTGCATCAACAGGTTGTAGATATCCATACGAACAGGTTACAGATATGAATATAAACACGGGTTGAACATCTTATGTTCAATCATCATCCCAAGTCTTCTGACTTAGCTCAAGTATCCTCTGAACACCTCATGATCAGTCATCATGCCAAGTCATCCGACTTAGCTCAAGTACCAGCCTTTTTATCACACACACATCAAGTTTTGTTGAAACATCGGACGTAGCCCAATAGCGATCATCCAACTGTCCTTGACCGTGGACATGGCTATTCGAATAGTTTTACACTCTGTAGAGGTTGCACACTTTACCCACAAGACTCGGGAAACTTCCGTGTCAAGCCACACCTCGCAGTATTGTTCATACCCGAGGTAAGTACCCGAACAATGCCTTTCCTTTGGCGACACTAAACAAAGAGTCCACTCGATTGGTTCCCAGTCCTTATGATGTACATCATACGAGCCTCGCTCCAGATAGTACCATCCATGAAGGGACCAACAGTGTGCCCGATGTCTATGAAAACAGCCCATGATCGTTCTTTCCGGCACGACCCCGTATCGAGAGTGACCACGTCACTCCCGCCACTAGTAATGCGGGATATCTGCTAGCACCAACCAAAGTAATCTACAAAGCCCCTTCCCATATAGGGGTAGAGTGGTTGTACATGTATGGTTGGAATAATGGTCGCAACTTAAACCAATCCGTTTTCGAAAACACACACACTCACTTGCTCCGGTACGCCACTTCTTTATCTATTGGTTACCTAGCTCACCATCATCTCCCTCGGGCATTAGTGCCACCCGACGGGGTTTTCGAAAAGTCTTTGAAAACACTTTTGTTTCCATCACCATGCATATCCCCATCCCACTTGTCGTGGTATTCTCGCTGGGGGTGCGTGATTCACGGCAGATGCCATGAGATGGCTTATGAGGTGGGGCTACGATAGGATGCCGGTGGGTTCCGGAGGCGAGGTTGGCATGAGCGAGTGCGGGACACAAGACGTACCCAGGTTCGGGGCCCTCCGGAGAGGTAACACCCCTACTCCTGCCGTGTGAGCTGATAAGCACAGAGGTTACAGAGTCGCTCCTGGAGCTGTTTGGACGGAGGAGGGAGAAGGGGCTAAGCCACTGTTCTGCCTCTCCTGTGCGAGTGTTCGTGATCTGGAGAGAGCTAGCTAGGGTGAGAACTGACCTTACCGCACTAGCTCGAACTCTCAGCCACTAAAACCCGACCCCTCTGCATGGAGGCCTCCCTGGGGGTCTTATAGGCCGACCCCCAGGGTTACAACGGTAACGTACCAGAGGCGCGGGCCCCTGGTGTCATTGACCAGGATCCGGTGGCCAGGTCGCCGGGTCGCCAGATGCCGGGATGCCGGGTGCCGGGTCGCCAGGTGCGCCGCACCTGCCTGGCGCGGGCATCGTGACGGGTCTTGTCTCGTCAGTCTGGGTTCGAGGCACTGTGGCGCGTCTTGTCCATCGTCAGAGGGAGGTCGGCGCCGCCGTTTCTACAGGACCGCGCCTCACTGACACCGCCCGCCTGGGGCGGGGGCGCAAGGAAAGCTGCAGCCTCACCTGCTCTGTCAGGGTAAAGGGAGGAGCGTTGTAGCACCGCTTGCTTTGTCGCTATGGCTTCGCCACCTCGCGGCCTGCCGGCATGGGCCAGCCGGCCAGGCCGGGTTGCCACGCCGAGCCGCCTCGCGCTGGGGAGCCGGCATGCCTGGCAAGCCGGCCAGAGGGACTTGTCTTGCTCTGATGATTTTCCGAAAGGGATTCGGGCTCCGTTGCCTACCCGGGGGTCATCCCCCTGACAGTAGTCCCCGAAGCTGTGAAGGTTCGCCGGCTTCAGGCAGGGGAGCCTTTGCAGCTTACCACCCTAAGGAGCCGGCTCTGTCGATGAAGCGCTGGAGTCTGGCCGGGCGGCTTCGCCTGGCATCTTGCCGGCTTCGCGGCGGCGGACGCCGGGAACACCCACTGGGGCGGCAACTGTCGTCTTGTGGATTATCCTTTTTCTTCCTTATGCTTTCACCGTGACGAATCCGCCGTGCACAGGTCGGCTCTTGACTTGGCGGTGGCGGTGACGGAGGCCGCGGCGGGCGAGGTCACCTAGAGGAAGACCAGGAGCAGCGCCGTCGACCCTCCGCCGAGTCGGTCCGGGGAAGAAGAACTCGAGGCCCGCCAGTCCGGCCAGGATCTTGAGGCGGCAACGCGTGCCGCCTGGCGGGACCGGGCTGAGGCCAAGAAGGTGATGCGGGAGGCCTCGGCCCAGTCGTGGGAGAGGGCCTCCGCGACGCGGGCCATGCCTACCGTGGATCCGGCCTGGCCGGAGATGGAGACGGGCTCGGCGCCGGCGGTGACGGTCATTGAGCCGCAGCCGGCGGGAGCGGGCGATCCGGAGACGAGGGCGGAGCCGGCCGGCGGCGGGTCGGACGTTGACGAGGAGATCGTCCTGGACACGCCGCCCCGAGCCAACCCGGCGGAGGGAGGCAAGGACGGCGGGGAGAGGCGCGAGGCGGACTCCGCGCCATCCGGCCAAGCGCAACCGACGCCGGCCGCGGGGGCCGCGGCAGGAGGCACCGGCACCCTGGTGGTCGTGCCGCCCCAAGCCACCATGGACCCCGAGTGGCCAGGTGGAAGCGGATCCGGCGCCGAGACCGCACTTCAGCTTCCGTGGGCGAGCTCCAGCGAGGCCGTGGTGGGGCCGCGAACCCGGGAGGACGATGCGGCAGATGCCTTGCGCTCGCAACTTCGCGGCCGGGACGAGCACCTGCAGGCCTTCCTCCTGGAGGAGCTGGACTGGGCACGGCAGCTGGAGCAGGCGATCGCGGTGAGCTTTTTCTTCTATCTTGATTGTTGAATCAGTGGGGGCGCGCCAGCGCACCCACTGGGTGTAGCCCCCGAGGTTCGTCCGGGCTGCGGAGCAGCCCTGTCGAATCTTATGGCCGTCTTTTGCGTTATCTTAATCTTCTGTCTGCGCGCAGCATCTGTACGACCTGCGGGCCAGCGCGTTCAACCGGCTCCGGGAACGGTACCGCGAGGCCAGAACCCGGCTCGCCTCCTCGGAGGAGGAGCTGCATCGGGTCTAAGGTATGCCTTCGTGCCTTCAGTGGGTGCACGCCAGCGCACCCACTGGGTGTAGCCCCCGAGATTCGGGCCGGACTGCGGAGCAGCCGGGTCGAATCTTAGAGCCTTGACTGTTTCTTCTAATCCTTGCTTCCGGCATCTGACCGGGAATCTTGTCGCGCAGCCGATGCGGCCGAGGTGCCAGGCCTTCGAGGCCGGCTTGCGGAAGCCGGCCAGCAGCGCGACCTCGCCGTCGGCGACCGCGACCGGCTCCAGGCCGAGGTGGACCGGATGGTGACCGAGAAGGCCAGGGCGGAGGAGGCCCATCAGGCGGAGCTAGGCCGGTTGGCGGAGGAGCGCGGCAAGGCGGCCGAGGAGCTGCGGACGCCGGCAGGAAGATCGCCCAGCTCGAGAAGGATCTCGAGGCCCAGGCTCGCGCGTCGGTGATCCGGGAGAGCGGGATGCTGGGCGAGGCGCAGCACCTTGATGAGACCTTCGCCCGTAAGTATCATTTCTTTCTTCGGGCCGGCTGGCGGAGCCTGACTGACTTGTTTCTTTCCTTTGCCAGGAGTCTTCCCGGAGACACAGGAGGCGGCTGATGCGGCCGTGTACGCCCACCGGGCCGAGCAGCGCGAGCTGGGGGCGGAGATCGACGCGTACGCCGCCTGGTCCTTCTTGGAGCTTGTTCTTGCCGGCGAGGCCCGTCTTCGGGCCGTGGAGGAGCAGATGCGCCGCCTGTTCGAAGCAGGCTTGGGCATGGCGAGCGTCCTCTGGCCAAGCGCGGTGGCACCGAACAGCGTCACCCGGCTGGCGCGGTGGCTGGAGGCCGGCGTAGAGCGACTCGGTGCGTGGAGGGCCTCCGCGGCCCGGGCCGGCGCGGAGACGGCGCTGCGCTTCGTCGTGTCGTGGTATCCAGGCGTGGACCTCGACCGTCTGGCGGCGCAGCGGGCCGGCGCGGAGGAGGACTTGGCGGCGCGGGCGCAGCGGATCGCCGGGCGGGCCAGCTACTTGGCAGCGTTCGCCCCGCACGACGAGTTCGTTGTCGAGCGGACGGAAGACGGCGAGGAGCTCCCTGCCGACACGCTCGGCCTTCTGCTCGACGACCCGGACGGCAGCTCGGCCGAGACGGGCGCCTATGCCGACGACGAGACTGACGCGGACGACGACTCCACGGCGGAGAGGTCGGCGGAGAGCACTGGACCCAACCCGGCGGCTGCGTCCACCTTGGCTGGGCCGACGCCGGCCGGAGTCGACGTGGGTGCCGCTTAGGGCCTTTGTTTTTTCTGTGCTCAAACTTTTGTTAGGTAGCAGGTCCACCCACTGGGGGTGTAGTTCAATGTAATGAACTCGTGGCCGAAGGCCCATGCTATATATAAATTTGGCATGCGATTTGGCGCCAACTGTCGTGGTGATTTCACTTTCTGCTGTTCGGCCTTGGGCCTTTTCCTTTTTGTTGTTTCTCTGGACATCCTTCCCGCTAGCCGGACAGCTGGGTTGCGGACTGTGGCTAGGATGGGAACTCAGCTTTGAGAGTGAACGCACAGTACTTAGGCTTTTTCGGACGTTGAGCGCGAGCGAAACACCCACTGGGCCGGCTGGCGGCACGCGGCGAGGCCGCCTGGCGCACGGCCGGTCGTGCGGCGAACAGGCGAGATAAAAACAGGTTAAGCCGGGTTGGCCGTGCCTTGCTGTCTCCTTAGTCGTTCTTGCGTAACGATGCTTCCGACCTTTGGCTCTTGCCGGCCGGACAGCCGGGAGCCGGCTGTGGCTGGCGAAGAGAGGGCTTTGGCGGATCGTACACTCCCAGACGGACTAAGGAAAAAAGACGGGGCGTGGTCTAGCCGGCTAGCCCCCGAGCCCCCGAGCCGGCTATGCCGACTCGATGGGGGAATTAGAAAAAACATGGTTGTGTGTAGACACAGAATAAAGCGGGAAAAAGGGAGCCCCCGAGCCCCCGAGCCGTCTGCGCCGACTCGGTAGGAAACATAAGAACGGGGGAGCTGCCTGCTTTGATTAAGTCCAAAAGATGGTGATGCATACATACATGGGTTTAACTAAAAAACGGACGGAGGAGCTCCGCGTTCCAGGGCCGGCTGGACTCCTCGCCGGCTGCATCTCTCTTGCCATTGTTCGGCTTCTGCGCGTCGATGAGGTAGTATGCGTTCCGGTCGCAGAGAGCCTTGCTGGCGATGAAGGGGCCTTCCCAGGGGGAGGCCAGCTTGTGCTGCCCGGCTGTTCGCTGGACGAGCCGGAGTATGAGGTCGCCTTCGCGGAACGCGAGGGGCTTGATCTTCTTGCTGTGGTAGTGGCGCAGGCCTTGTTGGTAGATGGCGGACCGGCTGAGGGTCAGGAGGCGCGCCTCGTCGAGCATATCGACGCCGTCTTCGCGTGCTTCTTTTTCTTCGGCTTCGGTGTACATCGCCACCCGGGGTGAGTCGAACTCGACGTCGGTTGGAATGATGGCTTCAGCTCCATAGACGAGGAAGAACGGGGTGAACCTAGTGGAGCGGTTCGGCGTCGTCCGGAGGCTCCAGAGGACGGCCGGCAGCTCGTCGAGCCAGCTGCCGGGTGAGCGCACGAGCGGCTCGACGAGTCGCGGCTTGATGCCGGCTAGGATGAGGCCGTTTGCCCGCTCGACCTGGCCGTTCGACTGGGGATGGGCGACGGAGGCCAAGTCGAGCCGGATGCTGGATGCAGAGCAGTAGTGAGCCAGCGCGCCCTTGGCGAAGTTGGTGCCGTTGTCGGTGATGATGCTGTGCGGCATGCCGTAGCGAACCGCGATATCCTTGATGAATCGGACGGCCGTGGGCCCGTCGAGCTTCTTGATCGGCCTGGCCTCGATCCACTTGGTGAATTTGTCGATGGCGACGAGGAGATGCGTCATGCCGCCTCGGGCGGTCTTGAAGGGCCCCACCATGTCGAGTCCCCAGACGGCAAAGGGCCATGTGATCGGGATGGTTCGGAGGGCCGAAACCGGCTGGCGACTGCGCTTGCTGAAGCGTTGGCAGCCCTCGCACTTGAGGACCAGTTCCTCGGCGTCTTGCAGGGCCGTGGGCCAGGAAAAACCGTTCTGGAATGCTTTGGCCACCAGGGATCTCGAGGCGGCGTGGTGCCCGCACTCGCCCTGGTGGATGTCGAGGAGGATCTCGATCCCTTTGTTCTGCTCGATGCAGCGCTGGAAAACGCCCGTCGTGCTGCGCTTGACAAGCTCGTGGTTGATGATGTCGTAGGCGGACGCGCGCCGCTGCACTTGCCGGGCTTCGGTTTCGTCGATGGGAAGTTTGCCATCTTCCAAGAAGGCAAGGATTGGCTGAGCCCAGGAGGGCGCCGTGACCACCGTGAGGACGGTCGCCGGGATGGGACCCGGGACGGCAGCCCCCGAGCCGGAGCCGGCAGTCTCCGGGCTGGAGCCGGCAGCCCCCGAGCTGGGGACGGCAGCCCCCGAGCTGGAGACGGCAGTCCCCGGGCTGGTGCTGGCAGTCCTCGAGCTTGGGCCGGGAATCCCAGGGCCGGGTGGGGGCGCGCTGGGGTCGTCCGGGACGAAGATGGACTCCGACTCGGGAGACGGCTTGATGGACGGCTTCCGCAGGTGCTCGAGGGAGACGCCGGACGGGATGGCCTGCCAGGTGGAGCCTACTTTGGCCAAGGCGTCGGCTGCTTCGTTGTCGGCGCGTAGGACGTGGAGGAACTCGTAACCATCGAACCCGCCGAGAGTTGCTGGACCAGGAAACGGTAGCTGGCCATGTTGGAGTCTTTGGCGTCCCAATCGCCGGAAACTTGCTGCACCACCAGGTCCGAGTCGCCGTAGCAGAGGATGCGCCGGATGCCGATCTCCCTGGCCAGCCGGAAGCCGTGCACGAGAGCTTCGTACTCGGCGACGTTGTTGGAAGCGGCGAAATGGATCTGGAGCACGTACCGCAGCCGGTCGTTCTTGGGGGAGGACAGCACGATGCCGGCTCCCAAGCCGTTGCGCATCTTGGAGCCGTCAAAGTGCATGCGCCAGTGAGTCGACTCCGGCGCCGGCGGTAGGTATTGCGTCCCGGTCCAGTCGACGAGGAAGTCGGCCAGCGCTTGGGACTTGATGGTGGTGCGCGGCTCGTAGAGGATTGTGTGGTCGGCTAGCTCGAGGGCCCACTTGGCCACCCGGCCGGAGGCATGCCGGCAGCCCACGATCTCGCCGATGGGGGCCTGTTGGGGAACGTTGCATGGGAAACAAAAAATTTCCTACGCACACACAAGATCTATCCATGGTGATGAGCATCTACGAGAGGGAGAGTGAATCTACATACCCTTGTAGATCGCTAAGCGGAAGCGTTAAGAAACGCGGTTGATGTAGTCGAACGTCTCCGCGATCCAAATCGCAAGTCGTCCCTCGATCCGATCACGAACTAGTGCCAAACGGACGGCACCTCCGCGTTCAACACACGTACGGCTTGATGACGCCTTCACCTCCTCGATCCAGCGAGCGATGGTGAAGTAGTAGATGAGTTCCGGCAGCACGACGGCGTGGTGATGGTGGTGAGGAACAATCTCTGCAGGGCTTCGCCAAGCGCTACGGAGATTATGACGGGAGAACTAGAGGGTTAGGGTTGCCGACACACGGCTTGGGAAATCTTAATGTGTCCCATGTGCTAGCCCTGCCCCTCTATTTATATGTTGAGCCTTGGGGTCTAAACTTGGAGTAAAAGCCTCCTCCAGGTCGGTTTTGCCCGCACAAGGTTGGTTTGGCCCGCAGGGAAAGAGTCCAACTCGGATCCCTGCAGTACCGCGCACAAGCGGTAGTACCGCTCACGAGCGGTAGTACCGCTTGAGCGGTAGTACCGCTTCACACAAGCGGTAGTACCGCTTATGCGGTAGTACCGCTTCACACAAGCGGTAGTACCGCTTACGCGGTAGTACTGCCTTACCAGCGGTAGTACCGCTTAAGGCAGCAGCAAAACTTCCTTTTGCACTTTCCAATACCTCGTGGGTTTTACCCCTTTGGCCCATATAAAGTGTTGCTGCACCCGAACACTTCGGTAAACATCCGAAACCTCTTCCGGTGAATTCCGGAACCCTTCCGAAGATCACAACACTATTATCACATATATTAATCTTTACCTTCGGACTCTTCCGGAGACCCTTGTCATATCCGGGATCTTATCCGGGACTCCGAACAACCTTCGGTCACCAACAAAATAACAACTATACTAATCGTCACCAAACGTTAAGTGTGTAGACCCTGCGGGTTCGAGAACTATGTAGACATGATCGAGACACCTCTACGGCCAATAACCAATAGCGGAACCTGGATGCCCATATTGGCTCCTACATATTCTACGAAGATCTTTATCGGTCGAACCTCTATGTCAAGGATTCAGTTAATCCTGTATGCTGTTCGCTTTGTTCTTCGGTATGTTACTTGCCCGAGATTCGATCGTCGGTATCTCTATACCTAGTTCAATCTCGTTACTGGCACGTCTCTTTACTCGTTTCCGTAATACAAGATCTTGTGGCTAACACTTTAGTCACATTGCTTGCAAGGCTCATTGTGATGTTGTATTACCGAGTGGGCCCTGAGATACCTCTCCGTCACACGGAGTAACAAATCCCAGTCTTGATCCATGCCAACCCAACAGACACCCTCGGAGATACCAGTAGAGCACCTTTATAGTCACCCAGTTACGTTGCGACGTTTGATACACACAAGGTACTCCTCCGATGTCAGGGAGTTGCATGATCTCATGGTCATAGGAACAGATACTTGACATGCAGAAAACAATAGCAATAAACTGACACGATCATATGCTACGTTTATAGTTTAGGTCTTGTCCATCACATCATTCTCCTAATGATGTGATCCCGTTATCAAATGACATCTCATGTCTATGGCTAGGAAACATTAACCATCTTTGATCAACGAGCTAGTTAACTAGAGGCTTACTAGGGACACAGTGTTGTCTATTTACCCACACATGTATTTGAGTTTCCAATCAATACAATTATAGCATGGATAATAAACGATTATCATGAACAAGGAAATATAATAATAACTAATTTATTATTGCCTCTAGGGCATATTTCCAACAGTCTCCCACTTGCACTAGAGTCAATAATCTAGTTCACATCACTATGTGATTTACATTGTAATGAATCGAACACCCATGCAGTTCTGGTGTTGTTCATGTTTAGCCCTTGGAAGAGGTTTAGTCATCGGATCTGCAACATTTAGATCCGTGTGTACTTTGCAAATATTTATGTCGTCCTCCTTGATGTAATCGCGGATGGAATTGAAACGTCGCTTTATGTGTCTGGTCCTCTTGTGAAATCTTGGTTCCTTGGCTAGAGCAATGGCACCAGTATTATCACAAAACAGAGTCATTGGGTTAAGCGCACTAGGCACTACTCCAAGATCTGTCATGAACTCCTTCATCCAGACACCTTCCTTCGCCGCCTCCGAGGCAGCGATGTACTCCGCTTCGCATGTAGAATCAGGTACCACGCTTTGCTTGGAACTGCACCAGCTAACCGCACCCCCATTAAGAATAAATACGTATCCAGTTTGTGACTTAGAGTCATCCGGATCAATGTCAAAGCTTGCATCGACGTAACCCTTTACGACGAGCTCTTGATCACCTCCATAAACGAGAAACATGTCCTTAGTCCTTTTCAGGTACTTCCGGATATTCTTGACCGCCATCCAGTGTTCCACTCCTGGATCACTTTGAAACCTTCCGGCCATACTTATGGCAAGGCTGACATCGGGTCTTGTGCACAGCATTGCATACATGATAGAGCCTATGGCTGAAGCATAGGGGATGACACTCATCTTTTCTATATCTTCTGCAGTCACTGGGCATTGAGTCTTACTCAACTTCACACCTTGCAATACAGGCAAGAACCCCTTCTTGGACTGATCCATTTTGAACTTCTTCAAAACTTTGTCAAGGTATGTGCTTTGTGAAAGTCCTATTAAGCGTCTCGATCTATCTCTATAGATCTTGATGCCTAATATGAAAGCAGCTTCTCCTAGGTCCTTCATTGAAAAACTCTTGTTCAAATATTCCTTCACGCTTTCCAACATTTCTATATTGTTTCCAATCAGCAATATGTCATCCACATGTAATATTAGAAACGCTATAGAGCTCCCACTCACTTTCTTGTAAATACAAGCTTCTCCGTAAACTTGTATAAACTCGAACGCTTTGATCACCTCATCAAAGCGAAGATTCCAACTCCGAGATGCTTGCACCAGTCCATAAATGGATCGCTGGAGTTTGCAAACTTTGTTAGCATTCTCTAGATCGACAAAACCTTCTGGTTGCATCATATACAACTCTTCCTTAAGGAAACTGTTAAGGAACGCTGTTTTGACATCCATCTGCCAAATTTCATAATCGAAAAAGGCAGCTATTGCTAACATGATTCTGACGGACTTAAGCATCGCTACGGGTGAGAAGGTCTCATCGTAGTCAACTCCTTGAACTTGTGAAAAACCCTTTGCCACAAGTCGATCTTTATAGACGGTGACATTATCGTCCGCGTCCGTCTTCCTCTTAAAGATCCATTTGTTCTGAATGGCCTTACGCCCTTCAGGTAATACTTCCAAAGTCCATACTTTGTTTTCATACATGGATCCCATCTCGGATTTCATGGCCTCTAACCACTTCTCGGAATCCGGGCCCATCATCGCTTCTCCATAGCTCGTAGGTTCATCGTTGTCCAACAACATGACCTCTAAGACAGGGTTGCCGTACCACTCAGGAGCAGTACGCGTCCTTGTCGACCTACGAGGTTCGATAGCAACTTGATCCAAAGCTTCATGATCATCATCATTAACTTCCTCTTCAGCTGATGTAGGCTCTACAGAAACATCTTTCTGCGCTGCGCTACTTTTAGGTTGAAGTAAAGGTTCAACAACCTCATCAAGTTCTATCTTCCTCCCACTCAATTCTTTCGAGAGAAACTCTTTCTCAAGAAATGTTCCGTTTTTAGCGACAAACACTTTGCCTTCGGATCTGAGGTAGAAGGTATACCCAACTGTCTCTTTTGGGTATCCTATGAAGACGCATTTTCCGCTTTGGGTTCCAGCTTTTCAGGCTGAAGCTTTTTGACATAAGCATCACATCCCCAAACTTTAAGAAACGACAGTTTGGGCTTCTTGCCAAACCAAAGTTCATATGGCGTCGTCTCAACGGATTTCGATGGTGCCCTATTTAAAGTGAATGCAGCTGTCTCTAATGCATAACCCCAAAACGATAGTGGCAAATCGGCAAGAGACATCATAGATCGCACCATATCCAATAAGGTTCGATTACGACGTTCGGACACACCATTACGCTGTGGTGTTCCAGGCGGTGTCAATTGTGAAACAATTCCACACTGTCTTAAGTGACTGCCAAACTCATAACTCAGATATTCTCCTCCTCGATCAGATCGTAGGAATTTAATCTTCTTGTTACGATGATTCTCAACTTCACTCTGAAATTGTTTGAACTTTTCAAATGTTTCAGACTTGTGTTTCATTAAGTAAATATACCCATATCTACTTAAGTCATCAGTGAAGGTGAGAAAGTAACGATAACCACCGCGCGCCTCAATGCTCATCGGACCGCACACATCAGTATGTATGATTTCCAATAAGTCACTTGCCCGTTCCATTATTCCAGAGAACGGCGTTTTAGTCATCTTGCCCATGAGGCATGGCTCGCATGTGTCAAGTGATTCAAAATCAAGTGACTCCAAAAGTCCATCAGCATGGAGCTTCCTCATGCGTTTTACGCCAATATGACCTAAATGGCAGTGCCACAAGAAAGTGGTATTATCATTATCAATTCTACATCTTTTGGCATCAATGTTATGAACATGTGTATCATTACTATCGAGATTCAATAAGAATAAACCCCTCACATTGGGTGCATGACCATAAAAGATATTACTCATATAAATAGAACAACCATTATTCTCTGATTTAAATGAGTAACCGTCTCGCAATAAACAAGATCCAGATATAATGTTCATGCTTAACGCAGGCACCAAATAACATTTATTCAGGTTCATCACTAATCCCGATGGTAATCGAAGAGCGAGCGTGCCGACGGCGATCACATCAACCTTGGAACCATTTCCCACGCGCATCGTCACTTCGTCCTTTGCCAGCCTCCGTCTATTCCGCAGTTCCTGTTTTGAGTTGCAAATATGAGCAACCGCACCGGTATCAAATACCCAGGCACTACAACGAGAGTTGGTAAGGTACACATCAATAACATGTATATCATATATACCTTGTTTGTTGTTGGCCGCCTTCTTGTCAGCCAAATACTTGGGGCAGTTCCGCTTCCAGTGTCCAGTTCCCTTGCAATGAAAACACACAGTTTCTGGTTTGGGTCCAGCCTTGGGTTTCTTCACGAGAGGAGCAACTGCTTTGCCACTCTTCTTGGAGTTACCCTTCTTACCCTTGCCATTTTTCTTGAAACTAGTGGTTTTATTGACCATCAACACTTGATGCTCCTTCTGAATTTCAGACTCAGCGGCTTTCAGCATCGCAAACAGCTCGGCGACTGACTTGTTCATCCCGTGCATGTTATAGTTCAACACGAAGCTCTTGTAGCTAGGTGGCAATGATTGAAGAACTCTGTCAGTGATAGCCTCTAGCGGAAGGGGCATCCCCAATTCAGCCAGACGGGTGGAGTACCCAGACATTCTGAGTATGTGATCACTGATAGACCCGTTCTCCTCCATCTTGCAAGCATAGAACTTATCGGAGATCTCATATCTCTCGATCCGGGCATTCTTCTGAAAGATAAACTTCAACTCCTGGAACATCTCAAATGCTCCATGACGTTCAAAACGTCTTTGAAGTCCCGATTCTAAGCCATACAATATTGCACATTGAACTATTGAGTAATCTTCAGAACGAGCCTGCCAGGCATTCACAACGTCTAGAGACTCAACTGGAGCGGGTGGATCACCAAGCGGTGCATCAAGGACATAAGCCTTCTGGGAAGCCGTAAGGATAATCCTTAGATTACGGGCCCAGTCCACAAAGTTACTTCCATCATCTTTCAACTTAGCTTTCTCTAGGAACGCATTAAAATTCAGGGGTGCTACTGCGCGAGCCATGATCTACAACATAAATATAGCAAAGACAACTTAGACTATTGTTCTAGATAATGAGTTTAGTTAATCATATTACTTAAAAACTCCCACTCAAATTGACATCCCTCCGGTCATTCGAGTGTAACATGATCCAAATCCACCAACTCAAGTCCGATCATCACGTGAGTTGAGGTGGTTTCAATGGTGAACATCTTCATGTTGATCATATCTACTATATGACTCATGTTCGACCTTTCGGTCTCTTGTGTTCCGAGGCCATGTCTGTACATGCTAGGCTCGTCAAGTTTAACCCGAGTGTTCTGCACGTGCAACATGGCTTACACCCGTTGTATGTGAACGTAGAGTCTATCACACCCGATCATCATGGCGTGTCTCGAAACGACGAACTTTCGCAACGGTGCACACTCGGGGAGAACACAATTTTATCTTGAAATTTAAGTGAGGGATCACCTTATAATGCTACCGTCGTCCTAAGCAAAATAAGATGCATAAAAGGATTAACATCACATGCAAATCATAAGTGACATGATATGGCCATGAACTTGTGCTTTTGATCTCCATCTCCAAAGCACCGGCATGATCTCCATCGTCACCGGCATGACACCATGATCTCCATCATCTTGATCTCCATCAATGTGTCGCCATGAGGTTGTCGCGCCGACTGTTGCTTCCACGACTATTGCTAACTCATAGCGATAAAGTAAAGCAAAAACGGCGAAAATAATTAAAGACAACTCTATGGTTCCTGCCAGTTGCCGTACTCATCGACATGCAAGTCGTGATATTCTATACAACACATGATCATCTCATACATCACATATATCTCATCATGTAATTGGCCATATCACATCACAACTTACCCTGCAAAAACAAGTTAGACGTCCTATAATTGTTGTTGCATATTTTACGTGGCTGCTACGGGTTTGCAAGAACCGTTCTTACCTACGCAAAACCACAACGTGGTGTAGTGATTGCTTTTTGATCTTCTAAAAGAACCCTCTTCATTGAAATCGATTCAACTAAAGTGAGAGAGACAGACACCCGCTAGCCATCTTTATGCAACGAAGTTACATGTCAGTTGAAGGAACCTGTCTCGCGTAAGCGTACGCGTAATGTCGGTCCGTGCCGCTTCATCTCACAATACCGCCGAATCAAGTATCAACTAGTAACGGCAAGCAATATGTATACACCCACGCCCACAACTCGTTTGTGTTCTACTCGAGATCTCATCTACGCATAGACCTAGCTCTGATACCACTGTTGGGGAACGTTGCATGGGAAACAAAAATTTTCCTACGCACACACAAGATCTATCCATGGTGATGAGCATCTACGAGAGGGAGAGTGAATCTACATACCCTTGTAGATCGCTAAGCGGAAGCGTTAAGAAACGCGGTTGATGTAGTCGAACGTCTCCGCGATCCAAATCGCAAGTCGTCCCTCGATCCGATCACGAACTAGTGCCGAACGGACGGCACCTCCGCGTTCAACACACGTACGGCTTGATGACGCCTTCACCTCCTCGATCCAGCGAGCGATGGTGAAGTAGTAGATGAGTTTCGGCAGCACGACGGCGTGGTGATGGTGGTGAGGAACAATCTCTGCAGGGCTTCGCCAAGCGCTACGGAGATTATGACGGGAGAACTAGAGGGTTAGGGTTGCCGACACACGGCTTGGGAAATCTTAATGTGTCCCATGTGCTAGCCCTGCCCCTCTATTTATATGTTGAGCCTTGGGGTCTAAACTTGGAGTAAAAGCCTCCTCCAGGTCGGTTTTGCCCGCACAAGGTTGGTTTGGCCCGCAGGGAAAGAGTCCAACTCGGATCCCTGCAGTACCACGCACAAGCGGTAGTACCGCTTCACACAAGCGGTAGTACCGCTTACGCGGTAGTACTGCCTTACCAGCGGTAGTACCGCTTAAGGCAGCAGCAAAACTTCCTTTTGCACTTTCCAATACCTCGTGGGTTTTACCCCTTTGGCCCATATAAAGTGTTGCTGCACCCGAACACTTCGGTAAACATCCGGAACCTCTTCCGGTGAATTCCGGAACCCTTCCGAAGATCACAACACTATTATCACATATATTAATCTTTACCTCCGGACTCTTCCGGAGACCCTTGTCATATCCGGGATCTTATCCGGGACTCCGAACAACCTTCGGTCACCAACAAAATAACTCAACTATACTAATCGTCACCAAACGTTAAGTGTGTAGACCCTGCGGGTTCGAGAACTATGTAGACATGACCGAGACACCTCTACGGCCAATAACCAATAGCGGAACCTGGATGCCCATATTGGCTCCTACATATTCTACGAAGATCTTTATCGGTCGAACCTCTATGTCAAGGATTCAGTTAATCCCGTATGCTGTTCCCTTTGTTCTTCGGTATGTTACTTGCCCGAGATTCGATCGTCGGTATCTCTATACCTAGTTCAATCTCGTTACTGGCAAGTCTCTTTACTCGTTTCCATAATACAAGATCTTGTGGCTAACACTTTAGTCACATTGCTTGCAAGGCTCATTGTGATGGTGTATTACCGAGTGGGCCCTGAGATACCTCTCCGTCACACGGAGTAACAAATCCCAGTCTTGATCCATGCCAACCCAACAGACACCCTCGGAGATACCTGTAGAGCACCTTTATAGTCACCCAGTTACGTTTTGATACACACAAGGTACTCCTCCGATGTCAGGGAGTTGCATGATCTCATGGTCATAGGAACAGATACTTGACATGCAGAAAACAATAGCAATAAACTGACACGATCATATGCTACGTTTATAGTTTAGGTCTTGTCCATCACATCATTCTCCTAATGATGTGATCCCATTATCAAATGACATCTCATGTCTATGGCTAGGAAACCTTAACCATCTTTGATCAACGAGCTAGTTAACTAGAGGCTTACTAGGGACACAGTGTTGTCTATTTACCCACACATGTATTTGAGTTTCCAATCAATACAATTATAGCATGGATAATAAACGATTATCATGAACAAGGAAATATAATAATAACTAATTTATTATTGCCTCTAGGGCATATTTCCAACAGGGCCGTGCTCACCACGGTAATGGCGTGCTCTTGGAAGTACTGCCTCAGCTTCATGGCAGCAAGGTACACGCCGTAGCACATCTTCTGGTAGTGGGGATAATTCTCCTTGGAGGTAGAGAGCACCTCGCTGAGGTAGTACACCAGACGCTGGACCGGCTGCACCTTGCCCTCCTCCGGGCGCTCGACGACCAGCACTATGCTGACCGGGCGAGAGGTGGCGGCGATGTATAGCAGGAGTGGCTCTTTCTCAGCCGGCGCGGCCAGGACGGGCGCGGTTGACAGCATGCGCTTGAGGTCGCGGAAGGCTTCGTCCGCCTGGTCGCTCCACTCGAACGCCGCCGTCTTCTTCATCGGTTGATACAGGGGCAGGGCCCTCTCTCCCAGCCGGCAGACGAACCGGCTGAGAGAGGCCAAGCAGCCGGTGAACTTCTGGACGTCGCGCAGCCAGGTCGGCTTGCGCATGCGCTCGATTGCCTTGATCTTCTCCGGGTTGGCCTCGATGCCGCGCGCCGAGACGAGGAAACCGAGGAGCTGGCCAGCCGGCACGCCGAAGATGCATTTCTCCGGGTTGAGCTTGATCCGGAACCGGCGCAGATTGGCGAAGGTTTCCTTGAGGTCGGCCAGGAGCGTGAGGTGCTGCTTGGTCTTCACCACGATGTCATCGACGTAGACGTGCACATTTCTGCCGAGCTGGGGCAGCAGGCATTTCTGCATGCAGCGCTGGAAGGTGGCGCCGGCGTTCTTCAGCCCGAATGACATGGTGATGTAGCAGTACGCTCCGAAGGGCGTGATGAAGGACGTATTGAGGGCGTCGGCCGAGTCCAGCTTGATCTGGTGGTAGCCGGAGTAGGCGTCCAGGAACGACAGGAGCTCGCAGCCGGCTATGGAGTCGATGACTTGGTCAATCCGCGGCAGAGCGAACGGGTCCTTGGGGCATGCCTTGTTCAGGCTGGTGTAGTCGATACACATGCGCCAAGTACCGTTTTTCTTCAGGACGAGGACCGGGTTGGCCAGCCATTCGGGGTGGAATACTTCCATGATGAACCCGGCTTTGAGCAGCCGGGCGATCTCTTCGCCGATGGTTCTTCGCTTCTCCTCGGAGAAACGGCGCAGGGGCTGCCGGACGGGCTTGGCGTCCTTGCGGACGTGAAGTTTGTGCTCGGCGAATTCCCTCGGGACACCCGGCATGTCTTTGGGAGACCATGCGAAGATGTCTAGATTCTCACGGAGGAAATCGACGAGCTCGCCTTCCTATTTGCTGTCGAGGCCGGCACCCACGACGACGTACTTGCTGGAGTTGGGGTCGGCCGGGTCGAGCGGGACCCGCTTCGTGTCCTTGGCCGGCTTGAAGGAGGCTTCGTCGGCCGGCTTGGGCGGAGCCGGCACAGCCGACTGCACGTTAACCAGCGCCACGATCCTGTCGAGCTGGCGCCTCTCCTCGGCGATGACCAGCGACTCGGCCAGCTGGGAGCCGGCTTTGGCGCACTCGAGGGACTTCTTGTAGTCGCCGATGATGGTGATGAGGCCCTTGGGACCCGGCATCTTCAACTTCAGGTAGGCGTAGTGGGGGACCGCCATGAACTTGGCCATCACGGGCCGGCCCAGCAGCGCGTGGTAGGGGCTAGCCAGGTCGACCACCTCGAACCAGATCGGCTCGCGGCGGAAATGGCTACTGGAGCCGAAAAGGACGCCGAGCCGGAGCCGGCCGATCGGGGAGCAGGAGTGTCCCGGCACGATGCCGTGGAACACTGTCCGGGTCGGCTCCAGCTGTCGCGCCTCGATGCCGAGCTTGGTCATCGTGTCGCGGTAGAGGATGTTGATGCTGCTGCCGCCGTCGATCAGCACCCGTGAAAAGCGGCAGGTGCGCTTCTCGGAGACGAAGGTGGGGTCGAGCACGAGGGCGTAGCCACCCGGCGTGGGCATGACGGCCGGGTGATCCTCCCGGGTCCAGCTCACCGGTCAGTCGGACCAGTGCATGTACTGTGGAACCGGAGGGACGACGGCGTTCACCTCGGTCGCGTGCTTGCGCTTGACGTGCTTGTCATCCCCCTCGCTGGTGAAGACGACGTAGGATGCGTCTGAGCGTGGGAAAGGGTTGTCGGCGAGGGCGCCGGGTGGCGGTGGAGGCAGCGGCAGCGGCGGCTGCTGCGAGCCGGCTCCAGGCGGCGGGGGCGGAAGGTTGCCCTTCAAGAAGCACTGCGTGAAGCTGCACTGCCGGAGCGTGTGCATCGATGGCTTCGCGCCGCTGTGGTTTTTGCAGGGGGCGTCGAGCATCTGCTCAAAGGTCAGCTTGGGCTGCCAAACGGCCTTGCCGGTGCGCAGGCGCTGGCTGGGGCCTTGCTCGGCCGGCTGCTCCCTCTCCACGGCAGCGACTTGCCGGTGGTCGTAGCGAGGCGTCGGCTGGTCGCTCCGGCGCTTGCCGTTGTTGTTGCCGTCTTGCCGGCGCTGGCTGTTGTCGCCAGCCGGCTTGGGGGGAGCCGGCTGGGCCGGGAGAAGCTTGCCGTCTGCGCCGATCGTGATCTTCACATCCATCGCGGAGTCGGCCGTAGCGTACTAGTCCGCCACGGCCATGAGCTCCGCCAGGGTCTCCGGCTCGTCGCACACCAGCCGGTGTTTGACCAGAGTGCCGTCTAGGCATCCGTCGATGAAGTATTGGACGGCCTGGACCTCGTGGACCCCTTCGCAGGAGTTGCGAAGCTCCGTCCACCGTGTGAGGAAGTCGCGCAGGGGCTCGCCCGGCTTCTGGACGCACATGGAGAGCTAGCGAGGCATGCCGGGTCGCGTGTAGGTGCTGGTGAAGTTGCGGACGAACGCGTCTTCAAAATCCAGCCACGAGTTCACGCTGCCAGCACGTAGGCTATTGAGCCACGTCCGGGCCGAACCGAGCAGCATGAGGGGGACGTAACGGACAGCCACACGCCGGTTGCCGCCGGCTATGCCGACAGCTGTGGTGTTGTCGGTTAGCCAGTCCTCCGGCTTGGTGGCGCCGGTGTATTTTGGCGAGTCGCGAGGCAGCGAGAAGCCTTTGGGGAAGGGTTCTTCGCGAATGCGGGGGCCGAAGCACGCCGGGCCAACAGAGCTTTCCTCCTCCAGGGCCGTGGAGCGCGCCAGCCGGTCGATGCGGTGACGGGCGTCGCTTTCGTCGTAGGGCTCGCGGGGGCTGGGCCGGTCAGCCACGGGAATGCGGAGGCCGATTCGGTCGGTCACGGGACCGCGGGGAGCAGGAGCCTCTGGGGCCGGCTCGGGCCGCCGAGCCGGCCGCGCGGGAGGCTCCGGCTGCTAAACCCGGCCGTCGCCGGCCGTTTCGCCAGCGTTGCCATCTCCAGCGGTGGTGGCGCGGTTGTGCCGGCTCCGGCCGGACCGGTGCCGGCCAGAGCGGCTTGCGCTAGTGGCGTGCGAAGACGTCTGCCACGCATCCCGGAGAGCCCTCTCCGGTTCCCCGGTTCTTCTTGAGGCGCAGCCGGATGGCTCGGCCGGGTCGAAGCGCTGCTGCTGCTCGTTCGCCGCGGTGATGAGGTCGCGGATGCGCTACTGCTGCTGCAGCAGCTCCTCGCCCTCCAGAAACTCGAGATCAGCAATCGCGGCCTGTGCCGCGCGCATGTTCCTGATGGGGGTGTCGTAGACGGGTCGGCCTGCGCCTAGCGCACGGCCGAGTGCGCCCCGCGGATCCGCACCTCCGCGACCTGGCTGGGCTCGACGGCAGGCGGAGTGAGGCCATGCGCGCTGTCGAATTCTCGCTGGGCGGACTCCAGCCGGCGCCGGGTTGCCGCAAGCTCCGTGGCCTCGAGCAGCAGATGCTGGCGGCCCTCGTTGAGCTGGGCCGCCGCAGCAGCCGTGTCGGCGTCAGGCGTGATGGGGGCTTGCAGACTTCGGATCGTGTCGTGGAGCGGGTCAATCCGGCGAGGCGGAGCCGCAGCCAAGGCGGCGGCCGCGGCAGCCTTCTCCTTGGCGCGCGGGCAGCCGGAACTGGTGCCGATGGTGAGCACCTCCGCGTGAACGCAGAGAGCAGTGACGTCGTCGGGGACGGTGCGGCTAACGGGGACGGGCGAGTCGGCGCAGTTGCATACTTCGCTGGGAAACACGTCGGGGACGAGCGCGATGAAGACGCGCAGCGCGCCGAAGGGGACGATGAAGCAGCCTGCGGGGCCGGCGACGTCCGCGCCCAGCGCAGCGCCGTAGCCGGCCGGTTTGGCCGTGCGGGGCACAGGGACCAAACCGTGCACGATGCGCTCGCCGGAGCTGGTGAAGGGCCTCGTCCGGAACTTGACTCCGGCCGACGCCGCGAGCAGCCCCACGGTGGGCGCCAACTGTCGTGGTATTCTCGCTGGGGGTGCGTGATTCACGGCAGATGCCATGAGATGGCTTATGAGATGGGGCTACGATAGGACGCCGGTGGGTTCCGGAGGTAAGGTTGGCACGAGCGAGTGCGGGACACAAGACGTACCCAGGTTCGGGGCCCTCCGGAGAGGTAACACCCCTACTCCTGCCGTGTGAGCTGATAAGCACAGAGGTTACAGAGTCGCTCCTGGAGCTGTTTGGACGGAGGAGGGAGAAGGGGCTAAGCCACTGTTCTGCCTCTCCTGTGCGAGTGTTCGTGATCTGGAGAGAGCTAGCTAGGGTGAGAACTGACCTTACCGCACTAGCTCGAACTCTCAGCCACTAAAACCCGACCCCTCTGCACGGAGGCCTCCCTGGGGGTCTTATAGGCCGACCCCCAGGGTTACAACGGTAACGTACCAGAGGCGCGGGCCCCTGGTGTCATTGACTAGGATCCGGTGGCCGGGTCGCCGGGTCGCCGGGTCACCGGGTCGCCAGATGCCGGGATGCCGGGTCGCCGGGTGCCGGGTTGCACGGTGCGCCGCACCTGCCTGGCGCGGGCATCGTGAAGGGTCTTGTCTCATCAGTCTGGGTTCGAGGCACTGTGGCGCGTCTTGTCCATCGTTAGAGGGAGGTCAGCGCCGCCGTTTGTACTGGACCGCGCCTCACTGACACCGCCCGCCTTGGGCAGGGGCGCAAGGAAAGCTGCAGCCTCACCTGCTCTGTCAGGGTAAAGGGAGGAGCGCTGTAGCACCGCTTGCTTCGTCGCTAAGGCTTCGCCGCCTCGCGGCCAGCCGGCCAGGCCGGGTTGCCACGCCAAGCCGGCTCGCGCTGGGGAGCCGGCGTGCCTGGCAAGCCGGCCAGAGGGACTTGTCTTGCTCTGATGATTTTCCGAAAGGGATTCGAGCTCTGTTGCCTACCCGGGGGTCATCCCCCCGACACCAGTTGCGTAGCAACTACTAGCAACCTAACTACTTCCCACCCGCATAACCCTCATAAAGAGGTAGGGTCATGCACGATGCAAATATCAACGGTAAAAGTATCGGAGGCAACCCACCGAAGTGGTCACCACATCATCATGATCAATATAACAAGATGAAAGTGCTATATGCCATGCAATAAAATGGTTTCATAGTCATGGTCAAAGGGATGCTTGCCAGGCTCAGCAAAGTCTTTGAGGTCTTCACACGCTTCTTGTCCGACTCCGAGCACTCCGTCTACTTCGTCAACTACTGTCGGAAACAACCATAATAAGCAACACAACAAGCAAAGAAATAAAAGTGTATTATAAATAGGAACTTTATTTTTATAGGACATCTCTGGCCATAATAAAATTTCCTAAAGTTGCTCTACTGGAGTTGGATCAATGAGGCTTTTTAAATGGTGGAAATGGAGGAAATCATGATCCTATAAGGAGTCTACAGAAAATATTTTTATAAAAATGAGTGGATGCACCCAACAAATAGGGCATGATTTTAGAAGGTTTTAGGAAGTGGTTTCACTGGATTTGGAGTTGAGATGAATTTCCTATGATTTTCCTAAGATGAAATGAAGGGAAAATGGGCCATTTATTTGGTCTAGCAGAATATAGAATAGGAAAAATGTTGACCATAGCTTCCATGATTTTAGGAGTTTCTGGAAATTTGAATCACTCTATTTGGAGTTGATTTGAATCCTCTAGGGATTTTACTAGGTGTCTCCCAATAGTTCAAATTTGAATTCAAATTTGAATAGGGCAAAAACTTGTTGAGGAAAATTATGGAAGTTTCACCAAATGATTGGTGGCATTTTTAGGAGACTGTAGAAATTTGAATCATCAAATTTGGAGTTTCCTAGAATTTGTTGTGAATTAATTCATCTCCCTGGTAAAAAAAATGGCAAGGAGTCTCACCGAGTGGGCCAAAATGACGCTCCTGGGCGTGGGATTGACACTGGGCCGTCTCAGTGGCTCGGCTCCGCACGCGCAGGGGCTACATCGGAAACGTATTTCGCGGAGTACGTTTCAACCGCGGGGAGACGGTTTCGGCCTAAAGCCGCTTTCACTCAAACGCTGGGCCCAACCTTGTGCCGCTGACAGGGGGGCCCCATCGGTCCCCCCCTCTCTCTCTCTCTCTCTCCTGTCCCCTTCTCCTACTTCCCGACAGGAGGCAGAGGGGGACGCCGGCCGCCGCGGCTCCGGCGGCTTGGGTGGATGCCCCGTCTCCCGCCATGCTCGGGGGTGGCACCGCTGGCCACGGGGATGGCCGGGCGCGAGCAGTTTGTTAGGAGGGCGGACGGCGGCATCAGATGCCACTGGAGGGCATGGCACGGCCGTGGGGAACGAGGTTTGGGGGCAGGGGAAGATGGCACTGCCGCGGTGGTCCTATTGGAGGAGGGATCAGAGGCTTGGGAGCGCCGGCTTGCTCAATTTTGAGCGGAGCTGAACGGCAACGATGCCGGCCATGGCGAAGGAAGAGGGCATGGGGGAGAGCTGCGGGTGGTCCGGGAGGTCCACGAAGGTGAGAGGGGTGGACTAGGGGTGCTCATGGGGAGGTTTATCTAGGGGGGCAACAGAGGGGGAGCTCGGGCGCGCCTCAGATGCTCTCCGCGTTGGGGAGCACGCGTGTCAGAGCCGTCCAGGAGGCTTGCGAGCGTCAAGGAGGGGCATGGGAGGTCGAGGGTAGATGCCTGGCGTGTGTGAACATCCTATCGTAGCCGTGTGCGAGCTACTGGACAACGACAAGTGGCAGAGCGCCATTTCTGCATGTCAGCTGCGTGGTCACCACGCCAATGCTTGTCCATGATGACTTCTTGGTCGGCCAAAGGTGTCTAACATGTCAGGCACGCATGCAGCAGATTGCTGACAAGGTTTCAAGGTAAATGGAGTTGGCTGGGTTAGGTTTCTATGACAGGTAAGTTTGCAGCAGCAAAGTGGGGAGCTATCTCAAGGGCTTTTACTATGGGGTATGAGAGGTAAAAGGTTGTCTGGTGGTTTTGGGCATGGAAGGAGAAGGCTCACACTAAATCTTAGCTCAGGGAGATCAATGTACAAGGTACTTGTAGTTCAAGGCTACAATTTCTGCCAAAATCTAGTTTTTGATGAGCTGCTCATATTTTCCATATGAGCCTGCCATATTTGGGTTTGTATTGATGCATTAGCATTCAAATGAAGTTTTCGTAGAGTTTGGGGGTATTTGTGTGTACAGAATAATGGGAGAGGGGAAGGAGGGGTGTTGCCATGGTAAAAAGGGAGGGAGAGTGAGGGAGTTACCCCCCCCCCCCCCAAATGATTGAGAAGAGGCCATGGCAAGATTACTGGAGGTAGAAGGGGGTTAGAATATGTTGTGGTAAAAAGTTGGAGACAAGGAGAATCATTTTGGGTCAACTATGCTTGCCCACAAGCTTTTGGCTGAAGGTGTTTGATGTTGTCCTAGGGCATCTAGGGGTATCCAATGGCCCTGAAATTTACCAGGGGTAAATGGTAAGTCCATTTGGTCCTGATCACAAGTTTTGAGATTATTTGAAGAAAGTGGACAATGCAAACTTTGTAATTCCTAGAAATCAATAGACTCAGGTTTAGGTAGATCTAGGCATGCAAAACTATTCTCCTTAATGCACCACTTGGTGTGGTTTCATTATTTGGTGATTAGAGCATGCCCACAAAGTTTGAGATCAAGAGGAGACATTTGCCAATGTAGAGTTGATTAAATTTGGTTCTGGACAAGAGTGGTTTTGGGATTTTCTGGTGAATCAAAATAGTTAGTATTGATATAGAACTTTGCAAGGTCATCACATAAATCATGTGCGACTTGCTAGAATTTTCCTGGAATTATTTGAGAATATTTCTTATATAAATATTTCAAATACTTGAAATAGGCAGAAAGGGTTTTGGAGGGTTTTGTCCAATATTTTGAACATGACCATGTGTTCAAACTCATATATATGGAAAATATATGTCCACTGTGTTTCCCTAAATTTTCTCAAATATTTTGAAAGCATAAAAATATTTTTTCCCTATAAAACACCATTTCTAGCCTTAAGAAAAAGCCTTTAAATAAAATATGAAAATAGTTCTTTAAAAATATATTTATTGGTTTTGGGAAGTCTTATATATAATAGGTTCCAAATAAACTCTTTGGGGTAAAACATTCCACCCACTTTGAGGTCTTGTAGTACAAACCTCAATTCAGGGGTTTTATAAAGCCTAATTTGAATAAATGCTTTTTGGCAAAAATAATATTTGTTAAAAATAGTTTAGGTCCTATACACATGGCATGATCATTGGGCAAAGATTTGGAGCAAGGAGATGACGTTTGAAAGTAGAAGGAATTTTATGAATTAGAGCACAAGCAAGCAAACAATCAATCAACAATCAAGTCAATCATCACAAGCTCACAATTTTTTTAATTGGTCCTAATTTTTGAGTCATGTTAACTTAGTCATGAGGCAAAACACAGGGTGTGACAACTCGTCGATCAAAATAATATATAGAAAGAAAAAATTCCACGATCAAAATAGAAAACGCACGATTACATACAACTCCCACTCCGACCGGTTGCGTCGCCAAACAAAAACGACGGTTGCAAACCCACGATTTGCATGAACGCATCGGCAGAGAGATCGTGCACTCATCGGTTGCCGCCATGCCACGCCATAAATTCATACCTTCACGCACGCATCCTCCTCCACGGACAATCGTCATTTCCATTGTGCCCCACTCATCGTTCTACACAGAAAGCGTTCTCCAGATGATGGGGTTCATCACGGAGTTCAAGGAGGTGCGAGCCCACGGCAACACCAAGTTGCATGTGATCCACACCAACGACTTCAAGAAGGTAGTGACCACCATCGAGCAGTTCGAGCAGCACCTCAAGAACCAGCGTAACAATATTGTCGGAGTTGATGTGGAGTACACCAACAAGGACGAAGATAACCAGAAAGCCGCCCTCGTCTAGCTCTCCGTCGGCAAGTCTCCGCCGGTGCTCCTCTTCCAACTAAGCGCCGCAGACAACAGGTGTTAGGCGTTTGACAAATTCCTCGTAGACCCCAGGTACACTTTTGTTGGCCTCTCCATCGATCAGGACATTGTGAAGCTCGACCGTGTTGGGTTGGAGATCGCCAACTTCGTCGACATCCAGAAGGAATGGAGGGTGCCCGACGGGACCAAGTTTTTGGACACGCTTGCGTATGTCTCCGGCATCTGTCGGATTCGGGGCTCCGCAGACCCAAGAAGGTTCGAACACTGGAGTGCGCTCGCTCTCCAGCCCTACTCTAACTCGCAACCTCACGACGACTCTCTGGTGGCTTGGGCAAGGAAGACGAACAAGTACACACAGAGATTACCCAGTTTTGGGCCACCTTGCGGTTTTAGACCCTACTCCTGCTTGGTGGATTGCATGGGGAGGAAGAGGAGTACAAGGCTTGTTCTTGCCCCATTGCTCTGTGTCCCTTGCGGGGGGCTGGTTCCCTCCTTATAATGGCCTCGGCCATCTTCCCCCGAAAATATCAGGCGGGAAGGGTTGCCACAACGGCCATTTTGAAAGGGGATAGGGTTGCAGCTTATCTTTACAAATGGCGGTTGTCGGGTCACGATGCACACGATCACCTATGGCGCCACGGGCCCCTTTGTGGTTCGGCAGGGGTGAGGTCACGTTGCACAAAGAGCAGAGGTGGTGAGGCAGCACGAGGATGAGACACTGGTGTTTTACCCAGGTTTGGGCCACTGGGAAGTGTAAAACCCTACTCCTGCTTTGGTGGATTGATCGGGGGAATACGAAGCACGAGCAGTGCTCAAACCCGGCAAGGTTGCCTTCGGGGGAGCTGCTACGCGAGTACAAGTGTCCAAAGATCCGAATCTTTAGCTAGGTTGCCTTGGGCCTTCTTTTATAGCTCAAGGGGCAACCACAGTGGCAAAACATACATTATCTAGTGATTAGATAGCTAACAGTGCTATCATACCTAACTCTGGCACTTAGGACAAAATGCCATAAATGCTAGCCTAGGTGGCGTGCGGGGATGCATCCCCGGCAGGCTTTTACCACCGCTTTAGCTAACTATTGCTCAATATCTTGATAGGCCTCTGGACTAGTGTCAATTGGGCATAATTTGCCTCCCAGCGAGTCGCCACGTACTTAGCGAGAGCCACTTAGCCACCTGAGGGCTCGACACCGCATCGACAAATGACTGGTGTTGCGATGCGGTGGAGTGGTGGCGCATCGGCTTGTGCCTGCCGGGGGATGGCTTGCCGGGTCTTCCTGAAGATGTGTGCGCCTCGGTCCCCGGCAGGCACCGGGGACGTGACTGGCGCGGTTCGGGCCCGTCCTGGGCCGTTGCATCGACCTTGCCGGCGTTGCTTAGCCAGCATAGGTTGCTTCTGCTAGAGTCTTGGTCTTGAATGTTGGTTTCTTCTTCTTGATGTGCTCCTTGATCTCACGTAGAGCGGCTTCTCTGGTTTGGATTGGTTTTGACTGTACTTACGTTGATGGGTTTTGCTACTACTGCATGTGCATAAGTCAGGGGCATTGGGTACCCCAGTCCTTGTGCACCGATAGGGGCCCCCGGGTCTGTCCTAAATGCGCTCGCCCAGCGCCATTGGGTCAGGTCCAAAATTTATGCATAGGTGCGCAATTATGAGGGAGTAACTACTGACTTTCAAGCCAGCACTTACCTACTACCTCAGGCCGTTTCGGCCACGCGCGCTGCATGCATTGCGGGGATTTTGCGGTGGATGAGCATGGCTCAAAGGCGTGGGAGTGACAGGGACTGCAGCACCATGGATTGTAGCAATGGGGCGGTCACTTGTTCGCCCGTGGTCGTGGGTAGCGGGTTGGTGGAGATGGGCGGCCGCCTTGGAGCGGAGGAGAGCCAGCCCCCATGTCCTTCCCTATATATTGGGGAGTCACAACGGGCGATGCTCATCCATTCCCTTCTCCCTCTCGATCTCAGTTTCACGTAGTTTGCCCTTCTTCTCCGTCTTTGGATCCACCAGTCACCACCATGACGAGGGGGCGAGGACGACTCCCAGCTTCCGCCGCGGCGACGAGAGTTTCCCCTCGGGATCATGCTGCTCCTTCAGCCGCAGTGGCGGGAGGCGGTTCCAGCGTGCGGGGTGAGAGCGCTGGAAGTGGCCGGGGCCGGCGTGGGGCTCGCGATGGGGGGAGGTGGAGCGCTGCACCCGATCCTGCTCCGTCGGCGTTTCCTCCCCCAGTGATAGGACATACTGAAGGTACGATGCTAGAGTTCGTCGTCAGGCTGCGTGGCCCTCCCCATAGCCGTTTGCGACTCCCCCGCCCTTTCGCCAGGGTGATGGAGGTCGGCAAGCCGCGCGCGATGTGGTTGCGCGTGCACGGCTGCTGTAATTGCACCGTGCAGGCTGACGTTGAGTTTCCAGCGCCCCGCGTCATGTTTCTCGGGCGTGGGTGGAAAACCATCACACGTGCCCATAACTTCGTGAGTGGGTACGTCCTCCGCTTCAAGCTGGTGGAGGCCGACACGCTCTCTATCAAGATCAATGGGCATTCGGGCACTCGTCTTGGCTGCTGTGAAGAGAGCTCGAGCACCGATGAAAGCTCCACCTCGAGCGATAGCGACGAGGAGGATAGTGTCGGTGAAGACGGCGACAGCGAGCCCCAGGTCGTCAAGTCGGAGTACGACGACCCGGACTCTAGCTGACCGTCGGTCGCACCGTCACCGTCAGCTAGCTCCCCGACAGAGCGATTTGCCGAGGGTTCTCGACTTGGGCGCCGCCTCCTCCCCCAGGTGGATCCTGGAAGGCTCGTGGACTCCGGCTTCGTCTTCCCTGCCGGTGGTCCTGTCGAGCCGCGCCCTGCCGGTCCTGACGGGGTCAGGCTGGGCTTCTGCTTAGGCCCTCCTTTCGTCCTTTCTCCATTTTGTAGCTTGTTCCTTGGAGAGAAAGCCAAATAAAGAGTTATTAAAGGGGCGTCCCCTAATGTATCTCTATCCATTTTGTACCGAAAATGAATGAAAGAATGTGATTTCTCTTCCTTAAGTACTATCCTTTTCTCCCCTTGTGTATACTGTGTCAGCATATTTGTCCTTGCCGCACGGAACTATTTGCCGGGTCAGTACTAACCGCGAGTGCCAAGGGGGGCGAGCCCCCGGCAGCAGGCTGGTATCATTCCCCGGCAAGGCTCCTTGTCGGTATCGGCGCGGCCCCCCAGAGCTGGTAAGCGACAGGAGCTGAGGGATGGCTCGTCCCGACAAGGGTTTCCATTGCGCGAAGGACTCCATTGTACACAGTCAAAAAGGATAGCAAGGGTTTCCTTAAGGGAGCAAATGGCACCGAGCTGGGGATATGTGATTAGACTTATCTTTTCAGGCAGTATCCCTTTCTGGAGTACGACGGGCCGCCATCCTTGTTTCTTTGCCCTTCTTCCTTGTTTTCCTGACGGTCAACATGTAGGGCAAGAGGCCTCTACCCTCTGGAGATAGAGAATGTGGTAACAAGGGTCACAGGCTCATCAAGTACTCTAGCAAATTTCTAAAACTTAAAAGCGATAACATTGCAACATAAAAAAAGCATAGTAAACATGCAGTTCGATGGTATGATGCAATGCCTAGCTTTATTATTGCATGCACAGGGTCTGCGCCTGGCTTTGTACAAAGGGTTACATGCACTGTGGCAAGGCTTGTACAAAAGGTGGTTGCCGGGGACTGAGCCCGACAACTGTGCCTTACGGGTAGAACTTACGAGGATGCTCAATATTCCATGAGTTGAGCATTTTGATGCCATCTTCGGTCTCCAGACGGACTGCGTCAGGTCTGGTGACTCGTGCTACCCGGTAAGGGCCTTCCCACTTCGGCGTCAACTTGTTGGTACCCTTGGCGGACTGAACGCGCCTAAGGACAAGGTCGCCTTCCTCAAGGCTGGTAGCATGCAGCACGCACAGCGGCCCAGAGACGATCTTCCTCGAGGAGCATGGCATCGTCATGTCGTAGCTGCTCTTGCTCTACTTCATTGTAGGCAAGTACTCGAGGTGACCCGTATATGAGTTCCGTGGGGAGAACTGCTTCCGCCCCGTATACTAGGGAGAAGGGCGTCTGGCCGGTAGCTCGATTCGGTGTCGTTCTGATGGACCAAAGAACCACCGACAGCTCATCTATCCAGCGCTTGCCGCTTCTTCGCAGTCCATCGAAAGTTCTTGTCTTGAACCCACGCAAAACTTCAGCATTCATCCTCTTGACTTGCCTGTTGCTTCTCGGGTGGGCAATAGAGGCGAAGGAGACCTTGCTTCCAAGGCTTTGGATGTATTGCATAAAGGTGCAGCTCGTGAACTGGGTGCCATTATCGGTGATCACCCTGTTGGGCACTCCAAAACGGCACACCAGTCCTTTCAGGAACTTGACAGCTGACTGCGCGGTCACCTTCCTCACTGGTTCCACCTCAGGCCACTTTGTAAACTTGTCGATTGCTACGAACAAGAATTCAAAGCCCCCGACGGCGCGGGGAAAGGGGCCCAAAATATTGAGCCCCCAGACCGAGAATGGCCAGGATAAAGGGATCGTCTAGAGAGCTTGCGTTGGTTGATGAATGTTCTTCACACTTGGTGACTAGCTCAGTTGCATCTTGGAAGGCAGTGGGCCAATAGAAACCCTGCCGGAAGGCTTTTCCTGCAAGGGCCTTTGATCCAATGTGAGACCCACACATGCCTTCGTGAATCTCTGCCAACAGCTTCAGTCCATCTTCCCGGCAAATGCACCTTAGTTTCACACCGTTTGGTCTTTTTCTGTACAGAGTGTCATCAACAAACTGGTACATACTTGACTGACGGGCTAATTTTTCGGCTTCTTCCTGCTCTTCGGGAAGTTCTCATGTTTGAAGGAAGTGGACTATATGTTGTGCCCAAGCTGGAGCCTGTGGCTCGACAACAAGGACTAAAGGCATCTCCTCGTTCATGGGAGCGCTTACCTCGACCGCAAGAACTTGGGATTCTAGCAGGAGGGAGTTGCTCATCAACCCAAACAAGACTGTCCCCGGTAGACTTTCTACCAGCGGCTTCAGGAAGCTCTACCGGGAAATTCTTCCGGAGTTTAGCTTTCTCCTTTTCATGGTCATCGTTGACGGGGATACTGATGGCTGAGTGAGGTGGAGGACAAAAGTTCCTAGTTCCACAGGAAGCTTTTGTGCGGTGCACTTTGATAGATGATCAGCGATGTTGTTTTGTGCGCGTGGTACATGCTCGGCTTGCAATCCATCAAAGTGCTCCTCCAGCTTCCTCACCTCTTCCACGTACGCTACCATCAACAGACTCTGATAATCTTTGTTGACTTGTTTCACCACGAGTTGAGAATCTCCTCGGATGATCTGTTTCTTGATTCCCAATTCCACCGCGATTCTGAGTCCAGCAAGGAGCCCCTCATACTCAGTGGTGTTGTTGGTGGCCTTCTCCCGGGGAAAGTGCATTTGAACCACATATTTGAGATGCTCCCCGGTAGGGGCAATGAGGAGCATGCCTGCTCCGGCGCCATGAAGCGAGAAAGCACCGTCAAAATACATGATCCATTCCTTGGGCGCTTCTTTGCCGGGGAGAATTGTCTCTGGAACCTTCTCGTCTGACGTGGGCGTCAGTTCCGCAATGAATTCCGCCAACGCCCTGCTCTGAATTGTGGAAGTGCTCTCATACTTCAAACCAAAACTTGTCAGTTCTAGCGCCCACTCAACTATCCTGCCAGTGACTTCGGGGTTCCTCAATATACACTGCAGCGGAAAGCGGGTGACAACTGTGATCTCGTAGCCTTGGAACTAGTGGCGTAGTTTCCTTGAGGCCATGATAAAGCCGAAGATCAGCTTTTGCACTCCAGAGTACCTTGACCTAGCCCCTTGTAATAAGGAGCTGACAAAGTATACTAGTCGCTGCACCACTTTCTTCTTTTCCACTTCCTTGAAACTGCCTCCGTTTGCTTGCTTAGGTTTCCCTTGGTTTGTATCAGGTCCTGCCGTAAATGCTTCGGTTCCACCCCCGGTAAAATCAGTCACAACGGCTGCATCTTCATCCACTTCTTGTTGTGCCACCAGTGCTGCGCTAACCACTTGATTCGTTGCCGCCAAGTATAGTAGCAACGGTTCTTGCGGTTTAGGCGTGACCAAGGTGGGAGCGGAGGAAAGGTAAGCTTTCAGATCTTGCAGCGCTGCTTCTGCTTCCGGGGTCCACTTCATCGGGCCGGCCTTTTTTAGGTTCTTGAAAAATGGAAGGGCGCATTCAGCGGATTTGGAGATGAACCTACACAATGCGGCAATGCATCCGACCAATCGTCTTACGTCCTTGACGGACTTGGGTGCTTGTATCTGCTCGATTGCTTAGATCTCGTCGGAATTGGCTTCTATTCCCCGTTGAGAAACGAAGAACCCAAGCAGCTTGCCGGATGGGACACCAAACACACACTTCTTAGGGTTGAGCTTCAAATTGATCTTGTGCAAGTTCATAAAAGTTTCTTCCAAATCTTGTATGAGGGCTGCTTCATCTCTGGTTTTGACTACTATGTCATCCATGTAAGCTTCCACGTTCCTATGCAAATAAGGTTCAAATCCAATCTGCACGGCCCTTGCAAAGGTAGAACCAGCGCTCTTTAACCTGAAGGGCATACGTACAAAGCAATATGTGCCACACGGAGTTATGAACATGATCTTTTCCTCATCTTCCTTGGCCATGAATATCTGGTGGTATCCATAGTATGCGTCCAAGAAGGAAATCAAGTCATACCCGGAAGTGGAATCAGGAATCTGATCGATGCGCGGCAAGGGAAAAGGGTCTTTCGGGCATGCTTTGATTAAATCAATGAAATCAATGCAAAGCCTCCATTTCCCATTCGCCTTGCGCACCACTACTGGGTTGGCTAACCAAGTTGGAAGCAACACTCCTCTGACCAAACCAGCTGCTTCGAGCTTCTTGATCTCCTCGGCGATGAACTGCTGCCGCTCCAAGGCTTGCTTTCTAGCTTTTTGCTTGACGGGCCTAGCATGAGGGCAGACAGCAAGGTGGTGCTCAATTACCTCCCTGGGAACACCGGGGATGTCAGATGGTTGCCAAGCAAACACATTGACATTCGCCCGCAGGAAGGCAACGGGTGCGCTTTCCTATTTGTCATTAAGGGTGGCACTGATGGTAAACGTACCATCATCGCCATCCTGCCCTGCCGGGACCTTCTTCGTCGCAGGATAGATGACCTTGGATCTCTTGCTAGTGGAACTCTCCGGCAGGTCATCGACGGGTGCAGCACACTCAGAAGAGGTGCGCTTCCCGGAGTCCTTGCTGGCGTCCCTGCTAGACTTCTTCCCTTTCTTCAATTCCTTGGCAGGAGCTGGGGTTTCCACGACCTCAGCTGCTACCGCGTCTCGATACAACTTGTCCACACATATAACTGCATCCTTCTTGTCAGATGGAATGGAGATGATTCCCATGGGCCCTGTCATCTTCAAAGTGTTGTAAGCATAGTTGGATGCTGCCATGAATTTTGCCAGAGCTGGGCGACCAAGAATTCCATTGTAAGGTAGAGGGAGTTCGACCACATCAAACACCACCTTCTCAGTCCGGTAGTTCAACTCCTCGCCAAATGTCACAGGCAAAGAGATCTTTCCCTTGGGTTGGCCCCTGCCGGGGTTGATTCCTTGGAATGTACCCGTAGCTTTGAGCTCTCCGTCAGGGATTTGCAGCTTTACAACCACTTTAGGGGAGATTAAGTTCAACCCCGCCCCGCCGTCAACAAACATCATGGTTACTTTGAGGTTGCGGATTGTTGGGGAGATCAACAACGGCAAACATCCGACCGCAGTGGTGCGGTCTGGATGATCCTCTTCGTCAAAGATGACAGGCGTGCGGGACCATTTGAGTGGCCTTCTGGACTCTACAGCTGGCTCCATGACGTTGATCTCACGCGCCCACTGCTTGAGCTGGCAATGAGAGGAATGCAAGGACGCACCCCCGTCAACACACATGGCTTCAGTTTCCTTCTGGAACTCTCGATCACTGGACTCTTCTTCATCATCCTCATGATCACTCATATCATCTCTTTCTTCTCACGGCCTCTAGCAGGTTTTTCCTTCTGCTGCGGGGCCTTGCCGCGGCGGCTCCCTCTACCACCACGGACCTTCCCGGTAGCACCATCTTGGCCTCTCTCCTTGTCACACTTCTCATATTCAGCCTTCTGCTTCTCAGCAAGCTGCTCAACTTGGCGCAATTCTTGGAGATCATGACCTTTGGTGCGGTGGATTTTGTAGTAAGGCCCATCGGACTTTTCGGTTTTCTCTGCCGCCGCGGCCTCCCGGCAATCAGCGCACGCAGAAGCTCCCTTGCCGGGGGCTCGGCCTTGGCCTTCTTGCCGGCACTGAGATTAACAAAGCTCTCAATGGCCAACACTGCCTTTCGCTTACGCTTTTTATTGCGCCTTCGGCTTTTCCCCTTCGGGCCAGGGGCATCGTCGTCGTCATCTGAGTCGACTTCGGTGCCAGCCTCCTCTCCGGTGAGTCGCCTCCCTTCCTCGGCACGAGCACACTTTTCCGCCAATGTGTACAACTCATTGACGGTCTTGGGGAGTCTAACATTCGTTGACGGTCTTGATGGTCCTTCCTCCTGTTGCGCACGTTCGAATGGAACGCGGCAATCACGGCTGCGGGGTGTATCTCTGGAATATTGCCGTGTACTCGACTGAATCTCTGGATGTTCTTCCGCAAGGTTTCTCCCTCCTTCTGCGGAAGGACTTGCAGGTCGCTGGGTTGTCCTAGGTCCTGGTGGCCACCTGTGAAGGCGCCGACAAACTTGTTGCACAAGTCAGCCCATGATGAAATACAGTTCTCCGGCAGGTGCATCAGCCACGATCTCACATTTGGCTTGAGCGCCAAAGGGAAATAGTTGGCGAGCACCTTCTCATCTCTTCCCCCGGCAGCTTGAACGGATAACGTATAGATGCCGAGGAATTCTGCAGGGTTTAGCTTCCCATCGTATTTCTCCGTCAGTTCAGGCTTGAAAGTTCGGGCCGATGGCCAGCGGACCTGTCGCAGCTCGCGAGTGAAGGCAGGGCACCCAACCTCATAAGGCAGGTACCCGCCAGCACTAGGCGTGGGGTCGCCGGCATCTGGGCCGTTGCGCCTGTCGGATTGGCGGTGTGCTTCTCGGCGTCGCTCTATGGTGACATGCGCGTCTTCCCTCCGCCGGTCTTCCAAGACACGCCGCTGGTCCCGGTGATCGTGTAGGCCAGACGAGGCCATAGATGCTTCGTAGGGCTTGTCGGCATGTGGAGCTCGTTGTGGCTGCCTCTGGCTCTGTTGTCACGGAGGGGATTGCACCGTTGGCGCGGCCCCCTCGACACAACCGTCAGCATGGGCCACCGTCGCCGTCTGCAGGCATCGCGACGGCTCTGAATGCTGTGATTTGCTGGTTTCGACGAAGCCGATCAAACTCTGGATGGTGGCTCTCCACTCATCCATCTTGTCAGCTGCCAGCAAGAAATTTAACAGCAGCTGGGCCCGCGCCATCGTTTCCGCCGCCATGGCCGGCATGGCTAGGGAGGCAGATCGCGACATCGCTCGACTCCTGGTGGAACCAAGAGGGGCGTCGCCGCATTCTTGTAACCGTGCTTCGGTCGCCGGGGTGGTCTAACATGGAGGAGGTCGAACTTGTGGGTCTACGGTCTGGTTTGGCACCCTGTCTTGCTCCGGGCGAGGCGCGCGCCCAGCAGCCGTGCATGTGACAAGCACAGCTGAAAGATCACGGCTTGCCCCAGATTGGGCGCCGCTGTTGCGGCCGCGGCCACCAACACGGCGGGGAGGTGGAGACTGAACGTATCCTCCTCCCGCGGCACTAGGACCGAGCTCACCAAAATGTTGTTGTTTTTGCTCCTCTTCAGCATTTCCAGCTCCAGCTTCGGCCGCGGGGGACACGATGGTGGCGCCGCCTACGCCAGTCGCGTCGCCCACGATGCCCACCTCACTCGTCGCCACCGCGGTGCCAACGGCGTCCGCAGCTGCATGCGAGGGGGCCTTCAAAGTGGAGGGATACGCGGTCGCATCGGTCTTCTTCTTGGGAGCCATAGATGAAGAAGACGGCGATGAAGATCGACACTCCACTCATGATCTCAGGTTCGCGCAAGTGACGCTCCCCCTACCTGGCGTGCCAAAGATGTCGTGTCACGATGCACACGATCACCTATGGGGCCACAGGCCCCTTTGTGGTTCGGCAGGGGTGAGGTCACGTTGCACAAAGAGCAGAGGTGGTGAGGTAGCACGAGGATGAGACGTTGGTGTTTTACCCAGGTTCGGGCCGCTGGGAAGCGTAAAACCCTACTCCTACTTTGGTGGATTGATCGGGGGACCACGAAGCACGCGCAGTGCTCAAACCCGGCAAGGTTGCCTTCCGGGGAGCTGCTACGCGAGTACAAGTGTCCAAAGATCTGAATCTGTAGCTAGGTTGCCTTGGGCCTCCTTTTATAGCTCAAAGGGCAACCACAGTGGCAAAACATACATTATCTAGTGATTAGATAGCTAACAGTGCTATCATACCTAACTCTGCCACTTAGGACAAAATGCCATAAATGCTAGCCTAGGTGGCGTGCGGGGATGCATCCCCGGCAGGTTTTTACAACCGCTTTAGCTAACTATTGCTCAATATCTTGACACGCCTCTAGACAGGTGTCTGATATGTCTCCAACGTATCTATAATTTTTGATTGTTCCATGCTATTATATTATCTGTTTTGGATGTTTTATATGCATTAATATGCTATTTTATATTATTTTTGGGACTAACCTATTAATCTAGAGCCTAGTGCCAGTTTCTGTTTTTCCTTGTTTTTGAGTATTGCAGATAAGGAATATTAAACGGAGTCCAAACGGAATAAAATCTTCGGAATGATTTTTCTTGGACCAGAAGAAACTCAGCAGACTTGGAGATGAAGGCAGGAGACCTGCCGTGGAGTCACAAGCCACCAGGGCGCGCCCTAGGGGGGGCGCCCCCCAGGCTTGTGGCCCCACGGCAGCCCTCCTAACCCTATTCTTCGGCCTATAAATTCCCAAATATTCCCTGGATACCAAAAAGAGCCACGAAAATACTTTTCCGCCGCCGGAAGCCTCTGTTCCCGTGAGATCCAATCTTGGAGCCTTTTCCGGTAATCTGCTGGAGGGGGATTCGATCACGGAGGGCATCTACATCAACTCCAATGCCCCTCCGATGATGCGTGAGTTGTTTACCACAGACCTTCGGGTCCATAGCTAGTAGCTAGATGGCTTCTTCTCTCTCTTTGTTCTTCAATAGCATGTTCTTCATGATCTTCATGGAGATCTATCTGATGTAATACTCTTTTGCGGTGTGTTTGTCGAGATCCGATGAATTATGGGTTTATGATCAGCTTATCTATGAAGATTATTTGAATCTTCTCTGAATTCTTATATGCATGATTTCATATCTTTGCAAGTCTCTTCGAGTTATTGATTTGGTTTGGCCAACTAGATTGGTAATTCTTGCAATGGGAGAAGTGCTTAGTTTTGGGTTCAATCTTGCGGTTTCCTCACCCAGTGACAAAGTAGGGGTAGCGAGGCACGTATTTGTATTGTTGCCATCGAGGATAAAAAGATGGGGTTTTCATCATATTGCTTGAGTTTATCCCTCTACATCATGTCATCTTACCTAATGCGTTACTCTGTTCTTCATGAACTTAATACTCTAGATGCAGGCAGGAGTCGGTCGATGTGTGGAGTAATAGTAGTAGATGCAGAATCGTTTCGATCTACTTGACACGGACGTGATGCCTATATGCATAATCATTGCCTTGGATATCGTCATAACTATGCGCTTTTCTATCAATTGCTCGACAGTAATTTGTTCACCCACCGTATTATTTTCCTTCATGAGAGAAGCCTCTAGTGAAACCTATGGCCCCCGGGTCTATTTTCCATATTATATTTTTTCAGATCTATAAACCAAAAATACCAAAAATACCTCACTGCATTCTTTTTACTTTTGTTTTACTTTACGTTCTAGCAATCTTTTATATCTATCTCTATCAGATCTCATCCTTGCAAATAACCGTGAAGGGAGTGACAACCCCTTTTAGTGTTGGGTGCAAGAGTTTGATTGTTTGTGTAGGTGCGAAGATTGGGGACTTGCTTGTATCTCCTACTGGATTGATACCTTGGTTCTCAACAACTGAGGGAAATACTTATCTACTTTGCTGCATCACCCTTTCCTCTTCAAGGGAAAACCAACTCAAGCTCAAGAAGTAGTAGTGCCAAATGGGCATAATTTGTCTCCCAGCGAGTCGCCACGTACTTAGCGAGAGTCACTTAGCCACCTGAGGGCTTGACACCGCATCGACAAATGACTGGTGTTGCGATGCGGTGGAGCGGTGGCCGATCGGCTCGCGCCTGCCGGGGGATGGCTTGCCGGGTCTTCCTGAAGATGTGTGTGCCTCGGTCCTCGGCAGGCACCGGGGACATGACTGGCGCGGTTCAGGCCCGTCTTGGGCCGTTGCATTGACCTTGTCGGCTTTGCTTAGCCAGCATAGGTTGCTTCTGCCGGAGTCTTGGTCTTGAATGTTGGTTTCGTCTTCTTGATGCGCTCCTTGATCTCACGTAGAGCGGCTTCTCTGGTTTGGACTGGTTTTGACTGTACTTACATTGATGGGGTTTGCTACTACTGCCTGTGCATAAGTCAGGGGCACTGGGTACCCCAGTCCTAGTGCACCGACAGTGGTCTTCGCCTGCTAAAGTTCCCCGCTGTGACACGCTCGTGGGCTCGGGGGTGACATCCGTCCTGCCAAGCCCTCGGTCCTGGTCTTCTTGCACGGAAGAGGAAACCTTTGGGGGATTCTTTGGGAACCCGCGGGCTAGCGCGGCCCTTGTATCACCAAAGAGAAAACTCTCTCTCCTCCATGCCAGCTGGCGCGGCCCTGGAGGCCGCTCGATGCGCGCCATGTCGACCACGTGGGGGGCAGAACCACCTGTCCAGCGCCTCGCGAGGGATCAGCCCTTGCGAAGGCTCCCATCAGGAGGATGATTGATGGGCCACCTAGTCTCTTACAACCAGCGCCTTGCCCGGGCCGCGGGCAGACGGGCCTGGGTACCCCCAGTCCCAGGGGCCCGACAGTAGCCCCCGGGCCAGCAGTGCGCTCAATCCCGCCGGTTGGTGGGGATCACGCCGGTTGGCGGGGGTGTCGTGACGTGGGGCCTAACCGCCCGTGGGCCGGGCACACCAGTGCCTTGGGGTGCGCGGCGCCGCACTTCCCCCGAGGCGTCGAAGGTTGTGCAGGCCGACATAAAGCCCGGGTGCGGCCGGGGGGACACTGTTGCCATTCCTCGTGCTGCCCTCGTCTTCTTGCATCTTTTGTCTCCGTGCGGAACCACTCCAGATCCAAGCTCTCTTGAGGCGCCTCCTTTGCCCTTCCTGCGACCCAGCGCTCAGATGGCGCCCGTCAACAAGAAGGGAAAGGCCGCGGCCGCCGCCGCAAGCCCTGCTGCCGCCGGGCCGACACTCCTACCCTCCCTCGTCTCCGACGCGGAGGACCTGGGCCCCGTGCTCCCGCTTGTAGCCAATGGGCAGAACGGCGGGCGGGCGACCAGGCTCTGGTCGGGCTCATCGGCGCCGAGCAGCTTGCCGAAGTCCGCCTATCCCTTCTTTCTCCATAGCATCTATGCCGGGCTGGTCCCGCCATTCTCCAGGTTCTTCTATGCCATCCTCTCCCATTATCAGATCCATGCCTTGCACTTTCAGCTCAACTCCATCCTCCACCTGGGCATCTTCGCCTTCTACTGCGAGGCGTTCGTGGGCGTGAGGCCCTCAGTGGCGCTCGTTCGCCACTTTTTCAGCCTGCGGTTCACTGCCCAGGAGCACCGCGCCGCGTGCGTCTCCTTCGTAGACGTCACGTGCGTGAGCATCCGCCTGAAGGCCGAGAGGAAGGTGGAGGGTTACCGGCAGTGTTGGGTATTCATGGACGCGTGCCGAGTTTGCCCGCACCTGGCGGCCCCTACGGACCATCCGGTGCAGTCCCCAAGATGGGCGCACGAGAAGCTCACTGACCCGAGGGCGGAGCCCGTCCTGGAGCACATCGCCGCACACAGGCACGCCTCCCTGACAGGGGCGATGGTCATCAAGGAGTTCCTGGGGCACCGCGTCGTGCCGCTCCAGGCGCGCTTGCTCCCAATGTGGAAGCTCTCCGGCTCGGAAGATCCGATGAGGCTGCGCGTTTATGGCTTGACGCACGACGAGCTGGAGGAGGCCCTGTGGGTCCTGCTCGGCTATACCCCTGAGGGACTTCTGGAGGCGGCGCCGCCGCTATACGCTTGCGGTCACATGGAGGAGCTGGTTGGGGAGATGCCCATTTTCGACGAGTGGGGTCTCGTCGGATCGCGCAGGATTCCCTCCATTGCGGTGACATCCTCCGGCGGGAGTGGTGGCGATGAGGACTCGGAGGCAACCGAGGAAGACGGAAGTGCTTGCCGGCTGTCGTCGGCTAGCTTCCATTCATCCCTGCGCAGCCTTGGGGATGACGATGCTGTCTCGGATGAGCAGCACCAAGCGGTTCCCCCCGGGCCCGTGGGCCCGGGAGACGGAGCGGGGTCGGGCCCCGCGACCCCTCCTATACCGGCGGCGGCGGTCGGCGGCGGAGATGCTGCGCCCACCCCGGCGGCTCCTCAGGCCCCTATGGGGATGGAGGGCTCGGCTAGCCCCGCCAAGTGTCACACCCTGTGATTTGCCTCATGACTAAGTTAACATGACTCGAAAATTAGGGCCAATTAAAACTTTTTGAGTGCATATGAATGCTTGACTTGTGTGCTATTTGCTTGCTTGTTTGATTGCTTGCTAGTGCTATATATTCATAAAACTCCCTCCTACTCTCAAAACTATTTTCCTTGATCTAAAACTCTTGTCCAATGATCATACCATGTGTATAGGACCTAAAACTATTTTTATCAAAATTTATTTTGGCCAAAAAGAATTTATTCAAACTAGGTTTTCAAAAACCCCTGAATTGAGGTTTGCACTACAAGTCCTCAAATTGGGTGGACCCTTTTGCCACAAAGACTTTATTTGGAATCTTCTATATATATTACTTCCCAAAACCACCAAATATTAATTTTAAAGATTATTTTTCTATTTTATTTAAAGGCTTTTTCTTGAGGCCAGAAATGGTTTTTCATAGGGAAAAATTATTTAAATGCTTTAAAAATATTTGAGTAAATTAAAGGAAACTCAGTGGACATATATTATCCATATATATGAGTTTCAACACATGGTCATGTTCAAAATCATGGGCAAAACCCCTCAAAACCCTTTCTGCCCAAATCAAGCTTTTGAAATATTTCTATAAGAAATATTCTCAATAAATTCCAGGAAAATTCCAGCAAGTCATTCATGCTATAGGAGATGATCTTGCTAAGTTTCATATCAACCCCCCTTTATTTGCTTCACCAAAATATTCCAAAACCATTCCTGTCCAGAGCCAAATTTGAGCAACTTTACATTGTAAAGTTTCTTCCCTTGACCCAAAACTTTGTGGGCATGTTTTAAACCCCAAATAATGACACCACACCAAGTGGTGGATTTGTGGGAAGTAAAATGCATGCCTAGATCTACAGAAATCTGATTCTGTTGATTTCTAGGGTTTTACCAAGTTACATTGTCAACTTTGCTCAAACCAGCTCAAACTTGGTGATCGACCTTAATTTTAACCACCACTTGACCCTGTTAAAACTCAGGTCAAGAAAAATCCATTTGTTTGCCCAATCACCCATCAAACACCTTCTGATCACTTCTAGAAACTGTTGTTTGACCCTCCTGCCCTATTCTCCTTCCCTTCAAACTTTTACCACAACTTCTTAATGAGGTATTTCACCCCCAGCAAGAAACCCAGGGCCCAGCTCAATGGTTACAAGGGGTAAAACCTCATTTCTTCCTTCTGGACAGCAAGAATCTCCTTCTCTCTCCCCTCCCCTCTTATTCTATCAACCTCCCAGCGCATCCTATGCCATTTCCCCATTGTCTAATACCCCCTGGACCCACTGGACATGACTGGCCACGCCTAGGATGCCGTTGGCATGCCATGGCATGCCAAACGGGCGCTCCAGAGCGCGCTATAGTGCCTGACCACACTGTAGCCGCCGCCCACTGCATGGCCCCGACAGCCTCCGGCCTCCCCCTCTCGCCACTTGGCCCCCCTCGGCGTCCGTGACACGCCGGACGGTCGGCCCCCTCCTCTCTCTCCCTCCTCTGTCCCCTCCTCGCACACGCGCCGGCCGCCCGCGAGCTCCAATGGACAGCCTCGCACGCGTGGGCTCCTGGCATGCCCCCGCTCCCCATCTTCCTCTCCCTGGTCATGAACCTCGTCCACAAAGCTCGTAGACACGCCCGAACCTGCCCCCGTGAGCTCTAGCAATGGCCTCGACCCCGCCAAACTCCCTGTCCATGGTGATCCGGCGCTGCGGCTATATAAGCCTTCCCCGAGCCCCTCTATCGTCTCCCTTCGTCACCTCTCACACCCGCGGACCTCCCAGACCCCCTGGATCGTTCCCCCGTGCCCTCTGCTTCCCCCCTAGACCACCATTGCCGCCGCGACCCCCGCTCAAATTCGAGCTCACCCGTGCCCCTCCTCCCCCCTTAGCACCATCAGGGAATCCCTTCCGTTGACAAGGACCTCCTCCGCGCTCTATTTCTCCCTCTCCATGGCGGTGGTGCCATGCCCATCATCACCGTCGCCACCTTCCACCTTGTCCAATGCCGCGCCCAGCCTCGACCTTCCCCGGGCATCAAAACCCATCCACAGCGACGGGTCCCTCTCTCCCGAGCTCGCTGGTGTGTCGGGCTTCATCGGAGGTGGACGGAGTCGCCGAAACGGCGCTGGCGCCCGCTCGGCCCCGCTTCTTTTGCCTCGCCTCTATTCAGGCAGGAGGAGGGAGACAAGCCTGCCAGGCAGGCCCCGCCTGTAGGCGACCCGACGACCGGGCCCGCGCATAAGTGGACGCGGATTCCACAGTCTACGCCTCTCCGCGAAGGAGGCGTATTCCCTGGAATACGTCTCCAACGTGCCCCCCCCTGCGCGCGCGGCTGAGCAGTTGGGCCGGCCCAGTCCGGTTGCTGCTATGCTCCACCCAGTTGCGTAGTTTAGCCTTAGGTAATTTCTTTCCCTTTTTCTATTTTTCAGAGAGACAAAAATAATCCCACAAAATTCATTTTAGCTCCAAATTTGATGATTCAAGATTCCACAGACTCCTAAATTCATGACCAATCCAAATATGTGCATTGCACAATTTTTCCATATAGCATATTCTGATCCACCAATATTTTTGTTATCACTTGTATTATGTTGCAGAATCCCTAGAGAATTCATAATACCTCCAAATGGAGTGATTCAAAATCCTAGGTCTATATAAACTCATGAGCTAATATGTGAACATTTTTCCATATACTTTCTCTGTTATGTGGATTATTGAACCATTTCTTCATATATGGCTCACTTTGAAAATCCCTAGGAAAATCATGCCAACTCCAAATCCAGTGAAACCACTTCCCAAATGTCTCTAAATTTGTGCCCTACTTGTTGGGTACATCCACCCATTTTTTACAAAAATATTTCCCGTGGACATCTTATAGGATCATCATTTCTTTCATTTCCACCATTTTTAAAGCCTCACTGCTCCAACTCCTGTAGAGCCATTCTATATATTTTTATTAGGACCAGAGATGTCCAAGAAAAATATATTTCCTATTTATAGAGCACTTCTTTTCTCTCTTCTTGTTGTGTTGCTTATTGCGGTTGTTTCCGGCGATAGCTGACGAAGTAGATGAAGTGCTCGGTGTGGACGAGAAGCGTGCGAAGACCTCGAAGATGTTGCTAAGCCAGGCAAGTGGCCCTTTTGACCATGTTAAGAAATTTTTTCATGCATGTCATATAGCACTTTCTATTCCGATGAATTGATCATGTTGATGTGGTACCCTCCCCCCCCCTTCGGTGGGATGCCTTCGATACTTTACCGTTGATACTTGCATCGTGCATGACCCTACCTTCCTATGAGGGTTGTGCGGGTGGGAGTAGATAGGATGCTTAATAGATGCTACGCAAAGTGTCACAGGAATATGCATGGTGATGGAAACAAAAAGTATTTTTAAAGACTTTTCGAAAACCCCGTCGGGTGCCACTAATGTCTGAGGGAGATGATGTTGAGTTGGGTTACCACTTGAGAAAGAAGTGGTGTACCGGAGCAAGTTGTGTGAGTGTGTGTGTTTTCGAAAATGGATTAGATTTAAGGTCTGTTGATCGTCCCAACCTTACATGTGCGACCACTCTACCCCTATATGGGAAGGGGCTTTGTTGATTACTCTGGTCGGAGCTGGCAGAGAGCCCGCATTACTAGTGGCGGGAGTGACGTGGTCACTCTTGATACGGGGTCGTGCCTGGTAGGGCGACCATGCGCTGTCTTTACAGGCACCGGGCACACCGTTGATCCCTTCATGGATGGTACGATCTGGAGCGAGGCTCGTATGATGTACATCATGAGGGCTATGTACCAATCGAGTGGACTCTTTGTTTAGTGTCGCCAGAGGAAAGGTATTGTTCGGGTGCTTACCTCGGTTATGTAATATACCGCGAGTCGTGGATGACACGGAAGTTCCCCGAGTCTTGTGGGTAAAGCGGGCAACCTCTGCAGAGTGTAAAACTATTCGAATAGCCGTGTACACGGTCATGGACAGTTGGTGGTCCTTCTTAAACTACGTCCAGATGTTTCCCCAAAACTTGGTGTGTGTGTGTGACAAAGATGGTCCTTGAGATAAGTTAGATGACTTTACATGATGTCTGAACATGAGATGTTCAACCCCCTGCTTATGATGTTATCTATAACTTGTTCATATGGATATCTGCCAACTGTTGATGCATGCTTTCATAAGTTATTTGATCATGTCATTGCACTCAAAATTAGCTTTCTGCAAAATTACCTACTTAGTGCTATATCATGCTCTGTTGAACCCTGTTCCAAACATGGGTTGCTTGCGAGTACATTCAAAGTACTCATTGGCTTGCCACTGGTTATTTTATTGGCCAGGCATGAAAGATCAGGTTATGATGAAGATTACCTTTGTGACGAACATGCGAGCTAGGACGCTTCCCAGTCAGAATGCATGTAGGGTTAAGGAAGATGGCATGGGTTCACGCTATCATTGAAGATCTCCGCTACAACCATATGAGAACTTGGCCATAAATGCCATATTTGAGTAAACCGGTATGTAATGGATATAAGACTCTTGTTATTCAGTTTCTGTGTGTTTAGTGAGCATTGATCTCTGGGATCACTGTGCACGTACATTCGGTGATCACGACTTATGTGTCGGGGTCCCCACAGAGCTGGTATCAGAGCCATCCTGACTGTAGGAAGCCCTTAGTTAGCATGGACGTTAGTTAGGACAAAACTATTTTTCAAGACCCTTCAAAAACACCTACAAAACCTCTATATTTCTCACCTCTCCTAAATTTTCAAAGGAAGTGAAGGTTTTTGCCTTAGCACTTCCACCCCTAATCTCTTGACTCTCCTCATCTGCTTTTTCAAAACTTTGCCATGGTCGATAGTATCCTTATGTCCCTGACCATTGGATTCCTTGAAATCCTCGTGGGTAACCTGGAAGGAAGCCACCTTGCCAGACACTTGCCAACATATCTTGGACACTAGTTGGCGACACCAGACAAGACGATACCAACAGAAGATACCCTCTCGAAGGATGAGAATATCAAGACTCAGAAGATGGTGACACCCTCAACACTGCCCCAGGATGATGCCACCTAAGCCTTCGATGACCAGGGCACAAGACATGCAATGTCATGATATGCATCGCTAACAGAGCAACCCTGTCCTTTTTGTTGTTGTGTCGGCAACCACCGGTGGATGAGAACCTTGCCATTTGGTCCGCCTCACCATAAGTGAGCAGGAAAACGGTTCTCTTCATCCCCCACTCTCGGTGTCGATATTATCAACATGACCGACAAGTTGGAACTCTATCATGCCTTGTGGATGTCATTGCATAAAGGATTGCCCACTTGGAACTCTCGACGCCTTGAAGGACAAGAAGGCATTGGCATGATTACGAAGACAACAGAAGACCCGTCAACGACAGCCATGAGGAACCACCTTCGTCATCAACTCACCAGACGCGAAGTTGTCCGGGACTCTTCAGGAACAACCCGGATCATTTCGATGAACAGCAACAAGGGACATGGCGACACCTGAAGAAGACCTACAAGACTGAGCGGACTCCTCTCCAAGACATGAAGCAAGCATGACTACTGAGTTCGAGAACCCCAAGGGTAGGATGAGTCATGTATTCCCCATGCGAAGTTGAGTCCGTTCGATGGTTCGAATGGAACCGTGATGTGTGTTACTTGTTTTCTGCTTGTTTGTGCTCTGGTGTAAGTCGCACTTTTGCCTTTTCGGCACTTGTTTGATTGCACTTGCACTATACCACCCCCTTAGGCACTCCCCTCTATGCTACTTTCCTCTTCCCCCTCTCATCAACTGAAGACTAGCAAGACAAGATGCACCAAGGATCCACCTTGGTAGACAACTAGCGCTGAAGACATTAACTACAACGTACTCAACCAGATGCAATCCCGTAGAAATATGTGCTTCCCTCAAGATTGCAAACCCCTCCCTAGCGCAACCTAGACCTCACAAGCTTCCCCAGCTCAAGCCTCTGATCTCGTGTTTAATACATGGATTTGCCAGAACGCTAGTTGAGCCTCTATAAACCCTGCTTAGCACTGGGTTCAATATGGGACTAGTGATCGTAGTGGACAAACGCCTTATATTCCTAAGCCAACACTTGAACTGATGATGCCATAGGGAAGATTGTTTTGGGGATACGTAATTAGTAGGCTGGTAATTTGACGAGGTTGTAATAGATATCTTGAGGAAGCAGTTGAGACCCCTTGGTGTATCATAAGACCCTTATGTTGGTAAACGAACTTGGTGGATCAAAGTTGATATAGTAGCTTGTTTCTCCCTTGAGTAACTTGGATTTAGTAGGACAAATATGATCACAAGCTGAAATTCTTGGTGGATTAATGACTTGACTTTCGCCAGTAATATTGATAGTGGTATGATAGAGGCTAGAGTAACTAGTAGGGAATTCTTACTAGATGTAAACCTTGGATTTAAATAGGTGATTCTAATAGGTGCTCTAGATCAATCAAACCACATGGTTCGGCGTAATTTGGATTTAGTCCGATGGTCTTGATCTTGATACCATGTTTCTTGGTGGAAGACAAACCAGGAATATTGGATTGTTGTTAGAATCGATTCAAGGATCCATACGCACCTAACATTGGAGTTCACTAGATCCTCATGATGGGAAATTGATGGTTATACTGTGATGAGATAGTTCTTTCTGGAATTTGGGGATTTAGGAAATCTGGAGATATACGGGACGTCACCGGTATTGGATTTGTAGTAGTAATAGATCAGGTAATAGTGGATGGTATTCGTGGGTCGATTAAACCGGATTCACTAGGAAGGAAACAAGATCTTGGATTTGTATATTACGTGTTTCCTTAGCATAGAAATGCAATGCCTTGGACCTTGGATATATTAGCTGAATACTTGGATTTGTAGTATCACAATCAAGCTTAGCGTCTTGTATGCTTCCCGAGGATTTTTACATAGGGATATATTTGAGTTAGCTGTAGAATAACATATGAGATTTTGGTTTAATCCTTCTCTCAAACTTTGGAGTTGAATAGCATGAGTGATGTTGGAGTTGACTTATATGAGATGATACCTTCAATGAGATAGGGTGATTTTGTTTGGAGCAATAGGTAGTACTATTGGCATCTAAGAACTGTGCTCAAGGACAGGATGATAGATGTTCACTCACATCCTAAGCTCCTTGAAACCCCGAAGCCTTACCGAGCCATGACACGGTCAGAATATGACCATAGGCTCTGGCTCTAAGTCAAAAGACTATGGTTGATACCTCACCTCGACCCCCACCAATCCTGTCCCTGAGGAAGGTGGACACGAAGACCTATATTAGGTTGGACCACAAACCCTTGATACTAGTGACCATCCGGAGCAAATGCCCGCTCCTCTCACATATTCCATGAGCAATGTGTTTATATGATACTTGGGGGAATAGGTAGTTACCCTCCGGGATGACATACTTATTTACCCAATAAGAGAAGGAACACCTTAGTCCAGTTTGGACCAGCCCTAGGAACACCTATTGCCATGCCTCTCAAGTATAAGGCCCCACCTTGAGAAGGGTTAGACTACTTGATGTACCCACCCTACAGCCGAAGACATTCCTGCCCAAGCAAGTTGAAGAGCCACTACGGTTGAGAAACCACGACGAAGAAGAAGAAGCAAGAGAAGTCAACCACCGCTCCTTTGTCGGCTACGTCAACTAGGCTATATCAAGAGGCACCGACGCTCGAGCACGATGAAGCCCTTGGACATCAAGAGGATTATAGAGCCCCTTGCTTTAAATGGTCATCTATCAGTTTCTGACTAGGATGGAAACGATAAGTTGGTAGCGCCCTCACTCCACCACCTTGATGGAGTGCGATAAGCATGATGTCCCTACTCTCTTCAGTTGTCTGGGACGGAGTGGGACGACTGTCATGACTTCATTATTAGCCCCTCTTTGGTCCAATCAAGGGCGTGGATCCTGACTAGATCATGGCGAAACACCCGTCAAAGGAACTTCACCCCCCCCCCTCACTAGCCAAGCCACAGACCATGGGGATTGGATGGCTGATCCATACTTTTGGATAGACAACTTACTTAAATTCCCCGCTAGGACCTTCTCAGGGGAAGGGATCCATTTAGCCACCCGAACTCTAAGCTTACTCTTAGAAGCGAGACTCAGCCCAAACCTTTGCCACACTGGCTACAGACAGGCAAGTACACCAAACACTCGAAGGCCCGCCAGAAACGCGCGTCCGCGACGACGAGGACAAACAGCCAAAGAAGGATGAAGAACCTACCTGGGCAACTTCGTCAAGCAGAAGGTATCGATGAGAAGCCTACAATGACGCGTTTCAACACTCTCAAGGATGAAGACCACCTGCGGCTGAAGATCTCCTGCTATAAAGAAGATAAGGACTTCCCCGTCAACAAAAAGCTACGCCAAGGCTCGACCCTTCTATTCTTACGTAAGACATCTAGATGTTACTAACCAATGTGAGAGACCCCAGGACCAGCACACAAACACACTACTTAGCCACATATTCCGACTTTGGAATACACACGCAAGCCAGGCCCTTGCCAGAACCTCGTTTACCAAACCCTTGACCTTTAGGCAAGCCTAGCATATTGCAAGAACCCCGTTCACCCTTAGACAAAGTCAACGATGCACTCGAGCTATATCGCCAAGCACTTCAAGATCCAATGGAGCAATCACATCGTAGAAGAAGCCACATGGGAACGTGAAGACTACCTCACTCCTGAATTTTGACATCCTTTCTACACCTAGCCTAGGAACCTCGGGGACGAGATTCTTGTAAGGGGGGTAGGTCTGTCACACCCTGTGATTTGCCTCATGACTAAGTTAACATGACTCAAAAATTAGGGCCAATTAAAACATTTTGAGTGCATATGAATGCTTGACTTGTGTGCTATTTGCTTGCTTGTTTGATTGCTTGCTAGTGCTCTATATTCATAAAACTCCCTCCTACTCTCAAAAATCTTTTCCTTGATCTAAAACTCTTGTCCAATGATCATACCAAGTGTATAGGACCAAAAACTATTTTTATCAAAATTTATTTTGGCCAACAAGAATTTATTCAAACTAGGTTTTCAAAAACCCCTGAATTGAGGTTTGCACTACAAGTCCTCAAATTGGGTGGACCCTTTTGCCACAAAGACTTTATTTGGAATCTACTATATATATTACTTAACAAAACCACCAAATATTAATTTTAAAGATTATTTTGCTATTTTATTTAAAGGCTTTTTCTTAAGGCCAAAAATGGTTTTTCATAGGGAAAAATTATTTAAATGCTTTAAAAATATTTGAGTAAATTTAAGGAAACTCAGTGGACATATATTATCAATATATATGAGTTTCAACACATGGTCATGTTCAAAATCATGGGCAAAACCCCTCAAAACCCTTTCTGCCCAAATCAAGCTTTTGAAATATTTCTCTAAGAAATATTCTCAATAAATTCCAGGAAAATTCCAGCAAGTCATTCATGCTATAGGAGATGATCTTGCTAAGTTTCATCTCAATCCCCCTTTATTTGCTTCACCAAAATATTCCAAAACCATTCCTGTCCAGAGCCAAATTTGAGCAACTTTACATTGTAAAGTTTCTTCCCTTGACCCAAAACTTTGTGGGCATGTTTTAAACCCCAAATAATGACACCACACCAAGTGGTGGATTTGTGGGAAGTAAAATGCATGCCTAGATCTACAGAAATCTGATTCTGTTGATTTCTAGGGTTTTACCAAGTTACATTGTCAACTTTGCTCAAACCATCTCAAACTTGGTGATCGACCTTAATTTTAACCACCACTTGACCCTGTTAAAACTCAGGTCAAGAAAAATCCATTTGTTTGCCCAATCACCCATCAAACACCTTCTGATCACTTCTAGAAACTGTTGTTCGACCCTCCTGCCCTATTCTCCTTCCCTTCAAACTTTTACCACAACTTCTTAATGAGGTATTTCACCCCCAGCAAGAAACCCAGGGCCCAGCTCAATGGTTACAAGGGGTAAAACCTCATTTCTTCCTTCTGGACAGCAAGAATCTCCTTCTCTCTCCCCTCCCCTCTTATTCTATCAACCTCCCAGCGCATCCTATGCCATTTCCCCATTGTCTAATACCCCCTGGACCCACTGGACATGACTGGCCACGCCTAGGATGCCGTTGGCATGCCATGGCATGCCAAACGGGCGCTCCAGAGCGCGCTATAGTGCCTGACCACACTGTAGCCGCCGCCCACTGCATGGCCCCGACAGCCTCCGGCCTCCCCCTCTCGCCACTTGGCCCCCCTCGGCGTCCGTGACATGCCGGACGGTCGGCCCCCTCCTCTCTCTCCCTCCTCTGTCCCCTCCTCGCACACGCGCCGGCCGCCCGCGAGCTCCAATGGACAGCCTCGCACGCGTGGGCTCCTGGCATGCCCCCGCTCCCCATCTTCCTCTCTCTGGTCATGAACCTCGTCCACAAAGCTCGTAGACACGCCCGAACCTGCCCCCGTGAGCTCTAGCAATGGCCTCGACCCCGCCAAACTCCCTGTCCATGGTGATCCGGCGCTGCGGCTATATAAGCCTTCCCCGAGCCCCTCTATCGTCTCCCTTCGTCACCTCTCGCACCCGCGGACCTCCCAGACCCCCTGGATCGTTCCCCCGTGCCCTCTGCTTCCCCCCTAGACCACCATTGCCGCCGCGACCCCCGCTCAAATTCGAGCTCACCCGTGCCCCTCCTCCCCCCTTAGCACCATCAGGGAATCCCTTCCGTTGACAAGGACCTCCTCCGCGCTCTATTTCTCCCTCTCCATGGCGGTGGTGCCGTGCCCATCATCACCGTCGCCACCTTCCGCCTTGTCCAATGCCGCGCCCGGCCTCGACCTTCCCCGGGCATCAAAACCCATCCAGAGCGATGGGTCCCTCTCTCCCGAGCTCACTGGTGTGTCGCGCTTCATCGGAGGTGGACGGAGTCGCCGGAACGGCGCCGGCGCCCGCTCGGCCCCGCTTCTCTTGCCTCGCCTCTATTCAGGCAGGAGGAGGGAGACAAGCCTGCCAGGCAGGCCCCGCCTGTAGGCGACCCGACGACCGGGCCCGCGCATAAGTGGACGCGGATTCCACAGTCTACGCCTCTCCGCGAAGGAGGCGTATTCCCTGGAATACGTCTCCAACGTGCCCCCCCATGTGCGCGCGGCTGAGCAGTTGGGCCGGCCCAGTCCGGTTGCTGCTATGCTCCACCCAGTTGCGTAGTTTAGACTTAGGTAATTTCTTTCCCTTTTTCTATTTTTCAGAGAGACAAAAATAATCCCACAAAATTCATTTTAGCTCCTAATTTGATGATTCAAGATTCCACAGACTCCTAAATTCATGACCAATCCAAATATGTGCATTGCACAATTTTTCCATATAGCATATTCTGATCCACCAATATTTTTGTTATCACTTGTATTATGTTGCAGAATCCCTAGAGAATTCATAATAGCTCCAAATGGAGTGATTCAAAATCCTAGGTCTATATAAACTCATGAGCTAATATGTGAACATTTTTCCATATACTTTCTCTGTTATGTGGATTATTGAACCATTTCTTCATATATGGCTCACTTTGAAAATCCCTAGGAAAATCATGCCAACTCCAAATCCAGTGAAACCACTTCCCAAATGTCTCTAAATTTGTGCCCTACTTGTTGGGTACATCCACCCATTTTTTACAAAAATATTTCCCGTGGACATCTTATAGGATCATCATTTCTTTCATTTCCACCATTTTTAAAGCCTCACTGCTCCAACTCCTGTAGAGACATTCTATATATTTTTCTTAGGACCAGAGATGTCGAAGAAAAATATACTTCCTATTTATAAAGCACTTCTTTTCTCTCTGCTTGTTGTGTTGCTTATTGCGGTTGTTTCCGGCTATAGCTGACGAAGTAGACGAAGTGCTCGGTGTGGACGAGAAGCGTGTGAAGACCTCGAAGACATTGCTGAGCCAGGCAAGCGGCCCTTTTGACTATGTTAAGAAACTTTTTCATGCATGTCATATAGCACTTTCTATTCCGATGAATTGATGATGTTGATGTGGTACCCTCCCCCCCTTCGGTGGGATGCCTCCGATACTTTACCGTTGATACTTGCATCGTGCATGACCCTACCTTCCTATGAGGGTTGTGCGGGTGGGAGTAGATAGGATGCTTAATAGATGCTACGCAAAGTGTGACGGGAATATGCATGGTGATGGAAACAAAAAGTATTTTTAAAGACTTTTCGAAAACCCCGTCGGGTGCCACTAATGTCCGAGGGAGATGATGTTGAGTGGGGTAACCACTTGAGAAAGAAGTGGTGTACCGGAGCAAGTTGTGTGAGTGTGTGTGTTTTCGAAAACGGATTAGATTTAAGGTCTGCTGACCGTCCCAACCTTACATGTGCGACCACTCTACCCCTATATGGGAAGGGGCTTTGTTGATTACTCTGGTCGGTGCTGGCAGAGAGGCCGCATTACTAGTGGCGGGAGTGACGTGGTCACTCTTGATACAGGGTCGTGCCTGGTAGGGCGACCATGCGCTGTCTTTACAGGCACCGGGCACACCGTTGGTCCCTTCATGGATGGTACGATCTGGAGCAAGGCTCGTATGATGTACATCATGAGGGCTGTGTACCAATCGAGTGGACCCTTTGTTTAGTGTCGCTAGAGGAAAGGCATTGTTTGGGTGCTTACCTCGGGTATGTAATATACCGCGAGTCGTGGATGACACGGAAGTTCCCCGAGTCTTGTGGGTAAAGCGTGCAACCTCTGCAGAGTGTAAAACTATTCGAATAGCCGTGTCCACGGTCATGGACAGTTGGAGGTCCTTCTTAAACTACGTCCAGATGTTTCCCCAAAACTTGGAGTGTGTGTGTGTGTGTGACAAAGATGGTCCTTGAGATAAGTCAGATGACTTGACATGATGTCTGAACATGAGATGTTCAACCCCCTGCTTATGATGTTATCTATAACTTGTTCATATGGATATCTGCCAACTGTTGATGCATGCTTTCATAAGTTATTTGATCATGTCATTGCACTCAAAATTAGCTTTCTGCAAAATTACCTACTTAGTGCTATATCATGCTCTGTTGAACCTTGTTCCAAACATGGGTTGCTTGCGAGTACATTCAAAGTACTCATTGGCTTGCCACTGGTTATTTTATTGGCTAGGCATGAAAGATCAAGTTATGATGAAGATTACCTTGGTGACGAACATTCGAGCTAGGACGCTTCCTAGTCAAAATGCCTGTAGGGTTAAGGCAGATGGCATGGGTTCACGCTATCGTTGAAGATCTCCGCTGCAACCATATGAGGACTTGGCCATAAATGCCATATTTGAGTAAACCGGTATGTAATGGATGTAAGACTCTTGTTATTCAGTTTTTGTGTGTTCAGTGAGCATTGATCTCTGGGATCACTGTGCACGTAGATTCGATGATCACGACTTATGAGTCGGGGTCCCCACACCAAGGGTCATGCCGATAACCCTTCAGGCGTCGCTAGGATGGCCCGGGGGAGCAGCGCGGGCATGGCGTCAGCCATCGCGAAGAAGAGGAAGTGGGCTGCCCGGGATGAGTAGGTTCCTCAACTCACTCCTGCGTCGCGCACCTTTGGCTGGTTGCTCCAGCTAATTCTCTCCTTGGCGCAGGTGCTCAGGTAGTGGAGGGGAGAAGAAGAAGAAGGCGGCCACCGGGGCAAAGGTTGTGTCTGCCAGGAAGGCAGCCTCAACCCTCGGCCGAAACCTTAGCAGGTGCGGGGGCGACCTGCGCCAGCCTAGCGCCACGCTTGGCCGTGCGGGTGCGGCCATAGGCCCCAGCACCTCCCCGGCGCATCGAGGGGGCGCGTGCCCCGGGGTTTCGGTGGCTCAGCCCCCAGCATCTCCTGCCAAGGCTATGGCTGCTCAGCCCCCGACGCTGCCGGCCGGGGCCGTTTCCTCCCAGCCGACGGAAGAGGGAGAGTTGACTCGGCCGCCGCCTGCCGCTCCGGGTCTGGTGGCCGGCCACGACGCGGGGCGTGCTTCGGACTGTCCTCGGACGGTGATCGTTCCTGGGGCCCCTAACACCAGCGCGGCGGTCTCCTCAAGCGAACCACGGGGCCAAGCCCGGGGGTGAGCTTAGAGCCCCAGATGTTTCAAGTGTAGACCGCTGGTACGCTCCTTGCTCTGGCTATGTCGGGCGCCGGGGCGCCAGCCCCCGGGCCGACTCTCGCCCTGACGGATCAGAATGCCTTGCTTAGGCCCGGACCTTTGACCGATGCCCAGGATGCGCTCATTCGTCTGGGGGCGGATTTCCGAGACGCTGAGGCACGTCTCTCCGCCGAGCGTCTGAAGCTCGCCATGGGTTGGCGTCAGCTAGATGCCTCCACTAGGGAGGCCCATAGCAAGGCCGAGGCAACCCTTGCGGAGGGCTAGAAGGAGGTTGCCGAGGCGAAGGTCGCTTGCGAGGTGGCCCTTGCCGAGAAGACGTCGCTCGCCAAGCGCCTCGAAGAAGCGGAAGCCGACCTGTGTGCCTTGCCGCGTGTCTGGCAAGGGGGTACAAGAGTGATCCAGTAGTGGATCACTGGACAGCAGTCAAAATTATCTTTAGTAACTGGAGGACTAAGGAAATGTTTCTCGATTATGGAGGTGATAAAGAGTTCGTCGTAAAGGGTTACATCGATGCAAGCTTTGACACCGATCCAAATGACTCTGAGTAGCAAACCGGATACGTATAGTGGAGTAGACATTTGGAATAGCTCCAAGTGAAGCATGATAGCATCATCTACAGTATGACATAAGGATTGGTTATTATCATATTTCCCTGTTCATGATAAACGTCTATTATCCATGCTAGAATTGTATTGATCGGAAACTCAGATACATGTGTGGATACATAGAGAACACCGTGTCCCTAGTGAGCCTCTACTAGACTAGCTCGTTGATCAAAGATGGTTGAGGTTTCCTGACCTTGGACATGAGTTGTCATTTGATAATGGGATCACATCATTAGAAGAATGATGTGATGGACAAAGACCCAACCGTAAGCATAGCATTTGATCGTTCTAGTTTATTGCTACTTCTTTATCCATGTCAAATATCAGTTCCTACGACCATGAGATCATGCAACTCCCGGACACCGGAGGAATGCCTTGTGTGTATAAAACGTCACAACATAACTAGGTGACTGTAAAGGTGCTCTATAGGTATCTCCGAGGGTGTCTGTTGGGTTGGCGTGGATCGAGACTGGGATTTGTCACTCCGTATGACGGAGAGGTATCTCTGGGCCCACTCGGTAATACAACATCATAAGAAGCTTGCAAGCAATGTGACTAAGGAGTTTTTCATGGGATATTTGTCACATCCCTAGTCTTCCCTTGCTTGTGCTAGCTAAGATGTGCATCATGTTTCAATTTTGCATCAACATGAAATGGCGATTAACAGAAACCCCAACACCTCACCTGAATTAAACCAATTCAAATGTTGTGATTTTTCAATGAATCCAAAATGCCCTTCAAAAATGTTCACTATTTCTGATAAATGTTGGCAACAACATGTCAGAGGACATTTTATTTTTCACAACAAATATAGCATTTAAAATAAACTTTCAATGCTACTGAAATTGTCAAATAAAGCACTATAAATATTATAGTCACTCAAAAATGCTGAAACTTTTTGTGGGGGTTTGAAATATTCAAACAATGCCCTATAAAATATTTCAATAGTTTTTGAGCTAGGAATTGGGCCCAAACAAAATAAAACATGTGACAATATTAGAAAACAGAAACAAAAAGGAAAAATGGGAAAGCTTACCTGAGGCCCAGCAGCTGGCCGGCCCATCTGGCCCAGCTGCCAGTCGTCCCCAACCTCTGCCAGAAGGCAGAGGCGAAGGGGAGCACGGCGAGCTGGCCAGGGCACCACGCAGTTGCCTGCCTGGCCTCCCCCGAGCCAGCACGACACGGGGATATGCATCTCGCTGCCGTCTGGATCGCTCTCTCTTCCCCCTCGCTCCCCTCTGCCTCTCCCTCGCCTCTGCCGCCATGGCCGCCGCACCCCGAAGCTCGCCGCCGTCGCCCGCGTAGTTGTGCTGCCTCCTGAGCCCCCCTGACCCCTCTACGAGCTCTGCCTCGACCTGCTACTGCTCCCCGCCGAAGGAATCACCGCCAGACGCCTCCATTCGACGGCCTCGAGCTCATCTTCTTCCTCCGGCCGCCGGAGATCGCCGCCGCTGTTCGTCGCCTCCAGACCGTCCCCAAGCACGCTCTCAACGGCTACGAGATCACCGTGAGCCCCTGGACCCATTCCCCCTCTTCCCCTGGTCGATCCCATGACATAGCCCCTGATTTCATCGAGACCTGAGGAGCTCCGCCGCACTTGCTCGACGCCGGCGATGCCCCGGTGTCCAGGTGGTCCTTCAAAGGCCACCATCGAGCTCGCGGAGTCGCATAGAGGCCGTAGGAGCCAAGGCTCGGCCCTTTTGTGCGCCAGAACGTCGACCCCGAGCTTGGCCGAACTCGGGCAGCCGCCAAGCTCGTCGCTGGTGATGCTCCGGGCCATCTCCGCCCCTGAGATGTGCTCCGTTGGACGCGCACGAGTGCGGGCATTCGATAGGACCTTTCCGCCGTCGTTTTGGTCGCCGGAGGGTGAAACCCGACCCCCTCCACCGTCCCTGTGGTCGCCGGCGGCTCAACGCCGGCGAGCATGACCCGTTTTGACCACGGGGTTGACCCCCTAGGTCACTTACAGATGGGGCCCAGCCCTGGTTAGTTTTAGGTTAGATTAAAATTAATTAATTAGTTTAATTAACCTAATGACCCACTGACAGGTGGGCCCAACTCTGTTAATCAGTAGTTAGTAGTTAATTTAAATTCCGTTAGTGCCTGGGTCACTGATGCAGCAATAGCTTTTCTGATTTAATTTAATTCCAGAAAATGCTAAAATCTTAGAAAAATCAAAGAAATTAATCTGTAACTCAGATTGAAATAATTTATATACGAAAATTTATCAGAAAAATCCAAAGAATCCATTGGTGCTATTATCATGCATGGTAGAGCAACCCAAATAGGAGAACATTGACATTTTGCAATAAAGCAATATATGGAATATCATATGGAGAACGATTTTGAACCTATATTCAATCCTACTCCATTTAACTCTAATGATAGATGCATTAGCTCATCTATAACATGCTGCCATGTCATGATCATGCATCATATTGTTGCACTCGCCGTGTATTGATTGTTACTCCGTCTATGTCGCGGTAGGTTCTGCTCCATCAGATACCCTCGAGTATCCCCCTGAAGGAGAGTACCTCCCAACCAACCTGCAAGGCAAGCAACCCCATTGATCATACTGATAACATCCCACTCTCTCGCTCCTGCTCTTGTTTATTGCATTAGGACAAACGCTTCTACTGTCTATCTGTTGCGGTAGTTGAACCCATTCCTCTGCATGACCTGTCATTGTCACAGTAAATAGCTAAACCATGCAACCTAGCATACCTGGTAGATGCTTGAGCCTTGATGTGCTTTACCTGCTTTGCTTGCTATGCTTAGAGTTGTGTCAGGTCTGATTCATCTGGGTGATGAACCGGAGTGAAACAGTGTTATTCTGATGTGACGAACTAAATGATGAACCCGATTTGGTAAAGGTAGCGATGAGAGGCTATGTAGGAGTACATAGCTGGTTGTCTCATTGGGACCGTTCTTAGGAACTGAGTTCCGTGTTTGTGATCCAAGACTAGTTACTACCACACATTGGGTTCCGGTAACTCGACCCCTCTCGACTTATCAACCGCCTAGTCCTCTGTCCAGGAGTTGCAAGTAGTTTCTGGTGTTTGTAGCCATGCTGGAGGCCGTGCGTAGCGCTGACCCTAGGGGTGGGCTGCGATGCGGTAGGCAGTGGCACGGTGTACCAAGTGGCACCCGAACAGTGGGCTTGGGAACCCTGCACACATCGTTTGAGGCCGTAGCGGAAACTTCGGCCGGACTTCCGTGTGGGTTTAGTCTCAAATAGGCGATAGCCTGGACTAGGGTCTTGTGTGATTGACGGTCATGGCCGACTCCCTCGCTGGGCTTCCGCTTGAAGGTTGCCGAGGTGCCTGGTTTTATGAGCACACAGCGATAAGTGGCGAGAGCGTGTGTGAAGAAGTGCACCCCTGCAGGGTAATGAATCTGTTCGAATAGCCGCGTCCTCGGATATGGACTACTTGGAGAACTTATGCTATTCATAGATAACTTAATGGTTACTCTTAAAAGACTCAAGACAAGTGTGAGCACCGTGGATGGCACTCTTGTAGGTGACGAGAGCGGATCCATGGTGGTGTATTGAAGTGGTGTTAGTGGACTCGTGTGCGCTATCTCAAAACTTGTTCAAAGAACCGGTAGTCGTAGTATAGGCTAGCCAAGAGTCAAAGTTGGCTTGCTGCATAGACCACACTACTCCCCTTGTTGAAACATGAGCATGAATAGCTTAGGTCTGCTTTAAAGACTTGCTGAGTACGATTGTACTCATCTTTGCTTAATAACTGTTGCAGATGAGAATATGGACCCATTTGGTGGGTTCTATCTAGACGTCGACGACGCCGAGTAGCTGGTATCCCAGCTACGATCTGATGCCCTGGGATGGGCTGTAGATAGTCAGGCTTTATGCCTTTTTACCTTTCAACTATCTGTACTCAGACAGCTTTAAGCTTCCGCTTGGTTTGTATGAACATGTTTGTGTGACTTGAGTGTCGGGTCATGTGACCCCTACATGTATGAACATACTATGCAAGGCTCTTCTGAGCCTTCTAAATAAATGTTGTGTTGTTGTATGGTTATGTTGTGATGCCATAGTTGTATCTATGCATATCGGACATGTCATGCGTACGTGTGACGTGCAACGGTATGTATGGGATTCGACACCTAGTTGTGTGCCTCTAGTAGTACTCTTTACGGGGAAATGCCTCTTTGTGCTTCCACTGAGCCTTGGTAGCTTGCTACTGCTCCGGACACATTGATTGACCGGCATGTATCCTTCTTTGCTGCTGTGTCTGTCCCTTCGGGGAAATGTCTCGCAGTGTAATGGAGTCCATGTAGCCTGCTATGACTCGTCTATGCGCAATTGATGACATTTATGTCCCACGGCGTAATGGAGTCCCTGTAGCTTGCTATGACTCATCTACACACACTGAGGCCGACACCTGCATTGCTGGGTTACGTATGCCTGTCCCTGTACGGATGTGCTACTTGGGTTCTATGACTAGTCATGTCGACCCGGGTTCTTTGACATTTGAATGCTAGCGACATATTCACATTCGTGAGCCAAAAGGCGCAAAAGGTCCCGGCCCAGGTAAGGTGGCAGCCGTGGAGATAACCGTGCATGAGGCCGCAAAGTAATGTGAAGTGTTACATGCTAGATTCTTATGGCTTAGGATCGGGGTCCCGACAGTGTGAGATTTGGAAGTTGTCGGGAAGAGCGCAGGGTACTCTAGTTGAAGACGGTCCTCCCTTTCCCATGTGGCTTTCTTCTCGGAATGGTGTGACCACTGAACCTTGAGAAACTTGATGTTTCGACGTCGAGTGGTACGCTCAGCTTGATCGAGGATACGAACAGGGTATTCTCGATATGTAAGGTTATCTGGGAGATCAGGCGCTTCATGGTCCACTTCGCGGACAGGGTCTGAGAAGCAACGCCTGAGTTGTGAGACGTGGAAGACATCAGGAACCTTGGAAAGATGCAGTGGAAGTTCCAATTGGTAGGCAACTTCTCCTCGTTTAGCAAGAATGCGAAAAGGACCAATGTAACGAGGAGCCAACTTGCCCTTGATACCGAATCGTTGGGTACCCTTCAGAGGTGTAACCCGAAGGTAAGCCTTCTCATCAACCTCAAAGGTCACAGCCTTATGATGACGATCATATTGGCTCTTTTGACGAGATTGGGCTTTTTCAACTTTTCACGAATAATGCGAACTTGCTCTTCTGCATCCTGGATCATATCCGGGCCAAAGAGTTGCCTCTCTCCGGTTTCTGACCAGTTAAGAGGTGTTCGACACCTTCGTCCATAGAGAACTTCAAAAGGGGCTTTGCTTAAGCTTGCCTGATAACTATTGTTATAAGCAAATTCGGCGAACGGAAGACATTTCTCCCAATTCATGCCGAAAGATATAACACAAGCTCTAAGCATGTCTTCCAGAATTTGATTGACTCGCTCTACTTGACCACTTGACTGCTGATGGAAAGCGGTGCTAAAGGATAGATGAGTCCTCATAGCATTTTGGAAGCTTTCCTAGAAACAGGAAGTAAAGATACTCCCACGATCTGAGTTGATCTACAAAGGAACACCATGAAGAGACACTATTCGAGAGACATATAAATCCGCTAGCTAACTAGCAGTTATACTCTCACGAACAGGAAGAAAATGAGCCACTTTGGAAAGACGGTCAATGACCACAAAGATAGCATTATTCCCTCTCTTGGTCCTGGGAAAACCGGTGATGAAATCCATACCGACCTTGTCCCATTTCCATTCAGGAATAGCTAAAGGTTGAAGGGTGCCAGCAGGCCTTTGATGTTCTACCTTAATGAGGGATCACTAGAAGAGTGTCTAGAGGGGGGGTGAATAGACTACTAGCAGGAATTTAAAACCTAACCTTTTCCCAAGTTAATTGGTTGGTAGATTTTAACAGTTATAGCAAGTCTAGCAAGTCTAACAGCCCTACACATGAATGTCAACAAATATGGCAGCGAAAAGAAAAGACATTGCACATGAAGTAAAGGGTAGAGATATGGAGATCAAACGCAATTGGAGACGCAAAGATTTTTTTCCCGTGGTTCCGATAGGTGGTGCTATCGTACATCCACGTTTATGGAGTCTTCAACCCACGGAGGGTAACGGTCGCGAGAGTCCACGGAGGGCTCCACCCATAAGGGTCCACGAAGTAGCAACCTTGACTATTCCATAACGGCTTCCGTCCACGAAGGACTAGCCTCACTATGGGTAGATCTTCACGAAGTAGGCGATCTCCTTGCCCGTACAAACTTCATGGTTCAACTCCACAACACGAAGTAGGAGGCTCCCAAGCGACACCTAACCAATCTAGGAGGCACCACCCTCCAAAAGGTAATAGGCTCAGTAATGACGATGAACTCCTTCCTCCTGTGCTTCAAGATGATAGACTCCTCAACACACAATCACTCTCTCACAGATTTGGCTTGGTGGAAGAGATGGGATTGGTGGAAAGCAACTTGGGGAGGCTAGAAATCAAGATCCATATGGTTGGAGTGGAAGATCTTGACCTCAACACAAGGGTAGGTGGCTCTCTCTCAGAAAACTGGATGGGGCAAGTATGGAATAGTTCTGAGTGCTTCACTTTCGAGTAGGTGGTGGTGAAGGGGTATATATAGGCATCCCCAAAAATCCAACCGTTACACACAAAATGACCAACTCGGTGACACCAATGTGTTAATTTCGGTGGTACCGAAGTGACCAAAAGGTGGCAACTTTTGAATCTCGGTGAGACCGATATAGGAAACTCGGTTGCACCGATAAGGTGACCAACGGTCAGATTCCCAATCTCGGTGACGCCGATCCAACAATCTCGGTGGTACCGATATTGTGAATTTGCGTAATAGAAAGTTGGCAACCTAAACTCGGTGGCACCGGTATGGAATCGGTTGCACCGAAGTGGCTAGGGTTTGGCTGAGTCTGTCTGAGTTTGGGAATCGGTGGCACCGAGTGGAAAGTGTTGGTTGCACCGATTTTGAATATTTGGCTAAGGATAGACTTTGTGGAAGAGCTTGTGGGTGTTTTTGGTGACTATCACTTGTGCACGTATGAGCATTTTGTTCACCAACAAAACCTTACCCCCTTTTAATAGTATTGGCTTTCCTATGGACTCAAAGTGATTTCTCACAAATGTAAAATGTAGAGTCCTCTTCCTTGAAGCTTTGCCAACCTATTTCCTTGCATCTTGGGGTATTTCCACAATCTCCACAATCCTTTTGCCAGCCCTCTCTGTGGACTATATCTGAAATACACTAGGTAAAAGTGTTAGTCCAAGAGACAATGTATGTTGTCATGAATTATCAAAACCACCAAGGGAGCATGTTGTGCTTTCAATCTCCCCCTTTTTGGTAATTGATGACAACATACAATCAAAGCTTCAAATAAAGATATGCATGGATATAATGAAGACTTTGAGAGGCACATGACTTTGATTTGCTCCCCCTAAATGTGTGATTCCTTTAAAGGATAGTTGCTTTGGAATGCATAGACACACATGTAGTGGAAGGGATATAGTAAGTCATGTGTATCTTGGCTATATGCATCAAATATATAGGAATGGGATGTATCTTTGTTCAAGACTTCACTCTTGCAAACAATATGTGCAAGAAGCAAGGGATCATCTTGACCAAAGATGTGATGCAAATACTTACCTTGAGTTCTTGAGCACTCTTGTAGTAGAAATACACTTGAGAAAACAATGTTAGGAAACACAAGAGTATTCTACCAATCAACAAGGCAATAGAACTCAAAAGTACCAAGATATGGAGAACATATAGATGATAGTATTTCTTAAGATTGATATGTCTCCGAAATTATTTCTTTCTCCCCCTAGATATGACAATATTAGAACATCCTCTCCCCCCTGAATCTTAGCATGTAGATATTGGGATTGGATAGGGTGAGAAAAGTAAACTTCCAACTCATCTTAAATGTTTCTCCAAATTAATTTCTCCCCCTACTTTGATATTCTCCCCTTGTTTATGTGAGTATGAATATTGATATTGGCTCTCCCCCTTGATCATATCTCCCCCTTTGCATAAGCATGTATCTTCCTGTTTAGCATGAAGCTTTGGTATTCTCCCCCTTTGGCATTAATTTCCAAAAAGGTCAAACACAGGAATAGATACAGGGATCATTGATAGGAAGGGATCCTTGAGAACAAGGGTCATTGAAAGTAGGGTTCATGGAAATGAAAACTGGGGGAATCATTGAAAAGAATATCTCTCCTTCTGAGATTTTGTAAGACTGCTCCTCCTTTGAGTTAGGGATCCTTGAATAAAGAAATTATCTCCCTAAGATTATCTTTTGTTATTCTCCCCCGATTTTTTTTAACGGGATCATCGAAGTAACAGAATTATTGCTTAAAACATTACAAAAGAACATAAATTCACAACTGTGAACATAAATAAGAAAAGAAAACAAATCGGTGACTCCGAGACAGATAAATCGGTGGTACCGAGATTTTGTGGTGCAGCTTATCTGCAATGTCGGTAGAACCAAGATATATGTATCGGCGGCTCCGAGGCAAAAGCGACTAAAATAGAAAAGAAATAAGATACCAAGTTTCTGTTTTCAAGAAAAAAAAATCAAAGGGAATGTGAAAGTTTTTACAAAGGGATATCAACTAGAGAAGATTTGAGTGGTTCCAAGAAGTCTTCGCAAAATAGAAAGTGAACCATCCAAAATACTTGACTAGATGATGGGTGGTGACTAGGTCACCTATATTGGAGTATATTGACTTAGGAGCCAAGCAAGAATACTTGATCATAGGTCATACTATACGTTAAGCTCAAAATGGGGTTACCATTTTTCGATTAAGCATTTTAATGTCTTCATATCACTTGAGTTGCTTTAGCTCATGACTTGGAGTAAAGCCTTTTCAAGGATATGAGTACATACCTTTGAGTGATGTTGATGACGTGGCTTGTAAGTGAACTTGTTGAGGATGCTCGAGGTTGATGAAGATCATCTTGAGTTGGGGCAATCCTTCTCGTTTGAGTACACTTGTCACCTACATAGGTTAGTCATGCAAGGAAGAGCAGTAGATAGAGATACCGAGTTTTGTTTCTTGGAGGACCAAGACACAAGAGATTTACCCAAAAATTGACAAGTACCCGAGGTAGATTTTCTATCAACCTTGTCACCGGCATAGTCCGAATTGGAATAGCCAACAAGGTTAAAGGAAGATCCCTTGGGATACCAAATGCCAAAGTTTGGTGTTTGTATCAAATATCTCACAATACGTTTCACGGCCAAAAGATGACACTCTTTAGGTGCAGCTTGATATCTAGCACACATGCAAACACTAAGCATAATATAGGGACAAGAGGCACATAGATATAGAAATGAACCAATAATAGATCGATAGACCTTTTGATCAACCGGTTCATCCTCCTTGGTAAGGTCAACATGTCCACTAGTAGGCATGGGAGTTTTCATACCTTTACACTCTTGCATGTTGAACTTCTTGATCAAGTCCTTGGTATACTTGGTTTGAGAGATGAAAATTCCTTCTCTCGTTTGCTTGATTTGCAAACCAAGAAAGAATTTCAGCTCACACATCATAGACATCTCATACTTCTCGGACATCAACCTTCCAAATCTTTCACTGAATTGTGGGTTAGTAGATCCAAAGATAATATCATCCACATACATTTGGCACACAAATAATTCACCATTAACTCTCTTAGTGAATAAGGTTGCGTCAATTTTACCAATCTCAAAACCTTTTTCAATGAGGAACTTCGTTAAGCATTTGTACCAAGCACGAGGGGCTTGCTTAAGACCATAAAGGGCTTTACGAAGCTTGTAGACATGATTAGGTTTCTTAGCATTCACAAAACCAGGTGGTTGCTTAACATAAACCTCTTCTTAAATTTCACCATTTAAAAAGGCACTTTTAATGTCCATTTGATAAAGCGTGATATCATGGTGATTAGCATAAGCAAGAAGAATGCGAATAGCTTCAAGTCTAGCGACGGGGGCGTAGGTCTCACCGTAGTCCATACCTTCGACTTGCGTATATCCTTGGGCTACGAGACGAGCCTTGTTCCGTACGACTTGACCGTCTTCATCTTGCTTGTTCAGAAACACCCATTTGGTTCCGATGATGTTTTACTCATCCTTGGGCTTCTCCACGAGTGTCCACACTTCGTTCCTCTCGAAGTTGTGAAGCTCTTCATGCATCGCGTTCACCCAATCATCATCTTCTAGAGCTTGTTCTACCTTCAATGGCTCAATGCTAGAGATGAAAGAATAATGCTCACAAAAGTTAGCTAGGCGAGTTTTAGAGCGAGTGATTCTCCCTATTTGTATATCACCAAAGATTTGGTTTAGGGGATGGTTCTTGGTCACTTGTGCTCGAACACGGGTCAGCTTCCGATTGTTGGATGGTGGAGCTTCTTCTTCATCATCATCCCCTTCATCTTCGTTGTTGTTGAAGGTGTCGTTCCCTTGAGGTGGTGGCGAAGGAGGTTGTGGTGGATCTTCATGATGTACTTCCTCCTCTTCATCATCGTGTCGTGTACCGCTTGTCGATGCCTCCATGTCATGTTGTGGTTCACCTTGACGTGAAGCAGGGGCTTCCACTTGAGTTGATGAAGAACTTTCCTTCACCTCCATGGGACGAATCTTGCCGATGGGCAAATCTTGGATAGCTTACGAAGGGTCCTTTTCACCTGCATCATTTGGCAATTGTTTGACTTGCGAACCATTAGATTCATCAAACTTCACATCTACCGTCTCTTCAACTTTTCGAGTGAAGTTGTTGTAGACACGGTAAGTGTGAGAGTTCGAACCATAACCAAGTAGGAATCCTTCATGAGATTTAGGAGCAAATTTAGTACGACGATGCTTATCAAGAATGTAGCACTTTGAGCCGAATACCCGAAAGTATCCAACTTGGGGTTTCTTACCGGTGAGTAGCTCGTATGCCGTTTTACCGAGAAGCTTGTGCAAGTAAAGTCGGTTTGTGGCATGACATGTTGTTTCCACGGCTTCTGCCCAAAAGTGTCTTGGCGTCTTGTATTCGTCAAGCATCGTTCTTGCCATCTCAATGGGCGTTCGGTTCTTCCTCTCAACAACTCCATTTTGTTGAGGCGTGTACGTAGCCGAGAACTCATGTGAAACACCTTCTTCGTCAAGAAAGGTATCCACATGGGTGTTCTTGAACTCCGATCCGTTAACGCTCCGAACCTTCTTGATCTTCACTTCAAACTGATTTTGTGCTTTGCGAGCGAAGCTCTTGAAGATCTTTTGAACCTGCGACTTATCATCAAGAAAGAATACCCACGTAAATCTGGAAAAATCATCAACTATAACTAGACCACAGGAATTTCCACCGAGACTCTTGTAAGCATTGGGACCAAAGAGATCCATGTGAAGTAACTCGAGTGGTCTCCTAGTAGTCATGATATTCTTAACTGGATGACTTCCACCTACTTGCTTTCCAGCTTGACAAGCACTACAAAGTCTATCTTTGACACCAAGTATGTGATCACCTTTGATGAGCTTGTCTAGATTACGCATGCCAACATGTCCTAGTCTTCTATGCCAAAGCCATCCTTTAGAAGATTTTGCAATTAAACAAGTACGAGGTTTGGATCTCTTAGTGAAATCGACAATGTATAGATCACCTCTACGGAAACCGGTAAAGACCATTTTATGATTATCTTGACGAAACACTTGGCAATCTACTTTCGTGAATAGCACATTAAAACCAAAGTCAGCAAGTCTAGATACGGAAATAAGATTGTAGCCAAGAGATTCAACAAGCATAACATTTTGAATAGAGCTATCATGGGATATGGCCACCTTATCAAGACCAAGTACCTTACCCTTGGAGTTGTCTCCAAACGTTACGTACCTTCGCGGTCCATGGTTTGGTGTGATCTCTTCAAACATTTCTCTATCTCCGGTCATATGATCGGTACATCCGCTATCGAGAATCCACTCTTTTCCTCCGGACATGTAATCCTTGAAGTTTTCCATGAGACTTAGATTCTTCATGATCTTCTCATACTCAATGTCGAACAGCTCATCTTCATCATAGTAGCCATGTTCCACATTGTCATCATCAAGTGGGAAATCCTCGTCATAAAGAACAAGAGATTCGTCAGGGGTATGATCAAGACAATGTTCAAATTTATGAATGCGAATGGCTTCAATAATGATGTTGTTGATAGTAGTGACATCTCCTTTAGCAAGCATGAGGTATCTAAGCTCAAAAAGACAATCATCAAACTTAGGATCACTAGGCGTCATTTTGTGGAAGACAATAGTTTTATGAAGAATTTCATCAAGATTACTTAGTGAATAATTTGGATATCGCTTCTCCAAATCATTCCATAAAGTGTAAGCGCATACAAAATTCTTCATTTGATTAAGCACATTTCTAGGTAAAGCTCTAACAATAAGATTGATAGTTCTAAGATTGCATAGCATATCAACTTCCTCTTCATGTGTGGGATGCAAAGGATCAATGGGGGGAACATAGGGGCACTTGACATATTTACTCAATTGAAATTCATTAAATAGCTCAAGCATCAAGGTTTTCCATTGACTATAGTACTCTCCATCAAGAATAGGCACTCTACAACTCAAACTCCCTATACTAGACACATCCATCTACCTCCTCGGTGATTAAACCAAAGCAATGGAGACCAAAGCTCTGATACCAATTGAGGGATCACTAGAAGAGTGTCTAGAGGGGGGGTGAATAGACTACTAGCAGGAATTTAAAACCTAACCTTTTCCCAAGTTAATTGGTTGGTAGATTTTAACAGTTATAGCAAGTCTAGCAAGTCTAACAGCCCTACACATGCATGTTAACAAATATGGCAGCGGAAAGAAAAGACATTGCACATGAAGTAAAGGGTAGAGATATGGAGATCAAACGCAATTGGAGACGCAAAGATTTTTTTCTCGTGGTTCCGATAGGTGGTGCTATCGTACATCCACGTTTATGGAGTCTTCAACCCACGAAGGGTAACGGTCGCGAGAGTCCACGGAGGGCTCCACCCATAAGGGTCCACGAAGTAGCAACCTTGACTATTCCACAACGGCTTCCGTCCACGAAGGACTAGCCTCACTATGGGTAGATGTTCACGAAGTAGGCGATCTCCTTGCCTGTACAAACTTCTTGGTTCAACTCCACAACACGAAGTAGGAGGCTCCCAAGCGACACCTAACCAATCTAGGAGGCACCACCCTCCAAAAGGTAATAGGCTCGGTAATGACGATGAACTCCTTGCTCTTGTGCTTCAATATGATAGACTCCTCAACACACAATCACTCTCTCACAGATTTGGCTTGCTGGAAGAGATGGGATTGGTGGAAAGCAACTTGGGGAGGCTAGAAATCAAGATCCATATGGTTGGAGTGGAAGATCTTGACCTCAACACAAGGGTAGGTGGTTCTCTCTCAGAAAACTGGATGGCGCAAGTATGGAATAGTTCTGAGTGCTTCACTTTTGAGTAGGTGGTGGTGAAGGGGTATATATAGGCATCCCCAAAAATCCAACCGTTACACACAAAATGACCAACTCGGTGACACCGATGTGTTAATCTTGGTGGTACCGAAGTGACCAAAAGGTGGCAACTTTTGAATCTCGGTGAGACCGATATAGGAAACTCGGTTGCACCGATAAGGTGACCAACAGTCAGATTCCCAATCTCGGTGACGCCGATCCAACAATCTCGGTGGTACCGATATTGTGAATTTGCGTAATAGAAAGTTGGCAACCTAAACTCGGTGGCACTGGTATGGAATCGGCTGCACCGAAGTGGCTAGGGTTTGGCTGAGTCTGTCTGAGTTTGGGAATTGGTGGCACCGAGTGGAAAGTGTTGGTTGCACCGATTTTGAATATTTGGCTTTGGACAGACTTTGTGGAAGAGCTTGTGGGTGTTTTTGGTGACTATCACTTGTGCACGTATGAGCATTTTGTTCACCAACAAAACCTTACCCCCTTTTAATAGTATTGGCTTTCCTATGGACTCAAAGTGATTTCTCATAAATGTAAAATGTAGAGTCCTCTTCCTTGAAGCTTTGCCAACCTATTTCCTTGCTTCTTGGGGTATTTCCACAATCTCCACAATGCTTTTGCCAGCCCTCTCTGTGGACTATATCTGAAATACACTAGGTAAAAGTGTTAGTCCAAGAGACAATGTATGTTGTCATGAATTATCAAAACCACCAAGGGAGCATGTTGTGCTTTCAATCTCCCCCTTTTTGGTAATTAATGACAACATACAATCAAAGCTTCAAATAAAGATATGCATGGATATAATGAAGACTTTGAGAGGCACATGACTTTGATTTGCTCCCCCTAAATGTGTGATTCCTTTAAAGGATAGTTGCTTTGGAATGCATAGACACACATGTAGTGGAAGGGATATAGTAAGTCATGTGTATCTTGGCTATATGCATCAAATATATAGGAATGGGATGTATCTTTGTTCAAGACTTCACTCTTGCAAACAATATGTGCAAGAAGCAAGGGATCATCTTGACCAAAGATGTGATGCAAATACTTACCTTGAGTTCTTGAGCACTCTTGTAGTAGAAATACACTTGAGAAAACAATGTTAGGAAACACAAGAGTATTCTACCAATCAACAAGGCAATAGAACTCAAAAGTACCAAGATATGGAGAACATATAGAAGATAGTATTTCTTAAGATTGATATGTCTCCGAAATAATTTTTTCTCCCCTTAGATATGACAATATTAGAACATCCTCTCCCCCTGAATCTCAGCATGTAGATATTGGGATTGGATAGGGTGAGAAAAGTAAACTTCCAACTCATCTTAGATATTTCTCGAAATGAATTTCTCCCCCCACTTTGATATTCTCCCCTTGTTTATGTGAGTATGAATATTGATATTGGCTCTCCCCCTTTGCATAAGCATGTATCTTCCTCTTTAGCATGAAGCTTTGGTATTCTCCCCCTTTGCATAAGCATGTATCTTCCTCTTTAGCATGAAGCTTTGGTATTCTCCCCCTTTGGCATTAATTTCCAAAAAGGTCAAACACAGGAATAGATACAGGGATCATTGATAGGAAGGGATCCTTGTGAACAAGGGTCATTGAAAGTAGGGTTCATGGAAATGAAAACTGAGGGAATCATTGAAAAGAATTTCTCTCCTTCTGAGATTTTGTAAGACTGCTCCTCCTTTGAGTTAGGGATCCTTGAATAAAGAAATTCTCTCCCTAAGATTATCTTTTGTTATTCTCCCCCGATTTTTTTTAACGGGATCATCGAAGTAACAGAATTATTGCTTAAAACATTACAAAAGAACATAAATTCACAACTGTGAACATAAATAAGAAAAGAAAACAAATCGGTGACTCCGAGACAGATAAAACGGTGGTACCGAGATTATGTGGTGCAGCTTATCTGCAATGTCGGTAGAACCGAGATATATGTATCGGCGGCTCCGAGGCAAAAGCGACTAAAACAGAAAAGAAATAAGAGACCAAGTTTCTGTTTTCAAGAAAAAAAATTCAAAGGGAATGTGAAAGTTTTTACAAAGGGATGTCAACTAGAGAAGATTTGAGTGGTTCCAAGAAGTCTTCGCAAAATAGAAAGTGAACCATCCAAAATACTTAACTAGATGATGGGCGGTGACTAGGTCACCTTTATTGGAGTATATTGACTTAGGAGCCAAGCAAGAATACTTGATCATAGGTCATACTCTACGTTAAGCTCAAAATGGGGTTACCATTTTTCGATTAAGCATTTTAATGTCTTCATATCACTTGAGTTGCTTTAGCTCATGACTTGGAGTAAAGCCTTTTCAAGGATATGAGTACATACCTTTGAGTGATGTTGATGACGTGGCCTGTAGGTGAACTTGTTGAGGATGCTCGAGGTTGATGAAGATCATCTTGAGTTAAGGCAATCCTTCTCGTTTGAGTACACTTGTCACCTACATAGGTTAGTCATGCAAGGAAGAGCAATAGATATATCCATTTGACATGATACCAATAGAGATTTAGCAATGATCACATCAAGTATATGTCAAGGATATGGTTGAGTTATTTTCTTCCTTCCATCACCAAGAGGGATTGTGGATACTTGGTCATGACAAGATTGCTTATGATATGAGTTGAGGGCAATCTTGTGGAATGAAGTTCTTCCAAGTTCCTACAAAAGATTAGATGCAATACAAGGGAGCATAGTATTCCATGGCATAAGATAACATGTTAGGGCTACATGGAAATGTCAAGAAGGCTCATGCCCTTGCATGCATCCGAGTGAGTCTAGCTCAAGTTTGAAGCATCAATGATGTTCAACTCACTCCTCAAATAACAAAATGTTTTCTCATCAAGTGGCTTAGTAAAGATATCGGCCAATTGCTTGTTAGTGCGAACATGCTTAAGATTAATATCTCCTTTGGCAACATGATCACGAATGAAATGATGTCTCACTTGAATATGTTTAGTTCGAGAATGTTGCACATGATTTTCTATCAACCTTGTCACCGGCATAGTCCAAATCGGAATAGCCAACAAGGTTAAAGGAATATCCCTTGGGATATCAAATGCCAAAGCTTGGTGTTTGTATCAAATATCTCACAATACGCTTCACGGCCAAAAGATGACACTCTTTGGGTGCAGCTTGATATCTAGCACACATGCAAACACTAAGCATAATATCGGGACGAGAGGCACATAGATATAGCAATGAACCAATCATAGATCGATAGACCTTTTGATCAACCGATTCATCCTCCTTGGTAAGGTCAACATGTCCACTTGTAGGCATGGGAGTTTTCATACCTTTACACTCTTGCATGTTGAACTTCTTGATCAAGTCCTTGGTATACTTGGTTTGAGAGATGAAAATTCCTTCTCTCGTTAGCTTGATTTGCAAACCAAGAAAGAATTTCAGCTCACACATCATAGACATCTCATACTTCTCGGACATCAACCTTCCAAATCTTTCACTGAATTGTGGGTTAGTAGATCCAAAGATAATATCATCCACATACATTTGGCACACAAATAATTCACCATTAACTCTCTTAGTGAATAAGGTTGCGTCAATTTTACCAATCTCAAAACCTTTTTCAATGAGGAACTTCGTTAAGCATTTGTACCAAGCACGAGGAGCTTGCTTAAGACCATAAAGGGCTTTACGAAGCTTGTAGACATGATTAGGTTTCTTAGGATTCACAAAACCAGGTGGTTGCTTAACATAAACCTCTTCTTCAATTTCACCACTTAAAAAGGCACTTTTAATGTCCATTTGATAAAGAGTGATATCATGGTGATTAGCATAAGCAACAAGAATGCGAATAGCTTCAAGTCTAGCGACGGGGGCGTAGGTCTCACCGTAGTCCATACCTTCGACTTGTGTATATCCTTGGGCTACGAGACGAGCCTTGTTCCGTACGACTTGACCGTCTTCATCTTGCTTGTTCCGAAACACCCATTTGGTTCCGATGATGTTTTTCTCATCCTTGGGCTTCTCCACGAGTGTCCACACTTCGTTCCTCTCGAAGTTGTGAAGCTCCTCATGCATCGCGTTCACCCAATCAGCATCTTCTAGAGCTTGTTCTACCTTCAAGGGCTCAATGCTAGAGATGAAAGAATAATGCTCACAAAAGTTAGCTAGGCGAGTTTTAGAGCGAGTGATTCTCCCTGTTCGTATATCACCAAAGATTTGGTTTAGGGGATGGTTCTTGGTCACTTGTGCTCGAACTCGGGTCAGCTTCTGATTGTTGGATGGTGGAGCTTCTTCTTCATCATCATCTCCTTCATCTTCGTTTTTGTTGAAGGTGTCGTTCCCTTGAGGTGGTGGCGAAGGAGGTTGTGGTGGATCTTCATGATGTACTTCCTCCTCTTCATCATCGTGTCGTGTACCGCTTGTGGATGCCTCCATGTCATGTTGTGGTTCACCTTGACGTGAAGCAGGGGCTTCCACTTGACTTGATGAAGTACTTTCCTTCACCTCCATGGGACGAATCTTGCCGATGGGCAAATCTTGGATAGCTTCCGAAGGGTCCTTATCACCTGCATCATTTGGCAATTGTTCCACTTGCGAACCATTAGATTCATCAAACTTCACATCTACCGTCTCTTCAACTTTTCGAGTGAAGTTGTTGTAGACACGGTAAGTGTGAGAGTTCGAACCATAACCAAGTAAGAATCCTTCATGAGATTTAGGAGCAAATTTAGTATGACGATGCTTATCAAGAATGTAGCATTTTGAGCCGAATACCCGAAAGTATCCAACTTGGGGTTTCTTACCGGTGAGTAGCTCGTATGCCGTTTTACCGAGAAGCTTGTGCAAGTAAAGTCGGTTTGTGGCATGACATGCTGTTTCCACGGCTTCTGCCCAAAAGTGTCTTGGCGTCTTGTATTCGTCAAGCATCGTTCTTGCCATCTCAATGAGCGTTCGGTTCTTCCTCTCAACAACTCCATTTTGTTGAGGCGTGTACATAGCCGAGAACTCATGTGAAACACCTTCTTCGTCAAGAAAGGTATCCACATGGGTGTTCTTGAACTCCGATCCGTTATCGCTCCGAACCTTCTTGATCTTCACTTCAAACTGATTTTGCGCTTTGCGAGCGAAGTTCTTGAAGATCTTTTGAACCTGCGACTTATCATCAAGAAAGAATACCCACGTAAATCTGGAAAAATCATCAACTATAACTAGGCCATAGGAATTTCCACCGAGACTCTTGTAAGCATTGGGACCAAAGAGATCCATGTGAAGTAACTCGAGTGGTCTCCTAGTAGTCATGATATTCTTAACTGGATGACTTCCACCTACTTGCTTTCCAGCTTGACAAGCACTACAAAGTCTATCTTTGTCAAAGATAACATCTTTGACACCAAGTATGTGATCACCTTTGATGAGCTTGTCTAGATTACGCATGCCAACATGTCCTAGTCTTCTATGCCAAAGCCATCCTTTAGAAGATTTTGCAATTAAACAAGTACGAGTTTTGGATCTCTTAGTGAAATCGACAATGTATAGATCACCTCTACGGAAACCGGTAAAGACCATTTTATGATTATCTTGACGAAACACTTGGCAATCTACTTTCGTGAATAGCACATTAAAACCAAAGTCGGCAAGTCTAGATACGGAAAGAATATTGTAGCCAAGAGATTCAACAAGCATAACATTTTGAATAGAGCTATAATGGGATATGGCCACCTTACCAAGACCAAGTACCTTACCCTTGGAGTTGTCTCCAAATGTTACGTACCTTCGCGGTCCATGGTTTGGTGTGATCTCTTCAAACATTTCTCTATCTCCGGTCATATGATCGGTACATCCGCTGTCGAGAATCCACTCTTTTCCTCCGGACATGTAATCCTTGAAGTTTGCCATGAGACTTAGATTCTTCAGGATCTTCTCATACTCGATGTCGAACAGCTCATCTTCATCATAGTAGCCATGTTCCACATTGTCATCATCAAGTGGGAAATCCTCGTCATAAAGAACAAGAGATTCGTTAGGGGTATGATCATGACAATGTTCAAATTTATGAATGCGAATGGCTTCAATAATGATGTTGTTGATAGTAGTGACATCTCCTTTAGCAAGCATGAGGTCTCTAAGCTCAAAAAGACAATCATCAAACTTAGGATCACTAGGCGTCATTTTGTGGAAGACAATAGTTTTATGAAGAATTTCATCAAGATTACTTAGTGAATAATTTGGATATCGTTTCTCCAAATCATTCCACAAAGTGTAAGCGCATACAAAATTCTTCATTTGATTTAGCACATTTCTAGGTAAAGCTCGAACAATAAGATTGATAGTTCTAAGATTGCATAGCATATCAACTTCCTCTTCGTGTGTGGGATGCAAAGGATCAATGGGGGGAACATAGGGGCACTTGACATATTTGCTCAATTGAAATTCATTAAATAGTTCAAGCATCAAGGTTTTCCATTGACTATAGTACTCTCCATCAAGAATAGGCACTCTACAACTCAAACCCTCTATACTAGACACATCCATCTTCCTCCTCGGTGATTAAACCGAAGCAATGGAGACCAAAGCTCTGATACCAATTGAGGGATCACTAGAAGAATGTCTAGAGGGGGGTGAATAGACTACTAGCAGGAATTTAAACCTAACCTTTTCCCAAGTTAATTGGTTGGTAGATTTTAACAGTTATAGCAAGTCTAGCAAGTCTAACAGCCCTACACATGCATGTCAACAAATATGGTAGCGGAAAGAAAAGACATTGCACATGAAGTAAAGGGTAGAGATATGGAGATCAAACGCAATTGGAGACGCAAATATTTTTTTCCCGTGGTTCCAATAGGTGGTGCTATCGTACATCCACGTTTATGGAGTCTTCAACCCACGGAGGGTAACGGTCGTGAGAGTCCACGGAGGGCTCCACCCATAAGGGTCCACGAAGTAGCAACCTTCACTATTCCATAACGGCTTCCATCCACGAAGGACTAGCCTCACTATGGGTAGATCTTCACGAAGTAGGAGATCTCCTTGCCCGTACAAACTTCTTGGTTCAACTCCACAACACGAAGTAGGAGGCTCCCAAGCGACACCTAAAAAATCTAGGAGGCACCACCCTCCAAAAGTTAATAGGCTCGGTAATGACGATGAACTCCTTGCTCTTGTGCTTCAAGATGATAGAATCCTCAACACACAATCACTCTCTCACAGATTTGGCTTGGTGGAAGAGATGGGATTGGTGGAAAGCAACTTGGGGAGGCTAGAAATCAAGATCCATATGGTTGGAGTGGAATATCTTGATCTCAACACAAGGGTAGGTGGCTCTCTCTCAGAAAACTGGATGGGGCAAGTATGGAATAGTTCTGAGTGCTTCACTTTCGAGTAGGTGGTGGTGAAGGGGTATATATAGGCATCCCCAAAAATCGAACCGTTACACACAAAATGACCAACTCGGTGACACCGATGTGTTAATCTCGGTGGTACCGAAGTGACCAAAAGGTGGCAACTTTTGAATCTCGGTGAGACCGATATAGGAAACTCGGTTGCACCGATAAGGTGACCAACGGTCAGATTCCCAATCTCGGTGACGCCGATCCAACAATCTCGGTGGTACCGATATTGTGAATTTGTGTAACAAAAAGTTGGCAACCTAAACTCGGTGGCACCGGTATGGAATCGGTTGCACCGAAGTGGCTAGGGTTTGGCTAAGTCTGTCTGAGTTTGGGAATCGGTGGCACCGAGTGGAAAGTGTTGGTTGCACCGATTTTGAATATTTGGCTATGGACAGACTTTGTGGAAGAGCTTGTGGGTGTTTTTGGTGACTATCACTTGTGCACGTATGAGCATTTTGTTCACCAACAAAACCGTACCCCCTTTTAATAGTATTGGCTTTCCTATGGACTCAAAGTGATTTCTCACAAATGTAAAATGTAGAGTCCTCTTCGTTGAAGCTTTGCCAACCTATTTCCTTGCATCTTGGGGTATTTCCACAATCTCCACAATCCTTTTGCCAGTCCTCTCTGTGGACTATATCTGAAATACACTAGGTAAAAGTGTTAGTCCAAGAGACAATGTATGTTGTCATGAATTATCAAAACCACCAAGGGAGCATGTTGTGCTTTCACTTAACGCGATGACAGACGTCGCAATTAGCAATGAATTGAGCAATTTCTCTCTTCATTCTGGTCCACCAGAACCTCTGGCTTTGGTCCTGATACATTTTGGTACTACCAGGATGTATCGTGAGAGGAGAATCATGAGCCTCCTTAAGGATCAACTGTCGTAGATGTTGTTTCTTAGGAACCACCATGCGATTCTCGAAGAAGACAACACCCCGATCATCTACCGAGAAGCATTTAGCATTACCTCCTTTAATGTTCTTCTTGATCCTGGAGATCCCGGTGTCATGCTTCTGGGCTTCTATGATTTGATCCATAAGAGTAGGTTTCGCCACCAAGGTGGAAAGGAATCCTTGAGGAACAATGTGAAGATTTAACTTCCGAAATTCCTCATAGAGAAGCGGTTGACCTTGTTGTAACAATATTGTATTACGGAACGAGTAAAGAGACTTGTAGGTAACGAGATTGAACTAGGTATGGAGATACCGATGATCGAATCTCGGGCAAGTAACATAGCGATGGACAAAGGGAACTGCATATGGGATTGATTGAATCCTTGACATCGTGGTTCGACCGATGAAGATCTTCGTAGAATATGTAGGAACCAATATGGGTATCCAGGTCCAGTTATTGGTTATTGGCCGTAGAGGTGTCTCGGTCATGTCTGCATAGTTCTCGAACCCGCAGGGTCTGCACACTTAATGTTTGGTGACGATTCGGTATTGTTGAGTTGTATATGTTGGTGACCGAAGGTTGTTCGGAGTCCCGGATAAGATCCCGGACGTCACAAGAAGTTCCGGAATGGTCCGAAGGTAAAGAATGATATATAGGAAGTTCCATTTTGGTCACCGGAAGGAATTCAGGCGTCATCGGTAGTGTACCGGGAGTGCCGAAGGGTTCCGGGGCTCCACCGGAAGGGGTCCAGCAGCCCCGGAGGGGCCGCATGGGCTGAGAGGGGTGCGCACCAGCCCTTGGTGGTCTGGGCGCCCCTCCCCACCTAGGCCCATGCGGCTAGGGCTGGTGGAGGGCCAACCCTAGGGGTGGCGCCACCCTTGCTTGGGTGGCAAGCCACCTCTTGGACGCCGCCCCACCCCATCTAGGCCGCCGCCCCCCTAAGGGGGGAACCCTAGGGAGCCACCCCTCCTCCCTTCCCACTATATATACTAGAGGAGAGAGAGGGCAGCCGCACCACCAGCCACGGCGCAGCCCTCCCTCTCCCTCTAGATTGGTTTCTCCTCTAGCTCGTCGCGGTAGCGCTTGGCGAAGCCCTGTCGGGACAGCTCCACCACCACCACCACCACGCCGTCATGATGCTAGAGAACTCATCTACCTCTCCACCCTCGCTTGCTGGATCAAGGAGGCAGAGACGTCATCGAGCTGTACGTGTGCTGAACGTGGAGGTGTCGTCCGTTCGGCACTAGATCGTGATTGGATCACGGGACGGATCGTGATTGGATCATGAAGACGTTCGACTACATCAACCGTGTTTCTTAACGCTTCCCGCTTAGCGATCTACAATGGTATGTAGATGCACTCCCCCTCTCTTAGCTGTTGATCTCCAAAGATAGATCTTGGGTGTTCGTAGGAAAAAAATTGTTTCCCATGCAACGTTCCCCAACATATACTACCAAGGAACAAGAAAAATAAGATATATAAATCAAAATAACCATGCCAAAAATTTACCAACTCGGATGAATATGTGCGGTTTTTAAATAAAGATAAAGTCAATGTTGTCTAGTACAAATATAATTGACAACATTGCAACCAAATGCGAGAAAACTATGTCACCCATCCGGATTATCCAGATGGATAAAGATTTGTTATCTAACAGCAAACAGTTTCAAAAGCAAACGGGTGATGGGTTGGTATTCAGTGTTCTCATACTTCTTGGGACATTAGTGTCTTTCGTCAGGAATTGGTTGTTTCATAGTGCTCTTTTCTTTGAAAATTTGGGATGAGAAAAATTGCCCTGTATTACGCCATGAGAGCGTGCCGCTGACGATTATACTCCGCGAGTAATCACTATGAGGTGTGTTGTATGTGAGTTCATATGAGTATGAACAAACTACACTCTCTCCTCATTTAAATATCTTATATTGCTAGATTAATCTTATTCCTCTATAAGGACGGTAGAAGGAAAGTCACAAACAAATGTTTTTGTTACCGATAGTAGAATTTACCAGGCAGGACTCATAACACCGAGGCAAAGGGACAATCAAGAAAGTGTGGTCAACAGAAGATTCACCATCATGACAGTTGAGGTTCCAACAAACATCACAGTTCATGGTTGTCTGCAATATAAAACAATATATAAGATTGAGATGCATTTTTTTAACCATTTATGCCAAGACACATCTAATAGAAAATTGAGTTAAAAGACTATACATCAGTGATATATGCTCGATTCAATGAGAATGAGAAAGGGGAACGAGTGCGGAATGGTCTTATACTTTTATGTTAGTGTTTATATACACAAAATCACACATCTACCAGGGGTGGCAGAGACTAGCGCAAAACAACCAACTCTATTCCCTCAAGATTGTTCGCTCAGATCATTAAAAGGGGTAACATACGGCAGGAATCCGACACTAATGAAAGTACTGTAAAAAGTGGGGAGATCTAAGTAAAATGGACGAACCATAGAAGGAAAGAGAGGAACGAGGTAAATGAAAGGAACCAGATGTGAAAAGAAAGTTGTTGGCGTTCTGGATACCAGGGTACCCAGACTTGCCTGCTTGCGGCCCAAGGCGTGGCCCACCTGGCGGTCCGTACGGCCCTGTGCAGCCTCGCTCAAAGCAAGGCCCTCGCGAGGAACCCATCCTCGTGAGAAGGACATCGTCAAGGCAGAAGGGGAAGGCCTCCCCAGGCCTCCTCCCGAGCGGCGGAGATCCCTATGCAACGCCGGGCCTCAGGAGGTTAGGGGTAACGACAGTCAGGCCAGGCGGGCGCCAGCGCGCCAGAAGGAGCAGTTTCCTCTTTTGTGCAAAGGCGACAAGGACGAATGCGGGTTCCCAAGGAGCCCCGCCAAAGGTTTCCATTCCGGTGCAACAAGACCGGGTCAGCGAGCGCGGCAGGATGGATGTCACCGGCGAGCCCACCACCGCGTCACCACCACCAACTTTGCAGGCGAAGACCGCCTTTCGTCAGGATAAGATGTACCTCCTGTCCCCTTTCATATTTGGCCGTTGTGGGATCCCTTCCCGCCATTGCGATAAGGGAAGAGTACCGGGCCCGCTATAAATAGAGACGAGGTAGCCCGGTAGAGGACAGGGCAACCACCCCGCAACACACCGCTGTACTAGTTCATCCACAAACCTCCTCGCGAGGCAATCCACTAAAAGGCAGGAGTAGGGTTTTACGCTTCGCAGCGGCCCGAACCTGGGTAAACTCTTGTGTGCCATCGTCTTCCTCGCCATCGAGCGGGGTACTGTGTTGTGAGCTTGGAGGGGGCGAAGTTGTTGGGGAATGTTCGCACACGCCCCTGGGTTTGAATTCCTTAGGGTTTTGCGGAGCCCAAAATCCGACATTTGGCGCGCCAGGTAGGGGCGTGTCGGAGTCTTCCTCAAGCCTCGCTCTTCCTCTGCCTCACCGCTCCGATGGCCGATGCCTGCCGAGCCCGCGCTGAGCGCCGCGCTGCCCGTGTCGCCCAGACGGTGCCCGTGGGCCGCACCGCTGCGCGCCGCTCTCCCTCCCCCGTGGCCAACGCCGCCATGGGCCCGGAGGCCCACGAGCAGCAGGATTCGTCGCAGCCGGTCACCGCGCGGGGCGACGGCCGCACCGCCAATCCGTCAATCGTTCCAGCTACTGGGTCGTCCTCCCACGCCCGCCCAGGGCCGGCGCGTGGATCGGGCGCACTGAACATGGCGCGCGAGCTGCTGCGCTACCGCCCCGCCCCCAACCGCCTCGACGACTGGCTCGAGCACGTCGCTGAGCTCGTCAGCGCAGCCGGCGACGCTTCGACGTTCACCTACTCGTTTCGGCCCCAACCCTCCCTGGCAGGCGACGAAGCTCATGATGTGCCGCCTCCTCCTCCCCAGCGCGACATCGACCCCGAGCCCAGGTATGAAGCACGACCGCGCGACTAGCCGCGTGGGCCCCCGGCGAGGGTGAGAGAAGAAGTAAGCTGCCAGGTGGTGCCGCGGCCGCGCGTTGACGCGAGTGCGCTCCCGGCGCCGGCGCGCCAGCGTCGCGACCGGGCACCCCTGGAGGCAGCCATGCAAGAGCGTCAAGACCAGGTCCCTCCTGAGCGCGCACCGCCCGTGGGCCCGGTGGGCTGCCGTGCCATCGCCCCGGAACTCCATCCGACCGTGTGGCCCTGCAAGTTCAAGCCTGACCTGCCTCCTCGCTACGACGGCACCGCGAACCCTGCCGAGTTCTTACAGCTCTACTCGCTGAGCATCCAGGCGGCCGGCGGAAACGACAAGGTCATGGCAACCTGGTTGCCCATGGCGCTCAAAGGAGGCGCGCTTTCCTGGCTCCTCAACCTCTCGGAAGGGTCAATCACCTCCTGGGAAGGCCTGCGTGAGCGTTTTGTCGCCAACTTCCAGGGCACCCGCGACCGCGCGCTTGGAGTGGGAGACCTCCGTCGCGTGAAGCAACAGCCTGAAGAGACCCTGCACAAGTCCATACAGCGCTTCACGACTACCCGCCTCAAGATCCCGAGGGCCTCAGATGAGGCTATCATCTCGGCGTTCACCGACAGCGTCAGGGACCAGAGGATGAGGGAGGAGCTGGCTATCCACGACGACCTGAGCTCGGCCTTGGAGATGTTCAACTTGGCGAACAAGTGCGCGAAGGCCGAGGAGGGCCGCCTCTCCCTCCGCGTGCTTCCGGAGGCAGAAACCGAAGACAAGATCACCAAGGCCAAGGAGCCAAAGCGCAAAGCACCCGCGGTGCTGGCAGCTGAGCCCGAGGTGAAGCGCGGCCGAGACGAAGAACCCCTCGCGGTCGGGCGACCATTCTGCATCTTCCATGGCACCAACAGCGACAACACCATCGACTGTCAGGAGCTCAGGGTGGTCCGTGACGAGCACTTCGGCCGACGCCCTGGGCGCACTAACCGAGGCTACGGACGTGGCAGAGGCCGCGGCGGAGGCCGCTGGGACAATCGAGACCCGCGTCAGGAGTGGCGAGACCAGCCTCGGGAGGACCGCTGGCGCGATCAAGCACGTGAGGACCGCTGGCGCGACAAGCCTCCGGAGGGGTCACGTCGAGGCCAGCTTCGTGAGGTCCGCCCTCGCAAGGCCGGTCTTCCCCCGCTGCCTCCACCCAGAAGGAAGGAAGAGGACAGGCAGAACGACGGGGCTGGGGGCTTCCAGGAGGTCAGGGCGATAGCTTGCATCCTGGGCGGCGCCCAAGCCCCGGCCTCGAACCGCGTCTTCAAGCAATTTTCACGAGAGGTGAACACGGCTCTTCCAAAGCTTGAGGCCGCGCGCCCCCTCAAGTGGTCCCAGTGCGCCATCACCTTCGACTCCAAGGATCAACTCAGATGCTCAGCCATGGCGGGCGCGCTCCCCATGCTGTGCACGCCCACCATCAGCAATGTCCTCGTCACCAAGACCCTCATCGACGGTGGCGCCGGACTCAATGTCCTCTCCATCGAGACGTTCGAGACGCTCCAAGTGCCTTACGACCAGCTCATGCCAACCAAGCCATTCTCAGGGGTCACTGATGGCTCCACAGTCCCCATCGGTGTAACAGCCCGAGACCGACGCTCCAGAAGATTCCCCTTTTATTCCATTGTCGTCGTGTGATTCGCTTGGTTGTCGCATTCATCATCGCATCATTCGCATCATCTGCATAGCATCGTCACTCTGTTTTGAAAACTTGCATCCGTTCGTAGTCGCCGGTTCTCTCCGTTTGTGTCGTCGACCGTTTTGAGTCCAACCACACGCGCACGCGCCCGCGACATCGATAAAATATTGTTTTCAAAAGTGTGTATAAAACTTTCTCGGAATGGGTCGAAACTTGGCGAGCGGTCTTGTTATGTCGTAGGTAGACCGCCTGCCAAATTTTATCGCATTCAGAGGTCGTTTGATACCCCAACAGATAAACATATAGCGGCACTATAGCCGGTCAAATCGTCGGACGTTTTCGGTTTTAAAAAACTTGTTGCTGGGCTGCCCGTTTTCCCTCTCTGCTATGTCTAGCCCCTCTGCACAGTACACAGACGCCGCGTGCGTCCGATAGCTTCCCCGAACCCAAAACTCCTGTCCGTGACCAGTAGGCCCGATTCATCCCCGTTCTACTGCAATCATCTTCCGTTTTTCTCACTAGACATCCCTAACCTATTTTTCTCAACCGTCCGATCTAATCGAAGGGTCCAAATCCTATCTTTTTCGCCTATATATAGACCACCTCCTAGTCCAACCCTAGATTTTAGGAGGCTTGTCCCATTCCACCAATTCAGCCGCCGCCACCCACACCTGGTCTGCTCCCACCTCGGGATCCTCCCTGTCTAAATCGTGCCGCCACCTCGCTCGTTTTGATCACCAAGCCAACCAGCAGCCCCCTTGCGCAGCGCGCAAGCGGATCCCCTGCTCCCAACCGGACGCGTCCAGTGCCCGAAGCTCCCTACATCCGCGCGCCCGCAGTGCCGGCGGCCCGAGACCCGCCGCGCCAGAGCCATTCCATCATTGCCGATTCCTCGTCGCCGGCAAGATTCGTCGAAGGTGAGCTCCGTCGGCCCTCCTCCTCCCTCTCTTTTCTCTTCTGGTTCATCTCCTTCCCCTCACCTCGAACGACTTGTCCCATCTTCTCCTGCAGGTCAGCGCCATGGCCACCCGAAGGTGCCGCCGGCCATATCCTCGCTGCAGCCCAACCCCTCGCTTCCTCTGCTTCATCCTGAGCCCGTCCCCGCCGCTTCAATCTCCAGCAAGCTTCCCCGGCGACCAGGAAACCACGGCCATGGCAGGCTGTGATGGGCCTCCAAGGAGCCGCCGTGGAGCGTCGCTGCCGTCCTAACCCTGCCGGAGCCCCGCACCCAAGCCGCAGTCACCCAGGCCAGTGCCCCGCCGCGTCGTCCTCTCCTTCTTCCTCTCTCTTTTTCTCTGCTCTGAAATTCCTCTCCGTTCCTCTGTACAGCAGCCCCGCCATGGCCACCATGAGCTCCGGAACGCACCAGGCCTCCTCATCACCGGGAATGGATTCCCATGGCCGGATCTAGGCATTCCCAGCCTCCCCGACGCACACGCGCACGTACACATCCAGCCTCGGCGAAGCAAGCTGCTATGGGGTTCGGGTTGGGCATGCCCCGCCGTGGCCACAGAGGGATTCGCCTCTGTTCTTCAGGTGTTTTTGGTTCTGATCCGTTTAACGCAATGCATTATGTCCAATAAAGTCCGGTTTGCATCATGAGTAGAAGCGTAGCTCAGCTGGTTCGCAGCACTGGATCCTTCCCAGGCGACCAGGGATTGATTCCCCAAGGCCGCACCTTTTATCAACATTTTTTTGCCTCAAGTTGTTGTTTCTCGTTCATGTTTTGTCGAGCCCCCAACTATGACACAAATACTGAGCTAGCTCACCTGTCAGCGCCAAGCATTTGCACCCATAGGTCCTAGGTTCGAAACCCAAGTGGCCCTTATTTTATTTTATTTTTGCCTTGTTCTGTTCTTGACAGATTCAAATGCAGTTTTACTTGGCTCACATCTTTTAAATGGTTTTTCCTATGTGCACAAGTTATATATAGAAAATGCTTAGGCTTGCATCTAGTTTTCATTTTGCATCTTGCACATATGTTAAAAATTATTAAACTGCTGGGTTATTTCGTTGAAGTGCATATGAAAATTGTTTATGGCCATTTCGGCATCAAACTTTGTTTTTTCATAACTATTTAATCGTGCATCGTATTAAAATGATCTATATATGTAAAATGACTAGAATTTTATGTAGTTTCACAATATGCCACTTTCGTCCATGATAAAAAAAAGTTTAACTTGCTGTTTTCATTTATTTTGCTTTAATGCCATGCTAAAACGGTTTTCATCATATCTAAATAACCGTAGCTCCGATTAAAATGTTTTACATATGTAACTTGACTAGAATTATGTGTAGAATAACATGGTGGCATTTATTTTGCTGTTTAATAAATATAAAACATGATTAGTTCAGATCTGAACCAATTTCGAAATTAACATATGGGGTCGTTTCGGAAATGCTATATGTTGTTTCCGGCCTCATTTAAACTTGCCTAGATGTGTAGTTTACTTATGCTTCACCTCTTGCCATGCTTAAAAAACATTTAATGTTGTCGTGTACCTAAACAGGAGTGAACTAAATAATTCGAATGTGGAGTCTCGTCAATATTCACTTAATGTGTAGTAATGTTTATTGTGATTGCCATGTCTTGCATAATTAAACCGGTCATGCATCATGTTTGTTTGCGCATCTTGTCATGCATATGTTGTGGTGTTGTTCATGTGCTGATTGTTGTTTTCGGATTGCTTCTTCTCGATAGAGTTCCGAAAGCGTTCGGAGTGTGAGGATTCGTTCGACTACGTTGGCTCGTCTTCTTCATGGATTCGTTCTTTTTCCAAGCGGGATCTCAGGCAAGATGATCATTTCCCTGGATACCATTACTATCATTGCCATGCTAGATGTCTCGTTTCTATCGCTGTCTCGCTACCTACCACTTGTATGTCAAGCCTCCCAAATTGCCATGAAAAGCCTCTAACCCCTCCACATCCCAGCAAACATTGTTTGGCTATGTTACTGCTTGCTCAGCCTTTCTTATAGCGTTGCTAGTTGCAGGTGCAATTGTTCCATGTGCCAACATGGATATTTTTGATATATCACAATATTATTGCTATTTAATTTAATGCACTTATATACTTGGTAAAGGTGGAAGGCTTGGCCTTTTGCTCGGTGTTTTGTTCCACTCTTGCCGCCCTAGTTACTTGTGTACCGGTGTTATGTTCCATAATTGAGCACTCTTAACATGCTCGGGGTTGTTATGGGACCCCCTTGATTTTCGTTTTAGGATAAAACTTGTCTGGCAAGGCCCAACATTGGTACTACATTTGCCTAATAACAACTAATAAAATGCATAGGGACTCGCCGGCACCCGCGGATCTTTAATCAACCCCTCGGGCCAGTGCTCCTCATGAGTGTTGGTCCAACCTGTCAACCGTGGGTGGCCACTAGGGGCAACTCTGTGATTGGCCTACCGGAAGTTTGGACAATCCGTCGTGTCCTGAGAACGAGATACGTGGCTCCTATCGGGATCGTCGACACGCCGGGCGGCCTTGCTGGATTTGTTTTACCTTTCTCGAACGTCTTGTGCGAGGAATTCCGAGAATACTTCGGGCTATCTAGAGGTTGTGGTTTTCCTACGGAATTTCCTAGGAGGTCACGGGATTCGTGGTCGAGGTTATTCCCGCGGCGTGTGGTTAGTTTGTGATGGATGAGTTGGAGCACCCCTGCAGGGTTAAATCTTTCGGAAAGCCGTGCCCGCGGTTACGTGGCAACTTGGAAACGTTGTTTAACACCCGGTCATACCAAACTTGAAATAAACTCAAATAAAATACACCAACCGTGTGCGTAACCGTGACTGTCTCTTCTCTTGAGTCCTTATCCGAGAGAGTACACGGTGGGGTTATGTTTGTTCGTAAGTAGGTGTTTAGGATCTCTTAGAGATCATTACTAGTTCACGTCCGTTTATTCGACAATCATCCCCCCTTACTCTTGTACTCGTAAGTTAGCCACTCAAATAAATGCTTAGTGCTTGCTGTAGCCTCACCACTTAACCATACCTCACCCATTAAGCTTTAATAGTCTTGATACCCTTGGAAATGAGATTGCTGAGTCCCTGTGGCTCACAGATTACTACAACAACAATTGCAGGTACAGGTAATGTGATGCTTTGACGTGAGCGTGATGCTTGTTTCTTTTGGAGTTCTTCTTCTTCTTCGATCTAGGATGGGTTCCAGGCGGCAGCCTGGGATAGCAAGGATGGATGTCATTTTATCGTTTGATTTCGTCCGTAGTCGGACCCTGCTCTTCTGTATGATGTTTATATATGTTGTTGTATTGATGTGATATTGATGTAGCTTGTGGCGAGTGTAAGCCAATTCCATATACTCATCTCTTCTTTACATGTACTTCTAATGATATCCATTCTTGCGAAACGACGAGATGTGCTTCTATCCCTGTCGAGGCCCTCGTGCCAAAATAAGGATAGGATCGCATCTTGGGCGTGACAATCGGGCAGGTGCGCCTGCCCGTCACATTTGGCGGGCGCAACAATTACCACATCGAGATCATCAGCTTTGACGTCGCCCACATCCACCTCCCGTACAACGCGATCCTTGGGTACCCAGCCCTTGCCAAGTTCATGGCGGTGACCCACCAAGGCAACAACGTGCTCAAGATGCCGGGAAGTGGCGGCGTCATCTCTATCGCCTGCGATGAGAAGGACGCCGTTTGCTCCCTCGAGCGCGCCTATCATGCCGCGGCGGCCGAGCACTCTGACGACGAAGGAGGTGTCCTGCCCCGCGAGGACATCCCCAAGAAGAAGAAGCAGCTCCTGTCCAAGGGACGCCAGGGGGCTGAAGACCCTAAGGACGGTGCCTCGGGGTCCGCGCCAGGGGCTCAGGCCCCTTCATCCCTCGCATAGGAAGGCGCGCCCGGCGCCTCCCTTGGGCCGGGCTTGGGGGCTTCCACCCGGAGGACTACCAACCTGACCAGTGAGACAAGGGAGGTGCTCGGGCACAACTTGGGGGCGTGCGCCGGCACGCACCCATCCGGGCAAGGAGCACGGCGCGATGCGCCAAGTTCGCGGGAGTTCACCACCAGAGCAATCAAGGAGCTTCAGGAAGCACAGGTTGTGCGAGGTGGGCGCGGCCCCGCACCACCCAACGCTGTCGCCATCATCGACCTGGGCGGCGCGCCGCGCATCTGCGTCAACGTACCCAACATCAACAGGGCTGCGTCATCGGACGTCTTCTGGCCGACGCGCGCCAGTCACGGCAGGGCCTACCCGCGCAACTACGTCAGCATGCCCTTCGGGCTGGCGAACGCGGCTGACACGTTCCAGCGTCTTGCCCGGGCCATGTTGGCGCCATACCGGGCCAGGCACCACGAGGAGTTGGAGGAGGCACTGAGCCCGAGCGGGAGCCCCGAGCCTCCTGAAGCGACGGGCTCTCGAAGGCCGAGCTTGTGGAGGCACAGGGCCAAGCTCCTACGACTACCTCCATGCTTCGGCGGCATCGCCGCCACGCGATCCTTTGGCCCGTACTAGGTAACTTTTTGGTTTGCTCAGCTTGGGGGCGCCCATCTGGCCGCATTATCCTCAGACGGCTGGAACTCCTCCCGCCCGTGTTTTCCTGCATGATTTGGACCTTTACATGCTTTCAATCTATTTCCCTAAGTATTCCAACCTGCATGCTCGGTGCTTCGACACCATGAATGTCGCTGCGTCCTAATGAGCCTGCCCTCGACCGCCTCATGATTAAGGGCTGGCACGACGTCTGTGCTCGGGTCCGTCCCTACAGCGTCGAAAAATCCAAGTGGTCGAGCTCTGTCTCGCGGGCTGGCCCCATGTACGTCACCTCGCATGGCCCTCGGTGCTTCGCCCTCACGTGAGCTAATCGGGAGTGGGTGAGTCAGGGCGCGCGGCATGGTTCCGGTCGGCCTTTCGCCGCCCTAGGGGCCGCGCGCCGGGTGTTTTCTCCTCGGAGTTGTCGCATGAGAAGACTGGGCACGGCGTCGGTGCTCGGGTCCGTCCCTGCAGCATCGACAAATCCAATGGTTAAGCTCTGTCTGGCGGGCCGGCCCCGTTCACGTCACCTCCTGGGGTCATTGGTGTTTGGCCTTCTCAAGCGATGGCCCTTGGAAACCCATTCGGCGCAGGTTTCTCCAAAATGTAGATGACTTGAAGCGGCGATTCACACCGGAAGATTCAGGCGCAACCCGCCTTTGAGGTAGGGCCACGTGAGACCTAAGATGTCTCACGTCGCCCATATACGCCTCCCAGTTCTACCGTGCAGGCCACGCGTACGAACTTAATGGGTTGTACACGCCCGGAGCCCCCCGAGGACGCGGAGGGGTTCCATTCCCACGCCCAAGTGGAAGCCCAATGCTCCGCGCTGGCGGACGACACGGCCCACCAATGGCTATGCCCACGCAACGTGGAAGCCCTATGCTCCGCGCTGGGGATAAACAACTGAGGGCGCCTTAGCAGGTGCATTCAACCTCAGGATGGCCCCTCGCGGCTCCATCTCACGGCATTCCCCAGGGATGCACGCGTGAGGGGGCTGCAAGGGGGCTACGCCACCTCACCAGGTCCCTGGCACCTGGTCTTCACGCGTCCCCCCCGGACAAAAGCAAAGGTATGGGAGCCGCTCGTACGTCAAGGGGGACTCCTGAGCATCGCGACTCAGGAGCCTCACTGGCCTCGTAACCCCTCGCCTCTTGGGACCGTCCTGGTGATCCGGACGGCCCAACGACGGTCAAGGTATGCGCGAGACCGGGCCCTGCCGACACAGAGCTCAATGCGCTCCTAATCCCCAAGTCAACCCCGTCTCCGCCGCGTTCCCTTCATGAGGGTTGCTCGTACGTCAAGGGGGACCCCTGACCATCGCGACCCAGGGGCCTCACTGGTCTCGTAGCCCCTCACCCCTTGTCATCGTCCTGGCGATCCGGACGCCCCAACGGCGGTCGAGGTATGCGCGGGACCGGGCCCTGCCGACGCAGAGTTGAAAGCACATTTGCTCCCTTGGTGGTTTTGGTAATTTATAACAACATATAAGTCATTGAACTAATGTTTTCCATTAAGTATATTTCAGGAAATGCTCAATGATAGGATTGGCAAAATGATTGTGGAGATTGTGCAATACCCCAAGATGCAAGGAAATAGGTTGGCAAAGCTTCAAGGAAGAGAACTCTACATTTTACATTTGTGAGAAATCACTTTGAGTCCATAGGAAAGCCAATACTATTAAAAGGGGGTAAGGTTTTGTTGGTGAACAAAATGCTCATACGTGCACAAGTGATAGTCACCAAAAACACCCACAAACTCTCCCACCAAAGTCTGTCCAAAGCCATATACTCAACATCGGTGCAACCAACATTTCCATCCCGGTGCCATCGATTCCCAAACCCAGACAGACTCAGCCAAACCCTAGCCACTTCGGTGCAACCGATTCCATTCCGGTGCCACCGAGTTTAGGTTGCCAACTTTCTGTTACGCAAATTCACAATATCGGTACCACCGAGATTGTTGGATTGGCATCACCGAGATTGGGAATCTGACCGTTGGTCACGTTATCGGTGCAACCGAGTGTCCTATATCGGTCTCACCGAGATTCAAAAGTTGCCACCTTTTGGTCACTTCGGTACCACCGAGATTAACACATCGGTGTCACCGAGTTGGTCATTTTGTGTGTAACGGTTCGATTTTTGGGGATGCCTATATATACCCCTTCACCACCACCTACTCGAAAGAGAAGCACTCAGAACTATTCCATACTTGCCCCATCCAGTTTTCTGAGAGAGAACCACCTACCCTTGTGTTGAGGTCAAGATCTTCCACTCCAACCATATGGATCTTGATTTCTAGCCTCCCCAAGTTGCTTTTCACCAATCCCATCTCTTCCACCAAGCCAAATCTGTGAGAGAGTGATTGTGTGTTGAGGAGTCTATCATCTTGAAGCACAAGAGCAAGGAGTTCATTGTCATTACCGAGCCTATTACCTTTTGGAGGGTGGTGCCTCCTAGATTGGTTAGGTGTCGCTTGGGAGCCTCCTACTTCGTGTTGTGGAGTTGAACCAAGAAGTTTGTACGGGCAAGGAGATCGCCTACTTCGTGAAGATCTACCCATAGTGAGGCTAGTCTTTCGTGGACGGAAGCCGTTATGGAATAGTCAAGGTTGCTACTTCGTGGACCCTTATGGGTGGAGCCCTCCGTGGTCTCTCGCGACCGTTACCCTCCGTGGGTTGAAGACTCCATAAACGTGGATGTACGATAGCACCACCTATCGGAACCACGGGAAAAATCATCGTGTCTACAATTGCGTTTGATCTTCCTACCCTATCCTTTCTACTCATGCTTGTTGTTACTTTCCGCTGCTATACTCTTAGACTTGCATGTGTAGGGTGTACTTGACTTGCCATGAAATGCTAAAATTGCCAACTCTAAAATTTGGGAAAAGGCAAAACTTTTATTTGGTCAAGTAGTCTAATCACCCCCCTCTAGACATACTTTCGGTCCTACAAGTGGTATCAGAGCTTTGGTCTCCATTGCATTGGTCTCACAACCTAGGAGAGTATGGCGTCTAGTGAGGGAAGTTATCACCGTAGAGGTCCGTACTTTGATGGCACTAATTTTGCTAGTTGGAAGCACAAAATGAAAATGCATATTCTTGGTCATAACCCCGCCGTTTGGGCTGTTGTTCGTGTTGGCTTTTGCAAGGTGAATTCTTTGGTGATGGAAAGGAACCGGATCATGAAGCGACCGCGGATGAATTGAAGATGTTGCAATACAACACTCAAGCATGCGGCATTCTATTCAACTGCCTATGCCCAGAAGAATTCAACAAAATCAGCCGTCTTGAGAATGCAAAAGAGATTTGGGATACTTTGGTTGATATGCACGAAGGAACCGAGTCCATGAGAGAATCCAAGTTGGATGTTCTTCAAGGTCAGCTTGACAAGTTCAAGATGAAGGATGGTGAAGGAGTCGCAGAGATGTACTCTAGGCTAGCTCTCATCACCAATGAGATTGGCGGCTTAGGAAGCGAAGAGATGACCGACAAATTCATCATCAAGAAGATACTTAGAGCTTTGGATGAGAGATATGACACCGTGTGCACATTGATCCAAATGATGCCCAACTACAAAGATCTCAAGCCTACGGAAGTCATTGGAAGGATTGTTGCTCATGAGATGACACTCAAGGACAAAGAAGAGCTTCACCACAAGTCTAGCGGTGCTTACAAAGCCACAAGTGATGCTCCCGCAACTTCAAGCAACAACCTTGTCACCAATGAAGAGATAAGCCTCATGGTCAAGAAATTCAACAAGTTCTACAAGAATAGAGACAAAGAAAGAAGCTCCAACTCAAGATATGATGAGAAGCGTTCGTCAAGTCGTGACCGCAATTGCTACAATTGTGGGAAGCCCGGACACTACTCCAATGAGTGCACGGCTCCCTACAAACGAAGAGAAAAGTCACCTCGAAGACGAAGCTCAAGGAATGAATCACCTCAAAGAGAGAGAAGTAGTAGAGATGATCGTTATGAACGAAGACCCTCAAGGAGAAGTAGAGATTAGGAGAAGAAGGACACGTACACCAAGAGCTATACAAGAAGAAAACATCAAGCTCATGTTGGTGAATGGGTTTCCGGCTCCGACTCCGACAACAACTCCGAGAGAAGCTATCACTCCGACTCCGACTATAGTCAAGATGATGGTGTTGCCGGAATTGCTCTAGTGACTACCAACTCCTATGATCTATTTGATTCACCAAACGAAGGGAGTGGAAGTTGCTTCATGGCTAAAGGCCCCAAGGTATCACACCCCGAGTATCTTGATTTTGATAGTGATGAAGATGACTTGCTTTGTGATGATGACTTGCTATTTGATAAAACTAGTGATGTTAGTCAAAATGAACTTGATAATTCTCATGCTAGTCAAGATAAGTCAATTGATGATGATAAGATGAAAATAGAAGAATTAACTAAAGAACTAAAAACTCTTAAGTTAGCTCATGAATCTACTCTTGAAGATCATAGAGAGCTTGTGAGAACTCATGAGAAGCTACGCTTCGAGAAGCTCAACTTGGAGCAAGAGCATGAGTTTCTTAAAGCTATCAATGACGATCTCCGAAAGAAGACTTCATCTTATCTAGCCAAACGACTACTCTTGTCTACATTCATGCCTCAAGTTAAAACTAAGCAATCTAGTAACAAAGGAAAGAAAGGTTCTTCATCTAGTAGCAACAATAAAAATGCAAAACCCAATGATGTTGCTTCTAGTAGTTCTATTGATTCCACTAATGATGTTTCTCTTAGGCAAGTTACACTTGAGCAAGAAAATGCTTTATTGAAAGGAATTATAGAGAAAGGTATCTACAAGAGTCTTGCCGGGTGTAAGCAATTTGAGGAAATTGTACGCAAGCACGGAGGATACCGGAAGAATCGTGGTGTTGGCTATTTCAACGCAAATGGAGTTGAATGGGAAGAAGGTCAATATCCCGAGCCCAAGTTTGTTCCTCAAAAGGAGAAGTATGAAAATACTCTTCCCAAGGGGACAAACACTCAAGATGATCTTCCACCACAAGACCACAAGCTCAAGGGCAAGAACAAGCTTCAAGAGGACACTGACTCATATGAAGATGAATCCCTAGCTATGGTGGAGTGGGTTCCCAAGGCTACTTCAAGCTCAACTTCTACAAAGGCTACAACATCACCAAGGATCCCCATCAACTTGATGTGGGTCCCCAAGAAGAAGAACTAGAGAGTTCTTGAGGGGTGGCTCCGCCAATGAAATTCACTCACATTCATTATTGGCAAGAATTATTTGCAATCAACATCAACTCTATGCAATAGTTCAAGGAGTCACACATTCCCTCAAAGGTAAGCAAGGGACAAGGTAATCAACAAATCAATGGACATCATTACACATGCTTTGCACTCCATGTCCATAGATATCCTTGTATTTGTCTCTTGTGTGTTGGGACTAACCCATGTAGGTGAGAAGAGTAAGGAAACAACAAGGATGCTCCCAACTCTTGGTGATCTTCATCAACCTTGAGCATCCACCACTACCTCGCCAACATGAAGTCTTCATCGACAAAACCCAAGGTTAGTTTATCCCTCTTATGGGGGGATGTCACATCAAGGGGGAGCTTTACTCTAAGACTTGAGTCTAAGCATCTCTTAGTATGTGACAACATTAAATGCTTTATGTAAAAGTGGTAACCCCACTTGTGCTTAAACGATGAGTATGACCTATGATCAAGTATTCTTACTTGGCTCCTAAGTCAATATACTCATATATAGATGACTTCGTCATCGCCCAAGTGCTTGTTAGATGCTTGTGTGTATGTGCATGTTTGTCATGATTTCATTTGACATCTTATTGTGTGAGCATGTTGGTCTGCATTTATTTTTCCCATTCGAGGACATCCAATTGTTGCTATTTGGCTTTTGATTTATCTTTTGCCAATTGGATGGACAAGAATGCCTAGGACCACTCTTTAGCTATCTATGCTTTCTCACCTCATATTCCATTCATGCTGCATCACAAAATTTGAACAAGTACTTTTCGATCCCTCTGTGTGTGGAGCACTCGGAGTTCCGTATCGACAAGGACTAACCATTAAAACCTCCCAAGTGCATCTCGGTGGAACCAACCCACAATTCTCGGTCTCACCGAATGCCTAGGGTTGATCTGGTTTTCAATCTCGGTACTACTGATTTCATATTCTCGGTTACACCGAGTTTCTCGGTGACACCGAAAATTTAGAACCGGTATCACCGACAGTGAAGGGTATATAAGCTGTGGTCCCGACGGTTCGAAATTTCAATCTTCAATCGTCGCGCCCCAAACCCTAAGCTGCCGCAAAAGGACCCCCTGGTCATCGCCTTGCCTCCCCGTGTGTCTTCGCCGCTGGGAATCCTCGCCGTCGACGGGCATCTTCGCCGCTGTCGCCGCCGTAGCGGATCCGTCACCGAGCTAGGGTACGGATTCGATCTTTCTTGCGCTCCCCGTCTGATTCTTGCGCAATAAAGTTGATTTTCTCTATAAGCCACAGTTTGCACATCTTTCTATCCACGAGAAAACTCCGTAGATTAGAGAACCATCGATTTTCTAGGGTTTGCCTTCCGCCCGATGGAACTCGGTAGAACCGAAGTGAACTAATCGGTATCACCGATTGGCCTGTCTGTGTTGCTGAGAACTGTCTCGGTGAAACCGAGTACTTCCTTTCGGTCTCACCGAAAGGAGTGCCAAGTTTCTGTTAATGAGATAGTCAGTCTCGGTAGCACCGAAAACTTTGCTTCGGCTATACCGATTTTCATTTGACAGAATGTAAAACTTTGAAAATCTTTTGTTCAAACTTTCAAAAACCAGCCACATTTTGTGATGACTTATCCTTTTCTGCTCCTCTATACTCTATTCACAGGGTCAGTATGTCAAGTGCTGAGGACAGTGAGAACAACTTCAGAGAGCAGAGTGTTGAATTGGATTCTGGCACTAGTCCTGAGTCTAGTTCATCTTCAGATCCAGGCACTCCCAGTTCCCATGGGTTGCCCAAGGCTGCTACAAGGGCTAGGAAGAAGCTGAATTCAGATGAGGAGGATTCAGACTTCGTTCCAGAAGAGGTTCTTGCTAAGAAGCAAGAGAAGGCTGCCAAGAAAGCTGCAAATGAAGCTACCTCTTCAAGGAGAGCTGTCAGGAAAGAGTGTGCTAGCTCTGAGGCTATGAGAGCACCTGAGAGTGCTAGGGCAAAAATGGCTCTTCACCTTGAGTCACCCCCAAAGAAATCTATGCCTAAGAAGGCAGGGGAGAAGAAGAGAGCTAGAAAGAGGATAGTCTATGTCACTGGCAGGCAGACCTCCATGTTTGAGGATCCTGAGGAGGCTGCTGCTACTGCTGAGGAGGAGGAAGAACATGTTGAGAAGGCCCCTCCCAAGAAGAAAAAGAAGCTTATGTCTGATGCTATGCCAAAGTCTGGCACTTCCAAGAGCACCAAGTCTGCCCCCAAGAAGCCTGCTGCTGAGAAGCCCAAGAGGACTTCCAGGCAAATTCCAGCATCTGAGAAGAACAAAGGGATTGCCTCCAGAGTTGAGGATGAGGATGCTATGTCTGCCTTAATGAAGCTTAGGCCACACCTTCCAGTACATAATGCCAGCTACCCACTTGCTGAGGATATGAAGAAGAGGAAGGATTCTGGTTTGAGGGCTTGGAGAGCTGCTGATCCATATGCCCAAAGGAGAAAGACAGTTGTGGACTACAGATTCTACACCAAAGAGCAACAGGATTTCTATGAGACTGTGCTTTTTGACAAAAGTCCAGCTGTGAGTGATATGAGGTATGTGGACTGGAAATTCATCAAGGAGAATGAAGACTATTTTCCAAGTGTCCAAGACAATTTCCACTGCATTGGTTTGGATGAGTTTGTTGGCAGAGAGTTCACAGCTTGGAATGATGAGATGATCATGCAATTCTACCCCACTGCACATTTCTATGGAGATGGTAGAATTGTATGGATGACAGAAGGAGCAAGATATGAGTCCACTGTTGAGGAATGGGCTGCCATCTTAGGAGTTCCAGAAGTTCAGGATGGAGATTTGGATGTCTACTCAGAATCCAAGGAGAGCCACAATGCTATGGCTAACATGTATAAAGAGATCCCTGCTGCTAACGTGAAGTCTCACAGGCTAGGATCTATTTACTTTCTTCAAGCTGGCCTCCGCACCATGAACACCATTCTGAGGCATACCTTAATGCCCAAGTCAGGAGATGACAAGATGATCCGAGGCTACTCGATCAACATGCTGATTCATCTTGATAGACACACCAGGATTAGAGTCATGGACTTAATTGTTGAGACAGTTAAGAGGGTTGCTGCTGATCAGAAGCGCTCTTGCTGCTATGCACCCTATATCCAGATGCTCATCAACTCTAAGTTGGAGAAGCACATATTTGCTCTAGACCGTCCCCACTTGCCCCTACGGCCAGATCTCGAGGACAACATTGTGGTGATGAACCCGGATCATCCCACTTCAGCTGCAGCACAGGCAGAAGCAGAGGCAGCTGGAGCCACTAGTGCTCAGGTCCCTAGATCCAGGAACGAGCAAATGGATCTTTTGATCTCATCAGTACAGGGCATGCAGAAGGACATTAAGGGGATTCTGGACAACCAGAACAGTCTTGTCAGGATCTTTGAGAACAGGATCAAGTCCCTTAATGATAAGGTGGATGGGCTGACCAAGACAGTCAATGAGCTCAAGAAGGAAGTTGACTCAGTGCCTCTTCCTCTGACTTCTTCAGATGATGATGATGATGAGGATGGATCACCTCTCAGGCCAGGCACACAGTTTACTACTCAGGCCAGATCAGCCAATGTGCCAGCTCCAGACTTGAGGCCCTCTTCATCAGCTCCTGCTACTGTCACCTCAGCTCCTGCTCCATCAGCTCCAGTTCCTCCTGTTGCCACTCCAACTCCATCCACGACATCTGCAGAGATCTTCGCCGACGCTGTTCTCTCGACTCCTTCATCAACAACCGGAGGAGATCAGCCCAAGAACACTTAGATATATGCCTTTGAACTTTTTGGTAACTTGTTGCCAAAGGGGGAGAAGTGTATATAGATCTTTAGGCTTCGAGTGAGAGAGCGTTTGGTTTTTATTGCTTTTTCAAAAACAATTGTCTTTTGGTTGCTTGTGTTGAACTTATGTGTGTCTTGATCATACACTTTATGTGTGTTGTGCTACTATTTCCTATCATCTTAATGCTTTTGAGATGATCATTATCTTTGTCTGGTTGTGTTGTGCTATGTTGTTCACTCTAATTATTATCGCACACCACCAAGATGTATGTGACATGGAAGAAGTGCCCCATGTACCTAATCAATTGTGCATTTGCATTCAAACGCAAATTCAAAATAATGCACAAATTTAGGGGGAGCTCTTGCTTATCACATACTTCTCAAAGCGACGATTATATTCATTCATTATATCATATGTCGAAGCTTTGATCTATATGTTGTCATCAATTACCAAAAAGGGGGAGATTGAAAGCACATTTGCTCCCTTGGTGGTTTTGGTAATTTATAACAACATATAAGTCATTGAACTAATGTTTTCCATCAAGTATATTTCAGGAAATGCTCAATGATAGGATTGGCAAAAGGATTGTGGAGATTGTGGAATACCCCAAGATGCAAGGAAATAAGTTGGCAAAGCTTCAAGGAAGAGGACTCTACATTTTACATTTGTGAGAAATCACTTTGAGTCCATAGGAAAGCCAATACTATTAAAAGGGGGTAAGGTTTTGTTGGTGAACAAAATGCTCATACGTGCACAAGTGATAGTCACCAAAAACACCCAAAACTCTCCCACCAAAGTCTGTCCAAAGCCATATACTCAACATCGGTGCAACCAACATTTCCATCCCGGTGCCACCGATTCCCAAACTCAGACAGACTCAGCCAAACCCTAGCCACTTTGGTGCAACCGATTCCATTCCGGTGCCACCGAGTTTAGGTTGCCAACTTTCTGTTACGCAAATTCACAATATCGGTACCACCGAGATTGCTGGATCGGCGACACCGAGATTGGGAATCTGACCGTTGGTCACCTTATCGGTGCAACCGAGTGTCCTATATCGGTCTCACCGAGATTCAAAAGTTGCCACCTTTTGGTCACTTTGGTACCACCGCGATTAACACATCGGTGTCACCGAGTTGGTCATTTTGTGTGTAACGGTTGGATTTTTGGGGATGCCTATATATACCCCTTCACCACCACCTACTCGAAAGAGAAGCACTCAGAACTATTCCATACTTGCCCCATCCAGTTTTCTGAGAGAGAACCACCTACCCTTGTGTTGAGGTCAAGATCTTCCACTCCAACCATATGGATCTTGATTTCTAGCCTCCCCAAGTTGCTTTCCACCAATCCCATCTCTTCCACCAAGCCAAATCTGTGAGAGAGTGATTGTGTGTTGAGGAGTCTATCATCTTGAAGCACAAGAGCAAGGAGTTCATCGTCATTACCGAGCCTATTACCTTTTGGAGGGTGGTGCCTCCTAGATTGGTTAGGTGTCGCTTGGGAGCCTCCTACTTCGTGTTGTGGAGTTGAACCAAGAAGTTTGTACGGGCAAGGAGATCGCCTACTTCGTGAAGATCTACCCATAGTGAGGCTAGTCCTTCGTGGACGGAAGCCGTTATGGAATAGTCAAGGTTGCTACTTCGTGGACCCTTATGGGTGGAGCCCTCCGTGGACTCTCGCGACCGTTACCCTCCGTGGGTTGAAGACTCCATAAACGTGGATGTACGATAGCACCACCTATCGGAACCACGGGAAAAATCATCGTGTCTACAATTGCGTTTGATCTTCCTACCATATCCTTTCTACTCATGCTTGTTGTTACTTTCCGCTGCTATACTCTTAGACTTGCATGTGTAGGGTGCACTTGACTTGCCATGAAATGCTAAAATTGCCAACTCTAAAATTTGGGAAAAGGCAAAACTTTTATTTGGTCAAGTAGTCTAATCACCCCCCCTCTAGACATACTTTCGGTCCTACAAGAGTGCTACAGCAAGCAGGAAGGAAACGAAGCGAGGAAACAAATCACACAGCTTAACAGTCATTACAAGCATTAAAATGTCTTTGGATATGCAAACAAGTCTAACGCCCCCACGAGGCACGATAAACATTACAGGGGAAGACCCAGGGAAAGAAGCTAAGAGGAGCTGGCACCACCGCTCACCCTGATCGTGGGGAGCTCGTCGTCGACGTTGCTGCCGCTGTCATCGTCGTCGACAACCCTCGCGGCTGCAGGAGGAGCCGAGGGAATGGTGACGCAGGCAAACTTCTTCATCAGCGCGCCCACGACGCCCTCTACGGCCGTCGCCGTAGCGGCGCGAACCCCAGGGTCGACCGAGCGAATCACAAAGTCGAAGCTCGGCTCACGAAGGTAAAGGTGGCTGAAGACGCGAGTCGCGGCCTCGGAGAAGAGGTCTCGGCACTCACTCTCCAAGAGATTCTCCACCCTGGCGACGGCACCCTCAAGCGCTTCGGCGAGTTTTGAAGAAAGTCCGACGAAGCCGCCCTTAGGAGCCGCCAGGGGCTCTGTGAATCCCCCTCGACAGATGGACTGCAGCGCCCGGCGGAGCCTGAGCTCGATGGAGGGGAAGGCCTTGAGCTCCGCAGCCTTCTTGTCCTCAGCCGCGGCAAGGGACTCCTCCCTGGAGGCAAGCCGGGCCTTCTCTGCAGCCGCTTCTTCAACTTGTCCTGCTGCTCATGCTCGGCAGCTAGGTCGGCCGCCACCTTGGATAGCATAGAGTCACGATCGGTGAGCTTGACATCGCAGGCCTTGAGGTCCTCCTCCCACTGGCGGAGCCTCTCCGCAAGCGCGGACCTGTCCTCTTGAAGGGCCTTCAGGCGGGCCTCCACCTCATCACAGCGCTTCATGGCAGACGCTGTGTCAGCCTGCGCAGCGTCCCGGGTTACCTTGGCCGACGCGGCCTCCTCCCTGCTCGCAGCCGCGGCGGATTCGGCTTGGCCCCAAAACGCCACGGCTGAGGCGTCAGATTGGAGCCACCCAGAAAGAAGACCCAGGCACCCCCTTGCGAGGCGATCGTCGACGTCACCTAGAGCGCCTCGGACCTGATCAAGGACGGTGTAGGCCCCGTCCAGGGCGCCTGACTCAACCAGAGGGCCACGGGTCGGTAGCACCGGGGCATGGGCGGCATCTGTGTGGCGTGAGGGGCCGCCTCCGGAGGGGCGGAAGCATGAAGGACAGAAGACGCCGATGGCTGCACCACCACCACAGACAAGGAAGAGGCGGGCGACCCTACACCCAGCTGGCCCTCGGGGGCTGGCCCCTCGGGCTGCAGCACGGGCATGCCCCCGAGGGCAGGGATGGCCTCTTCGGTAGGCATCGGGGGCTCCGCGGCCGCGACAAGGAGAGTCGCCCCGCGGGCCTCCTCGCCCGCGACGTTCGGCGCCTCGTCAGGCGGCGGCGAGGCACCAGGAGCGGGCGTCGCGTCGGAGGGCGCCATTGGCTTGACTCCGGCCTTCTTCTTCCTCGACTTCGGCACGGCGGCGCCCCTGATTGTCAGACAAAGAGAGGCCCATCAGTACTTAAACCACTGAAAGGCGGCATGAAACCAAGCGGGACTACTTACTCCTCGACGCCAACCCACTTCCTCTTCCTCTCCACATCGGCAAAGGCGGGGAGGCCTCCGTCCTTCTCCGAGGAACTGCCGCTGCATGGAGGAGCGGTGGAACCACTCGAAGCGGCCACGGCCGGCAAGGTCATGTCAGCCCCGGACGCGGCTGCCTCGCCCGCAAGCTGCGGCTCGGGCAGGGGTGAGGCAGGCGCTCCGGCCACCTTGCCGACGCAAGCTGGGGGCTCCGGAGGAGGCCCAGCCTCGCGCTTCCTTGGGGTCGCCCGGCAGGAGGATCGAGCGGCCCGAGGTGTGGGGCCTAGTCCCCTGAGGACCCTAGCAAATCACGGAGGACTTGAGGCAGGAGGGTCGCCGGTGTCGTCGTCATCAAAGCCACGGAGAAGGGCACTCCGCGACGGAGGAGACACCTCCTCCAGGTCATCATCCGCCGTCTCCTCTGAGTCCTCTCCATCAACGGTGTCGTCGGAGGACACCGCCACAGGAGCGCCGGAGCTCTCGGCCGGAGAGAGCCCCAGCTCGTCGAAGCTGGGCATCGCGGCGACCAGGTCGGCCTTGTCGTCGCGGCAGTTCAGCGGGGCGTAGGCCTCCGGAAGGTCCCCGGGATCGCCGTTGAGCAGGGTCGTCACAACCCTGTTCAACTCCATGGGGGTCAGGGGCGCAGAACGGAGCCTCATGTCGTCACCGACACCCTGGTAGTCCCACATGGGCCTCGAGTGAAACTGGAGGGGCGCCAGGCGTTGCACCAGGAACTCCTTCACTATCATTTCCCCAGTCAACTTCCGGGCGCTGATGTCTCGTAGGACCCGCTCCAAGACGGGCTTGGCCCGAGGGTCGGAGACCTTCGCGGAGCTCCACGATGGGATCTTCTCCGGCAACCCCTTGGGGAGCTCCAGGCGAGGGTCATTGCCCTGGAGATCCAAGAAGACCTAATGGTTCCTGAAGTTCTCCGCCTTCTTCCCGGCCTTGAAGAGCATGTTCCTGCTCTGGACCGCGACGAAGGAGACGCATGCCGACCGCTGAGCTCCGTCATGAAGCCGCAAGCTGAAGAAATGGCGGAACAAGACCATTGACGGCTTCACGCCCACGAAAGCCTCGCAGTAGATGGCAAACACGGACAGAAGCAGGATGGACTTGGGTTGAAGATGTAGGGCCTGGATCCCGTAGTGCTCAAGGATGGCGGTGAAGAACGCGGAGAAGGGCGGGACGAGCCCGGAGAAGACGCTGTGGAGGAAGAAAGGGTAGGCCGACCTGGCCAGGCGACGTCCCTCTGCGGAGCCGCACCATATCAAGGTCCGCCCCCACTCATTGGAGTCATCTGCCATCGACGGGAGCACCGAGGCGGGGTCCCCATCCTTGGCTATGGTGGACTCTGAGAGCGCCGGCGAGATAGGAGCAGAAGCCGAGCCCTGGGCCTCTGGTTTCGACTTGCCGGAGGGAGCCATTGAGAAGCTTCCGGGGCCGAGCGAGCAAGAAGAAGATCGAGCGGTGCCGAGATCTGGGGAGGTTCTCGCAAAAGATGGAGATCTAGAAAGAAGAGCAAGGGCGCGGAAGAGGAAAGCAATAATGGCTCAGTGCTGGACGTCAGGCTTTTGTCGGTTCGGGTAGTTGCCAAGGAGACACGGGGCGGGATGCCCGTGCCCCACCAAGCACCGCACGCCAAACCAGGCCCGCTAGCAATAGGGGCCCGCGGCGCTCCGGGCCACCCCCTTCGACTTTCCCCTCGAAGCCGGCTCGAGCGCGCCTTGGGCCCGGGGGCTACTGTGAGCATTTTGGATACCAGGGTACCCAGACTTGCCTGCTTGTGGCCCAAGGCGTGGCCCACCTGGCGGTCCGTACGGCCCTGTGCAGCCTCGCTCAAAGCAAGGCCCTCGCGAGGAACCCATCCTCGTGAGGAGGACAGCGTCAATACAGAAGGGGAAGGCCTCCCCAGGCCTCCTCCCAAGCGGCGGAGATCCCTATGCAACGCCGGGCCTCAGGAGGTTAGGGGTAATGACAGCCAGGCCAGGCGGGCGCCAGTGCGCCAGAAGGAGCAGTTTCCTCTTTTGTGCAAAGGCGACAAGGACGAACGCGGGTTCCCAAGGAGCCCCGCCAAAGGTTTCCATTCCGGTGCAACAAGACCGGGTCAGCGAGCGTGGCAGAACGGATGTCACCGGCGAGCCCACCACCACGTCACCACCACCAACTTTGCAGGCGAAGACCTCCTTTCGTCAGGATAAGATGTACCTCCTGTCCCCTTTCAAATTTGGTCGTTGTGGGATTCCTTCCCGCCATTGCGATAAGGGAAGAGGACCGGGGCCGCTATAAATAGAGACGAGGTAGCCTGGTAGAGGACAGGGCAACCACCCCGCAACACACCGCTGTCCTAGTTCATCCACAAACCTCCTCGCGAGGCAATCCACTAAAAGGCAGGAGTAGGGTTTTACGCTTCGTAGCGGCCCGAACCTGGGTAAACTCTTGTGTGCCATCGTCTTCCTCGCCATCGAGCGGGGTACTGTGTTGTGATCTTGGAGGGGGCGAAGTTGTTGAGGAATCTTCGCACACTCCCCTGGGTTTGAATTCCTTAGGGTTTTGCGGAGCCCTAAAAGTGGAAGAGGAAGCAACTCTTTTTACGAGATACATATAGCCTCGTATTTATGGAGTAATTATTGGTGAAATGCATGTCTTGACGAAACTAAAAGCGGTTTGTAATAAGAGAGAGAGAGAGAGAGAGAGAGAGAGAGAGAGAGACGGAGGGAGAGAGAGGGAGAGATAAAGAGAGAGAGAGAGAGGAGAGAGATGGAAGTAACATGGGCGAGTTCCCCCAATTACTTCCCTCTATAAATACATCTTCTTCATGCCAACTACTCCTCCCGGCACAAAGAGAGAGAGAAAGAGAGAGAGAGAGAGAGAGAGAGAAAAGCGGCGAGTAGGTGGAATCTTTCGTCACCCCGGACCATACGTTTGGTGGAGTGGGACCATGTAAAAAAACCATGCCCGGTGCCTTCTCCATCTATCACCGCGTCCCTAGGTCTCATTTCCCCTCTTTCCCACCTCTATATTCACCAATACGATGACCAAGACGGCGCCGCTTCTGTCAGAGCCGATGTGCCATGTCGACATCTAAGATCAGAGAACAGAGGGAGAATGAAGAGATGAACTTCCATGACATGGATTTTGATTTCTATGTAAGAGATTTCTGCTTACATGGACAGTGCTGAGTTGGGGTTTTGTTTTGGGGAATATTTGATTTGATCTCTGAATGTACTTGTGTGCTTGTAGGAGAACCTTGATACTATTGAAGACCGAGATTTTCATGGTAAAGAGGTGGACCTTCCTCTGTTCTGCGTGCTCCGCGATACCAAGCTTGTGTGGTGTGTGGCGTTCGAAGGAAGTGACACGGGAAGGAGGTTCTACGGCTACGCTGTCAAAGTTAGCCACTTTCGAAATCCATGCTACTTCTTTATTGGATCAAACTAGTTTGAAATAGGAGATACAGTTACAAACTAAACTGAAGAGTACTTTTGTTGTTGTTGATTGTTGTAATCATTGTGCACTCTTTTTAGTTTTCAAACAGTTTAAAGGTCACTGCTTATTATATCTAGCTCCTACTGTTAGTTAGTTGTAGACTGTAATTTTTAATATTCGCTAGTTTCTTAAGGAACACATTAGTTGTACTAAGACAATTTTTAACTTAATGATGGCCTTCTAAATAAGTTAGTTTTACTAGTGTTGGTTGGAAAAGTAAATCCATATTAACTGACGCTGGTTGGAAGAAAGTTAGTGCAATTTTAAATCTCATGAAGTACATTAATACTTTATGTTCACATTTGTTTCTTCCCTTTTTCCCCGCAGACAGGTGTGAACTGTGGAGTCGTGAAATGGGTTGATCAACCCTGGCCTATTATTATGCAGAGGTGCCTGCTCAAGCTTTGGCCGATGTTGCATAAGGGCAATGATGATAGGAAAGCACAGAAAGAAGAGATAAGGAATCTTAAAAAGGACAATGAACAAGTGAACCTTTAGCTCAAGAATCTTGATAGGCAGGAGAAACAACTGGATATTGATCATAAAGAGCTTAAGTGCATTCACGCATCTCTCACGGGTGTCATTCGGAATCTTAAGGAGGAGAGAGACGAGACCAAGATGGACGGGGATTTTTTGGAGGAGGAGGTAAACGTGATGAAGGAGAATAAGAAGAAGATGGAAAGCGTCGTCTATGATCTCGTGGAGAAAGGGTTTATGAATAGGGATGAGATTCTCATGATCAAGGCAATTATCGAAGAATGATCGTTAGGATTCCTGTCGAATGTGCAGCGTTGGGAAAAATATTCATCTGGTATAAATTTATGATTGGACATGTAATCGGGTGTTGATGTTATTTTTACAACCTCGCAAAGGCCGTGTAGTTGTAGGGTTCTATATACATGCATGCTAGATATGAATGCTGCTTTGAAATATTAGTGGGGCTCCAAAAGACCCATGTGATGCTGGTCATCTAATGGTTTTTTTGTAAACATCATTAGTTCATTCCAAGTGACATACATTACCTGCATGAGGCATGTTCATCCAAGGGCGAGGAGCACGGCTCTGCATCTATTAGAGGCACGCTTCTACATACATCGTGCCTCTGTGTGTTCCAAAATTTTCCACGGACATGTTCACTATGAGAGGCACAGCCATGTGGTCACGAGATGCATGGTTTTAAAAGCATGAGGATAACTGAGCTCCGGTGTCTTAAAGGCACTTGTCAGAGAGAGAAGAACGGATGTGCACCTCTGAGAGGTACATATTTCTATTATAGAGACTCACGTTCATCATTCATTCATCAGAGCCACTGATCGACTTACCTAAGAGCGTGACACACAGACGTGAAGGCGTGCCATAGGAGACGTTGTGTTCATGGTACAAGGAGGGGAGGGGAGGGGAGAGGTCGAGTGGCAGATGTAGGCACAACCTTGAAGGTACGAGACCCACTGTTTTACATGGAGCTCGGACTTGCCTCTCCCTGTTTTTAATCGTTTACAGGCATGAGGCACGTTCATCCGAAGGCAAGGAGCACTGTCATGACTCTATTGGACGCACGGTCCGAACCTGATTCATCTTCGTGTTCCTAAGATCTAGTGGGCGGACCCTCGACCACCACGACAACCCAGAGGACGGCGTCACAAGTCCGGCGAGCCTTGCCCTCTCGGTGCCAGGGGCATTGGACTCCATCTCCATCTCCATTGCGAGGGCCGCAGTGCTTACGAGCAGCGCTCTGTGCGGTGGAGGATAACTGAGACAGGGAGGGGAGGAGCGACTAAGCTCCAGTGCCTTGTCTGTATGACAGGTGTGCCAGATAAAAGTTGGGCCCACCTATCATAAACCCAAAGACGGGTGGAAGTACTCTCCGTGTTCCAAATGTTTTTTGCCGACTCGTCTAACTATGTGATTCACGGAGGTGATGCCTCTACAGGCACGGTTCTGAATCAAGCTGAGTCACATTGCTGCCTCTTCGTGTTCCTAATGTTAACGTTGTCTCGTTTACTCATAGAGGCACGAACGTAACGACACGACAGGCACGATCCTATGTTAGACAAGCCGGTCCATTTAAATCGCGGTGATGTCACGTTTAGCATGAGAGGCACGAGCATGAAGGCAGAGGCGCGGTTGTGCCCCAGCTTTCACAATGTGTCAACTGGCATGATCATTATGAGAGGCACGCATGTGAAGACACTAGCGGCACGGTCGACAAATTTACTGATATGTTGTGCAGTAGATGCACGACCCTAATGTAACACCCCGTTACGCCTGGCGGGATCTAGACTGGCCCCACAGCCAACAATAGTCTTTCCTGAGCACTTTGTCCTCACTCGTGTGCACCCGGGAGCAACTTCCCAGTCGGTCACCCATCCTAGAATCGCTCCAAGCCAAGCACGCTTAACTTTGGAGTTCTTTTCGAATGGGCTCCCGGAAAAGAAGGAATTCCTTGTTGATATGAGTAGTCTATCATTCCTATTAAGCCAGGCTCTCACATACACCCCCACTCAAAGGAACCGACATCCTCGTCGGCCCATCAGGAACGTTCCCTCTTGGCACACATATGCACGTCCAGTCCGGCACATGTGCCATGCTGTGTGCCACAACGGACAACGCTATGCGCCACATGCCCGCGCTCCTGACCCGTGCATGCCCGTGTAACCGCGAGGGTCGGCTCTGATACCAATTGTAACACCCCGTTCCGCCCGGCGGGATCTAGACTGGCCCCACAGACCAACACTAGTCTTTCCTGCGCACTTTGTCCACACTCGTGTGCACCCGGGAGCAACTTCCCGGTCGGTCACCCATCCTAGAATCGCTCCAAGCCAAGCACGCTTAACTTTGGAGTTCTTTTCGAATGGGCTCCCGGAAAAGAAGGAATTCCTTGTTGATATGAGTGGTCTATCATTCCTATTAAGCCAGGCTCTCACACCTAAGCCTTATAGAGGCACAAAATTACATCCAGCAGAGGTAGGGTTGTTTGTTTGATTGACAAATGGGCCAGCCACCATTCTGACCCACCAGTCATATGATCAAAGGTGGGGCAGATACAGGCATGCTCGCCACGTCGGCCTGACGACGGGGTCCCATGCGGACTCGCCCGGAATACCGGCGGTCCGACGCACGCCTCGTCCGTTGTCGCGGTGTGAACGCCGCGTGTCGCCGCCCCGGCTCACCCGAGATCAAATCTGGCTATTTAAGATGGGCGGCGTGCCCAAGCCCTGGCACATCCACCTCTTCCCTCTTTGCACCACCACCTGAGCACGTCCGTCTCCTCTCTGCCAATCTCCCACGCTCTCCGGCATTGAAATGGTCCGACGTAAGATCACCACATACATGATGCTCACGCCGGAGCGCCGGATGCAGATTGAGGCGGAGATCCAGGCTTGGCACGCCGCCCATATTACTGCGGGTCCGCATCCGCACTCGCTGGAGCCGGAGTAGGAAGAGGAGGAGGAGCAGCAGGAGGAGGTGCTGCCGGAGGCGATGGAGGAGGAGGAGGCGGACCAGCCTGCTCCGGTCTTCAACATGGCGGAGGCGGAGGCAGAGTTTGTTGTCCCCCAATCCGAGGAGATGGCGCAGCAGCAGGCCATCTTGGATTCCATCCAGGATGAGGTAGATGTGGAGGCCAACCGCAGGCTCATCCGGCCGAGGCAGGCGGAGGCTGATGCCCTCTTCGACGAGATCGGCGCGGAGATAGCGACGGAGGAGGCCGCAGTTGAGCAACCGGAGGCATCGGAGGAGGCGGAGGTGCAGCTGGCGCGCATGTATCCGCCGAAGGGCACAAAGATAGTCGACATCTCTGACGAGGAGTAGCTGTGTAGTACGTAGGTGTTTTATTTTGCATGCTTTTGTTTGGATATGAGAATCTAGTATGAGTTGTCCGGATGCAGTGGTGCTAATTTGAGGCGTGCCAGGTCACTGACTCCCCGCGGGCGTTTGACGGGTCATATTTGGCAACCGTGGTTGTAGATGCTCATAGAGAAGCACTGACGTGAGGTCACTACAATAACGTTTATACATAAAGTAGATGCATGGTCTTGCCTCTCTATGTTCTACATGTATAACCTTTTATGCCAAAACACATCTAACAGAAAATGGAGTTAAAAGACTATACATCAGTGATATATGCTCGATTGTTCACCCAGATCATTAAAAGGGCAACATATGGCAGGAATTCGACACAGGCCTAATGAAAATACTGTAAAAAGTGGGGGATCTAAATAAAATGGAAGAACCGTAGAGGGAAGAGAGGAACGAGGTAAACGTTCATCGAGAGAGCCACGGCCGTCAGGTTAGCAGCAGCACGGTATTTGGTAAAGCAGATGCGTGGTGGTGCCTCTGCTGACACGATCACTGTGAGAGGTAGGGTCGTTAGGTCACCAAGTGTTCCACTGTCTTGAATAAAGCATGTGCACGGTTTTACATTAAGCAGAACCACGGTCGTGACTCGGTGTTCCAAGTATTTCCACCAATAGAGGCAAGGACGTGGTACTACAACAGAGGCACGTTCATTGTCAGAGGCACGACCATGATGTCACGAGCGACACGTGCAGCGAAGGCCCGACCGGGGGCCGGTCGCTCGTTAGTTCCCAAAGAGAGCCACACGTTCACTAGGGAGAGGCGAAAGAAGAACAAAATATATTGCAACTAATAGCTAGCTTTGTTGAGTGTCTGAATTTGTGATGTGTGTCTGAATTTGTGTTGTCTGAAGTGCATGGTTTTGGCAATTTCCATACGCTTGGCGACTCTATAAAATGTTGTAGTATCATTAAGATAAAAAGACATAAACTTGCAGACATCACATAACAATGTGATAACAATCTTAGAGATGGTGCGAAGTGTTCAAGTACATGTTTAGACAAAACCCCAAACTACAAAAAAAATAAGTGAATCTAACTCTGTCATCTTGAGAACTGTTTTCAACAATCACACGTGAATGGATCCGGAAAATCCAAGCCTGGGCACTGTTTCATCCATATATACGTTACCAAGTCCACGTCCATGTGATTGCAGGATGTTGATAACTTAAGGCGAGCACATCTAGAAGCCTTGTTGTCCCACAGAAGAACCTTCCGTTGCTGTTTGTAAAATTCTTCCGTGAAGACTTGGTGGCATAGGCTCCACGAAATCCCCTCCCCTCCCCTCCCCTCACGTCGCCCCTTAGGGGCGACTCGGGGGTGACCCAGATCTCGGTCGGCGCCACCCTCCCCCCACGCGTCGCACCTTGCCGCCGCCGGAGGCAGCCGCGAGCTCCCCCGTGCGGATGCCGATGAGGGTGGTGGCGGGGTCTTCGGTTCTGCTTCCTCCCTGGGAGCGGACCTAGGGTTCCAGGCGGTGGCCTAGTGGTGTGGGCGACGTCTCCCCGGCGGCGGGCGGCGTTCGCTGGAGTTCGGGCTGCCTCCCCTCGGCTACGTGGGTCGCGAGGCGGCGGTGGACCTGGGCGTCGTGCGAGGGGCTCGCCGCAACCCTCTGCGCCTGATCTGAAGATGGCCCCTCATTGACTGTAGCTGCCTCCTCCACGTCAGATCCGGCCTGATCTGGTTGTTCGTTGCGTGGAGGTGGAGTGGGGTGCTCTGGATCGGGGTAACCCCTTGGCCTCCGGCGGCGGCAGCCACCTCGTCAACGGCGCTTCGGGCGTCGCTCTCCTTCCTGAAGGTGGCGTTGAGGTCCACCTCCCCCTCCTCCCCCTTCCCCTACACCCGGGTGAAAGCCCTCAACTTTTGTTGGACGGCGGCGGCGCCATGGCGGCATCGTTACCTTCCTGAAGGCGCCGTTTTGGGTCTGTGGGGAGGTGGGTAGGCTGTTGCGTGCTTCGGGTGCCCTGGTGGCGGCGGCTTCTCCTTCCCGTGGTGACTCTTCGCTATGGACGGTCGGTTCCCTCCTATGGCCGTCGTGCTCTCCCCCGCGTGGTCCTGTCTGTCCAACGGATCGACGCCCACGGCCTGGGCGAGAGGGGATAGTGGTTCCCTCTTCGACGACTAGGACGGGCGGTGGGTTCGAGATGGTGACCTTGGCATGCTCTGGTTCCTCCTGGTGGATGTGTTGCTCAATTCATTGTCGTGTCTTGCTCAGACGCCCTTGTTCCATGGCCTGCGTCAATGACATGCTTCAACTTTGGGCGGCTGCTTGTGTTCGATGTTGCTTGGGGCTATCTTGCCCTCTGCCTTCCGCCGGCCTGACATCTATTTGTTTGGGCTTGCTCTCGGGGAGCAGTTGCCTCTCCGTCGACGGCGTAGAAGCACTCAAGCCTCTATTGGCTTCCGGTGCTGGTCGATCCGTTCCGGTGGCGCGGTTCCCCTCCAGCACTTAGATCTTCAAGCTAGCCTTTTTCTTCTATGTTCGTTGCATTTGTTCTTTCCTTTAGCTCCTTGTACCGGCTGTTGTAGGGTTGCATCCCTGCTTTCTTTTCTTTCCTGGTTGTAATGCTTGTGTTCATTGTAATCCTGGCCGGTTGATGGCTTTGTTAATTCAAAGCCGGGCAATGCTCGAGCCCTTCTCGGGCTTGGGTTGCACCTTTCCTCTAAAAGACTTGGTGGCGCAAAACTTAAGCCTCATGGTCTCTAGCTCCCTTGCATTCGAATAAAGAATGACGCAAATTCAATGTTTTTCCGGCAGTGCTTGTATTTTTCCAATGTTACTGACGAATGTCATGTTGTTTGAGGAACAGCGGGTGCTTATGACGCCACTTCTTTGTTACACCTTCTTCAAGACCGACACCTCCCTACCCATACATGAAGACTAAAAATACTTAATAATGCCTATAAAGAGATGGTAAGAGCTTTTCAATATTTGTGAAAATCATCACCTCGCTAAGCAAGTTCTGTAGACTTCAAAAGTATTGCATCATGGCAACGACCTTGTCCAGGTTGAATAACATGTGGATAAGCAACGTCTTGACAGACTAAACCACTGTTGATAGGCTGACTATGGACAAGGCCTTCATTGAGCATATAGCATAAAATTAATCGAATAAACATTGGATGACATGAAACTTATGTGCTCAAAAGAATGCAGCTGAGCGTATTGGGGAAAGTCAGTACCTGACTAACCGTAGAGCCAAACACAATCTTGGAATCAGGGTATCCTGAATAAAATTTACCCAGTGCCTCAGGTTTAGGTGCACAGATGACAGTTATCTCCAAGTGTCTGCTACGAATGTCATGAATCAACCGTACAAGTGAGGGGGCAACCTCGATAGCGAGTTTGCCATTATCACAAAGGATACTAATGCTTTCAAGCATAGGTGAGTTTATTCTAATGCAATGCTCTAGGTTATTGCAAACAAGCAGCAGCAACTTGAGGGCAGGGCAACTAGAGTGTATTATGCTTTGCAGTGAGACGTCTGATATATCAACATCAACAAGGGAGAGTCTCTTGACCAGCGGTAGTTCAAGCATTCAAACATAGGTGTCTGGTATTTGGCAAAGAGCAAAAGTGACAGTGTGTAGAGACAAGGAAAATGGCAAGCTGGACGTTAGTGGTGAGGACATGGATGAAGGCCACGTGAATGGTAGTCTCCGGGTTTTACTCAAGAATTGCAGGAACATGTAGTAGAACTCAAGCACCTGGATATTGTTGAGTTTTGGGGATCGGAGACAGCCGTCGACGGTAGAGGGTTTGCACTGGAGGTAGCATGCCAGGATGCAGAGGCGGTGAACTGCGCCCTCAAGGCCGGAGAGGATGGCTTCCGAAAAGCTCACATCATCAGTGACAAATTGTCCATGGCGTCGAGTTCCAAAGTATCTTACTTGGATGACATCCTTGGTGGGGAGCATGGAGATTGTGTCGATATGCACTACCTCTAGAGGGTTAAAAAAATGAGCGACAGGGATCTCACTACAGTCGAGATTCAGAGGAGAGGTGCGCCATAGATGGCGCCACAGAGGTGCCAACACTTTGTATGCCTTCTTTCGTGGGGAGACGGGAGATGATCTCACCCACGATTGCATCTAGGAGGTCATTGATGCGGTCTGGACGAGATTCATTCCTCTCCCAAGATCCGGTGGGCGGACCCTCGGTGCTTCTCGCCCCTTCTACCACCACGACACCCCCAGAGGACGGCGTCGCCGCTTGTCGTGGTTTTGTGACGACAGATGTCCTAGTGCAAGGACTTAGGTGTGAGGCCATTGCCGCTAGGTGGCGACTCAAAGGGGTTAAACGGGAAAGAGAGTCGCGTTTACCCTGGTTCGGCCCCTCCGATGGAGGTAATAGCCTACGTCCTGCTTTGTGTGTATTGCTGGATAGATCTCGATTACAAGGGTGCGGAATCGCTATCCTAGCTATCGAGATATTGTAACTTGAGTCTTTCGGTCCTAGGGGCTTGCCTTTATATACAGGTCAAGACCCTAGGGTTTACAATAGAATCCGGGTCATATCGTGACTCGTAACCTATAATGCCTCTAACTCGCCTTGCTCCTTAAGCAAAGAAAACGGCCGGTGCCTTCCGCCTTGTGGGCCTTGAGCCGCCGTCTGCGGGTGTTGGGCCGCCCGACGACTTAGTCAGCCACTGCCTTGTCTGTCTTGTCTTTATGACATGGCCCATCTTAGACTTGACTGTAGAACCTTCAACATGTCAACCCAGCCCAATAGGGCGGGTTATATCGCGGGGCTATATCCCCAACATTAGGCCCCATATTGATTTGAATTCATTCATGTCAATTTCTCCTCTTCATTGGCGGCTCATTATCGGACTCGTGTCTTTCATTAATCTCATAATGTCGGCTTGTAGTGCTTCTAGACTCGTCATTTCTCCAGTGTTTGTCCGTTGTGACGTCATTCGTCGTCAATTCAGGAAAACAATAGCGACATCATGGCGAATCTGACCATATCCATTTATCCCGAAAATCGAGGCGCCTTTGTTTCCTGAAATTTATTGCGTTTCCTCGATTGCCGCGCTCGTCAGTTGCCTCTTTGAGCTCCCACCCTTTAAATATTTTCTAGGGGGTCCCCTCTTCACTTTTCACTTCACCTCTTCGCTCCTTCTTCTTCCTCGAACCCGGAGTTTCCTCGCACCACCGCTGTTGTTTCCTCGTCTCTGGCGACCACTCCCGAGACCGTCGCGGCATTTCTTCCTCGCCGGCCAAACATCTGCACATTCCCGCCGCCACCAGTGATCACTGAAGTATGTTATTTCCTCTGACCTAGATCCATTGTAGTTCGTCGAAGTTCTTGAGTTCTTCGGTAGCTTCTCTTCAGTTCATCACCATCGTTGGTTTCATGAATTGATCCCGCAAGTTTAATCATAAAAAATAAAGCTGTGGAAACACTGGTTCTGTTTCGTGTATAACATTCTTCAATCCTCCTTAGCATTAGATGAACTGTACTGCCATTGCTTCTCTGCTTCTCCGTTAGGACTAGCAAATATTTCGCTTTTTGGAACTATTCTTAGATCCACAATCATTGCTGTTCCGGGGGAAACTTGTTTGTCTTACACTTAGCAAAGAAAACATAAGCCTTTGACCTAGGTTAAGTCGCCTGTATGCTCCTAACGGTTTGTCAGCGTAGACGTGACCCGCCATGTAATAAACTGCCAGGTTTAGATGCTGGCTCCATCAGGCAATTTACTTATCACGAATAATTAAGCCGTCTACTCTTTTAGCCACACGTCTAAGCCGTCTCTTTATTTTATTCAGGTCACTCATTATGTCAAAATCCACCACCACCACCGCCTGCAACTGGGCGCCCACCCAAGTCTCTGAGGTTATCTTGAAAGATTACGAAGAACATGGGTTTCTACCGCCTCAAGACATAGTTGGCTGGTGGGTTATCCTTGGAGAAGAAATCCCCAAACCAGAGGAGGGAGAAGTGGTGATATTCATGGATCACCTTCAGAGGGGCCTTTCACCTCCCGGATCAAAATTCTTTCGGGACGTCTTGCACTTCTTCCATCTTCATCCCCAAGACCTGGGTCCCAACTCCATATTGGACCTTTGCCAATTCCAAGTGTTCTGTGAGGTATATATGCAAATGGAACCCACCGTTTCCCTCTTCAAGGAATTCTTCTACTTGAATCGGCAGACTGAATGCGCGGACGGCCCTAGCCTAGAACTTGACGAGGTCTCAACCCAGAGACGAAAGGAAGTCCTTTTTCCTACTGCCGCCCCTCCAAGCCATCCTAAGGGGTGGAACAAAACTTGGTTTTATTGTCGGAACACTGCCCCTGCTGACGAAAATCCATTGTCGGGTTACAGACCCAATCGCCTCCCCATGGACTTTCAACTTCCTGGTTGGGCTCCTCAAGAGGAGCGTTCTCAACACGCCCCTATTTATCCGAAGTTGAGGGCTCTACTAGCCAACGGGCTAACTGGAGTTGACTTAACCCGGCGTTGGGTGTCTTGGAGGATTTTACCATTAAGTCTTCGCAACAACTTGATGTACGCTTACTCTGGCGACTTGGATGATGCTCAACGATACAGCGACTACTCCTTGGATGCTGACGAGATAAACCGGATCGTGAAGAAACTGCTGGGTAAAAACCAAGGAACTTGCAACAAGGACGGGTTGGAACCTTTCTATGCTCTTAACCCAGTTCCTCCGGTACAAAACCTTCGACACCTTAATCCAGCCTTCCAAACAAACTTTTTAGCCTTTTGCCTGCTTGCTCTGATTGTTAATTTTACAGGCCACGTCTCCCTTTTGGGGCAGGAAATGAGGCAAAACTGCGGCCAATAAGCCCAAAGCCGCCCCAAGTAAGAAAAAGAATAAGGCGGTTGTAGAATGGCCATCTCAAATGGACGAAGCAGCTGTCGCTGATACTCGATCAGAGGTAAATTTTATCTTTTATTTGCATTTCATTGAATCTAGTTGACGCCTCTTCTTCTTAGGGCGATGTAGAGACAAGCTATGCGGGCGATGTTGAGGTAATTTCCATCTCTTCCGACTCAGAATCCTTGCCCCCATTGAAAACAAGGCGAGTTGATCGGAAGGTAAGCTTCTCTCACCCGGACGCTTATTTGGATCCTCACTTTGTTTTGAAGAAAACTCAGCACAAGTCTAGGCGTCAAACCTGGAGTGGGAGTGGTGACCTTGTTGACGGCTTACCTGATAAATTAGCCGCCCGAAGACGACCAACCAAGGTATTTGACGCTCCAATTCTCCAAGGAGGGTTTGATTTGATGTGTCAACCTTTAATTCCTATGTCTTGATTTATCAGGAGTCGCCACCTTCGTCGGGTGACTCTACTGCATCCAAACTAGCACCCTTCGTTATCAATCCTAGGTAAATTCCTCTTGTTATTTTGCCTGTTTGAGTAGACTATTGTCACTACCCATGCTTTATACTGCACTCTTCATTCTGCAGGGCTAAGGCCAAGAATAGGAAAACTGACGCGTCTTCTGCTAACCCTGAGGCCCTTGAGCCGGAGATTCCTGATCTGGTGGCTCCTGAACTTCATGTTGATCAATCTGAAGACCCTCAGTAGGTCCAAACCGACTTACCTCCTCCGTCTGAGCCAGCCAGCACTGACACCGTGTATGTTGAGGCTACACCGGCAGCCAATCTTAATCCACCCAATCCTCCAGCAGCAACTAAAGATGCCCCTGAGGAGGTTCATATTACTGGGACGAGTTATGCTGCTCCTGAGGTCTCCAGGGTGTTAAAAAAAATTATTGCTAAGGGTGAAACAGTGCTGCCAGAGGAAGGGACGACCAAGCTGGAGCTCCCACATTATGAGAATTTTAGTGCTGAAGATCTTCATGCCGTCTGTCTGGACCGCCTAGCTACGAGCCGCAAAATGGAAATCAGCCTCGTTAGTATGATGAAGAATAAATACGAGGTATATTCCTCTTTATGTGCTCATACCATATATCCTTATGTAGCCCCCAAGGCCTAGCTTTATATTTCTAAGATAAGCCGGGTCTTGTGAATACTGTGATTGACTCAACCTGTAGCTCCCAAGGGCCGGCTCATCTTCTTGAGATGTGTCGGGTCTTAATAATTTGAAGAACTTCAACCTGTAGCCCCCAAGGGACGGCTCATCTTCTTGAGATGAGTCAAGTCTTAATAATTTGAAGAACTTCGACCTGTAGCCCCCAAGGGCCGGCTCATCTTCCTGAGATGAGTCGGGTCTTGTCGGTATCTTAATGTCGAAAGAACTGATATACATTAGCCCCCAAGTGCCAAATACATTGCTTGCAATTTGCTTGGGACTTGTTATAAATTTTGTTTACTATGCAGGAAACTTTGAAGACGGCCGAATCAAGTGTAGCCGGCTTAAAAAAGGACCTGGAAAAGGGGCAAACTGCCCAAGCAGAGATTGAAGAAAAACTTCGACTCTCATTGGTTGAACTAGAAAACGCCAAGGCAGGCATTTTGAAGGAGAAAAAAAATCCTTTGAAGCTGAAAAGGCGACTCTGCTGAAGCGTATGGAGGATGCTGAGGGCCAGCTTAAGCCCATCACCGAGGAGCTGTCCGGGTTAAAAACGGCACATTGCCCAGATGACCCAAGTTGTTTTTTGTAAGTATATATGTCTTCTCGTCTTCTTGAGATACAGATATAAATCGCCTGGTGTCGGGTCACGATGCACACGATCACCTATGGGGCCATGGGCCCCTTTGTGGTTCGGCAGGCGTGAGGCCACGTTGCACAAAAAGCAGAGGTGGTGAGGCAGCACGACGACGAGACACTGGTGTTTTACCCAGGTTCGGGCCGCTGAGAAGAGTAAAACCCTACTCCTGCTTTGGTGGATTGATTGGGGGGAACATGAAGAACGCGCAGTGCTCAAACCCGGCAAGGTTGCCTTCGGGGGAGCTGCTATGCAAGTACAAGTGTCAACATATCTGAATCTTTAGCTAGGTTGCCTTGGGCCTCCTTTTATAGCTCAAAGGGCAACCACAGTGGCAAAACAGACATTCTCAAGTGATTATATAGCTAACAGTGCTATCATACCTAACTTTGGCACTTAGGACAAAATGCCATAAATGCTAGCCTAGGTGGCGTGCGGGGATGCATCCCCGGCAGGTTTTTACAACCGCTTTAGCTAACTATTGCTCAATATCTTGACACGCCTCTAGACAGGTGTCTGATATGTCTCCAACGTATCTATAATTTTTGATTGTTCCATGCTATTATATTATCTGTTTTGGATGTTTTATATGCATTAATATGTTATTTTATATTATTTTTGGGACTAACCTATTAATCTAGAGCCTAGTGCCTACAAAATGCCATAAATGCTAGCATAGGTGGCATGCGGGGATGCATCCCCGACAGGCTTTTACCACCGCTTTAGCTAAATATTGCTCAATATCTTGACACGCCTCTGGATGGGTGTCAAATGGGCATAATCTGTCTCCCAACGAGTCGCCACGTACTTAGCGAGAGCCACTTAGCCACCTAAGGGCTCAACACCGCATTGACAAATGACTTGTGTTGCGATGCGGTTGAACGATGGCCGATCGGCTCACGCCTGCCGGGGGATGGCTTGCCGGGTCTTCCTGAAGATGTGTGCGCCTCGTTCCCCGGTAGGCACCGGGGACGTGACTGGCGTAGTTCAGGCCCGTCCTGGGCTGTTGCATCGACCTTGCCGGCGTTGCTTAGACAGCGTAGGTTGCTTCTGCCGGAGTCTTGGTCTTGAATGCTGGTTTCGTCTTCTTGATGCGCTCCTTGATCTCACATAGAGCGGCTTCTCTGGTTTGGATTGGTTTTGACTATACTTACGTTGACGGGTTTTTTCTACTACTGCCTATGCATAAGTCCTAGTGCACCGACAGGAGCCCCTGGGTTTGGCCCAAACACGCTCGCCCAATTGTGGGGACCCCGACTCATAAGTCATGATCGCCGAATGCACGTGTACAGTGATCCCAGAGATCAATGCTCACTGAACACACAGAGGCTGAATAACAAGAGTCTTACATCCACATTTAGCATCTTACACAAATAAAGACCATGAAGGTCAAGTCTTACATAGATAGGGCCGCAAGGGCCAAACACTTAAACATAACAACCAGTGGAAATCTTGATCGGAAGCGTGAACCCATGCCATATGCCTTAAGCCTACAAGCATTCTGACTGGGAAGCGTCCTAGTTCGCATGTTCGTCACCAATGAACTCTTCGCCATATTCCTGCTCTTCCATGCCTGGCCAATTAAATAACCAGTGGCAAGCCAATGAGTACTTTGAATGTACTCGCAAGCAACCCATGTTTGGAACAAGGCAATAACAATGCATGATATAGCACTAAATAGGTAAGTTTGTGGAAAGCTAATTTTGAGTGCAATGACATGATCAATTTCTTGTAAAGCATGAATCATGAGGATTCAAGTATTCATATGAACAGGTCACAGATATCAATATGAACAAGGATCGAACATCTCATGTTCAATCATCATGCCAAGTCATCGGACTCAGCTCAAGTTTCCTTTGAACACCTCACGTTCAGTCATCGTGCCAAGTCATCTGGCTTAGCTCAAGTATTAGCCTTTTATTCCACACGCTCACACCAAGTTTAGTATACACTGGACATAGTTTAAGCAGCACCACCCAACTGTCCTTGACCGTGGACACGGCTATTTGAATAGTTCTACACTCTGTTGAGGTTGCACACTTTACCCACAAGACTCGGGAACTTCCGTGTCATCCACGACTCGCGGTATATTTCATACCCGAGGTAAGCACCCGAACAATGCCTTTCCCTTAGCGATACTAAACAAAGAGTCCACTCGTTGGTGCCATCCCTCATGATATACATCACACGTATCATCCATGAGGGCACGCAACGGTGTGCCCGGTGCCTGTAAAGACAGCACATGGTTGCCCTACCAGGCACGACCCCAAATCGAGTGTGACCTTGTCACTCCCGCCACTAGTAATGCGGGCTCTATGTTAGTACCCACCAAGGTAATCAACAAGGCCCCATCCCATAAGGGGTATCGTGGTTGTACATGTAAGGTTGGGATGGTCGACAAATCTTCAATCTAATCCATTTTCGAAAACACACACACTCACTTGCTCCGGTACACCACTTCTTTCTCAAGCGGTTACCAGACTCAACATCATCTCCCTCGGGCATTAGTGGCACCCGACGGGGTTTTCGAAAAGTCTTTGAAATCACTTTCGTTTCCATCACCATGCATATTCCCGTCCCAATTTGCGTAGCATCTACTAAGCATCCTATCTACTCCCACCCGCACAACCCTCATAAGGAGGTAGGGTCATGCACGATGCAAGTATCAACGGTAAAAGTATCGGAGGTATCCCACCGTAGTAGTCACCACGTCAACATGATCAACATAAAAAAATAAAGTGCTATATGACATGCATGAAAATGGTTTCTTAACATGGTCAAAGGGCTGCTTGCCTGGTTCAGCAAAGTCTTCGGGTCCAACTCCCTCGTCAACCTCGCAATCTATCGTCGCGATAAATAACGGTAAAAATAAGAATGATCACAAAAACAGAGCACAAAACTCACTTCTAAAATGTTGCCCTACTCTGATAAATACTACAACCTATATTAAAAATATTTGCCTCAGGTTTTGTTGTGAAAAAGATTTTGAAAACTATTTAAACAGAGGCTAAAAATAATCAAAACTAGCCTTTAAATAAAACTAGTACATGAAATGTTTTCAAAAATTTGCACAAGTGGTACTATTAAATACTATAGAATATTCTAAGATTTATGGTGGAAGAATTACTGGAATTGAGAAAATATTGTAACCTGTGGAATTTTTGCAAAACTCCACAGAAAAGAAAAAGAAAAATGGTTCCAGTGCCCTAGGCCAGATTCGGCCTGCAACTGGGCCGGCCCAGAGGCAACCAGCCCAGGCGAACCGGGCGTCCGCGTCACGCCAGGTTTAAACCTGACGGGCGGGCCCCACGGGCCAGTGAGAGAGAGAGACGCGAAAAGGGCGCGAGAGACCGACGAATGGGCCCCACTTGTCGGGGTCGTCGTCAACCCCTTGCCAGAGGGCGACGAGGCTCACCGGTGGCGACTGGGGGCACGGTGAGGCGAGCAGATGATGGGAATGAGCTTAGGGTGCTGCCGCCGGTCGTCTGGAGGTGGAGGGGGACGCCGGGGAGCTGGGAGTCGCCGGCGACGAGGTACCCGCGGCGGAGGTGCTTCGGCACGAGCTCGAAGTCGATGATTCTCACCGCAATCCAGGCGGAGAGGAGGGGGAAGACGACCAGGGGCCTGCTGCGGTCCCGATGGAGGAGAGAAAAGAGCCGGAGCGGGCCTGTGTCCCGAGATCGACGGAGCCCCGACGCGGCGGCGCCTCGGTCGATCTCGAGCACTGGTGCTCCGGGAGCTCAAATGGGGGCGCGGGGGTTCGATTGGAAGGAGGACGGGGTCAGCAGAGGGGAGAGAGAGGCTCGGGGTGGCCTTAAATAGGCGGGGCGCGGGTGCACCGAGCTCGGGTGCACCGGTGAGGAAGAGGTGCTCGCTGGAGGGCACGGGGGAGAGAGAGAGAGCGCGTCTGGAGTCCTTCTGGACGCGGTCCAGGACCAGGGGAGGGAAGTAAGAGAGCGGGGAAGCTCGCGCGTGCGAGGCCCGCGGTTGGCCGAACCGGGCGGCGTCGGGCGCGCGTGTGGGAGGGTGAGAGAGAGAGAGGGAGAGGAGGCTCCCGACACGGCAACGTGTCGCAGACGCCGAGGCGCCTCGACTGGCGTGAGGGGGCGGCTCGAGGTGGTCGTGTATGGGCAGGAGAGGGAAGTCAACCCTCTGGAGCACGGCTGCGCGCTCCAGAGCGCGACTTTGGCCGACATGCCAGAGCTTTTGACGCGCTCTGGCGTGTCCACTTGTGTCCAACAGTTGTAGGGGGGAGTAAACAAGTGGGAAAGGGGCATGGGATGTTCTGGAGTGGCCAGGAGTGAGAGGGGAAAGTGAGAAGAGAGATAAATGGGCTGTCCAGAGAGGGAAATGGGGCTTTTCCCCCATGCAATCATGGACTTGGGCGCCAAGAATTTTACTGGAGGTTCTGGGGGTCTAGGTGGAGCTGTGGTAGAAATTTGGAGTGAAGGAGAATAGAGGAAGGGGCTCAATTATTGATTCTTGGATTCTGCCTGAAGGTGTTTGATCAGTGTTTGGGAAGCAAATGGAGTTTTCTTGCCATGAGATTTAACAGGGTGATAATGTATGTAAAATTAGAGTGGATCACCAAGTTTGAGCCCATTTGAAGAAAGTTCACAATGTAGATATTGCAAACCCTAGAGATCAACAGAATCAGATTCCTGTAGATCCAGGAATGGTTTTGTAATATTTTGGTGTAGAAACTCAATTGGGATTGAGATGAAACTTTGCAAGATCATCACCTATAGCATGTGTGACTTGCTGGAATTTTCCTGGATTTTATTGGTAATATTTCTTATAGAAATATTTCAAAAGCTTGATTAGGGCAGAAAGGGTTTTGAGGGGTTTTGCCCATGATTTTGACCATGACCATGTGTTGAAACTCATATATATATGGAAAATGTATGTCCACTGAGTTTCCCTAAATTTTCTCAAATATTTTTAAAGCATTTAAATAATTTTTCCTTATGAAAGACCATTTCTGGCCTTAAGAGAAAGCCTTTAAATAAAATAGCAAAATAATCTTAAAAATTAATATTTAGTGGTTTTGGGAAGTCTTATATATAGTAGGTTTCAAATAAGGTCTTTGTGGAAAAAGGAGCCACACAATTTGAGGACTTGTAGTACAAACCTCAATTCTGGTGTTTTTGAAAACCTAATTTGAGTAAATCCTTTTTGGCCAAAAGAAATTTTGATAAAAAAAGTTTTAGCTAATATACACATGGTATGATCATTGGGAAGAAGTTTGGATCAAGGAAGATAAATATGGAGAGGAGTAGAACCTAACAGTGCCATACACAAACAGCCAAACAAGCAAACAAGCAACAATTCAAACAAGCTCATGCGCTGAAAAAGTTTTAATTGGTTCCAAATTTTGTAAATCCAAGCATAGCAAAGTGATATAACACAGGGTGTGACAGACCTACCCCCTAAGAAGAATCTTCCCCGAGATTCCTAGGCTAAGCGATAAAAAAGATAAGGGAACTCAGATCTAAGATAGTCCTCACGCTCCCAGGTTGCTTCAGCTTCAGTATGGTTGCTCCATTGGACCTTGAAATACTTGATGGTGCGGCTTCGGGTGCAACATTCAGCTTCATCCAAAATACGAACTGGCCTCTCACGATATGTGAGGTCTGGCTGAAGGTCGATGGCTTGATGGTCGATGTCCTTGTAGAGGTCAGGGCGGTTGGGAACTTGAAGACACTTCCGGAGTTGTGACACGTGAAAGACGTTGTGCACATCTGATAGCTCGGAAGGTAGCTCTAGCTGATAGGCAACTTCTCCTCGTCTTGCGGTGATCTTGAAGGGGCCGATGTATCTTGGTGCAAGCTTTCCTTTGACGTGGAAATGCTTGGTCCCTTTAAGAGGTGTGACTCGAAGATAGACATGGTCTCCATTGTTGAAGCTCACTTCTCGGCGGTGAGAGTCGGCGTAGCTCTTCTATCTTGTCTTGGCGGTCTCGAGGCGCTCTCGGACGAGTTGAACTTGCTCTTTTGCTTCGCGGAGGATGTCTGACCCAAAGATTAGTCCTTCTCCGGTCTCGGACCAGTTGAGGGGAGTACGACATTTGCATCCATACAACACCTCAAATGGTGCCATCTGAAGACTCGACTGATAGCTGTTGTTGTAGGAGAATTTGGCAAATGGTAGGCAATCTTCCCACTTGGCTCCATACGCCAAAACACAAGCACAGAGCATATCCTCGAGTATCTGGTTTACTCGCTCTGTCTGCCCACCGGTCTGGGGGTGAAAAGCAGTGCTGAAGGAGAGCTTGGTTCCCATTGCTTCTTGAAACTTCTTCCAGAATCTTGAGGTGAACTGGGTTCCTCGGTTTGACACAATCTCCTTTGGAACTCCGTGAAGACTCACGATGCGGTTGATGTAGAGGTTTGCCAGCTGGCTTCCATCATAGGTGGTCTTGACGGGAATGAAGTGGGCTACCTTGGTCAGGTGATCGACAATGACCCAGATGGAATCATGTCCTTTGCTTGACCTAGGTAATCCAGTGATGAAGTCCATCCCGACTTTGTCCCACTTCCATTTAGGCACTTTGAGATGTTGCAATAATCCAGTGGGTCGCTGATGCTCAGCTTTGACTCTCTAGCATATGTCACACTTAGCTACAAAGGTGCCTATCTCCCGTTTCATGCCATGCCACCAGAATCTTGCTTTGAGGTCTTGGTGCATCTTGGTTCCTCTAGGGTGGATGGAATATGGAGTGTCATGAACTTCTTGCAAGATCAAGTTCTTGAGCTCAACTTTGTTGGGTACGCAGATGCGCTTCCCGAACCATACAACTCCTTGTTCATCCACTGAGAATCCTGGGGCCTTGCCTGCCTTGATCTTCCTCTTGATGCCTTCAATGCTCTTGTGTCCCTTCTGAGCTTCTTTAATACCATCCATCAAGGTAGGCTTTGCTTCGAGGTTGGCGAGGAATCCAGGTGCAACCATTTCCAAGCCAAAGCTTTCAAGCTCTACATACAGGGTGGGTAGCCTTTCCTTAATCATAGCGTTCAAGGAACAAGCCTTCCTGCTTAGGGCATCTGCCACCACGTTAGCCTTTCCAGGGTGGTATTGAACACTGAGGTCATAGTCCTTGATCAACTCCAACCATCTCCGCTGCCTCATGTTCAATTCCTTTTGAGTGAAAATATACTTCAAACTTTTGTGGTCTGTGTATATCTCACATCGCTTCCCCAGAAGGAAATGTCGCCATGTCTTCAAGGCATGAACTACGGCTGCCAACTCAAGGTCGTGAGTAGCGTAGTTCTCTTCGTGAGGACGTAGCTGTCTAGATAGATATGCTATGACTCTGCCTTCTTGCATCAGAACACCTCCAAGCCCGGTTCTCGATGCATCACAATATATCACAAACTCCTTGTGAATATCGGGGGTTGGCAAAACTGGGGCTGTTGTCAATCTCTTATTGAGCTCTTGGAAGCTTTCTTCACACTTCGGTGTCCATTCGAACTTCCTGTCCTTCTTCAAGAGCTGAGTCATGGGTCGGGCAATGCTCGAGTATCCTTCAACGAACTTGCTGTAATATCCCGCGAATCCGAGGAAGCTTCTGACTTCCTTCAGATTGGTTGGGGATTGCCATTCAGTAACGGCTTCAATCTTGGCAGGATCCACTGACAATCCTTCTGCAGTCAACACATGACCCAAGAATCCAACTTCATGCAGCCAGAATTCACACTTGCTGAATTTGGCATATAACTGGTTCTCTCGAAGCTTGTCTACGACCAACCTCAAGTGTTGCTCATGCTCTTCTTCTGACTTGGAAAAGACGAGTATGTCGTCAATAAAGACAACAACAAACTTGTCCAAGTACTCCATGAAAACTTTGTTCATGAGGTACATGAAGTAGGCAGGGGCATTGGTCAATCCAAATGACATGACCGTGTATTCATACAGGCAAAACCGGGTTACAAACGCCATCTTCGGAATGTGTTGGGGCATGATCTTCAACTGGTAGTACCCTGACCTGAGGTCGATCTTGGAAAACACCTTCGCTCCATTCAGCTGATCGAACAAGTCTTCAATCTTGGGAAGTGGTTACTTGTTCTTTATTGTGACTTCATTGAGAGAACGGTAATCGACACAAAGTCGGATAGTTCCGTCCCTCTTGGACACAAATAGAACAGGTGATCCCCAAGGAGAGGCACTAGGGCGAATGAATCCTTTTCTGAGCTGCTCTACCAGTTGCTTCTTCAACTCAGCCAACTCTTCGGACCCCATCCTATAGGGCTTCTTATAGATGGGTTCTGCTCTGGGCATTAGCTCAATGATGAACTCAATGTCGCGGACAGGAGGCATTCCGGGCAGCTCATCAGGAAATACATCCGGGTATTCACATACCACTAGCACTTGATCCAACTCAATTCCCGACAGACAATTAACTTGAGGGGCTTGAGTGAGGGCAGGGTTGGGAACATACTTGACTTCTACTCCTTGGCTATTGGTTATGGTAACGATCCTCTTCGCATAGTCCAAGTAGCCATGGTTCTTGGTCAACCAATTCATGCGAAGGATGACGTCCAAGCTTGGTGAATCCAGAACTATGAGGACTGCTAGGATAATCTCAACTCCTTTACATCCTATCTTTGTCGGATTTCGGGCTCCGCAAAACCCTTAGAAGTTCGAACCCAGGGGCGTGTGCGAAGATCTCCAACAGCTTCACCCTTGCAAGCTCACCACGCGATAACCTTGCTCGATGGCAAGGAAGAAGGTAACACACGAGAGTTTACCCAGGTTCGGGCCACTGCGAAGCATAAAACCCTACTCCTTCCTTTGGTGGATGGCCTCATGGGGAGGTTTGTGGATGAACTAGTACAGTGGCGAGTTGCCTCGTGAGTGTGTTTTCGGGTGGTTGTGTCTCTACTCTACAGAGCAGCCTAGCCCCTATTTATAGCGGCCCGGGTCCTCTTCCCTTATCGCGATGGCGGGAAGGGATCCCACAATGGCCAAATTTGAAAGGGGACATGAGGTACATCTTATCCTGACGAAATGTGGTCTTTGCCTGCAAAGTAGGTGGTGGTGACGCGGTGGTGGGCTTGCTGGTGACATCCGTCCTGCCGTGCTCTCTTGCTCGGTCTCGTTGCACAGGAATAGAAAACTTTGGCGGGGCGCCTTGGGAACCTGCGCTCGTCCTTGTCTCCTTTGTACCAAAGAGGAAACTGTCCCCTCTGGCGCGCTGACGCCCGCTTGGCCTGGCTGTCGTCAGCCTTGACTTCCCGAGGCCGAGCATTGCATAGATATCTCCGCCACTCAGGAGGGGGTCTGGGGAGGCCTCCCCCTTCTGAGAGCCTTGGCGTTGTCCTCCTCGCAAGGGCGGGACCCTCGTGAGGGTCTTGTCTTGAGTGAAGCCACGTAGGTTCATACGGACCGTCAAGTGGGCCGTGCCCTGGGCCGCAGGTAGGCAAGTCTGGGTATCCCGGTATCCAGAACGCCGACAGTAGCCCCCGGGCCCGAGGCGCGCTCGAGTTGGCTTCGTGGGGAAGCCGTAGAAGATGGCCCGGAGCGCCGCGGGCCCCTATTGCCTGCGGGCTAGGTCTGGCGCGCGGTGGGCGGTTGGGTGCGGGCGTCCCCGCTCCCGTGTCTCCTCGGCAACTTCCCGAACCGACAAAAGCCTGACGTCCAGCGTTGAGTCATTATTGCTTTCCTCTTTGCGCTCCTGCTCTCCCTTCCAGATCTCCATCCTTTGTGAGAACCTCTCCAGATCTCAGCACCGCTCCGTCCTCCTTCTTGCTTCCTCGGCCCCAAAGGCTTCTTGATGGCTCCCGTCGGTAAGTCGAAACCTGAAGCCCAGAGCTCGGCTTCCGCTCCCATCTCGCCGACGCTCTCAGAGTCCACCATAGCCAAGGACGGGGACCTCGCCCCGGTGCTCCCGTCGACGGCGGATGACACCAATGAGCGGGGGCGGACCTTGGTATGGTGCGGCTCCGCGGAGAGACATCGCCTGGCCAAGTCGGCCTACCCTTTCTTCCTCCATAGCGTCTTCTCCGTGCTCGTTCCGCCCTTCTCTGCGTTCTTCATCGCCATCCTCGAGCACTATGGGATCCAGGCTCTCCATCTTCAACCCAAGTCCATCCTGCTTCTGCCCGTCTTCGCCTTCTACTGCGAGGCTTTCGTGGGCGTGAAGCCTTCGGTGGCCCTGTTCTGCCATTTCTTCAGCTTGCGGCTTCATGACGGCGCTCAGCGGTCGGCATGCGTCTCCTTTGTCACGGTCCAAAACGGGAACATGCTCTTCAAGGCCAGGAAGAAGGTGGAGAACTTCAGGCACCCCTGGGTCTTCTTGGATCTCAAGAGCGTCAACCCTCGCCTGGGGATGCCAAAGGGGCTGCCGGAGAAGATTCCCGCGTGGAGCTCCGCGAAGCTTTCCGACCCCTGGGCCAAGCCCGTTTTGGAGCGGGTCTTTTGAGACATCAGCGCCAGGAAGTTGACTGGGGGGATGATAGTGAAGGAGTTCCTGGCGCAACGCCTGGCGCCCCTCCTGTCTCACTCGAGGCCCATGTGGGACTATCAGGGTGGTGGAGATGACATGATGCTCTGCTCTGCGCTCCTGACCCCCGAGGAGTTGAACAGGGTTATAGTGACCCTATTCAACGGCGACCCGAGGACCTTCCTGAGGCCTATGCCCCGATGTACTGCCACGACGACAAAGCCGATCTGGGCGCCGCGATGCCCATCTTTGACGAGCTGGGGCTCTCTCCGGCCGAGAGCCCCGGAGCCCCTGTGGCGGTGTCCTCCGACGACACCGCAGATGAAGAAGATTCGGAGGAGACGGCAGATGACGATCTGGAGGAAGTGTCCCCTCCGTCGCGGAGTGCGCTTCTACGCGGCTTTGATGACGACGACGCCGGGAACCCCCTGCTGCAAGTCCTCCGTGGCTCGCCAGGGTCCTCACAGGGTCTGGACCCGCACCTCGGGCCGCACGATCTGCCTGCCGGGTGACCCCGAGGAAGCGCGAGGCCGGGCCACCTCCAGATCACCCATCTCATGCCAGCAAGGTGGCCGAAGCGCCCGTCTCGCCCCTGCCTGAGACGCAGCCTGCGGGCGAGGCGACCGCGTCCAGGGCCAGCACGGCTTTGCCGGCCGTGGCCCTTACGAGTGGTTCCACTGCTCCTTCACGCAGCGGCACCTCCTCGGAGAAGGACGGAGGCTTCCCCGCCTTCGCCGAGGTGGAGAGAAAGAGGAAGTGGGTTGACGTCGATGAGTAAGTGGTCTTGTTTGGTTTCAGGCCACCTTCCGGTGGTTTATGTACTGATGGTCCTCTCTTTGCTTGACAATCAGGAGCGCCGCCGTGCCGAAGTCGAAGAAGAAGAAGGCCGACGTCAAGCCGAGGGCGCCTTCCGATGCGACACCCGTTCCTGGTGCCCTGCCGACGCCTGACGGGGCGCCGGATGTCGCGGGCGAGGAGGCTCGTGGGGCGACTCTCCTTGTCGCGGCCGCGGAGCCCCCGTGCCCATTGGAGAGGCCGTCCCTGCCCTTGGGGGCGTCTCTGCGCTGCAGCCCGAGGGGCCAGCCCCCGAGGGCCATCTGGGTGTAGGACCGTCCGTCCCTGCCTTGTCCGTGGTGGTGGCGCAGCCACCAGTGTCTTCTGCTCTCCCTGCCCTTACACCCTTGGGGGCGGCTCCTGCCGCTGTGCAGGCGGCATCTCTGGGCCGGGCCCTGGTGCCACCGACTCGTTGCCCACCAGGCGAGTCAGGCACCCTGGACGGGGCCTACGCCGTCTTGGATCAGGTTCGAGACGCCCTCTGTGGCGCCGACGGTCGCCTCGCAAGGGAGCGCCTGGGTCTTCTTTCTGGGTGGCTCCAATCTGACGCCGCAGCCGTGGCGGTTTGGAGCCAAGCCGAGGCCACCGCGACTGAGGGAAGGAAGGAGGCCGCGTCGGCCAAGGCATCCCGTGACGTGGCGCTGGCCGATGCAGCGTCTGCCGCGAAGCACTGCGATAAGGCGGATGCACGCCTGAAGGCTCTTCGGGAGGAGAGGACCGCCCTCGCAGAGCGGCTTCGTCAGCGGGAGGAAGACCTCAAGACCTGCGAAGCCAAGCTTGCTGACAGTGACTCCGCGCTGTGCAAGGCGGCGACTGACCAAGCCGCGGAGCGCAAGCAGCTAGACAGGTTGAAGGAGGAGGTGGCCGCAGAGAAGGCACGACTTGACTCCAGGGAGAAGACTCTTTCCGCGGCCGAGGAGAAGAAGGCTGCAGAGCTCGATGCCCTCCCCTCCGTCGAGCTCAGGCTCCGCCAGGTGCTGCAGTCCATCTGCCGGGGGGGGGGGGGGGATTCATAGAACCCTTGGTGGCACCTGAGAGTGGCTTCACTGGGCTCTCTTCAAAGCTCACCGAAGTGCTTGAGAGTGCCGTCGCTAGGGTGGAGAACGTCTTGGAGAGCGAGTGCCGCGACCTCTTCTTCGCGGCTGCGACGCGTGTCTTCAGCCACCTCTACCTTCGCAAGCCGAGCTTCGACTTCCGCTCGGTGATCCGCCTGGTTAATCCTGGTGTTCGCGTCGCCACGGCGATAGCCGTGGAGGGCGCCGTGAAGGCGCTGATGAAGAAGTTCGCCTGTGTCGCCGTTACCTCGCCTCCTCCTGCGGCTGCGGGAGTTGGCGATGATGATGACAGCGGCGGCGATGTCGACGACGAGCTCCCCGCGGCCTGGCTGAGCGACGGTGCCAGCTCCTCCTAGTTCCTCTTCCCGGGTCTTTTTCCTGTAACGTTCATCGTGCCTCATGGAGGCGTTAGACTTATTTGAATTTTCGGAGACATTTTAATGCTTGTAATGACTGCTAAGCTGTGTGGTTTTATTTCCTCGCTTCGTTTCCTTCCTGCTTGCTGTAGCACTCTGCGCCGGCAGGTCCTGGTCCCGCGTATACCTCGACCGCCGTTGGGGCGTCCGGATCACCAGGACGGTGCCAAGGGGTGAGGGGCTACGTGACCAGTGAGGCTCCTGAGTCGCGATGCTCAGGAGTCCCCCTTGATGTACGAGCAGCCCTCACGAAGGGAACGCGGCAAAGATGGGGTCGACTTGGAGATTGGAGCGCCTTGAGCTCTACGTCGGCAGGGCCCGGTCCCGCGCATACCTCAACCGCCGTTGGGGCGTCCGGATCACCAGGATGGTGCCAAGGGGTGAGGGGCTACGAGACCAGTGAGGCCCCTGAGTCGCGATGCTCAGGGGTCCCCGTTGACGTACGATCGGCTCCCATACCTTTCCTCGCAGCTTTCGTCTGAGAGGGGCGCGTGAAGACCAGGTACCATGGACCTGGGGAGGTGGCGTGTGCCAGGCCTGGCCTGAGCGCAGCCCCCTTGCAGCTCCCTCACGCGTACATCCAAAGGGAATGCTGCGAGATGGAGCCGCGAGGGGCCATCCTGAGGTTGAGTGCACCCGCTAAGGTACCCTCAGTTTTTATCCCCAGCGTGGAGCATAGGGCTTCCACGTTGCGTGGGCATAGCCATTGGAGGGCCGTGTCGTCCGCCAGCGTGGAGCATGGGGCTTCCACTTGGGCGTGGGAATGGGGGGCCCTGGCTCCTGAGCCCCCCGGGCGTGTACAACCCATTAAGTTCGTACGCGTGGCCTGCACGGTAGAACTGGGAGGTGTATCTGGGCGACGTGAGACAGCTCAGATCTCACGTGGCCCTACCTCAAAGGCGGGTTGCGCCTAAATCTTCTTGGTGGAAAACGCCGCTTCAAATCCTATACATTTTTGAGGGACCTACGCCGAACGAATTTCCAAAGGCCATCGCATGAGAAGGCCAAACACCAATGACCCCAGGAGGTGATGTGAACAGGGTCGGCCCGCCAGACAGAGCTCAGCCATTGGATTTATCGACGCTGCAGGGACGGACCCAAGCACAGACGCCGTGCCCAGTCTTCTCATGCGACAACTCCAAGGAGAAAACACCCGGCGCTCGGCTCCCTCGGCGGTGACTCACCCTCAAAGGCCGACTGTGGTTGTAGGAACTGTGCCGCGTGCCCTGACTCACCCGCTCCCGATTAGCTCATGCGAGAGCGAAGCACCGAGGGCCATGTGAGGTGACGTGCACGGGGCTGGCCCACGATACAGAGCTCGACCACTCGGATTTGTCAACGCTGCAGGGACAGACCCAAGCACAGACGTCGTGCCAGCCCTTAATCATGAGGCGGTAGAGGACAAGATCATTAGTGCGCGGCGACATTCATGGTGGCGAAGCACCGAGTATGCAGGTTAGAATATTTAGGAAAAAGATCAAATGCATGAAAGGATCAGATACATGCGAGAACGACACGGCTGGGATGAGCCCTGGTTGCCTGAGGATAATGCAGCCCGATGGGCGCCCTCAAACTGAGCAAACCAAAAGGTTACCTGGTGTGGACCGAAATGCATCACCTGGCGGCAGTACCGCTGGAGCGTGGGGGCAGTCGTCGGAGCTTGACCTTGCGTCTCCGCAAGCTTGGCCTTCATGAGCCCGGTCCCTCACGAGGCCCGGGGCACTCGCTCGGGCCCGGCACCTCCTTCAACTCCTCACGGTGCCTGGCCCTATAAGGCGCGAACAAGGCCTGGGCAAGGCGCTAGAACGTGGCGCCCGCGTTCGCCAGACCGAAGGGCATGCGCGTGCAGTCGCACGGGTAGGCCCTGCCGCGACCGGCGCACATTGGCCAGAAGACGACCCGTGATGCGGCCCTGTTGATGCTAGTTATGTTGACACAGATGCGCGGCATGCCGCTCGAATCGACGACGGCGACCGCGCTTGGCGACGCACGGTCGCGCTCGTCTCGCATGGCCTATGCTTCCCGAAGCTCCTCAATTGCTCTGGTGACGAACTCCCGCGAACTTGGTGTCTGGCATCGTGCTCCTTGCTTGGATGGGTGCGCGCTGACACACGCTCCCAAGTTGTGCCTGAGCACCTCCCTTTTCTCACTGGTCAGGTCGGTGGCCCTCCGGGTGGGAGCCCCCAAGCCCGACCCAAGGGAGGCGCCGGACGCGCCTTCCTATGCGAGAGAGGAAGGGGCCTTGGCCCCGGGTGCGGAGCCTGAGGCGCCGTCCTTAGAGTTTTCAGCCCCCTGGCGTCCCTTGGAAAGGAGGTGCTTCTTCTTCTTGGGGACGTCCTCGCGAGGCAGGACGCCTCCTTCGTCCTCAGAGTGCTCGACTGCCACAGCAAGGTAGGCGTGTTCGTGGGAGCAAACGGCGTCCTTCTCATCGCAGTCGACAGTGATGACGCCGCCACTCCCCAGCATCTTGAGGACGTTGTAGCCATGGTGGGTCACCGCCATTAACTTGGCGAGGGTTGGGTACCCAAGGATCGCGTTGTACGGGAGGTGGATGTGGGCGACGTCAAAGACGATGAGCTCGGTGTGGTAATTATTGCGCCCGCCGAAGGTGACGGGTAGGCGCACTTGCCCGATGGGGACCGTGGAGCCGTCAGTGACTCCGGAGAAAGGCTTGGTTGGCATGAGCTGGTCATAGGGCACTTGGAGCGTCTCGAATGTCTCGATGGAGAGGACATTGAGCCCCGCGCCGCCGTCGATGAGGGTCTTGGTGACGAGGACATTGCTGATGGTAGGCGTGCACAGCATGGGGACTGAACCCGCCATGGCCGAACACCTGAGTTGATCCTAGGAGTCGAACGTGATGGCGCACTGGGACCACTTGAGGGGGCGCGCAGCCTCGAGCTTCGGGAGAGCTGCGTTCACCTCCTGTGAGAACTGTTTGAAGATGCGGTTCGATGCTAGGGCTTGGGCTCCGCCCAGGATGCAAGCTATTGCCCTGACCTCCTGGAAGCCCCCAGCCCCATCGTTCTGCCTGTGTTCTTCCTTCCTCCTGGGTGGCGGCGGAAGCAGGGGAAGGCCGGCCTCACGAGGGCGGGCCTCGCGAGGCTGGCCACGACGTGACCCCTCCGTAGGTTCGTCGCGCCAGCGGTCCTCCCGAGCTTGATCATGCCAGCGGTCCTCCCGAGGCCGGTCTCGCCACTCCTGGCGCGAGTCTCGACTGTCCCAGCAGCCTCCGCCGCGCCCTCCACCGCGTCCGTAGCCCCGGTCGCTACGCCCAGGGCGCCGACTGAAGTGTTCGTCGTGGACCACCCTGAGCTCCTGACAGTCGACGGTGTTGTGGCTATTGGTGCCATGGAAGATGCAGAACGGTCGCCCTCCCACAGGGGGTTCTTCGTCTCGGCTGTGCTTTGCCTCGGGTTCAGCCACCAGCACCGCGGGGGCCTTTTGCTTCGGCTCCTTGATCTTGGTCTTCTTGTCTTCAGGTTCCGCCTCCGGAAGCTCGCGGAGAGAGAGGCGGCCCTCTTCGGCCTTCGCGCATTTGTTCGCCAAGTTAAACATCTCCAGGGCTGAGCTCAGGTCATCGTGGATAGTGAGCTCCTCCCTCATCCTGAGGTCCCTGACACTGTCGGTGAATGCCGAGATGATGGCCTCGTCAGACGCCCTCGGGATCTTGAGGCGGATAGTCGTGAAGCGTTGTATGAACTTGTGCAAGGTCTCTTCAGGCTGTTGCTTCACGCAACGTAGGTCACACACTCCAAGGGCGCGGTCGCGGGTGCCATGGAAGTTGGCGATGAAGCGCTCGCGCAGGCGCTCCCATGAAGTGATCGATCCCTCCGGGAGGTTGAGGAGCCAGGAGAGCGCACCACCCTTGAGCGCCATGGGGAACCAGCTTGCCATGACCTTGTCGTCCCCGCCGGCCGCCTGCATGCTCAGCGAGTAGGGCCGTAAGAACTCGGCGGGATCTGGGGTGCCGTCGTAGCGAGGAGGTAGGTCAGGCTTGAACTTACAGGGCCACACGGCCGGATGGAGCTCCGGGGCGATGGCGCGGCAACCCACTGGGCCTACAGGCGCCACGCGCTTGGGAGGGACCCGGTCTTGATGCTCCTGCGCGGGTGCCTCGAGGGGCGCCCGGTCGCGTCGCTGATGCAGCGACGCGGGGAGCGCACGCACGTCAGGGCACAGCCGCGGCACCACCTGACAGCTTACTTCATCTCTCACCCTCGACGGAGGCCCGCGCGGCTGGTCGCGCGGGCGCGCTTCACGCCTGGGCTCGGGGTCGACGTCGCGCTGGGGAGGAGGAGGCGGCACATCATGGGCCTCGTCGCCTGCCAAGGAGAGTTGGGGCCGGAATGAGTAGGAGAGCGTTGACGCGTCGCCGGCGGCGCTGACGAGCTCTGTGATGCACCCGAGCCAGTCGTCGTAGCGGTTGGGGGCCGGGCGGTAGCACAACAGTTCGCGCGCCATGAGGAGTGCACCCAACCCATGCGCCGGCCCGGGGCGAGCGTGTGAGGACGACCCAGTAGCTGGAACGATCAATGGAGTGGCGGTGCGGCCGTCGCACCGCGCGGTGACCGGCTGCGACGAGTCCTGCTGCTCGTGGGCTTCCGGGCCCGTGGTAGCGTTGGCCACGAGAGAGGCGGGCCGGCGCGTGGCGGTGTGACCCACGGGCGCCGTCTGGGCGACGCGAGCAGCACGGCGCTCGGCGAGCGTCGGCCATGGCTGCGGCAAGGCGGAGGAAGAGCGAGGCTTGAGGAAGACTTTGACACGCCCCCTACCTGGCGCGCCAAATGTCAGATTTCGGGCTCCGCAAAACCCTCAGAAGTTCGAACCCAGGGGTGTGTGCAAAGATCTCCAACAGCTTCACCCCCTGCAAGCTCACCACACGATAACCTTGCTCGATGGCAAGGAAGAAGGTAACACACGAGAGTTTACCCAGGTTCGGGCCGCTGCGAAGCGTAAAACCCTACTCCTGCCTTTGGTGGATTGCCTCACCGGGAGGTTTGTGGATGAACTAGTACAGTGGTGAGTTGCCTCGCGAGTGTGTTTTCGGGTGGTTGTGTCTCTACTCTACAGAGCAGCCTAGCCCCTATTTAGAGCGGCCCGGGTCCTCTTCCCTTATCGCGATGGCGGGAAGGGATCCCACAACGGCCAAATTTGAAAGGGGACCTGAGGTACATCTTATCCTGACGAAAGGTGGTCTTCGCCTGCAAAGTAGGTGGTGGTGACGCGATGGTGGGCTCGCTGGTGACATCCGTCCTGCCGCGCTCGCTGGCCCGGTCTCGTTGCACCGGAATGGAAACCTTTGGCGGGGCGCCTCGGGAACCTGCGCTCGTCCTTGTCTCCTTTGCACCAAAGAGGAAACTGTCCCCTCTGGCGCGCTGGCGCCCGCCTGGCCTGGCTCTCGTCAGCCTTGACCTCCCGAGGCCGACCATTGCATAGAGATCTCCGCCACTCAGGAGGGGGTCTGGGGAGGCCTCCCCCTTCCGGGAGCCTTGGCATTGTCCTCCTCGCGAGGGCGGGACCCTCATCAGGGTCTTGTCTTGAGTGAAGCCGCGTAGGTTCGTACGGACCGTCAAGTGGGCCGTGCCCTGGGCCGCAGGCAGGCAAGTCTGGGTACCCCGGTATCCAGAACGCCGACAATCTTGGACTTCATAACCGAACCCGGGGTTTGTATCAACATATGACTACCCAGGGGTGTAGGCTTCATACCACTCTCTAGTGCAAACTTTTGAGTGACAAAAGAATGCGAGGCTCCACAATCAAACAATACGGTTGCTGGGGTTGAGTTGATGAGGAACATACCCAGTAAGACGTCCGGGTCTTCCTGGGCTTCCTCAGCGGTGACGTGATTCACACGACCTTTGCCATTGTTGGGCTGGTTGCGGGGAGCTGGGTTCCTTGGTGGTGCTCCACGACCTTGACCTTGGTCAGGCGCATTGGGGCGCGGTGCATCTGGCTTCTTGTTGGGGCACTGCTTAGAGATGTGTCCAGGCTGACCACACCCAAAGCAAGTGACTTGACCATAGTTGTTGTTGTAGTTCCTGCCGCCTTTATTGTTATTGGGGTTGTTGTAAGCTAGCCTGGGATTTGCATACTGCTGAGGCTGGTAGCTCGGACGAGATGCAGGGGGTCTAGCTTGCTGCGGCTGATAGGTTGGCTTGGCTGGGGCTGGCTGCCAGGGGCGAGGCTTCTGGTTGCTGGAACTACCCTTGCTGATCATCTTGCGCTTGCGAGTGTCGTTCATGGCCCGACGCTTGTCTTCAAGCATGAGGGCCTTGTTCACTAGGTCAAAGAAGGCCCGACAGTCGCAGACGATGAGTTGGTACTGCAGGGTCTGCTGGAGTCCTTCCATGAAGCGTTCCATCTTAGCAGCCTCGGTGTTGACATCTTCAGGTGCATACCTTGACAGCAGGTTGAACTTCTCCATATACTCCTTGACAGAGCCACTTCCTTGCTTCAGTGCTCGAAATTCTTTCTTCTTGATAGCCATGATCCCAGAAGGAATGTGGGCGGTGCGGAATCCTTCCTTGAAGTTATCCCAGGTGATCACACGATCGCCTTGCATGACCTTGAATCCATCCCACCAAGCTCTGGCAGTACCTCCGAGGCAGTGAGAGGCATACATCACCTTCTCACGATCCTCATTGCAATTGACCAGTGCAAGGAGGTCCTCGATGGTGCGGATCCAGTCATCGGCATCCACTGGTTCAGCAGTCTCGGTGAAGGTTGGGGGCGAATTCCTCATGAACTCAGACAGAGTGGAGCGGCCATTGTCGTTCCTGCCTTGCCGCTGGTTGTTCACAAGGACTTGAGCCATCTGCTGGATAGCAGCAGTGTTGGCCTGGCGTTCCTCCCGGAGAACTTGGAGAAACTGAGCCATGGTCATATTCTCCGGTGGAGGTGGTGGCGGGGGAATGTCGCCTTGTGGCTGCTCCGGGTGATCTCCAGCGTGAGCATCCCCACCAGCTCCCTATTGCTGGCTGGAGTTGCCGGCTTCAGGGTTGGTGAAGAAGCTGTTGTGTGTTGCAGTCACCATCCTGTTTGGAGCAGCCAAGTCAAACAACTGGGATAGACTAGAGAAAAAGAAATAACGGAGAAAGCGCGCCTAAGGGGGTTGGTATAGTGCAAGTGTGGTAAAACGAAGGTCGAAAGACCCATACATATATTAAGATAAGATAGACGATGGAGTCGCTTACATGTTGCCTAAGGCAAAAGCGCAACTTGCATCGGAACACAAACAACAAAAGCAAACAACAAGCACACATGGTTTTATATGAACCATTACACGGACTCGACTTTGCATGAGGGGTACATGACTGATCCTACCCTAGGGGTTCTCGGACTCAGGCGGTGGAGTGATCGGTCTCGTAGTCACGCTCCTCTGGGTCTTCCTCCTGATGATCATCCGTACGGGCATCGTCTCCGGTCGAAGGGGTCGGAGAACGAGGAGGTCCGTCCCGACGATGCTTCGTTGGTGGGTTAGTGAAGAGCTCACGGTACTCCTTCGCACTCATGCGACGTCGGTGCGTGGGTGCATCTCTAGCTGGGGGTACTCCTCCTCGGTAAGCGACAGCCGGTCGTCCCTCAGGGGCTCCATCCTTCTTGATCCTATCTGGCTTCGTCTTGGTTAGACGAAGTAGCTCTCGGGTGCGGTGAAGTTCCTCGCGGAGCTTCACGGACTCCTTAATCAGGTTGTGAATCAGACTGTCGGCAGATAGGCTGAAGTAGGTCTGGACGGAATCAACGTCCAACTCTCGCCATTCCCATCCTTCTTGAAAGGTAGGTAGCTAGTAGCTGGCTCGTCAGCCATCTCTGGAATGATGTCTTGAAGGTGGATAAGTGCCTTGCGTGTAGCCGTTTCGACTGCGAGTACCAGGGTCTCCATCTGTGGTCCTTCAAAGAACCAACTGGTCGGGGAGTCATCTGCCTTCACGACCACATCAACGTGGTACTCCTTCGTGACGGCGTCGACCCAGTGCTCGTGGTAGAGGAAAATGGGTGATCGGCGATACTGGCACTTCTCCAGGCTATCCTCAAGGAGAAGGGGAAAGCCGGATGCTAGGAGGGCTTCGGGTACGACGGCCATCTACAAGGGTTTAAAGGGAGTAGAGTCAGTATAGTGATGTGAGAAGACTAGAAGAGGTAAGAAGTGCAGAACTCTTAAGTATTTGTGTAGTTTTGAAAATGGTTTTATCCTAGCTAACGTCCATGCTAACTAAGGGCTTCCTACAGTCAGGATGGCTCTGATACCAACTCTGTGGGGACCCCGACTCATAAGTCGTGATCGCTGAATGCACGTGTACAGTGATCCCAGAGATCAATGCTCACTGAACACACAGAAGCTGAATAACAAGAGTCTTACATCCACATTTAGCATCTTACACAAATAAAGACCATGAAGGTCAAGTCTTACATAGATAGGGCCGCAAGGGCCAAACACTTAAACATAACAAGCAGCGGAAATCTTGATCGGAAGCATGAACCCATGCCATCTCCCTTAAACCTACAGGCATTCTGACTGGGAAGCGTCCTAGTTTGCATGTTCATCACCAATAAACTCTTCGCCATATTCTTGCTCTTCCATGCCTGGCCAATTAAATAACCAGTGGCAAGCCAATGAGTACTTTGAATGTACTCGCAAGCAAACCATGTTTGTAACAAGGCAATAACAATGCATGATATAGCACTAAGTAGATAAGTTTGCGGAAACCTAATTTTGAGTGCAATGACATGATCAATTTCTTGTAAAGCATGAATCATGAGGATTCAAGTATTCATATGAACAGGTCACGGATATCAATATGAACAAGGATCGAACATCTCATGTTCAATCATCATGCCAAGTCATCGGACTCAGCTCAAGTTTCCTTTGAACACCTCACGTTCAGTCATCGTGCCAAGTCATCTGGCTTAGCTCAAGTATCAGCCTTTTATTCCACACGCTCACACCAAGTTTAGTAAACACTGGACGTAGTTTAAGTAGCACCACCATACTGTTCTTGACCGTGGACACGGCTATTCGAATAGTTTTACACTCTGCAGAGGTTGCACACTTTACCCACAAGACTTGGGGAACTTCCGTGTCATCCACGACTCGCGGTATATTTCATACCCGAGGTAAGCACCCGAACAATGCCTTTCCCCTAGCGATACTAAACAAAGAGTCCACTCTTTGGTGCCATCCCTCATGATATACACCACACGTATCATCCATGAGGGCACGCAACGGTGTGCCCGATGCCTGTAAAGACAGCGCATGGTCGCCCTACCAGGCACGACCCCGTATCGAGAGTGACCTCATCACTCCTGCCACTAGTAATGCGGGCTCTATGCTAGTACCCACCAAGGTAATCAACAAGGCCCCGTCCCATAAGGGGTATCGTGGTTGTACATGTAAGGTTGGGATGGTCAACAAATCTTAAATCTAATCCATTTTCGAAAACACACACACTCACTTGCTCCGGTACACCCCTTCTTTCTCAAGTGGTTACCATACTCGACATCATCTCCCTCGGGCATTAGTGGCACCCGACGGGGTTTTCGAAAAGTCTTTGAAATCACTTTCGTTTCCATCACCATGCATATTCCCGTCCCAATTTGCGTAGCATCTACTAAGCATCCTATCTACTCCCACCCGCACAACCCTCATAAGGAGGTAGGGTCATGCACGATGCAAGTATCAAAGGTAAAAGTATCGGAGGTATCCCACCGTAGTGGTCACCACATCAACATGATCAACATAAAAAAATAAAGTGCTATATGACATGCATGAAAATGGTTTCTTAACATGGTCAAAGGGCTGCTTGCCTGGCTCAACAAAGTCTTCGGGGTCTTCAAAGTCTTCGGGTCCAACTCCCTCGTCAACCTCGCAATCTATCGTCGCGATAAATAACGGTAAAAATAAGAATCATCACAAAAACAGAGCACAAAACTCACTTCTAAAATGTTGCCCTACTCTGATAAATACTACAACCTATATTCAAAATACTTGCCTAAGGTTTTGTTGTGAAAAAGATTTTGAAAACTATTTAAACAAGGCTAAAAATAATCAAAACTAGCCTTTAAATAAAACCAGTACATAAAATGTTTTCCAAAATTTGCACAAGTGGCACTATTAAATACTACAGAATATTCTAAGATTTATGGTGGAAGAATTATTGGAATTTAGAAAATATTGTGACCGGTGGAATTTTTGCAAAACTCCACAGAAAAGAAAAAGAAAAAGGGTTCCAGTGCCCTGGGACAGATTCGGCCTGCAACTGGGCCGGCCCAGAGGCCAACCTGGCCAGGCGAACCGGGCGTCCGCGCCGCGCCAGGTTTAAACCTGACGGGCGGGCCCCGCAGGCAAGTGAGAGAGAGAGATGCGGGAGGGGCGCGAGAGACCGACGAACGGGCCCCACTTGTCGGGGTCATCGTCAACCCCTCGCTAGAGGGCGGCGAGGCTAACCGGCGGCGACTGGGGGCACGGCGAGGAGAGCATATGATGGGAATGAGCTCAGGGTGCTGCCGTCGGTCGTTTAGAGGTGGAGGGGGACGCCGGGGAGCTGGGAGTCGCCGCCGACGAGGTACCCGCGGCGGAGGTGCTTCGACACGAGCTCGAAGTCGACGATTCTCGCCGCAATCCGGGCGGAGAGGAGGGGGAAGAGGACCAGGGGCCTGCTGCGGTCCTGATGGAGGAGAGAAAAGAGCCGGAGTGGGCCTGTGTCCCGAGATCGATGGAGCCCCGACGCGGCGGCGCCTCGGTCGATCTCGAGCACTAGTGCTCCGGGAGCTCAAATGGGGGAGCGGGGGTTGGATTGGAAGGAGGAGGGGGTCAGCAGAGGGGAGAGAGAGGCTCGGGGTGGCCTTAAATAGGCGGGGCGCGGGTGCACCGAGCTCGAGTGCGCCGGTGAGGAAGAGGTGCTCGCTGGAGGGCACGGGGGAGAGAGAGAGAGAGAGAGAGCGCGTCTGGGGTCCTTCTGGACGCGGTCCAGGACCAGGGGAGGGAAGAAAGAGAGCGGGGAAGCTCGCGCGTGCGAGGCCCGCGGTTGGCCGAACCGGGCGGCGTCGGGCGCGCATGTGGGAGGGTGAGAGAGAGAGGGAGAGGAGGCTCCCAACACGGCAGCGTGTCGCGGACGCCGAGGCGCCTTGACTGGCACGAGGGGGCGGCTCGAGGTGGTCGGGTATGGGCAGGAGAGGGAGGTCAACCCTCTGGAGCGCGGCTGCGCGCTCGAGAGCGCGACTTTGGCCAGCATGCCAGAGCTTTTGAAGCGCTCTGGCGTGTCCACTTGTGTCCAGCTGTTGCAGGGGGGAGTAAACAAGTGGGAAAGGCGCATGGGATGCTCTGGAGTGGCCTGGAGTGAGAGGGGAAAGTGAGAAGAGAGAGAAATGGGCTGTCCAGAGAGGGAAATGGGGCTTTTCCCCCATGCAATCATGGACTTGGGTGCCAGGAATTTTACTGGAGGTGCTGGGGGTCTAGGTGGAGCTGTGGTAGAAATTTGGAGTGAAGGAGAATAGAGGAAGGGGCTCAATTATTGATTCTTGGATTCTGCCTGAAGGTGTTTGATCAGTGTTTGGGCAAGCAAATGAGTTTTCTTGCCATGAGATTTAACAGGGTGATAATGTATGTAAAATTAGAGTGGATCACCAAGTTTGAGCCCATTTGAAGAAAGTTCGCAATGTAGACATTGCAACCCCTAAAGACCAACAAAATCGGATTCCTGTAGATCCAGACATGCAATCCTATTCTCCCAAATCCAGAACTTGGTTTGGTATCATTATTTGGGGTTTAGAACATGTCCACAAAGTTTGGGATCAATAGGAGATACTTCACAATGTAAAGTTGCTCAAATTTGGTTCCAGACAGGAATGGTTTTGTAATATTTTGGTGTAGAAACTCAATTGGGATTGAGATGAAACTTTGCAAGATCATCACCTATAGCATGTGTGACTTGCTGGAATTTTCCTGGATTTTATTGGGAATATTTCTTATAGAAATATTTCAAAAGCTTGATTTGGGCAGAAAGGGTTTTGAGGGGTTTTGCCCATGATTTTGAACATGACCATGTGTTGAAACTCATATATATGGAAAATATATGTCCACTGAGTTTCCCTAAATTTTCTCAAATATTTTGAAAGCATTTAAATAATTTTTCCGTATGAAAGACCATTTCTGGCCTTAAGAGAAAGCCTTTAAATAAAATAGCAAAATAATCTTAAAAATTAATATTTAGTGGTTTTGGGAAGTCTTATATATAGTAGTTTCAAATAAGGTCATTGTGGAAAAAGGAGCCACCCAATTTGAGGACTTGTAGTACAAACCTCAATTCAGGGGGTTTGGAAAACCTAATTTGAATAAATCCTTTTTGGCCAAAATAAATTTTGATAAAAATAGTTTTAGGTAATATACACATGGTGTGATCATTGGGCAAGAAGTTTGGATCAAGGAAGATAAATATGGAGAGGAGTAGAACCTAAGATTGCCATACACAAACAGCCAAACAAGTAAACAAGCAACAATTCAAACAAGCTCATGCACTGAACAAGTTTTAATTGGTTCCAAATTTTGTAAATCCAAGCATAGCAAAGTGATATAACACAGGGTGTGACACCAGCGCCGTTGGGTCAGTCCCAAAATTTATGCACAGGTGCGCAATTATGAGGAAGTAACTGCCGACTTTCAAGCCAGCACTTACCTACTATCTTAGGCCGTTTCCGCCACGCGCGCCGCATGCATTGCGGGGAGCTTGCGGTGGATGCGCATGGCTCAAAGTCGTAGGAGTGGCAAAAACAGCAGTGCCAGGGATTGGAGCAATGGGGCGGTCACCTGTTCGCCCGTGATCATGGGTAGCGGGATTGGTGGAGATGGGCGGCCGCCTCGGAGCGGAGGAGAGCCAGCCCCCGTGCCCTTCCCTATAAATTGGGGGGTCACAACGAGCGATGCTCATCCATTCCCTTCTCCTCCTCGATCTGAGTTCCACATTGCTTGCCCTTCTTCTCCCGTTGTCGGACCGTTCTTTCCCTCCTGATGGTCAGGGGGAAGGGTCGGGCGAACGCGCCTGCCACCGCAGGGTCTTCTTTTTGTGTCCGTGCCCAGCCCCCGGCTTGGGTCGATGATTTTGGACCGAGAGTTGGCAAGAGGGGCCTTGGACGGGAGAGCGGGCGGCGCGGCGGCCGCGCCAGGGGCAGCTGCGGTGGCACACCCGCCGCTGCGTCACCCGCTGCTTCAGTCTTGGCAGAAAGCCGCGCGGACGACACCGCGCTGGAGTCCATAGCGGAAACGCAGTGTTGTGGTCGACTGTGGTCTCTGCGCTCCTTCTTCAAGGCGACGGAGAAAGATCGTCCGTACGGCCTTCGGCTGCGCGTGAGTGGCCGCAGCAACGGTTCTTCATGGGTCGTGGCAGAGTTCCCCACCCATGGCACTATGTATCCTGCACATGGGTGGGAGACTTTTGCCTGCGTGTACTCCTTAAGGGCAGGGAGTCTTCCCTGCCTTGGGACGGCGGGGACGACCATGCTCTCTATGAGGCCCGTCGGCAGGCTTGGCGTTTGCCTTAGTTGCCGCGTTGAGGGCTTGGATGACGGCGGAGGTGTCCCCTTGATTGGTTGCGATGAGGAAGATAACGGCGGAGGCGACCCACGACGCTTCAAGAGTGGGGACGACATCTTCGACGTGTCGTGATTGCCGGCAGCACCATGATCACCAGTTGTGCTTCGTCTTCTTCCTTCCTGCCGGCTTTGTCCGCCCTGCCTTGGGGCAGGGTCCCTCTGATCAACCAGGGGATGCGTCCCACTGGCCCTGGTGGGGAGGCGCCGAATCCCAGCCAGGCGCTCCTTTTGCCCTCCTTTTCTTCTTCACACAATCCCTAGGAGGAGAGGGACAAGAAAGGCATTACGGGGCACTTATCTTTTTATAAATCAAAAGATGTAGGCGCTTGCCAAGTTTTAGCCAATCATAATGTAATCTTTATCCATTTTGTACCGAAAATGAATGAAAGAATGTGATTTCTCTTCCTTAAGTACTATCCTTTTCTCCCCTTGTTTATACTGTGTCAGCATGTTTGTCCTTGGCGCACGAAACTATTTGCCGGGTCTGTACTAACCGCGAGCGCCAAAGGGGGGGGGGGGCGAGCCCCCGGCAGCGGGCTGGTATCATTCCTCGGCAAGGCTCCTTGTCGGTATCGGCGCGACCCCCAAAGCTGGTAAGCAACAGGAGTTGAGGGACGGCTCGTCCCGACAAGGGTTTCCATTGCGCGAAGGACTCCATTGTACACAGTCAAAAAGGATAGCAAGGGTTACCTTCATGGAGCAAATGGCACCGAGCTTGGGATATGTGATTAGACTTATCTTTTTTAGCAGTATCCCTTTCTGGAGTTCGACGGGCCGCCGTCCTTGCTTCTTTGCCCTTCTTCCTTGTTTCCCTGACAGTCAAACATGTAGGGCAAGAGGCCTCTGCCCTCTGGAGAGAGAGAATGCGGTAACAAGGATCACAGGATCATCAAGTACTCTAGCAAATTTCTAAAACTTAAAAGCGATAACATTGCAACATAAAAAATGCATAGTAAACATGCAGTTCGATGGTATGATGCAATGCCTAGCTTTATTATTGCATGCACAGGGTCTGTGCCTGGCTTTGTACAAAGGGTTATATGCACTGCGGAAAGGCTTGTACAAAAGGTGGTTGCCAGGGACTGAGCCCGGCAACCGCGTCTTACGGGTAGAACTTATGAAGATGCTCAATATTCAATGAGTTGAGCATTTTGATGCCATCTTCGGTCTCGAGACGGACTGCACCAGGTCTTGTGACTCGTGCTACCCGGTAAGGGCCTTCCCACTTTGGCGTCAACTTGTTGGTACCCTTGGCGGACCGAACGCGCCTAAGGACAAGGTCGACTTCCTCAAGGCTCCGGGCATGTACCCTGCGGTGTCGGCATCCTAGGAACGGGGGTTGTCGGCGTCCTGGGAACGGGGGTACCTAGACTTGCCTGCCTGCGGCCCAGGGCATGGCCCGCCTCGACAGTTCGTACGGCCCGTTGCGGCTTCACTCAAGACAAGGCCCTCGCGAGAGCCCCACCCTCGTGAGGAGGACAACGCCAAGGCTCCCGGAAGGAGGAGGCCTCCCCAGGCCCCCTCCTGAGTGGTGGAGATCTCTATTAGATGCTCGTCCTCGGGAGGTCAAGGATGACGCACGGCGGGCCAGGCGGGCACAAGCGCGCCAGAGGGGACAGTTTCCTCTTTGGTGCAAAGGAGGCAGGGGCGAGCACAGGTTCCCAAGGCGTCCCGCCAAAGGTTTCCATTTCGGTACAACGAGACCAGGCCAGCGGGCACGGCAGGACGGATGTCACCAGTGAGCCCACCACCGCGTCACCACCAGCTACTTTCAGGCGAAGACCACCTTTCGTCAGGATAAGATGTAGCTCCTGTCCCCTTTCGAGTTTGGCCGTTGTGGGATCCCTTCACGCCCTTGCGATAAGGGAAGAGGATCGAGGCCACTATAAATAGAGGCTAGGCTGCTCCGTAGAGGGGGGATGAAAAACACACCACCCGAGCGCCCTCGCGAGGCAACTCACCACTGTACTAGTTCATCCACAAACTTCCTCGTGAGGCAATCCACCAAAGGCAGGAGTAGGGTTTTACGCTTCGCAGCGGCCCGAACCTGGGTAAATCCTCATGTGCTAATCTTCTTCCTCGCGATCGAGCGAGTTCGTCAGGCTAGGCTATCGAGATGTGAGCTCGAGGGCGAAGCTGGTGGAGATCTTCGCACACGCCCCTGTGTTTGAACCTCTTTGGGTTTTGCGGAGCCCGAGATCTGACATTTGGCGCGCCAGGTAGAGAGCATGTCGAAGTCTTCCTCAAACTTCGCTCCTTCTGTGCTCCACCGCTCCGATGGCTGACGCTCGCCGAGCCCGCGCCGAGCGCCGTGCTGCTCGTGTCGCCCAGACAGCGCCGGTGGGCCGCACCACCGCGCACCGGTCCGCCTCTCCTGTGGACAACGCCGCCACGGGCCGAGATGCCCACATGCAGCAGCACTCGTCACAGCCGGTCAACGTGTGGCGCGACGGCCGCACCGCCACTCCATCGATCGTTCCAGCTATTGGGTCGTCCTCCCATGCTCACCTCGGGCCGGCGCGCGGGTCGGGTGCGCTCCTCATGGCGCGCGAGCTGCTGCGTTACCGCCCCGCCCCCAACCGCTATGACGACTGGCTCGGGTGCATCGCAGAGCTCGTCAGCGCCGCCGGTGACACCTCGGCGCTCTCCTAATCGTTCCGGCCCCAGCCCTCTCTGGCAGGCGATGAGGCCCATGATGCGCCGTCCCTCCTCCCTAGCGCGACGTCGACCCCGAGCCCAGGCGTGAAGCACGCCCGCGCGACCAGCCGCGCGGGCCCCCGGCGAGGGTGAGAGATGAAGTAAGCTGCCAGGTGGTGCCGCGGCCCCGCGCTGACGCGCGTGCGCTCCCCGCGCCGTTGCGCCAGCGTCACGACCGTGCGCCCCAGGAGGCAGCAGCGCAGGAACACCAAGACCGGGCCCCTCCCGTGCCCGCGGCGCCCGCGGGTCCAGTGGGTTGCCGCGCCATCGCCCCGGAGCTGCATCCGACCGTGTGGCCCTGCAAGTTCAAGCCCGACCTGCCTCCTCGCTACGACGGCACCCCAGATCCCGCAGAGTTCTTGCAGCTCTACTCGCTGAGCATCCAGGCGGCCGGTGGAGATGACAAGGTCATGGCTAGCTGGTTCCCTATGGCCCTCAAGGGTGGCACACTCTCCTGGCTCCTCAACCTTCCGGAGAAGTAAATCACCTCCTAGGACGACCTGCGCGAGTGTTTCGTCGCCAACTTCCAAGGCACCCGCGACCGCGCCCTCGCTGTGACTGACCGGCGTTGCGTGAAGCAAAAGCCAGGGGAGACCTTGCACAAGTACATACATCGCTTCACGACCGTCCGCCTCAAGATCCCGAGGGCGTCGGATGAGGCCATCATCTCGGCATTTACCGACGGCATCAGGGACCTCAGGATGAGGGAGGAACTTGCCATGAACGACGACCTCAGCTCAGCTCTGGAGATGTTCAACCTGGCGAACAAGTGCGCAAAGGCCGAAGAGGGACGCCTCTCACTCCTCGAGCTTCCGGAGGCGGACCCCAAAGACAAGAAGACCAAGACCAAGGAGACGAAGCGCAAGGCCCCTACAGTGCTGGCGGCGGAACCTGGGGCGAAGCGCAGTCGAGACGACGAACCCCCCGCGGGAGGGCGACCATTCTGCATCTTCCATGTCACCAATAGCCCCAATACCATCGGCTGTCAGGAGCTCAGGGCGGTCCGTGATGAGCATTTTGGTCGACGCCCTGGGCGTGGCGACTGTGGCTATGGTCACGGTGGAGGCCACGGCGGAGGCCGCTGGTACATTCGAGACCCGCGCCAGGAGTGGCGTGACCGGCCTCGGGAGGACCGCTGGCGCGATCAAGCTCGGGAAGACCGCTGGCGCGACGAACCTCCGGAGGGGTCACGTCGCGGTCAGCCTCGTGAGGCCGGCCTTCCCCCGCTGCCGCTGCCACCCAGGAGGAAGGAAGAAGATAGGCAGAACGACGGGGCTGGGGGCTTCCAGGAGGTCAGGGCAATAGCTTGCATCCTGGGCGGCGCTCAGGCCCCAGCATCGAACCGCATCTTCAAGCAGTTCTCGCGGGAGGTGAACGCGGCTCTCCCGAAGCTCGAGGCTGCACGCCCCCTCAAGTGGTCCCAGTGCGCCATCACCTTTGACTCCAAGGATCAACTTAGGTGTTCAGCCATGGTGGGCGCGTTCCCCATGTTGTGCACGCCTACCATCAGCAATGTCCTCGTCACCAATACCCTCATCGACGGTGGCGCGGGGCTCAATGTCCTCTCCATCGAGACATTCGAGACGCTCCAAGTGCCATACGACCAACTCATGCCAACCAAGCCTTTCTCAGGGGTCACTGACGGCTCCACTGTCCCCATCGGGCAAGTGCGCCTGCCTGTCACCTTCGGCGGGCATAACAACTACCACACCGAGCTCATCGTCTTCGACGTCGCCCACATCCACCTCCCGTACAACGCAATCCTCGGGTACCCTGCCCTCACCAAATTCATGGCAGTGACTCACTATGGCTACAACGTCCTCAAGATGCCGGGGAGTGGTGGCGTAATCACCATCGCCTGCGACGAGAAGGATGCCGTTTGCCCCCTCGAGCGCGCCTACCGTGCCACAGCGGCCGAGCACTCAGACGACGAAGGGGATGTCCTGCCTCGCGAGGATGTCCCCAGGAAGAAGAAGCAGCTCCTCTCCAAGGGGTGCCAGGGGGCTGAACCCTCCAAGGACGGCGCCTCAGGCTCCGCGCCCAGGGCCAAGGCCCCTCCCTCTCTCACATAGGAAGGCGCACCCGGCGCTTCCCTTGGGTCGGGCCTGGGGGCTTCCACCTGGAAGGCTACCGACCTGACCAGTGAGACGAGGGAGGTGCCCGGGCACAACCTGGAGGCGTGCTTCGATGCGCGTCGACCCAAGCAAGGAGCACGGCGCGAGGCGCCAAGTTCGCGGGAGTTCATCACCAGTGCAATTGAGGAGCTTCGGGAAGCACAGGCCATGCGTGACGGGTGTCGCCCCGCATCGCCAAGCGCGACCGCCATCGTCGGCTCGGGAGGCACGCCACGCGTCTGCGTCGACGTACCCGGCATCAACAGGGCTGCATCCCAGGACGTCTTCTGGCCGTCGCGCATCGGTCACGGCGGAGTCTACCCATGCAACTACATCCGCATGCCTTTTGGTCTGATGAACGCGGGCACCACATTTCAGCGCCTTGCTCAGGCCATGCTCGTGCCCTATGGGTTCCGGCACCGCGAGGTGCTGGAGGAGGCGCCAGGCCCGAGCGAGGGCCCCGAGCCTCGGGAGGCGCCGGGCTCATGAAGGACAGGCTCACGGAGGCCAGGCTCACGGAGATGCAAGGCCAAGCTCCGACGACTACCTCGACGCTTCATCGGTACTGCTACCAGGTGACTTTTTGGTTCGTACCAGATAACTTTTTGGTTTGCTCAGTTTGAGGGCGCCCATCGGGCTGCATCATCCTCAGGCGGTTAGGGCCCATTCCCGCAGCCGCATCGTTTACGCATGTACTAGAACCTTTCATGCATTTGATCAATTTCCTAAATATTCCAACCTGCATGCTTGGAACTTCGCCACCATGAATGTCGTCGCGCCCTAATGATCCTGCTTTTGACCGCCTCATGATTAAGGGCTGCCACGGCGTCTGTGCTCGGGTCCGTCCCTGCAGCGTTGATACATCCAAGCGATCGAGCTCTCTCTCGCGGGCCAGCCCCGTGCACGTCACCTCCCGTGGTCCTTGGTGCTTTGTCCTCGCATGAGCTAATCAAGAGCGGGTGAGTCAGGGTGCGCGGCACGGTTCCTGCAACCACAGTCGGCCTTTTGCCACCGCGGGAGCCGCGCGCCGGGTGTTTTCTCCTCGGAGTTGTCGCCTGAGAAGACTGGGCACGGCGTATGTGCTCGGGTCCGTCCCTGAAGCATCGATAAATCCAATGGCTGAGCTCTGTCTGGCGGGCCGGCACCGTTCACGTCACCTCCTGGGGTCATTGGCGTTCGGCCTTCTCATGCGATGGCCCTTGGAAATCCATTCGGCGCAGGTTTCTCCAAAACATACAAGACTTGCAATGGCACCCTCTACCGGAAGACTCAGGCGCAACCCGCCTTTGAGGTAGGGCCTCGTGAAACCCGTGCTGGCTCACGAGTGCCCAGATACACCTCCCAGTTCTACCGTGCAAGCCACGCGTATGAACTTAATGGGTTGTACACGCCCGGGGGGCTCAGGAGTCGGGGCCCCCCATTCCCACACGCAACTGGAAGCCCCATGCTCCGTGCTGGCGGACAACACTGTCGCTTAGCGGCTATGCCCATGCAACGTGGAAGCCCCATGCTCCGCGCTGGTGGATAAACAACTGAGGGCGCCCTAGCGGCTGCATCCAACCTCAGGATGGCCCCTCGCGGCCTCGTCTCATCGCATTCCCCTGGGATGCCCGCATGAGGGGGCTGCATGGGGGCTACGCTCAGGCCGGGCCTGGCGCGCGCCACCTTCCCAGGTCCCTGATACCTGATCTTCACGCGTCCGTCTCAGGCGAAAGCTGGTGAGGAAAGGTATGGAAACCGCTCGTACGTCAAGTTGGACTCCTGAGCATCGCGACTCAGGAGCCTCACTGGTCACGTATCCCCTCACCCCTTGGCACCGTCCTGTTGATCCGGACGCCCCAACGGCGGTTGAGGTATGCGCGGGACCGGGCCCTACCGATGAAGAGCTCAAGGCGCTCCAAATCTCCAAGCCAACCCCGTCTTCGCCATGTTCCCTTCATCAGGGCTGCTCGTACGTCAAGGGGGACTCCTGAGCATCGTGACTCAGGAGCCTCACTGGTCACGTAGCCCCTCGCCCCTTGGCACCGTCCTGGCTATCCGGACGCCCCAACTGCGGTCGAGGTATGCGCGGGACCGGGCCCTGCCGACGCAGAATGCTACAACAAGCAGGAAGGAAAGAAGGCGAGGAAATAAAACCACACAATTTAACAGCCATTACAAGCACTAAAATGTCTCCAGAAATGCAAACAAGTCTAACGCCTCCACGAGGCACGATGAATGTTATCGGAGAAGACCCAGGAAGAGGAGCTAGGAGGAGCTGGCACCACCGCTCGTCCCGACCGCGGGGAGCTCGTCGTCGACATCGCTGCCGTTGTCATCGTCGTCACTAACCCTTGTAGCCGCAGGAGGAGGTGAGGGAACGGCGACGCAGTCGAACTTCTTCATCAGCGCCTCCACGGCGCCCTCCAAGGCTGACGCCGTAGCGGCGCGAACCCCAGGATCGACCGGGCGGATCAGGGAACTGAAGTCGAAACTCGGCTCGCGAAGGTAGAGGTGGCTGAAGACGCGCGTTGCGGCCGCGGAGAAGAGGTCGCGGCACTCACTCTCCAAGACGTTCTCCACCCTGGCGACGGCACCCTCAAGAACCTCGTCGAGCTTTGAAGAGAGCCCCACGAAGCCGCTCTCAGGAGCCACCAGGGGTTCCGCGAATCCCCCTCGGTAGATGGAGTTCAGCGCCTGGCGGAGCTTGAGCTCGACGGAGGGGAGGGCACGAAGCTCCACAGCCTTCCTCTCCTCGGCCGCGACAAGGGTCTTCTCCCTGGAGTCAAGCCGAGCCTTCTCCGCAGCTACTTCTTCCTTCAGCCTGTCCAGATGCTTGCGCTCCGCGGCTTGGTCGGCCGCCGTCTTGGACAGCGCGGAGTCACGGTCGGCAAGCTTGGCCTCGCAGGTCTTGAGCTCTTCCTCCCGCAGGCGAAGCCGTTCTGCGAGCGCAGTCCTTTCCTCCTGAAGAGCCTTCAGGCGGACATCCGCCTCATCGCAGCGCTTCACGGCAGACGCTGCATCGGCCAGCGCCGCGTCGCGGGCTGCCTTGGCTGATGCGGCTTCCTTCCTGCTCTCAGCCGCGGTGGCCTCGGCTTGGCTCCAAACCACCATGGCTGAGGCGTGGGACTGGAGCCACCTAGAAAGAAGCCCCAAGCGCTCCTTCATGAGGCGACCGTCGGCACCCCCGAGGGCGTCTCGAACCTGGTCCAGAGCGGCGTAGGCCCCATCCAGGGCACCTGACTCGACTGGACGGTGACAAGTCGGAGGCACTAGGGCCCGGCCCGGAGGTGGCGCCTGCGCGGCGGCAGGAGCCGCCTCCAGGGGGGTAGAAGCATGGAGAGCAGAAGGCGCCGGGGGCTGCGCTACTACCACAGACAAGGCAGGGACGGACGATCCTGCAGCCAGCTAGCCCTCGGGGGCTGGCCCTTCAGGCAGCAGCGCGGACGCGTCCCCAAGGGCAGAAGCAGCCTATCCAACGGGCATGGAGGGCTCCGCAGCCGTGACAAGGAGAGTCGCCCCGCGAGCCTCCTCGCCCGCGACATCCGGCGCCTCATCAGGCATCGACAGGGCACCAGGAACGGGCGTCACGTCGGAAGGCACCTTCGGCTTGACGCCCGCCTTCTTCTTCTTCGCCTTCGGCACGGCGGCGCTCCTGATTGCCAAGCAAAGAAGGGACCATCAGCACAAAACCCCCAGAGGCGGCCAAAAACCAAGCAGGACTACTTACTCCTCGACGTCGACCCACTTCCTCTTTTTCTCCACCTCGGCGAAGGCGGGGATGCCGTCACATGGGGGAGCAGAGGAACCGCGTGTAAGGGCCACGGCCGGAGAGGTCGCACCAGCCCCCGACGCGGCCGTCTCACCCACAGGCTACAGCTCGGGCAGGGGCGAGGCGGGCGCTTCAGCCACCTTGCTGGTGTGAGCTGGGTACTCCGAAGGAGGCCCGGCCTCGCGTTTCCTTGGGGTCACCCGGCAGGCGGACCGTGCGGCCGGAGGTGTGGGCCCCGGTCCCTTGAGGGCCCTGGCGAGTCGCGGAGGACTTGTAGCAGGGGGCTCGCTAGCATCGTCGTCATCAAAGCCGCGGAGAAGTGCACTCCACGATGGAGGGGACACTTCCTCCAAATCGTCATCCGCTGTCCCCTCCGAGTCATCCTCATCCGCGGTGTCGTCGGAGGACACCGCCACAAGAGCGCCAGGGCACTCGGCCGGAGAGAGCCCCAACTCGTCGAAGATGGGCATTGCGGCGACCAAATCGGCCTTGTCGTCGCGGTAGTACAGCGGGTGTTAGACCTCAGGAAGGTCCTCGGGGTCACCGTTGAGCAGGGTCGCCATAACCCTGTTCAACTCCTCGGAGGTCAGGCGCGCGGAGCGGAGCCTGATGTCATCACCACCGCCCTGATAGTCCCAAATGGGCCTCGAGTGAGACTGGAGGGGCGCCAGGCGTTGCGCCAGGAACTCCTTCACTATCATTCCCCTGGTCAACTTCCTGGCGCTGATGTCTCGAGTGATCCGCTCCAGGACGGGCTTGGCCCTGGGGTCGGAGAGCTTTGCGGAGCTCCACGCAGGAGTCTTCTCCGGCAGCCCCTTTGGAAGCTCCAGGCGGGAGTTGATGCTCTTGAGATCCAAGAGGACCCAGCGGTGCTTGAAGTTCTCCACCTTCTTCCCGGCCTTTAAGAGCATGTTCCCGCTCTGGACCGCGACGAAGGAGACGCATCCAACCGCTGAGCACCGTCATGAAGCCGCAAGCTGAAGAAATGGCGGAACAGGGCCACCGAAGTCTTCACGCCCACGAAGGTCTCACAGTAGAAGGCGAAGACGGACAGGAGCAGGATGGAGTTGGGTTGGAGATGGAGAGCCTGAATCCCGTAGTGCTCGAAGACGGCGGTGAAGAACGCAGAGAAGGGTGGGACGAGCCCGGAGAAGATGCTGTGGAGGAAGAAAGGGTAGACCGACTTGGCCAGGTGGTGCTTCTCCGCTGAGCCGCACCATATGAAGGTCCGCCTCCAGTCATTGGTATCATCCGCCATCGACGAAAGCACCGGGGCAAGGTCCCCGTCCTTGGCTATAGTGGACTCCGAGAGCGCCGGTGATATGGAAGCAGAGACCGAGCTCTGAGCCTCGGGTTTCGACTTACCGGCGGGACCATCGAGGAGTCCTTGAGGCCGAGGAAGCAAGAGGGAAGACGGTGCGGTACTGAGATCTGGAGAGGTTCTCGCAAAGGATGGGGATCTGGGAGAAGGAGCAAGAGCGTAGAGAAGGAAAGCAATAATGGCTCGACACCGGATGTCGGGCTTTTGTCGGTTCGGGCAGTTGCCGAGGAGACACGGGAAAGGGGATGTCTACATCCAACCACGCACCGCACGCCCAGCCTGGCCCGCAGGAGAAAGGGGCCCGCGGCACTTCGGGCCGTCTTCTTCGGCTTCGCCCCGAAGCCAGCTCGAGCGCGCCTTGGGCCCGGGGGCTACTGTCGGCGTCCTGGGAACGGGGGTACCCAGACTTGCCTGCCTGCGGCCAAGGGCGTGGCCCGCCTCGACAGTCCGTACGGCCCGGCGCGGCTTCACTCAAGACAAGGCCCTCGCGAGAGCCCCACCCTCGCGAGGAGGACAACGCCAAGGCTCCCGGAAGGAGGAGGCCTCCCCAGGCCCCCTCCTGAGCGGCGGAGATCTCTATGCAATGCTTGGCCGCTGGAGGTCAAGGATGACGCAAGGCGGGCCAGGCGGGCACCAGCGCGCCAGAGGAGACAGTTTCCTCTTTGGTGCAAAGGAGGCAGGGGCGAGCGCAGGTACCCGAGGCATCCCGCCAAAGGTTTCCATTCCGGTGCAACAAGACCAGGCCAGCGTGCACGGCAGGACGAATGTGACCAGCGAGCCCACCACCGTGTCACCACCAGCTACTTTGCAGGCGAAGACCACCTTTCGTCAGGATAAGATGTACCTCCTGTCCCCTTTCGAATTTGGCCGTTGTGGGATCCCTTCCCGCCCTTGCGATAAGGGAAGAGGACCCAGGCCACTATAAATAGAGGCTAGGCTGCTCCGTAGAGGGGGGACGAAAACACACCACCCGAGCGCCCTCGCGAGGCAACTCACCACTGTACTAGTTCGTCCACAAACCTCCTCGTGAGGCAATCCACCAAAGGCAGGAGTAGGGTTTTACGCTTCGCAGCGGCCCGAACCTGGGTAAATCCTCGTGTGCTAATCTTCTTCCACGCGATCGAGCGAGTTCGTCGGGCTAGGCTATCGAGCTGTGAGCTCGAGGGCGAAGCTGGTGGAGATCTCCGCACACGCCCTTGTGTTCGAACATCTTTGGGTTTTGCGGAGCCCGAAATCGGACATGCGGATATGATTGCGGCACAGGGCTTGCTGGTAGCGTGCAGCACGCACAGCGGCCCGGAGACGATCTTCCTCGAGGAGCATGGCATCGTCATGCCGTGGATGCTCTTCCTCTACTTCATCGTAGGCAATTACTCGAGGTGACCCGTATATGAGTTCCATGGGGAGAACTGCTTCCGCCCCATATACTAGGGAGAAGGGTGTCTGGCCGGTAGCTCAATTCGTTGTCGTTCTGAGGGACCAAAGAACCATCGGCAGCTCATCTATCCAGCGCTTGTCGCTTCTTCAAAGTCTATCGAAAGTTCTTGTCTTGAGCCCACGCAACACTTCAGCATTCATCCTCTCGACTTGCCCATTGCTTCTCGGGTGGGTAACAAAGGTGAAGGAGACCTTGCTTCCAAGGCTTTGGATGTATTGCATAAAGGTGCGGCTCATGAACTGGGTGCCATTATCGGTGATCACCCTATTGGGCACTCCAAAACGGCACACCAGTCCTTTCAGGGACTTGATAGCTAACTGCGCGGTCACCTTCCTCACTGGTTCAACTTCAGGCCACTTTGCTACGAACAAGAATTCAAAGCCCCCGACGGCGCGGGGAAAGGGGCCCAAAATATCGAACCCCCAGACCGAGAATGGCCAGGATAAAGGGATCGTCTGGAGAGCTTGCGCTGGTTGATGAATGTTCTTGGAATGGAACTGGCAGGCTTCACACTTGGTGACCAGCTCAGTTGCATCCTGGAGGGCAGTGGGCCAATAGAACCCTGCCGGAAGGCTTTTCCGGCAAGGGCCCTTGATCCAATGTGGGACCCACACATGCCTCCATGAATCTCTGCCAACAGCTTCAGTCCATTTTCCGGGCAAATGCACCTTAGTTTCACACCCTTTGGTCTTTTTCTGTACAGAGTGTCATCAACAAACTAGTACATACTTGACTGACGGGCTTCTTTTTCAGCTTCTTCTTGCACTTCGGGAAGTTCTCATGTTTGAAGGAAGTGGACTATATGCTGTGCCCAAGCTGGAACCTGTGGCTCGACAAAAAGGACTAAAGGCATCTCATAGTTCATGGGAGCGATTACCTCGACCGCAAGAACTTGGGGTTCCGCGGGAGGGATCTGCTCACCAACCGAAACTAGATTGTCCCCGGTAGCCTTTCTACCAGCGGCTTCAGGAAGCTCTGTCGGGAAATGCTTGCCGGAGTTCAGCTTTATCCTTTTCCTGGTCATCGTTGATGGGGATACTGATGGCCGAGTGAGGTGGAGGACAAAAGTTCCTGGTTCCATAGGAAGCTTTTGCGCGGCGCACTTTGATAGATGATCAACAATGCTGTTTTCTACGCGTGGTACATGCTCTGCTTGCAATCCATCAAAGTGCTCCTCCATCTTCCTCACCTCTTCTACGTACGCTTGCATCAACGGAGTCTGATAATCTTTGTTGACTTGTTTCACCACAAGTTGAGAATCTCCTTGGATGATCAGTTTTTTGATTCCCAATTCCACCGCGATTCTGAGTCCGGCAAGGAGCCCCTCATACTCAGTGGTGTTGTTGGTGGCCTCCTCCCGGGGAAAGTGCATTTGAACCACATATTTGAGATGCTCTTCGGTAGGGGCGATGAGGAGCACGCCTGCTCCGGCGCCCTAAAGCGAGAAAGTACCGTCAAAATACATGATCCATTCCTTCGTCTGGCGTGGGCATCCATTCCGCAATGAATTCTACCAACGCCCTTGCTGTGAATTGTGGAAGTGCTCTCATACTTCAAACCAAAACTTGACAGTTCTTGCGCCCACTCAACTATCCTGCCAGTGGCTTCGGGATTCCTCAATATACGCTGCAGCGGAAAGTGGGTGACAACTGTGATCTCGTGCCCTTGGAAGTAGTGGCGCAGTTTCCTCGAGGCCATGATAAGGCCGAAGATCAGCTTTTGCACTCCAGAGTACCTTGAGCTAGCCCCTTGTAAGAAGGAGCTGACAAAGTATACTGGTCGCTGCACCACTTTCTTCTTTGCAACTTCCTTGAAACTGCCTCCATTTGCTTGCTTAGGTTCCCCTGTATCAGGTCCTGTCGCGAATGCTTCGTGTCGGTGCACTAGGACAGGGGTGTCCAGTACCCCTGAATTATGCACAGGCAGTGGTAGCACAACCCATCAATACAAGTGTGAACCAAGCAAGCACTCACGACCCAGGCTCCGCCAGCAGCAACCTACAAAAGACTAAACAACACCAGCAAGACCAACACAACAGCCTAGGAGGGGCCCAGGGCGCACCAGTCGCGTCCCCGGTGCCTGCCGGGGACCAAGGCACGCATCTCCAAGAAGACCCGTCAAGCCATTCCCCGGCAGGCGCGAGCCAACCAGCCATCGCTCCACCGCATCACAACGCCAGTCGCTTGTCGATGCAGTGTCGAGCCCTCAGGTGGCTAAGTGGCTCTCGCTAAGCATGTAGCGACGCACCGGAAGATAGATTATGCCCAGTTGACACCCGTCCAGACGTGTGTCATGACACTAAGCAACAGCCAGCTAAGCGGTGGTAAGAGCCTGCCAGGGATGCACCCCCGCGCGCCACCTAGCCCAGCAATCATGGTATTTTGTCCTAAATGCCAGAGTTAGGTATGATAGCTCTGTTTGCTATCTAATCGATAGATAATGACTGTTTTGCCATTGTGGTTGCCCCTTGCCCTATAAAAGGAGGCCCAAGGCAACCTAGCTCAAGATTTGGACCTTTGGACACTTGTACTCACGTAGCAGCTCTCCCCGACGGCACCCTTGCCGGGATTGAGCATTGTGTGTTCTTCGTGTTCCTCTGATCAATCCACCAAAAGCAGGAGTAGGGTTTTACGCTTCACAGCGGCCCGAATCTGGGTAAAAACACCAGTGTTCCGATCACTGCGCTGCCTCATGGTCTCCTCTCTCTGTGCAACGTGACCCCCCTTGCCGAACCACAAAGGAGCCTCTGGTCCCATAGGTGATCGTGTGCATCTGTGCCCCGACATCTTTGGCGTGCCAGGTAGGGGAGCGCGTCGTTTGTGCGAACCCGAGCTCATGAGCAACAAGTCGACATTCATCATCATCTTCTCCGTCCATGGCTCCCAAGAAGAAGACCGGCGTGACTACGCATCCCTCCACTTCAAAGGCTCCCTCACATGCAGCCGAGGGCGCCATTGGCACCGCGGAGGCTGCGAGTGAGGCGGGCGTCGTGGGCGATGTAGCTAGCGCAGCGGCGCCTCCATCGTATCCCCCATGCCCGAGGTTGGAGCGGGGAACGCCGGAGAGGAGCAACAGCAACAACATCCTGGCGAGCACGCCCCTTGTGCCGCGGGCGGAGGAGACGACCAGTCTCCACCTCCCCGCCACGTTGATGGTTGTAGCCGTCACGACGGCGCTCGATCCGGAACAAGCCGCGACCACCCATCTGCGCCCGTTACTAGCGCGGCCACTGGGCGCACGCCTCATCCAGAGCAAGACGGAGCGCCGAGCGGGGCTGCGAACCCGCGGGCTCGGCCTCCCCCACGTCAGAACGCCTCGGAGAGTGGTGCGCGGCGACAGGGATGCGACGACGCCCCTCTTGGTTCCACCAGGAGCCGGGCGACGTCGCGGTCCGCCTCTTTCGCCATGCCATACACGGCATCGGAAGCAATGGCGCGGGCCGAGCTGCTGCTAAACTTCCCGCCGCCGGCTGATAAGATGGATGAGTGGAGAGCTACCATCCAGAGTTTGATATCCTTCGTCGAGGCCAACAAATCTCAGCATGCAGAGCCATCGCGACACACGCGTGCTGGAACGGTAGCTCGGACCGACGGTCACGTTGAGCGGGCCGCGCCGACGGTGCAGCCCCCTCCGCAACAACAGGTCCAGAGGTAACCACGACGAGCTCCGCATGCAGATGAGCCTGACGAGGCATCTATAGTTTCGTCCGGCTCGCACAATCATCAGGACCAGCGGCGTGTCCTGAACGACCGGCGGAGGGAAGATGCGTGCAACACCAATGAGCGGCGCCGGGAAGCACACCGCGAGTCCGACAAGCGCAATGGCCCAGACGTGGCGACCCCGCACCCAGTGTTGGCAGGTACCTACCTTATGAGGTTGGGTGCCCTGCCTTCACTCGCGAGCTGCGACACGTCCGTTGGCTGTCGGCCCGAGCCTTCAAACCTGAACTGACAGAGAAATAGGTCGGGAATCTAAATCCGGCAGAGTTCCTGGGCATCTACACGATCGCCGTTCAAGCCGCCGAAGGAAGGGATGAGAAAGTGCTCGCCAATTATTTCCCTTTGGCACTCAAGCCAAATGTGAGATCATGGCTGATGCACCTGCCAGAAAACTCTATCTCGTCGTGGGCTGATCTGTGCAACAAATTCGTCGGCTCCTTCACAGGTGGCCACCAGGAGCCAGGATAGCCCAGCGATCTGCAAGTCCTACCGCAGAAGGAAGGAGAGACCCTGCGGAAATACATCCAGAGGTTCAGCCAAGTGCACCGCAACATCCCGGAGATACACCCCGCAGCTGTGATTGCCGCGTTCCATTCGAATGTGCGCAATAGGAGGATGTGGGCCAAGATGAATGTGAAACTCCCCAAGATCGTCAACGAGCTGTACATGATGGTGGATAAGTGTGCTCATGCTGAGGAAGGAAGGCGACTCCACGGAGAGAAGACTGGCGTCGAAGTCGACTCAGACGACGACGACGACGACGCCCCCGGCTCAAAGGGGAGGGGCCGAAGACGTAACAAGAAGTGCAAAGCGAAAGCAGTGTTCGCTTTGGAGAGCTCTGACAATCGCGCTGCCGGCAAGAAGGCCAAGGCCGAGACCCCCGGCAAGGGAGCTGCCACGTGCGCTCATTGTTGGGAGGCTGCAGCAGCAGAGAGAACTGGGAAGTTCGACGGGCCATACTGCAAAATCCACCATGCCAAGGGCCATGATCTCCAAGAATTCCACCAAGTTGAGCAGCTAGTCGAGAAGTTGAAGGCCTAGTACGAGAAGCGTGACAAAGATAAGGGCCAAGACGCTGCTGCTGGGAAGGGCCGTGGCGGCAGAGGAGGGCGCCGCGGCAAGGCTCCGCAACAGAAGGAAAGGCCAGCCAGAGGCCGTGAGAAGAAAGAAGCAGAGGATATGAGTGAGGATGAGGATGACGAGGAGGATTCCAGTGATCGAGAATTCCAGAAGGCAACCGAAGCCATGTGCGTTGACGGGGGTGTGTATTTGCATTCCTCTCACCGACAGCACAAGCAATGGGCGCGTGATACGTCTCCAACGTATCGATAATTTATGAAGTATTCATGCCATGATTGCCTATGTTTACAATACTTTTATATGGTTTTGATGCACTTTAAATGATTTATTTAGAACCAACCCGGACTGATGCTGTTTTCAGCAGAACTACCGTGGTGTTGTTTTTGTGCAGAAAATGAAAGTTCTCGGAATCGCCCGAAACTTTTTGACGAGTTTTTTTTGGAACAAAAGAGGCACTGGACGCTTTGTGGGAGGGCCAAAAGAGCCACGAGGTGGGCACAACCCACCAAGGCATGCCAGAGGGCCCAGGCGCGCCCTGGTGTCTTGTGCCCTCCTCATGGCCCACCTTCGTGTGAAACCAACGCCAAAAATTCCTATAAATATAGAAACCATCAGAAATAACCCTAGACTCTCAGCTCTGCCGCCGCAACTCTCTGTATCAATGAAAAACCAATCGGAGGCGTTCCAGTACCCTGCCGGAGAGGCTAGATCATCCCCGGTGGCAATCTTCATCATCCCGGCGGAGGCCATGATGAGGAGGGAGTAGTCCACCCTCGGGGCTGAGGGTATGTAGCAATAGCTATGTGTTCAATCTCTCTCTCTCGTGTTCTTGAGATGTCACGATCTTGATGTATCACGGGCTTTGTTAATATAGTCGGATCATATTATGTTATTCCCTTGCTATCATGTTGTGATGAATTGAATCTTTCCCTTTGAGATATCGTTATGTTGGATTGAATATTGGATTCGAGAACACTTGATATATGTCTTGCATGTGGATACCCGTGGTGACAATGGGGTGTTCTATTGATTCATTTGATATATGTTTTGGTACTCAACTTGTGCATTCCCGCGATGACATTGGGGTAATCTCTGCATAGGGGTTGATACACTATCTTGTCCTACTTTCTCCGATAGAAATCTTGGGGTACTCTTTGAGGTTCTTTGTGTTGGATTGAGTATTATGAATCTGAAATTGTTTGATGTGTATCGTATAATTAACTCATGGATACTTGTGGTGACATTGGAGTATCTAGGTGACATTAGAGTTGGTTGATGCGTATCATATGGTGTTATTCTAGTACGAACTCTTAGATAGACCGATCAGAAAGGATAACTTGGTGTTATCTTAGTACGAACTCTTGGATAGATCGATCGGAAAGAATAACTTTAAGGTGGTTTCGTACCCTACAAACAATTTCTTCTTATGTTCTCCGCTAGATAAGAACTTTGGAGTGATTCTTCGTTGCACGTTGAGGGACGGTCATGTGATCCAATTATATTAGCATTGTTGAGAGATTGCACTAGCGAAAGTACGTACCCTAGGCCTTGTTTTCAAGCATTGCAATACCGTTTGTGCTCACTTTTGTTACTTGCTACCTTGCTGTTTTTATATTTTCAGATTACATAAACCTATATCTACCATCCATATTGCACTTGTATCACCATCTCTTCGCCGAACTAGTGCACCTATACAATTTGCCATTGTATTGGGTGTGTTGGGGACACAAGAGATTTCTTGTATTTGATTGCAGGGTTGTTTGAGAGAGACCATCTTCATCCTACACCTCCCACGGATTGATAAACCTTAGGTCATCCACTTGAGGGAAAATTGCTACTGTCCTACAAAACTCTGCGCTTGGAGGCCCAACAAACTCTACAAGAATAAAGTTGCGTAGTAGACATCAAGCTCTTTTCTGGCGCCATTGCCGGGGAGGTGAGTGCTTGAAGGTATATCTTTAGATCTTGCAATTAAATCTTTTAGTTTCTTGTTTTTCACTAGTTTGGTTTTATAAAAGAAAATTACAAAAAATGGAGTTTAGGTTTCATCATTTGTATCGTCTTTATAATTTCTTTCGTGAAAATAAGGATTCCGAAAATTGTGCTCAATTGGTAGAGGAAGAAATTATGAAAATACGCAATGAGAATTCCTTGAATGATGAGCATGATTGCAATGTTGTTAGTATGAATTCTATGAATATCCAAAATACTAATGATGATTGCACTAGTCATGATAAAAATGTTTCTTATAAGCATGTTAATTTTTGTGGAGTGCATAAAGTTTGTGAAGACGTGCCTTATAGGGATGATAGATTTTGTAAGAAGCATAAACATGATAGAACCAATTTTTTGCTCAAAGTGATAGATGCATTTTCTACAAAATTATGTTCTCTTTGTCCTGTTACTTGTGAACTTTGCAATAAAGTTGGTCATCTTAATTTCCAATGCAAAAATTTTCATGATCAAATCATGGCCAAATATTGTAATGACTTGATCACCCTTGAACTTTATGATGAGCTTTCTCTATTTTTGGGGAGTGAAGAATTGACACATAAAAATAGTTGGTTTGACGTATTCATTCTCACGGGCGACATTGAAACTAATTTAAAAAATATCTATATGTTTTGCATGGTAAATTGTAGTGAGAATGATTATATTTCCAACTATAGAAAGATGGGAAAATCAATAGAATATAAAAGGAATACTAATGAAAGGGTAAAGATTTACACTTTCCCTCCTATTGTCTCTCATGATGAAATAGGTGACAAGGAGGAGCTCCCTATTCAACCAATCACATCAATAAGAAGCTCGAAAAAATTAGTTACACCCACACATGAGGTGGTGAAGAAGAAGAAAAGAAGAAAGAGTAGAGGTAAAAAGGTATCTCTTCAAAATGATGTTGCTCCTATTATTGTTGTGCCTCACGAGGATGAATCAAAAATAATTTTGGAAGATGATACACTTGATGATGATTTTGTTATGCCAATTGCTTGTTGTGATGACTATGATTGGGAAGATAATGATACTACTTATAATCTTGAAAATCTTTTTGGCACCAACTTGGTAAATTAGGATGATAATAATTATTATACTATTGGTGCTATTCATACTATTAATGATGAGAGTGATTATGCTTATGATATGCCAAGCCACAAGCTTGGGGATGCTATGTTTGATGAGAATGGCATGTTTGAGAATTTATTTGCTGCAATTAATGTTTGTACCAAGCTTGGGGATGCTATGCTTAATAAAGATGATCTTTTTAGTTCCCCTACTTTGAATGATCAAATTTGTTATGATGATGTCATGCCTCCTATTTATGATGATTGCGATATTTATGAAAGTGGGTTTGGAAGAGTGTCAACTTTAGATAATTATGATCCCACTATTTTGGAGGGTGTTGAATTTTATTATAATGATAAAAGTGGATTTGGGGAGGTCATAACTTTATTTAGTAACGATTCCACTATTTCGGAAGAGGTTTCACTTGACTATGATGAGAACAAAGTTGCTACTTATGATGATTATTGTGATGATACTTATGTTATAAAAAGTAGTGATAATTATTGTCATAATTTTGAATATCCTTGTACTGAACATTACTCTTTTAATGTGGAAACAATTTATAGTATTCGAGTTTCATTTGATGTTCCCACTATTGTGAATGAGAAGAAAATAGCTTATGTGGAGAGTAATAAATTTTCTATGCTTGTAGATCATGAAAAGAATGCTTTATGTCATAGTTATATTGTAGAATTCCTTCATGATGCTACTGAAAACTATTATGAGGTAGGAACATATGCTTGTAGGAATTGCAATAATATAAAGTTTCCTCCCTATGTGTTCAAAGTTTTGAAGTTATGCTTGTTTTGCCTTCCTATGCTAGTAGATTCTTGCTCCCATAAATTGTTTGATCACAAAATCCCTATGCATAGGAAGTGGGTTAGACTTAAATGTGCTTGTAATGAGATTCATGTTGCTCTCTTGCATGTTTCATTTACTACTTTTTATGTGAGCATCATTGGAATCATCATGCTTTAAAGAAAAGCTCTTGTTGGGAGACCACCCATCACTTTTAGTTTCTGTTTTTATATGTTCACATAATTATGCTACTGTATTAATCATGTTTTGTGTCTTTTATTTCAATAATGTTCCAAGTAAAGCCTTTGGGATAGTATGGATACTTGTTGATTTGATTCTGTGCAAAAACAGAAACTTTTGCCTGCAGTAAAGAATTTCTCTGATTTACTGGAGCATCAAGCAATTCTGAAATTTGTACACAGTATTTATATGAAAATTCTATAAGTTTTCCTAATTATACAGAATTTTTAGAGACAGGGAAGTATGGCTATACTACAGATCTTCACAGACTGTTTTGTTTTCGACAGTTTCTGTTTTGCATGCATAGTTTGCTTGTTTTAGTGTTCCCATAGCTTACATTCAGTGATATAAATTATGTGAATGGTAGAATATAGTAGGTATTATGTGATAACAATTATGAATCTTGTCTTGACAGTACCTAATTGAACGATCTTTATCTATTATACTAACCCATCTCACGAAGTTCCGTTAAGTTTTGTGTGATTGAAGTTTTCAAGTTTGGGTGAGACACCGATATGAGAAGAATAAGGAGTGACAAGAACCTAATCTTGGAGATGCCCAAGGCACCCCCAAGGAATACCCAAGGAATACTCAAGCGCCTAAGCTTGGGGATGACCCGGAAGGCATCCCCTCTTTCGTCTCCAACATTATCGGTATATCTTACTTAGAGCTATATCTTTATTCGTCACATATTATGTGCTTTGCTTGGATCGTCATTATATTTTGTTATTTTCTGTTAGGTGTTATTTATAATCTTGTTTTTCAATAAAAAGTTCCATGAATTGCCTCTTAGGATGCTTGAGTTACATGTTTGATATGTGCTGTGTAAAAACAGAAACTTTTGATGTAGTGTTTGAATTTTCATATTTTACTGGAACGTGGAAGGTTTCTGAAATTTTTACACAGTATTGTCATATAAATTCTTTATCGCGTCCTAAATTTTCATAATTGTTTGAGTTACAGAAGTACAATGTTTTGATAAATTGCTACAGACTGTTCTGTTTGGACAGATTGCTGTCATAGTTTTGTTATCTTCTTATCCAATAGTTTCCATAGCCTATGTTGGTAGATATAAATTGTGGAAATGATAGTAAAAATTAGATGATGTTTGAAATTATTATTCAACTTGTCTTGGCAGTACATAAAGAGTTGATTTATTATTATGTGTACTAACCTATCTCACGAGTTCTTTTCGAGTTTTGTGTGGATGAAGTTTTTGAGAATAGGTGAAACCATGATATGAGAGGATTGAACGAGATATAGAAGCTCAAGCTTGGGGTTTCCCAAGGCACCCCAAGTAAATATTTCAAGAAGTCTCAAGCATCTAAGCTTGGGGATGCTACGCATCCCACCTCTCTTCATCTACAATTATCGGTTAGCCTATGTTGAGCCTAAATTTTTTTATTCGTTCACATGATGCGTGCTATTCTTGGAGTGCTATTTTTATTTAGTTTGCTGTTTGAATAAAATACTCAGATCTGAAAATCTTTATTGAGAGAGAGTCCTCACATAGCTACTTAATTGTTTGACTACTCATTGACCTTCACTTATATCTGTTGAGAGTAGTTTGTTGTTTACTCTTTTGCTTCACTTATATCCTAAGAGTAAATTGTGAATGAGTAAAATATCACAAATCTGAAATTATAAATGTGCTATATTCTTAGTAGCTAGTTCACATTTGGTTTAGAAAGTAAAATCTATCGAAGTTTAACAACCACAATATTGGTCATACAAGCAATTTGTGAATAATTAGTATAAGGAAGAGAACTTTCACATACAAATATATTATCTTGGACATCTTCTATGATTGTGAATACCCATTAATTATTTTCAAACTTGAGCAAATTAGTTGAAGTTGGACAAGGAAGACAACGTAATGAGCTATGGTTGTGTATATTTGCATAGAAGTTATATTGTTATGGATCCTCCAACATGTGGTGCTTGTTTAGAACCTTTTGCTAGCCAACACTTCGTACTAAGTAGAGATACTACTTGTGCATCCAAATCCTTGAGCCAAGTTTCTTCCATAAGAGTCCACCATACCTACCTATATATGGTATTTCACTGCCATTCCAAGTAAATTTGCATCTGCCACCTCTAAACATTTCAAATGAGCATCTGTTTTGTGTGCCTGGACCGCTCATGGAGCAACAGGGGGTGGTCAATATCTGCCATGTTAAGCGGGTTATTCTCATGATGAGTGTTTATTCACTAGTCCTTGCACGAGAGGGGTGGTAATAGGGATTACCAGTCCCGAAATAAAAAAATGCAAATAATTAAACAAAACTCCCCCAGGAATGTTGCTGGTATGGGCGGTACCCGCGGATTCGGCTAGCCGTGGAGTGTGTTTGTTGGTGGAGGGGGAGTAAACCTTTACTTTTACGGCTTGGGAACCGCCGCTATTGTGTTTAACATGGAAGATATTGATAACTCTTGGTCGTAACGTTGACATGAAGGGTGCACCTCCCAAAATTATATTTATCTCCGTTTTTAAACAATGAGCTCTGGCACCTTTGCAAATACCTTCTTCCCTCTGTGAAGGGACAATCTATTTACTTTCATGTTATTTACTATTCATGTTGAGTCAACTTCTTATTCCAACCTGAATATATTAGTTCGCAAGCATCATGTGGTGGGGAAAGATCCAAACACATATGGCCAGTCAAATATATTTGATCATGACTTATTATTGTTGACAATTATCTCAATGATAAATGAGTTGGGACGCGAAACATTAAGCCCCTATCTTTCTCTGTGTTCGATGGATGCCATTTGTTCTAGAAATATGCTTTGAGTACTAGCAATCATAGAAGACTATATGATGATTGAGTATGTGGAGCTCTTACATAGACTTTGTTGAGAATAAGTTGAATTGCAATTGTTTGGTGACTAAGAACATAGGTTGTTAAGTTTCAAGAGAATTCATTATTTGAACCATGACATGTGAATTGATTGCTCTACCATGATGATTTTTATGAGAAAAAGTTGCTGGTTATGATGCTAGAAAATAGACTGAAATTATCAATGATCAAACTTATATATTATGCTAGCATTCACACTTCATAAATTAGTTCTTTTATCATTTACCTACTCGAGGACGAGCAGGAATTAAGCTTGGGGATGCTGATACGTCTCCAACGTATCGATAATTTATGGAGTATTCATGCCATGATTGCCTATGTTTACAATACTTTTATATGGTTTTGACGCACTTTACATGATTTATTTAGAACTAACCCGGACTGACGTTGTTTACAGCAGAACTACCGTGGTGTTGTTTTTGTGCAGAAAATGAAAGTTCTCGGAATCGCCCGAAACTTTTTGATGATTTTTTTGGAACAAAAGAGGCACTAGACGCTTCGTGGGAGGGCCAGAAGAGCCACGAGGTGGGCACAACACACTAGGGCATGCCAGAGGGCCCAGGCGCGCCCTGGTGTCTTGTGCCCTCCTCGTAGCCCACCTTCACGTGAAACGAATGGCAAAAATTCCTATAAATATAGAAACCATCAGAAATAACCCTAGACTCTCCGCTCCGCCGCCGCAACTCTCTGTATCGACGAAAAACGAATCTGGAGGCGTTCCAGTACCCTGCCGGAGAGGGTAGATCATCTCCGGTGGCCATTTCATCATCCCGGCGAAGGCCATGACGAGGAGGGAGTAGTCCACCCTCGGGGCTGAGGGTATGTACCAGTAGCTATGTGTTCAATCTCAATCTCTCTCGTGTTCTTGAGATGTCACGATCTTGATGTATCACGGGCTTTGTTAATATAGTCGGATCATGTGATGTTATTCCCTTGCTATCATGTTGTGAGGAATTGAATCTTTCCCTTTGAGATATCGTTATGTTGGATTGAATATTGGATTTGAGAACACTTGATATATGTCTTGCATGTGGATACCTGTGGTGACAATGGGATGTTCTATTGCTTCACTTGATATATGTTTTGGTACTCAACTTGCGGATTCCCACGGTGACATCGGGGTAATCTATGCATAGGGGTTGATACACGTTCTTGTCCTACTTTCGCCGATAGAAATCTTGGGGTACGCTTTGAGGTTCTTTGTGTTGGATTTAGTATTATTAATCTGTAATTGTTTGATGTGTATCGTATAATTAACTCATGGATACTTGTGGTGACATTGGAGTATCTAGGTGACATTAGAGTTGGTTGATGCGTATCATATGGTGTTATTCTAGTAAGAACTCTTAGATAGATCGATCGGAAAGGACAACTTGGTGTTATCTTAGTACGAACTCTTGGATAGATCGGTCAGAAAGAATAACTTTAAGGTGGTTTCGTACCCTACAAACAATTTCTTCTTATGTTCTCCGCTAGATAAGAACTTTGGAGTGATTCTTCGTTGCACGTTGAGGGACGGTCATGTGATCCAATTATATTAGCATTGTTGAGATATTGCACTAGCGAAAGTCCGGACCCTAGGCCTTGTTTTCAAGCATTGCAATACCGTTTGTGCTCACTTTTGTTAGTTGCTACCTTGCTATTTTTATATTTTCAGATTACATAAACCTATATCTACCATCCATATTTCACTTGTATCAGCATCTCTTCGTCGAACTAGTGCAGCTATACAATTTGCCATTGTATTGGGTGTGTTGGGGACACAAGAGCGCGTGAGGTCAACGTTGTGGAACCAGCTGCAGATTCCAAGAGGCCACTCGCATGATCCCCCACGCCTATCATCTTTGATGAAGAGGACCATCCTGATCACACCATTGCGGTCGGATGTTTGCCATTGTTGGTCTCCCCAACAATCTGCAACCTCAAGTTCACCAAGATCTTAGTTGATGGCGGGGCGGGATTGAACTTAATCTCCCCAAAAGTGGTCGAAAGGCTGCGGATCCCTGACGGAGAGCTCATGGCTACAGGTACATTCCAAGGAGTCAACCCGGCAGAAGCCGACCTAAGGGAAAGATCACTTTGCCTGTGACGTTTGGCGGGGAGTTGAATTACCGGACTGAGAAGGTGGTGTTTGACGTGGTTGAGCTCCCCCTGCCTTACAATGGAATTCTTGGTCGCCCAGCCCTGGCTAAGTTCATGGCAGCATCCCACTATGCTTATAACACTTTGAAGATGCCAGGGCCCATTGGAATCATCTCCATCCCGTCCGACAAGAAGGATGCAGTCATATGCGTGGATTAGATGTATTGAGACGCGGTAGTAGCTGAGGTCGTGGAAGCACTAGCTCCTTGCAAGGAATCAAGGAAAGAGAAGAAGTCTAGTAGAGACACCGGCAAGGACTCCGGGAAGCGCGCCTATTCGTAGTGCGCTGCGCCCGTCGAGGACCTGCCGGAGAGTTCCACTAGCAAGAAAGCTAAGGTCACCTATCCTGAGACGAAGAAGATCCCGGCAGGGCAGGATGCCGCAGGTGGCACGTTCACCATCAGCGCCACCCTTACAAGAAAGCGCGCTCGTCACCTTCCCGCGGGCGAATGTCAATGTGTTTGCTTGGCAACCATCTGACATCCCCGGTGTTCCCAGGGAGGTGATTGAGCCCCACCTTGCTGTCTGCCCCCATGCCAAGCCCGTCAAACAAAATGTTAGGAAGCAAGCCTTGGAGCAGCCGCAGTTCATTGCCAAAGAAATCAAGAAGCTTGAAGCAGGTGGTTTGGTCAGAGGAGTGTTGCACCCAACTTGGGTAGCCAACCCGGTAGTGGTGCGCAATTAGAATGGGAAATGGAGGCTCTCCATAGATTTCACTGACTTGAAAAAAGCATGCCCGAAGGACCCTTTCCCCTAGCCGCGCATCAACCAGATTGTTGATTCCACTGTCGGGTGCGATTTTCTTTCCTTCTTGGATGCATACTCTGGATACCACCAGATTTTCATGACTAAAGAAGATGAGGAAAAGACCGCGTTCATAACTCCGTGCGGCACGTACTGCTTTGTACGGATGCCCTTTGGGTTAAAGAGCACAGGTTCGACCTTTGCCAAAGCCGTGCGGATTGGATTTGGACCTCAGTTCCATAGGAACGTGGAAGCTTACATGGATGACATAGTCGTCAAGACCAAGGATGAAGCAACTCTCATACAAGACTTGGAATAAACTTTTGCAAATCTGCGCAAGATCAATTTAAAGCTCAACCCTGAGAAGTGTGTGTTTGGTGTCCCATCCGGCAAGCTGCTTGGGTTCTTTGTATCTCAGCGAGCCCGACAAGATCAAAGCAATTGAGCAGATACAGGCGCCCAAGACCATCAAAGACATCAGACGTTTGACCGAATGCATTGCCGTGTTGAGTAGGTTCATTTCCAAATCCGCTAAATGCGCCCTGCCATTTTTCAAGATTCTCAAGAAGGCTGGCCCGATGAAGTGGACCCCAGAAGCAGAGGCAGCACTGCAGGATCTAAAACCTTACCTTTATTTCGCTCCCACCTTGGTCGCTCCTAACCCACAAGAACCGTTGCTGCTATACTTGGCGGCAACGAATCAAGTGGTTAGTGCAGCGCTGGTGGCGCAGTGAGAAGTGGATGAAGGTGCGGCCACTGCAACTGATGCTGCCAGGGACAAAACCGAAGTATCCGCGGCAGGAGCCAATGCAGTCCCAGGGGAACCTCAGCAAGCTGGCGAAGGCAGTTCCAAGGAAGTGGCAAAGAAGAAAGTGGTGCAGCGGCCAGTCTACTTTGTCAGCTCCTTGTTACAAGGGGCTAGGTCAAGGTACTCTGGAGTGCAAAAGCTGATCTTCGGCCTCATCATGGCCTCGAGGAAGCTACGCCACTATTTCCAAGCCCATGAAATCACAGTTGTCACTCGCTTTCCACTACAACGTATATTGAGGAACCCCGAAGCCACTGGCAGGATAGTTGAGTGGGCACTTGAGCTGTCAAGTTTCGGGTTGAAGTATGAGAGCACTTCCACAGTTCAGAGCAGGGCATTGGCGGAGTTCATTGCAGAATGGACACCCATGCCAGACGAAGAGGTCCCAGAAATAATTCTCCCCGGCAAAGAAGCACCCAAGGATTGGATCATGTACTTTGACAGTGCTTTCTCGCTCCAGGGTGCCGGAGCAGGCATGCTCCTCGTTGCCCCCACCGGAGAACACCTCAAGTATGTGGTTCACATGCACTTCCCCCAGGAGGAAGCCACCAACAACACCGCCGAATATGAGGGACTCCTTGCCGGACTCAGAATCGCGGCGGAGTTGGGAATCAAGAGACTGATCATCCGAGGGGATTCACAGCTCGTGGTGAAACGAGTCAACAAAGATTATCAGAGCCCGTTGATGGAAGCATACGTGGAAGAAGTGAGGAAACAGGAGGGGCGCTTTGATGGGTTGCAAGCAGAGCATGTGCCCCACAGAAAACAACATCGCTGATCACCTATCAAAGTACGCCGTGCAAAAGCTCCTTGTGGAACCAGGGACTTTTGTTCTCCACCTCCCCCAACCATCAGTATCCCCGTCAGCGATGGCCAGGAAAAGAACAAAGCTGAATTCCGGCAAGCATTTGCCGGTAGAGCTTCCCGAAGCCGCTGGTAGAGAGGCTGGCAGGGGAAATCCCGTTTCAGTCGGTGAGCAGCTCCCTCTCACAGAACCTCAGGTTCTTGCGGTCGAGGTAAGCGCTCCCACAAATGAGGAGATGGCTTCCCGCCAACCTGGGCGCAACATATAGTCCATTTCCTCCAAACTGGAGAACTCCCCGAAGAACAAGAAGAGGCCGAAAAAGTAGCCCGTCGGTCAAGTATGCACCAGTTTGTCGATGACACCTTGTACAGAAGACGACCGAACGGTGTGAAATTGCGGTGCATCTGCCGGGAGGATGGACTGATGCTGTTGGCGGAGATTCACGGAGGCATATGTGGCTCTCACATTGGAGCTAGAGCTCTTGTAGGGAAAGCCTTCCGGAAGGGTTTCTATTGGCCCACTGCCCTCCAAGATGCGCCTGAGTTGGTCACCAAGTGTGAAGCCTGCCAGTTCCATTCCAAAAACATCCATCAACCAGCGCAAGCTGTCCAGACGATCCCTTTATCCTGGCCATTCTCGGTCTGGGGGCTCGATATCTTGGGCCCCTTTCCCCGTGCTGTCGGCGGCTTTGAGTTCTTGTTCGTAGCAATCGACAAGTTCACAAAGTGGCCTGAGGTGGAGCCCATGAGGAAGGTGACCGCGCAGTCAGCTATCAAGTTCATGAAAGGACTGGTGTGCCGTTTTGGAGTGCCCAACAGGGTGATCACCGACAACGGCACCCAGTTCACGAGCCGCACCTTCATGCAATACATCCAAAGCCTTGGAAGCAAGGTCTCCTTCGCCTTTGTTGCGCACCCAAGAAGCAACGGGCAAGTCGAGAGGATGAATGCGGAAGTGCTGCGAGGGCTCAAGACAAGGACTCTCGATAGACTACGGAGAAGCGGCAAGCACTGGATAGATGAGTTGCTGGTGGTTCTTTGGTCCCTCAGAACGACACTGAATCGAGCTACCGGCCAAACGCCCTTCTCCCTAGTGTATGGGGCGGAAGCAGTACTCCCCACGAAACTCATGTACGGGTCACCTCGAGTACTTGCCTACGACGAAGTAGAGCAAGAGCAGCTATGGCATGACGATGCCATGCTCCTCGAGGAAGATCGTCTTCGGGCTGCTGTGCGTGATGCACGCTACCGGCAAGCCCTGCGCCACTATCATAGCCGTAGGGTCCATGCCTGGAGCCTTGAGGAAGGTGACCTTCTCCTTAGGCGTGTTCAGTCCACCAAGGGTACCAACAAGTTGACGCCGATGTGGGAAGGCCCTTACCGGGTAGCACGAGTCACCAGACCCGGCGCTGTCCGTCTGGAGACCGAAGATGGCACCAAGGTGCTTAACTCATGGAATATTGAGCATCTTCGTAAGTTCTACCCGTGAGGCGCGGCTGCCGGGCTCAGTCCCCGGCAGCCACCTTTCGTACAAGCCTTGCCGAAGTTGCATGTAACCCTTTGTACAAAGCCAGGCGCAGACCCTGTGCAACAATAATAAAGCTGGGCATTGCATCATATCATTGCATTGCACGTTTGTTATGCATTTTTTATGATTGCAATATCATTGCTTATTCAAGTTCTAGAGATTTGCTAGAGTACTTGTTGAGCCTATAATCCTTGTTGCCGCATTCTCTCGTCGAGGGATAGAGGCCTTTTGCTCTACGTGTTTGACTGCCAGGAAAACATAGAAGGAGAACAAAAGGACAAGGACGGTGGCCCAGCATACCATGGACAGGGATACTGCTTAAAAAAGATAAGTCTGACCGCATATCCCATGTTTTATGATTGTTTGCTCCCTTAAAGGAAACCCTTTGCTCCCTTTTCGGACGTGTTATGTGGAGTCCCCCACGTGGTAAAAACCCTTATCGGGACGAGCCGTCCCCCAAATCCTGATAATTACCAGCCCCTGGGGGGCCGCGCCGATACCGACAAGGAGCCCTGCCAGGGAACAACGTCAGCCTGCTGCCGGTGGCTGGCTCCCTCTTTGGCACTCGTGGTTAGTAGTGACCCGACAAGCGGTTCCGTGCGGCAAGGACAAACACACTAACACAGTAGAAATAAAGGGGGAAAAGGATAGTACTCAGGGAAAAGAACATTCATTCATTCATTTGTTGATACAAATCGGATAAGAATTATATTACGATTAACTAAAAGTTGGCAAGCGCCTACATCTTTTGACTTATAAAAAGATAAGTGCCCCGTAATGCCTTTCTTGTCCCTCTCCTCCTGGGAATTAGGTGGAGAAGAAACAGAGGGCGAAAGGAGCGCCTGGCAGGGATTCGGCGCATCCCCGCCAGGACCAGAGGGACACGTCCGAAGAGCAGAAGGGCCCCATCCCTAGGCAGGGCGGACGAAGCCAACGGAGCGGACAAGACCGACAAGGGGGAAGAAGGCAGATGGCAGGTGCAGATGGTGGCGCTGCCAGAGCCCAGCTGGTGATGATGGTGCTGTCGGGGAGCGTGACGCGTCGGAGCCGTCATCCGCGCCCCTGAAGCGTCGTGGGTCCCCGACTGCCATCATGTTCCTCATCGCCGCTGCTCGAGGGAATTCCTCCGCCGTCATCCAAGCTCCTAACGCGGCAGCCGAGGGGCCCCACAGAGAGCATGGTCGCCCCTGGTGGCCAAAGGCGGGGAATTCCCCCTGCCCTTAAGAAGAACGCGCGGGCGAAAGACTCCCACCCATGCGCACCATACATAACGCCATGGGTGGAGAACTCTACCGCGACGAACGCCGAACTGCTGCTACGACCATTCTCACATGGCCGGTAGCCGTGCGGACGTCTTTTCTCCATCACCTTGAAGAAGGGGCGCAGAGACCGCGATCCACCATGACGCTGCGTTCCCATCATAGGCTCCAGCACCGTGTCGACCGCATGGCGTCCGGTCAAGACTGAAATAGCGGGCGACACAGCAGTAGGTCTGCCGCCGCAGCTGTCCGTAGCACGACCGCTGCGTCGCCCGCTCCCCCATCCGACACCCCTCCGGCCGGCTCCCAGCCCGAATCCGTCGATCCAGAGTGGGAGCTGAGCATGGGCACAAAGAGAAGACCTTGCGATGGCAAGCACGCTCGCCAGGCCTTTTCCCCTGACCATCAGGAGGGAAGGGGCAGCCCGAAGGCGAACCAGAAGAGGAGGACAAGCACCATGGACTTGGGAATAAGGAGGAGATGTAGATGGATGAGCATCGCCGCCGTGACCCCCCTAATTTATAGGGGAGAGCGGGGGCTGGCTCTACCCCGCTCCAGAGCGGCCGCCCATCTCCACCAATCCCACTACCCATGACTCACGTGCGAACAGGTAACCGTCCCATTGCTCCAATCCATGGCGCTGCAGTTTCTGCTATGCCCAGACCTTTGAGTCACGCGCACCCGCAGTGAGCTCCCCGCAATGCATGCGGCGCGCGTGGTGGAAACGGCCTGAGGTAGTGGGTCATTGCTCACTAGTAAATTGGCGGTTACTCCCCCACATTGCGTGCCTGTGCATAAAGTTTGGGCCTGACCCAACGGCACTAGGCTAGCACGTGTGGGACAGACCTGGGGGCTCCTGTCGGTGCACTAGGATAGGGGTGTCCAATACCCCTGACTTATGCACAGGTAGTGGTAGCACAACCCAACAATACAAGTGCGAACCAAGCAAGCACTTAGGACCTAGGCTCCGGCAGCAGCAACCTACAAAAGGCCAAGCAACGCCAGCAAGACCAACACAAAAGCCCAGGAGGGGCCCAGAGCGCGCCAGCCGCGTCCCTGGTGCCTGCCGGGGACCAAGGCGAGCGCATCTCCAAGAAGACCCGGCAAGCCATCCCCCGGCAGGCGCGAGCCAACCGGCCACCGCTCCACCGCATCACAACACCAGTCGCTTGTCGATGCGGTGTCGAGCGCTCAGGTGGCTAAGTGGCTCTCGCTAAGCACGTGGCGACGCACCGGAAGACAGATTATGCCCAGTTGACACCCGTCTAGAGGCGTGTCAAGACACTAAGCAACAGCCAGCTAAGCGGTCCTAAGAGACTGCCGGGGATGCACCCCCGCGCGCCACCTCGCCCAGCAATCATGGTATTTTGTTCTAAATGCTAGAGTTAGGTATGATAGCTATGTTATCTAGCTAATCGATATATAATAACTGTTTTGCCATTGTGGTTGCCCCTTGCCCTATAAAAGGAGGCCCAAGGCAACCTAGCTCAAGATTCGGACCTTTGGACACTTGTACTCACGTAGCAGCTCTCCCCGACGGCAACCCTTGCCGCGATTGAGTGATGTGTGTTCTTCGTGTTCCTCTAATCAATCCACAAAAAGCAGGAGTAGGGTTTTACGCTTCACAGCGGCCCGAACCTGGGTAAAAACACTAGCGTCGTGATCACTGCGTTGCCTCATGGTCTCCGCTCTTTGTGCAACGTGACCCCCCTTGCCGAACCACAAAGGGGCCTCTGGTCCCATAGGTGATTGTGTGCATCCGTGCCCGTCGGGGAGAGCTGCTACGTGTTCTTCATGTTCCTCTGATCAATCCACCAAAAGCAGGAGTAGGGTTTTGCGCTTCACAGCGGCCCGAACCTGGGTAAAAATACTAGCGTCCCGATCACTGCGCTGCCTCATGGTCTACGCTCTTTGTGCAACGTGACCCCCCTTACCGAACCACAAAGGGGCCTCTGGTCCCATAGGTGATCATGTGCATCCGTGCCCCGACACTTCGATTCCACCCCCGGTGAAATCAGTCGCAGTGGCTGCTTCTTTATCCACTTCTCGCTGTGCCACCAGTGCTGCGCTAACCACTTGATTCGTTGCCACAAAGTATAGTAGCAATGGTTCTTGCGGTTTAGACGTGACTAAGGTGGGAGCGGAGGAAAGGTAAGCTTTCAGATCTTGCAGCGCTGCTTCTGCTTCCGGGGTCCACTTCATCGGGCCGGCCTTTTTCATGATCTTGAAAAACGGCAGGGCGCGTTCAGCGGATTTGGAGATGAACCTCCTCAACACGGCAATGCATCCGACCAATCGTCTTACGTCCTTGACGGACTTGGGTGCTTGTATCTGCTCGATTGCTTTGATCTATCGTGATTGGCTTCTATTCCCCTCTGAGATACAAAGAACCCAAGCAGCTTGTCGGATGGGACACCAAACACACACTTCTCAGGGTTGAGCTTCAAATTGATCTTGCGCAAGTTCATAAAAGTTTCTTCCAAGTCTTGTATGAGGGTTGCTTCATCTTTGGTTTTGACTACTATGTCATCCATGTAAGCTTCCACGTTCCTGTGCAACTGAGGTTCAAATCCTATTTGCACAGCCCTTGCAAAGGTAGAACCAGCGCTCTTTAACCCAAAGGGCATACGTACAAAGTAGTACGTACCACACGGAGTTATGAACGCGGTCTTTTCCTCATCTTCCTTGGCCATGAATATCTGCTGGTTTCTAGAGTATGCATCCAAGAAGGAAAGCAAGTCATACCTGGAAGTGGAATCAACAATCTGATCGATGCGCGGCAAGGGAAAATGGTCTTTCGGGCATGCTTTGTTTAAGTCAGTGAAATCAATGCAAAGCTTCCATTTCCCATTCGTCTTGCGCACCACTACCGGGTTGGCTAACCAAGTTGGATGCAACACTCCTCTGACCAAACCAGCTGCTTCGAGCTTCTTGATCTCCTCGGCGATGAACTGCTGCCGCTCTAAGGCTTGCTTTCTAGCTTTTTGCTTGACGGGCCTGGCATGAGGGCAGACAACAAGGTGGTGCGCAATTACCTCCCTGGGAACACCGGGGATGTCAGATGGTTGCCAAGCAAACACATCGACATTCCCTCGCAGGAAGGCAACGAGCACGCTTTCCTATTTGTCATTAAGGGTGGCATTGATGGTAAACGTACCATCAGCGCCATCCAACCCTGTCGGGACCTTCTTCGTTGCAGGATAGGTGACCTTGGATCTCTTGCTAGTGGAACTCTCCGGCAGGTCATCGACTGGTGCAGCGCACTCCGAAGAGGCGCGCTTCCCGGAGTCCTTGCTGGCGTCCCTGCTAGACTTCTTCCCTTTCTTCAATTCCTTGGCGGGATCTGGGGTTTCCGCGACCTCAGCTGCTACCGCGTCTCGATACATCTTGTCCACACATATAACTGCATCCTTCTTGTCAGATGGAATGGAGATGATTCCCATGGGCCCTGGCATCTTCAAAGTATTGTAAGCATAGTGGGATGCTGCCATGAATTTTGCCAGAGCTGGGAGACCAAGAATTCCATTGTAAGGCAAAGGGTGTTCGACCACATCAAACACCACCTTCTCAGTCCGGTAGTTCAACTCCCCACCAAACTTCACATGCAAAGAGATCTTTCCCTTGGTTCGGCTCCTGTCGGGGTTGATTCCTTCGAACGTACCCGTAGCTTTGAGCTCTCCGTCAGGGATCTGCAGGTTTTCAACCACTTTAGGGGAGATTAAGTTCAACCCTGCCCTGCCGTCAACTAACATCTTGGTTACGTTGAGGTTGCGGGTTGTTGGGGAGACCAACAACGGCAAACATCCGACCACAGTGGTGCGGTCAAGATGATCCTCTTCGTCAAAGAAAATAGGCATGCGGGACCATTTGAGTGGCCTTCTGTACTCTGCAGCTGGCTCCATGGCGTTGATCTCACGCGCCCTCTGCTTGAGCTGGCGATGAGAGGAATGCAAGGACGCACCCCCATCAACACACATGGCTTCAGTTGCCTTATGGAACTCTCGATCACTGGACTCTTCTTCATCATCCTCATCATCACTCATATCATCTCTTTCTTTCTTCTCACGGCCTCTAGCAGGTTTTTCCTTCTGTTGCGCCCCCCCTCTACCACCACGACCCTTCCCGGTAGCACCATCTTGGCCTCTCACCTTGTCACGCTTCTCGTATTCAGCCTTCTGCTTCTGAGAAAGCTGCTCAACTTGATGGCATTCTTTGAGATCATGACCTTTGGTGCAGTGGATTTTGCAGTAAGGCCCGTCGGACTTTCTGGTTTTCTCTCCCGCTGCGGCCTCCCGGCAATCAGCGCACGCGGCTGCTCCCTTGCCAGGGGTCTCGGCCTTGGCCTTCTTGCCGGCACTGAGATTACCAGAGCTCTCAACGGCCAACACTGCCTTTCCCTTACGCTTCTTATTGCGCCTTCGGCTTTTCCCCTTCGGGCCAGGGGCATCATCGTTGTCATTTGAGTCGACTTCGACACCAGCATCCTCTCCGGGGAGTCACCTCCCTTCCTCGGCATGAGAACACTTGTTCGCCAATGTGTATAACTCATTGACGGTCTTGAGGAGTCTAACATTCATCTTGGCCCGCATGCTCCTATTGCGCACGTTCGAATGGAACGTGACAATCACATCTGCGGGGTGTATCTCTGGAATATTGCGGTGTACTCGACTGAATATCTGGATGTACTTCCGCAAGGTTTCTCCCTCCTTCTGCGGAAGGACTTGCAGGTCGCTGGGCTATCCTGGTGGCCACCTATGAAGGCGCCAACAAACTCGTTGCACAAGTCAACCCATGATGAAATAGAGTTCTCCCGCAGGTGCATCAGCCACGATCTCACATTTGGCTTGAGCGCCAAAGGGAAATAGTTGGCGAGCACCTTCTCATCTCTTCCCCCGGCGGCTTGAACGGCTATCGTATATATGCCCAGGAATTCCGCTGGGTTTAGCTTCCTGTCGTATTTCTCCGTCAGTTCAGGCTTGAAAGCTCGGGCCGATGGCCAGTGGACCTGTCGCATCTCGCGAGTGAAGGCAGGGCACCCAACCTCATAAGGCAGGTACCCGCCAGCACTGGGCGCGGGGGCGCCAGCATCTGGACCTTTGCGCCTGTCGGATTGGCGGTGTGCTTCCCGGCGTCGCTCTATTGTGACACGCGCGTCTTCCCTCCGCCGGTCTAACAGGACACACCGCTGGTCCCGGCGATCGTGCAGGCTGGACGAGGGCATAGATGCTTCGTTGGGCTCGTCGGCATGTGGAGCTCGTTGTGGCTGCCTCTGGGTCTGTTGTCGCGAAGGGGGTTGCACCATTAGCGTGACCTCCTCGACACGACCGTCAGCCTGGGCCGCCGTCGCCGTCCGCGGGTATCGCGACGGCTCTGCATGCTGTGATTTGCTTGCTTCGACGAAGCCGATCAAACTCTGGATGGTGGCTCTCCACTCGTCCATCTTGTCAGCGGCCGGCGTGAAATTTAACAGCAACTGGGCCCGCACCATCGCTTCCGCCGCCATGGCCGGCATGGCTAGGGAGGCGGATTGCGACGTCGCTCGACTCCTAGTGGAACCAAGAGGGGCGTCGCCCCACTCTTGTTGCCGTGCACCGGTCGTCGGGGCGGTCTGACGTTGAGGAGGTCGAACTTGTCGGTCTACGGTCCAGTTCGGCGCTCCGTCTTGCTCCGGGCAAGGTGTGCGCCCAGTAGCCGCGCCTGTGACAGGCGCAGCTGGAAGATCACGGCTTGCACCAGATTGGGCGCCGCTGTTGCGGCCGAGGCCACCAATGCGGCGGGGAGGTGGAGACTGAACGTTTCCTCCTCCCGCGGCACTAGGGCGGAGCTCGCCAAAATGTTGCGGCTGTTGCTCCTCTTCAGCGTTTCCTGCTCCAGCTTCGGCCACGGGGGACACGACGGTGGCGCCGCCTGCGCCAGTTGCGTCGCCCACGATGTCGACCTCGTCGCCGCCGCGGTGCCAATGGCGTCCGCAACTACGTGCGAGGGGGCCTTCGAAGTGGCGGGATGCGCGGTCGCGCCGGTCTTCTTCTTGGGAGCCATAGATGAAGAAGACGGCGATGAAGATCGACATGCCGCTCACGATCTCAAGTTCACACAAATGACGCTCCCCCTACCTGGTGTGCCACGGGCCCCTTTGTGGTTCGGCAGGGGTGAGGCCACGTTGCACAAAGAGGAGAAGTGGTAAGGCAGCACGATGACGAGACGCTAGTGTTTTACCCAGGTCCGGGCCGCTGAGAAGCGTAAAACACTAATCCTGCTTTGGTGGATTGATCGGGGGAACACGAAGCACGCGCAGTGCTCAAACCCGACAAGGTTGCCTTCGGGGGAGCTGCTACGCGAGTACAAGTGTCCAAAGATCCGAATCTTTAGCTAGGTTGCCTTGGGCCTCCTTTTATAGCTCAAGGGGCAACCACATTGGCAAAACAAACATTATCTAGTGATTAGATAGCTAACAGTGCTATCATACCTAACTTTGGCTCTTAGGACAAAATGCCATCAATGCTAGCCTAGGTGGCGTGCGGGGATGCATCCCCGGCAGGCTTTTACCACCGCTTTAGCTAACTATTGCTCAATATCTTGATACGCCTCTAGACGGGTGTCAAATGGGCATAATCTGTCTCCCAGCGAGTCGCCACGTACTTAGCGAGAGCAAGTTAGCCACCTGAGGGCTCGACAACGCATCAACAAATGACTGGTGTTGCGATGCGGTGGAGCGGTGGCCGATCGGCTCGCGCCTGCCGGGGGATGGCTTGCCGGGTCTTCCTGAAGATGTGTGCGCCTCGGTCCCTGGCAGGCACCGGGGACGAGACTAGCGCAGTTCAGGCCCGTCCTGGGCCGTTGCATCGACCTGGCCAGCGTTGCTTAGCCAGCGTAGGTTGCTTCTGCCGGAGTCTTGGTCTTGAATGATGGTTTCGTCTTCTTGATGCGCTCCTTGATCTCACGTAGAGCGGCTTTTCTAGTTTGGACTGGTTTTGACTGTACTTACGTTGATGGGTTTTGCTACTACTGCTTGTGTATAAGTCAGGGCATTGGGTACGCCAGTCCTAGTGCATCAACACCTGGCGACTCATGTATTAATGCTATTTTGCAGGCCCCCAGACTAGCAACCTTCATGATAATAGCCTACTGATGCTTAAGGTTGTTTATTCTCTGACAGAGCAACTCTATGCTGGGAGTCACCTTGCAATCAAGGCAGTGATGGGGGATAAGAAGCCTTTGAAGCTTATCAAAAACGTGTTGGAATGCCTTTCAACCATTCCACAGCAAATTCAAAAGCTAAAAAGGTCAGCCGCCCGAGCCGGCGCGATATATTCGTTGAGCCGGGCTCTAGCTTACGAAGAGGAGCTTGACCCGGCTGAATTAGCATTAGGCTTCCCCGAGTTTAAGAACGATGGGTCAGAATTTTCTCAAGAGGACTATACTTCTTGTGTCAAAGCCGCTCAAGTGTTATCCACTCAGTTGGTATCTGAAATGAAGCTGAAGAATTATCAGGCTGCTTATGACACCAACCATTCACGGATTCCACCGCCCAGTTTTACATTGGTGAACCTGGCTCCTCAACGGCGTAAGCACACCTTCGCCCCAGAAGTTGATCTGTCTCCTATCTTTGATGACGAGGCCATATTCCAAGCTCTATCCAACTGTAACTGGGACGTGGATAATCTCCAAATACAAGAACCAGAAGTCCCAGCGACGGATAACTCAGAGGCGTCTCATGCGCAAGATTAGTCCGTGACTTACCCGGATGGCATGGTCGGCGAGTCAGTTTGAATGATGACGTGAACTTCTCAATCGCCGCCCTGTCGGCTCAAGCCCCCAAGTAGGGGTTTAAAAACAATTTGTGGCTTCTTTGAGCCTGTAATAGGGGGTAGCTTTCCGAAAAACTGGTATGTCATGCTATCGTGCACGTTTGCACCTTTGTTGGTGCAAAATATTTATACCCCTAGGCTTGATACCATTTGCTGTTCCACCGTCCGGTCGTTTGCACATTCTTTTTATCGATGAATGTTTTTGGCAAGGAAGAGCTGAGAAAAATAAGCCGGCAGAAGATCTTGATCTTCTAGACTTAAACAGTGTATTTCTCCTCCAACAATTTTGAAGATTATATGATTTTTCAACTGGCCACTATGTGAACTCAATTGTTCAACCCAATTTCTCAAGCGTGAGCCGGTAATAACTTTGAACCTGAAACTTACTATAATAAACGAAGTAAATAAGGTAATCTTGATAAGCCGGCTCAATGAAACTCAACAAAAAGAAATCGGTTTTCAAAGCTTCAAGTCCTTTTGGCTTTCCCCGATAATTTTGTGCTGGTCTTGCAGCTGATAACCCGGGTATTTCATGTACGAACCGGTAATGCGATCAGGGAGTGCCTGAAAAGTTATGTGGTGGTAACATAATAATAGTACGTAGAACCATTAGAAACTGGCTTTCAAAGCTCAGAAATATAAAAGCGGCTCTTTGAAGCCGGCTTTGAAGGTCTTGATCACGCAATCCCGGTTATCATAAACCGTGATGCTGGTCGGTTTAAAGGCTTTACATGTCTTCATAAATGCCTTACAATATATCCTGATCTGAAAATCGGGTTTTCACATAGATATGACCATGCTAGCATGATGCGATGATGATGTGAATGATGTAATGATGTAATGCAAATAACATATGCGCATGATATCAAAGTAATTGTCGGCCTTTGAGGCTTGACAGGAAAAGACCAGCTTTCAAGGCTCGAGTCTTGTTCAATGAAGCGGGTATGATAACCCATGGTTTATCCTAGCTCTCTGTATGTCGGCTCTCTCATGACTCAAGCCAGTTTTTTAACCTTGATAAGTTCAGGGTCCAAAAAGGATTGACTTGTCAAGAGTACACGGGGTCATCTGATCAGCGTCGCATCAAGCACACAGGCAGGTTTAACCATACATGGCGTTTATTTTTGCCAGGTCAAGAGGGTGAGAAAGCTAAGCTCGATGAGCTGGAAGCCCCCAAATGCCCAAAATATCGTGGCGTTATTTTGCCGGGTCACGAGAGTTGGAAGCCCCCAAGTGCCCATTGTTTCAAAAAATAAAGACTCGAGCTTAATTCATAGGCTGAAACGGCTAAAAACCCCGCAATTCGGGAGCGCCGGATTAATTATATTCGAAACATAAAGAAGTATACACAGAATTTGCGAGCGGGGGGAGAAATTACAAAAAGGGAGCCGGCGGCTCTAGGTATAATAAGGCCGCAGGTGTTCCAGGGCTGGCTTGTTTCTTTCTTGGAGGTATATAATTTCTTCTTGTAAAACCCTCCAGAGCATGAATTTTATTCAGGGGCTCAGGTACTAGTGGTACTGGCCGTTATTCAGCTGCTTGGGATTACTTTGAATCCTCCTTGGTTATATCGGATTCAGGGCTCCGCAGACCCAAGAAGATTCGAACTCTGGGGCATGTGTGAAGATCTCAACCAGCTCAAGCCCCAAGCTCGTCACCCCACAGCCTAGCCTTGACGAATGCGCGCGAGCAAGCGAGAAGACGAACACAGCGATTTACCCAGGTTCGGGATGCCTTGTGGTGTAAAACCCTACTCCTGCTTTGGGGTGGATTGGCCACATGAGGAGGTTTGGCGATGAACAGGTACAGAGGAGAGCAACCTCGCGAGGGCACTCGGGTGTGGTTGGATTCCCCCCTTCTCTACGGTGGAGGCCAGTCCCTATTTATAGTAGCCTGGATCCTCTTCCCTCATCGCATTGGCAGGAAGGGATCCCACAACGGCCAAATTTGAAAGGGGACAGGAGGTACAACTTATCCTGACTAAAGGTGGTCTTCGCCTGCAAAGCAGCTGGTCTTGATGTAGAGATGGACTCGTCGATGACATCCGTCCTACCGAGCTCGTGGTCTTGGTCTTGTTGCGCCAAAGTGGAAACCTTTGGGGGATTCCTTGGGAACCCGTGTTTGTCCTTGCCCCCTTAGCACAAAAGAGGATACTGTCTCTGCTGTGCCCGCTGGCACCCGCCTGCCCTGGTCGTCATGGCTCACGTCACTGCAACCTCCTGAGGCTGGGCACTGCATTGGAATCTCCGCTCCTCAAGAGGCAGCCTGGGGAGACCGCTCCTCTGGAGGTCTTGGCATCACTCTCCTCTCGAGGCCAGGCCCCCTCGTGAGGGTCTTGCATTGTGGGGTTCGTCGCCAGGCCGTACCGGGCCGTCGAGGTGAGCCACGCCCTGGGCCGCAGGCAGGCAGGTCTGGGTACCCCCGATCCCAGAACGCCGACAGTAGCCCCCGGGCCCAAGGCGCGCTCGGGTTGGCTTCGAGGCGAAGCCAAGGAAGGACGGCCGAAACGCCACGCGCACCAATCGCTTACGGGCTAGGCTCGACGCGTGCCGCATGATGAGGCACGGACGCCTCCACTTCCCACGTCGCCTCGGTAACCGCCCCGCCTGACAAGGGCTGGCACACGCTGCGGGGCCATCACCGCCCGGAATGCGGAGGGACGCCGGTTGGCCTCCGATCAACTATAAGTATGCGAGGGGAGCGGAGCCCCCCTAGCCCGTCTTCATCCTCTTGCTTCTCTGCTCCAATCCGCCGCTCCTGCGACCATGACTCCAGTAAGGAGGTTCTCTGCTGCTGAGAAGGGGAAAGGCCGCCTGGAGGGACCGGGCTTGCCGCCTCCCAAGAGGGGTCATGGTCGTCCGTGCAAGTACACCGCGGCACCGGCGGTGGCTCCTTGAGGACGCGGACGCACCCCGGTACGGGCCGGCGCTGCCTCCTGTAGTCGCGGGAAAGCTCCCTCCCACATAGGGGGCAGCGGTAGCCATGGCGCTTGCAGCCGAGGAGGGAGGCTCGCGGCTGGCATCCAGCTGTCTCACTGGCAAAATCACTCGGCCGACGCGGTCTAGGAGTTCGTGGTGTGGGAGTAGCGGCCGGCCACCACCTGGCTCCAGCTCCCGCGCTTCTTCGAGGAGTGCTGCCAGCCGAAGGGCCTGCCGGCCTATGGCTGCAGGCCGACGGTTGCTGCAGCGCAGCCTCATGGGTGGAGGTCGAAGTCACCCCAGCAAGCTACGTGTTCCTGAACCGCAGGTGGCAGACATTCGCGCGCCCCCGCGGCCTGCATGGGAGGTGTTCCCTCCACTTAAAGTACGACGGGTTGGCGACGCTCTTCGTCAAGGTCTTCGGGGAAGACGGTAGGCGATTGGGGTGCTACCCGGAGGGCGACGGCGACGGCAGTGGCCACTTCTCCGCCCACGGTGATCATCGTGGCGGCGGCGCCCACGGCGGTGAGCTTGCCCTTGGCGACAGACGTAGCACCTCAAGCAGCAGCGACGCCTCCTCCGGGGAAGCTCGAGCGACAATGACTACGACGAGCCGCCGCGTCGGCGGGCCCGGACCAAAGAGGGCGACGAGCCCCCGCGGCGTCGTGCCCCCGCCCGAAGGCCTTCGAGCTGCCATGCCGCCGCGCCACCGTCAAGGAGGAGTAGGACTCTGACTGAGCGCGGGCGGCGCCGGAGCCGGGCCTTAGGAGTAGCGGGCCTCGAGAGGCCATCTTTTGCTGTTGTTTTTTTCCTGCATCAAGAATCATGAAGGGCCCCGAGGGGGTGTGTAATGAACTATGGCGCTTGCACCTTTACGTTAGCGCTTTTGTTTTTATCTCGTACTTTGGTGTTTGTGTTGCCACCAATGGAAAGCTTCTACTTGTCATGATTAGGATAACTTAGCTTGGCGTGCTCGTGGCGGGTTCCTGCGTCGCGTGGTGCAGCTGGGGCGCCGGGGCAGCTTGGAGGTCTTGCCGAGGGGCCTCTTCCTTGCAAACCGGGCAGCTTCGCAGCTTTGAGAGGCGCCCGCCGCTCGCGAGGCTCCTAGGGTGGCGAGGAGTCAGGGCCTCCGGAGGCGCTTCCTCAGAGCCTATTTCCTTCCTGCTTGCTTTCGCGCTCTGCGTCGGCAGGGCCCAATCCTGCGCATACCTCGGTCACCGTTGGGGCATCCGGATCACAAGGACGAGACCAAGGGGCGAGGGGCTATGTGACTAGGGAGGCCCCTGGGTCGCGTCAGCATCACCAGGACGAGACCAAGGGGCGAGGGCTACGCGACTAGCAAGGCCCCTGGGTCGCGTCCGGATCACCAGGATGAGACCAAGGGGCAAGGGCTACGCAACTAGCGAGGCCCCTGGGTCGCGTCCGGATCACCAGGATGAGACCAAGGGGCGAGGGCTACGCGACTAGTTAGGCGCCTAGGTTGCGATGCCCAGGGGTCTGAGGCAACTTGCACCTGCCGGCTCGCTCGAGAGCGCCGCGCGAGGACTGGAGCACCAAAGCCTTGGCGAAGTGCACAGCGTGCCCAGCCCACATTCGCGGGGCGCGAAAGAGAGAAAACTGGCAAGTGCCAAGTTGTTAAATCCAAGACTGCGAAGCGAGAAATTCTGCAAAGGAGAAAAATCCCCTCCCCTTTTTCAAATAAAGACGCGAAAGCTTCAAGTTTCATTCCAAAAGACGGCAAATCCGGTTTACAAAAAGAGAGCAAAGAACAACCGCGTCCGGCACCTAATAGCTAGTCTTCGTCTTACCCCAGCACGGAGCATAGGGCTTCCACTAGGCATGGGCATAGTCATTGGGGGACCGTGTCGTATGCCAACGCGGAGCACGGGGCTTCCACTTGGGCGTGGGTGGGGCCCCTCCGCGTCCTCGGGGGACCCCGCGCGTGTACAGCCCACTCATTATTACGTGAGAGTGTCACAGGTAGAACTTCCGGAGGTACTGGATGTTCCAGGGATTCTGGATGGGAACCCCGTCCTGTGTCTCCAGGCGTACGGCGCCAGGCCTGGAGAAACGGGCGACCCTGAACGGGCCCTCCGATATGGGCGAGAGCTTGTGCAAGCGATCCCTGGAGAGGACCCGTCGCAGGACGAGGTCACCCACCTCGAGCGTCCTGGAGCGGACGCTGCAGCAGTGGTACCGCCGCAGCGCCTGCTGGTAGCTCGCTGCACAGAGCGAGGCTTGGCGGTGGGCTTCCTCCCTGAGCACGAGGTCTGTCCCCCGTGAGGCATTCTGACGCTCCTCGTCGAATGCCAAGACCCGCGGGGAGCGATGCCTGACCTCGACCGCCTCTGCCCCGTAGACGAGGAAGAATGGGGTCTCGCCGGTGGGCTTAGTCGCGGTGGTGCGGATGGACCACAACACGGACTGAAGCTCACCGAGCCAACCCCTACAGCAGGCCTCAAACTTTTTCTTGAAGCTCCTTGCCTTGAGGCCCCTCAGGACCTCCGCGTTGGCATGTTTGGCCTGGCCATTGCTCCGTGGGTGCGCCACTGAGGCGTAGCATATCTGCGTTCCAAGGTTAGCACAATATGTTCTAAAGAGGTTGCTCGTGAACTGTGAGCCATTGTCGGTATTGATACGGTTGGGGACGACGAAGTGGCTCACGAGGCCCTTGATGAACTTGACGGCAGAGCCGGCGGGGATGGTGCGCACGGGTTCAACCCCCGCCCACTTGGTGAACTTGTCGATGGTGACGTAGAGGTAGCGGTAACAGCCAGCCGCCCGAGGGAAGGGCCCTAGTATGTCCAGCCCCAGACTGCGAAGGGCCAGGAGAGCGGGATGGTTTGGAGACCCTACGCGGGCTGATGAATCTGCTTGGTGTGAAATTGGCAGGCCTCGCACGACCGGACCAGCTCAGTGGCATCCTGGAGCGCCGTGGGCCAGTAGAATCCAGTGCGGAACACCTTCCCCACGAGGGTACGGGACGAGGAAAGGTGCCCGCAATCACCTCCGTGGATGTCGGCCAGCAGCTCGCGCCCCTGCTCCTCGGATATGCACCGCAGCGAGACGTCATTGGAGATCATGCGATACAACTCGCCGTCCTGCAAACAATAAGCAGTGGCCTGATGGACCACACGCTCCGCATCCTCCTCCTTCTCCGGCAAGGCGCCGTTGAGCAGGTATGCCTTGAACTCTGCGGTCCAACCACCGGCCTGAGATTCTAGTGCCAGGAGAAGGCAAGCTCCCGAGGCCGGGCCACAAGCCGGGCTGCCTGAGGGCGGGGCTGGCAGCAGCTCCTCCTGCAGCGACGCCGGGCCTGCGGCTGGGGGTGCCACGGACGGCTTGAAGAGCCTCTCCTCGAAGACTCCAGGCTCCTGAGGCTCGCGACGCGATGCCCTCTAAGCGATGTCGTCTGCTTCCTTGTTCGCGCCACGCGGAATGTGCTGCACCTCCAGGCCCTGAAAATGCTTTTCCATCTTACGTACCTCTTCCGAGTTTGCCTCAATGTGCTCGTCCTTCGGCGTCTACTCTTTTTTGGAGAAGTTGACGAGGAGCTGGGAGTCGCCCTTGATGGTGAGGCGCTTGACCCCCAGGGCGGCAGCGGCCTTGAGGCCAGTGAGCAAGCCTTCGTATTCCGTGCTATTGTTGGAGACCTTCTTTCCATGTTGGTAGCAAAGCTGGACGGCGTAGTAAAGCTTGTCTTGGGTCGGGGAGATGAGGACCACTCCACCCCCTACGCCCCGGCGTGCGAAGACTCCGTCGAAGTGCACAACCCAACCGTCGGGCACCTCATCACCAGGCGCGAGGGACTGGCCCTCATCCAGCCCCCGGTCGGGAGCGTCTATACACTTGTGGGGACCCCGACTCATAAGTCGTGATCACCGAATGTACGTGCACAGTGATCCCAGAGATCAATGCTCACTAAACACACCGAAACTGGATAACAAGAGTCTTACATCCATTACGTACCGTTTTACTCGAATATGGCCTTTATGGGCAAGTCTACATATGATTGCAGCGGAAAAATCTTCAACGATAGCGTGAACCCATGCCATCTGCCTTAACCCTACAGGCATTCTGACTGGGAGGCGTCCTATCTCGCATGACCGTCACCAAGGTAATCTTCATAACATCTTGTCCTTTCATGCCTGGCCAATAAAATAACCAGTGGCAAGCCAATGAGTACTTTGAATGTACTGGCAAGCAACCCATGTTTGGAACAAGGTTCAATAGAGCATGATGTAGCACTAATAGGTAATTTAATTTTTTTGTTTTTTTTGTTTTTGCGGAAAGCTAGTTGGAATGCAATGACATGATCAACTAACTTATGTAAGCATGCATCAACATTTGGCAGATATCCATATGAACAAGTTATAGATATCATCATAAGCAAGGGGTTGAACATCTCATGTTCAGTCATCATGTCAAGCCATCTGACTTAACTCAAGTATCATCTCTGTGTGTGATCCACACACACCCAGACACACACAAGTTTAGTGAACACTGGACGTAGCACAAGAGCGGTCATCCAACTGTCCTTGACCGTGGACACGGCTATTCGAATAGTTTTACACTCTGCATAGGTTGCACACTTTACCCACAAGACTCGGGGAACTTCCGTGTCATCCACGACTCGCGGTATATTTCATACCCGAGGTAAGCACCCGAACAATGCCTTTCCCCTAGCGATACTAAACAAAGAGTCCACTCGTTGGTGCCATCCCTCATGATATACATCACACGTATCATCCATGAGGGCACGCAACGGTGTGCCCGGTGCCTGTAAAGACAGCGCATGGTCGCCCTACCAGGCACGACCCCGTATCGAGAGTGACATCGTCACTCCCGCCACTAGTAATGTGGGCTCTATGCTAGTACCCACCAAGGTAATCAACAAAGCCCCGTCCCATAAGGGGTATCGTGGTTGTACATGTAAGGTTGGAATAACGGTCGCAACTTACACCAATCCGTTTTCGAAAACCACACACACTCACATGCTCCGGTACACCACTTCTTTATCAAGTGTCTACCTAGCTCATCATCATCTCCCTCGGGCATTAGTGGCACCCGACGGGGTTTTCGAAAAGTCTTTGAGATCATTATTGTTTCCATCACCATGTGTATCCCCATCCCACTTGCGTAGCAACTACTAGCAACCTAACTACTCCCACCCGCACAACCCTCATAAGAATGGAAGGGTCATGCACGATGCAAGTATCAACAAGAAAGTATCGGAGGCATCCCACCGTAGTGGTCACCACATCAACATGATCAACACCAAGGAATAAAGTGCTATATGCCATGCAATAAAAGGGTTTCGTAGTCATGGTCAAAGGGCTGCTTGCCTGGCTCAGCAAAGTCTTCGAGGTCTTCACACGCTTCTTGTCCACTCCGAGCACTTCGTCTACTTCGTCAACTATCGCCGGAAACAACTGCAATAAGCAACACAACAAGCAGAGAAATAAAGTGCTCTATAAATAGGATTTTTATTTTTCTTGGACACCTCTGGTCATAGAAAAATAACCAAGGAGGGTTTTGTGGATGTGGGTCAAGGGGGAGTTTTTGAATGGTGCAAATTGAGGCATTATTGATCCTATAGGAAATCTACAGAAAATATTTTGGTAAAAAAAAGAGTGGATGCACCCAATAAATAGGGCACATATTTAGAAACATTTGGGAAGTGGTTTCACTGGATTTGGAGTTGGCATGATTTTCCTAGGGATTTACTAAGTGGATATATATGAAGAAATGGCCCAATATTTGACATAGCAGAATAAGTGTGAGTAAAAATGTTCACCTCTTAAGTCATGATTTTAGATGCACCTAGAAACTTTAATAACTCCATTTGGAGCTATAATGAATGCCCTAGAGAATTTACAAGTGGGGCATTCCTTAGTTCAAATTCAAATTTGAATTTAAACCCTACAGAAAAGTTTGCAGAAAAATGTGTTACCCACATTTTTGGATAGATCATGATTTTAGGAATCTGTAGGAATTTGAATCACCAAATTTGGAATTGCTATGAATTTTCTATGAATATTTCTTTCTCTCTGAAAAAGAAAATGGAAAAATAATTTACCCAGCGGAAATTGGCTAAACTGCGCCCTGGGCGCATGATAGCGTATGGGCCGGCCCAGTGGCTCGGCCAGGGGGAGCAGGGGCGACGTCGATAGCGTATTACAGAGAATACGTCTTTGCGTGCGGGAAACGTCTTTCCGGAAAGCCGTTTCCACTTAAAGGGACCAGGCCCGCTTGCCAGGGTCGTCCCCCACCTCCCGCTCGATCAGGGGAGAGGCAGGGGAGGCAAGGTCCGACGCGTTCCGGCACTCGTCCCGGTGGCTCCGGCCAGCTCCGGCGGTGCTCCGGCCACCGGCGCGCTCGGGGCGACGAGCCGCCCCTACCTGGGTGCTGCACGATCGCCGGGGAGGGAAGCAGCGACGCCAGCTCAGGGGGCCGCGGAGGACGCCATCGGCCATCACTGGCTTTGAGCGCACGGTGCCCCGGGGAGGGATGGAACCGATGGAGGGGCTCTGCGGCGGCTAGGAGGGGACACCGGAGCGGGCAGGGAGAAGGGGGAGCTCGGCTTGGCGCGAATTTTGGGCCGAGGCCGCCGGAGGAGCTTCGGCCATGGGCATCGATGGAGGCCAGGGGAGGATGAGTGGCTGGTCTGGGAGGTTCATAGGGGGGATAGGGGGCGAGAGGAGGGCAGAGGTGAGCTCGGGAGGGCTCTTATAGGCAGGACATTGCCGCTGCTGGAGGGCTCGGGGGGTCGCGGGAGCATGTCTACGGGCTTCGTGGACGAGGTCCACATCCAGGGAGGGAGCAAGGGGGGACAGAGGAGTGTGCGTGTGAGCTCGCCCACTGGCCGAGCCGGGCGGCCATGGCGCGCGTGTGAGGAGGGGCAACGGGAGGGAGAGGGAGGAGGGGGCCGACCGTCCGACGTGTCCCGGACGCCGCGACCAGCCAAGTGGCGAAAGGGGGGAGCCCAAGGTGGTCGGGGCCAAGCATTGGGCGGCGGCTACAGTGCGGTTGGGCAGTGTAGCAGGCTCTGGAGCACGGCCATTGCATGCCATGGCACTGCCACTTGTGTCCAGCGCGTGGCCAACCTTGTCTAGTAGTCCCTGGGATATAGGAGATACTCTTTGGATGCTCAGGGAGGTGGGGAGAGGGGTAGAAGTAAAAGTAGGGGGAGGAAGCTTCTGATTGGGCTGTCCAGGGGGCTAAAATGAGGGTATTACCCCACCAATGTTTGAGATAAGGCTATGAAATTGCTACTGGAGGTAGAGGGGGTCAATTAGGGACTGTGGTAAAAATTGTGGGTCAAGGAGAATGGTGGAAGGGGCCCAAACAACAAGTTTGGTAGATGAGCAGAAGGTGTTTGATGAGTGTTTGAGCTAGCAAATTGGTTCTCCTTGCTATCAAACTTAACAGGATTAAATGATAGATGGAATTGGGGTTGATCACCAATTTTGGGCTCATTTGATGAAAATTGCTAATGCAAACTTTATAATCCCTAGAAATGGGCAGAAATGGATTTGTTTAGATTTAGCTAAGCAAATCCATTCTCCTTGATGCACCACTTGGTGTGGATGCATGATTGGAGGATTAGAACATGTCTACAAAGTTTAGCACAATAGGAGACATTTGGCAATGTAGAGTTGTTCAAGTTTGGTTCTGGACAAAGAGGGTTTTGGAATATTTTGGTCAACCAAATCAATTTGAATTGAGGTGAAACTTGTCAAGATGATCACATATGTCATACGTGACATGCTAGAATTTTCTTGGATTTATTTGAGAATATTTCTTATAGAAATATTTCAAATGCTTGGAATAGGCAGAAATGGTTTTGAAGGGTTTTGTCCAATATTTTGAACAGGACCATGTGTTTAAACTCTTATATATGGACAATATATGTCCACTGAGTTTTCCTAAATTTTCTCAAATATTTTTAAAGCATAAAAATAATTTTTCCTAATAAAAGACCATTTCTGGCTTTAAGAAAAAGCCTTTAAATAAAATAAGAAAATAATCCTTAAAAATAATATTTTGTGGTTTTGGGAAGTTATATATGTAGTAGGTTCCAAATATATCCTTTGGGGAAAAATATCCCACCCAATTTGAGGACTTGTAGTACAAACCTCAATTCAGGGGGTTTTCAAAACCTAAATTGGATAAATGCTTTTTGGCCAAAATAATATCTAATAAAAAATAGTTTTAGGTCCTATACACATGGTATGATCATTGGGCAAGAGTTTAGATCAAGGAATGGAGTTTTGAGAGTAGGAGGGAGTTTTATGAATATAGAGAACTAGCAAGTAATCAAACAAGCAAGCAAATAGCACACCAGTCAAACATTCATAGGCACTCCAAAAAGTTTTAATTGGCCCTAATTTTTTAGCTATGTTAACTTAGTCAGGAGAAGCAAAACACAGGGTGTGACAGACCTACCCCCCTTACAAGAATCTCGTCCCCGAGATTCCTAGGCTAGTTGTAGAAAAGATGTGGAAATCCAGGAGTGACATAGTCTTCACGTTCCCATGTGGCTTCTTCTTCGATGTGATTGCTCCATTGGATCTTGAAGTGCATGGTGATATAGCTCGAGTGCATCATTGTCTTCATCTAAGGGTGAACGGGGTTCTTGCAAGGGCCTGGCTTGCGTGTGTATTCCATAGTCGGATTACGTAGTAAGGTAGTGTGTCTGTGGGCTGGTAACGGGTTTACGCACGCTGGTTAGTGACATCTAGATGTCTCACGTTAGAATTGAAGGGTTCAAGGTTGTAGCTTCCCGTTGTCGGGGAAGCCCTTGTCTTCCTTAAGGGGATCTTCAGTCGTAGGTGGTCTTCTTCCTTGAGAGTGTTGAAGCGTGTCAACGTAGGCCTCTTGTCGAGACCTTCTGCCTGAGTAAGTTGCCCAAGTATGTTCTTCATTCGTCTTCGGCCATTTGTCTTCATTGTCATGGACACACGTTTCTGGCGGGTCTTTGAGTGTTTGGTCTACTCGTCTCTCCGTGGCAAGGTCTGCGCTGAGTCTCGTCCCTAAGACTGAGCTTAGAGACTTGGCGTCAAAACGGGTTCTACCATCTGGAAGGTTTCTGAGGGGTTCTAAATAAGCTGACTATCCAGAGTATAGAACAACCATCTAATTCCCCAAGGTCTGAGGCTTGGCAAGTGGGGTGAACTACCCTTCACAGGTGTTTCACCATGACCCAGTCAGGGTTTACGCCCTAGATTGGACCAAGAAGGGCCTAATAATGAAGTCATGACTGTCGTCCCACTCCATTCCAGGCATCTGAAGGGAGTAGGGACGTCATGTCCATCGTATACCGTCAAAGTGGTGGAGTGAGGGTGTTATCAACTTCTCGGTCCCTTCCTAGTCAGGAACTGATAGATGACTAGTTAAAACAAGGGGCTCTATAATCCTCTTGATGTGCAAGGGCTTCATCGTGCTTGGACATCGGTGCTTCTTGATATAGTCTAGTTGATGTAGCCGGTTGTGGAGTGGTGGTTGACTTCTTTTGCTTCTTCTTCTTCGTCTTCGTGGCTTCCGAACCGTAGTGGTTCTCCATCTTGCTTGGGCAAGAACGACTTCTGTTGCAGGGAGGGTGCTTCAAGGAGTCCAACTCTTTCAAGGTAAAACCTTACACTTGGGGAGCATGGCAATAGGTGTTCTTGGGGCTTATCTAAATAGGACTAAGGTGTTCCTTCCTCTCATTGGGTAGATAAGTATGTCACCCATGAGGACAACAAAATATTTCCCCAAGTATCACACAAGCATGTTGCTCATGGGATATGTGAGAGGAGCGGGCATTAGTTCCGGATGGTCACTAGTTCAGGGGTTCATGATCCAACGTAATCTAGTTCTTCGTGTCCACCTCCCCTTTGAACAGGGTTGGTGGTGGTCGAGGCGGAGTATTGGCCATAGTCTAATAACTGAGATCCAAGACCTATGGTCATAATCCGACCATATTATGGCTCGGTAAAGCTTCGCGGTTTCAAGGAGCTTAGGATGTGAGTGAACATCTATCATCCTATCCTCGAGCACAGTTCTTTAGATGCCAATAGTCCTACCTACTTCCCCAAACAAAATCATCCTATATCATTGAAGGTATCATATCATATAAGTCAACTCCAACATCACTCATGCTGCTTATATCTCCAAGGTTTTGAGACAAGGACTAAACCAAAATCTCATATGTATACTATAGCTAACTCAAATATATCCCTATATAAAAATCCTCGGGAAAGCATACAAGCTGCTAAGCTTGATTGTGACACTACAAATCCAAGTGTTCTGCTAACCTATCCAAGGTATAAGGTACTGCATTACTATGTTAAGGAAACACGTATTATACCGGTCCAAGATCTCGTTTCCTTCCTACGAATCCAATTAATCGACCCACGATATCATCCAATATTAGATGGTCTATAACTGCTATAAATCCAAGACCGGTGACGTTCCAAAAATCTCCAAATTTCCTAAATCTCCAAATTCCAGAAAGAACTATCTCATCACAGTATAACCAACAGCTCCCATCATGATGATCTAGAAAACTCCGATGTTAGGTGCGTATGGATCCTTGAATCAATCCTGACAACCATCCAGTATTCCTGGTTTGTCTTCCACCGAGAATCATGGTATCAAGATTAAGATCATCAGACTAAATCCAAATTACTTCGAACCCTATAGTTTGATTAATCCTGAGCACCTATTAGAAGCACCTATTTAAATCCAAGGTTTACATCTAGTAAGAATTACCTACTAGTTACTCCAGTCACTATTGTATCACCATCAATCCACTATCAATATTGCTTGCCAAAGTCAAGTCATTAATCCACCAATAATTTCAGCTTGTGATCACAATCGTCCTACTAAATCCAATTTGCTCAAGGGGGAAGTGAGTGATGTTACTCTATCAATCTTGATCCACCAAGTTCGTCTACCAACATTAAGCCTCGTAATCCACCAAAGGGTCTCAACCGCTTCCTCAAGATATCTACTCTAGCCTCGTCAAATGATTAGTCTACCAATCATTTATCCCCAAGATGATCTATCCCATGGCATCATTAGATCAAGTGCTAGCTTAAGGATGAAAGCTGTTTGTTCACTATGATCACTAGTCCCATAATGAACCCAGTGCTAAGCAGGGGCTATTGAAACTCAACAGGTGCCCTGGCAAATTTGTGTGCTAAACACGTGGTCAGGAGTTTGAGCTGGGGAAGCTTGTGAGGTCTAGGCTGGTTTGGGGAGGGTTTTCCAATCTTGAGGGAAGGGCCTAACCCTACGGGTTGCCTCTGGTTGAGTACGTTGTAGTCATAGTCTTCAACGCTAGCTGTCCATCGAGGTGGATCCTTGTGCATCTTGTCTTGCCGGCCTTCAGTTGACGAGAGGGGGGGGAAGAGGGAAAGTAGCATAGAGGTGAGTGCCTAAGGGGGTGGTATAGTGCAAGTGCAATCAAACAAGTGCCGAAAAGGCAAAACACACTTATTAAGATAAGGTGGGTGCTTAGTCGCGTACTTGTTGCCTGGGGCAAAAGCGCGACTTACACCAAAGCACAAACAAGCAAAAAACAAGCAACACACAATCACGGTTCTATCAGACCCATCATACGGACTCGACTTCGCATGGGGGATACACGACTCATCCTACCCTAGGGGTCCTCGGACTCAGTAGTCGTGATTGCTTCGCGTCTCGGAGAGGAGTCCTCTTAGTCTTCAGGGTCTTCTTCAGGTGTCCCTATGTCTCTTGTGGTTGTTCGTCAAAACTATTCGGGTTGTGCCTGAAGAGTCCTTGATAACTTCGGGTCTGGTGAGTTGACGACGAAGGTGATTCTTCATAGCTGTTGTTGACTGGGTCTTCTAGTGTCTTCGTAATCGTGACAATGCCTCCTTGTCTTCTGAGACGTCGAGGGTTCCAGGTAGGCAATCTTTTATGCAATGACATTAACAAGGCATGGTAGAGTTGTATCCTGCCAGTCTCGTTGACGATATCATCGGCACCAAGAGCGGGGGATGATGAGGACCGTTTTCCTGCTCACTATAGTGAGGCGGACCAAATGGCAAGGTTCTCGTCCACCGGTGGTTGCCGATACAACAACGATAAAGACATGGTTGCTCTACAAGCGATGTATATTATGATATTGCATACCTTAAGCCCTGATCATTGTAGGCCAAGGTTACATCATCCTGGGGCAGTGTCGAGGGTGTCACCATCTTCCGAGTCTTGATTCCCTCATTCCTCGGGAAGGTACCTCCTATTGGTATCTCCTTGTTTGGTGTTGCCAACTTGTGTTCAAGATATGCGGGAAAATGTCTGGCAAGGTGGCTTCCTTCCGGGTTACCCACAAGGGTTACAAGGAATCCAGTCGTCGGGGGCATAAGGGTACTATCGACCGTTTGCAAGGTTTTGGAAAAGTAGACAAGTAGACCCAAAAAGAAAAATGGTGGAAGTGCTAAGGCACAATCCTTCAGTTTATTTGAAAGCTTAGAAGAGGTAAGAAATATGGTAGCCTTTGCAAGTGTTTTGAAGGGTCTGGGGATACAGTTTTGTCCTATCTAACGTCCATGCTAACTAAGGGCTTCCTACAGTCAAGATGGCTCTGATACCAGCTCTATGGGGACCTCGACTCATAATTCGTGATCACCGAATGTACGTGCACAGTGATCCCAAAGATCAATGCTCACTGAACACACAGAAACTGAATAACAAGAGTCTTACATCCATTACGTACCGTTTTACTCGAATATGGCCTTTATGGCCAAGTCTTCATATGATTGCAGCGGAAAAATCTTCAACGATAGCGTGAACCCATGCCATCTGCCTTAACCCTACAGGCATTCTGACTAGGAGGCGTCCTTGCTCACATGACCGTCACCAAGGTAATCTTCATAACATCTTGTCCTTTCATGCCTGGCCAATAAAATAACCAGTGGCAAGCCAATGAGTACTTTGAATGTACTCGCAAGCAACCCATGTTTGGAACAAGGTTCAACAGAGCATGATGTAGCACTAATAGGTAATTTAATTTTTTTTGTTTTTTGTTTTTGCGGAAAGCTAGTTTGAATGCAATGACATGATCAACTAACTTATGTAAGCACGCATCAACAGTTGGCAGATATCCATATGAACAAGTTATAGATATCATCATAAGCAAGGGGTTGAACATCTCATGTTCAGTCATCACGTCAAGCCATCTGACATAACTCAAGTATCATCTCTGTGTCATCCACACACACCCAGACACACACAAGTTTAGTGAACACTAGACGTAGCACAAGAGCGGTCATCCAACTGTCCTTGACCATGGACACAGCTATTCGAATAGTTTTACACTCTGTAGAGGTTGCACACTTTACCCACAAGACTCGGGGAACTTCCGTGTCATCCACGACTCGCGGTATATTTCGTACCCGAGGTAAGCACCCGAACAATGCCTTTCCCCTAGCGATACTAAACAAAGAGTACACTCGTTGGTGCCATCCCTCATGATATACATCACACGTATCATCCATGAGGGCACGCAACGGTGTGCCCAGTGCCTGTAAAGACAGCGCATGGTCGCCCTACCAGGCACGACCCCGTATCGAGAGTGACCTCGTCACTCCCGCCACTAGTAATGCGGGCTCTATGCTAGTACCCACCAAGGTAATCAACAAAGCCCCGTCCCATAAGGGGTATCGTGGTTGTACATGTAAGGTTGGAATAACGGTCGCAACTTACACCAATCCGTTTATGAAAACCACACACACTCACTTGTTTCGGTACACCACTTCTTTATCAAATGGCTACCTAGCTCATCATCATCTCCCTCGGGCATTAGTGGCACCCGACGGGGTTTTCGAAAAGTCTTTGAGATCATTATTGTTTCCATCACCATGCATATCCCCATCCCACTTGCGTAGCAACTACTAGCAACCTAACTACTCCCACCCGTGCAACCCTCATAAGAATGGTAGGTTCATGCACGATGCAAGTATCAACAAGAAAGTATCGGAGGCATCCCACCGTAGTGGTCACCACATCAACATGATCAACACCATGGAATAAAGTGCTATATGCCATGCAATAAAAGGGTTTCATAGTCATGGTCAAAGGGCTGCTTGCCTGGCTCAGCAAAGTCTTCGAGGTCCTCACACGCTTCTTGTCCACTCCGAGCACTTCGTCTACTTCGTCAACTATCGCCGGAAACAACCGCACTAAGCAACACAACAAGTAGAGATATAAAGTGCTCTATAAATAGGAGTTTTATTTTTCTTGGACACCTCTGGTCATAGAAAAATAACCAAGGAGGGTTTTGTCGGTGTGGGTCAAGGGGGAGTTTTTGAATGGTGGAAATTGAGGCATTATTGATCCTATAGGAAATCTACAGAAAATATTTTGGTAAAACAAAAGAGTGGATGCGCCCAATAAATAGGGCACATATTTAGAAACATTTGGGAAGTGGTTTCACTGGATTTGGAGTTGGCATGATTTTCCTAGGGATTTACTAAGTGGATATATATGAAGAAATGGCCCAATATTTGACATAGCAGAATAAGTGTGAGTAAAAATGTTCACCTCTTAAGTCATGATTTTAGATGCACCTAGAAACTTTAATAACTCCATTTGGAGCTATAATGAATGCCCTAGAGAATTTACAAGTGGGGCATTCCTTAGTTCAAATTCAAATTTGAATTTAAACCCTACAGAAAAGTTTGCAGAAAAATGTGTAACCCACATTTTTGGATAGATCATGATTTTAGGAATCTGTAGGAATTTGAATCACCAAATTTGGAATTGCTATGAATTTTCTATGAATATTTCTTTCTCTCTGAAAAAGAAAATGGAAAAAGAATTTACCCAGCGGAAATTGGCTAAACTACGCCCTCGGCGCATGATAGCGTATGGGCCTGCCCAGTGGCTCGGCCAGGGGGAGCAGGGGCGATGTCGATAGCGTATTACAGAGAATACGTCTTCGCCTGCGGGAAACGTCTTTCCGGAAAGCTGTTTCCACTTAAAGGGACCAGGCCCACCCGTCAGGCTCGTTGACCGGCCGACAGGCGGGGCCCGCTTGCGAGGGTCGTCCCCCACCTCCCGCTCGATCAGGGGAGAGGCAGGGGAGGCAAGGTCCGACGCGTTCTGGCCCTCATCCCGGTGGCTCCGGCCACCTCCGGCGGCGCTCCGGCCACCCCGTGCTTAGGGCGACGAGCCGCACCTACCTGGGTGCTGCACGATCGCCGGGGAGGGAAGCAGTGATGCCAACTCAGGGGTGTCGGTGTCAAAACCGGCAGATCTCGGTTAGGGGGTCCCAAGTTGTGAGACTAGGATCGATGGTAGCAAAGGGACGAAGGAGACGATGTTTACCCAGGTTCGGGCCCTCCTATGGAGGTAAAACCCTACGTCCTGCTTGATTATATTGATGATATGAAGATTACAGAGTTGATCTACCTCGAGATCGACTAGCTAAAACCCTAGATGAGTTTCTGTGTCGTATCATCTAAAACCCTCTAGCATATATAGACACCAGGGGTCATTAGGGTTACATATGGTCGGTTGCCCACCGGAGAGAAAAAAAATGCCTAAACTACCATCTTCAACTTGACGGACATGCCACGGCTCCTGAGGTCTCCTCCTTGGTGACAAGGCCTTCAATTAATCCCATCCTCAGCAAGCGGCCCATTAGCCCGACCTATGAGAAATAGGTCGGCAGTCCGAGGACCCCTTAATCCCGGACTCCCTCAGTAGCCCCCGGACTAGCCTCCAACGCCGAGGTATATCCGGAAAATATTACGTGTCGAAGTCTTCGGCTTGCGAGGCGAGTCCCAGAACTTCTTCTGGCTTGGCAAACATCCCGTCATCGGACAGTCCTCGATCGCTGAGAACTTGCGGGAACCAATATAATAACCTTCGGCGCTTCTCGATCCTTGTGCGCCGAGGGGAGACGAGCAGCCCGGCAGCTTTTTACAAGACTACCCCTCCCGCAAGGGAGGCACCACTTATTTAAACAAGTTAAATTGCGGTCTGGGTCCCAGCTTCCTCTTCTTCCCCGTTTAGAGAAAAACTTCAAGTGAGAGACCATCACAAAATCATGGCGAGCGCCCCCAGCTCTTCCTCGTGCCCTTACGACTCCCGTCCTGGGGATTGGACGAGTTGCTCTATATCCCTCCTCTGGTTGCGCGACCTCGAGACCCAAGGGTATCTTCCTTCCTCAGATATGGCGGCAACTCGCGCCGGCCTGGCTTCCTTTGACGGCGAAGCTTTCGTGGAGAATTTCCCCAATCCTAACCAGGGCGAGCGGGTATGCTTTGTGCCCTTCCTCTTACGGGGCCTAGGGTTCCCCATCCATCCTTTCCTCAGGGGGTTACTGGAGTTCTACGGGATCCAGCTCCATCATCTTACCCCCGGATCCATTCTGCACATTTCGGGCTTTGTCGCTCTCTGCGAAATGTTCTTGGGCTGCGAGGCGCACTTCGAATTATGGAGGAAGTACTTCTGCCTCGTCCCCCGAACTCGGGGCGAGACAATTCGGGAAATTGGAGGAGCCGAAGTATGTCGCATAGCGGGAACATGATACCCCGCGGGGACACCGAAGAAGGAATCCGAAGAGTGGTCTTTGGAGTGGTTCTACATCGAGGACGTTCCCCTATTCGATCCAGCTCGGAGGGGCTTGCCCGAATACTCCGACGATCCTACGAAGAAAAAGTATTATTGGCGACCGAGGAGTTCGTCCCAAGAGGACAGTGCCGAAGTTCGACGTTTGGCCACCCACGTAAGGATACTGGCTCATCACAAGCTGACAATGATTGACGTGATGGCTGCCGCCATCTCCCGATGCGTCCAACCTCTTCAACAAAGGATACATCCTTTGTGGCAATACAACGGAACGAGTGACACCACTCGCTCCCGACGGCTGGGCCCTGCCAATCAGGTGGCCTTGGCAGCCGCACTTGCCGACTTGTACAAAGGAGAAAAAGAAGATTTTGTTCAATTGCAGGTTAAGGAGGGCTACTCGAGTTACAACCCTATTGAATGGGTAAGCCCTTCGACACACCGTCTTGAGTTCGGGCATTTCTTCACCCTTTTTGACTAACACTTTTAATCTGCGCAAACAGGAATGGCGGAGCTTTGCCGAGACAATCAACTGTCCGGCCCCCAACCAGAGAACTACTCCCGCGACGATGATCCAGGATTTCATGACGATCCAGAGCTGTCACTGGCATATGAAGACGGGATCTTTTACCAGGAGAGCCTTGATCGATCCAAGGTGGCCATCATAGCTGATCACCCCGGATCACTCCCCTCCTCCACTGCGGGCAAGAAGAATAATTCTACCCGCAAAAGGCAGGCGTCCTCCGTAGACCCAAACATACCGGCTCCCACTCCCAAGCGCCTCCGGTCCTCGCGATGAACGTAGGCTACAGCAGCAATGCCCGAGCCGGGGGCCAACAGGAGTCCCTCATGTGAGCCGGTCGTGGAGACGGCGCCGAACACTCGATCAACCAAAAGGTACTTTGTTCGGTCACTTAATCTATTATTGTTATGATCGGTAGGATCTGACAGAAGATCTTATGTCGAATTACTCGACTTACTCAGGAAGCAAGTACAACCCTCCTCTGCCGAAGACATTGCCGGGACACCCGGCAACACGCATGAATCAAGATCTTCTCCTTACGCCGAACCCGCCGCGGAGGCCCCCATGGTCAATCCGACCCCCAAAGACTCTGAGGATGAGGTATCAGTCACTAAATCTGAATCAGGGAGCCCGATGAAACATTGGCGGCGGCGAGGAATCCTGCGCGACCCGGTGTTTTCCGAACAGTAGTTTAATGCTCTATGCTCGGCGGACGCACACCTTGGAGCTGCCCGAGCCGGGTTCGGCGAGGTTGTGAAACAAATATCGTCTGGCCTGAAGGTAAGTGATTAAAAATCCGGACATAAATGTAAACCTAGTAGCCCCCGAGCCTTGATTTGGTTGGGACGACCGAATTAAGGATCCGCACATTACTTGCATGGGTGATGCAGGCCTCAAGGCAGCAGAACGAGCAATTGGCCAATGAATTGGCAGCGAGCCGAACACAGGTGGAAACCGTGAAGGCCGAGCTTGAACAAGTGAAGAAATTTACCCGGGAGGCGCATGGTGAGTATAACTATTCTGCTGATCTTAGCGTATAATCCCATGCTGACGCGATGGTACTTTTAGCAGCTGAATCAATAGGGCAATTGCAAAAAGATTTGGATGCAGCCCGAGAAACCTAGAGGTACGCCGAATCCCAGTATGAGGCTGGCTGCCTTTCGCTGCAGTGAAACCTGGAGGAGAAGAAACGCCTCCAGGTGGAAAACAAACAGCAGGCCGAAGATATTGAGAATTTAAAGACTCAATTGGCCCATGCCCAAGAAGAGAACCAGAAACTACAGAGGGGCATGTTCGATAAGTTTTGATTATAACGTCGAAAGGTATCTCCCCTTCATAAGGTGTAATGGACATGCCTTGTCTCATGTATAGGTCTCCTAACCGGGCAGCCTGAAGAAGAGATCAGCTCCTTCCGGGGGAACCTCCTGAAGGAACTATCCGCCGTGCATGAGCGGGCTCGAAAGGCTACGAGGGGCGTGATAAAAGCGCTATGGCCTGCCGAGCAGCCTCCGGAAAGGATGGCCGAATTAACCGATCGGTTCAAAGAAGCCCGGAGTCGGTTCAAGCTATGGAAGACATCGGCTTGCCGGGAGGGAGCATGAGAAGCGTGGGCAATGATCAAGACCCGTTATACTGGCCTTAACCCCGAGCATATGGCTCGGGTTGGGCCAGTAGGACCTGATGGGCAAGAAGTCCCACTTCACTTGGTGTATGACCAAGTGATGCACGCGGCTCGTCTCTCGCAGGAAGATTGCACCCTGGATGCCATAATAGACAATCTTGACCAGCAGCCAGATGTGTGATTCTATGTATCTATGTAATTTTAAATCAAAAATTTGCTCCGACTGTGTTGTAAACTTTGTCTTAACCGGTCATCGGCATTGACCTCCCGTGAAGAGAGCTCGGGAGTGTTCCGTATAAAATATCCCTTGATTAAGAGGGATTTCTTTCAAGGAACCAGGCAATCCGGCCATTTGGTACGAACAGACAGAAGGCGCACAGGGAGACATGTTATATTACTGCTTAGCGTAAGAAACATATTCCAAAGAAAATAGTACCTCTATCGGTGCCTTCCTTTAGGTTGCTACGTAAATCGTAGATAATAAGGTCATATACTACGAGTATGCGACTAATGGCTTTATTGAGAAAACTGTGTGATGGTAATAACAACCATAATTTTATTTGCTGCTTCCGTCGTAGCCGACCAATTTTCTACTAAAGATAGCTAGCTTTTGGCTTCACCCGTCTGAGGTACGTATCCGGATGACCCGGCCGTAACAATCGCAGAGGTGCTCCCTTTACTCTCTAAACGAACAATCGGGAACGTAGAAGGTAAACACAGGAGCGAGGTAACCCAGCTTGGCAAAAATCTTAGTTCGAATTGATGCATACGATGGCCTTACAATCGACAAAGGAAACATTCATGCATAATAAATTTCAACGGATGCATAAAAGAGAAACTCATCGGCTTCAGGAAGAAGCCCCCAGGTGGTATATTCGGATTTTACATTTGACGATGTATGCCGAATATCTAAACACTAGCTCGGTTTAGCTGAACACAAACTTGGGGAGAGAAAGGTCCTGGCCTGCCAAGAATTAAGGTGGAAGGGAAGGAAAAATGAAAATAAGAGAGAAAAAACAAAAGGGGAGGGTAAAGTGAATGACGACACCAGTCTAGCCGTAGAAGCGCCGAAGACGAGCTGCGTTCCATGGGTTTGGTTCGAGGCGGTTGTCTGCCAGGCTGCGAAGACGATAAGCCCCCCTGCGAGGACTTCGTTGATTATGAAGGGGCCCTCCCATTTGGGATTGAGCTTATGCTTCTGCTTCCCGGGGAGCCGTAAGACGAGGTCACCGACGTTATATGCTTTCGCCCTGACCTCCCTGCTCTGGTAACGCCGGGCCTGCTGTTGATAAAAAGTAGAGCGAGCCCGAGCTATGTCGCGCTCTCCTTCCAAGGCGTCCAAGTCGTCCTGCCGATCTAGCTCGGCCTCCTTTTCTTCGTACATGCTAAAACCCTAGATGAGTTTCTGTGTCGTATGATCTAAAACCCTCTGGCATATATAGACACCATGGGTCATTAGGGTTACATATGGTCGGTTGCCAACCGGAGAGAAAAAAACATGCCTAAACTACCATCTTCAACTTGACGGACACGCCACGGCTCCTGAGGTCTCCTCCTTGGTGACAAGGCCTTCGATTAATCCCATCCTCAGCGAGCGGCCCATTAGCCCGACCTATGAGAAATAGGTCGGCAGTCCGAGGACCCCTTAATCCTGGACTCCCTCAAGGGGGCCGCGGAGGACGCCGTCGGCCATCACTGGCTTTGAGCGCACGGTGCCCCGGGGAGGGATGGAACCGATGGAGGGGCTCTACGGCGGCTAGGAGGGGACACCTGAGCGGGCAGGGACGAGGGGGAGCTCGGCTTGGCGCGAATTTTGGGCCGAGGCCACCGGAGGAGCTTCGGCCATGGGCGTCGATGGAGGCCAGGGGAGGATGAGTGGCTGGTCTGGGAGGTTCACAGGGGGGATAGGGGGCGAGAGGAGGGCAGAGGAGAGCTCGGGAGGGCTCTTATAGGCGGGGGCGCGGTGCACCATGAGCTCGTGCGCCGGTTCGGACATTGCCGCTGCTGGAGGGCTCGGGGGGTCGCGGGAGCATGTCTACGGGCTTCGTGGACGAGGTCCACGTCCTGGGAGGGAGCAAGGGGGGACAGAGGAGTGCGCGTGTGAGATCGCCCACTGGCCGAGCCGGGCGGCCATGGCGAGCGTGCGAGGAGGGGCAACGGGAGGAAGAGGGAGGAGGGGCCGACCGTCCGACGTGTCCCGGACGCCGAGACCAGCCAAGTGGCGAAAGGGGGGAGCCCGAGGTGGTCGGGGTCATGCATTGGGTGGCGGCTACAGTGCGGTCGGGCACTGTAGCGCGCTCTGGAGCGTGGCCATTGCATGCCATGGCACTCCCACTTGTGTCCAGCGCATGGCCAACCTTGTCTAGTAGTCCCTGGGGATATAGGAGATGCTCTTTGGATGCTCAGGGAGGTGGGGACAGGGGTAGAAGTGAAAGGAGGAAGGAGGAAGCTTCTGATTGGGCTGTCCAGGGGGCTAAAATGAGGGTTTTACCCCACCAATGTTTGAGATAAGGCCATGAAATTGCTACTGGTGGTAGAGGGGGTCAATTAGGGACTGTGGTAAAAATTGTGGGTCAAGGAGAATGGTGGAAGGGGCCCAAACAACATGTTTGGTAGATGAGCAGAAGGTGTTTGATGAGTGTTTGAGCTAGCAAATTGGTTCTCCTTGCTATCAAACATAACAGGATTAAATGATAGATGGAATTGGGGTTGATCACCAATTTTGGGCTCATTTGATGAAAGTTGCTAATGCAAACTTTATAAACCCTAGAAATGGGCATAAATGGATTTGTTTAGATTTAGCTAAGCAAATCAATTCTCCTTGATACACCACTTGGTGAGGATGCATGATTGGAGGATTAGAACATGTCTACAAAGTTTGAGCACAATAGGAGACATTTGGCAATGTAGTGTTGTTCAAGTTTGGTTCTGGACAGAGAGGGTTTTGGAATATTTTGGTGAACCAAATCAATTTGAATTGAGGTGAAACTTGTCAAGATGATCACATATGTCATATGTGACATGCTAGAATTTTCTTGGATTTATTGGAGAATATTTCTTATAGAAATATTTCAAAGCTTGGAATAGGCAGAAATGGTTTTGAAGGGTTTTGTCCAATATTTTGAACAAGAACATGTGTTTAAACTCTTATATATGGACAATATATGTCCACTGAGTTTTCCTAAATTTTCTCAAATATTTTGAAAGCATAAAAATATTTTTTTCCTAATAAAAGAGCATTTCTGGCTTTAAGAAAAAGCCTTTAAATAAAATAATAAAATAATCTTTAAAAATAATATTTTGTGGTTTTGGGAAGTTATATATGTAGTAGGTTCCAAATATATCCTTTGGGAAAAAATATTCCACCCAATTTGAGGACTTGTAGTACAAACCTCAATTCAGGGGGTTTTGAAAACATAAATTGCATAAATGCTTTTTGGCCAAAATAATATCTGATAAAAAATAGTTTTAGGTCCTATACACATGGTATGATCATTGGGCAAGAGTTTAGATCAAGGTAAGCAGTTTTGAGAGTAGGAGGGAGTTTTATGAATATAGAGCACTAGCAAGTAATCAAACAAGCAAGCAAATAGCACACCTGTCAAACATTCATAGGCACTCCAAAAAGTTTTAATTGGCCCTAATTTTTGAGCTATGTTAACTTAGTCAGGAGAAGCAAAACACAGGGTGTGACAACACTCCGCCACAAAGTCAGCGAGGGCCACGCCCCTGATGACTCTGGTGGTGCTGAACTCCAGGTGGAAGGCCTGTAGCTCGATGTTCCACTCTGCAACTCTTCCTACAGCCTTGGGGTTGCGCAGCACCTTCTCCAAGGGGTATGCGGAGACGACCTTGATGGGGTGACACTGGAAATAGTGGCGCAACTTCCTTGAGGCAAGAAGAGGAGCACAAGGAGAAGCTTCTGTTGCATAGGGTAGCGTGCACGCGCATCCCCCGGTACGGTGCTGACGTAGTATACCGGGTGCTCGATCAGGGATGAGGTATTGGTGTCGCCCTGCTCCTCATGAGGCTCGAGGGACTCTGGTGCCCCGGGGGTTGAATAAGCAACATGGGCCTCAGGCGCACCTTCCTGAGGCGGCGAGCGTTGCACGGCCCCGCACTAGCCGCTCTTCTTCATGCCTGCGCCAGCGCACCCATCTCGTACCGCCACAAGCGCTGCGCTGGCCGAGTGGGGGGTGGCAGCCAAGTAGAGCACCAGGGGCTCGCAAGGATGAGGCGCCACCATAACGGGTGAGCTCGTGAGGTATCGCTTGAGGTACTCAAAGGCCGCATCCGCCTCCGGAGTCCACTCGAAAGGGCCCTTCCTTTTCATGAGTTTGAAGAAGGGGATGGCGTGCTCGCCCAGCTTACAGATGAAATGCCCTAAAGAGGTCACGCAACCCGCAAGCTTCTGCATTTCCTTGAGGGTATGAGGCGGGCTCATTTTCCCGATGGCCTTGACCTTCTCTGGGTTGGCCTTGATTCCTCGGTGCGATACCAAGAAACCGAGTAGCTTGCCAGACGGGACCCCAAAACGCACTTTTTCGGGTTGAGCTTCAGGTTCACTTGGCACAGGCTGGCGAAAGTCTCCTCCAGGTCCTCGATCAGGGACTTCGCCACTCGCGACTTGACCATGATGTCATCGATGTATGCCTCCACATTCCTCCCGAGCTATTGCCCCAGGGCGATGCGCATCAGCCGCTGGAAGGTCGCACCGGCGTTCCGCAGCCCGAAGGGCATGCATACGTAGCAGTATACGCCGCACGGGGAGAGGAAGGCCGTCTTTTCGACGTCCTCCACCGCCATCTTGATTTGGTGGTAGCCTGAGAAGGCGTCCAGAAAGCACAACAGATCGCACTCGGCGGGGGAGTCTACGATCTAACCGATGCGCGAGAGCGGGAAGGGGTCCTGAGGACAAGCCTTGTTGAGGCCCGTGAAATCGACGCACATGCGTTCCTTCCCTCCCTTTTTGGGGACGATCACCGGGTTGGCCAGCCAACTCGGGTGCCGTACCTCCCGGACAACACCAGCTTCCCGCAGCTTGCTGACCTCTTGGACGATGAACGCTTGCTTCTCTTGTGCTTGTTGCCTTGCCTTTTGCTTCACCGGGCGCGCATCGGGACGCACCCTTAGGTGGTGCCCGATCACCTCTCTTGGGACGCCGGTTAGGTCGCGCGTCTCACACGCAAACACGTCCTTGTTCGCGTGGAGGAAGTCCACCAGTGCCTTCTCCTGCTCTGGGGGAAGGCCGGCGCCAATGGTGAAGGTGTGGCCCGGGCTCCTGTCGTCAGCAGGCACCTGCGGTGGCAGACGGCTCATCACGTACCCGCGGAGCCGGGCGGTCCCGGCTGTACGGGGCCTTCCCCCATTGCCATCCACCCTCGTTCATCTTGGCGGCTGAGATGGCGTTCACCCTCCTCGCCACCTGCACCGCCTTCAGCTCCTTGGTAAAGAGCCGGCAAGGGTCGTACCGCCCTCCCATCTGGCAGATGAGGTGCGGTCAGCGCTGCAGAAGCTGCACCCGGCGCTCCACCATCGTAGCCAGGAGGTCCGCGGCCAACAGCCCCTCCGTCCGGTTCATCACCGCCAGCCGCTCGCAGAGCCGGTTCGCCGTCTCGGGCGCGACGGCCGGAGGCATCCTCCAGTTCAGCATTGCTACTGGCGGCTGGTTGACGAAGGCGGGGAGGTTGATGTAGTCCTCCTCCGGCTTCACGTTCTTCACGTAGAAGAACCCCTTCTGCCAGTTCTTCACCGAATCCTGCAAGGGGAGTTGCGGGAACCCGACACCAGCTCGGAAGTGGATCAGGGCGGCTCCGCAGGCGGTCATGACCTTCTCGCCGGTTGTCGGGTCCTTGACCGTCTGTCGCTTGAGGTAGAAGAGTCGGCACCAGAGGTCCAGGCGTGGCTCCACCCCTAGGAAGCCCTCACAGAGGGAGACGAACGCCGCCAGCTGCAGGACGGCGTTGGCGGCCAAATGGTGCGGCGGCAGCCTGAAATACGTGAGAAATCACCGGACGAACGTGCTCGCCGACAGGCCGAGCCCGCGGAGGAAGTGCTCGGCGAAGACCACCACCTCGCCCTCCCTCGGGGTCGGCGCGTTCTCCGCCTCGGCGATGCGCGCCTCCAGGTGCTCTGCCGACGGCAACTTGCGACGGTGGCGGAGGTGCTCGATGAAATGCTCATCGACGTTGCTGCCGTCCCATGCTCCTTTGCTCGCCATCGCCCTCGAGGGTCTCGTGGCCGCGGCGGTGGGGCGCGAATGTCCGGTCTCGATGCGGCTTCCGGCGGCGGCAAACGGCGATGCGGCAAGCGCGCGGTTTGTCTCTCTCTCTCTCTCGGAGCAGGGAGGGGAGGGGTGACGACGGAGAGCCGATGGGGCAGAGGAAACGAGCGTGCCGTTTCGCTCCTCTTCCTCCCCATTTAAACCCCCGCGCGGAGGTAGTGGGGAGCGGATCCGTCGTGCACGACCCCCACTACTTCTGCCGCACGCGGGAGAGGCATTAACGTGCCCCGGGGACGCCAACCGACGGCTCGGGCCGCAGAGGATTCGTGCGCACGGGCCGAGGCCGCGGCCGAAGTGGGCCCCGCCCCATGGCCCGGTCTTGTCCTCCGCGTGGCCTGTCAGGTCATGGCCCGCTGCGCCCCTCACGTGGCGCGCCTCCTCTGCCCGACGGGGCACTCGAGGCGTCCCCCGAACCGTCGGCCGGCTACGGAGCTGGCCGCCGCGCTCCCGCCTCCTCTGACACCGGGACCGTGCGTAATACGAGACAAGACTCAAGCCGGCGAGGTCCGCCTCCGTCAATCGGCGGGCCTCCCCTGCTTCGGGGACTACTGACGGGGGGATAACCCCGGGGTAGCCTCAGCCGGCTGCCTCCAACTTTTCAAAGCGACCGCAGGACGAGCCACCTCCCCCTGCGGTTCGGCTCCGCGCGGCCGGCTACACCAATCGCCCGGCTCGGGGCCGTGCGGCCGGCTACTCCGACCAGCTGGGTAGGGGCGGAGACGCCTAGCTCCTAGCCGGCGGTGCCGTGGGTACTGCCGTCAGAGCACGCGTGGCTACAGAGGCCCCCGTCGCATCGGGGGTCAGCGTCCGCATGGCCACAGTGAGGCGGCAGTGCCTCTGACTCTGGCCGACTGCGACCTGGCGAGCGGCACAGTACCGGCCTGCCCTCAACCACTCCATTACCTGCCCCGGCGTGGCTACAGCGCGGCCGGCCGTACCTCTGACCATGCCCGGCTGCCGCAAGACGACGCCCCGAAGGACGACCCATGTCACGACGGGACGGGCACAGGGGCCCGCCAGCCGGGTCCCCTCCGGCTCCCGACGGGACCCCGCAGCCGGTGGGCCCTACCAGCGACGAGACCCCTCAGCCGGGGGCCCCGCGGCTGGCTAGACAGACCGCCAACTGGGGCCCTCCAGAGCCTTCTATTCATATTGTATTCCGGGGGGTTGGCCTATAAAACCTTCCGGGGCTCCCCCATGCAGGCGGACGGCTTCCAGAACACCCACACACACGTACAGAGGTAGAGAAGGCGAGCTAGCCCCTTCTTCCTCCTCTACCCATATAGCTCAAGGAACACCATTGTAGCCCCCCTTTGGTTAATCAACCCGACCGGCAGGACTAGGGGTTTTACCTCCCACGGAGGGCCCTGAACCTGGGTACATCGTGTGTCCCTCACCGCTTGTGCCTAATCCCGCTCCCGGAGCCCGTCGGCGTCCTTCGGCCCCAACCACTCTCGATAAGCCACCCCATGGCATCTGTCGTGAGAAAACGACGACAATGGGGTTGAGGACCAGTGCAGCAGGTGTTCGGCCGGGGCGGGTGATTGGTTGATCAACTTCTCCGAAGGTGATCGGTGTGTCTGCCCATGAATTCGTTGCTGCCACCTGATGGATTTGTTTGAGTTGTCGAAGAGCTCTCTTCCTCTTATTTCTAGAGGAAAACGTTTCGTAGATCGTCAGGATCTCGTCGTTGTATTCTGGTGGCACTGATGAGCGTCTGACTGGAGGTAGGGCCTCGAGGATGGCCTCTCCACTTTTTGCCACCTGCCTGACGACCCAGCAAGCTCTAAGGCTGTGAGTCGGGCTTGTGTTCAGTAACACAGAGTGTATAGGGCATGGCTTGTCTAATAGTCCGTCAAGGATAGTTCTGACTCCCGTAGGGGGTCTATTCTTTTTCTCGGCGGGTTCGAGTTCGGCCGGCCATTTCGGAGGTATTCGCTTTTTCCGAGCTCCGCTAGGGTGTTCGGCAGGGAGCGGCTCCGAAAACAAACGTTCGGCTTGCCAGGTGCTTTCCATGGCGCAATATTTTTGCACCAGGTCCGATAGCTCGGTGAAGTCGCGAATGTTTCGACGGGCTAGGGCATTGAGGATTCCTTCATTGTGGCAATTGTGCCTGAAGGTTGCTATTATCTCCTGGCCACTAAAGTCTGGTACTCTGTCTTTGATAAGGAGGAGTCTAGCCCAGAAATGATGGACTGATTCCCCTGGCTATTGTTTAACTTCCCATAAGCCCGATAACTTGGGCTCTCCTGCGCTGCCTGAGGAGTGCTCGACTTGGGTGGTGGGCGAGGAAAATTTTAGTTTCTCGCCGGGATGTAAGTCCGGGATCACTGCGTTTGCCTCCCGTGTCATCGCGGGGTTCGGCGTGGCGGGTTTGGAGTCCATATTGTTAACAGGACCCCTCTGCGCGGGTTCTAGGTCACGCGCTAGATCGGCAGCCGATCCCGAACTGTTTCCGGTGTGGGTTCTGGATTCCGGATTGTAGGAGACATCCTGACGGTCGAAAACTGGGATGTAAACTGTTTTTAATTCCGGTAGTTGAGAGGACGAGCCTTCGGCCGGACACTCAACGGTGGCGACCAGGTGAGTGATCGGTGGGACATGAATCTCCCAATCATCGGGTTTAAACCGATCCGGTCGTAGACCGAGGTTTGGCCGTCGGTCACGTCCATGGTTTGAATCCGACCAAGTAATTCGTTTAATGACGAGATGTCGGCGGGGTCCATGTCGCTGGAGCGCATGGGGTCGATCCGTAGCGCCGTAGTCCCAGGGTCACTCGACGACGTGCCCGGGTTGTATTTGGCCACGGCAGTTCCGGGCATATCAGATGGGTTGGGCATTATGGCCGACCCAAGGATAGATGCCACCTCAGTGGCGGGACCTGCTCCCTCCGATGTTAAGGCGTCGGGGCTTGCGGGCTCCTCCATGAGAGCTGAGAGTTTCATTAAAATGAAATCTCCCCGGGAGTCGGCGATGAACTCAAGGTTCCCGAATCTAACTTCCTGATCGGGGATGAAACTTCTGACCTGCCTTAGATGGCCGGCCGGATCGGCATGCAATACGATGCTGCCAAACGCGAAAATCTGACCAGGAACGAAAACGTCCTTGTTGCAGACTTCATCGCTGATGATAAGGCGAGCATCGATTCCTCTAGCGATCGCACAGCGGAACTCTCAATGAAAGCACCAATGTCGGTGTCAAAACCGGTGGATCTCGGGTAGGGGGTCCCGAGCCGTGGACCTAGAATCGATGGGTAACAGGAGACGAAGGAGACGATGTTTACCCAGGTTCAGGCCCTCCTATGCAGGTAAAGCCCTACGTCCTGCTTGGTTGTATTGATGTGTATGAAGATTACAGAGTTGATCTACCTCGAGATCAAATGACTAAACCCTAGATGAGTTCACCTGCCTCTACGAACTAAACCCTCTGGCTTATATAGATGCCAGGGTCCCTAGGGTTACATATAGTCGGTTGCCTATTGAAGGAATAAACATGCCTATTCTATCATCTTAAGCTTGAAGGGCATGCCACGGCTCCTGAGATCTTCTCCCCTGGTAACGGGGTATTCGGTCAGTCCAATCCTCCAACGAGTGGCCCACGAGTCCGGCCCATAAGGAATAGGCCGGCAGTCCGAGGACCCCTTAATCCCGGACTCCCTTAGTAGGGACAGGAGAATCAAACATAATTGATGACGCGAAGATTTTCCTGTGGTTCCGATAGGTGGTGCTATCGTACGTCCACGTTGATGGAGACTTCAACCCACAGAGGGTAGCGGTCGTGAGAGTCCATGGAGGGCTCCACCTATTAGGGTCCACAAAGTAGCAACCTTGTCTATTGCATCACGGCTTCCGTCCATGAAGGACTAGCCTCACTATGGGTAGATCTTCACGAAGTAGGCGATCTCCTTGCCCATACAAACTTCTTGGTTCCCTCCACAACACGAAGAAGGAGTCTCCCAAGCGACTCCTAACCAATCTAGTTGGCACCACCCTCCAAAAGGTAATAGATGTGGTAACAATGACAAAATCCTTGCTCTTGTGCTTCAAAAGATAGTCTCCTCAACACACAATCACTCTCTCACAGATTTGGCTTGGTAGAAGAGGTTGATTGGGTGGAAAGCAACTTTGGGAGGCTAGAAATCAAGATTCATATGGTTGGAGTGGAAGGTCTTGATCTCAACACATGAGTAGGTGGTTCTCTCTCAGAAAAATGGATAGGGCAAGTGTAAGCCAGTTCTGAGTGCTTCCTCTGCCAATGAGAGGAGGTGGAGGGGTGTATATAGGCATCTCCAAAAATCCAACCATTACAACATTATTTCCCAACTCGGTGACACCGGTCCAAAAACTCGGTTGTACCGACTAGTGCAAAATGTGGCAACTTTCGGCTTTTCGGTGAGACCGGTATATAAATCTCGGTGGTACCGATTCTTGAAAATAGCTAAACAGAGAGTTGGTCCAAAACTCGGTTGATCCGATTCTCAAAAATTCGGTGGTACTGATTCCTGAAAATGGCTAACCAGAGAGTTGGTCCAAAACTCGGTTGGTCATACCTCAAAACTTGGTGGTACCGAGATGCTAGGGTTTGGCATGGGAATCTGTCAAAGTGAAACTCGGTAGGGCCGAACGAAAATTGTTGGTGGCGATTTTGGATATTTGGTTTTGGACAGAATATTTGTGGGAGAGTTTCATGTGTATATTTGGTGGCTAATCTCTTAGCCCTTGAGCAACCAGATCATCATAGACACCTCACCCCCTTTTAATAGTATTGGCCTTCCTATGGACTCAAAGTGATTTCTCACATAAACTAAAATGTAGAGTGTTCAACCTTGTTGCCAATAGATGTTCCTTTCATCTAGGGGATCTAATCACAATCCTTTTGCCAATACATTCATTGAACTTTCCTGAAATATATTTGGTGGAAACATTAGTCCAATGAAATATATGTTGTTATTAATTACCAAAACCACCTAGGGAGAAGTTGTGCTTTCAACCTCCCCTTTTTTGGTAATTGATGACAACATATAGATCAAAGCTTCGATAGGGATAAAACAATGAGTAGCATCGTCGCTTTGAGAAGTATGTGATAAGCAAGGGCTCCCCCTAAATTTGTGCATTATTTAAAATTTGCGTTTGAATGCAAATGCACAATTGATTAGGAGTGTGGGTAACTCTTTCATGTCACATTCAACTTGGTGGTGCGCATGAATGATATGAATGGATTACAATGCACAAAACACCAAAAATGAATGAGTGATCATAATATTAACATCACATGGATAGGAAATTGTAGCATCATCAAGCAAGTGTACGATCAAACACAACGAAGTTTTAAAAATAGCCAAGTGATAAACCAAATGTTTTTAACACAAAGAGAGTCAACAAAATGCAAGAAACACTCTCTCTCGAAGCCCTATGAGATATACACTTCTCCCCCTTTGGCAACAAGTTACCAAAAAGTTCAAAGTATGTAGAACTAATCGTCTCTCTGGGCCTGGTCTCCTCAGGTAGCTGTTGAAGGAGTCGAGAGAAGAGCATCGGCGAATGCTTCAGCTGAAGTCCTTTGAGGTGGTGGAGTAGACGCCAAAGGTACAGAAGGAGCTAAAGGAGCACTAGTTGGTGCTGACGAGGAAGGCCTCAACTCTGGAGCAGGCACTATAGATGATCTGGCTTGAGTCTTGAACTGAGTGCTGGGCCGGAGAGGAGGACTATCATCATCACTGGAGTGGGGACTGGGCACTGCATCCGCTTCCTGTTTCAGCTCATTGACAGTCACTGTCAGCTCGTCAACTTTGTTGTCTAGAGCATGAAACTTTGTCTCCACTATCCTCTCAAGACTTTTCTGGTTCTTGAGGATCTCAACCATAGTCTTCTCGATCCCTTGGAGAGAGTTAATGATAAAGGACATTTGGTCGCTCTTCATCCTTGGAACCTAAGCACTAGTGGCTCAAGCTGCCTCTGCCTCTACCTCTGCCTATGCAGTAGCTGAAGTGGGATTAGAAGGATCCATCACCACAACATTATCCTCAAACTCTGGCAATATGGCAGGTGTGGACGATCAAGTGCATATACACTCTTTCCAACTTTATGAGCATCTGAATGTATGGAGCATATCCACATGATCTCTTTTGGTCTGCAGCTGTCCTCTTGATTGTCTCAACAATCAGATCCATCATTTGAAATCTTGTGTGGGTGTCTACGTAATGCAGCATGTTGATGGAGTAACCCCTAATCATCTTGTCATCTCCTGACTTGGGCATCAAAGTGTATCTCATGATAGTGTTGGTAGTGGGTAATCCAGCTTGCAAAAAGTATACAGAGCCAAACTTGTGTGTCTCCACATATGCAGTAGGGATAGGATTGTACATATTGACCATGGTGTTGTGATTCATCTTGGCCTCAGAATAGACATCAAGATCTCCTTCTTCAACTTGTGGAGCTCCTAAGATGGTAGCCCACTCATTAACTGTAGACTGGTACCTAGTGCCTTCAGTCATCCAAACTATCCTTCCATCTGGATAGAAATGAGTTGTGGAGTAGAACTGCGTAATCATCTCATCATTCCATGCAGTGAACTCTCTGCCAACAAATGCATCTATGTCAATGGCCTTGAAGTTCTCTAGCACATGAGGAAAATTTTCTTCATTATCCTTAATGTACTTCCAGTCCACATATCTCCTGTCACTAACTGCAGGACTCTTGTCTAACAAGACAGTCTCATAAAAATCTTGCTGCTCCTTGGTGTGGAAGTGAGCATCTACAACAGTTCTCCTCCTTGTGGCATATGGATCATCAACTCTCCATTTACTCAATCCTCTTTCATTTCTCTTCTTCAAGTCCTCAGCAACTGGGTGATCATCATTGGGTTGAGGCAAATGGGGTCTCAGCTTCCTCAGCACTGAGACATCTTCCTCTTCTTCCATGGTGGAAGATCTCTTGTTCTTCTCAGCAAGAGGAATATCTATGGTTGTCTTCTTTGGCTTGGGGGTAGATGGTTTCTTGGCAGCAGATGGCTTGGCCATAGATGCAGCCTGACTGGTCATTGCATCAGCCATCAGCTTCTTCTTCTTGGAGGGAGGAGGTTGTGCAACTGGTTCTTCCTCTTCCCACTACTGCAGGATGGTCCAAAGACAACACATCATTCAGAGACCCTTCGATGAAACTGTGTGCGATGCATGAATCGCAAATGGTATAGTTCAAGCTTCATCGCCAATGACACGAACTTTGTGCGATGGAGGATCCATCAAATACGATTTAGAAAATATTTGCATGTGCGATCTACCGCAGACAGTTGACTTTTAGGAACTGTTTGTGATGAGGCAAAAGGGCACAAACGGTTAATCAAACATAGATGTGTGTGATGTACAACATACAGGTCCCTAAGATGAACTGTTTGCGATGGTACAGAAGAACACAAACGGTTCGGTGTAACAAGGTGTGTGTGTGAAAGGCTGCAAACAGTTCAATAATCAGAATTGTGTGCTATAATTCTTGATAGCACATACGATTTGTTGTTCTGAATTGTGTGCTCGACAAGGCACACAATTCAAGAAACCAACTATGTGCGATACTGTGAATGATCACTGACGAATCTGTATTATTAACTGTTTGCGATGAGATCGACAAGATAGATAGAGTTAGGGAATAAATATGAGCAAACGACAATAGAGTTAAGGAGTACATTCTGTTTTACTTCTTCTTGTTGTTGTTAGATGGCCCCGCGCCATCTTCTTGACGTGGACGCTTCTTGCCGATAACCACTGGCTTTTCATCGCCATCGTCATCACCATCGTCGTTGATGTCCTCATCGTCGTCCTCCTTGTTCGACCATTCCTCCTCATCATCATCGTCGTCATCTTCTTTGTCCTTCGGCAGCTCCTCGTCGTCCTCCTCCTTGTTCGACCATTCCTCCTCCTCCTCATCTTTTTCGTCTTCTTCGTCCTTCGGCGGCTCCTCGTCCGTCTGGTCGTCGTTCGACGACTCCGGCGACAGCGTCCCTTCCATGAGCCGGATAAAATGGAGGTCAGGGCTCAATGCCAGACTCATGGAAGACGAACGCGATGATTCTGAGGTTGACCCCAGACTGGCGGAATTGTCGTCCTCGCTATCGCTCGACATTGCTGCGCTACGTAATTAAACAACCGGCAAGAAAGCGAGATTGTAGAGTGTGTGGAAGTGTAGAGTGGCCGGTCGGGACGATGAAGATGATGGCAACTGAAGCGTGGTGTGAAGACAAGAGGAATGGAAATTGAAGCGGGGGATTGGCGGATTATATTGGCACCTTGGCACGCGGTTAGAATTCCGATATAATCAACCGCAATTGTGTGCACCCGGCACGTCGCTCTAAATTCCCGCTATTGTGCAGTTCTCAATGTGATAATTACGCGCACGGGGTGGAGCGTCCAAATGTGTGCAATATGCCAACTGTTTCACATGTGTACATTTTAGCAGTTCACACGGTTCGCTAGATGCATTGTTTAACTACCCATACGCTTATATGAAACACAGCGGGTGTGAAACAAGCATTTAACATAGGACAGTTGGTAAGCAATAGATGAGCTCTGCTTATTGATGTAGCCATTAATAATCAAACAAAACCCCTAATGATCATTGCAAACAGTGCATAGAAGATGGCTAATGCGGCAACTACAACTACACATGCTAGTTCCTTCTTGTCTCTTGCTTTCATCTGTTGCCTGTGATTGATTCTTTCTTGCTTCATCATAGTGATTGTACACTCCAGATCAGTCAGTTTCTTCTTCAGCTTTACGTTATCTTCTGCAAGCTTGGTGATAACACTCCGAGCCCTGCCATGCCATTCATCATCCAACTAGTTAACAAATGCACAAGCCTCATATCCCTGCGAATGTTAAATAATCAGGATGAGAGGGGGCATTAACTGAACTTAAGGGATGAACTTATCACTAACCTCTAAGGGGCAACCGAGAAACCGTCTGCCATTGTCAAATCCCTCCATGCATACACGTTGAGCGGGAGTGTGTCTGTGCACACAACTCAACTTTTGGTACTTCTCGGTGGTGCAAAACTCGAAATCGAACTCATGTTGCGGGAGTCTGCTGGAGTCATACTCTGGATCCGGCAATTGATCACTTTCCTAAGAGAGATGGGGGGTCCAATTCAGGACAGATTGAGTGAGTTGCTTGCTTTTGTACATGCTAGAAAGATGAGGAATGATTGGTACCTGACAAGACGATTCGGATTCGTAGTTGGCAAGTGCTCGGCGGTGACCGCCGTTGTGGTGGTGCCGCCAATGGCGCTGCCAAGAGCGACTGTACGAACCGGAGCAGCCGCTCTAAAACCATTAGCACCACTCATCCGCATTCCTCCAATGCCAGCGCCACGCTAGGGAATTTGTGGGCTACAGATTTGGAGGCTATTTAGGGATTTGGGGAAGACGGGGAAACTATGGGGATCTGATAACGGTCGGGGGAACTATTTATCTCACTCCGTTTTATATGGCACACGGTTTCCTGAACCAAATCATGTGAGATGGAAACGTGCGTGATACACGGTTCCTGTAACATGACCGTTTGTGATGTGCTAGCTAGTACATATGGGGCGGTAAACATCCGCTCTCCAGAAACCCAAAAAACATTATGCTGATAGAGATGTGGCCGGCGGCCGAGATGCAGCGGCTACCGGATAGGTCAATCCCCGGTCGATCGGCGGTGTCGATGTCATAGGAAGTCCATCCTAGGTCGGTCGGCGATGGAAGCGTGATAGGAGGTCAATCCTTTGTCGGCGGCGGGAGATATAGGAGGAGCTCAGTCCTCGTGGTCGGTGCGGGTGTGCCTCGAGCACGTCCCTCCCGATCGTAGGCGGGATAGTGGAGCCCGGACTTTAGGCAGGTGCCCCGCTAAGCTCTGCTTCTCGACCCTGTTGTCTTGCCGCACCGCTATTAATTAATTAAGGTATTCTTTTTGTTGAGTGGCCTAATTAAGGTATTTAATTCATATAAGGGTACAACTGATGATACATGTAAATTGACTGGTCATTGATTAGTGTCATCGCACGGCTGGATAACATTATGTAGCGCCCTCCATAAATTTTGAAAATAAAATCTTGTGATTTATTCACGCATCTTTGTGCATCCATTAATCCATATATTAATGTTTTTTTTTGAATTACTCCTCGCGTGTGCAGATGGAACGATCTGAATGGATGGGGGATCGGGCAAGCTCAAGGTATGTGCATGGCATGCAGGAGTTCATGGCTTTGGCTGAACGGACAAAGAAGAGAATTGGCAAAGAAGATTACGTCCTTTGTCCATGTAAGGATTGTACCAATACAGTGTCACGTCCAATTGATTTGGTCGAGTTACACTTATACAAGAGGGGATTCAAGGGTGGATACACACGATGGACTAGACACGGTGAAGAGCCGGTTATGGATGATGGTAATAACATGCATGTCGGCAAGGTGCAAAACCCCGATCAGAGTCGTATGTGTGTTGCATTTAACCTCGGGGCTTAGACGTCAAGCTACAGACAGAAGACTGGCATGCCAAAAACCCCAGAGAAAAACCAAGAGTGTGAAGCACACGACACCGACCTTGATGATATGCCAGATTTTGCTGCTATGATTGCAGATTTCCAGGGCCCAGAAAAAGATATAGCCGAGTACAAGGAGCTAACAAGCATTGATGCGGCCTCCAAGAAAGATTTGTATCCAGGTTGCAAAAAGAAATATTCTAAGTTGAGTGTCACACTGGCGCTTCACAGATTTAAAGCAGAAAGTGGTCTATCAAACAAGGCCTTCACACAGTTGTTGAGTCTTTTCAAAGACATTCTTCCAGAACATAATGTGCTCCCCAAAAGCACGAACGAAGTGAAGAAAGTTGTTTGTCCATTGGAACTTGAAGTCCAGAAGATACACGCTTGTGTGAATGATTGTATGTTGTACCGTGGTGACTACAAAGATTTGTGTTCATGTCGCATATGCAAGCACGCACGATACAAGCGCAGGAGAGCAAAGGACAAGTACAAAATGGACGAAGAGATCGAGGCAGGAATCTCATTCAAGGTTGTTTGGTACTTGCCTATAATTCCAAGGTTGAAGCGTTTGCTTGCAAACCCTAGAGAAGCGAAGAGGTTGTGGTGGCATCATGATGAGCGAATTGCGGATAAATATATGAGGCACACAAAAGATGGGGCACAGTGGGAACAAATCGCGGACAGGTTTGAAGATTTTGTAAAGGATCCTAGAAATATATGGCTAGGGGAGTGTACTGACGGATTTAATCCATTTGGCGATATGAGCACCCACACAACACTTGGCCGGCGATTCTGTGCATATATAACCTTCCTCCTTGGTTGTGTATGAAGAAAAAATACATCATGATGTTGATGATTATCCAAGGCCCGAAGCTTCCTGGAAATGATATCGACATTTACTTTAAGCTACTGGTAGAAGAACTGCTAACATTGTGGAAGCCTGGTGTGAACTGTTATGATGCCTACGCAAAGGAGTTTTCCAGCTACATGCATTGCCGCTGCACACCGTTCAAGATATGTCGGCATTAGGCAACACTTCGGGGCAGAAAACAAAGGGACCAGTAGGATGTGTCACATGCATGGATAGGACAGCGAATAGATTTCTTTCCAACTCGTGCAAAACCATGTATTTGCGTCAACGAGGTTCTTAAGGAGAGATCACCCTTACAGAAAAATGACAGCTGAATTTGATGGTACGATAGAGAAAGGAACGAGCCCAAGACCATATGATGGGAAACAAGTCCTCAGCATCGTTAAAAAAATTGAAGTTGTGCTTGGCAAGGGATCCGGTTCGACATAAAAAAAACACCCAAGGACCAAGTGATTAACAAGAAATCAGTGTTTTGGGAATTACCTTACTGGGAGTTCCTAAGTGTACGTCACTGCATTGATGTCATGCATGTAGAGAAGAACGTCTGTGAAAGCATCCTTGGTACTCTGCTCAATATTAAAGGCAAAAGAAAGGATGGTGACAGTGCACGACTCGATATGCTTGGTGATCAATCAGAACGCATGAATGAAGGAGAAGATGATGACAAAATGCTCCACCTACACCAGAGTTACAATTTCACTTCAGCAGAAGTAAAAGGGTTCTTCGAATTTTTGTTGACAGTTAAGACACCCTCTTCCTACTCCGCAAACATCATAAATCTCGTGGATGATAGCTTGCCTAAAAAGAAGTTGTCTCACATGAAGTCACATGATTGCCACATAATGTTGACACAAATCCTCCCGGTGGCCATAAGGAATATGATGGACATAGACATAAGAAACACACTGATTGATCTTTGTGATTTCTTCAACAAACTATGGCAGAAGGTATTGAAGAGTGATGACCCACAAGTATAGGGGATCAATCGTAGTCCTTTCGATAAGTAAGAGTGTCGAACCCAACGAGGAGTAGAAGGAAATGACAAGTGGTTTTCAGCAAGGTAATTTCTGCAAGCACTGAAATTGTAGGTAATAGATAGTTTGATAGCAAGATAATTGGTAACGAGAAAGTAACGGTAATGGTAAACAAGGTGCAGCAAGGTAGCCCAATCCTTTTGTGGCAAAGGACAGGTCAAAACAATCTCTAGTAATAGGCAAAGTGTTCTTGAGGGTACATGGGAATTTCATCTAGTCACTTTTATCATGTTGGTTTGATTCGTGTCGCTACTTTGATAATTTGATATGTGGGTGGGCCGGTGCTTGGGTGCTGTTCTTACTTGAACAACCTCCCACTTATGATTAACCCCCTCGCAAGCATCCGCGGCTACGAGAAAAGTATTAAGATAAAATCCAACCATAGCATTAAACGTTTGGATCCAAATCAGCCCCTTACGAAGTAGCGCATAAACTAGGGTGCTTCTGTCACTCTAGCAACCCATCATCTAATAACTACTCCACAATGCATTCCCTTAGGCCCATGAATGGTGAAGTGCCATGTAGTCAACGTTCACATGACACCACTAAGGGAATCACAACATACATATCATCAAAATATCGAACACATCAAATTCACATGATTACTTTTAACATGACTTCTCCCGTGACCTCAAGAACAAGGGTAACTACTCACAAATAATAATCATGCTCAAGATCAGAGGGGTATTAAATAGCATAATGGATCTGAACATATAATCTTCCACCAAATAAACCATATAGTAATCGACTACGCAAGGTAATCAACACTACTAGTCACCCACAGATGCCAATCTGAGGTTCCGATACAAAGATTGAACACAAGAGATGAACTAGGGTTTGAGAGGAGATGGTGTTGTTGAAGATTGTTGATGAATATTTGCCTCCCAAAGATGAGAGGGGTGTTGGTGATGACGATGGCTTCGATTTCCCCCTCCGGGAGGGAAGTTCCCCCGGCGGAATCGCTCCGCCGGAGGTCAAAAGTGCTCCTGCCCAAGTTCCGCCTCGAGGCGGCGGCGCTTCATCCCGAAAGTCCTCCTCTGATTTTTTTTCTAGGTCAAATGTGACTATATACCAGAAGATGGGCACCGGAGGTGGGCCGAGGAGGCCACGATACACCAGGGCGTGCCCAGGGGGGTCTGGCGCGCCCTCGTGGGTTGTGCCCACCTGGCTGGCCCCCTCCGGTAGTTTTCTGCTCCAGTATTTTTTATTAAATACAAAAATAATCTCCGCAAAATTTCAGCTTCATTGGAGTTGTGCAGAATAGGTATCTCTGATGTGCTTTTGTTAGGTCCAGAATTCCAGCTACCGGTATTCTCCCTCTTTGTGTAAACCTTGCATATTATGAGAGAAAAGGCATTAGAATCACTCCCTAAAGCATTATTATTCAACAAAACATAGTAAATAAAAGTAGGAAAACATGATGCAAAATGGACGCATCAACTCCCCCAAGCTTAGACCTCGCTTGTCCTCAAGCAAAAGCCAATATTGAAAAGCATGTCCACATGGTTTGAGAGAGAGGTGTCGATAAAAACAAAATACGGACATAGAAGCATCATGCTTATTATTATAACAGCAACAAACTCTAACATAAGACTTATTCAATACATTTTGATCATATAACTTCTCATGAACAAGTAACAATTCATCACAACATAGAAGTATGAAGCACAAACCTTATTGAAAACCAACAAACTATGTTCTCAGTCAACTTTGTGACTACAATTCATTATGTTTTCAGGAAGGGTCTCATGTCAGAGCCTTTTGGCAAGTCCACATACTCAACCATCATTTAGTCTTCTATGATTGCTAACACTCACGGCATACCCATGAACAAAAAGTTTCAACCAGACACATAGGAAGATATGGGCTCATAGTTTCGCCTCCCAATGTATTCACCTCAAGGGTGATGTCAACAATAATAACTCATGCCCACTCATATCCAACTGGATATATGTGCCTAGATATTTCCTCACCACATGATGCTTGCAAAAACAAAAGATAAAAAGGAATAGGGAAGAATACTTTGACTCTTGCATAAAAGTAAATTCGTAAAAGTAAAAGATAGTCCCTTCGCAGAGGGAATCAGAGGTTGTCATGCGCTTATTGGTTTGTATGCCCAATCCCATAATGTAAAAGAACGTCACGCTATATTGCCCCCTATGATAGCAACATTTATTATGCAGTCTGTCGCTTTTATTACTTTGCCATCATAAGTTCGTATATCGCTCAATTTTCTCTTACACTAATTGATCAAAACACTTTTAGAAGCAAATTTTATTGCCTTATTGCACCGATGACAACTTACTTGAAGGATCTTACTCGATCCATAGGTAGGTATGGTGGACACTCAAAGAATGAATTTGGGTTTGGGTTTTTGGATGCACAAGTAGTATCTCTACTTAGTGCGGAATTAGCAAAGATATTGAGCAAGCACCACATGTTGAAGGATCTATGACAATATAACTTCTATGTGGATATAAACAAGCATAAATCATTATGTTGTCTTCCTTGTCCAATGTCAACAATTTTGACATATAATATTTGATGGGGGCTCACAATCATAAAAGATGTCCAAGATAGTGTATTTGCATGTGAATCTTCTCTTCCCTTATTAATTCTTTCATGAATTGCATCATTGACCAATGCTATGTTTGTAAATCTCCAACAAATTTTACTACTTATACTTTTCCTTATTGATGTCATTACTCACTATAAGATTATCATATGATTCTTTTCATTTATTTTCCTTTCCTTTATTTTGATTGCAACAAGAAAGTAGAGAGGCAAAAACTCAAACTAAACTTTATTATATAACTATCACTCGATTACATAGATAGATAGGCCACGAAACTAACATACGAAAATAGATCATGCTAAGCTTTTATTCAACTAAAACAAAGGGAAACTAAAGATCGAACTAAAATAGGCAAAGGTGAATAAAAGTGGTGGTGATACGATACCGGGGCTCCTCCCCCAAGCTTGGCTCAAGCCAGGGGGAGTGCCCATACCCGTGTGCTCAAGTCTCCTTTGGTGGTGGTGATGAAGAAGGTGGTGGTGATGATGAAGTAGGCTTGTCCTCCAGCTTCCAGGGCAAGGGCACCCCATCAAAAGTTGACGCAAGAGTCTGCTGAGTCCTGCAACTCGCAGCTAAACTCATACCTTTAAATCTTGCTTCATATTCGAAGACTTGGTTTTGAAGATCATAAACTTGGCTCTGCAGAAAATTAATTTTCTCATTGAGGGTGGAGGTGATGTCCTTCACAGACCGGCCATCCACCATCTGATCATGGGTGAATTCCGTGATCATGGAGTGATTGTCACTAAGTCCATGCTCCGCCATCTTCTGGCACTTGAAGATTTCCTGTTCCACCGCCTCGAGCCTAGCCTCTACGCTTCTGGTCTTCTTGGGTCCCTGAACATCGCGGATGTGGAGCACCCCCTCACGCATCTCAATGGCTTGAGGGTGCTTCATCACCTCCGGCAAGTACGGGTTGATGACCTTCTCGAAGAACCTGTCCTTGGAGGAGCTTGGTGGAGCCATGGAGATCTAGATCTGACGAGAAAACAACAAGAAACAAGAACAGAGGATTTTTCTGCGATGCAGTCATCAAAACAGTCGGGGGTATATATAGATAATTTTTATTCTTGGGAAATAAGCATATGGAAGTAAAACGGAGTCGGGAAGGTGTCCGAGGTGGGCACAACCCATGAGGGCATGCCCTGGTGTATCGTGCTCACCTCGATCACCTTCCGGTTTATTTCTTTATTTCCAAAATTTTCTAATATTCCAAAACTTACAAAAAATATTTTTGCGAATTTTTCGGAGTCCGTTTACTTACCGTATCACGTACCTCCTATTTTTCAGGATTCTTGAGTGTTCCGGAAGGTTTCGTTTATGTGTTCCTCCGGTGTCATGGTTTGGATAACATCGCTTTCAACGTTAATAGGCGTACCTGAGATATAATGCTTAACTCTTTGCCCATTGACCACCTTCGGGTTAGTACCTTTGGCATTATTAATCTTGATAGCTCCAGAACGATAAACCTCTTTGATAATATATGGTCCTTCCCATTTAGAGAGAAGCTTACCTGCAAAAAATCTTAAACGAGAGTTGAACAAAAGAATATAGTCTCCTATTTTGAATTCCCGCTTTTGGATTCTTTTGTCATGCCATCTTTTTACTTTTTCTTTCAATAATTTGGCATTTTCATAGGCTTGGGTTCTCCATTCGTCTAGTGAGCTAATATCAAATAGCCTCTTCTCACCGGCAAGTTTGAAATCATAGTTAAGTTCTTTAGTTGCCCAAAATGCTTTATGTTCTAATTCTAGAGGCAAATGACAAGCTTTTCCATACACCATTTTGTATGGAGACATACCCATAGGATTTTTATAAGCTGTTCTATAGGCCCAAAGTGCATCATCTAATTTCTTAGACCAATTCTTACGAGACCTATTGACAGTTTTTTGTAATATTAATTTTATTTCTCTATTGCTAAGTTCTACTTGACCACTAGATTGAGGATGATAGGGTGATGCAATTCTATGGTTAACATCATACTTAGCAAGCATCTTATGGAAAGCACCATGGATAAAGTGTGAACCACCATCGGTCATTAAATATCTAGGGACTCCAAACCTCGGGAAGATAACCTCTTTAAGCATTTTAATGGAGGTGTGGTGATCAACACTACTAGTTGGAATAGCTTCTACCCACTTAGTGACATAATCAACAACAACCAAAATATGAGTGTACCCGTTAGAGGAAGGAAAAGGCCCCATATAATCAAAAACCCAAACGTGAAATGGTTCGACAACAAGTGAATAATTCATAGGCATTTCCTGACGCTTATCGATATTACCAATTCTTTGACATTCATCACAAGACAAGACAAACTTACGGGCATCATTGAAGAGAGTAGGCCAATAAAAACCAGATTGCAATACCTTATGAGCAGTTCTATCTCCCGCATGATGTCCTCCATAAGCTTCGGAATGACATTTCCGTAGGATTTGTTCCTGTTCATGCTCAGGTACACAACGTCTAATAATACCATCTACTCCTTCTTTATAAAGATGTGGGTCATCCCAAAAGTAATGTCTCAAGTCATAGAATTTTTTTCTCTTTTGTTGGCATGTGAAGCTAGGTGGTATATATTTAGCGACAATGTAGTTAGCATAATCAGCATACCAAGGTATGTTTTGAGAAACATTTATTGCAGCTAACTGTTCGTCAGGGAAACTATCATCAATAGGTAGTGGGTCATCAAGAATATTTTCTAACCTAGACAAGTTATCAGCTACGGGGTTCTCAGCTCCCTTCCTATCAACGATGTGTAAGTCAAATTCTTGAAGCAAGAGAACCCACCTAATGAGTCTAGGTTTCACATCTTTCTTTTCCATAAGGTATTTTATAGCAGCATGATCGGTGTGAACAATAACTTTGGAATCAACAATATAGGATATAAATTTATCACAAGCAAACACAATTGCTAAAAATTCTTTTTCAGTAGTAGCATAATTTCGTTGGGCACTGTCTAGAGTTTTGCTAGCATAGTGGATAACATTCAATTTCTTATCAACTCTTTGTCCTAGAACAACACCAACAACATAATCACTAACATCACACATAATTTCAAAAGGCAAGTTCCAATCAGGTGGTTGTACGATAGGTGCAGAGGTTAAGGCTTTCTTGAGTGTTTCAAAGGCTTCCACACAATCATCATCAAAAACAAAAGGAATATCCTTTTGCAAAAGATTAGTAAGAGGCCTAGAAATTTTAGAGAAGTCTTTAATGAACCTCCTATAAAAACCAGCATGACCAAGGAAGCTTCGAATACCTTTAATATCTTTAGGACAAGTCATTTTCTCAATTGCATCAACTTTAGCTTTATCCACCTCAGTACCTCGTTCAGATATTTTATGCCCTAAGACAATACCTTCATTAACCATAAAGTGGCACTTCTCCCAATTCAAGGTGAGATTAGTTTGTTCACATCTCTGCAAAACTCGATCAAGGTTGCTTAAGCAATCATCAAAAGAAGTTCCGTTAACGGAAAAATCATCCATGAAAACCTCCACAATCTTTTCACAAAAATCAGAGAATATAGCAGTCATACATCTTTGAAAGGTAGTAGGTGCATTGCATAAACCAAAAGGCATACGTCTATAAGCATAGGTTCCAAAAGGGCAAGTAAAGGTAGTTTTCTCTTGATCGGACTGTGACACAGGTATTTGAGAGAAACCAGAATATCCATCTAGGAAACAAAAGTGTGTGTGCTTAGATAATCTTTCTAGCATTTGATCAATGAAAGGCAGAGGGTAATGGTCTTTCCTAGTAGCTTTATTTAATTTTCTAAAATCAATTACCATTCTATAACCAGTGAAAATTCTTTGTGGAATGAGTTCATTCTTATCATTAGGAACAACGGTAATACCTCCTTTCTTAGGGACACAATGAATGGGACTTACCCATCAACTATCAGCTATGGGACAGATTATACCTGCTTCCAGAAGCTTTAATATTTCAGTTCTTACCACTTCCTTCATCTTAGGATTCAACCACCATTGGTGATCAACAACAGGTTTAGCATCAGGTTCCATATTAATCTTGTGCTGACAAAGAGTGGGACTAATGCCCTTAAGATCATCAAGAGTATATCCAATAGGAGCCCGGTGCTTCCTTAGAACTTTTAATAATCTTCCTTCTTCATGTTCTTAAAGGTTAGCACTAATAATAACAGGATATATCTTTTTCTCATCAAGATAAGCATACTTCAAAGTGTCAGGCAATTGCTTCAATTCAAACACAGGATCACCTCTAGGTGGAGGAGGACCTCCAAGAGTTTCAATAGGAAAATTGTGTTTCAGGAGAGGTTGTTGTTCAAAGAAAATTTTATCTATTTCATTTCTTTCACGCAAGTGCATATCATTTTCATGGTCAAGCAAATATTGTTCTAATGGATCAATGGGAGGCACAGCAATAGAAGCAAGACCAATTATTTCATCCTTACTAGATAACGCTTTATCACGAGGTTGTCTGCTAAACTTGTAAAAATTAAACTCATGAGACACATTACCAAAACTGACACCGACAATTTGTTTTTCACAATCTATCTTAGCATTGACGGTGCTCAAGAAAGGTCTACCAAAGATAATGGGACAAAAGTCATCTTGTGGGGAACCAAGGACTAGAATATCAGTAGGGTATTTTACTTTCCCACACAAGACTTCAACATCTCTAATAATCCCAAGTGGTGTGATAGCGTCTCTATTAGCAAGTTTAATAGTAACATCAATGTCTTCTATTTCAGCAGGTGCTAATTCATCCATAATTTCTTGGTATAGAGTAAAAGGGATAGCACTCACACTAGCACCCAAATAACATAACACATGATAGCAATGATCTCCTATTTTGACTGAGACAACACGCATGCGTTCTATGGGTCTATGTTTATCTTTTTCATCAGGTTCAGCAATTCTAGCAGCTTCATCACAGAAGTAGATAACATGCCCATTTATATTTTCTACCAAGAGATCTTTAACCATAGCAACACTAGGTTCTACTTTAATATGCTCAGGGGGCTTAGGTGCTCTTATATTACTCTTACGAACCATAGTTGATACCTTAGCATGTTCCTTTATCCTAATAGGGAAAGGTGGTTTTTCAATATAAGCGGTTGGCACAACTGGATCAACATTGTAAAAGATGGTTTCTTCTTTAGCTATGACCAGTTCTTTAATTTCTTCTTTAATAGGGGGATGATATTTAAACCACTTCTCCTTAGGGAGGTCAACGTCAGTAGCAAATGCTTCGCAGAAAAAGGCTACTATCTCAGAGTCAAGTCCATATTTAGCGCTAAACTTGTGAAAAGTATCGGTATTCATAAAAGATTTAACACAATCAAACTCAAGCTTTATACCTGACTCATTACCTTCGTCGAGTTCCCAATCTTCAGAATTGCGTTTAATTCTTTCTAAGAGATCCCACTTGAATTCAATAGTCTTCTTCATATAAGAACCAGCACAAGAAGTATCGAGCATGGATTGACCATTATGAGAAAGCCGAGCATAAAAATTCTGAATGATAACTTCTCTCGGAATTTCATGATTGGGGCATGAATATAACATTGACTTAAGCCTCCCCCAAGCTAGAGCGATGCTTTCTCCTTCACGAGGCCAAAAATTATATATATATATATATATATATATATATATATATATATATATATATATATATATATATATATATAGTTCCGATCACGATGAACTAGATGCATGGGATAAAACTTTTGATGGAATTTCAATTGCAAACGATTCCAGTTCCACGATCCAAGATCATCACATGGCCTATACCATGTCAATGCTTTTCCCTTCAAAGATAAAGGGAAAACCTTCTTCTTAACTTCATCTCCGGGTAAACCTGCAAGCTTAAATAATCCACAAATTTCATTCACATATAATAGGTGCATATCAGGATGTTCAGTTCCATCTCCTGCATAAGGTTTAGCAAGCAGTTGTTCTACCATACCCAAAGGAATTTCATAACCAGTATTTTCAGTAGGTGCAGTAGGTTGAGGGGAAACTAATTGTGGTTTCGGTCGAGGTGAAGATACCCCGAACAAACCCCTCAAAGGATTGTTTTCCATAGTAACAAGTAGCAATAAATTTCAGCACGTAGTATAAGTTTTTCCTTACCGATTTCCACTTACCAAGAGCGTTTCACTCCCCGGCAACGGCGCCAGAAAAGAGTCTTGATGACCCACAAGTATAGGGGATCAATCGTAATCCTTTCGATAAGTAAGAGTCTCGAACCCAACGAGGAGTAGAAGGAAATGACAAGCGGTTTTCAGCAAGGTAGTTTCTGCAAGCACTGAAATTGTAGGTAACAGATAGTTTGATAGCAAGATAATTGGTAATGAGCAAGTAACGGTAACGGTAAGCAAGGTGCAGCAAGGTAGCCCAATCCTTTTGTGGCAAAGGACAGGCCAAAACAATCTCTAGTAATAGGCAAAGTGTTCTTGAGGGTACACGGGAATTTCATCTAGTCACTTTTATCATGTTGGTTTGATTCGTGTTCGCTACTTTGACAAATTGATATGTGGGTGGACTGGTGCTTGGGTGCTGTTCTTACTTGAACAACCTCCCACTTATGATTAAGCCCCTCGCAAGCATCCGAACTACGAGAAAAGTATTAAGATAAAATCTAAGCATAGCATTAAACATTTGGATCCAAATCAGCCCCTTACGAAGTAGCGCATAAACTAGGGTTTAAGCTTCTGTCACTCTAGCAACCCATCATCTAATAACTACTCCATAATGCATTCCCTTAGGCCCATGAATGGTGAAGTGCCATGTAGTCGACGTTCACATGACACCACTAAGGGAATCACAACATACATATCATCAAAATATTGAACACATATCAAATTCACATGATTACTTGCAACATGACTTCTCCCGTGACCTCAAGAACAAGGGCAACTACTCACAAATAATAATCATGCTAAAGATCAGAGGCGTATTAAATATCATAATGGATCTGAACATATAATCTACCACCAAATAAACCATATAGTAATCAACTATGCAAGGTAATCAACACTACTAGTCACCCACAGGTACCAATCTGAGGTTCCGATACAAAGATTAAACACAAGAGATGAACTAGGGTTTGAGAGGAGATGGTGATGTTGAAGATTGTTGATGAAGATTGGCCTCGCAAAGATGAGAGGGGTGTTGGTGATGACGATGGCTTCGATTTCCCCCTCCGGGAGGGAAGTTCCCCCGGCGGAATCGCTCCGCCGGAGGGCAAAGTGCTCCTGCCCAAGTTCCGCCTCGAGGCGGCGGCGCTTCGTCCCGAAAGTCCTCCTCTAATTTTTTTCTAGGTCAAATGTGACTATATACCAGAAGATGGGCACCGGAGGTGGGCCGAGGAGGCCACGATACACCAGGGCGCGCCTAGGGGGGCTGACGCGCCCTGGTGGGTTGTGCCCACCTGGTTGGCCCCCTCCGGTAGTTTTCTGCTCCAGTATTTTTTATTAAATACAAAAATAATCTCCATAAAATTTCAGCTTCATTGGAGTTGTGCAGAATAGGTATCTCTGATGTGCTTTTCTTAGGTCCAGAATTCCAGCTGCCGGTATTCTCCCTCTTTGTGTAAACCTTGCATATTATGAGAGAAAAGGCATTAGAATCACTCCCTAAAGCATTATTATTCAACAAAACATAGTAAATAATAGTATGAAAACATGATACAAAATGGACGTATTATGCAAGCTCATATTGCAAGAATATTGTCAAACTTAGAGATGTCCTTCCCACCGTCATTCTTTGATGTCATGGTCCATATCACCGTGCACCTTGTCGACGAGATAAAGTATTGTGGTCCTGTGTTTCTTTGCAACATGTATCCCTTTGAGCGGTGCATGGGAATATTGAAGCGCTATTTGGAACCGATGTCATCCAGAGGCAAGCATCGTACAAGGTTATACCGCAGAGGAGGTGATTCTGCGGTGGTTGAGTTTTGCACCGAATACATGAAACTAAGACCTATTGGTGTGCCCCTCTCTCGCCATGAGGGAAGGCTGGCTGGTAAGCCGGTCCTTGCTGGCACGCAAATTTGTCCACCTAGAGAAATTGCCGATCAAGCCCATTTGACGGTACTGCTTAACAGCCCGATACTCGATGTTTATGCTGCAGAACACATGAAGGAGATACGACGAAGCAACTTACCCAATGTGCTTTCACCAGCTGCCGAGACAAATGCACACAATAAGGACTATGCAAGATGGCTGAAGGATCATTTGGCATGCGGATCCCGTCATGACCTTGCAACGTGGTTCGCACAAAAGTCATCAACGACGATTATGAAGTACCAAGTGTACGACATAAATGGCAACACCTTCTACACTAAGGAACGTGATGGTAAGACATCATATCAGAACAACTCTATTCGAATAGAATACCTAACTTTAGACGAAGATGATAAACAGGTGTACTATGGAACTATCGAAGAGATTTGGGAGCTTAACTATGTGGAATTTAAGGTGGCATTATTCAAGTGCAGATGGGTCCCTCTTGGTAGCGTAAAGTTTGATGATTATAGGAAGACATATGTTGACCGCAGAGTTATGGCATATCACAAGGACCCATTTATTCTTGCCAGCCATGCTACCCAAAATTTCTATGTGCCAGACACCTTGCATAAGCACTACCATGTAGTGATGTATGGCAAGAGGAGGATACTAGGCGTCAAGAATGTTGGTGAAGAGGATGAGTACAATCAATATGCAGAGTTGTCACCTGAGGGGCCACGCGACACAAGAGAGGAGAAGCATAAAATCATCAGAAATCCTAAGTTCATTAGGGGTCAACCTAATGATCGCGATCACCCCATGTACATGGGAATTAATTCAAAAAACTAATCATTATGTCTATTGTACTGAATTGTCGCCAACCCTAGCAGTGAATTTGAACTGTTTATGATCATTTACCCTATACTCCTTCCTTTACGGTTTATAGGGCTTATCTTAATTTTTTCATTTTTTGATATAAAAGGCTCATCTTAATTTCATTTTAAGATTTCAAGGTGTATTAAATCTTTGTATGTACTAGAACGCTCAGTTGATCTCACTACGGTATTTTTGAACTAAACATGTGCAGTGTGGTTTATCAATCGCACACGGTTCATTCACTAAAGCCGTGTGCCTCCCAAACCGTGGATGATGACACCTGATGCGCGAAAAGTGAGTCGTGCGTTCTGATTGGCCAAAACACAGACCACACGGATCGTATGTCTGCACCGTAGGATGCACCCAGATCGAATGGCAGTCCTTATCCCACTCATCAACACACGTACTAGTTGAAGTTGGGATTTGATTAATATGCACTAAATGCCCCGTAAATGATAAAATGACTTAAATATAGCAAACGAGGCCAGAAATGGGCCAGAAAATCAAACCTAGCATATAATAATGATTGACTACCATGGAAAAAAATTGGAGGAGAGGCGATGAAGACACCGTCGATTGGAGTTCGATTTCCACTTCTCCCTTTGAAACTATGATCCTTCTACTGAGATGCTATGGTTTCCAAGGAGCGGTCATCCTAACTTCTATCAAAGTTTACCAAACAAAATCCACGGTGTCTCGAGATCATGCCACGATGACACACCGATTTTCGTGATTTTCTGAGTCCATCTACATTTCTTGTAATTAAATTAATTACCGACATTTATTATGTAGGTGGACGTGCATCTCCCATATGAAATGTTTGAAAATTCTTCTCATTGCTTGGACAATGATGAAAATCACGCAAAGTGACATACAAATGATTTGTAAGAGATTCTTTGCCAGCATCCACACGCAATTCGTGTTGGGATTTTATTTATATGCGCTAATGCATGGTAAATGCAAAAAAATGCCTTAGATATAGCAAATGAGCCCTGTAATCCACCAGAAGATCAATAATAGGAGTACAATGATGATTGCTTACCATGGGAAAAATCGAGGCGAAACGATGAGGTTGACACCGATTGGAGTCCGAAATGCCAAGTTGCCAACTCTAGTTTTGGAAACTATGATCCTTATTGTGAGATGCCTTGGTTTCCAAAGGGGCGGTCATCACAACTTCCGCCAAACATTACCATTTTTTTTCATGGGGTATTCACATCATGCCACGGTGACACACTCATTTTCGTTTTTTCGGAGTACATCTGCATTTCCTCCATTTAAATTACTAACAAGCCCTATGTTGGTAAAAAAGTATTAAAATTAGCAAAGAAGTCATGAAATGCGGCCAAAAATCAATACAGGGGTTAAAAGGTGATTGTCTGTCGATGAAAAATAATTCGAGCCAAAATGATGAAAGTCACAAATTCATTTGAAATGAAAATATGATTGTTGTAAATAAACAAATAGCACACGGTTCATACATTAAATCCGTGTGCTTCCCAAACCGTGGCCGATGACACCTAGTGCGCACAAAGTGAGTTGTGCGTTCTGATTGGCCAAAACACAAACCACACGGATCGTACGTCTGCACCGTAGGATGCACCAAGATCGAACAGCAGTCCTATCCCTCTCGTCAACACACGTACTAGTTGCAGTTGGGATTTGATTTATATGCACTAAATGCCCCGTAAAATGATAAAAATGACTTAAATATAGCAAACGAGGCCCGAAATGCGCCAGAAAATCAAACCTGGTGTATAATGATGATTGACTACCATGGAAAAAAAAATTGGAGGAGAGGCGATGAAGACACACCATCGATTGGAGTTCGATTTGTCACTTCGCCCTTTGAATCTATGTTCCTTCTACTCTGGTGCTATGGTTTCCAAGGAGCGATCATCCTAACTTCTGTCAAAGTTTACCAAAAATTTCCACGGTGTCTCGAGATCATGCCACGATGACACGCCAATTTCCGTGATTTTTTGAGTCCATCTGCATTTCCTGTAATTAAATTAATTACCGACATTTATTGTGTAGGTGAACGCATCACCCATCTGAAATGTTTGAAAATTCTTCTCATTGCTTCGGCAATGACAAAAATCATGCAAAGTGACACACAAGTGATTTGTAAGAGATTCTTTGCCACCATCCACATGCAATTCATGTTGGGATTTTATTATATGCACTAATGCATGGTAAATGCAAAAAAATGCCTTAGATATAGCAAACGACTCCTGTAATCCACCAGAAGATCAATAATAGGAGTACAATGCATTCTGATTGGCCAAAACACAAACCACACGGATCATATGTCTGCACCGTAGGATGCACCCAGATCGGACGGCAGTCCTTATCCCTCTCGTCAACACACCTAGTTGAAGTTGGGATTTGATTTATATGCACTAAATGCCCCGTAAATGATAAAAATGAATTGAATATAGCAAATGAGCACAAGAATGCGCCAGAAAATCAAACCTTGTGTATAATGATGATTGGCTACCATGAGAACATTTTTGGTGGAGAGGCGCTGAAGACACCATCGAATGGAGCTCGATTTGCCACTTCTCCCTTTGAAACTATGATCCTTCTACCAAGATGCTATGGTTTCCAAGGAGCGATCATCCTAACTTCTGTCAAAGCTTACCAAAAAAATTCCACGGTGTCTCGAGATCACGCCACGATGACACACCGATTTCAGTGATTTTCTGAGTCCATCTGCATTTCTTGTAATTAAATTACCAACGTGCCTTATGTAGGTGGACGTATCTTGCAGCCAAAAATGTTTGAAAATTCTTTTCATTCCTTGGACAACGAATGACAAACACACAAAGTGACACAAAAATGATTTTTAATGCCTTATTTGACAGCACCCACATGTATTTGCTGTTGGGATTTGATTTGTATGCACTAAATGTCTGGTAAATGAAACAAATGGCTGAAAAATATCAAACAATACATGAAATGCGGCACAAAATCAATACTAGGGTACAACAATAGCTGTGTACCATGGGAAATTTTTTGAGACAAAACGATGAGGGCACGTCCACATTTCAAAGTTGTCAGGTTTTCATTTCAAATGAATTTATGCTGCTTGTGCACATGGGTTACTATACAAAACCGTTTGCATAGGCCATTCCGCGGGGCGCCCGGCGCTCTTTTTTCCACCCTTTTCACCGAAGCCGCCAACATGCCCCCCCCCCCCCGCCCTCCCCCGTTTAGCTCAAGAGCCTGCATATTCTACCCAAACTCCATCTCGACAGCTCCCTCCCGTCCCCCAGATCCACACCAGAACCCTTTCTGGCGCCGTCGTGCTCAACCCGGTAGTGTACCCACTTCTGGCGTCAACCCTACCCTTAACTGTCACTCCGAACACGCGGTTGCCCGCGCATCGGCGTCTTTATTTGCTTGCCGGTCGCCCTTGAGCATATCGATCCTGCACCCTCGCCTCTCCTGCCGGATTTGCACAAAGAAACCTATTAGTTGCTGCCCTCCATCGCGGTGAGGTCTATTATCTCGCGATCCCTTTTCCTATTTGGTTCGGTTTGTCCCCAAATTGGTTATAAAATAATGGAGAGCTTATTTATGTTCATCATCTACCTTCTAACTATATATAAGTTGTATTTGTTCCAATTAGTTATTGTCGAGTTATACATATCATGTGCGCATGAGTCACAAAAAATGAACATATTAGTCGTACATTTCCAAATTATCACATGCCATGTTGAGACAGCTAGTTGCCAAGCTGTTACCTTTAATTTATGCTTATCTCCATTGTCTGAATTTCGCATGTGTGTCCTCTGTAGATGACTACTAGGAGCGATGACAGTCATACTTCTGGAGATGTATCTTCATCTGAGTCCGAAGCCAACATGTCTGCAACAGATGATCGTGTATCAAGAAATGATGAACGGGATAGAACTGCCACAATCACCCTTCCGGTCAAGAGACGGAAGAATGCTCCAAGAAAGCACACACACACACCAGCCTAAAGGTGTATACTAAGTAACTGGGATCGATTTGAAGTCTTGGGCTCCAACTAAACCAGATAAAGCACGCACGAGGATCAGGAGTGTGTGTGGATTTGTTGGCAGGGCAAGGCTCAACATTAATCTGCCGGGGTTTTGGAAGGCTGGTATAGAAACACGACAGAGGATAGTCCAGGAGATCATGGCACACTTCAATGTTCCTGAGGAGTGGAGATATGAGGTGGAAAACGCTGCACTGAAGAAAGCTAGGGATGCTTGGAGAAAGTAGAAGCATGTGTTGTACAAGAAGTACGCGAGTCAAGGCAAGGACCCAATCCCCTCATACCCCCAAATTACAAAGGAAGACTGGGCAGAATTCAAAAGGGTCAGGGCCAGTGAAGAGTTCATTAAGAAGAGTGCCATGCAATCGAAACTTCAGAAGAAGAATACACACACCCACCGTATGGGTGTGGCAGGATACTATGGCATGAAACCGGTATGGGATCAGGAGGACAAAGAAGCAGTAACTGTGGGTGGCAAACTGGCCTTTAGTGAAATTAGGGGCACTCGCGCTAGGGACTACTTGCGGGCACGTGCAAAGAGGCATGGAGACGGTTCTTATTACTTTGAAAACTCAGCAGACCTAGAACTGTATAATGTGATGGCAAAGGCTTCCAAAAACACTGGAAGGTTCTACAGGAACTCAGGGCCATGTGACATTCTGTCTGAGGCTCTGACTACCAAAGAGCCCCCTGATCGTGCAAGGGGTATTGGGGTTAATGTCCCACACAATAGGGCTTTCTCACTAAGCAAAGAAGAGAGGCTTGGCATGAAAAGAGCTAGGAGTGATGGTAAGCAGAGAGACTTGCACGAAAGGATTAAGAGGGACATGTTTCCTGGAATTCGAAAGGAAGTTAAGGAGTCATATATGCAGCAGAAGACACTAATGATGAGAGATAGCCAGGATACGCAAGGGGATGTCGACATGGATGATGCCACTTATTATATGGCAACACCACACAAGAGTAGTTGTGCATCAGCTGACCCCAGCGACAATGATGCTGTAGCTGGACATAATGGTGCTATATCTGATCAATATGGACAGGGGGAGAGATTGAAGGCCGTGCTTACACATTATGAAGGTACTTTAAAATGTGCAACAGCGTGGGTTTACAACCCTGACTTGGACGGGGGACTCTTGTTGGACAATGTGCCATTGAAGCCGGGTTGTGTGAAGTGCTATTGATGAGGACATCCCAACCATGAACATCACACCAACAGCCATCAAAGGTCCAATCACAAGGAGTCGCGCAAAGCAAATCCATGATCAGGTGGACGCTAACTTAAGTTTATCATTTGACCTTGAAAACATGGTTGTGCCTTCACCTCTTTCGTTGTTGGTTGAACTCAGGTGCAACATCGAAGAAGACCAACAACACTTTCAGTACGTGGCGAAACAATGTTTTATGACGAAGAAACAGAGTTACAAAGAACTATGTGGTCTGCTGAAGAAACAATGTTTTGGCGCTGGTGAAACAATGTTATGCACAAGTTTGGATAACCCAACTTGCGAAAGGTATCCAGAACTCGAGTTTGCTACTGAAGGAAACATTGTTTGACTCGAGTAATAAATGTTTGGTCGGGAACCGCCAACCACCTCCAACTAGAGATCTCCAGAAGCTACCTCATTAAGTCTCAAGCCACCTAGTTAAACCAAAGCTGGTTCTCTTTCGCACCTAAGCTGGTTCCCAAAGCTAGTTTGTTTTCACACCTATCCAGGGGGTTTGTCCCTATTATAAATAGGCTAGCTCTTCGCTTCGTTGGGGACTTTTGCCATTTCTATCAAAGACCAAGACATAGACTTCTCCTGAGATTGGAGAGAATCTTGTTACCCTTATTCTCGTGATTCCTTGAGAAATTGCTCCTAATTCGTGATCCACGACTAGATCGTGTTGTGTGGGTTAGAGTTCGTGGTTTCCTTGCGGATTGCACCTATCCCGTGCTCCACGACTTGAGCGTGGTTGTGTAGGATAGTATTGCGGGTTGTGGATCGGCGAATGTTCGGATTGCAGGCTTCGGTGAGCATCCTCCTCATCGAGTCATAATATCTTATTTTCCATTTTTGGCTGCTCGCAGCTAGTTATCCCCATCCTCTTATCGATCCTACGCCGTGAAGATCGGACCTCCCCTTGTACACCCTCTGCTCCGTAGACGATGTCTTATCATGTGGTAATCAGAGCAAGGTTTACACGGTAGGATATGTATCCTTTGTTGCTAGATCTATCCTTTTTCGTTTGATTTTCCCCGTCCTAAAGTCCAAAGCCAAAAGGCCACAGAAAAATCCAAGCCTTTGTTTGCTGAGATCTAGTTGTTTGATTTCCCCTTTGTGTTTGCACCAAGTTCTATCCGAAGTTGCTGCTGTTTTTTTTCTTTTCTGAGTCTTGTTGTTGGATCTATTGTGTTGCAAAAAAAAAGAGAGGAAAAAAAGCAAAAAAAGAGAGCAAAAAAAAAGAGGAGAAGAGAAAGTGTTGAGAAAGTGTGCAATCATATTCAGTTTGGTGAGAAACTTCAGAAGTTGTATTGGCAAGTGTTGCAGCTCAAACGTGGTGCGAGGGTCTACAAAAAAATCTTGTTTCATTTGGTTTGCATCAATTGGATCTCAGCACTGGCCCTCCTTTTTACCCCACCAAGCTCCACCCAAAACCGTCCGTCTCTTTCCTTTCATTCGCCCGTCCACTCTTGTTTTTGCTACCACCGCACGACCGCCAAGGAATCATTAGAATTTGGGTAAGAAGAAGGTGAGCTGAGTGTTTTCCACATATATATTTGTATTTTGTCCACTTGCTTCCAAGAGTTAACATGCCAGGTTCCCACTCGAGTGTACATGCACATCAAAATGTGGAAGATGACTTCCCAAAGACTCGTGCGGTGCTTGGTGATTTCATTCAAGAAAATATAGCTACAGCTATGCAAAGGATGTTCGGAGGTCGTCTTCCTCTCGCGGGAAATGGGGATCTACATCAACACAGCCCCGCTGCCTCGATGGCCACCGACGACCGGTGACGGCAAGGAAACGAGGACCGCCACGGTGGTCATGGAAGAGCTGCAGGAGGCGCTGACCACGGTGCCCCTCTTGTTGGTGCTGAACGAAGGAGTGGCATCTTTTCTCCCCCTCATGAGGGTGGGCTGCATGGAGGAGAAGCTCGCGGGCAAGACCCTGGCCCCCGCGGGTTTGCTGCTGATCATCGACGACGAGCTGCACATGATGGTGATGACATCTTCCATGAAGATTTCTCCGAGCATGGTGACGAGGAGGAGGGCATGGGGGACTATGAACCCTACTCTCCACCCCACCGTGGTGTTGCTTTTGTCCGCAATGGTTATCATTATGACCGTCGTGATCAAGGTGACCATGTCAACCAAAAAAGAGTGAAGCTACATGTGCCATCGTTTACGGGAAAAGAGGATCCAGATGCATATATTGAGTGGGAGGAGAAGTGCGACCAGATCTTTCGCATCCATGGATTTTCCGAAGCCAAGAGAGTTGATCTTGCTGTTATGGAGTTCTCTAGTTATGCTCTTACATGGTGGAATCAGCTACAAGACGACCGATTGATGGCAGGCAATAACTATATCCGCAGTTGGACTTTGATGAAGCAAGTCATGAGGCACCGATTTGTTCCATCATACTATGAGAGGCAATTGTACGAGCAGTTGCAGGAGCTCACCCAAGGTTCCTGCACTATTGATGAGTACTATAAGGAGACGGAGGTACTGCTGATTCGAATAAGAACCCGTGAGAGTGATGAGGCGAAGATGGCGAGATTTTTACATGGGCTGAATGATGAGATCTCAGATTTTGTGGAGATGTTTCCTTATGATACGCTGCAAGATGTTGTACATCAAGCTGTACGAGTTGAGAAGAAGAATATGAGTAATGGGCGTGCTCGTGGTTTACAAGGCCGCACCACCACATCCTCATGGCAGAGAACACAACAGCCATATGGTTCTCGGTTTGAGGGTGCTCCACCGAGGCTCCCACATGCTTCGACGGCTTCCTCACCTGATGTTCGCAATGAAGAAAAGAGGCCATCACCTACAGCAGGAACATCCTCTGCTCCACCTGCAGAAAAGAGTTCTACACGCAGCAGCGGCATTCAATGCCACAAGTGCAAAGGACGAGGTCACATTTCTTCAGAATGTCCAAGCAAAAGAACTATGATGATCAATGAACGAGGTGAATGGGAGTCTGAAAGTGACCCTAAAGGTGGCAATGATGAAGTGGAAGAGGAGCAAAGCTGGGAAGTAAGAGGCACTATATTATCTCATGAAGAACTTAATGGTGAAGCTTTGGTTGTATGCCGTTTACTTAATGCCCAGGTTGTGGAGGAGGAAAAGGGGCAGCGGCATAATCTTTTCCACACCCGTTGCCTTGTCAACTCAAAGCTATGCCAAGTGATTGTGGATAGTGGCAGTTGTAACAATATTGCAAGCACGAAGATGGTTGAGAAGCTTCAATTGCAAACAAAACGTCACCCACATCCATACCGCATGCAATGGCTAAATGATTGTGGCACCATAAAGGTAGCGAGCAGCGTGAGAATACCAATTTCAGTGGGAACATATCATGATGAAGTTGAGTGTGATGTGGTGCCGATGCATGCTTGTCACTTGCTTCTAGGACGACCCTGGTTGCATGACCGTGATGTGCAAATCAGCGGGCGTGCGAACGCTTGTGTTTTGTCCATAGAGGAGAAAAGTTCACTTGGCTGCCCATGACGCCCGAAGAAGTATATCTTGATGAGATGAAAAGAAAAGGAAAGAAAAAGGGATAGAGTGATCATACACAAAGTGTGAGCCACCAACATAGTGAGGGAGTGTTTCCACAGCCAAAAGCTCCACAGCCAAATTTGACCAAGCCCCGGGAGAAACAGGGATTAGTTATGATGGCTAGGAAAAGGGATATAAGGGAATTGAGAGAACCTAATACTCCATTCTTTGTACTCATGTACAAGGAAACTTTATTGACTACTAACGACTTACCTTCAACTCTTCCTAGTGTTATATTTGATCTTTTGCGGGAATATAAGGATGTGTTTCCCAAGGAGGTGCCACCCGGGCTCCCATAGAAGCGAGGCATTGAACACCAAATTGACTTAGTTCCGGGCGCCCCACTACCAAACCGACCACCATACCGAGCAAACCCACAGGAGACGAAAGAAATTCAGAGGCAAGTAGAAGATCTTCTTCACAAAGGGTATGTAAGGGAAAGTTTTTCTCCTTGTGTTGTTCCAATTCTTTTAGTTCCAAAGAAAGACGGTACTCTCAGAATGTGCACTGATTGTAGATCCATTAACAACATAACTGTGAGATATCGCCACCCTATACCTAGACTTGATGACATGCTTGATGAACTTTGTGGTTCCACCATATTTTCTAAAATTGACTTGCGAAGTGGATACCACCAAATAAGAATGAAAGAGGGTGATGAATGGAAAACTGCATTTAAGACAAAATTTGGCTTGTATGAATGGTTGGTTATGCCTTTCGGATTAACAAATGCACCAAGTACCTTCATGCAATTGATGAATCATGTGCTTGGGTCCTTCATTGACAAGTTTGTAGTGGTTTACTTTGATGACATATTGATTTATAGCAAAACTTTGGACGATCATGTTGGACATGTAAAATGTGTGCTTGCTGTCCTACGGGAGGAAAGGTTGTATGCTAACATGGAAAAGTGCACATTTTGCACAAACAAGGTTGTGTTTCTTGGCTTTGTAGTATCAGGAAAAGGCGTGGAGGTCGATGAAGAAAAGATCAAGGCTATCCGTGAGTGGCTGCCTCCACAAAATGTGAGCCAAGTACGTAGCTTCCTAGGACTTGCAGGTTTCTACCGCCGGTTCGTGAAGGATTTCAGCACCATTGCTGCACCAATGAATGAATTAACAAAGAAAGACACTCCATTCAAATGGGGTGATGCTCAAGACAAGTCGTTCCAAGTACTGAAGATGAGACTGACATCAGCCCCGTTGCTTTCGCTTCCTGATTTTGGTAAGACATTTGAGATTGAATGTGATGCAAGTGGCGTTGGCATTGGCGGAGTCCTAATGCAAGAAGGTAAACCTATCGCCTATTTTAGTGAGAAGCTTAATGGCCCAACTCTCAATTACTCCGTTTATGATAAAGAGTTGTACGCACTTGTTCGATCTTTAGAAACATGGCAGCATTACCTTTGGCCTAAAGAGTTTGTGATACATTCTGACAATGAATCTTTGAAACATCTAAAGGGCCAACTCAAATTGAACTGTAGGCATGCAAAATGGAGTGAGTTCATGGAGTCTTTTCCTTATATTGTCAAGTACAAGAAAGGAAAGGATAACGTTGTTGCTGATGCTTTGTCTAGATGCCATATTTTACTTTCCCAACTTGATGTAAAAATCCTTGGTTTAGAGAGCATCAAAGAACTGTATGCTAATGACTCATACTTTGATGAACCTTTCTCAAAGTGCAACCCGGGAAAGGGATGGGAGAAGTTTCACTTGCATGATGGATTCTTATTTCGAGCTAACAAATTGTGCATCCTAGATTGTTTCGTACGGCTGTTGCTTTTACAGGAGGCTCACGCTGGTGGTCTCATGGGGCACTTTGGCGCCAAGAAGACTGAGAGTGTGTTGGGTGACTACTTCTTTTGGCCAAGAATCAGATGTGACGTGGAGCACTACGTGATGAGATGCGAGATTTGTCACAAAGCTAAGTCCCGTTTGAACCCCTATGGTCTTTATACTCCTCTATCATTCCGAATGCTCCGTGGGAGGATATTTCTATGGATTTTGTTCTTGGTTTACCACGGACTAAGAGGGGGAGTGACTCGGTGTTTGCTGTAGTTGATCGTTTTAGCAAAATGGCACATTTTATCCCATGTCATAAGAGCGATGATGCTTCACACATTGCTTATTTATTTTTCAGGGAAGTTGTGCGGCTACATGGAGTACCACACACCATTGTTTCAGACCGTGACACCAAATTTTTGAGCTACTTTTGAAAGACCTTGTGGGGAAAACTTGGCACCAAGCTCCTATTTTCCACGACATGCCACCCACAAACTGATGGACAAACCGAAGTTGTCAACTGAACATTGTCCATGATGCTAAGAGCAGTCCTAAAGAAGAATTTGAAGCTGTGGGAGGAGTGCCTACCTCATGTGGAGTTTGTGTATAACAGGGCAGTACATTCAACCACTAAATCTTGCCCATTTGAACTTGTTTATGGCTTCAAACCTATTGCTCCCATCGATCTCTTGCCTTTTCCACTACAGGAGCGAACCAGCCTTGATGCAAGTAAGCATGCAGATTTTGTCAAAAAACTTCATGCCTAGGCCAAGGCGAACATTGAGAAGATGACTAAACAATATACGAAGAGGGCAAATAAGACAAGGAAGAAGATGGTGTTCAAACAAGGCGACTTAGTATGGGTACATTTTCGGAAGGACCGTTTTCCAGAGCAACGCAAGTGTAAGTTGCAGCCACATGGCGATGCACCATTTGAGGTGCTTGAGAGAATCAACGATAATGCTTACAAGATTGACCTTCCAGCAGATTATGGTATTAGCCCAACCTTCAATGTCTCCGATCTATCTCCATACCTTGGACATTTAGAGTCGAGGACGACTCCTTCTCAAGAGGGGGAGGATGATGAGGACATCCCAACCATGAACATCACACCAACAGCCATCAAAGGTCCAATCACAAGGAGTCGCGCAAAGCAAATCCATGATCAGGTGAACGCTAACTTAAGTTTATCATTTGACCTTGAAAAGATGGTTGTGCTTTCACCTCTTTCGTTGTTGGTTGAACTCAGGTGCAACATCGAAGAAGACCAACAACACTTTCAGTCCGTGGCAAAACAATGTTTTATGACGAAGAAATAGAGTTACAAAGAAATATGTGGTCTGCTGAAGAAACAATGTTTTGGCGCTGGTGAAACAATGTTATGCACGAATTTGGATAACCCAACTTGCGAAAGGTATCCAGAACTCAAGTTTGCTACTAAAGGAAATGTTGTTCGACTCGAGTAAACAATGTTTGGTCGGGAACCGCCAACCACCTCCAACTAGAGATCTCCAGAAGCTACTTCATTAAGTCTCAAGCCACTTAGTCAAACCAAAGTTGGTTCTCTTTCACACATAAGCTGGTTCCCAAAGCTAGTTTGTTTTCACACCTATCCAGGGGGGTTGTCCCTATTATAAATAGGCTAGCTCTTCCCTTCATTGGGGACTTTTGCCATTTCTATCAAAGACCAAGACATAGACTCCTCCTGAGATTGGAGAGACTCTTGTTACCCTTATTCTCGTGATTCCTTGAGAAATTGCTCCTAATTCGTGCTCCATGACTAGATCGTGTTGTGTGGGTTAGAGTTCGTGGTTTCCTTGCGGATTGCACCTATCCCATGCTCCATGACTTGAGCGTGGTTGTGTAGGATAGTATTGCGGGTTGTGGATCGGCAAATGTTTGGATTGCAGGCTTCGGTGAGCATCCTCCTCGTCGGGTCATAATCTCTTATTTCCCATTTTTTGGCTACTCGCAACTAGTTATCCCCATCCTCTTATCGATCCTACGCTGTGAAGATCGGACCTCCCCTTGTACACCCTCTTCTCCGTAGACGGTGTCTTCTCAGCTATGTGACTGAAATAAAGCCTGGATTTAGTAAATTTTCCCTGAAGAATGTCCTTGGGGACCCTGATGAGAAGAGGACCTTGGAAGAAACACGGTTAAATCATATCAAGTGGCCATGGAAAGAAATAGACTTCTAGGATGAGATCCCTCCAGCCCCCCCCCCCAAAAGCAACCAATGTCGCCCTCGAACCGGTGACTCTCGTCTCGCCACAGCAAATCTTGTGTGACTCCCCCGAAGAACATACTCTTGGGAATCCGATGCCTGAGGCATCAACCTGTGATCAGCCCGCCCAACTTCCAGCCGTACAGGCCAGGTCATCATCCGCTGCTGAGCAACCTGTGGCAAGGCCTACAACTGCTGAAGATGTATCATCGGTTCAGATGTCAGCCACTTAAGCAGAAAGTGCAGACACATTGGCACTGCATGCTCGGCAGACAAACCCGGTCGAACCGCCTACTAAGCAGTCCAAAATTCCGGAACCGCCTGCTAAGCACTCCGAAAGTCAGGAACCACCTGCTCATTAGTACAGCGGTTCACAGCTGCCTGATAAGCATACCGATGTGTCAACACTGCCTGCTCAGCAAACCAACGCATTGTCACAGCCGCATCAACACACCGACACGTTGGCACCAGCTGCTCAGAAGCCCGGCATAGCTTCAACGGCTGGTCAGCTGTTTTTCGCCTCTGGTACTATAGCTCAGCAGTCCGTCACGGCGGCATCATCTATTCCGCAGTCGATCGTACCTTCACAGACTTCTCAGCAGCACGTCGTTCATGAAACCGGACGTCAAACAAGAAGTGCTTCTACTAAGAAGACGAAAGCGGGCACGGTTGCACACATGAAGTTGGGGCCCCCAAAAACGAGGAGGGACGGGAGCAAGAGCCTCCTACTACAAAGAGTCATCGCCCATAACCAAATTAACAATATGTTTTTTGAAGGGCTGGGTAATCCCGGTTCTGACGACATGTCTGAAGTAGAAGTTGAAAGCTACTTTCTAGTAAGAAAGTAGACCCATTTGAAGCACGCAAGTACAAGCATGGCCAGCCATTTCTTGTTGGTGAATACTTTGAGGAGTGCAGTTCCAGTTGTCGCATGTTACATAAATATTGCATGGACAGAATGTCGGAAGGAGAAGATACTAACATTATGCAAGTGCACTATGACAGTTGGCATTTCTCTCACGTTGCAGGTACCATCAGTGTGGAATTCGAGGACTTTCATCTCTTCTTCAACTTCGATGAGCTTGCTGCCACTCTTGTCAAATGCTTGATGTTGTAAGTACTTCACAAACTCTGATCAACTTCTCCATACAAGGCTGTAAATGAAAAAAGCTAATTGTATTGTATTCCTCTCAGGGGATTGACGACGCAGAGATCATCAAGGGTGCATGCGTATTTCATAGATCCTGATTTAGCAAACGGCGTTTTGTTAAGTAAAAATGAGACACGCAAGGCTTCCATTGATCATGTCGCCCAGATCTTGTTCGACTTACAGATAGGAGAATTCTTCATGCGGCCATATCATAAATAGTAATTTAAATATACAACCACACATACATTGATCGTCTTTCAGTTTTCGACATAGTTCGTAAGTTCATGGTTTTCTTAAACTGTAGACGTCACTGGATCGTGGTGGTCATTGTTCCAAAATGTAACATAATTTACTACCTGGATTCTCTTAGAGAGTCAAATGAGCCTCAGGATCTGAATAATCTTTAGCATTTCATGGATAGGTATTGAATTCTTTGATGTTAATATGTTGTGTTCATATCTGGTTCGAGAATTGAGTATGTGAAAATTCATCTTCATTTGCAGTGTATTGTCAAAGAACATAACTTTAGGAGGGTTACGGTTCGACAGCTGTCGTGGTTTTGTCACGGCAGATGTCCTCGCTAGAGAACTTAGGTGTGAGGCCATAGCAACTAGGTGGCGGCTTGAACGGGGTGGGTCGAAATCGAGAGACGCGAGTTTTACCCAGGTTCGGCCCCTCCGATGGAGGTAAAAGCCTACGTCCTGCTTTGTGTGTATTGATGATGATGATCTCGATTACAAGGGTGCTATTTCGCTACCTCTCGTCTTGAGGGTTTCTAATCTGTCTATCTCTAATGACTTGACTTGACTTCTCCTCCCTATTGGGGCGCCTTGCCCCTCCTTATATAAGTTGAAGGGGCAGGCTTACATGTAGAGTCCTACTAGGACTAGGACTAGGACTAGTCTCTCTTGAATCCTAATCCGGGTCTTGCTTCTCTTGTGAGGGAATTCTTCCTCTTCTTGGGCCTTCTCCACGAGCCGGCCCTCCATGAGCCGCCTTCCGTCGGGGTGCACACTGGGCCTTAGGCCTTGTCGTCCGGATTGACCCGGTAAACAGGGGGACCTTACGAGCCACCAAATGATGGGCCGGGCCATTCCTCTTGGCCTGGTCAAACCGTGGGGAATATCCCCAACATTAGCCCCCAGGTTAGCTCGAATTTATTCATGGTAAGCTCCTGAAATAAGAATAATAAATATGTTAAGAGACCGTCTTGCTCCACTGGCCGGCTCATTTCACTAAAGTGGCTCCTCGAAAATTTGGGTTTCTTCTTCAAATCAACAAGTTGTCTTCACAATCATCTTGCTTGTCAGTGTCCTTTTCAACAAAATATTGGGAATAAAACACCCATATGTCGTTGAGTCGGTCTCCAATGCTTTGGCTTGATGAAAATATTGGAGATAACAAAACCATATGAAGTTGAGCCGGCTTCCATTGCTTCGGTTTTGATGAAAATATTGGGAATAGAAATTTGTCCATTGTTAAACCACTTCATGGGACACGGGGATCTTACCGGGGCATCAGACGTAGTGGATGCCAACTTAGGATAAAAATATTGCTGATTTATGGATGTATAACTTGTCAACTTGTGAAGTCGGGTTGCTTATATAAACTTTGTCGAGTCATGATCTTTGATGATGTCGGGTTATGATCGTTGTTGTTACAAAGAACTGGACTCCAGTCGACTTGATAAAATTATTGGGACTAAAGAAATCCGTGTGATGTTGAGCCGGCTTTCAATGCTTCGGCTAGATAAAATTATTGGGAAATAAAATATCCATCTGATGTTGAGCCGGCTTCTGGGCCTTTCTATGAATAACTTGGACAAGATGATCTTTGCAAACCTCCACCAAGAAATGAGACTTGTCTCGCTCACAATTGACAGCTTGAAGGTGTTCTGCTATTTTTTTTTGATATATCCATATTACCTATAGCCCCCAAGCTCCAAGTTTTTCAGTTTATGATGACTTGGTGCTTTGCGTAGAACAATATTTTCACTGTGTAGCCCCCAAGTGCTAGGTTGTCTTGCCCGCAGCAGCCTGGGACTTGTAATTGTCTTATATTTTATAAAGCTTCAGCTAGTGTAGCCCCCAAGTGACGGGTTGTCTTGGCTGCAACAGTCTGGGACTTGAACTTAATTTTGGATGTTGTAGATATCTTTGAGAAATCCGGGTTGTCCATATGAGTCGCCAGTTATAAGCTGAATTTTTTGCTTTTCACATGTGTATCCCCCAAGGGCCGGCTCATCATTATGTGATGGGTCGGGTCTTCAATTTGGACCTCATAATCTGTTAAACAGTTGAATATTGTAGCCTGATACGTCCATTTTGCATCATGATTTCCTACTGTTATTTATTATGTTTTGTTGAATAATAATGCTTTAGGGAGTGATTCTAATGCCTTTTCTCTCATAATATGCAAGGTTTACACGAAGAGGGAGAATACCGGCAGCTGGAATTCTAGACCTGAAAAAAGCACATTAGAGATACCTATTCTGCACATCTCCAATGGAGCTGAAACTTTACGGAGATTATTTTTGGATTTAATAAAAAATACTAGAGCAAAGAACTATCGGAGGGGGCCACCCTGGTGGGCACAAGACACCAGGGCGCGCCAGGCCCCCCAGGCGCGCCCTGGTGGGTTGTGCCCTCCTCGGCCCACCTCCGGAGCCCATCTTCTGGTATATAAGGTATTTTGACCTAGAAAGAAATAGAGAGGACTTTCGGGACGGAACGCCGCCGTCTCAAGGCGGAACTTGGGCAGGAGCACTTTTGCCCTCCGGCGGAGCGATTCCGCCGGGGGAACTTCCCTCCCGGAGGGGGAAATCAAAGCCATCGTCGTCACCAACACCCCTCTCATCTTTGGGAGGCCAATCTTCATCAACATCTTCAACAGCACCATCTCCTCTCAAACCCTAGTTCATATCTTGTGTTCAATCTTTGTACCGGAACCTCAGATTGGTACCTGTGGGTGACTAGTAGTGTTGATTACCTTGCGTAGTTGATTACTATATGGTTTATTTGGTGGAAGATTATATGTTCAGATCCATTATGCTATTCAATACCCCTCTGATCTTGAGCATGTTTATTATGTGTGAGTAGTTACCTTTGTTCTTGAGGTCACGGGAGAAGTCATGTTGCAAGTAATCATGTGAATTTTATATGTGTTCGATATTTTGATGATATGTATGTTGTGATTCCCTTTGTGGTGTCATGTGAACGTCGACTACATGACACTTCACCATCCTTGGGCCTAAGGGAATGCATTGTGGAGTAGTTATTAGATGATGGGATGCTAGAGTGACAGAAGCTTAAACCCTAGTTTATGCGCTGCTTCGTAAGGGGCTGATTTGGATCCAAACGTTTAATGCTATGGTTAGATTTTATCTTAATACTTTTCTCGTAGTTGCGGATGCTTGCGAGGGGGTTAATCATAAGTGGGAGGTTGTTCAAGTAAGAACAGCACCCAAGCACCGGTCCACCCACATATCAAATTATCAAAGTAGCGAACACGAATCAAACCAACATGATAAAAGTGACTAGATGAAATTCCCGTGTACCCTCAAGAACACTTTGCCTATTACTAGAAACTGTTCTGGCCTGTCCTTTGCCACAAAAGGATTGGGCTACCTTGCTGCACCTTATTTACCGTTACCGTTACTTGCTTGTTACCATTTATCTTGCTATCAAACTATCTGTTACCTACAATTTTAGTGCTTGCAGAAATTACCTTGCTGAAAACCGCTTGTCATTTCCTTCTGCTCCTCGTTGGGTTTGACACTCTTACTTATCGAAAGGACTACGATTGATCCCCTATACTTGTGGGTCATCAAGACTCTTTTCTTGCGCTGTTGTCGGGGAGTGAAGCGCTCTTGGTAAGTGGAAATCGGTAAGGAAAAACTTATACTACGTGCTGAAATTTATTGTTACTTGCTACTATGGAAAACAATCCTTTTAGGGGTTTGTTCGGGGTATCTTCACCTCGACTGGAACCACAATTAGTTGCCCATCAACCTACTGCACCTACTGAAAATATTGGTTATGAAATTCCTTCGGGTATGGTAGAACAACTGCTTGCTAAACCTTATGCGTGAGATGGAACTGAACATCCTGATATGCACCTCTTATATGTGAACGAGATCTATGGATTATTTAAGCTTGCAGGTCTACTCGGAGATGAAGCAAAGAAGAAGGTTTTCCCTTTATCTTTGAAGGGAAAATCATTGACATGGTATAGGCTATGTGATGATCTTGGATCAGGGAACTGGAATCGATTGCAATTGGAGTTCCATCAAAAGTTTTACCCCATGCATCTAGTTCATCGTGATCGGAATTATATATATAATTTTTGGCCTCGTGAAGGAGAAAGCATCGCTTTAGCTTGGGGGAGGCTTAAGTTAATTTTATATTCATGCACCAATCATGATATCCCGAGAGAAGTTATTATTCAGAATTTTTATGCTCGGCTTTCTCATAATCATCGATCCATGCTCGATACTTCTTGTGATGGTTCTTTTATGAAGAAGACTATTGAATTCAAGTGGGATCTCTTAGAAAGAATTAAACACAACTCTGAAGATTGGGAACTCGATGAAGGTAATGAGTCAGGTATGAAGCTTGAGTTTGATTGTGTTAAATCTTTTATGAATACCGATGCTTTTCACAAGTTTAGCACTAAATATGGACTTGACTCTGAGATAGTAGCCTCTTTCTGTGAAGCATTTTCTACTCATGTTGATCTCCCTAAAGAGAAGTGGTTTAAATATCATCTCCCTATTAAAGAAGAAATTAAACAACCGGTCATAGCTAAAGATGAAACCATCATTTACAACGTTGATCCACTTGTGCCTACCGCTTATATTGAAAAGCCACCTTTCCCTGTTAGGATAAAGGAACATGCTAAGGTATCAACTGTGGTTCGCAAGAGTAATATTAGAGCACCTAAACCCCCTAAGAAAATTGAAGTAGAACCTAGCGTTGCTATGGTTAAAGATCTATTAGTAGAAAATATTGATGGGCACGTTATCTGCTTCTGTGATGAAGCTGCTAGAATTGCTAAACCCCTTTGAAAAAGATAAACATAGACCCTTAGAGGGCATGCCTGTTGTCTCTGTCAAAATAGGAGATCATTGCTATCATGGTTTATGTGACTTGGGTGCTAGTGTGAGTGCTATCCCTTTTACTTTATAACAAGAAATTATGAATGAAATAGCACCTGCGGAAATAGAAGACATTGATGTTACTATTAAACTTGCCAATAGGGACACCATCACACCACTTGGGATTGTTAGAGATGTTGAAGTCTTGTGTGGGAAAATAAAATACCCTATTGATTTTCTAGTTCTTGGTTCCCCACAAGATGACTTTTGTCCCATTATCTTTGGTAGACCTTTCTTGAGCACCGTCAATGCTAAGATAGATTGTGAAAAACAAATTGTCGGTGTCAGTTTTGGTAATGTGTCTCATGAGTTTAATTTTTACAAGTTTAGCAGACAACCTCGTGATAAAGCGTTATCTAGTAAGGATGAAATAATTGGTCTTGCTTCTATTGCTGTGCCTCCCACTGATCCATTAGAACAATATTTGCTTGACCATGAAAATGATATGCACTTGCGTGAAAGAAATGAAATAGATAAAATTTTCTTTGAACAACAACCTCTCCTGAAACACAATTTTCCTATTGAAACTCTTGGAGGTCCTCCTCCACCTAGAGGTGATCCTGTGTTTGAATTGAAGCAATTGCCTGACACTTTGAAGTATGCTTATCTTGATGAGAAAAAGATATATCCTGTTATTATTAGTGCTAACCTTTAAGAACATGAAGAAGGAAGATTATTAAAAGTTCTAAGGAAGCACCGGGCTCCTATTGGATATACTCTTGATGATCTTAAGGGCATTAGTCCCACTCTTTGTCAGCACAAGATTAATATGGAACCTGATGCTAAACCTGTTGTTGATCACCAATGGTGGTTGAATCCTAAGATGAAGGAAGTGGTAAGAACTGAAATATTAAAGCTTCTGGAAGCAGGTATAATCTGTCCCATAGTTGATAGTTGATGGGTAAGTCCCATTCATTGTGTCCCTAAGAAAGGAGGTATTACCGTTGTTCCTAATGATAAGAATGAACTCATTCCACAAAGAATTTTCACTGGTTATAGAATGGTAATTGATTTTAGAAAATTAAATAAAGCTACTAGAAAAGATCATTACCCTCTACCTTTCATTGATCAGATGCTAGAAAGATTATCTAAGCACACACACGATGGATATTCTGGTTTCTCTCAAATACCTGTGTCACAATCTGATCAAGAGAAAACCACCTTTACTTGCCCTTTTGGAACATATGCTTATAGACGTATGCCTTTTGGTTTATGCAATGCACCTGCTACATTTCAAAGATGTATGACCGCTATATTCTCTGACTTTTGTGAAAAGATTGTGGAGGTTTTCATGGATGATTTTTTTCGTTTACGGGACTTCTTTTGATGATTGCTTAAGCAACCTTGATCGAGTTTTGCTGAGATGTGAACAAACTAATCTCGTCTTAAAAATTGGGAGAAGTGCCACTTTATGGTTAATGAAGGTATTGTCTTGGGGCATAAAATATCTGAACGAGGTATTGAGGTGGATAAAGCTAAAGTTGATGCAATTGAGAAAATGCCATGTCCTAAAGATATTAAAGGTATTCGAAGTTTCCTTGGTCATGCTGGTTTCTATAGGAGGTTCATTAAAGACTTCTCTAAAACTTATAGGCCTCTTACTAATCTTTTGCAAAAGGATATTCCTTTTGTTTTTTATGATGATTGTGTGGAAGCCTTTGAAACACTCAAGAAAGCCTTAACCTCTGCACCTATCGTTCAACCACCTGATTGGAACTTGCCTTTTGAAATTATGTGTGATGCTAGTGATTATGTTGTTGGTGTTGTTCTAGGACAAAGAGTTGATAAGAAATTGAATGTTATCCACTATGCTAGCAAAACTCTAGACAGTGCCCAACGAAATTATGCTACTACTGAAAAAGAATTTTTAGCAATTGTGTTTGCTTGTGATAAATTTAGATCCTACATTGTTGATTCCAAGGTTATCGTTCACACCGAACATGCTGCTATAAAATATCTTATGGAAAAGAAAGATGCTAAACCTAGACTCATTAGGTGGGTTCTCTTGCTTCAAGAATTTGACTTACATATCGTTGATAGGAAGGGAGCTAAGAACCCCGTAGCTGATAACTTGTCTAGGTTAGAAAATATTCTTGATGACCCACTACCTATTGATGATAGTTTTCCTGACAAACAGTTAGCTGCAATAAGTGTTTCTCAAAACACCCCTTGGTACGCTGATTATGCTAATTACATTGTCGCTAAATATATACCACCTAGCTTCACATACCAAAAAAAGAAAAAATTCTTCTATGATTTAAGACACTACTTTTGGGATGACCCACATCTTTATAAAGAAGGGGTAGATGGTATTATTAGACGTTGTGTACCTGAGCATGAACAGGAACAAAACCTACGGAAATGTCATTCGGAAGCTTATGGAGGACATCATGTGGGAGATAGAACTGCTCACAAGGTATTGTAATCTGGTTTTTATTGGCCTACTCTCTTCAAGGATGCCCGTAAGTTTGTCTTGTCTTGTGATGAATGTCAAAGAATTGGTAATATCGGTAAGCGTCAGGAAATGCCTATGAATTATTCACTTGTTGTCGAACCATTTGATGTTTGGGGTTTTGATTATATGGGACATTTTCCTTCCTCTAACGGGTACACTCATATTTTGGTTGTCGTTGATTATGTCACTTAGTGGGTAGAAGCTATTCCAACCAGTAGTGCTGATCAACACACCTCCATTAAAATGCTTAAAGAGGTTATCTTTCCGAGGTTTGCAGTCCCTGGATATTTAATGACTGATGGTGGTTCACACTTTATTCATGGTGCTTTCCGTAAGATGCTTGCTAAGTATGATGTTAACCATAGAATTGCATCACCCTATCATCCTCAATCTAGTGGTCAAGTTGAACTTAGCAATAGGGAAATAAAACTAATATTACAAAAACTGTTAAAAGGTCTCGAAAGAATTGGTCTAAGAAACTAGATGATGCACTTTGGGCCTATAGAACAGCTTAAAAAATCCTATGGGTATGTCTCCATACAAAATGGTATATGGTAAAGTTTGTCATTTCCCTCTAGAGTTAGAACATAAAGAATTTTGGACAATTAAAGAACTCAATTATGATTTCAAACTTGCCGGTGAGAAGAGGCTATTTGATATTAGCTCACTAGATGAATGGAGAACCCAAGCTTATGAAAATGCCAAACTATTCAAAGAAAAAGTAAAAAGATGGCATGACAAAAGAATCCAAAAGCGGGAATTCAAAATAGGAGATTATGTTCTTTTGTTCAACTCTCGTTTAAGATTTTTTGTAGGTAAGCTTCTCTCTAAATGGGAAGGACCATATATTACCGAAGAGGTTTATCGTTCTGGAGCTATCAAGATTAATAATGCGAAGGTACTAACCCGAAGATGGTCAATGGACAAAGAATTAGGCTCTATATCTCAGGTACGCCTATTAACGTTGAAAGCAATGTTATCCAAACCATGACACGGGAGGAACACATAAAAGAAACCTTCCGAAACACTCCAGAATTCTGAAAAAATAGGAGGTACGTGATACGGTAAGTAAACGGACTTCGAAAAATCCGCAAAAATATTTTTTGTCAGTTTTTGAATATTAGAAAATTATGGAATTAAGAAATAAACTGGAAGGCAATCGAGGTGAGCACGATACACCAGGGCGCGCCAGCCATGCCAGGCGCGCCCTGGTGGGTTGTGCCCACCTCGGACACCTTCCCGACTCCGTTTTCCTTCCATATGCTTGTTTCCCAAGAATAAAAATTCTCAATATATACCCCCCGACTATTTTGACGACCGCATCGTGGAAAAACCCTCTGTTCTTGTTTCGTGCTATTTTTCCTGGCAGATCTGAAAATATGTCGTCTCAAGATTCAGAGGGGGAGAGCTATGTTGCTGACTATACTGCAAACCCCAAGATCTATGGAGAAGTAGAGAATTGTGGATGGACCTCAGATGAGGAGGAAGACGCAGCCATGAAGGAAACAAAGGATGATGGCTCTAAGAAGGAGGATGACCCGCTACCTCAACCCGGAGACATGCATGTGGAATTCAAGAAGTCAAGCCTCCCTAGAGGATACAAACCTGAGGTTCAATTTATTCCATCTCGTTTTCTGCAGGAGAGCAAGGCGACATTATGCAAAAAGATATTAAAGCTCGAGTTAGAGAATGATGATCTAAGGGAGGAAAATTTTATGCTCAAACATAAGTTTAAGAAGAAGGCTACATCATCACCACCACCTACTTCATCACCACCACCAAAGGAGACTTGAGCACACGGGTTTGGGCATTCCCCTTGGCTTGAGCCAAGGTTGGGGGAGGTGCCCCGATATCGTGTCACCATCACTTTTATTCACCTTTACCTTTTTAGTTCGATCTTTAGTTACCTTTTGATTTAGTTGAATAAAAGTTTAGCATGATCTATTTTCGTGTGTTAGTTTCGAGGTCTATCTATCTATGTAATTGAGTGAGAGTTATATATAATAAAGTTTAGTTTGAGTTTTTGCCTCTCTACTTTCTTGTTGTAATCAAAATAAAGGAAAAAGAAATAAATGAAAAGAATCATATGCTAATCTTATGGTGAGTAATGACATCACATAAGGAAAAGTATAAGTAGTAAAATTTATTGGAGATTGACAAACATAGCATTGGTCAATGATGCAATTCATGAAAGAATTAATAAGGGAAGAGAAGATTCACATGCAAATACACAATCTTGGACATCTTTTTTGATTGTGAGCCCCCATTAAATATTATATGTCAAAATGGTTGACGCTGGACAAGGAAGACAACGTAATGATTTATGTTTGTTCATATCCACATAGAAGTTATATTATCATAGATCCTTCAACATGTGATGCTTGCTCAATACCTTTGCTAGCCAAAAATTCCGCACTAAGTAGAGATACTACTTGTGCATCCAAAAACCCAAAGCCAAATTCATTCTTTGAGAGTCCACCATACCTACCTATGGATCAAGTAAGATCCTTCAAGTACGTTGTCATCGGTGCAATAAGGAAATAAAAATTGCTTCTAAATGTGTTTTGATCAATTAGTGTAAGAGAAAATTGAGCGCTATACGAACTTATGATGGCAAAGTAATAAAAGCGACGGACTGCATAATAAAGGTTGCTATCATAGGGGGAAATATAGCGTGACGTTCTTTTACATTAAGGGACTGGGCATACAAACCAATAAGCGCATGACAACCTCTACTTCCCTCTGCGAAGGGCCTATCTTTTACTTTTATGTATTTACTTTTATGCAAGAGTCAAGTATTCTTCCCTATTCCTTTTTACTTTTTCTTTTGCAAGCATCATGTGGTGAGGAAAGATCTAGGAACATATATCCAGTTGGATATGAGTGGGCATGAGTTATTATTGTTGACATCACCCTTGAGGTTAATACGTTGGGAGGCGAAACTATAAGCCCCTATCTTTCTATGTGTCCGGCTAAAACTTTTTGCTCATGGGTATGTTGTGAGTGTTAGCAATCATAGAAGACTAAATGATGGTTGAGTATGTGGACTTGCCAAAAGGCTCCGACATGAGACCCTTCCTGAAATTATGATGAATTGTGGTTGCAAAGTTGACTGAGAACATAGTTTGTTGGTTTTTAGTAAGGTTTATGCTTTATACTTCTATGTTGTCATGAATTGTTACTTGTGCATGAGAAGCTATATGATGAAAGTATACGAATAAGTTTTATGATTGAGTTTTTTGCTATTATGATAATAAGCATGATGCTACTATGTCCGTATTTTGTTTTTATCGACACCTCTCTCTAAAACCATGTGGACATGCTTTTTCAATTTCGGCTTTTCGCTTGAGGACAAGCGAGATCTAAGCTTGGGGGAGTTGATACGTCCATTTTGCATCATGATTTCCTACTGTTATTTATTATGTTTTGTTGAATAATAATGCTTTAGGGAGTGATTCTAATGCCTTTTCTCTCATAATATGCAAGGTTTATACAAAGAGGGAGAATACTGGCAGCTGGAATTCTGGACCTGGAAAAGCACATCAGAGATACCTATTCTGCACATCTCCAATTGAGCTGAAACTTTACGGAGATTGTTTTTGGATTTAATAAAAAATACTGGAGCAAAGAACTACCGGAGGGGGCCACCCTGGTGGGCACAAGACACCAGGGCGCGCCAGGCCCCCAGCGCGCGCCCTGCTGGGTTGTGCCCTCCTTGGCCCACCTCCGGTGCCCATCTTCTGGTATATAAGGTCTTTTGACCAGGTAAAAATCAGAGGAGGACTTTCGGGACGAAGCGCCGCCTCCTCGAGGCGGAACTTGGGCAGGAGCACTTTTGCCCTCTGGCGGAGCGATTCCGCCGGGGGAACTTCCCTCCCGGAGGGGGAAATCGAAGCCATCGCCATCACCAACACCCCTCTCATCTTTGGGAGGCCAATCTTCATCAACATCTTGAACAACACCATCTCCTCTCAAACCCTAGTTCATCTCTTGTGTTCAATCTTTGTACCGGAACCAAAGATTGGTACCTGTGGGTGACTAGTAGTGTTGATTACCTTGCGTAGTTGATTACTATATGGTTTATTTGGTGGAAGATTATATGTTTAGATCCATTATGCTATTCAATACTCCTCTGATCTTGTGCATGTTTATTATTTGTGAGTAGTTACCTTTGTTCTTGAGGTCACGGGAGAAGTCATGTTGCAAGTAATCATGTGAATTTCATATGTGTTCTATATTTTGATGATATGTATGTTGTGATTCCCTTAGTGGTGTCATGTGAACGTCGACTACATGACACTTCACCATCCGTGGGCCTAAGGGAATGCATTGTGGAGTAGTTATTAGATGATGAGTTGCTAGAGTGACAGAAGCTTAAACCCTAGTTTATGTGCTGCTTCGTAAGGGGCTGATTTGGATCCAAACGTTTAATGCCATGGTTAGATTTTATCTTAATACTTTTCTCGTAGTTGCGGATGCTTGCGAGGGGGTTAATCATAAGTGGTAGGTTGTTCAAGTAAGAACAACACCCAAGCACCGGTCCACCCACATATCAAATTATCAAAGTAGCGAACACGAATCAAACCAACATGGTAAAAGTGACTAGATGAAATTCCTGTGTACCCTCAAGAACACTTTACCTATTACTAGAAACTGTTCTGGCCCGTCCTTTGCCACAAAAGGATTGGGCTACCTTGCTGCACCTTATTTACCATTACCGTTACTTGCTCGTTACCAATTATCTTGCTATCAAATTATCTGTTATCTACAATTTCAGTGCTTGCAGAAATTACCTTGTTGAAAACCGCTTGTCATTTCCTTCTGCTCCTCGTTGGGTTCGACACTCTTACTTATCGAAAGGACTACGATTGATCCCCTATACTTGTGGGTCATCATAGCCCCCAAGTGCCGGGTCACATGCCTGCAGTGACTTGGGACTTTAGAAAATATGATCTAAGTAGTGTAGCCCCCAAGTGTCGGGTCGTTTGCCTGCAGCGACTCGGGACTTATATGTACTTCTCCTTTGAAAAGAAAAACATCATATGATGTAGCCCCCAAGTGCCTGGTCGTATGCTTGCAGCGACTTGGGACTATGTCAGAATAATATAACCCATCATAATGCACTTCAGAAGTTCTCTTGAATTGATATTGATCTGACTTGAATGAATCCTTGCCCGTGGTTATAATAACCCGGTAATTTATCGTTTGTACGAACATCCTAGAATAATGCCTTTGTCCTTGAAATGAAATCTATGCTCGTGGTTGCGGTTTACTACATAAGTTTTTGAGAAATCCATAAGTTTTTCTAGTTTACTACAGAGCACAAGTTGAAAATATCCAAGAGCCGGTCAATTAAATGACCCGGCATTATATGTGATAAGCCGGCTCAACAATATGTAATATACCATCTCAGCAATATAGACCGGCTCTTCGAGAGTAGTCATTTCTTGTGAGTTGGCTTGGAAGAAACCCCCAATCATTTAATACTGGTTATGATAAATCGTGATGAAGATCCGGCCATTCTGGCTATCAAAGATCTATTTGTTCCTGTAGAAGTTATGATGTAACCCGGTTTGAAGACCGGCTTTCCGCAACATAAACAAATATAGATATGTATGTATGATGCATTGTGCAATGATGCAATGTAGGATGATGTATGTGTATGATAACAGAGTATAAACCGCCAGTTTTCAAGGCATGACATAAAGACCAGCTTTCGAGGCTCGAGTCTTGCTTCAATGAAGCGGGTGTGATAACCCATGGTTTATCCTTGCTCTCTATAAGCTCGCTCTCGGGTGACTCAAGCCGGTGTTTTAACCTTGATAAGTTCAGGGTCCAGATGGATTGACTTATCAAGAATACACGGGGTCACCTGTTCGGAGTAGCATCTTGCAAACAGGCAGGTTTAACCATTATTTGCATTGGCTTGTAGCCTAGTCAAGAGGGATATTAAAGGCTGACTCATTGAGTTGGAAGCCCCCAAGTGACTTTATGATCACGGAAAATCTCAGCATAGGATATACAGGAGACAATGCTACTACTGCAAAACATCTGGGGTCCAGATAAGCCGGCTTTATTCCATTGATCATAATATGAATGAGCCAATAAGGCAGGATACCTATGTTTGAACAACGCATCATGGCAGCTAGTCCTCTTTGGCAACCTTTTATTTTTCGCCAATAAGGCAGGACACCCATGTTTGAACTTCGCATCGTGGCAACTAGTCCTCTTGGGCGACCTTTAATATATTTTTTGCCAATAAAGCAGGACACCTATGTTTGAACTGCGCATCATGGCAGCTAGTCCTCTTGGGCGGCCTTTAATTTTTCACCAATAAGGTAGCAGCCCCCGGGACCGGGTTATCTTCCCTGTAATGACCCGGGGTTATTGAATTTTTTAACCCGATTGAATCTGCCGAGTTATGTCTGTGTAGCCCCGAGTCTTAAGTCGGCTCGAGGAGGCGGCTTGAGAGTCTTCATACTTGACTGTGACATAAGCCGGCATAAAGTTGACACCTGAACGATGGAATTTATTGAAACCGGAGACGATGTGGCGAGCTGATGATCTTCGTGATGCTCGTCGTATATCCTTGGCAAATGTTGTGGCCAAATTGAGTGCATATGTCTCTTGACCCATTCTTTGTTATTCTCACTTGATCCGGCTCTCCTGGCTCCTCCAGGGCCATTTTTTTTCTTTGCTGCTGGTTTTGAATTGTCGGCTCAATGGTGGCCGGCTCAAATTGTAGCTTCTCCAGGGATGTTTCCTCCGTGTCTGACTCTCTTATTTCTTTGATGTGCTGAAGCAGACCAGATCGGGAAATGGCAAGACAGTGCATCTATCCATTGGGCAACCCGGTGCGAGTGGGGGCTAGCGCGGGTTTTGGCAACCTTGCGTAAGACATGATTCCAAATGTCACTTTTTCCTTTGCTCCAATGTTCTTGGAGGAGACCGGACCGCGAGGGCGGCGGCTTGCGCATGTCCGTTCGGTGGCTCATACAGGCAGGCGCGGCCCCTGCATGTTGATGCAGACCAAACACGGGGGAGGCGTCTTGCGCGCGTCCGTTGGGCGGCTCATTCGGGGTGTGCGGCCCTGGCGTGTTGATGTAGATGCGAAAGTCGACTGCGGTATTGGAAACCGATGCGGATGCGCGAGTCGGCCATGGCGTTGTAAGCCGCCACGGATGCGCGAGTCGGCCGCGGCATTGAAAACCGGTGCGGACACGCGAGTTGGCCGCGGCGTTGTTGATGTAGACCAGACCGCGGATACGGCAGCTTGCTGCGTCCATTGGGCGGCTCGAGCGAGCAGGCACAACTTCGGCGATGTCGATGTAGACCGGACAGTGGGGGCGGCAGCTGTGCATGTGTCCGTTGAGCGTGCAGGATGGATGGACGCTGGCGGATGATGGTGTTGGCGTGAGCTCCATACGCGCAATATATCACCACCTTTGAAATGAATAATTGGCATGCGTAAAATATGTTCCAGGACAGTGTAATTATTCTCGGACAAATAATATGTATTAAAAATAGATAGGTTGAATAGCACCTGGTATTTTTTCGCAGATGAATGGCGGACAGCATCTGGTGTGTTTGATATAGACCGGGCCAAGGGACGACGTCACTCCCTTTTCCCATGCCTAAGTGTGGATGAAAATCTTCTTTTTCTTCCTAGGGCAATGAATTTTACGCGAGCATCGGACAGGTGACCCGACGTATCGATGTAGACTGGTGACTGTAAGGACTTGGCCTGCACGCCTTTGCCGCGAACTATTGTCTGGATAGTTTCCTCATATGTATGTAGCAACGGAAGACAATAAACTGATCTTATAGATGGCTTGACGTGGGTTGTGGCAGTATATTGTAGCACTACTAGTTGATTTTGGTTCCACGCATCTGTATACGAGTCAAAAAAGTATCTGGTTTGACCCCCTTTTTCTTGAGCTGTGGGCCCCACGTATGTTTTATCCATCCATTGAGAACCATCTCACTTCATTGTTTCCTATCTCAAACTCCCTCTCTTGAAACCGGCCCCCACTTTTTATCTTTTCTCTGTCATCTAGCCGGTCATCCCTATCTTTCTTTTCGGAGCCAGCCTGAGGAGCCACAGCTACGAGCGGCGGGGCGCAGCAGCGGCGGGCCAGCTCGGAGAGCGTGGCGAGGCGGGAACGGAGCTACAACGGCGGGGTGCGGCAGCGGCGGGCCGGCTCAGCGAGCGGGGCGAGGTGGAGCGGAGCCACAGCGGCAGGGCGCGGCAGCGGCGGGCCGGCTCGGCGAGCGGGGCGAGGTGGAGCGGAGCCACAACGGCGGGGCGCGGCAGCGGCGGGCCGGCTCAGCGAGTGGGGCGAGGAGCTTCAGGTGGGCGAGCATGGGGAGCGGGTCGTACTCGGATTTGATCAGCCCGAGGAAGCAGTGGATGGGTGGCGTCTCATCGCCGGGCTGCGGCTGCTCGTGCTCGGGCTGCAGCATCGGATTGAGCGGATAGTGGTCGCGCGCGGCAGCCGCATGCATGGGGGTGCTGCGGCTTGGCTTGTGAGGTAGGAGATGTCCTCGTCGTCAAGCTCCATGGCTTTTGTGTAGGGCTAGATCACAGTCTCAAAAATCCTTTGCTACAAATCGCGTAGCATCTGCATGAAGTCAGGCTGGTCGAGGAAGGCTCGCGTGGTGCGGTCGGTGGTGATCTTGCTCCGGTGGTCGGGCTCCTGGAAAATCTTGCCAATGGCGTCGGCGCCGGAGGCCGGGCAGCGTGTGAGGGCCGACCGGGCCTGAGCAAGCTCGTCCTTGAGGGCCGTGTTGGAGGGGTTGAAGGCGAGCCCCTTCTCATAGACCTCAATGGCCCCGGGTGCGTCCCCCAATCTGAGGCGCGCGGCAACGAGGCGGGAGTAGCCCTTGGCCCAGTCGGGCCTGAGCGCGATGGTCCGCTCGGCGTCAGCGAGCGCCTCCTTGTAGCGGCCGGACGAGGAGTAGATCGCCAAGCAGTTTGAAGAAGAGGACATGGTTGTCCGGGGCGAGCGCGAGGGCGTCACCGAAGTGACCCGCCGCCTCCTCGAAGCGGCCCGCCAAGAACGCCACGTTGCCCCTGGCCTTGGCCGCGTCGGCTGCCTTCGTCGTGATTGGGATGACTGGTTCGGAGAGGAGCGGCAACTAGGCAGCGGGGAGGAGCAGCGCCAAGTCGAGGGAGAGGCGCTGGGCAGCGAAGAACATCGTAGCGGCTGCCTATTTTCTTTTTCTAGTTTGTGTTTAACTTTTGAATGATTCCAATTCTTCCATTGCTCCTGACGGTTACCAGGCGGAAAAAACGATGCATGCGATTAGCTAGCATGAAGTCACGCCTATCAAGATCTGTATGATTTTCCTTCATGTGAGGAAGTGGCAAATTCTTAATTGGCTTTGCTCAATCCATGGGCCACCATGCCGGCCAATCCTGATCGGAAACAACTCTTTGAAGTTGATTTTGACTTCTATTCAGACTGGACACACTTATGTTGACGAGTCTTTGCTGATTCTGACAAATTATCTGTAGGAACGCACGGGATATTGCCAGGAGGATGTAGCGCGCAGGTTGTGCAAACGAGGAGCGATGGCGATGTCAAGCCCCCGGACTGTACGGCTATTATTTTCTTTCCCAACTTTTGCGGTAGATACGTGCACACGTTGTTCCGCCGACTCAGTCGCGAGCCGTGTGATGATGGCGAATTTGTACCGATGGAGTCGATGTAGCAGATGAGTTTGGCCGGGATGCGATTTGGTCGCCGTTGATGGTGAAGGATCCTTCCCAGATGATGACTCCAAACGCAGCAGGCCCCACGGACGTTGCGTGTGGACGCTACCACTAATAACATCTCTAATCTAAATCATGATGCCTCTTAAACTTTTTTTAGTCTCAACTTATGAACTCAGAGTCGACGTAGTTCCTTTCGTGTTGGCTCTTCTTTATCCAGCGAACAACGATCTTCTCGATCCCTCAGAGAGCTCCCTCCAAGAACACAATACCACCGTGCGCTGGCCCCACGGTGGGCACCAACTGTCGTGGTTTTGTCACGGCAGATGTCCTCGTGAAAGAACTTAGGTGTGAGGCCATCGCAACTAGGTGGCGGCTTGAACGGGGTTGGTCGAAATCGAGAGACGCGAGTTTTACCCAGGTTCGGCCCCTCCGATGGAGGTAAAATTCTACGTCCTGCTTTGTGTGTATTGATGATGATGATGACCTCGATTACAAGGGTGCTATTTCGCTACCTCTCGTCTTGAGGGTTTCTAATCTGTCTATCTTTAATGACTTGACTTGACTTCTCCTCCCTCTTGGGGCGCCTTGCCCCTCCTTATATAAGTTGAAGGGGCAGGCTTACATGTAGAGTCCTACTAGGACTAGGACTAGGACTAGCCTCTCTTGAATCCTAATGCGGGTCTTGCTTCTCTTGTGAGGGAATTCTTCCTCTTCTTGGGCCTTCTCTACGAGCCGGCCCTCCAAGCCTCTCCATGGGCCGCCTTCCGTCGGGGTGCACACTAGGCCTTAGGCCTTGTCGTCCTGATAGACCCGGTAAACAGGAGGACCTTACGAGCCGCCAAATGATGGGCCGGGTCATTCCTCCTGGCCGGGTCAAACCATGGGGAATATCCTCAACATTAGCCAACTACCTCTGGAGCACGTGATTGTTTCTCCGGTAAGACAAGGAAATCCGTTATTTTCAGAAAATGCTAGTCACATGTTCAAGTTTCTAAGTAAACCTCTTTCTATTTCTCTCCAAAGAAAAACGAAGAAACGACTTACACCGGTTAGGTTATTCCTAACAGGGAAAATACATGACTAATATTGTACAAAAAAATTCAATGTCCTCAAGAACAATAAGGGACCAACCTATGTGGATACTACGTTTGCGCAGACATGATGAACCTATGCAGACGATCAGAATGTGGTGTCGATGCTGACGGTATAAAACCAGTAAGTCTGTTTCTTAATTATTATCTTCTACTCCACACATATGTCACATTCTGGTCTAAAAGTCCTGCAGTTGATCTTCGGACCGATGACCTCTGAACCGCTCGCCGCAGATGAATTGTTGTCTGTTAGGAAATTTATCAGCACCTTCTTTGTGAAACACTATATCAAGACCATTAAAGACGTCGAAGATTTCCGGATTCATATCCCTAATAATAAGTACGCATTCGTATAGTGTTATCAGCTAAACATATGCACATGGATGCACTGTTTTCCATGTGATCATGTCTTCGTATTTTGTACACTATGATTATGTACTGCATATGTCGGTCTTACAGCTGTGGAATTTAGCTAGCATTTGCTCAATTGCATATTGTCGTGAATTATGATGAATGTTCTTCCTGTGGACACTATTTGTTCAATTGCATATTGTGGCGAATTATGATGAATGTTCTTCATATGGACACTATTTGTTGATTGCATATTGTGGCAATTTTGCTATTCGCAGGGTGAATTAAATGTGATATTTTACAATAACCTGGCCATTTCAGCACACACGGTTCAAGCAACTAAGCTTGTGCGATTCAGAACGGAAAGCACACACAACTCATAGTGCAACCGCCTGTGATCTATACGAAAAGCACACGCAACTCATAGCGCAACCGCATGTGATCTATAGGAAAAGCACACGCAACTCATAGCGCAACCGCATGTGATCTACAGGAAAAAGCACACGCAACTCATAGTGCAACCGCATGTGATCTACAGGAAAAGCACATGAGATATAAATTGAAACATTGGTGACACATAAGAAATCGCAAACGATTTGCAGCACTTGTACATGTGCGTAGGAGCTCCTCAATCATTTGCGATAGCACCTTATCTCACACGTGAGCCAACAGGAAACCATGCCCGATGCAAAGACGATCCCACGCGTAAATATTTTGGGAAACGTGTCCGATGATATCATGCATGGTAGACGGTTGTCAGGGAAATCTCGTGTGCGATGATGAAGATATCACACACAGTTTATACCATGGCCCATGTGGATTAGGTAACATTTCGCAAATGGTAAAAGGTCAAACACCGTTTGTTTTTCATGAGCAATTAGACGCGTTTGACTCGTGTTAGACGTGTGTGATTGATCTCAAATCCCACACGTACGCCCAAAATATTGTGTGTGCGAATGTTCCTGCACCGCACACGATTATGTTTGTAGATCGTTTGTGTTCGTTGGTCACCATCGCCGACGGGTTTGTCCGTGTCGTGTGGGATGGACCCCCCCTATCGCCCACACATGCAAGTCGACGGTTTAGAACTACGTCGCGGAAAGGGGTTAACAACCGTTTGTATAGCACATCGCTGCACCAGTGTCCTCTTCTTCCTCATAAAGATATTCTGGAGTGGAGTGGTGAACAATAGCACGAATAGTTTTCTCCCTCACTCTCTTCTGGCCTACCTTCTTGGGCATGGACTTTGAAGTCATAGCAGTCCTAACACTCTCTGGTGCTCTTGCAGCTTCAGAACTGGCATAATCCTTCCTGACTGGCCTCTTAGCAGAAGTGGCCTCATTGGCAAATTTCTTAGCAGCCTTTTTCTCTCTGTGGTTGCCTCTTCCCACACATATTCTTTAAAATTCTATTAATTTCCTATAAAATACATGAAAAGTTATTCAACGACACAATTATGAATTTTCGAGTCCTTTTTGAACACCTTTTCATGTACAGAACATTCGAACTTGAATTATAAGCAGTAAATGCCTAGAAAAGTACACAAAAAAGACTAATTATGGTAAACGAGCCTGAAAAAAATGGGAAATTATGGTAAACGAGCCTGAAAAAAATGGGAAATTTGGACACGGTGCATTCTAGTGGGTATGATGATCGTAGAAAATAAATCAAGTTGAAAGGAACAAGGAAATATGGGTTCCCCTCCAAAACATGGTGATTTCGCTCCCCGAACCATGAAACTCCATAGGTGATGGTCCGGTATATGAAGAATGCATATCACGACATTATCCATACATCCTCAAATATTCACTACATCATATTGAGGTCATGCCTAGGCACCACACGAGGTAACATGTTTTTCAGGCATGCTTTCCATTTTTCTAGAGTTACAAAACAAATAAACAACACATCTGTGGTTGCCTCTTCCGACACATATCTTTTAAAATTCTATTAATTTCCTGTAAAATACATGATAAGTTATTCAATGACACAATTACGAATTTTCGGACCCTTTTTAAACACATTTTCATGTACGGAACGTTCGAACTTGAATTATAAGAAGTAAATGCCTAGGAAGTACACAAAAAAGACTAAATACGGTAAACGAGCCTGAAAAATGTGAAATTTGGACACGGTGCATTCTAGTGGGTATGTTGATCGTAGAAAATAAATCAAGTTGAAAGGACCAATGAAATATGGGTTCCCCTTCAAAACATGGTGATTTCGCTCCCGGAACCATGAAACTCCATACGTGATGGTCCGGTTTATGAAGAGTGCGTATCACAACATTATCCATATCTCCTCAAATATTTACTGCATCATATTGAGGTCATGCCTGGGCACCACACGAGGTAACATGTTTTTCAGGCATGTTTTCCATTTTTCTATAGTTACAAAACAAATAAATGACACATCTCTGGTTGCCTCTTCCCACACATATCCTTTAAAATTCTATTAATTTCCTGCAAAATACATGAAAGGTTATTCAACGACGCAATTGTGAATTTTCGAATCCTTTTTGAACACCTTTTCATGTACAGGACTTTCGAACTTGAATTATAAGCAGTAAATGCCTAGAAAAGTACACAAAAGGACTAAATATGGTAAACGAGCCAGAAAAATGTGAAATTTGGACATGGTGCATTCTAGTGGGTATCTTGATAGCAGAAAAATACTAATGGAGAAACGACCAAAGAAATATGGGTTTCCCTTGAAACTTTGTTATTTGTTTGGGCAAACAGTTACATTGCGAATGTCGTGTGCGTTCACCCCATTCTGCGTTGTGTTCTGATTGGCCAGAACACCAGCCACACGGATCGCGCATGCGCACCGTAGGATGCACCGCGATTGAACGACAATCCACACTTCTCCCGTCATACCCGTATACTGTAGTTGGGATTTTAGTTCGTACATGCACTAAATTAAGCTACCAACAAAAACTTTAATTGCATTAATCACACACAGTTCATGTTTACGAACCGTTTCCTAAGCGGACCCTCTACCCCGGCCCTCTCCCCCTTCGTCCTCATTCGCACTGATGTATAATTGCTCGTTCTCGACCTCAGCCCGCCCAAATCTTCGAGCTCGATGACACCTTTCGCAGCCGGCTGCCGCCGACGAACGCCACCGCATTTCGTTTCATCCCCTCTCCGACGCCTATCGGCGCCGACTTTCTCGATGCTGCTCGATTGGGGATTTCTGCGGGATTGGGTTGGTTTTTTTAATGCAGAACTAGGTAATTAATTTTGCGAAATATTTGAGCATCCCTTATCGCAGTTCGTATGCCCGTGTCAATCACCCGGGGAAAAAAACGTCATAGTGCCCACAATGCAAGCACAAATCAGGCATGAACAATTCAATCGAGCATTTACATGCTCGTGTCATTCCTTGGCTCAGGAGGACAGGAGGTCGCCAAGTCGATGACCTACACCTTGATCGACCGAGGAAGGGTCAGACTCGACATTGGTGATCGCCGCTACTGCCTCGGACGCGTCTCTCACTAGGACTGCGGCGTCCGCCAAGTCTTCGTACATCATCCTGGCGGCCGACGAGACCCTGGCTATCGCCAGTGCTACAGCAACGGCCGCCAGGCCTCCCCCGGCGTCCGGAGCTGCGTCCTCCTCCATCTGGGACCTAAGCCTGCGCCTCGTGCGGCGACCACTGCCGCAGTTGTCCTTGTGGCGTCGCGGTTCCTGCTCCGCCGCCCGCACCATCCGTCACACTCTGCGCCGAGCCCGCAATAGCGCCTGCTGGCGATCCCTAACTGCTTTCAAGACGACCCTGGCTAACTTGATGTCTTGCTCGTGTCGTGATTCATGCCTCCTCTGGCTGTCTTCAGGAGAGGTGGCACCATGACCGTCGACCCTCAAGCCGACCATCGCGCCGGCAGCCTGGATTCGGGCTTTGCCCAACCCCATCCTGTCGTCGGCCATTGGGGGTTTGACAGTACGTGTGGCAACTAGCCAGGGGATCATTGACTCAGCTTGCCCCCGCCGACCATCGCTGTGTTATTTATAGCTAGCTGCTGCCAAGGCCAAGGGATTGGGGATTTTACAATTTACCGCTGTGGCTGGCGCTTGCGCTTGCGCGGGAAGCATTGGCTCGAGGACGGGAAGACTAAATGGAGACCATGAGCGACGACCAGCCACCATTGGTGAGTGAGGGTATGGCGACGATGGGCGGCGAGTCGTGCCACACAGTTGGTACTTTAAACTCGTGTGTGGTTGCGTCACTCATCGGAGGCTATTCGTTTTTTTGGTGCAAACATAATCGCACACGGAAAAAATGTAGCAACTGTCTGCAATCGTGTATAGGGTCATAAATAAATATCACCACTCTTCGCTCTCCATTGTCTCTTTCCCCTCTTCACAAATAGTTCACCCGAGTGACCTATAGGCAGCATAGATGTTGTGCAGATAGAGCAAATCACAGTACACACGGACAAAACTACAAAACCCGTCGGTGATGATTTCATTAATCGCTTACAAATTGTATACCAGCAAATGTTTCCCCACAACACACACAGGTTATTAACACCAATCATTTGTGTTATTTCTGGTGTTCGCACACGATTCTGATTAATTACTCACATGTTTGCCCTCTATCGCACACATCTTGTTATGCTAAATCATTTGTGTTCTGCTATATCATGGCACACAGTTTATGGTAGTGAACTGTGTGCCCTATATCGCACACATATTGTTATACCGAATCGTTTGTGTTCTGCTATATTATCGCACACAGTTTATGGTAGTGAACTGTGTGCCCTATATCGCACACATCTTGTTATGTCGAATGTTTGTGTACTTCTATATCATCGCACACAGTTTATGTTAGTGAACTGTCTACCCTCTATCGCACACATCTGGATCTGTGTAACTGTTTGTGTTATTTTGGCTAATTGCAAACAGTTCATATGGAAGAACTGTATGTCAGGAATCGCACACGTAAGTCTTTTCTGAATCGTATTTTATGGGTCCGCCATTGCACACAGTTCGCGTTATTGGCGACGGAACTTGAACTATACCGTTTGCGATTTGTGCATCGCACACAGTTTCGTTGAAGGGTCTCTGATTGATGTGTCGTCTTTGGACCATCCTGCAGTAGTGGTGGGACCCACATCAACTTGATGGGGATCCTTGGAGTTGAAGTAGCACTTGTTGAAGTAGAGCTTGTAGTAGCCTTGGGAACCCACTTGACCATGGCTAGGGATTCATCTTCAAATGTGTTAATCTCCTCTTGAAACTTGTCCTTGCCCTTGAGCTTGTGGTCTTGTGGTGGAAGGTCAACTTGAGCTTTTGTTCCCTTGGGGAGAGTAGGTTCATACTTTTCCCTTTGAGGAACAAACTTCGGCTTGGGGTATTGACCTTCTTCCCATTCAACTCCATTGGTGTTGAAGTAGCCAATGCCTTGGTTCTTCCGGTATCCTCCATGCTTGCGTACAATCTACTCAAATTGTTTACATCTGGCAAGACTTTTGTAGACACCTTTCTCTATAATCCCTTTCAATAAATGGTTTTCTTTCTCAAGTGTAACTTGGCTAAGAGAATCATTAGTGGAATCAATAGAGCTACTACAAGCAACATTATTGGATTTAATATTAGTATTATTGCTACTAGATGAAGAACCTTTCTTGCCTTTGTTACTAGTTTACTTAGATTTAACTTGTGGAACAAATGTGGATAGGAGTAATTGTTTGGCAAGATAATAAGAGCTCTTCTTTCGAAGATCATCATTGATAGCTTAAGAAACTCATGCTCTTGCTCTAAATTTAGCTTCTCGAAGCGTAGCTTCTCATGAGTTCTTAAGAGCTCTCTATGATCTTCTTGAGTAGATTCATGAGCTAACTTAAGAGTGTTTAGTTCTTTAGTTAGATGCTCAATCTCCTTCTTATCATCATCACACGACTTATCTTGACTAGCATGATTATCATCAAATTCATTTTGACTAACATCACTAGTTTATCAAAGAGCAAGACATCATCTCCTAATAGATCATCCTCATCACTATTGAAGTCAATGTATTCGGGGTGTGATACCTTTGGGACTTCAGCCATGAAGCAACTTCCACTTCCTTCATTTGGTGAATAAAATATATAATAGGAGTTGGAGGTTACGAGTGCTAATCCGGCAACACCTTCATCTTGACTATAGTCGGAGTTGGAGTGGTAGCTTCTATCGGATTGGTTGTCGGATTCTAAGCCGGAAACCCATTCACCAACATGAGTTTGATGTCTTCTTCATGTGTAGATCTTGGTGTACTTGTCCTTCTTCTTCGAGTCCTTGCTTCTCTGGGGGGTCTTCGTTCATAGCGATCTTCTCGACTCCTTCTCTCTCTATGAGGTGATTCATCTCTTGAGCTTCGTCTTCTTGGTGACTGATACGTCCATTTTGCATCATGATTTCCTATTCATATTTACATTATTATTTTCCATCATTCCCTATTATCATACAATTCTTATGCCTTTTCTCTCTGAATATGCAAGGTACATCACAAAGAGGGAATTATCTGGAAACTGGAATTCTGGACCGGAAAACCGAGAAAAAGGCAGAAAAATCACCAGACTCCAAATGACCTGAAACTTCACGAGGAATTTTTATTGAATATATGTGAATTTATGGGCCAAAAATATGCCAGAGGGGGGCCATCGGCTAGCCTCAAGCCAATAGGGCGCGGTCCGCCCAGGCTGCGCCCTGATAGCTTGTGGGTCCCTGGCTGGCCTCCCGAGGCCCCTCTTCTCCTATATGGTGTGTTTTACCCTAGAAAAAATGATAAGCAACCTTTCGGGATGAAGCGCTGCCGTCTCGAGGCGGAAACCTGGGCAGAGGACCTTTTGCACTCCGGCAGTCAGATTTTGCCGGGGAAATCCCTCTCCGGGAGGGGGAGATCGAAGCCATCGTCATCACCAACGCTTCCTCCTTCATGGGAGGACCAATCTTCATCAACATCTTCACCAACACCATATCATCTCCAACCGTAGTTCATCTCTTGTATTCAATCTTTGTCCCAAAACCTCAGATTAGTACCTGTGGGTTACTAGTTGTGTTGATTACATCTTGTAGTTGATGCTTGTTGGATTACTTGGTGGAAGAAATTATGTTCAGATCCTTAATTATTATAATAACCTCTGACCTTGAACATGTTGATGAGCTGTGAGTAGTTACTATTGTTCCTGAGGACATGGGAGAAGTCTTGTTATAAGTTATCATGTGAAGTTGGTATTCGTTCGATATTTTGATGATATGTATGTTGTTACTTCTCTTAGTGGTGTCATGTGAACGTCGACTACATGATACTTTACCATGTTATGGGCCTAAGGGAAGTCATTGTGGAGTAACAAGTAGATGATGGGTTGCTAGAGTGACAGAAGCTTAAACCCCAGTTTATGCGTTGCTTCATAAGGGGCTGATTTGGATCCACATGTTTCATGCTATGGTTAGATTTATCTTAATTCTTCTTTCATAGTTGCGGATGCTTGCGGGAGGGGGTAATCATAAGTAGATTGTTAGTTCAAGTTAGAACAGCACCTTAGCACTGGTCCACCCACATATCAAATTATCAAAGTAGCGAACGCGAATCAACCCAACATGATGAACATGACTAGACATAATTCCCATGTGTCCTTGGGAGTGCTTGCTTAATATAAGAGTACATTCAGGCCTGTCCTTTGCTACAAAAAGGATTGGGCTACCTTGCTGCACCTTTGATACTATTGTTACTTATCACTTGTTATGACTTATCTTGCTACAAAACTATCAACTATCGTTACTTACAGCACTTGCAGAGAATACCTTGCTGAAAACTTCTTATCATTTCCTTCTGCTCCTCGTTGGGTTCGACACTCTTACTTGTCGAAAGGACTACTATTGATCCCCTATACTTGTGGGTCATCAAGACTTTTTTCTGGCGCCGTTGCCAGGGAGTGAAGCGCCTTTGGTAATTTGAAATTGGTAAGGTAACATTTTCTATACGTGCTGAATTTTACCGTTGCTTGTCACTATGAACGGTCACCCTTTGAGAGGCTTGTTCGGGGCATCTTATTCCCGAACTGAGGATGAGGAAATTGCTCCTCAACCTACTGAAAATGTTTATTATGAGATTCCTTCTAGTATGCTTGAAAAACTCTTATCACACACATATGATGGAACAACTCATCCTGATTATCATTTGATATTTGTCGATGAAGTTTGTAGATTATTTCAGCTTGCAAGGTTGTCTGGAGACAAAGTTAAGAAGAAAGTTTTCCCTTTATCTTTGGAGGGAAAGGCATTAATGTGGTACAGGTTATTGGGCGATATTGGATCATGCGACTGGAATCGTTTGAAGTTGGAATTTCATCAGAAGTTTTATCCCATGCATCTAGTTCATCGTGATCGGAACTTTATTTATAATTTCTGGCCTCGTGAAGGAGAAAGTATCGCGCAAGCTTGGGGGAGGCTTAAACCTATGATGCACACTTGTCCCAACCATGATATCTCAAGAGATGCTATTATTCAAAAAAAAATGCTCGGCTTTCTCATGATGATCAAAACCTGTTCGATTCTTCCTCTACTGGTTCCTTCATGAACAGAAGTAATGAATTCAAATGGGGTCTCCTGGAAATAATTAAGCGCAACTCTAAAGATTGGGAGCTCGACAAAGGTAAAGAGTCGGGTATAAATCTAAAGTTTGATTGTGTAAAATCTTTTATGGAAACTGATGCCTGCTATAAGTTGAGTAATAAATATGGCTTTGACTCTAAGATAGTAGCTTCCTTCTATGAACAATTTCCTACTCATGTTGATTTCCCTAAGGAGAAGTGGTTTAAGTGCCACCCACCCATTGAAGAACAATTAGAGAAACCTATTAAACTTGAGAAGGAAGAAATAATTGTTAGCCATGTTGATCCAATTGTTCCTACTACTTACATTGAGAAACCACCCTTCCCTGTTAGAATAAAGGAACAAGCTAAAGCTACAATTGTGGTTAATAAAAGTCATGCTAGGACACCTACACCTCCTGAACAAATAAATGTTGAGCCTAAAGTTGCTATGGTTAAAGATTTTCTAGTTGACAACATTGATGGTCAAGTCATTTACTTCTGTGGAGAAGCTGCTAGAATAGCAAAACCTTCTAGAAATGCGTGAGACGAACTAGATAAAAATAAACCAGTTTTTGGCATGTCTGTGGTTTCCGTTAAAATTGGAGAGCATTGTTATCATGGCTTATGTGACATGGGTGCTAGTGTTAGTGCCATACCGTTTACCATATATCAAGAAATTATGAATGGCATAGCACCATCTGAGCTTGAAGACATTGATGTTACTATTAAACTTGTAAACAGAGACACTATTACACCACTTGGGATTGTTAGAGATGTTGAAGTCTTGTATGGAAAAATTAAGTACCCCACTGATTTTCTAGCACTTGGTTCAAAACATGATAACTTTTGTCCCTTTATATTTGGTAGACCTTTCTTGAATAATGTCAATGCCCAAATTAATTGTGTTCTGAGAAGGTCAAGATAGGCTTTGGTGATGTGTCTCGTGAATTTAATTTCTCCAAGTTTGGTAAACAACCACATGAGAAATAATTACCAAGCAAACACGAAATCATTGGTCTTGCTTCTATTGTCGTACCTCCTATTGACCCATTAGAGCAATATTTACTAGACCATGAAAATGATATGCATATGAATGAGAGAAATGAGATAGATGATATATTTTTGAGACAAACACCTGTTCTTAAGCACAACTTACCGGTTGATATTTTAGGGGATCCCCCTCCACCCAAGGGAGATTGCGTGTTTGAGCTAAAGACTTTACCCGATACTTTGAAATATGCCTATCTTGATGAAAAGAATATATATCTTGTTATTATCAGTGCTAACCTTTCAAAGCATGAAGAAAAGAGATTACTTAAAACTCTGAAGAAGCACCGGGCTGCTATTGGATATACACTCAATGATCTTAAGGGCATTAGTCCCACTCTGTGTTAGCACAAGATTAATATGGAACCAGATGCTAAACCTGTCGTAGATCACCAACACGCTTAAACCCTAAGATGAAGGAGGTGGTAAGAACTGAAATATTAAAGCTTCTGGAGGCAGGTATAATTTATCCTATTACTGATAGTAGATGGGTAAGCCCTGTTTATTGTGTTCCTAAGAAAGGAGATATAATTGTTGTTCCTAATGATAAAAATGAAATTATCCCACAAAGAATAGTAACTGGTTATAGGATGGTGATTGATTTCAGGAAATTAAACAAAGCTACTAGGAAAGATCATTATCCTTTACCTTTTATCGATCAAATGCTAGAAAGATTATCTAAGCACACACACTTTTGCTTTCTTGATGGATATTCCGGCTTTTCTCAAATACCTGTTTCAAAAGAGGATCAAGAGAAAACTACTTTCACTTGCCCTTTTGGAACGTATGCCTTTTGGTTTATGCAATCCACCTGCTACCTTTCAAAGATGTATGATGGCTATATTCTCTGATTTTTGTGAAAAGATTGTTGAGGTTTTTATGGATGATTTTTCCGTTTATGGAACTTCTTTTGATGATTGCTTGAGCAACCTTGATCGGGTTTTGCAGAGATGTGAAGAAACTAATCTTTTTTTGAATTGGGAGAAGTGCCATTTTATGGTGAATGAAGGTATAGTACTTGGGCATAAAATTTCTGAACGGGGTATTGAAGTGGATAAAGCTAAAGTTGACGCCATTGAGAAGATGCCATGCCCCAAAGATATCAAAGGTATAAGAAGCTTCCTTGGTCATGCTGGTTTTTATAGGCGTTTCATTAAAGATTTCTCAAAGATTTCTAGGGCGCTAACTAATCTTCTTCAAAAAGATATTCCTTTTGTTTTTTATGATGATTGTGTAGAAGCTTTTGAAATACTTAAGAAAGCTTTGATTTCTGCACCTATTGTTCAACCACCTGACTGGAACTTACCATTCGAGATTATGTGTGATGCTAGTGATTATGTTGTTGGTGTTGTTCTAGGGCAAAGAGTAGACAAGAAATTGAATGTTATCCATTATGCTAGTAAAACTCTAGATGATGCTCAAAGAAATTATGCCACCACTGAAAAGGAATTTTTAGCAGCTGTCTTTGCATGTGATAAGCGTGCCAAAGTCGCTAGAACGAAGTGGTGGAAGCTCAAGGGGGAGGTAGCTCAGGCGTTCAAGGAGAGGGTCATTAAGGAGGGCCCTTGGGAGGAAGGAGGTGATGTAGACAACATGTGGATGAAGATGGCGACTTGCATTCGTAAGGTGGCCTCAGAGGAGTTTGGAGTGTCCAGGGGAAGTAGAAGAGAAGCTAAAGATACCTGGTGGTGGAACGATGATGTCCAGAAGGCAATTAAGGAGAAGAAAGAGTGTTTCAGACGCCTATATCTGGATAGGAGTGCAGACAACATAGAGAAGTACAAGATGGCAAAGAAGGCCGCAAAGCGAGCTGTGAGTGAAGCAAGGGGCCGGGCGTATGAGGACCTCTACCAACGGTTAGACACGAAGGAAGGCGAAAGGGACATTTATAAGATGGCCAAGATCCGAGAGAGGAAGACGAGGGATGTTGACCAAATCAAGTGCATCAAGGACGGAGCAGATCAACTCCTGGTGAAGAACGAGGAGATTAAGCATAGATGGCGGGAGTACTTTGACAAGCTGTTCAATGGGGAGAGTGAGAGCTCTACCATTGATCTGGACGACTCCTTTGCTGATACTAGCAGGCTTTTTGTGCGGCGAATCCAGGAGTTGGAGGTCAAGGAGGCTTTGAAGAGGATGAAAGGAGGCAAGGCGATGGGCCCTGATTGTATCCCCATTGAGGTGTGGAGAGGCCTCGGGGACATAGCGATAGTATGGCTAACCAAACTTTTCAACCTCATTTTTCGGGCAAACAAGATGCCAGAAGAATGGAGACGGAGTATATTAGTATCAATCTTCAAGAACAAGGGGGATGTTCAGAGTTGTACTAATTACCGTGGAATTAAACTGATGAGCCATACAATGAAGCTATGGGAGAGAGTCATTGAGCACCGCTTAAGAAGAATGACAAGCGTGACCAAAAATCAGTTTGGTTTCATGCCTGGGAGGTCGACCATGGAAGCCATTTTCTTGGTACGACAACTTATGGAGAGATATAGGGAGCAAAAGAAGGACCTGCATATGGTGTTCATTGACTTGGAGAAGGCCTATGATAAGATACCGCGGAATGTTATGTGGTGGGCCTTGGAGAAACACAAAGTCCCAGCAAAGTACATTACCCTCATCAAGGACATGTACAATAATGTTGTGACAAGTGTTCGAACAAGTGATGGCGACACTGATGACTTCCCGATTAAGATAGGACTGCATCAAGGGTCAGCTTTGAGCCCTTATCTTTTTGCCTTGGTGATGGATGAGGTCACAAGGGATATACAAGGAGATATCCCATGGTGTATGCTCTTTGCGGACGATGTGGTGCTAGTCGATAAGAGTCGGACGGGGGTCAACAGGAAGTTGGAGTTATGGAGGCAAACTTTGGAATCGAAAGGTTTTAGACTTAGTAGGACTAAAACCGAGTACATGAGGTGCGCTTTCGGTACTACTAGGCACGAGGAGGAGGAGGATGTTAGCCTTGATGGGCAGGTGGTGCCGCAGAAGGACACCTTTCGATATTTGGGGTCAATGTTGCAGAAGGATGGGGATATCGATGAAGATGTGAACCATCGAATTAAAGTCGGATGGATGAAGTGGCGCCAAGCTTCTAGCATTCTCTGTGACAAGAGGGTGCCACAAAAGCTAAAAGGCAAGTTCTATAGGATGGCGGTTCGACCCGCAATGTTGTATGGCGCTGAGTGTTGGCCGACTAAAAGGAGACATGTGCAACAGTTAGGTGTGGCGGAGATGCGCATGTTGAGATGGATGTGTGACCACACAAGGAAGGACCGAATCCGGAATGATGATATACGAGATAGAGTTGGGGTAGCGCCAATTGAAGAGAAGCTTGTCCAACATCGTCTGAGATGGTTTGGACATATTCAGCGCAGGCCTCCAGAAGCCCCAGTACATAGCGGACGGCTAAAGCGTGCTGATAATGTCAAAAGAGGCTGGGGTAGACCGAACTTGACATGGGAAGAGTCCGTAAAGAGAGACCTGAAGGATTGGAGCATCACCAAAGAACTAGCCATGGACAGGGGTGCGTGGAAGCTTGCTATCCATGTGCCAGAACCATGAGTTTGTCGCGAGATCTTATGGGTTTCACCTCTAGCCTACCCCAACTTGTTTGGGACTAAAGGCTTTGTTGTTGTTGTTGTTGTTGTCTTTGCATGTGATAAGTTTAGACCTTATATTGTTGATTCCAAAGTAACTATTCACACAGATCATGCTGCTATTAAGTACCTTATGGAAAAGAAAGATGCTAAGCCTAGACTTATTCGGTGGGTGCTTTTGCTTCAAGAATTTGATTTGCATATTGTGGATAGAAAAGGAGCTGAAAACCCCGTAGCAGATAACCTGTCTAGAATGGAAAATGTTCTTGATGACCCACTACCTATTGATGATAATTTTCCTGATGAACAACTTGCTGCTATAAATACTTCACGTAGTACTCCTTGGTATGCTGATTATGCTAATTACATTGTTGCTAAATATATCCCACCTAGTTTCACCTATCAACAAAATAAAAAATTCTTTTATGATTTACGACATTACTTTTGGGATGACCCATATCTTTATAAAGAGGGAGTAGATGGTATTATTAGATGTTGTATACCTGAGCATGAACAGGAACAAATCTTAAGGAAGTGTCATTCTGAACCTTACGGAGGACATCATTCTGGAGACAGAACTGCACACAAGGTATTACAATCTGGTTTTTATTGGCCTACTATTTTCAAAGATGCTCGTAAGTATGTCCTTTCATGTAATGAATGTCAAAGAGTTGGTAACATTGGTAAACGCCAGGAAATGCCTATGAATTATTCACTTGTCATTGAACCATTCGATGTTTGGGGTTTTGACTTTATGGGACCTTTTCCTGCCTCAAACGGGTATACTCGTATTTTAGTTGATGTTGATTACGTTACTAAGTGAGTAGAGGCTATTCCAACTAGTAGTGTTGATCATAACACCTCTATTAAAATGCTTAAGGAACTTATTTTTCTGAGGTTTGGAGTCCCTAGATACTTAATGGTGGATCACATTTTATTCATGGTGCTTTCCGTAAACTCTTAGCTAAATATGACATTAACCATAGAATTGCATCACCATATATATCATCCTCAGTCTAGTGGCCAGGTTGAATTGAGTAATAGAGAATTAAAGTTGATCTTGCAAAAGACTGTTAATAGATCCAGGAAGAATTGGTCTAAGAAACTAGACGATGCTCTATGGGCTTATAGAACTGCTTATAAAAAAACCATGGGGATGTCCCCATATAAAATGGTATATGGAAAAGCTTGCCATTTACCCCTTGAACTAGAACATAAGGCTTATTGGGCAATTAAGGAATTGAATTATGATTTTAAGCTTGCCGGTGAAAAGAGGTTATTTGATATTAGCTCACTAGATGAATGGAGGACATAAGCTTATGAGAATGCTAAGTTGTTTAAAGAAAAGGTTAAGAGATGACATGACAAAAGGATCCAAAAACGGGAATTCAATGTAGGAGATCTTGTGCTTTTGTACAATTCTCGTTTCAGATTTTTTGTAGGAAAACTCATGTCCAAATGGGAAGGTCCATACGTTGTCGAAGAGGTCTACCGCTCCGGTGCTATAAAAATTAACAACTTCGAGGGCAAAAACCCGAGGGTGGTGAATGGGCAAAGAATCAAGTATTACATTTCACGTACACCCATTAATGAAGAAACTAATGTCATTCAAGTGATAACACCGGAAGAACACATACGGGAGACCTTCCGAAACACTCTAGAAACCTGAAAAAGAGGTAGGTATGTGATACGGTAAGTAAACCGACTCCAAAAATTCCAAAAAAATATTTTTTGTTGGTTTTAGTATTTTAGAAAAATTCCAAAAATAAAACGGAGTCAGGGGACCCACGAGGGAGCCACAAGCCAACAGGGCACCCCCCTAGGGCGCGCCCTGATGGCTTGTGGGGCCCTCGTGTGCCTTCCCGACTCCAATTTCTTCCTGAACACGTATTCTGACCTAGAAAAATCATTATATATACTCCCCAGATGTTTTGACCACCGCATCGCGAGTTTCTCCTCTGTTCTTGCGGAGAATATGTCGTCTCAAGATTCGGATGGAGAGAGCTATGTGTCTAACTATGTGGCGAACCCAAAGATCTTTGGGGACATCTACCCCTACTTATGGTCCACAAAAGAGGAGGGAGATTCCAATCTTGAGGAGACGGAAGACGCCGGTCCAGAAGTTAGTTCGGATGAAGATGAAGATCCGCCTCCTCAACCTGGAGATATGCATGTGGAGTTCAAGAAGTCAAGCCTCCCCGATGGAGTAAAAAAATCTAAGATCCAATTTATCCCGTCTCGTTTTCTGCAGGAAAGCAAGGCAAATTTATGCAAAAGGGTTTTGAAGCTCGAACAAGAAAAAGATGATTTAAGGGAGGAAAACTTCATCCTCAGGCGCAAGCTGGAGAAGAAGGGCACCACTAATCCAACACCACCACCATCACGGAAGAACACTTGAGTACATGGGTATGGGCACAACCCCTAGCTTATTCCAAGCTTGGGGGAGGTGCCCCGATATCGTATCACCATCACTTTTTCACCATCATCTTTTATTTTAGTTCGATCTTTAGCTATTTTGTGGTTTAGAGAAATAAAGTTTCAGATTTGCCTTGCTTAGAATTTTGCTTTGAGTTCTACCTATCCTTGTAATCGAGTGTGAGAGTTATATAATAAAGATTAGTTGAGTTCGTGTGCTTTACTCTCTTACACTAATGATCATAGCAAGACAATAAAAAGAATAGTAAAGATCATATGCCTATCCCATGGGAAGTAATGACTTCACATAACAAGAAAGTATGAACTATGAAAATTATTGGGAATAGAACAAGTGTAGCCTTAGTCATTGTTATAATCTATGCAAGACCATGATAAAGAGGAGAAGATTCACATACAAATATACTATCTTGGACATCATCTATGATTACGAACCCTCACCAAATATTAAATAATGATCAAGTGTTGGAGTTGGACATGGAAGACAACCTAATGGTCATGATTGCTTACATTTGCATAGAAGTTATATAGGCATGGATCCTTTAACATGTGATGCTTCCTTTAGAACTTTTGCTAGCCAAAATTCCCGCACCAAGTAGAGATACTACTTGTGCATCCATAACCCCTTGAACCCAATTTCTTTTTTAAGAGTCCACCTTACCTACCTATGGATTGAATAAGATCCTTTAAGTAAGTTGTCATCGGTGCATAAGCAGTAAAAATTGCCTCTAATCATGTATGATCTTTTATTGAAAAGGAAAATAAGCTTTGTACGATCTTGTGATGGTGAAGAAATAAAAGCGACGGAGTGCATAATAAAGTTCGCTATCACAAGGGGCAATATAAAGTGAAGTTCCTTTGCATTAAGAGATTGCACATCTAACCAAATAAAAGCGCATGACAACCTCTACTTCCCTCTGCGAAGGGCCTATCTTTCACTCTCATAAAGTTCTTACCTTTATTCAAGAGTCGCTAATATCCATTCTTCTTCTAAGATATAAACTCTCTTAGTGGTAAGCATCACATGTTGAGGTAAGATCCAAGTATATATATCCAGTTGAATGTAAGAAACCATGATTCATTATTGTTGACATTATCCTCGAGGTAAATGAGTTGGGTGGCAAATGAAGCCCCTATCTTCCTATGTGTCCGGCAAAAACATTATCTCCAAAAATATGCAATGAGTGTCAACAATCATAGATGACTAAATGATAGTTGAGTATGTGGGTTTGCTAAATGAAAGCTCTTATATAGACTCTTCTCTTGAATATGATGAGTGAGGATTATCACCATGACTAAAAGCATTGTTTGTTTGTTGTCAATAGGGTTTATGCTTCATACTTAGATAATTGTGAATAGATCGTTATTTGATTATGAGAAATTATATGATGAAATACTTGTTGTTATAATGATATGCATGATGCTCTCATGACCGTATTATGTTTTTATCGACACCTCTCTCTCTCAAATCATGTGGTCATTATTCTCGAGTTCGGCTTTCGCTTGAGGACAAGCGAGGTCTAAGCTTGGGGGAGTTAATACGTCCATTTTGCATCATGATTTCCTATTCATATTTACGTTATTCTTGTCCATTATTCCCTATTATCATACAATTCTTATGCCATTTCTCTCTGAATATGCAAGGTACATCACAAAGAGGGAATTATCTGGAAACTGGAATTCTGGACCGAAAAACTGAGAAAAAGGCAGAAAAATCACCAGACTCCAAATGACCTGAAACTTCACGAGGAATTTTTATTGAATATATGTGAATTTATGGGCCAAAAATATGCAAGAGGGGGGCACCAGCCAGCCACAAGCCAACAGGGCGCCCCACCCCCTAGGCCGCGCCCTGATAGCTTGTGGGTCCCTGGCTGGCCTCCCGAGGCCCCTCTTCTCCTATATGGTGTGTTTTACCCTAGAAAAAAAATCATAAGCAACCTTTCGGGATGAAGCGCCGCCGTCTCGAGGCGGAAACCTGGGCAGAGGCCCTTTTGCACTCCGACAGTCAGATTCTGCCGGGGAAATCCCTCTCCGGGAGGGGGAGATCGAAGCCATCGTCATCACCAATGCTTCCTCCTTCGTGGGAGGACCAATCTTCATCAACATCTTGACCAGCACCATCTCATCTCCAACCCTAGTTCATCTCTTGTATTCAATCTTTGTCCCAAAACCTTAGATTGGTACCTGTGGGTTACTAGTTGTGTTGATTACATCTTGTAGTTGATGCTTGTTGGATTACTTGGTGGAAATTATGTTCAGATCCTTAATTATTATTATTGCACCTCTGATCTTGAACATTTTGATGAGGTGTGAGTAGTTACTATTGTTCCTGAGGACATGGGAGAAGTCTTGTTATAAGTTATCATGTGAAGTTGGTATTCGTTCGATATTTTGATGATATGTATGTTGTTACTTCTCTTAGTGGTGTCATGTGAACGTCGACTACATGATACTTCACCATGTTATGGGCCTAAGGGAAGTCACTGTGGAGTAACAAGTAGATGATGGGATTGCTAGAGTGACAGAAGCTTAAACCCGAGTTTATGCGTTGCTTCATAAGGGGTTGATTTGGATCCACATGTTTCATGCTATGGTTAGATTTATCTTAATTCTTCTTTCGTAGTTGTGGATGCTTGCGAGAGGGGGTAATCATAAGTAGGTTGTCAGTTCAAGTAAGAACAACACCTTAGCACTGGTCCACCTACATATCAAATTATCAAAGTAGCGAACGTGAATCAACCCAACATGATGAACATGACTAGACATAATTCCCATGTGTCCTCGGGAGCGCTTGCTTAATATAAGAGTACTTTCAGGCTTGTCCTTTGCTACAGAAAGGATTGGGCTACCTTGCTGCACCTTTGCTACTATTGTTACTTATCACTTGTTACGATTTATCTTGCTACAAAACTATCTACTATCGTTACTTACAGCACTTGCAGAGAATACCTTGCTCAAAACTGCTTATAATTCCTTCTGCTCCTCGTTGGGTTCGACACTCTTACTTATCGAAAGGACTACGATTGATCCCCTATACTTGTGGGTCATCAGTGACTCTTCTCTTCTTTTGTGGGGGGGGGGGGCTGTGCACTCATTGGAATAGTGTCCGGGCCTTCCACAATTGTAACAATTCCGGTCACGACTAGAGGAACGCTTCTCTTCATATCTTAAATTGGAGCTTCTCTCTTTGCCTCCACTCTTGTAGAACTTGTTTAATTTCTTGACCATGAGGCTTATTTGTTCATTGGTAACAAGGTTGTCACTTGAAGTAGCGGGAGTGTCACTTGTAGCTTTGTATGCACCGCTTGACTTGGTGTGAAGTTCTTCTTTGTCCTTGGGTGACATCTCATGAGCAACAACCCTTCCAATGACTTCCGTAGGCTTGAGATCTTTGTAGTTTGGCATCATTTGAATCAATGTGCACACGGTGTCGTACTTTCCATGCAAGGCTCTAAGGATCTTCTTGATGATGAATTTGTCGGTCATCTCTTCACTTCCTAAGCCGGCAATCTCATTTGTAATGAGTGCAAGCCTAGAGTACATTTCCGCGACTCCTTCACCATCCTTCATCTTGAACTTGTCAAGTTGACTTTGTAGCACATCCAACTTAGATTCCCTGACAGATTCGGTACCTTCATGCATATCAACCAAAGTATCCCAAATCTCTTTTGCATTCTCAAGACGGCTTATCTTGTTGAATTCTTCGGGGCATAGGCAGTTGAATAGAATGTCACATGTTTGAGCGTTGTATTGCAACATCTTCAATTCTTCTGTGGTCGCTTCATGATCCGGTTCCTTTCCATCTCCAAAGAATTCACCTTGCAAGCCAACACGAACAACAACCCAAACGGCGGGGTTATGACCAAGAATGTGCATTTTCAGTCTGTGCTTCCAACTAGCAAAGTTTGTACCATCAAAATATGGACCTCTACGATGATAACTTCCCTCACTAGACGCCATACTCTCCAAGGTTGTGAAACCAATGCAACGGAGACCAAAGCTCTAATACCACTTGTAGGATCCGAAGTATGTCTAGAGGGGGGGTGATTAGACTACTTGACTAATTAAAAATCTAGCCTTTCCCAATTTTAGGTGTTGGCAAGTTTTAACAATTGTAGCAAGTCAAGTACACTCTACAGATGCAAGTCTAAGAGTATAGCAGCGGAAAGTAAACACATGCACATGAAAGTAAAGGTAGGGAGAGGAGAATCAAACGCAATTGATGACACGAAGATTTTTCCTGTGGTTCCCATAGGTGGTGCTATCGTATGTCCACGCTGATGGAGATTCAACCCACGGAGGGTAGCAGTCGTGAGAGTCCATGGAGGGCTCCACCTGTTAGGGTCCACAAAGTAGCAACCTCGTCTATTCCATCACGACTTCTGTCCACAAAGGACTAGCCTCGCTATGGGTAGATCTTCACGAAGTAGGTGATCTTCTTGCCCGTACAAACTTATTGGTTCAACTCCACAACACGAAGAAGGAGGCTCCCAAGCGATACCTAACCAATCTAGGAGGCACCACCCTCCAAAAGGTAATAGATGTGGTAACAATGATGAACTCCTTGCTCTTGTGCTTCAAAAGATAGTCTCCTCAACACACAATCACTCTCTCACAGATTTGGCTTGGTGGAAGAGGTTGATAGGGTGGAAAGCAACTTGGGGAGGCTAGAAATCAAGATTCATATGGTTGGACTGGAAGGTCTTGATCTCAACACATGAGTAGGTGGTTCTCTCTCAGAAAAATGGACAGGGCAAGTGTAAGTCTGTTATGAGTGCTTCCTCTGCGAATGAGAGGAGGTGGAAGGGTATATATAGGCATCTCCAAAAATCAAACTGTTACAACATTATTGCCCAACTCAGTGACACAGGTCCAAAAACTCGGTTGTACCGACTAGTGCAAAATGTGGCAACTTTTGGCTTTTCGGTGAGACCGGTATATAAATCTCGGTGGTACCGATTCTTGAAAACAGCTAACCAGAGAGTTGGTCCAAAACTCGGTTGGTCCGATTCTCAAAACTCGGTGGTACCGATTCCTGAAAATGGCTAACCAAAGTTAGTCCAAAACTCGATTGGTCCGATTCTCAAAACTTGGTGGTACCGAGATGCTAGGGTTTGGCATGGGAATCTGTCTAAGTGAAACTCGGTAGGGCTGAATGAAAATGGTTGGTGGCGCCGATTTTGGATATTTGGTTTTGGACAGAATATTTGTGGGAGAGTTTCATGTGTATATTTGGTGGCTAATCTCTTAGAACTTGAGCAACCGGATCATCATAGACACCTCATCCCCTTTTAATAGTATTGGCTTTCCTATGGACTCAAAGTGATTTCTCACATAAAGTAAAATGTAGAGTCTTCAAGCTTGTTGTTGCCAATAGATGTTCCTTGCATCTAGGTGGTCTCCTCACAATCCTTTTGCCAATCCATTCACTGAACTTTCATGAAATGTACTTGGTGGAAACATTAGTCCAATGAAATATATGTTGTTATTAATTACCAAAACCACCTAGGGAGAAGTTGTGCTTTCACATGGTCATGGACCGCACCCACAAATATCCTTGAGCCACCCCGACACCCTCCCGTGGCCACCACAGCCAGTTCCGCGGGAGCCGGCGAGCACCGCCCACGGTGTACCGCGCCCCCGCCTATTTAAGCCGACCCTTGTCTCCCTCTACCCCTTGATCGTCGTCTCCTACTCCTAATCGGCTGCGTGCGCCATCCATTCCTCCTTGGAAGGTCACTGTGCTCGGGATCGAGCAGAACCTCGCTACGTCGGGTCGCCGTCGTTCGCTCGGTACCGATCTCCCCCACCCTCATTCTCACTCGATCTCGAACCACCTCAGCTCCCTGACCCATTTCCCTCTGTTCGCCCTCCGTTCGCAGCATAGGGCGACCGGAGCTTCCTCCTCCGGAAGCTCCTCCGTCGCGGACCTCGTCGCCGGCGAACCCAACGACCCCTGCGTCTCACTCCTACACCCCCCGAACGACGGGAGCCCCTTGAATCCATTCCCGCCGTCCTCGTGCCCCGCCGTGCCCCGTAGCCCCGTCGGTAAGGCCCTCGGCCACCTCCGTCGCAAGGAAGAAGATGACAATCGGACCCCACTTGTCATCCTCTTATCTCTCTCTCCCCCGCCTCCCTCTCACTAATGCCCAGGGCCCACTCGTCAGGTTTGAACCTGGCGTGCGCGCATGCCGGTTTGCCTCGGGCCGGTTCGCCTCCGTGCCACGCTTGGTCAGCCTGTTCTCGCCCAAGAAGCACAGTGCCCCTTTTTTTTATTCTTGCAAAAATTCCACATATTTAAATGTAGCTCCAAATGCAATGATTCCACCTCCTATATTCTCCTAAAAATCCCAACTATTTAATGGTATGACTTTCATTCATGTCCAACATACTTTTCCGCACTGTTCAAATTTGAGCATTTAATTCCGCCTCTACAAATCCATGTCCTTGTTTTTATAGCTCCAACTCCAAAACCAACACCTACGGTATTTTTAGTTTTTAATCTAGTATTTAACAAAAATAAGTTGATATTTTTCTGAGTGCTTTATTTTTCCTGTTTTTGCCATGGCCTTATTTGTGTCCGTTACTTTGCGACATTAGATCACGTTGTTAACGAAGGTGTTGGAGCAGAAGCTTTTGAAGAATCAAAGACTTTGCTGAGCCAGGCAAGCAGCCCTTTGACCATATTGATGAAACTACTTTATGCATGGCATTTTCGCATTTTACTTGTTGCATGAAAAGCATGATGATGTGGTGACAACCTTGTTGGGTTTGTCGCCGAGCATTTCTCGTTGATACTTGCATAGTGCATGACTCTATTTTACGTTGAGAGTTATGCATGTGGGAAGTAGTTAGGATGCTATGTAGTTGCTACGAAAGTGGGACGGGAATATGCATTGTGTTGGAAAACAAAGAGTTTTACCAAAGAACTTTCGAAAACCCTATCGTGTGCCACTAATGCCCGAGGGAGAAGTTGAGCTAGGTAACCACTTGATAAAAAAATGGTGTATCAAGGCAAGTTGCGTGTGTGTTTTCAAAAACAGAGAGATTTAAGATCTACTGACCGTCCCAACCATATATGTGCGACCACACTACCCCTTATGGGACAAGGCCTTGTTGATTACTTTGGTTGATGCTAGCAGAGAGCCATCATTACTAATGGCAAGAGAGCCGAGTCTCTCTCTCGATACGGGGTCGTGCATGGATGGACGACTATGGCTGTTTTCATAGACACCGGGCACACCGTTATGTACCCTCTTGGATGGTAAGTGTGATGTACATCATGAGGACTGTGTACCAACGAGTGGACTCTTTGTTTAGCGTTGTCAAGGGAAAGACATTGTTCGTGTGCTTACCTCATGTACCTAAGGTACCGCGAGTCGTGGATGACACGGAAGTTCCTCGAGTCTTGTGGGTAAAGCGTGCAACCTCTGCAGAGTGTCAAACTATTCGAATAGTCGTGTCCATGATCAAGGACTGTTGGTGGTCTTGCTTAAACTGCGTCTGATGTTTTCATAAAACTTGGTGTGTGTGACAAAAGAGATACTTGAGCTAAGTCAGATGACTTGATGAGATGATTAAACTTGAGTTGTTACAACTTTGCTTATATTGATATCTCTAACCTCATGATGCATGATTTTACAAATGTTAGGACATGACATTGCACTCAAAACTAGCTTTTCGCAAAACTACCCGCTTAGTGATAAACCATGCATTGTTTACCTTGTTACAAACATGGGTTGCTTGCGAGTACATTCAAAAGTACTCATTGGCTTGTCCGTGGTTATTTAATTGGCCAGGCATGAAAGAACAGGATATGATGAAGAGTACCTTGGTGATGAACATGCGAGCTAGGACGCTTCCCAGTCAGAATGCATGTAGGGTTAAGGCAGATGGCATGGGTCCAAGTTATCATTGAAGATTTCCGCTATGAGCTAATGTTTGATGTTTGGCCTTTGTGGCCCTATCTATCAAGACTTGGCCATAATGGTCAAATTTGTGTAAGATGGTATGTAATGGATGAAGACTCTTGTTATTCAGTTTTTGTGTGTTCAGTGAGCATTGATCTCTGGGATCACTGTACACGTGCATTCGGTTACTGCGACTTATGAATCGGGGTCCCCACAGAGCTGGTATCAGAGCCATCCTGACTGTAGGAAGCCCTTAGTTAGCATGGACGCTAGTTAGGACAGGAACTATTCTCCAGACCCTTCAAATCACTTGCAAATCCTATTATGCTTCTTTCCCCTTCTGATTAGCAGACTATAAGCCTTGCATACTCACCTTATCCTCTCTTCACATATTAACCCTTCTCTGACCATCTTGTAGATGGTCGTCACCCCCTTGAGACTCCTCATGACCGGTTTTCCACCACTCCTAAGGGACTGCCTCCAACAGTGCCACTATCCCTCGGTGCCGATGTGCACCCTGCATGAACTGGAAAATGGCAAGTTCGGGACAGAATTCTACACCAAGGTGGGTGTACCTGCCACGACCTACCCCCAGAGTTGGTTCTTTGTTGGACCACCCATGCCAACAAGAGACATGGCCATTCAGCAGCGGCCTACGAAGCCCTCCTCTGTCTCCGAGACCTCCTCCCGAAAATGAAGGAAGAACAAGCTACCCGCTACCTACCCAGCAAGAGTGGATTAAGAGCCCCTGCTCAAGTGATGATCCCCCAGGAGAAAAGAACCCAACCCTCAAGTTCCAGATCCACTTTGCAACGCGGTAGATTACCTTCTGCGTTACCTCACCGAAGAATTCCTCAAGTCCCGCCAAGATTTCCCTTCACTCCTACACCTTCACTGCCTCGAGAATAAGAAACTGGTCGAGCAGGAACAACAAATTGCTGCCCTACAAGTCCACATCACCAACCAAAGGTAGCAAATTAAGGAACTTCAGGAAGCCTGCAACCGAGCCCCGCGCAGAAGGCATAGGAACGGATTTCCATATGCACCACGTGGAGGACAATCATCAGAACACCGACGTCATAACCCAAGGATATTTAGCAACTCCTTTGCTCCCGTCACATGTTTCGGATGTGGCAAATTTGGGCATTGTGTCAAGAGGTGTCCCAACAAGAAGCCGACCGTCGCATACCCACTAGTACCACTAGAGGAACCTAGAAGCTGAAGACTGAACGGCCTTCTCTTCGAGACATGAAGAAAAGCATGACCACTAAGTCCGAGCACCCCTAGGGTAGGATGAGTCGTGTATTCCCTCTGCAAAGTCGAGTCTGTGTAATGGTTCAAATGAAACCATGTTGTGTGTTGCTTGTTTTTTTATCTGTTTGTGTTTTGGTATAAGTTGCATTTTTTCCCTAGGCAACATGTACGCGACTATATCGCCTATCTTAGCTTAGTAAATGTGTTTGGTCTTTTCGGCAATTGTTTGATTACACTTGCACCATACCCCCTCTAGGCACTCCCCTCTATGTTACTTTTCCCTCTCACTTTTCTCATCAAACTGAATACCAGAGAGAGAAGATGCACCAAGGATCCACCTCGACAAGCAACTAGCGTCGAAGATTTTTGCGACAACCTATTCAACCAAGTGCAACTTAGTGGAGTTATGCCTCCCCCTCAAGATTGGAAACCCTTCCCTAGATTAACCTAGACCTCACCAGTTACCCCAGCTCAAACCTCTAACCATGTGCTTAACACACGGGTTTGTAAGAGCACTAGTTAAGCTTCAATAACCTTTGCTTAGCACTGAGTTCACTATGGAACTAGTGATCATAGTGAACAAACACGTTACATTCTTAAGGCAGCACTTGGACTGACGATGCCATAGGGAAGATCATTTTGAGGATATATGATTAGTAGACAAATGATTTGATGTAGCTATAACAGATGTATTGAGGATATAGATAAGACTCTTGGGTGGATTACGAGACTTCATGTTGGTAGATGAACTTGGTGAATCAAGTTAATAGAGTAGCATAACTTACTTCTCCCTTGAGTAAATTGGATTTAGTAGGACAATTATGATCACAAGCTGAAATTCTTGGTGGAATAATAACTTGACTTTGTCGATAGTGGGTTGATGATGTTACGATAATGACATGGAGGAACAAGTAGGAATTCTCGTTGGACATCAGATTTGGATTTAAATAGGTGACCTTAACAAAGTGTTGGTGATAATTAAGTCTACATGGTTCAGATTAATTTGGATTTAGTCCGATGATTTCGATCAAGAAACCATACTCCTCGGTGGAAGGTAAACTGGGATGTTGGATTATACGTAGAAGTTCTATTTAAGGATCTATATGCAAGTGACATTTGAGTTCACTTGATCAGGATAATGGAAATCGGTGGATATACTGTGATAAGATAGTTCTTTCATTGATTTGGGGATTATAGGAACTCTAGAGGATATGTGGAACATCATCGGTATTGTATTGGTAGGAGTAATGGATCATGTAATGGTCGATGGTACTCATGGATCGATACTTGGATCCGTAGGAAGGAAACAAGATTTTGGATTGGTATATTACGTATTTCCTTAGCATAGAGATGCAACACCTTAGACCTTGGATAGTGTCGGTGTCAAATCCGGCATATCTCGTAGTAGGGGTCCTAAGCTACGCGTCTTGGAGCGATGGTAACATGGACACATGATTTTACCCAGGTTCGGGCTCTCTTGAAGAGATAATACCCTACGTCCTGCTTTTGATTGTATTCATATGGGGTATAGTACAGAGTACATGTGTCTACCACGAGATTATGAGATGTCATATATATCTATTGACTAGCCTGGCCTCGGTTTATATATGCACCGTAGGCCTAGGGTTTAGAGGAGTCCTTGTCTTGTGCGCCAAGTCTTGTGGAATCCTCCTTGTATTCGGCATGGGCTGCCCGAAGTGGCCCATTAGTGAATCATCACGGGGGTCCTCGGCCCGACCCACTGGTCGGGAGACGACGTGGTGAGTACCCCCTAGTCCAGGACACCGTCAGTAGCCCCCTGAACCGGTCTTCAAGTTGGGGACGCTCCTCGGTTCTTCCGAACAGTTCTTTGTCTTCGGTCGTCGGCCTTGGAAACTGGTTCAACAAATCTTCCCATCTTCGATCTTGAGGATCGCCGAGCTGAATCCAAAGAGTTCACACGTCGGGCATCCGAGGAGCCCTTTTAAGTTATCGGCCTTTATCAATGCCTTATTATTTTTTACGCCACACCTCGGGTTTGAAGTGTTTCCCGTGCGGCGGTGTCCTCTTGCGTCCGAGCTCCAACGCCGAACTGCATCCGAGGTGTCTTTTTACAACCGAGCTCCAACGCCGGACTATGTCCGAGCTCCAACGCCGGACTGTATCCGAGGTATCTTTCTGCAGCCGAGCCCCAACGCCGGACTGTGTCCGAGCTCCAACGCCGGACTGTGTTCGAGGTGTATTTTTAGCCGAGCTCCAACGCTGGTCGGCATCCGAGGTGTCATAGACTACCTCGGTCATGAAGAGTTCAACCGAACATAATGCCGGAAAAGCCCTCTAGGGAGACAACCACCCGCGTCCGAGCTTGATGCCGGACTGCGTCCGAGGTGTCTTTTTGTAGCCGAAGTCTAATGTTGTTCGGCATCCGAAGTGTCATAGATTACCTCGGTCTTGGAAAGTTTGGAGGAGTTCAACCGAACATAATGCCGGAAACGTCCTCTGTGGAGCCAGCCATTCACATCCGAGCTTTTATGCCGGACTGCTTCTGAGGCGTCTCCGATCTTGAGCTTTACGCCGGACTGCTTCCGAGCTCCAACACCGGACTGCATCCGAGCTCCAATGATGATCAGCGTCCGAGGTATCATAAACTACCTTGGACCTTAAAAATTAAAGGAATTCATCCGAGCTTAATGTCAGAAATGCTCTCTATGGAGCCAGCCACTTGCGCCCGAGCTATATGCCGGACTGCTTCCGAGGTGGTGCACCACCCCGACCGTGGGCTGATTTCTTGTGGATATTTTTGATTGGTGCAATTTATTCTCTGCCAAGATATATAGCCAGTAGCCCTCAAGGTGTGTGTCGGTCTAAAACCCGAGATGCACCTGAAGGATGACATAAAACCGCTGATCGCAGTAGCCCCTGAGACTCAGGTCGATTCGCAAAATCGGCCTGAGGATCAACTCCTAGCTCGGCAGCATACTTCGGAACACAAAAGCGGTGTGCATAGACCTCGAGACTCAGGTTGGGTGCGGCCGACCAACCTGAGGATCATAATCTCCTCGGAAACTGTATTGCACTTAAATTTTCTGCATTGAATTGTCAATGCAGTAGCCCCCGAGACTTGGGTTGGGCAACATGGCCGACCCTAGGATCGTACCTCCTCAGAAACTAGTTCAACTGTCATGTACGTTTTGACAACGTCGAGGTGGAGTTCGGCAGGAAAGATGCCGAACAGTAGTCCGGAAAAGAGTTTCCGGGCAAGACCATCACGCCGAACACCTCAACCAAGAGAATGTCCCGCTTCCTGAAAGGAAAACATAAAATAGGTGAAAGATGTTATAAGCTCAAAAGACCAAAAAACTTGCGTAAAAAACTTTACGTCTAGATTGAATCAAGTTTTTTGGTGCCAATACGAAATTGGTCTTAAAATTGTGCTTCCGTCGTGCTTTGACATGACACATCCGATCTCTAGATTTCAAGTGGGTCAGCCTTCGGCTTCAACCTCTCTATCCCGAAGGCGGAGTGTTTCTCAGGCCAGTTTAGCGAACTAAATGCGAGCGGCTTTAGAGAGAAACCAGGCTACCCGGCTATTGATCATACGCTTGAGTCGAGAAAGGAGTGGTAGAAAAAGACCTTGCAACGACTTAAGAAGAAAACATCTATTATAAAACGGCTCATATTAATTTAAGAGCCCCCAAGTGACTTGGGTAAGAGAATTTTATTTATAATGATTGTATGTACCGAAGTACTTATATAATATCTGTGTTCGCCCGAACTGTGAACGCGTCTTAACCGGCCGTCGGCTTCTCCCTCTTCGGCCAAGGGCCGAAAAGTGTTATCTACTCCACTTACCGAGAATATCGGTGGTGTTTCGGATAACCAGGCAATCAGGCCATGAGGCTGTAACAGACAAAGCGCGCCCAGGGAACTTATGCTATATTACTTATGTAACGTAAGAAGCATCTTCAAAGAAAATAGTGCCCCCAACGGTACCTTTCTTTGGTCGCTCATGATTACTATGAGACTTGTGCAATAGATTTGTGTACGCGTGAGTTCCGTCGTGTGCCGACCATAGTTGAAAACAATAAGAGCGCTAGCTTTCGGCTTCACCCGTCTGAGGTACGAGTTCGGATGACCCGATCGTAAAAATCGTAGAGGTGCTCCCTTTACTCCCTAGCCGAACAATCGGGAACGTAGGGGTAAGCACAGGAGCCAGGCAACCCAGCTTTGCGGAACACTTAAGTCAACATGATGCATATTTTGGCATAATACACGAGCAAGGAAAGAAGCTGTACAATAATAATCACATGCAAAGAGAAAAAGGTTTCATAAAGGAAGCCCCCAAGTAAACGGTGTATTTGAATTTGTTTGTAACAAACAAAGTTTTGACAAAGAAAGTTTTTCACAAACAACTTTTTGTCAAAAAAGTATAACGCTTGGTCGAACCGAACAAAATTTAAAACTGAAAGTTTTTGAGCATGAAAGCGACTTAGCTGGTTAATGTGCTCGGTGTCGATGACGCGATCCGGGCTTGTGGCAGGACGAGGACGCCCATCGAACTTTGACAGATCCGGTGTGTAGTCTTCGGCATGACCGAGGTCCCAGCCCCCAAGCCCGTCCCGAGGTGACCGAACGAGGAGTTCGACACTCCGAAGTAGTGTCACGGCTCGGCCGATGTGGCGAGGCGAAGCCCCCGGTCCAGCCGAAGTGGTGGAGTAGGTCGGCAAGGTGACGCCGGGGTGACCGCATGACGGCAGTCAAAGTCGATTTCCTGCACTCATAAAATAGTGCAAGCCAAAAGTAATAACAAAGAAAGATAATAATATATTTAAAAAAAAATCTTCTACTTAGTTAATTTAAGTGAAGCAAATAAGTAAAGGAATATGGTCTGGGCGCCGAGGTGCATGAACGAAGAGTTCGGCTTAACGAAGTGGCGACGCTGCACGGTCGATATGGCGAGATAAAATCCTCGGTCCAGTTAACATGGCGAAGCTGTGATCGGCGGACGCCGAAGTCTCATGCAGGTCGGCTGGTGACGCCGAAGTCTCATGCCAGCCGAGGTGTTGAAGCAGGTCGGCTGGTGACGCCGAAGTCCCCGGAGCAGGTTGATGAAGGGATGCCAAAGCCCCTAGTCTAGCCGAGGTGACGGAGCAGATCGGTAAGGTGACGCTAGAGCCCCATGCCAGCCGACGTGTCAAAGCAGGTCGGCGTGGTGAACGTCATCTTGAAAAAGTAACGGCGCGGCGATGCCGACGCAGGTTGGAATTTGTGACGAGGTCAATGCTGGCTTGACGAAGCAACGGAACGCCCGACCCGTACAACCCGCGGATGACGAGGTTCGCTTGATGATTATTCGGCCCTCGCGATGCCGAACTCTTGGTCGGATGACCGAGATGATGAGAAAATTTCCTTCAAAAAGGACGTCCGACAACCCGTTCATGAACAAGATGAACTCGGGTCGGATTCGTTTTCGCGCAGAAAACAGATCGGAAAAATTGATGCACTCATCAGACGTTTCCCGGAGTTTGAACGGTCGGATTGAGCTGAAATTTTGAGGGGTGATCGGTATGGGAATTCCGCAGCCGATGAACGGTGGGATCTTCCAAACGATGTCCGAGCTGGAAGCTGGACACCTCGCCCTAAACTCATCCCGATTCCCGTCCAGATTTGACAGGGCTCCGGTATTTCGTAGATCGCCGAAGATTCCTCCATCGGAATACGACGAAATTTTACGGGGTCATTATAGACTCAATTCCGCACAGTTCCACCAAGGCAATCGTCAAAGCGACGCTCGAGGAAGCGGGGACGACGAATACGAGTCGCTGTCTAGAAAAACTGCACGGTTGCTCGAGGACGATGTCAACATCGAGCCCCCGAGCTCCATGGATGATTTCTCGTGATCTTGATAGAGATCGGAGATGATGACGATGAAAGTATCCGTCCGATCTTGACGATCCGGCACGGAGCAGAGTCCTCGGTCCAGCCGAGGTGACCAGTCGAGCCGGCGACGAAGATGCCGACATCGACAACAAAGCTCGGTTCCAACGCGTAGATCACGCTGGAGACGAACTGAATTCCCATCGCACAACGGCGACTACCAGCAGGCTCTCAATGAAAGCACCAATGTCGGTGTCAAATCCGGCATATCTCGTAGTAGGGGTCCTAAGCTACGCGTCTTGGAGTGATGGTAACATGGACACAGGATTTTACCCAGGTCCGGGCTCTCTTGAAGAGATAATACCCTACGTCCTGCTTTTGATTGTATTCATATGGGGTATAGTACAGAGTACATGTGTCTACCACGAGATTATTAGATGTCATATATATCTATTGACTAGCCTGGGGATGCTCCACCCTAGGATTTTTACATAGGGATACATGTGAGATCGTTATCGATGACATATGTGACTTCTGTTTAGTCCTTCTCTCGAGAGTCATGGGATTTTGAATGGCATGAGTAATGTTGGGGATGACTTATATGAGACAATGCTTTTGGTGGTATAAGATGATTTTTGGAGATATAGGTAGGACTGTTGGCATCCAAGAACTGTGCTCAAGACTGAGTTGACAAATTAATGTTCACTCACATCCTAAGATCCTCGAAACCCCTAAGCTTTACCGATCCATAACATGGTCGGATTATGACCATAGGATTTGGCTTTAAGTCAAAAGACTATGGACAATACTCCTCCTTGACTACCACGAATCCCGTCCATAAGGGGGGTGGACACGAAGAACTAGATCACGAAGGACCACAAACCCCTGGATGAGTAACCATCCTGAACAAATGCCCGCTTCTCTCCCATATCCCATGAGCAATGTGTTTACGTGATACTTGGAGGAATACGTTGTTGTCCCCATGGATGGCATACTTATTTTCCCAATGAGAGAAAGGAACCCCCCCAGTCCTACCTTGGATAAGCCCCAAAGCACCGATTGCCAAGATTCTCAAGTGTAAAGTTTTACCTTGAAGAAGTGGGACTCCTTAGAGTGCCCTCCCTGCAGCAGAAGACATTCTTACCACAACAAGATGGAGAACTAGTGTGGTTCGGAAACCACGACAAAGAAGAAGAAGCAAGAGAAGTCAACCACCACTCCCTTGGCGGTTACCTCAGCTAGACTATGTCAAGCAGCGCCGATGTTCAAGCAAGATGAAGCCCTTGGACATCAAGAGAAATTAAAGAGTTCCTTGTTGTATAGGTCACCTTTCATTTCCTGACTAGGAAGGAACCGAGAAGTTTATAGCACCCCCACTCCACCAACTAGATAGAGTAAGATGAGCATGACTTCCCTACTCTCTCTATAGCTTGGAACGGAGTGGAACGATTCTCATGACCTCATTACTAGCCTTTTTCCAGTCTAATCGAGGACATGACACAACTTGAGTAATGATGCACCACCTGCCGAAGGTAGTCCTCCCCACTTGTCCAAACCTCATACCTTGGGGACTAGATGGCTACTCTATACTTCTGGATAGTCCGCTTATTTAGAACCCCATCAAAAACCTTCTCAGATGGAAGAACCCGTTTTGCCACCAAGTCTATAAGTTAAGTCTTAGGGACGAGACTCTACCCAAACCTTGCTACAAATGGCTATGAAGAGAAAAGTAAACCAAACACTCGAAGACCTACAAAGAGTGTGTGACTGTGATTACGAAGACAGATGGCCAAAGTCGACTGGAGGACATGCCTGGACAACTTAAGCAAGCAGAAGGTCTCAACGAGAAGCCTATGCAAACAAACCTCGACGTCCTTACAGTTGAAGACCACGCGCATCGAAAGATCATGCGCTTAAAGGGAAGCCAACGATTCCACGTCAACGGAAGGTTACACCAAGGCTTTGCACCCTTCTAGTTTAGCACGAGATATCATGATGTCACTAACCAACATGGGTAACCCCAGGGCCAACACACACGCACACTACTTTTCCGCATATTACGACCTTGGAATACACAAACAAACTAGATCTTGCCCGGACCTCGTTCATTAAGCCCTTGACCTCTAGTCAGACCTAACTTATCATGAGGCCCCCTTCACATCTCGAACAAAGCCAAACGATGCACTCGAAGCCGTGTCAACAAGCACTTCAATAACTAGTGGAGCAACCACACCGTAGAAGGAGCAACATGGGAACGTGAAGACTACCTCAGACCCGAATTTCCGTATCCCCTCAACGCCTAGCCTAGGAATCTCGGGGACGAGATTCTTGTAAAAGGGTAGGTCTGTCTGTGGCATCACTAGAAGAGGCGTCTAGAGGGAGGTGAATAGACTACTTGACAAATTAAAAACCTAACCTTTTCACAAGTTAATTGGTTGGTAGATTTTAGAAATTCTAACAAGTCTAGTGCACCCTACACATGCTAGTCAACAAGTATGGCAGCAGAAAGTAAAGCCAAGCATATGTAAGAGAGTAGAGATAGGAAGATCAAACGCAATAGATGACACGAAGATTCTTCCCATGGTTCCAATAGGTGGTGCTATCGTACGTTCACGCTGATGGAGACTTCAACCCACGGAGGGTAGCGGTCGCGAGAGTCCACGGAGGGCTCCACCCGTTAGGGTCCACGAAGTACCAACCTCGTCTATTCCATCACGACTTCCATCCACGAAGGACTAGCCTCACTATGGCTAGATCTTCATGAAGTAGGCGATCTCCTTGCCCGTACAAACTTCTTGGTTCAACTCCACAACACGAAGAAGGAGTCTCCCAAGCGACACCTAACCAATCTAGGAGGCACCACCCTCCAAAAGGTAATAGATGTGGTAACAATGATGAACTCCTTGCTCTTGTGCTTCAAAAGATAGTCTCCTCAACACACAATCACTCTCTCATAGATTTGGCTTGGTAGAAGAGGTTGATTGGGTGGAAAGTAACATGGGGAGGCTAGAAATCAAGATTCATATGGTTGGACTGGAAGGTCTTGATCTCAACACAGGAGTAGGTGGTTCTCTCTCAGAAAAATGGATAGGCCAAGTGTAAGTCTGTTCTGAGTGCTTCCTCTGCGAATGAGAGGAGGTGGAGGGGTGTATATAGGCATCTCCAAAAATCCAACCATTACAACATTATTGCCCAACTCGGTGACACCGGTCCAAAAACTCGGTTGTACCGACTAGTGCAAAATACGACAACTTTTGGCTTTTCGGTGAGACCGATATATAAACCTCGGTGGTATGATTCTTGAAAATAGCTAACTAGAGAGTTGGTCCAAAACTCGGTTGGTACGATTCTCAAAACTCAGTGGTACCAATTCCTGAAAATGGCTAACCAGAGAGTTGGTCCAAAACTCGGTTGGTCCGATTCTCAAAACTTGGTGGTACCGAGATGCTAGGGTTTGGCATGGGAATCTGTCTAAGTGAAACTCTATAGGGCCGAATGAAAATTGTTGGTGGCGATTTTGGATATTTGGTTTTGGACAGAATATTTGTGGTTGAGTTTCATGTGTATATTTGGTGGCTAATCTCTTAGCACTTGAGCAACCAGATCATCATAGACACCTCATCCCCTTTTAATAGTATTGGCTTTCCTATGGACTCAGAGTGATTTCTCACATAAAGTAAAATGTAGAGTGCTCAACCTTGTTGCCAATAGATGTTCCTTGCATCTAGGGGATCTCCTCACAATCCTTTTGCCAATCCATTCATTGAACTTTCATGAAATATACTTGGTGGAAACATTAGTCCAATGAAATACATGTTGTTATTAATTACCAAAACCACCTAGGGAGAAGTTGTGCTTTCAATCTCCCCCTTTTTGGTAATTGATGACAACATATAGATCAAAGCTTCTTGCCCATACAAACTTCTTGGTTCAACTCCACAATCACGAAGAAGGAGGCTCCCAAGCGACACCTAACCAATCTAGGAGGCACCACCCTCCAAAAGGTAATAGATGTGGTAGTATGATGAACTCCTTGCTCTTGTGCTTCAAAAGATAGTCTCCTCAACACTCAATCACTCTCTCACAGATTTTGCATGGGTAGAAGAGATTGATTGGATGGAAAGCAACTTGGGGAGGCTACAAATCAAGATTCATATGGTTGGAATGGGATGTCTTGATCTCAACACATGAGTAGGTGTCTCTCTCTTAGAAAAATGGATGGGGCCAGTGTAGATCTATTCTGAGTGCTTCCTCTGTGAATGAGGGGTGGTGGAGGGGTATATATAGGCATCTCCAAAAATCCAACCGTTACAACATTATTGCCCAACTCGGTGAAACCAAAGTTAAAACTCGGTTGCACCGACTAGTGCAAAATGTGGCAACTTTGGCCTTTTCGGTGAGACCGATATATGAAACTTGGTGGTACTGATATGGGTGACCTAGGAAGTTACCAAGACTCGGTGTCACCGATTCTTAAAACTCGGAAATTCCGATTTTCAGAAACTGGTTAACAGAATGTTGGTCACTGGTTTCGGTTGCACCGAATGGAATGTTGGTAGTACCGAGATGCTAGGGTTTGGCTAGGGTTCTGTCTAGGTTTAAACCTTGGTGGATTCGAATAGGAAAGGTACGAATTTTGTCTTTTGGCTTTGGACAGAGAATTTTTGTGGGAGAATGGGTGAGTATTTTTGGTGGCTAATCTCTAAGCACTTGAGCAACCAGATCATCATAATTCCTCATCCCCTTTTAATAGTACTGGCTTTCCTATGGACTCAAAGTGATTTCTCACAAAATGTAAAATGAAGAGTTTTCAAGCTTGAAGCATTGCCAATTCTATTCCTTCCTATTCTTCTTATTCTTATTGGAAATTCTCCTCACAATCCTTAGCCAATCCTCTCTGTGGACTTCATCTGAAATAGGCTAGATAAAACTATTAGTCCAAGAGACAATGTATGTTGTCATGAATTATCAAAACCACCAAAGGAGCATATGTGCTTTCACTGTCATACCCTGTGTTTTGCCTCACATGACTAAGTTAATGAAGCTCAAAAATTTGGACCAACAAAAACTTTTTGTGTGCTTGTGATGCTTGACTTGTTTGCTATTTGCTTGCTTGCTAGTTGTGCTACAATTCATAAAATTCCTCCTACTCTCAAAACTCATCTCCTTGATTTAAAAACATTGCCCAATGATCATGCCATGTGTATAGGACCTAAATATATTTTTATACAAAATTATTTTGGCCAAAAAGCATTTATTCAATTTAGGTTTTCAAAACCCCCTGAATTGAAGTTTGAACTACAAGTCCTCAAATTAGGGTAAATATTTTATCCCAGAGATTTTATTTGAAACCTATTATATATAAGACTTCCCAAAACGCACAAAATATCATTTTACAAGTTATTCTTGTATTTTATTTAAATGCCTTTTTCTGAGGCCAGAATTGGTCTTTTATAGGGGAACATTATTTAAATGTTTCAAAAATATTTGAGAAAATTTAGGAAAACTCAGTGCACATATAGTTTCCATATATATGAGTTTCAACACATGTTCATGTTCAAAATATTGGAAAAAAACCTCCAAAACCCCTTCTAGATATTTCAAGTATTTGAAATATTTTTAAGAAATATTGTCAAATAAATCCAAGAAACTTCTAGAAAGTCACATATGCCACATATGATGACCGTGCCAAGTTTCATAGCAATCCAATTAGTTTTGGTTCACAAAATATTAGAACAAACCTCGACCTTCCTTACAGTTGAAGACCACGCGCATCGGAAGATCATCCGCTTCCAGGGAAGTCAACGATTCCACGTCAACGGAAGGTTACACCAAGGCTTTGTACCCTTCTAGTTTAGTACGAGATATCATGATGTCACTAACTAACATGGGTAACCCCAGGGCCAACACACACGCACACTACTTTTCCGCATATTACGACCTTGGAATACACAGACAAACTAGACCTTGCCCGGACGTCGTTCATTAAGCCCTTGACCTCTAGTCAGACCTAACTTATCACGAGCCCCCCTTCACATCTCGAACAAAGCCAAACGATGCACTCGAAGTCGTGTCAGCAAGCACTTCAATAACTAGTGGAGTAACCACACCATAGAAGGAGCAACATGGGAACGTGAAGACTACCTTAGACCCGAATTTCCGTATCCCCTCAACGCCTAGCCTAGGAATCTCAGGGACGAGATTCTTGTAAAAGGGTAGGTCTGTTATACCTTGTGTTTTGCCTCACATGACTAAGTTAATAAAGCTCAAAAATTTGGACCAACAAAAACTTTTTGTGTGCTTGTGATGCTTGACTTGTTGTTTTTTTGCTTGCTTGCTAGTTGTGCTACAATTCATAAAATTCCTCCTACTCTCAAAACTCATCTCCTTGATCCAAAAACATTGCCCAATGATCATGCCATGTGTATAGGACCTAAATCTAATTTCATACAATTTGTTTTGGCCAAAAAGCATTTATTCAATTTAGGTTTTCAGAAACCCCTGAATTGAAGTTTGAACTACAAGTCCTCAATTTAGGGTAAATATTTTATCCCAAAGATTTTATTTCAAACCTATTATATATAAGACTTCCCAAAATGCACACAATATTATTTTAAAATTTATTCTTGTATTTTATTTAAATACCTTTTTCCGAGGCCAGAAATGGTCTTTTATAGGGGAACATTATTTAAATGTTTCAAAAATATTTGAGAAAATTTAGGAAAACTCAGTGGACATATAGTTTTCATATATATGAGTTTCAACACATGGTCATGTTCAAAATATTGGAAAAAACCCTCCAAAACCCCTTCTAGATATTTCAAGTATTTGCAATATTTTTTAAGAAATATTGTCAAATAAATCCAGGAAACTTCTAGAAAGTCACATATGCCACATACGATGACTATGCCAAGTTTTGTAGAATCCAATTAGTTTTGGTTCACAAAAGTGTCCCAAAACCCTCTTTGTCCAGATTCAAATTTGATCAACTTTTCATTGCCAAGTGTCTCCATTTGTGCTCAAACTTTGTGGTCATGTTCTAATACTCTAATAAGGCATCTACACCAATTGGTGCATCAAGGAGAATAGTGTGGCTTAGCTAGATATAAGCATTTTTTTTTCTGTAGATTTCTAGGGTTTGAAACTTTTGCACTGGACACTTCCTCTAAATGAGATCAAAATTTGTGATCAAGTTCATTTGAACCTAGCTATCACTAATGTTTAATCTCATGTCAAGTAGAACCTTTTAGCTATCTCAAAACTACATCAAACACCTTCTGGTGAATTTCCAAAGCTACTATTTCCCCCACTTACCTTGTTCTCCTTGAGCTAGACTTTTTACCACAGTCTCTCATGACCTTCTTCTACCCCAAGTAAGTTTCCCTGGCCAAGGACCAATCATTGTAGGGGGTAAAACCCTTATTCTCTTCTCTAGACAACCCTTTCTCTCTCTCTCTCTCTCTCTCTCTCTCACCACCCCTGCCATCATTCTTTTACTCCACCCCTCTTGCTTAACTCCTACGCCACCCAGGGCATCCCTAGAAGACCCCAGACGCAAGAGGACACGACAAAGCACGCGGGGGCGGGCCATGCCGGCCATATGCATGCTCTGGAGTGCGCTACAGTGCGCTCCTGCATTGTAGCCGCCCCCATCCCGAAGCTGCCGACCACCTTGAGCCACCTGAGCACGCCTGCCGGCGCGCCTCGGCGTCCGTAACATGAAATCGGGCCGCCCCCTTCTCTCTCTCCCTCCCGACACTCCCCTCGCACGTGCACTGGGTCACCTCGAGAACTCCAGTGAGCAGGCTCCCCTGGCTCTCCCTCTCTCTTCCCATGGTCGTGGACTGCACCCACGAACACCCCTGAGCCAACCCGACAATCTCCCGTGGCCACCAAAGCCAGTTCCGCGAGCGCTGGGAACTCCGCCCATGGTGCATCGTGGCCCCGCCTATGTAAGTCGACCCTTGTCTCCCTCTACCCCCCGATCACCGTCTCCTACTCCTAATCGCCTGCCTGCACCATCCATTCCTCCTCGGAAGGTCACTGTGCTCGGGATCAAGCGAAGCCTCGCTGCGTCGGGTCGCCACTGTTCGCTCGGTACCGACCTCCCCCACCCTTGTTCTCACTCGATCTGGAACCACCTCAGCTCCCTGACCCATTTCCCTCTGTTTCCCCCTCCGTTTGCAGCATAGGGCGATCGGAGCTTCCTCCTCCCAAAGCTCCTCCGTCGTGGAACTCGACGCCGGCGACCCCGACGACCCCTGCGTCCCACTCCTACACCCCTCGAATGGCGGGAGCCCCCTGAATCCATTCCCCGCCTTCCTCGTGCCTTGTCATGCCCCGTAGCGCCGCCGGTAAGGCCCTTGGCCACCTCCGTCGCAAGGAAGAATATGACAATCGGGCCCTGCTTGTCATCCTCTTCTCTCTCTCTCCCCCGCCTCCCTCTCACTGACGCCCGGGGCCCGCCCATCAGGTTTGAACCTGGCGCGCGCGCACGCCGGTTCGCCTCTATGCCAGGCTCGGTTAGCCTGTTCTGGCCCAGGAAGCACAGTGCCCCTTTTCTTTTTCTATTTTTTTTTCAAATTCTTGCAAAAATTCCACAGATTTAAATGTAGCTCCAAATGCAATGATCCCACCTCCTATATTCTCCTAAAAATCCCAACTATTTAATGGTAAGAATTTCATTCATATCCAACATACTTTTCTGCACTGTTCAAATTTAAATTCAAATTTGAGCATTTAATTCCGCGTCTACAAATCCATGTCCCTGTTTTTATAGCTCCAACTCCAAAACCAAAACCTATGGTATTTTTAGTTTTTAATCTAGTATTTAACAAAAATAAGTTGACATTTTTCTGAGTGCTTTATTTTTCCTGTTTTTGCCATGGCCTTATTTGTGCCCGTTACTTTGCGACATTAGATCACGTTGTTGACGAAGGTGTTGGAGCAGAAGCTTTTGAAGAATCCAAGACTTTGCTGAGTCAGGCAAGCAACCCTTTGACCATGTTGACGAAACTACTTTATGCATGGCATTTTCGCATTTTACTTGTTGCATGAAAAGCATGATGATGTGGTGACAACCTTGCTGTGTTTGTCTCTCATGCATTTCCCGTCGATACTTGCATAGTGCATGACTCTATTTTCCGTTGAGAGTTATGCACGTGGAAAGTAGTTAGGATGCTATGTAGTTGCTACGCAAGTGGGACGGGAATATGCATGATGTTGGAAAAAAGAGTTTTACCAAAGAACTTTCGGAAACCCCATCGGGTGCCACTAATGCCCGAGGGGAAGTTGAGCTAGGTAACCGCTTTATAAAGAAGTGGTGTATCAAGGCAAGTTGCGTGTGTGTTTTAAAAAACAGAGAGATTTAAGATCTGCTGACCGTCCCAACCTTACATGTGCGACCATACTACCCCTTATGGGACGAGACCTTGTTGATTACTTTGGTCGACACTAGCAGAGAGCCCGCATTACTAGCATTACTAGTGGCGAGAGAGCCGAGTCACTCTCTCGATACGGAGTCGTGCCTGGATGGACGACTATGGCTGTTTTCACAGACACCGGGCACACCGTTGTGTACCCCTCTTGGAGGGTAAGTGTGATGTACATCATGATGACTGTGTACCAACGAGTGAACTTTTTGTTTAGTGTTGTCAAGGGAAGACATTGTTCGGGTGCTTACCTTGGATACCTAAGGTACCGCGAGTCGTGGATGACACGGAAGTTCCCGGAGTCTTGTGGGTAAAGCGTGCAACCTCTGTAGAGTGTCAAACTATTCGAATAGTCGTGTCCACGATCAAAGACTGTTGGTGGTCCTGCTTAAGCTACGTCTGATGTTTCCATAAAACTTGATGTGTGTGTGACAAAAGAGATACTTGAGCTAAGTCAGATGACTTGATGAGATGATTAAACTTGAGTTGTTCCAACTTTGCTTATATTGATATCTGTAACCTCATGCATGATTTTATAAATGTTAGGACATGACATTGCACTCAAAACTAGCTTTCCACAAAACTACCCTCTTAGTGATAAACCATGCATTGTTTACCTTGTTTCAAACATGGGTTGCTTGCGAGTACGTTCAAAAGTACTCATTGGCTTGTCCCTGGTTATTTAATTGCCCAGGCATGAAAGAACATGATATGATGAAGAGTACCTTGGTGACGAACATGCGAGCTAGGACGCTTTCCAGTCAGAATGCCTGTAGGATTAAGGCAGATGGCATGGATCCAAGTTATCGTTGAAGATTTTCGCTGCGAGTTAATGTCAGGGTCCCCACATGTAACAATGCCGGCTTATACAGTGGGAGGTTGCGACAAAGGTGATCGACGACGAGCCGGCTGCTGCAACCAATTCTCGTGAGCCATTGGAACTAAGGCATGGTGCAGCTTTTGAGAGAATGTTTATCCCGTTGCGACGCATGAGTCATTTTCTATATGAAATAAAACCCCCTTTTCATGGTAAAAGAAAAAAAATAAACTGACAACAATTTTCAGCGAGAAAAACCCAGTGGCTAAAATATTGAGAAGTATAACAAATCCGATTTTTTCTTTAGAAAAGTGGTGATTTTTTAATAAGGGAAAGCCGGTGATTTCATGATAACCTAGCCCCAAGTACGGCAGTCCTTTGTATTTTTCTCAAAAAAACACGGGAGCCCCGGTGGCAGGAGTAGCGAAGTAGGGAGCAATGTCGCCACAGACGAAGAAAGAGAGGGCGGCAGAGGCCAGGGCGAGTTCGTCAAAGCCGATCGTCGCGGGGGCTCCCCAGGTGCAGCGGCGGAGGGTGAGCGGAGGCGGGTGGACGAGCCGCCGGATATCCTTCTACGCCTCCCGCGTCTACTTCCTGCTCATCATCCTCCAGATCCCGCTCTTCAGGTCCGCAACAATCCTCCTATCTTCCCACCAAGAGCCAGTACTGTGGATTTCTCCAACAATTCTCCGGATCCCTCTCGCAATTCGAAGAATAAAAGCATAGGGATCACAGTAACTCTGGTTGCTAGCAGCGCTTACCTTTTTAAGGGCCAGATCCATTGTTCAGTCATAACTCGATGCCACTCCTGTAGTTCATATTTGCATCTTTTGGCGGTATCGTTCTATATTCATGGCTTAATTTCGGTGCATAGTTGTTGTTTCCATGTCTTTTTTGTTGTGGTACTAATCAATGTTTTAAATAGCGGGCTATGGAAAATAGCGGCGGACCTCCAAAAAGGCTATAGCGGAGCTATAGCGGGCTATAGCGTGCATTTTGTACATGAGACCATTTAGCGGCACCCTGCTGAAAAGGCTATAGCAAAGCTATAGCGGGGCTATAGCGGGCTATTTAAAACTATGGTACTAATCAAGCATGCTGAACTCTACCGATAGCAGTGCCCGGAGTGATTGCCATCTAACTGAACGGTGGGCAGCTGTGTGTGGACTAAATTGTTTACTGTTTAGGGATGTAGAATAACAACTTACATGTGTGCATACTTATTGTTCATTCCGGTACCGTGGAGTTTCATACCCTGGAAGTGTTTATGGGCCGATGAGGTAAAGTTGGGCTGTTTTGCTGTTATTTCAGCAATACTCCCTCGGATTAAGAACTAGAACAGGCTAGTTTCTAAGGTTTTTAAGCTTTATCCCCCAAATTTATGGTCTGCTGATGAAGACTGGAAGAAGGCAACCTTGGTTTTCTTGCGAGTAATGTTATTTTGAAAATTTTGCTTGTTGTGTAGAGCATCAGGCAAAAAAAAAGGAATAACTTGTTTGTTACTTGATGAGATTTCCTTTCAGGTTCTCCGTAATGCCAACCTTTTTTTTTTTTGACGTCTCGCCTTAATCATAGCTTTCACTTACATATTTGAAGCTGGCAACAAGCATTAGTTTTTCACTAGTTTTTGCAGCCCTGGGCCTAATATTAACCTTTTCAACAAATCAGCCATATGCTTCTAAGTGTCATAATCTAGAACCATGTTTATTTCTTAAATATCCTGACCTATATATACATTTAGTGATAGCCAACGAGTGAACTTTTTTCCCCGACGCCGCTCCCATGGCCCCTCTCACTCTCGCGGTTCCTACACCGCCATACACCCATCATTGCTACCACTCCTAGAGGGTTTCCGGCTAGTTCTAGGAGGCATGGATCCCATGGATCAGATCCTGCTGTCGACGCTGCTGGTGGAGATCCTTCAGTGGAGGCGACTGGAGGAGGAACATGTGGCCAAGTAGAGGCACCGGTGGGCAATTCCGTCGGTTTCACTAGCGACACCGGAGGAGAGTAGGAGGCTCTATGGGGGATCCGGGTGGTTGAGGTGGACCAGATCTTTGAATGGATTGTGGAGGAGGTGGCGGTGGCGCCCGCTTCTCGTCTGGCTCATTGGAGCCAATTCACAGATCCATGAGTACCTACTCTTTTTCCCATATTCTTGGTTATGGGAAGGGAAAAACAAGAAACCACGTCTTTCACTTCAGCAAGGAGGTTCAGAATCAGGCGAGAAATGGTTGCTCTCGGTCATACACGGCGGCACCGGTGGCGGTGGTGGATCATTCGCATCCATCATCGACCCAAGAAGGGAAGTTTCCGATTATAATTGGGAAGTGAAGTTTTTCATTCTTTTGTTTTCTAGATATAAGATGGTGCTTGACGAGATGGTTGGGTGTTACTGCTGCCGGAGAATCATCGGTTGTTCTCATCGACGGCGGTGGTAGCAAGTTATGAGAAATCTGAGAAAAGATGAGGTAATTTGTGAAGGGTTAGAGACATGCTTTCCATGCCATGTCAAATTTGGTGCTACGTGCGGGCAGGGTAAGATCTACGTGCGGGCAGGGTCGCCCCCGTCGCCGCGCCAGCGTGCAGTTCGGTCTGGTTGGTGGTTTGGGGTAGGGCTTGGGCCGGACCGGCCCTACTTGTTCTATGAGCCCTAAAAATGATAAGTCTGGCACTATCCATTATAGCCCACAACGTTTTGGGCATTTGAGAGGAGGAGCTAGGGTTTGTGGAGTAGTCTGTCCATTCCACTCTCCCGTGGAAGAAAGGAGCTGGGACGATGTTCATCGTCGTCGACAGGAGGAGTGGATACGAGAAGATGAGAGGTTGGTGGAGGAAGATCGATGCCGGATGGAGGAACACCATCGGATCGAGGAGCGTAAAGCTGATGAGGTAAGACGCCTGGAATTGGCGTGCAAGGAGGAAGAGCTGTTGGCAAGGGAAGAGCTTTTGAGGAGGCACATTTTTGTGCTGCCGAGTTGAGGGCTAGCAAGGACAGATGTAGTCATCACCCCGAGATGTTTGATGGGACGGTGGCAACAGAAGTTAAGGCAGTAACGATATCCACGTCAGAATCTATTGCTGCTGCAATTAGTCTTCCCCAACTGCCCACTAGATCGTCTCCTCTGGCACAGAGTAAATCATGTGCTGCGGCTAGTCGGGCGGTGCTGACGAAATATGCTCAGGGTAATGTGTTGCAAAATAATGATAGGGCACATGCTGTTGCTACCGTGAGAGCTGAGGATAGGAATGTTGGTTCAATTAATTAATGGGTCTCGCCAGTTGCAATATCCACCCCTTTGCGGTGTGATGGTTGTGGTCTTGGCCATTGTGTGGACAATTGCCAAGACAGAAAACCTTGGGAGTCTGCGTTCTCGTTCTTTGGATAACCGTAAGTTGATCAAGGCTTTTACTCTGTTCTAGTGGTGGAATCTGATGTTAGATCGATCAATTGCATGAGACCTTTGTAAGAGTTGTATAGGGTGATGTTAATAGAACAGGAATTTGGGTCTTGGGCTAAGACTGTTGGTATCAAATGGAAATTCTATGCCAAGCCAGCTTCAGAGACTGAATTTATTGTGAGATTTCCTAATGCTCAAGCGATGGATGACTTAGCCTACTTTGGCAAACTCTTTATGAAAACAGTAGAAGGGGAAACTGTCTTTAGCCTACTTTGACTTGGCCTACTTTGGCAAACTCTTGCTGTTCAAGCCCATTGCTTTGTATATGAATAGTTTAAGGATTTTTGCTTTTGTGAGAGTAAGAATTGGCTGTATTGATGTTGGCCGGGCCCATGCTTCTAAAATTGGGAGTTGGTGATGGGGGCAAGGGTGCCCGATCTTTCAATGATAATCACACTTCTGATTTCAGTGGAGAACGACTTTGACGATCCGACTACAAACGTATGATGACGTCGCGCCTTAGCAATTGCTAAGAAAATCTCCTAGAGGTTAGTGACGATGCCAGAAGCATGGTCAGCCTGAGCACGAAGGTCTAGTCCTTGCAAGCAATAGAAGAACAAGCAAGAACTATGATAAAAGCAATCTGAATATTGCGAGTATATAGAGGAAGTACGGATAAAAGTTGGGGTTCCTAAAGCGGTCTTGGCCTGGTCGTTGGACACAAACTTATCCAACGAAGTACATGAAGTTGCAATGCCTAACTTTTAACTAATCAAAACCCAAAGAAAATCCTACGAGGTTGATCTGCGTATATAAGACTAAGGGATGGTGGCCAAGGGGTGGACGCACATCCGAAGGCAGTCAAAACCTAACCCTAGGTCATACAAGGCCCATGGGTCCAAGTGGAGGTGAAGCAACACCGTTGCACTTGGATTTTGACTCGAATTCTGCAGCAGTGTCACACCATTGTTGCTTCATCTCCACGCCCGGGTGGAATTTGAAGGTGAATCCAATTGGGTTGGATAGTCCACGAGATAAGCTTTCCAACAAAAAAGGATTCACCCAGTTTGGAGTCCGGACGCAAAAGTCGCAAACGTTTGAAGGCCGGTATGTATGTGCAGTCCGAATCTGAGTCCATGACGTGGAGGACTTGGTCTCTATCTTCTCTTGGACCAAAAATGACGTGAGAGAACTTCTTGTATAGCACATATCTCGTGAAATATAAGGTCAAAAGAATTATCACAAGAAATAAACCACATGAAAATATTGTAACTTTGTTTGCACATACAAGTGAAGTTCTTATTCATATGTAATGATTGGCAATGCTCATCACTAAACCATCCCAACATTGATGAGTAAATTTTAGTTTTTTCAGAATTACATGCTACAACATGCTTAAATAAGTAAACATGCAACAAGTCATTTGACATAGAATCACCACCAAGATTAGAGGTCATATTAAAATTATTGGACATTGACACAATTATTTTCTTTTCTTTCAAGCTAGCATGATCATCACACGTGATGCAAACCCTATGAACCCAAAACTTATTATCTACGCCATACTCTCCAGTCAAGTTAAAAGTAAAATTGAGGGCGTAAACACTAAATATTTCGAGCCTTTGATTTCATTAATTTTATCTCTAGCATGTGAAAAAGACAAAGGTGGATCCATCACAATAGAAGACAAAATATTAGCATGACAAATTCTAGCTAACACTTCATCAGGTATAAACCAGCTGTATATGATCCCAATCAGATTTAATTATCAAGTCACATAGTGCTTGCTCATCAACAACTAGCTCAATGGGTGCACTTAAAACATTTGTTATTTCAGTTGGTTGATCACATGGCAAATTCAAATCAGCAACTTAGTCCTCTAAAATAGGTGGTGTGATCACATGGCAAAGACTTCTGGACGCCCAACATAAGGTTGGGGTGGAAACAAACCGACCTATACCTTTCCGAACTCATGCAAAATTTATACAGGTAAATTAATGAGAAGTGCGCTGCGTATTAATGTTTGTACATTTTTTTCATGTTAATAAATACTTGTCCAAACCATAGGAATGGTTCTTGCTCATCAACAACAGCAGCGTTTCCACAGCTCACAGCAGCTTTTCCAGAGTCTGCAGCTCAACCAAACACAGCCTAAGAGTGATTGCATCGCTGCTGAAAAGAAGTAGATAAACATCCTAGGTTGTTTCACTTCTATCCCTGGACCCTGGCAGCATACGAGTACCATTCATTGCTATTCCCATATGCTCGTTGTGGTTTGATTTGAATGCCTGTAGAGGGAATACTCTCCTATCTTTGCTTATATGTCATAATTCCACCAAGAGTTCAGTCAGTCGGTTCCATTTTTATACCATAACTGCACACTGCCTAGTACCTGTCGTGTGAGACCACTGTTTCTCCCAAGTCCCGAGTACGGATTGTAGGCAGGTATGCTTATTTGCTTCCATTACCATGCTTGCCTTTTGTGTCCAGTTACATCTCAGTCTAGCGCTTTAGGTTTACTTGGAAGTAATTTTATGAGCATAAACATAATATGCCAGGTAGCTTTTCCGTAACTTCTTTTGCCATTTCAGGGTCCCTTGTAGAGCAGGAACATGCACTACACCAATTCAAATTACGTCTTCACAGTTGGTCTCAAATGAGATATTCCCACCATCTGTTGTGAAGGCCATGCTCTACCCTGGAGCTATAGTGCGCAACCTCACTACAAGCATGAGCATGACATTTCCAAGGTGGAGTGACTTGTTCGACATATACAATCTGACAGAAGCTAAGAATGCTTCAGCAGTAATTGATCTACAGCGTCTAGAGGTGCTCTTATAGAACTGACCTACAACTCTGAGAATTTTTTTTGTGACAACTCTTGACAAGTTCTCTTTACGTTCTCTCTCCCCTGAATCAGATGCTTGCTGGAAGCTACTTTTGTGTTGCTGGAGCACTTGTTGGCATCATTAATCCTGGGAGGATGATCTTGTTTGGTACGCTTTTGGTTATCTGGGGTCTCGTGAAAGATGCGCTCTTCCGGAAGCCTGTGATCAGTGATCCAACAGAACCAGTCTATGTCTATCCTACCATTTTGATCGCACTGATTTGTTCATTCATGTCAATAACTTACAATGTAAAGAAGAAGGCGATGAGCAGCCAGTCTGTTTCCATCTCTAAGCCACTGCAAAGTTCTGCCAAGTCAAAACTGAAGTAGGTACTTTGTTGTCAGTTTGTCAGAGCCCTTTATTGATGTAGTTCATCTCAATCATCTGATTGCTGAACTGCTCAAGACAGGTGGAAGGATTGCCTGATTATGGTTCTCATGTATCACTCTTAATACTGTAACCATTAATTTATCTCATTTGTATCGAAGTCTCACACTATCTATAATTTTGATTCATGCAATTTTATGTCTCATTGATGCCTCTTTTAGATTACAACGACTGCAGCATTGCGCGACCCTTCCTTTTATAGAATAATACTAGCGCGGAAGAAGCGCAGCGTGACCGTTTGTATTTTGTCAAAATATGCAAGATTAGGCAATAAAATAGAATGAAGAGGAGAACAAAAATTCTATCTTTACCTCATGATCTATGTAGACACTTAACAAACAATTAAATGATTTAACAAATTAAGCAAACCGGCTGGCCTATTAAAAAATTTTCGTATGTTGTTCGGGTTTATTCGAGTGTATTGTTTTAGATTACAATTCGGTGGTTCGGATGGGTTAAAGTTTTTGGTTTATTCAAGTGTTGTTTTGTTTTCACTAGTTTTACTGTTCCGCGTTATTGGATTTGTTGTTTCTGTTTTGTTTCTGTTTATTTGGACTATTGTTTTTGTTCGCATCCGATTTATTGGAGTGTATTGTTCGGGGTTACAATTCGGTTACTGTTTTGATTTATGGTTCGGGTGGATTAATGTTTTTGGTTTATTCAGGCGTTGTTCCGTTTCGCTGGTATTTTTGTTTCGGGATTTTGGGGTTGTTATTTTAGTTTATTTAGGTTATTGTTTCGGTTAGCAGTTCTGGGTTTATTCGGATATTGTTTTGGTTTTTGTTCGGGTAATTATTAGTAAACCGTTTGCTTATGTCGTGGTGTAAAAAAGAGCAGTAATCGAACAAGAATTTATTTTCCCCACAAATTACTGTTCATGTAAATATATTGTTTCGACTTACTGTTTTGTGCCTCGGCATCACCATCACCGAAAAAGGATCGGTACATGATAGAGATGGCTCTGTGTCAGTACGCCAGTGAAGAAAAATGATATGTAGAAAAATCACAAATCTTAACCCTCTATATAAAGACACGATGCTGGATGAGAAGGAGAGAAATGATGTGTAAAAACAATCCCCCCTTTTTTTTCTAACAATGTGCGTATTTTTTCTCTGGTGGTAAAAGAAAGTAAAGGAAAATCAAATTATTCGGGGGTGCTTTTCAAACGGAGTACTGCTCACTAGTGGTACTGTTCATGCATTCACAAACATTGTTCACACGTGATATTCACTACTACTGTTCATTGATGTCGATGTAAATGAACAGTAGAAGGTAAAAAAAAAGAGTCAAACAACCAGAAAAACCAAAACCTTCTTGCTTTAGTATAGTAACTTATTACTTATTTTTTTGCAAGTTGCAACAAATCATTCCTCCCATCTATGTTGCTTGCTACTCTCTTTGTTTGTACTAAATCAACGACAATTAATATAGAATGGGGGGAGTATATCTCAAATACTTGGAAGTATGGTATGATATTATGCGTGACTACTCTGCTGATTTCTTTGTCAATACATGTCTGATAAATCATCTGATTATTCCTTTCAAAAGGACGAGATCCTGAACTTTCTTGCATAATTTTCTATTGATTATTCCGATTTGGAAATTTGTAGCATAATTTTCTTTTGTAGGAATAGAACATTTCAAACCGTATTTTAATAAATCGGACGAATTACATGCAAACTGGATGATATCAGAGCACATTAATTACATTTTTAACATATTTCATTAAACAAAAGTGATCGGGCCTAGTTTAAATGTAAGGCGGCACACGTCCTTTGACTGTTTGTTGTTCTTGTCCATGCCCATCTCGGGAAGGCAGTGTCCATGTCCGGTGGTCGGCTAAGCCCCTCGGAGTGTAGGTGCGGTTGTCAGCGAGAAAGAGTAGGACATGGGACACAGATCGACTCACGGGACTCGAGGCCTCGGTGCCTCATGCCCTACTCCTTATTGAAGTCCATGACTTGTCCGCCGTCGGTGTACATGAGGTCTGTGAAGCATCGTTGACAGTGCGAAGGACACAACTACCAACGTTCTCGTCTGCGATCACCAGCGGGCCTCCGTGGTCGCGTTGCGAGCGGTTGAGCGCTTGCGGCCTCGTAGAGCCCTGTCGCTTAGCGACGAAGTTTGGGTTCTCCGCGACCATGGTCGCCACGTCCTCCTATTTCACGCGCTTGCCGTAGATTTGGCCCTTCGTCAGCCGGTGCTGCTCGAGGAGGGAGAGGTTGTACCGCTGCTCCTCCTGCGCCTGTCAAAATGCCGACAACAGCGTCGTTGGCGGCTGCTCCTCCGTCATGGCGGCGTTGAAGTGTGCATGCGCCATGGTCAAGGCAGCATGGTCCCGCGAGGCGGGAAGGGGCGCCGAGTCATCGGAGGAGCCCGTCTCTATCGTCAGGTCATCGTCGGAGACCTCCGGGGAGCTGGCTGGCATGTCGACCTCTATCCGCATGGCACAACGGCCCTGCTAGCTATCCGCAAGGGCGGTCACCTCGTGCTTCTGCTCCATCGAGAGGCTCTCCCACAACGCGTTACCTCTCATGGTCATAGCAATGTGGTGCACGGAGGAGGATGTGAAGCGAACGTGTTGTGGTGAGATTTGTGTTGGGCATTGCCTCATTTAAATAGCGGATACCGGTAAGGCCAAGCGGCGGGGCATGTTAATGCGGTCGTTGGAGTCGGTTTCTCGATCGGCGTGCCTGTTTAATGCCAATAGGTGGACGGACGGGCATCCCGTTTGAATGCGGTAGATATTCGTCCCGTCATGTCCAGTAACGTATCTCCGGCATTGAACAGGCGCGGACATCGGAACACGGCACGGACGGCGCTCTCGGCAGGCGAGCCGCTTTAGTGCCGACACTAGTGAGAGATCACGTACGTTCTGGGCCGACATCAATGCACGGTGACGCCCTAGAGCAGCATGAATGCACGACAACTGCTTCGGGCGGGAAAGGGTGTATGTGTGTGTGGGGGGGGGGGTAGAGGGTTTTGGGTGAGACTAGTTTCTCGGACGCGTGTGTGGCAGTGGTCCGGACTCCCTCGAAGCCCCCCTCCATCGGTTTAGTCCTGGTTTGCTTCAAAATGGACGTCTAAACCGGTCCACGGATATATGGGATACCGCATGACCAGGACGGATGCAGGTGTTTGAGGGTCAGCGTTGAAGATGCCCTTAGAATAGCTCGTTGAATTATCTATCGTAACCTGTATTGGAAGTTGATACGAGGTGTCACTTGTAGTTACAAACTAATAGGTGCTACCTGATCATAAGAAATCCAATGAAGAAAATGGGACGCATCTAATGGTTAAAAAATTTCTCTATTGTGAGGTGGTCCATATTCGTTGCAGTACCACAGTCCTAGCATTTTTTTACTTGTACTAGATGACTTGTTTGCATCCATGATGCAAAGGTCAAATATAACCTAGAAGTGAGGTATATTCCCTCGCATTTGTCTTTATTCACAGGAAAATGAACTTTATCAAAGATTCTGCTCAACCTACCAATCAAAGGAACAGAGGAGATGATACTGGACTCGATACTGCAGATGAGTCAAAAGTACCAAATGTGCAGGGCCCAACGGTAGGCCCATCAACTTCTAAACGAAAGAGCAAGACTCAGTCTGTTGAACAAAATAGCGAAGAAAATACCTTGAAGAATAAATGTGGTGGTCGACGGCCCTATAACAACACTCCTCAGTATATCTCTCATGGCAGATATAACACTATTGAAGGAGAAGATAGCTAGCAGAAAAACAGACGCATTCAATGGATTCGGTGCCACTTGGTCAAGAAGTGGTTCAAATATGAATTCCTTCACCCTCGGTATGCCAAGAACTTCGCGTTCCATCCACCATGGGGTGACAGTCGCGCCATTTCGTTACTGAAGAAGAATGATCCAGAAGTGTGACCTCCTCCTCCTTTGAATCCTGAGGCCTCGTCACTTCTTACGCCAACTTCCTTTCTTGATGAGTTATCCAAGCATACACGAAATGCTGAAATTTTGACCTAAAGAAAGAAGAAAGAAGCTACACACAAATAAGAGAGTCGGCTGCTCATGAAAGAGGATCTCGAAAAGAAGAAGGTTGTTGGTATGACTCAAAGGCGCTCAAATCACAAACATGATAAGAATGGGTCTGGCTCATCAAGGAAAAAGCTTGCCCCCAGGAGGAAGAAAGAGGTGGTCGAGGATTTTGAATCTGAAAATTCGTGTGATGATGATGATCCTCCTCTTCCCAAAGAAGAAGTTGATGTCATCCTGAGTGAGTATGCCAACATCACTACCTCCATTGTCTTGCCAGATTTGAGGAATCCTATTCCACCTCAGGCTCCTCCAAAGATAAAGCTTCGCAAGACCCCCAACAACCACGATCACCATGAAACAAGATGTTAATACAACTCCTCATCCGAATGCTATCGATCTGAAAGATTTTCTAGTGGATGCACCTGTGCGCACTGCTAAGCCAGGTGAAAAAATTCCAAAACCTTCGGTGCTGAAACTTGATGCACCGCCTGTTGAACAAGTTGCGCCAGAAATAAAATTGATGAATGAAAAGGCTGCTCAATTTGCACCATCTCTTCTGAAGCCATTGGCATCTGTGCCTCCCCCTTTTTCAACTCAACCTCTTTAGCCAGTAACTGCTCTTGTTGAGGAAAATTTTGTGCCCAACAACTATGATCATACCTTCATCATGGAGAAACTTGACAAGTTTGCGAACAATCCATTCGACGTTGATGTGGCATCTTTTCCCATTCCATCTGAAGTGATTGAACATGCCATCACATTCATTAATGAGCTTTGAGAAGCATCTACTGAAGTAAATGCTCTCTCAACTGAAATGACTGAAGTGGATGCACGAATGAAAACCACCTCTTCCAAGTTCGTCATCAGTGAACTTGAAGTATCATACAAGGAGTTGAACAAGACTATCTCTATGCTTCGCCACAGGCATTTTCATTTTCATTCGGATCTGGACCAAATGGTTCGAAACATATGCATGGACTACCAGGCCAAAACAACTCGATACACTGACTTGGTGAAGGGCCATATCGATATAGCAGTCCAACTGAAGAAACACTAAAAGAGGGTTGCGGAAAATAATCATGCCCATCCATCGAATGTAAAACCCAGCGATCCTGTTGACGAAGCTCAACATAAAGAGTTGTCTCCAGAACCTTCTATTCCTTCGGAACCAGTCGGAAATGATCATGTTCCAGAACCAGCCACAACGGTTGAGGATGTTCCACCGCCCGGGCCAATTAAAGAAAACCATGTGGCCTCCCCTGCCAAAGTTGATTTTCCTTCGCCGAAATCTGCCACTGAAGAAGGAGAAATACCTCGGTCTGTGTCTGCTACTCATCAAGAGACTCCTGCCACTTCCAGTGTCTTGAATCTTCTCGTGACCAAAACGGCCACCGGAGACAAGCCTGAAGAAACTACAATTCCACCTCCACTCAACACCGAACATCAACCACAGGAACAAGACACTCCCGCCGAGCAGGAATTCCAGGCTCCAATTCCTGATGAACAATAACCTGCTCCGCAAGATGCTTCAAATGACTCGGCCCAAGTGCGTGAAGAAATAGAAGTTGAACCAGAACTGCCTAGGAAGGCAAAACAAGCATAACTTCAAAACTGTGAACACATAGAGAGGAAACTTGATATTATTGCAATTCCTACAAGAATATGTTCCTCCCTCATAATAATTTTTAGTAGCATCATGAAGGAACTTCACAATATAACTATCACATAAAGCATTCTTTTCATGATCTACAAGCATAGGAGATTTATTACTCTCCACATAAGCAATTTTCTTCTCATTCATTGTAGTGGGAGTATCATAGGAGACTTGAATACTATAAATTGTTTCCACATTAAAAGAGTAATGTTCAGAGAAAGGGTATTCATAATTGTGACAAGTTTTATAATAATAATAATAATCACTACTTTTTATAACATAAGTATCATCACAATAATCATCATAAGTAGTAACATGGTTCTCATCATAAATGGGAGGCATGCAATCATCATAACAAATTTGATCATTCGAAGTAGGGGGACTAAAAAGATCATCTTCATTATGCATAGCATCCCCAAGCTTGGGACACACATCAATTGCAGCAAATATATTCTCAAATATGCCATTCTCATCAAGCATAGAATCCCCAAGCTTATGGGTTTGCATATCATTAGGATAATGCATGAATAGCACCAATAGTGTAACAATTATTATCATCATAATTTTCCAAGTTGGTGCCGAAAAGATTTTCAATATTATAAGGAGTGTCAGTATCTTCCCAATCATCCTCATCACAACGAGTAGTAGGCATAACAAAATAATCATCAAGTGTATCATCATCCACACTACTTTCGTATTTATTCTCAACAATGATAGGAGAAAGATTATTTGAGAGGGATACCTTTTTACATTTACCTTTTCCTCTTTTCTTCTTCTTCACCACCTTATGTGTGGGTTTGAGTAATCTTTTTGAGCTTCTTATTGAAGAGATTGGTTCGATGGGAAGCTCTTCATTGCAACCTGATTCATCACAAGAAACAATTGGAGGGTATTGGGAGACCTTTACCCTTTCATCAGTATTCCTTTTATATTCTATTGGTTTCTCATTCTTCCTATAGTTGGCAATATAAGCATTCTCATTGCAATTCACTACGCAAAACATATAGATTTCTTGTAGATTAGTTTCATTATCATTTGTGACAATGAATGTATCAAACCAATTATTTTTATGTGATAATTCTTCATTCCCCAAAAATTGGCAAAGTTCATTATACAGTTCACGGGAGATCAAATTATCACAATATTTGGGAACGGTTCGGTCATGAAAAAGCATGCATTAGAAATTAAGATGACCAACCCTATTGCAAAGTTCACAAGTAATGGGATGAAGAGAGCATAATCTTGTGGCACATTCATCTATCACTTTAAGCCACCAATTAGTTTGATCATTTTTATGCTTCTTACAAAATCTATCGTCCCTATATGGCATGTCTTTGCAAATTTTATTCACTCCACAAAAATTGACATGCTTATAGGAAATCTTTTTATCATGACTAGTGCAATCATCATGAGCATCATGGATATTCAGAGAATTCATACTAACAACATTGCTATCATGCTCATCATTCAAGGATATCTCATTAAGTATTTTCATAAATTCTTCCTTTACCAATTGAGCACAATTTTCCGAACCATCATTTTCACGAAAGACATTAAAAAGATGAAACAATTGAGGCAACCTAAATTCCATTTTTTGTAGTTTTTTTATAAAACCAAACTAGTGAAAAACAAGAAACTAAAAGATTTAATTGCAAGATCTAAAGGTATACCTTCAAGCACTCACCTCCCCGGCAACGACGCCAGAAAACGGCTTGATGTCTACTACGCAACTTTATTCTTGTAGACTCTGTTGGGCCTCCAAGCGCAGAGTTTTGTAGGACAGTAGCAATTTTCCCTCAAGTGGATGACCTAAGGTTTATCAATCCGTGGGAGGTGTAGGATGAAGATGGTCTCTCTCAAATAACCCTGCAATCAAATACAAGAAATCTCTTGTGTCCCCAACACACCCAATACAATGGCAAATTGTATATGTGCACTAGTTTGGCGAACAGATGGTGATACAAGTGCAATATGGATGGTAAAGATATAGGTTTTTGTAATCTGAAAATATAAAAACAGCAAGGTAATAAATAGTAAACAGTGAGCAAAACGATATATTAATGCTTGGAAACAAGGCCTAGGGTTCATACTTTCACTAGTGCAATCTCCCAACAATGCTAACATAGTTGAATCATATGATCATCCCTCAAAGTGCAACAAAGAATCACTCCAAAGTTCCTATCTAGCGGAGAACAATAAGATGAAATTGGTGTAGGTAGTAGAACCACCTCAAAGTTATTCTTTCCGATCAATCTTTTGGGCTATTCCTATAAGTGTCACAAACATCCCTAGAATTCATACTAGAACAACACCAATGATACATATCAATCAACCCTAATGTCACCTAGATACTCCAATGTCACCTCAAGTATCCATGGGTAAATTATGCGACATGCATCAAACAATTTCAGGTCTATCATATTCAATCCAACACAAAGAACTTCAAGGAGCACCCCAAGATTTCTATCGAAGAACGTGGTATGAAAACGTGCAATCAACCCCTATGCATAGATCCCCAAGGTCACCGGAATCCGCAAGTTGATGCCTCAACATATATCAAGTGAATCAATAGAATACCCCAATGTCACTACGGGTATCCCACGCAAGATGTACATCAAGTGTTCTCAAACCAAAATATTCAATCCAACATAACGAGATCTCATAGGTAAGGATTCAATTCATCACAAGGTAGCAAGGGAATAACATCATATGATCCGACTATATTAACAAAGCCCGTGATACATCAAGAGCCTGACATCTCAATAACACGAGAGAGAGAGAGAGAGATTGAACACATAGCTACTGGTACATACTCTCAACCCCGAGGGTGAACTACTCCCTCCTTGTCATGGCCTCCGCCGGGATGATGAAGATGGCCACCGGTGATGGTTTCCCCTCTCCGGCATGGTACTGGAACGTCTCCAGATTGGTTTTTCGTCGATACAGAGAGTTGCAGAGGTGGAACGGAGAGTCTTTGTTTATTTCTGGGGTTTCTGGGATTTATAGGATTTTTCAGCGTTGGAATCACGCGCAACGGAGCCACGTGGGGCCCACCACATATCAGGGCGCGGCCTAGGGGGGGCACCCTGATGGCTTGTGCCCCACGTGTGGCTCCCTTCCGGTGGTTCTTTGCTCCAATATGGCTTATTTCCTCCAGAAAAAATCACCAAAAAGTTTCGGGCGATTCCGAGAACTTCAATTTTCTGCACAAAAACAACACCATGGTAATTCTGCTGAAAACATCGTCAGTCCGGGTTAGTTCTAAATAAATCATGTAAAGTGCATCAAAACCATATAAAAGTATTGTAAACTTAGGTGAACATGGCATGAATACTTCATAAATTATCGATAAGTTGGAGACGTATCAGCATCCCCAAGCTTAATTCCTACTTGTCCTCGAGTAGGTAAATGATAAAAGAAATAATTTATGAAGTGTGAATGCTGGCATAGTATATACGTTTTTGATCAATCATAATTCCAATCACTTTTTCTAGCATCATAACCAGCAATGTTTTCTCATAGAACTTCTCATAATCAAGTAGCAAGTTATTCACATGTTAAAGTATAGACCATAAACTCTCTTGAAAACTAGCAAACTATGTTTTCAGTCATCAAACAATTACAATTCATCTTATTTTCAGGAAGGGTCTATGTAAGAGCTTTGGTTTAGCAAATTCCACATACTCAACTATCATTTAGTCTTCCATGATTGCTGACACTCAAGGCATATTTTTAGAATAAATAGTTTCAGCCAAACACATAGGAAGATAGGGGCTTAATGTTTTGCCTCCCAACTTATTTATCTCGGGGATAATGTCAACAAATAATGAATCATGATTTCCTATATTCATTTGGATATATGTGTCTGGATATTTCCCCACCACATGATGCTTGCCAACTAAGGAATTAATAGATTGGAATAGGGATGAACATTATTGACTCTTGCATAAAAGTAAAAGATAGGCCCTTCGCAAAGGAAAGCAGAGGTTGTCATGCACTTTTTATTTTTGGATGTGCAATCTCTTAATGAAAAGGAACGCCACTTTATATTTCCCCTTGTGATAGCAAACTTTATTATGAAGTCCGTCGCTTTTATTTCTTTGTCATCACAAGATCATACAAAGCTTATTTTCCCTTACAATAAAATATCATACATGTTTAGGAGCAATTTTTATCGCTTTGTGCACCGATGAAAGCTTACTTGAAGGATCTTATTCAATCCATAGGTAGGTATGGTGGACTCTCATGGAAGAAACCTGTCTCAAGGATTTGGATGCACAAGTAGTATTTCTACTTAGCACGAAGTTTTGGCTAGCAAAAGGTTCTAAACAAGCATCACATGTTAGAGGATCCATGACAATATAACTGCTACGTGAATATAAATAAACATAACCATTACGTTGTCTTCCTTGTCCAACGTCAACTACTTGATCAAGTTTGAAAATAATTAATGGGGGTTCACAATCATAGAAGATGCCCAAGATAGTGTATTTATATGTGAAACCTCTCTTCCTTCAATATTCTTTCATGAATTGTTTAAATGACCAATGCTATGTTTGCTACTTCCAATAAATTTTACTGCTTATACTCCTAGTATGTGAAGTCACTACTCCCCATGGGACAAGAATATGAAGCATATATAATTTCACATTTGTGACATTCAATTCATTCAACGTTTACTCTTAGGATATAAGTGAAGCACAAGAGTAAATTTCGAACTACTCTCAAAAGATATAAGTGAAGATCAATGAGTAGTCAAACAATTAAGTAGCTATGTGAGGAATCTCTCTCAATAAATATTTTCAGATCTGAGTATTTTATTCAAACAGCAAACAAAACAAAAATACATTCCAAGAATAGCACATATCATGTGGACAAATAAAAATTTAGGCTCAACATAGGCTAACCGATATTTGTTGACGAAGAGAGGTGGGATGCGTAGCATCCCCAAGCTTAGATGCTTGAGACTTCTTGAAATATTTACTTGGGGAGGCTTGGACATCCCCAAGCTTGAGCTTTTGTATCTCGTTCAATCCTCTCATATCCCGGTTTCACCTAAGTCTCAAAAACTTCATCCACACAAAATTCAAAAAGAACTCGTGAGATAGGTTAGTAAACATAAGAACAAATCAACACTTCATGTACTGCCAAGACAAGTTGCACAATAATTTTCAAACATAATCTACTGTTTACTATCATTCCCACAATTTATATCTACCAATATAGGCTATGGAAACTATAGGATAAGTAGATAACAAAACTATGACAGCAATCTGTCCAAACAGAACAGTCTGTAGAAATCTATTAAACCAGTGTACTTATGTAACTCAAACAATTATGAAAATTTAGGACATGATAAATAATTTATATGAAAATACTGTGTACAAATTTCAGAAACTTTCCACGTTCCAGTAAAATATGAAAATTCAAACACTACAGCAAAGTTTCTGTTTTTTACACAGCACACATCAAACATGCAATTCAAGCATCCTAAAGGCAATTCTTGGAATTTTTTATTGAAAAACAAGATTATGAATAACATCTAACAGAGAAAAACAAAATATAATGACGCTCCAAGCAAAACACATTTCATGTGATGAATAAAAATATAGCTCCAAGTAAGATATACCGATAATGTTGGTGACGAAAGAGGGGATGCCTTCGGGGGCATCCCCAAGCTTAGGCGCTTGAGTCTTCCTTTTATATTACCTTGGGGGATGCCTTGGTCATCCCCAAGCTTTGTTTATTGTCACTCCTTATTCTCCTCATATCGGTGTCTCACCCAAAACTTGAAAACTTCAATTACACAAAACTTAATGGAACTTCATGAGATGGATTAGTATAATAAATAAAGATCATTCACTTAGGTACTGTCAAGACAAGATTCATAATTGTTCTCACATAATACCTAATGTATTCTACCATTCACATAATTTATATCACTGAATATAAGCTATGGGAACACTAAAACAAGCAAACTATGCATGCAAAACAGAATCTGTCAAAAACAGAACAGTCTGTGAAGATCTGTAGTATAACCATACTTTCCTATATCTAAAAATTCTGAAACATTAGTAAAACTTATAGAATTTTCATATAAATACTTTGTAAAAAATTCAGAATTTTATGACGCTCCAGTAAAATCAGAGAAATTCTTTACTGGAGGCAAAAGTTTCTGTTTTTGCACAGAATCAAATCAACAAGTATCCATACTATTCCAAAGGCTTTACTTGGCACTTTATTGAAATAAAAGGCACAAAACATGATTAATACAGTAGCTTAATCATGTGAACACACAAAAACATAAAGGAAAAGTGTTGGGTTGTCTCCCAACAAGCGCTTTTCTTTAATGCCTTTTAGCTAGGCATGATGATTTCAATGATGCTCACAAAGGAATAGTAATTGAAACATGCTAGAGAGCATCATGAATCGCATGGAAAGCACATTTAAATCTAACCCACTTCCTATGCATAGGGATTTTGTGAGCTAACAATTTATGGGAGCAAGAATCAACTAGCATAGGAAGGCAAAGCAAGCATAACTTCAAAACTTTGAACACATAGAGAGGAAACTTGATATTATTGCAATTCCTACAAGCATATGTTCATCCCTCATAATAATTTTCAGTACCATCATGAAGGAATTTCACAATATAACTATCACATAAAGCATTCTTTTCATGATCTACAAGCATAGAAGATTTATTACTCTCCACATAAGCAATTTTCTTCTCATTCATTGTAGTGGGAGTATCATAAGAGACTTGAATATTATAAATTGTTTCCACATTAAAAGAGTAATGTTCAGAGAAAGGGTATTCATATTTATTTATCCTTATTTTAATAGTAGGTTCCCACTCATCATGCAATTTTCTAGGAATAGAAACTTCAAGCTCAAGTTTCTCATCATAATCTTTTATCATCGCTTCCACTATATGATTAGTGAAAGCCTTGTTTTGTTCATAAGCATTGGGTGAGCTAATAATAGTTTGCAATAATTAAATACATTCTACTAAAGAGCAACTTTCGTAATTAAAGTCCTTGTAATCCAAGATAGTGGGCACATCACTAGTTAAAGTTTTAACCTCTCCAAACCCACTTTTTCAGTTTTAGCATTAGAATCATCACCCTCCAAGAAAACGGGACGCTCTCTAGCTAGAGTTGACTCATCTTAAGTCCCTTTATCATTTACTTTAAGATTAGTAAATAAAGGTTCGATAGGAGAAGTACCAATCATTTTAAGATCTTCATCATGATTCCGGTAAAAACCGGGTGGGAGAGCCTTTTCTAAGAATTCCCGCTTAGCTTTGAACTTAGCGGTCCTCTCCTTACTTTCATTAATAGATATTTGGATAGATTTAATAGTCTCATTAAAATCATGCTTGGGTGACAAAGTTTTACTTTTAAGAGTTTCAACATCAAGAGCAATTCTATCCATGTTTTTAGCCAAAGTATCAATCGTATACAACTTTTCTTCTACCATAGTATTAAAAATCTTCTGAGAACTAATAAATTCTTTAATTGTGTTCTCAAGATCAGAGGGTATCCTACTAGCATTTGTAGAAGAATTTCTATAAGAATTACCATAAGAGTTTCCATAGTTGTTAGAGGAATTACCGGGATGCAACCTAGCATTGAAATTTCCTCTATAAGCATTGTTGTTGAAATCATTTCGGGAGATAAAGTTCACATCATTAGCATCATTATTTTGCTCAATCAGTGTACAACAAAGGCATACCATTTGGATCAACATGAGTATTTTTGCTAGCAACCATATTCATAAGAGCATCCACTTTTTCGCTCAAAGTAGTGATACGTCTCCAACGCATCCATAATTTTTGATTGTTCCATGCTATTATATTACCATTCTAGGTTACTTTTTGAGTAACAATTTACCAATTTATATTATTTTTGAGCACTAACCTATTGACCCAGTGCCCAGTGCCAGTTCCTGTTTTCCGCGTGTTTTTTACTTTTCAGGTTTACAGTACCAAACAAAGTCCAATTACCCCGAAACTTTTTTCTGATTTTTTCTGGACCAAAAGAAGACCTCGAAGCTTTGGGAGAAGACCGAAGGCCGCACGAGGGAGGCACAAGACAACAGGGCACGCCCAGGGGGGGTCGGCGTGCCCTGATGGCTTGTCCCTCCCTGGTGGCCCTCCTATCCCCGTTCTCTGGCCTATAAATTTACATATATTCCAAAAACCCTAGAGGGCATCCCGAAACACTTTTTCCACCACCGCTAGTCTCTGTTCCGCCGCGATCTCATCTAGAGCTCCGTTCCGGCACCCTGTCGGAGGGGGGATCGATCACGGAGGGCCTCTTCGTCAACCTTGCTGCCCTCATGATGATGTGTGAGTAGTTCACCACAGACCTACGGGTCCATAGTTAGTACCCGGATGGCTATCTCTCTCTATCTTTTGATCTTCAATACAATGATCATCGCATCTTTGCTTTGATCTATCCGATGTAATTCTTTTGTACGGTGTGTTTGTTGGGATCCGATGAATTGTGGGTTTATGTTTTGGATTATTGATGAAAAGTATTTGAGTCACCTCTCAATATTATGATTCTTATTTGCATGATCATTATAGCTTCATAAATCTCTCTGATCTATTGAAATAGTTTGGCCAACTAGATTGATATTTCTTCAGTGAGAGGGGTGCGTTGTAGTGGGTTCAATCTGGCGGTGCTCTATATCCCAGTGACAGAAAGGGACAAGACACGTCTTTTTATTATTGCCACTAAAACGGTGGGGTTAGTTCATATTAATTGAATTCTCTTTGTCTACATCATGTCAATGTTCTCCAAGCATTACTCTGCTTTACTTAATACTCTAGATGCATGCTGGATAGTGGTCGATGGGTGGAGTAATAGTAATAGATGCATGCAGGAGTCGGCCTATTTTCTTATGGACGTGATGCCTATATATACATGATCATTGCCATGAATATCACATAACTATGCACTTTTCTATCAATTGCCCAACAGTAATTTGTTTACCCACCGTATGTTGCCTACATGAGAGATGCCGCTAGGGAAAACTATGTCCCCCAGGTCTATTCACTTATATATTTACAAATCCTATCATTACCTTGCTGCCATTATTTAATTTTTATTTTATTTTACAATTTACAATTATCTACTATTATCTACACACTTCACTTGCTTGCAAATAACGTGATCAAGGGGATTGACAACCCTCTTGCCGTGTTGGGTGCAAGTTGTTTGCTCTTTTGTGTGCAGCCGCCGAAGATGGTTGTGGATTGATACTCCTATTGGTTCGATAAACCTTGGTTTCTTAACTGAGGGAAATACTTATCCGTATTGTGCTACAATTACCTGTTCCTCTTCACGGAAAACCCAACGCAGATCACAAGTATCAGGAAGGATTTTTGGCGTCGTTGCTGGGGAATATCATCACGAACTATCAAGTAACTTCACACAAATTATCATTCACTTGTTCTTCTTTTTATTTTATGTTATATTTAGTTTGCTTCATAAAAATAAAAAATAAAAAAATATTTATCTTTGCTTGTTACTAGTTTGCTTGTTTTGCTTGCTTGAAAGTTGCTATCATGTCTGAATTTGAAACTAGCAAAATTCCCGCCTCTAGTGCCGAAGTCTTAGAATATTCAGCTTCACCTCTCAATGATAATGCTAAAAGAAATCTTGATGAAGTTGTTAAGGAAAAACTTGATAACCTTGCGGATGATGATCCTTCTAAAGAGGAACCTATTCTGCAAACTAAGAAATTCTGTATTGGTAGTGGCAATATCATTGGAAAAAGTGTGATCCAAGGCTTTTTCACTTGTGCGGGTTCCCTACCCTTGATAGGAGGATCTATTCTTACTAGAAAAAATAGTTATTCGGATGCTATATCTTTGCTCATAGTTGAATTAGAAAGACAATTCATTCATATGCATCCCTCCATACAATGGTTGTTTCTAGAGTTCTCTAATATTGAACATGCTCCTACTAAACGGTTGGCTACAATATTTCTTGCTCATGAATTTAGTCATATTATTCAGAAAGCAAGTGAAATATTTGCTTATTATAGGTTCAGTAGTGAGTGCCCACCAATGGAGGGAATTCTTTATGAGTTGGAAGAAATAAGGAGATTAAGATCAACGTACTATGTTGCTTATAATGAAAACCTTAGGAAAAAAGGTTCCACATAATGTCTTGATTGATAAATTTCCAACTTGAATGATCAAAATATTGTTACAAATCTTGAATTATATTATGATCTTGAGATTAAATTAAGGAAATATCTTTATCGGAAACTTTACAATGAAGAATTTACTATAACTTGTGAAAGGTCCAAGGAGGAACCTCCTTCTCCTCCGGAGATAGATCTCACGGATCCTTGTGTTGTGAAGTTTAGTCCCTTCAATTATTTTTTCTTGCCCATGAGAAAAATTGATGCTAAGAGAAGGGAATATTATTATAGCATGATGAATCGTTCTTATGATTATGACAACACTTGAAACTATGCATTATGCCTAGCTAGGGGCATAAAACAATAGCGCTTGTTGGGAGGCAACCCAATAGTTATCTTTATTTTTACTTTTTACTTTCTGTTTGTGTGTGATAACATTATTATTGCCTCTGTAATTATTGTGTTTTTATGTTTTAATTAGTGTTTGTGCCAAGTAAAGCCTTTGGGATGACTCGCGAGATGAGTAGAATTGATACGGTGCAAAAACAGAAACTTTAGAGTCCAGTGCAGAATTTCCCTGATTTGACTGGAACATATTTTTGATCTGAATTTTTTACACAGTATTGATACACAAATTATTCAGTTTTTCCTCATTTTTAGGAATTTTTAGAGTTAAGTAAGTATGGATTCTTTACAGATCTTTACAGACTGTTCTGTTTTAGACAGATTCTGTTTTTTGCTTGCATAGTTTGCTTGTTTTGATGATGCTATGGATTGTATCAGGGGGTATGAGCTATGGAGAAGTTAGAATACAGTACCTATTATGAAATAATGAAATATGAATCAATTTATAACAGTACCTAAAGTATTTTATATGTTGCTTATACTAACGGATCTCACGAAATTTTGTTGAGTTTTGTGTGATTGAAGTTTTCAAGTTTTGGGTGTTATCACAATGGACGAAGGAATAAGGAGTGGCAAGAGCCTAAGCTTGGGGATTCCCAAGGCTCCCCAAGGTAATATTCTAGGAATACTCAAGAGTCTGAGCTTGGGGATGCCCCGGAAGGCATCCCCTCTTTCATCTCAATCCATCGGTATGTCACTCGGAGCTATATTTTTATTCGTCACATGAGATGAGTTTTGCTTGGAGCATTGTTTGCTTTTATTTTTAGTTTGCACAATCATCATTTGATGGACACACCTATTTGAGAGAGACACACCTTCATCATAATTTGTTAGAATACTCTATGTGCTTCACTTATATCTTTTGAGCTTAGCAGTTGCTCTAGGACTTCACTTATATCTTTTTGAGCATGGTGGCGTATAGATTTTGTAGACCTAATTGCACTCTTGTTCTTCACTTATATTTGTTTGAGAGTTAATAAATAGTGACGGTAATTTGCATGGGTCATCAGACTAGTCCAAAAATAATAGGTATTCAATGATTGATAATCAAAACCATCATGTAGCACATAAAAGAGAAATTGTGGGATAATGATATTGATGTGGTAATATGAAAATGATGTGAGTGCATCATTGTTGATTCGTAGAAGTATCGTTATTAAGAGGTGTTAATTTCTAGTTTTTCTAAATATTAAAAAGGCATGGTGGGCATGGTGGGGATATTCCTAGTGTTGTTACGGGTCGGAGGCGCGCGATGGTTAACTCCTCCCAACCTCCTCCCTCGGGGCATGCGACTAGTACTTTGGTTTGTGATAAACTAATAAAACTTTGCAATAATAATATGAGTTCTTTATGACTAATATGAACCCGTGAACATACGCAATCTCACCACCTCATATTTTGCTAGCCTCTTTGGTACCGTGTATTGCCCATTCTCACCTCGAGGATCAGTGCAAACTTCGCCGGTGCATCCAAACCCCATGACATGATACGCTCTGTCACACATAAGACTTCTTATATCTTCCTCAAAACAGCCACCATACCTACCTATTATGGCATTGCCATAGCCATTCCGAGATATATTTCCATGCAAATTCCACAGTTACATCATATGACTAGTTCGTTCATTATCATATTGCTTTGCATGATCATATAGAGCCGACATAGTATTTGTGGCAAAGCCACCGTTCATCATATTTTTGATACATGTAACGCTAGATCATTGCACATCCTGGTACACTGTCAGAGGCATTCATATTGAGTCATTGTCGGTGTACTAAAGAACGGGGCCCTTAGTACCCTGACTTGTGCACCAGACAACCGCGCCCCCCGGACCGGCAGGACCTTGCCGGGCTGGATCTGGACACCAAACTCTTTGTACAAGGACTCGAGCGAACCAGCAAGCCTTCCTTGCCGGGGGCTCGGGCGATAGCGCACCCATCAAGGCCTCCGCCCGCCAAGCCATCGCTCCACATAGCTGGGTTGATTGTTTACATCGGCCAGGTGTCGAGCGAGCAGGCGGGTAGGTGAGGCTGGTCGAGGAGTGTGGCTGCTTCCCTAGATTACAGCAGAGCTTTAATGACACCCGTTCCATGGCGTGACGAAAGAATAAGAGGTAGCTAGGAGAAAGACACAGAAGGAGAGGCAATCCTTGCCGGGGACGTCGCCAGTGTTCCACCTCACGACGCATTTAATGCGTCTATCCTAATCCGTCAGAGTTAGGTATTTCCCACTACCGCAATTGCAAGCGGTTTTGGGAGGTAGATATACATTGTTTTATACGTGTAAAGACCATTTTAGCCACTGTGGTAACCCCTTGAATATAAAAGGAGGTCCCTGGCTACCTTTAGAAGGGTCGACTCTCAGTTCATTACACGCGTAGCGATGCTCCCGAAGCATCCTTGCCGGGTTGCAACGCTCCTGTACTATGAACCCAAATAAACCACACCACACATGACGTAGGGTATTATGCTTCGGCGGCCCAAACCTGTCTAAACCCTCGAGCGTGCAGCGTCCGGTGATGCTCTTTGCGCCAGAGGATTCCCTCGCCCGAACCACGAAAGGGGCCTTGCCGCCCCATAGATCGTCATACCCCGACATCTTTGGCACGCCAGGTAGGGGGACTCCATTGCGTGAACCTTCGCCGACTCCTGAGCGTCCTCGCCGATAGCTTCTTCGACACCCATGCCTCCCAAGAAGGCTAAGGGCCCGGCGACGCCCGCCCTGTCCACGTCCAAGCTACCCTCACAGGTGGTGGTCGATGACCTGAGTGGGGGCGGCCCTCACAATCGCCACGCTGGCGAACGCAGCAACAACACTGCACAGAGCTCCGCGAGCCGTGACACGGACCCCGTCGTCATGGAGACGCATAATGCACCCACGGCGACCGGGGCCGGCACAGCAGACGCAGCGGCCGTGGCGGCGGCCACAACAGCAGCAGCGGCGGCAAAAGGACCCCCGCTGCAGCCTTCTCAAGACCACCGCGACCAATGCCCCCAGGGTGGCGACCCTGGGCGGCGCGTGGACAAGACCCCTGCATGTCCATCTCAGCACACGCAGGGCCAAGCTCGACAGCAGCCTCCTGGAGGGAACGAGCATCGCGCGATGGCTCGGGGAAACGCTCCTCCTAGCGTCGCTAGGAGTAAGAGCGCCACCCACGCCTCGCACCGCTCCATGCCTAAAACTTTGGAGGAAGCTCTGGCACAGGCCCAGCTATTGCTGAACTTTCCGCCCGCGCCGGAGAAAATGGAATAATGGAGTGCTACGATCCAGAGCCTGTTGAGCTTCGCAAACCGCGATAGGTCGGAGGGAGCGGGCCCGTCAGTCGCCCGCCAAGTGGATACGGGGGCTCCCACCGCCGGACGCGACGCTGACGGGGCGCATACGGTGCAGTCTCCCCCTCAGCAGCAACATACCCGCCGGATCGACGTGCAAGACGAGGTATTGTACGCCTCGACGGACCCGCGGATGAACAAGGACCAACGCCAGGTCTTGAAGGACATGCGCAAGGAAGACGCCCGCACCACCATTGAGAGGCAGCGTCAAACGCGCCAGCAGTCCGATGGACGCGCGGATCCAGCCATTGACGTGCCCATGTCGGGGGCGCTCGGCAGCCTGCCTTACGAGGTAGGCTGCCCGGTGTTCACCCCCGAGCTACGGCAAGTCCACTGGCCCTCCAGCAGACCCTTCAAGCCTGAGTTGCCCGACAAGTACGACAGGAAGATCAGCCCTTCCGTGTTCCTCAGCATCTACACCATCGCCGTACAGGCTGCTGGGGGACGCGACGAGAAAATCTTAGCCAACTACTTTCCATTGGCGCTCAAGCCCAATGTGAGGAGTTGGTTGATGAACTTGCCGGAGGGGTCCATTTCCTCTTGGGCAGACTTGTGCAACCAGTTCGTTGGCACATACCATGGAGGCCACAAGCTTCCAAGCAGCCCAGCGACTTGCACGTGCTCCCCTAGAGAGAAGGTGAAACCCTCTGCAAATATATCCAGAGGTTTAGCCGCGTGCAGCACAACATACCTGACATCCACCCAGCCGTTGTGATTTCCGCGTTCCACATGATCGTGCGCAACCGGCGAATGCGTGAGGAGATGAGCATCAAAAAAGTGCGGGATGTCGCCGAGCTGTACGCCCTGGCCAACAAGTGTGCACGGGCTGAAGAGGGAAGAAGGCTCCCTGGAGAGGATGCCGGCGCGGAGGTCGACTCGGACGATGACAAAGATGCGCCGGCCACCAAGAAAAAGGGGCGGAAGTGCAACAGGAAGAGAAAAGGAAAAGCGGTAATGGCTGTCGAGGGGAACGGCAACTTCGACTCCGGTAAGAAGGCCAAGTCCGAGGGGTCGGCAAGAGTGCTGCCGCATGCTCCGGAGATGACGAGGCCACCACAGGAGAGAAGACCGGCAGGCCGTACTGCAAGATCCACCTCACCAAGAGCCACGATATCACCGAGTGCCACCAAATAGAGCAGCTTGGCGAGAAGCAGAAGCAAGAGTACAAAAGGCGGGAAAAGGAGAAAGGCCAAGATGGTGCAGGTGGTTCCGGCAAGAAAAGCAGCTGTAGCTGTGGTGGCCGCCGTGGCAAGGCCAAGCAGCGCAAAGAGAAACCTGCTAGAGGCCGAGACAAGAAGTCTGAGGATGAAGACGATGATGACGATAGAGATGAAGAAGAATCTAAAGGCCAAGAATTCCAGAAGGTTGTCGATGCCATGTGCGTTGATGGAGGCGCATATTTGCACTCCCCTCACTCGCAGCTCAAGCAGTGGGCCCGCGAGATCAATGCGGCAGAACCAGCGGCAGAGGCGAGGAAACCGCTCAAGTGGTCCAACACTCCCATCATCTTCGACGCCGAGGACCACCCTGACCGCATCACTGCCGTGAGGTGCGTGTCGTTGTTGGTTTCGCCAACAATACGCAACCTCAAGGTCACGAAGATGCTGGTCGACAGTGGGGCCGGGTTGAACTTGATCTCGCGTGACGTGATCAAGCGGCTGCAGATTCCTGACACAGATCTTAAGCCGATGAGGTCCTTCCAAGGGGTCAACTCAGGAAGATCTCAACCCAAGGGGAAGATCACTCTGCCAGCCACGTTCGACAGCGAGCTCAACTTCATGATAGAGAGGGTAGTCTTCAATGTTGCAAGAATGTCACTGCCGTACAATGGGATACTGGGCCGACCAACACTGGTGAAGTTCATGGCGGCAACACACCACGACTACAATACTCTCAAGATGCTAGGGCCAATGAGCGTCATCACCATCCGCACCGACAACAAGGATGCCGTCCTCTGCGTCGATAAGCTCTTTCGAGAGGCAGTGGCTGCGTCTACCAATGAGGCACTCGCTCCTGCCGACAAAGCTCCCGGGGGAAAAAACAAGAACAAGAGCTCTGGCAAATCTCGTAAGGACTCCGGGAAGCATGCCAAGAGGTGGAGCATGCCCGTTGAGGACTTATCGGAGACCTCTGCCGCTGGGAGCGAGAAGAACAAGACCGTCAAGCCCTTGCAGGGTGGGACAAGTCACTAGGAACGGCGAAAGCTGACTAGAGGCCAGAAGCGACACCCAAATGCGAGGCACGCATAAGTACTGGGCGCTTTCGTACGTCCCACCCATAAGGTGCGGTTACAGTCCACCCGGCAACCCATTTTGTGCAAGCTTCACCGCCAAAGCATGTAACCCTTTGTAGAGAGCCAGGCGATGATCCTGTGCATGGTCAGTAAAAGCTAAGTGTTGTGCAACTCTTGGTCGAAGTACATATTTTGTTATGTATCTTATGTAAGATGTTGTGATCACTCCTTCCTTGCGTAAGGCAATTGTTGAACCACCTAGGTTCCTGGCCTACTCTATTTTCTCTTCTTTCTTTTTCTAAAAAGGAGAAGGGCCCCCGCGTGCAAGTATTCCCGAGGGGAGTAATGGCACAGACACCTGCAAGCATGTTCAAGGACGATCGCCTTGCGGAAAGGAATGCGACGAGAAAAAGAGCTAAGTCGCAAGAAACTTTTTGAAAAATTAAGGCTTTATCCTTGAACGAGGTTGACACTTGTGTGAGAAAACCTGCACGCGAAGGACCCTTGTGGAAATTGTTTGCGCACTTGGTTGTTTCGAGGCCGCTCAACATCCTAAGTAACCGTGGCAAGGAAGATAAGGCGGCCTTGTCGGCAGCGGCATCACCGGCAAGATGCCAAGGACCCATTCCTTCGGGCACTCGCGGTATAGATGCATGCACCAACAGGCATTTCCGGCAAGCATAGGCATAAACAGAAACACACAAGTCCAACTACGTTGAAAGGAGATAGTCATTCATCATAGCAGATAAAGTGCATTACAAAAAGCAAGGCCACGGTGCTAATTCAAAGACCATTGTTTTGGATAACACACATCACAGGAAAGGAAGTTTAATTGCCCAAGGTTACATAACCAGTTCTGTCGGGGATGGGGGTCACAAGGGTGTCAAGCTCGCTAGTGTCAAAGCCTTTTGACAGCTTGGAGAAGGCCTTGCGTAGGTCGACGCCGGGGTTGTGATAGGCGATCTTCACAAGGACCTTGTGAAGGGCCCCGCGACATAGCTCGCGGCAACCTTGGAAGAATTCATTGGCCCGCTCCGCCTCGTACTTCGCCAGAACGTCGACGAGCTTCCCAAAGAAGATGGATAGCCGCACACTCGCCACCTCTCTGATGTCGTTGGAGAAGGCGCACTCCTCCAACCCCATCTCTGTGAGCTAGGCAGAGAGCCTGCTGGCGATGTCGATGAGCTGCTCCATCCACAGCCCGACGCTCTCCTAGAGTTGGTTGGAGGTATGCGCGGCGGAAGCGAGCAAGTCTTTCTCCTTCTAGAATTCCTCAAGCAAACTGCACTCCTTGCGCTAGGCAGCCTCGAGACGGTCCTCCTGGGAACTCACCCTTGCACGCAAATCGGCATTGGTAGCCGTGGCAATCTCCAACTCCTTGGTCTTGCCAACGAGCTCCGCCTACAGGTCCGCTAGGGTCTGGGTCCCCTTCTAGATGTCGTCCTTCAGCTCCAAGATCTTCTGGCCAGAGGAAGCGAGCTCCATTTCCAGCCGCTGCACCTTAGTCTCCAGCTCGGCCTTGGCAGATTGGGCGGCTTCAGCGGCGTTGATGGCCTCTTGGAGCTTGCCGGCGTGCTCAGCAACCTACCTTTTGACGGCTTCCTTGTGCTTGGCCTCAAGCTCCTGGATGTGCTTCTCCAGCCCAGCCCCGAGCTTGTCGGCGAGAGACCTTTCCCGAGTAGCAAGCTCCTCCTGGCAGTCGAGCGAGATCTTGCGTGAAGTCTGCTCCACTTCCGTATCAACGAAGATCTGCTCTGTCCCCTGCCAGATCTTTTCTGCCTCGGCCTTCTGATTGATGAATTCAGCTTCGGCCTTCGCGAGGTTGACCTGCTCCGTGGCAAGATCCTTGCGGCTCTCGGTGAACCAGGATTGCGTCTCGGCAAGAAGCAACCGGAACCTATCTTCTGCGGCCGCAAGGAGAGCCTCCCGGTGATCCAGCCTCTCAAAACGGCCGGCGTAGAGTGCTTGTAACTGCCGAAAGTCCTTGCCCAGAGAAGACAGGATGGCGTGCTCCATGGCGTCGTCACCCCCATCGAAAGGGTCGATTGCCGCTCCTCCTCTGTGGGGACCCCGACTCATAAGTCGTGATCACCGAATGTACGTGCATAGTGATCCCAAAGATCAATGCTCACTGAACACACATAAACTGAATAACAAGAGTCTTACATCCATTACATACCATTTTACTCAAAAATGGCCTTTAAGCCAAGTCTTCATAAACTCGCAACGGAAATCTTCAACGATAGCATGGACCCATGCCATTTGCCTTAACCCTACAAGCATTCTGACTCGGAAGCGCCCTAGCTCGCACGTTCGTCACCAAGGTACTCTTGATTATATCCTGTTCTTTCATGCCTGGCCAATAAAATAACCAGTGGCAAGACAATGAGTACTTTGAATGTACTCGCAAGGAACCCATGTTTGGAATAAGGTTTAACAATGCATGATATAGCACTAAGTAGGTAAGTTGCAGAAAGCTAATTTTTGAGTGCAATGACATGTTCAAACCAACTTGTAAAGCATGCATCAACAGGTTGTAGATATCAATATGAACAAGTTACAGATATCAGTATAAGCAGGGGTGAACATCTCATGTTCAATCATCATGCCAAGTCATCTGACTTAGCTCAAGTACCATCTTTCTCCCACACACGCGCACACCAAGTTTGTGAAAATATCGGACGTAGTTTAAGAAGCACCACCCAACTGTCCTTGACCGTGGACACAGCTATTCGAATAGTTTTACACTTTGCAGAGGTTGCACACTTTACCCACAAGACTCGGGGAACTTCCGTGTCATCCACGACTCGTGGTATATTACATGCCCGAGGTAAGCACCCAAACAATGCCTTTCCCTTGACGACACTAAACAAAGAGTCCACTCATTGGCCCACGTCTTCATGATGTACAAACACGAGCCTTGCTCAACATAGTACCATCCATGAAGGGACGCAACAGTGTGCCCAGTGTCTGTAAAAACAGCCCATGGTCTCCCTACCTGGCACGACCCCGTGTCGAGAGTGACCACGTCACTACCACCACTAGTAATGCGGGCCCTCTGCTAGCATCGACCAAAGTAATCAACAAGGCCCCTTCCCATATAGGGGTAGAGTGGTTGTACATGTAAGGTTGGGACGATCGACAAATCTTAAATCTCTCTGTTTTTGAAAACACACACACTCAACTTGCCTCGGTACACCACTTCTTTATCAAGTGGTTACATAGCTCAACACCATCTCCCTCGGGCATTAGTGGCACCCGGTGGGGTTTTCGAAAAGTCATTGAAACCATTTCCTTTCTGACACCATGCATATTCCCATCCCACTTGCGTAGCAACTACTTAGCATTCTAACTACTTCCCACCCGCACAACCCTCATAAGAAGGTAGGGTCATGCTCAGTGCAAGTATCTACGAGGAAAGTAACGGAGGTAACCCACCATGGTGGTCACCGATTCATCATGATTCAATGCAACGGAATAAGGTGCTATATGCCATGCATAAAAATGGTTTCTTAGACATGGTCAAAGGGTTGCTTGCCTGGCTCAGCAAGGTCTTCGAGGTCTTCACACGCTTCTCGTCCAACTCCGAGCACATCATCTACTTCGTCAACTATCGTCGGAAACAACCATAATGAGCAACACAACGAGCAGGAAATAAAAGTGCTCTATAAATAGGAGTTTTATTTTTCTAGGACATCTCTAGACATAAGAAAAATACCTAAAGTTGCTCTAATGAATTTGGATAACCGGAGTTTTTTGAATGATGGAAATGGAAGGATTAAGGGTCTTGTGAGAAGCCCACAGAATATATTTTAACAAAAATGAGTGAATGCACCCATCAAATAGGGAATGATTTTAGCAGATTTTAGAAAGTGGTTTCACTGGATTTGGAGTTGGGATGATTTTCCTATGGATTTCTTAAGATGGAATAATGGAAAAAGGGGCTATTTATCTGATCTAGCAGAATATAGCATAGGAAAAATGTTATCCATTGCTAGCAAGATTTTTAGAGTCTTTGGAAACTTGAATCATCAAATTTGAAGCTAAGATGAATGCTCTAGGGATATAAAAAGGGGTCATTAGGAGGTTCAAATTTGAGTTTAAATTTGAACATGGCAAAATCTTGGTGTGAAGATTTATGGAAGCTATGCCAAATGATAGATGGGATTTTTAGAAGATCATATGAATTTGAATCATTAAATTTGGAGGTCAACTGAATATTCTATGAATTAATTTCTCTCTCTCTATAAAAAGAAAAAGATAAAAGGCTATTTACCAGCTGGGCTAAAGGGCGCACATGACGCTGGATAACTAATTGGGCCGGCCCAGTGGCTCGGCCGGGCTGTAGGTGGTGACGCCGAAAGCGTATTCCAAGGAATACGCTTCCCCGAGGCGAAGGCAGCCTCGCGCCATCCCCGTCTCCACTTAATAGGGCGGGGCCCACTCATCAGTGGCTCGGTCTCATTGACCGGCTGACACACGGGGCCCGCTTGGCGGGTTCGTCTCTTTCCTCCCGCGGCGCCTTTGGGCGCGGCCAGGGACGACGCCGACGTCGCTCGCCGGCGCTCCCGGCCACCACTTCGGGCAGTGCGATTACCGGAGTGCTCCGGGCGACGAGCTGCACCCATCAGGGGTACGCATGCCCACCGGAGAGAGGCACAGCGACGGAGGCTTGGACGACCGAGGGGTGGTCGCCTGAGATGGAGGGTTCGCTTGCCACGGTCGAGGAGAGCAGACATGAGGCTTAGGGTAGGTTCATGAAGGTCGCGACGGTCCTTTGCCGTGGTTAGGAGGGGGGTAGGGGCACCGGGGTGCTCCAATTCGAGCAAGACCCACGGTGGCAATGATGGTTGTGGTCGAAAGGAGAGGGCACAGGGGGAGTTGTGGGTGGTCTGAGAGGTTCACGGGGGTTCTAGGAGGCGAAGGAAGCCGAGTGGGGCGATCGGGGAGGCTTTATATGGCCGGGCGGCGGAGCACCGTGGAGGACGTCCGCGGCCACGGCCTAGGCAGCGCCAGAGGCCAAACCGGTGGTCCCGACCATGTCCAAGGGCTTCATGGGCCTAGTCTATGACTAGGAGAGAAGGAGGGGAGGAGCGAGGGGCGTCAGAGGCCCGTGCGTGCGAGCTCACCCATAGGGGCGCTCGGGCGGCATAGTGCACGTGCCAAGGAGGCCAGAGGAGGGAGTGAGAGAGGAGGGGGCAGGGGTGTGGCGTGTTGCGGACGTCGAGGGTCTCCGGCAGGCGTGCTGGGGAGGCCTGAGGTGGTCGGGCGCAACGGGCAGGGGCGGCTACAGTGCTTTGGTGCACTGTAGCGCGCTCTAGAGCGCCCAAATGGTCGACATGGCCATGCTCCACGCGCTCTGGCTTGTCCAGTAGTGTCTGGGAGTTTTAGGGATGCCCCAGGGATACTTGGGAGCTAAGGATGTGGTAGAAATAAAAGAATTTTGGGGGAGGGAAGCTTCTGCCAAGGTGGAAACAGAGGGGTATGGGGTTTTACCCCCACAATCATTGAGCTGAGGCCATGCAAGTTTTACTGGGAGTAGCTGGGGGTCAGGTAGAGGTGTGGTAAAAATATAGACTCAAGGAAAACAAGTAAGAGGGTGAAAACAATAACTTTTGGAATTGACCATAAGGTATTTGATGTAGGTTTGGGAAAGTAAAGAGATTCTCCTTGCTATGAGATTTAACAGTATCAAATGGTAGGTAAAATTAAGGTTTACCACCAAGTTTGAGATTAGTTGAGGAAAGTTGCCAATGTAACTTTGGCAAACCCTAGAAATCCACAAAAACTGATTTTTCTTAGATCTATCCATGCAAACCTATTCACCTTAATGCACCACTTGGGGTGGTGGCATAATTTAGTTATTAGTGTATGCCCAAAAAGTTTGGGACCAAATGGGGAAACTTGATAATGCAAAAATTCCCAATTCTTGAAATCAACAGAAATGGGTTTGGGGGCATCTGGACAAGTGGATATGTTCTCCTTGATGCACCACTTGGTGTGGATGCATGTTTGGAGGATTAGAACATGTCCACAAAATTTGAGCACAATAGGAGACAGTTGGCAATGTAGAGTTGCTCAAATTTGGAACTGGACAGAGAGGGTTTTGGGCATTTTGGTGAACCAAAATTATTGGGTTTGAGATGAAACTTGGCAAGATGATCACATATGTCGTATGTGACATGCTAGAATTTTCTTGGATTTATTTGAGAATATTTCTTATAGAAATATTTCAAATACTTGAAATATGCAGAAAGGGTTTTGGAAGAGTTTGTCCAATATTTTGTACATGACCATGTGTTGAAACTCTTATATATGGAAAATATATGTCCACTGAGTTTCCCTAAATTTTCTCAAATATTTTGAAAGCATAAAACTAATTTTTCACTAGACCATTTCTGGCCTTAAGAAAAAGCCTTTAAATAAAATAGGAAAATAATCTTTAAAAAATAATATTTAGTGGTTTTGGGAAGTCTTATATATAATAGGGTTCAATATAGTTTTTGAAAGAATTTAAATACCCTAATTCAAGGACTTGTAGTTCAAGCCTCAACTCAGGGGGTTTTGAAAACCTAAATTAAATAAATGCTTTTTGGCCAAAATAAGATTTTATAAAAATAGTTTTATGTCCTATACACATGGCATGATCATTGGGAAAATATTTGGATCAAGGAGATGAGCCTAGAGAGTAGGAGGAATTTTATGAATGAAAGCACAAGCTAGCCATCAAGCAAACAACAATCAAGTCAAGCATCACAAGCACACAAAAAGTTTTTGTTGGCCCTAATTCTTGAGTCATGTTAACTTAGTCATGAGGCAAAACATAGGGTGTGACAGACCTACCGCCCTTACAAGAATCTCGTCCCGAGATTCCTTGGCTAGGCGTTGAGGAGATACGGAAATTCAGACGTGAGCTAGTCTTCATGTTCCATGTTGCTTCTACTTTGGTGTGGTTGCTCCACTATTCCCTGAAATGATTGACGATACGGCTCCGAGTGCATCGTTTGACTTTGTATGAGGTGAATTGGGTTCCTGCGATATGCTAGGTCTGACTAGGAGTTAAGGGCCTGATGAACGGGGTTCGAGCAAGGGTCTGGCTTGCGTGTGTATTCCAAAGTCGGAATATGGGGCAAGGTAGTGTATCTGCGTGCTGGTCCCGGGTTTACTCACGCTGGTTAGTGACATCTAGATTTCTTGTACTAGAAGGGTCGAGTCTTGGTGTAGCTCCTCGTCGACGGGGGAGTCCTGGACTCCCTTAAGGCAGGTGATCTTCAGTCGCGGGTGGTCTTCATCCTTGAGAGTGTTGAGGCGTGTCAACGTAGGCTTCTTCTTGAGGTCTTTTGCTTGGCAAAGCTGTCGAGGTACGCCCTTCGATCATCCTTGGTCACTTGTCTCTTCGTCGCCATTTGTGGGAAGGCTTGGGTTGAGTCTCGTCCTTACGACTAAGCTTAGAGACTCGGCGTTAAGGCAGTTCTACCACCTAGGAAGGTTTTTGGAGGGGGTCCTAAACGATCTAGCTACCCAAAAGTATAGACTAGCCATCCAATCCCCAAGGTCTGAGGCTTGGCATGCGGGGTGAACCACCTTCGACAGGGGTTTAACCATCATCCAGTCAGGATTCATCCTTGATTGGACCAAAAAGGGGCTAATAACGAAGTCATGATAGTCGCTCTACTCCGTTCCAGGCATCTGAAGAGAGTAAGGATGTCATGCTCATCGTACACCATCAGTGTGGTGGAGTGAGTGGTGCTATCAATCTTTCGGTTCCTTCCTAGTCAGGAACTGATAGGTGGCTACTTAAAACAAGGGGCTCTTTTAATTTCTCTTGATGTTCAAGGGCTCCATCGTGCTTGAACGTCGGTGCTTCTTGATATAGTCTAGCTGGTGTCTCCGGTAGAGGAGTGGTGGTTGACTTCTCTTGCTTCTTATTCTTCTTCGTCGTGGCTTCCCCACCGTAGTGGTTCTTCATCTTGCTCGGGTAAGAACGTCTTCTGCTGCTGGGAGTGTTCCGAGGGGTACAACTTCTTTAAGGTATAACCTTATACTTTTGAGGCATGGCAGTTGGTCCTTTCGGGGGCTTATCCAAATAGGAATGAGGTGTTCCTTTCTCTTATTGGGTAAATAAGTATGTTATCCGTGAGGACAACAACATTTTCCCCCAAGTATCACACAAACTCATTGTTCGTGGGATACGTGGGAGGAGCGGGCATTTGCTCCGGATGGTCACTTGCCCAGGGGTTTGTGGTCCATTACAATCTAGTGCTTCGTGTCCACCCTCCTTTTGGACATGATTGGTGGTGGTCGAGGTGGAGTACCGACCATAGTCTTCTGACTTAGAGCCAGAGCCTATGGTCACATTTCGACCGTGTTATGGCTTGGTAATGCTTCGGGGTTTCAAAGAGCTTAGGATGTGAGTGAACGTCTATCATCTTATCCTTGAGCACATTTCGGTTTGTCCGCGGTGCATGAGGGAAGGAGGTTGCGATTGATCTAGAGTGGATGGAGTCTGCTTGGCCATCGGATTTCCATCCGACGACTGGGGATAGGTGGGATGGCTGGATGTCTACGGTGTGGAGGTGGTGCTTAGATCAGAGAGGGAGGGGAGGGGATATATATATATATATATATGTGTGTGTGTGTGTGTGTGTGTGTGTATAGAACATCTATTCTGACATTGGGTGCAGAATATTATTCTGACAACACTTCTGAACCTCCTTCGGAGGCTAAAAGAACTGCAAAGCTAGCCAAAGTACACTGCAATGTCAGCAGAAAAACTGTACCCATTTTTTCGGCACCGTTTTCGTTCCAGTTTCTAAACCGTTTGTTCAAATAAGGCGTATAATATACTGTTGGATAGCTACGGAAATGCGCAACTTCGCCATGTTGAACACTTTTCGAGATTCCTCGCGGTTTAAGAGCAGTTCCAAAAATGGTGGGCACCCGACGAGTGGCAGCGAGCGTATTTTTGCCTTTTTTCTAAACCACTCGTCGGAATGAATCAAATGATACGGTGTTGAAAGATATCGTCGACGGGCAACTTTTTCATGTAGATTGCACTCTCTAATTCTTTACGGTTTGAGAGCAGTTTCAAATTTACCGAAATGCGGAGTTCTGTTTTTCAAAAAAAATGATTTTTTTGTTATGGTTTTCGCTGTAGTTTTTTAATTGTTTTTCGGAACCAGGCGTGTGATATGGGGTTGGAGAGTTGTGGAATAGGCACAACTTTCATATCTTGGGGATTTGTTGAGATTCCCCACAGTTTTAAATGAATTTTGAAAACGGTGCGGCAGCCGATGATTGGCAGCGAGCGTATTTTCATGAATTTTTCTGAACCGCTCGTCGGAACGATGCAAATGATATGGCATTGGGAAGATATCGACGAGGCATAACTTTTTCATGTAGAACAATCTCTCTAATTCCTTGCGGTTTAAGAACAGTTTTGAAATTACCGAAATGCGGACACTCTGTTTTTCACGACACCAAAATCGACGCGTGAACCGCATCAGAGATAAAAATGCACTACTTTAGACAGAAAACCGCACTGCGTTAGACAGGCAAGTGAACTACATGATTTGTTTTGTCGCACATAAATTTTCTCAGACCAAAGAATGGACTGCGCTTCACATCGGGCGTAGGTGAACCGCAACACTATCAAAAATGAATCGCATTACTTTTTGTTGTTGTTTATGTAAAAAAATCTGCACTGCATACGGCGGGCAACCACACTGCAATATCATTATAAGGGACTGCACTAGGGTTTTCGTTATTGTCTTTTTGCTACGAGGCAAGTGCATTGCACGTCAGGGGGAAGTAAACCGTGATACGAATCGAACTGGACCGCGTGACTTTTTTTTGTCGGTTTTGAACTGCGCTTTTTAACATACCAGCTTTTTCTGGGATTTTCTCTGACAAAAAGAACTGCATTGAACGGTAGAGCGAACCTCTCCAAAGAAAATCAAACGCAAACTACGCATGAGCATCGACTGTACTACAATGTTATGCGTGCAATGAGTTAGGCATAGCCATATTCGAATGTTATGTCGACACCCAAAGAACATCCCGGGTGCAGTCCATATTCACACAAGGACCGAGCTGAACTACACCAGGCAAAGAACTGCATTGCGGTGACACTCATGTAACCAAACTCACACCATGTGTGTTTGCAGCAGTGTAGTCATTGCTCGCCAGAATAGATTTTTAGCACGTCGAGACCTGCGGTGGCTCTAGCGACGCCCCAACCACCCTAGACAAGCTCGTGGAGTGAACCGTGCACTGCTTAGACCCCTGGAGCTGTGAAATTCCATAAAATGCGCCACCGAACTGCACACCACGCCCATGACTGCTTCCGAGAATGTGCCAACGAACTGCAATAAGTGTTTTGAAAAACAAATAAATTACAATTAAATCCTGGAACTTAGCAAAAAAACTCAAAATGAATTGCATGTTGGCGCACCTGAATCTCCAAATGAACAAGGCATGCGACGAACTGCATCTTGCAGTGGTGGGAGAAGAAATGTCACCGATGAGCTTGGAGATGTGGAGGTCAGAGCAAATAGGAATGCATGGCCGTTTGTGAATTGCACTCCTCGTCGTGCTTGCACGAGGCCATCGGTGTTGGGCGGCCATTGCAGGTACCCTCTGTGGCGGGTGAAGTCAAAGAGAGGGGGGACTTACCTAGTGCGGGGAGCTGGCCGTCGTTGCACGGGGACGTGGTGCTACAGGAGACTGCCGTGGAGGTAGCTGTCGGGAAGGTGGTGGAGGGAGTCCGTGGCGGATCCAGCACAGTGGGGCGGGGAAGGGGAGGGTCTGCGCCTCGATCCCATCTCCTGCTGGCGCGGCAGGGCCACCTCTGCCCAGATCCATCACCGGGAGGTGCGCATTGGGGCGAGGGGATGGGGCAGCGAAGCGGAGTGGGTCACCACAGCGGTGCCGGTTGTGGCCCGGCCTGGGGTGAGAGGAGGTGTCTTGGGCGGCGGGGCGGCGGAGGGAGGTGGGAGGAGGTGGCAGCGTCGGGCTGTTGTTGGGGAAGAAGGTGGAATTTGGAGGGAGGTCGGGATGTGGGGGATGGGGTGTGCGGGGAGGAAGAAAGTGGTCACGCGAGGGTGGGGGTGAGGGCAGGGTTTCTTTTTTTCTCACGGGTCGTCCGGTTTCAGTGGATGAGGCAGTACGCAAATGTTGTTAGAATAAGACCTAGTGTTATTAGAATAAGGTCTTAAGGATGTTGTTAGAATAGACTCACCCTATATATATACATATATATATATATTTATATATATATATATATATAGAGAGAGAGAGAGAGATGGGTGCCACAACTAGGATAGGGAGGAGGAGGGTTCCTCTCCTATAAATTTGGGATTTGTCCTCGTTAGAGGAGATAAGGTTGTTGTGGTAGGCTAGATGGGCAGCTTAGGAGAGAGGGTAGTGGTTGGCCCAATAGCCAATTTTAATTGTGAAATGTTTTATTTGTTAACCGGCTATAGCGCCCTCATATTTAAATATTTAATAGTTCGGACATCAAATGAACTCCGACTGATTTGAAATTTCAAACTAGCATTTTTAGAATATAACAAGGTCACACAAAAATTCAGCCCATTCGGACTTGTTTAACTAGCGGACTTGAAAATATCTCCATTTACCTAATGAATGAGTTTGAACTACGAGTGATATCTAGTCTGGTGTTAAAATTCTGAAACAATTTGAGTAGCTCTCAAATGCCACAAAAGGAGTGTCTCCAAGGTTTGGGGTGAGTCTCGATGCACAAGATCAAAAGAGTGAAGGGGTTTACTTATTTCCATTTGACAAAATGACGAAATAGAATGTGAAATTAATTATTTCGTTAATGCAATATGATGCAGATGAGATGCATATGAAGCACAAACAATATAATAGTTCAAAAAATATTTAGGGTATTATTTTTGTGTTGTTACATGTGCTATGGCAACCTACAATTTAAATTATGAGGGGTGTTTCAGAAAAATGTTATTTCTGCATGATACAATGTTGAGTACGTGTTTCTATGCAAAAGGGTGACGTTTAAGAAGGTTGTTGAAAATGTGAACCTTGATAAAATATTACCGAAGGAAATTGGTTAGCCAAGCATAGATTTGAGACTTAGGAACCTAACCTTGGTCCAGTAAAAGAAAATTTGAAGAAAACATGAGCTTACAAAGTGGACCTAAAGATACGGCAGAAACTTGCCGCAAAAGGAAAAGATATGATAGAAATCACATCAAAAGAAAGTATGACTCTTGAACAACTCACAAGGAACAACAATATTAAGCAAAACTGTAGTTATTTGAAATTTAAAATTGTGGTTCGCAACTGGATAGTTATTTGAAATTTAGAATTGTGTGTGGTGGCAATGAAAGGGGATTCCGACCAGATGAGCCATTGACATAAATGGTGTGATTGGATTGAAAGGCAGAGGTAATGGGTGAAAGATATATACATGAAACGATTGGTGTTGAATCAAACTGGCAATGGTTAACTATTACCCACACCCCCATGGTAATTACTCTATTAGAAAACGGGGATCTGTAAAATTTAGTGCCCATGAGAAAGCTGGTGGATCAAATACCTTACCCAGCGTGCAAGACGGTGACAGGCATGACACAGCATTACTCGTGTCTATTATCCACCTTACCCGTGAAGGCCTTACATTAGGCTCTAAAATTAATAGACCCTAAGTAATTCTCGTCATTACCCACCCAAATTTCTACCCATCCCGCCCCTTATTGGCCCAAAAAGGCCCAAGAAACCCCTATCCTAGGCACAATTTGCTGGGGATATAACCCCCAATATGACCCGCCCTATTGGGTCGGGTCATCTTCATGGCGGCTCGTAGACAAGACTCAAGGTGGGCTGCGATGCTGAAGAGCAAGACTGGCAAGGCGGCTTACCAAGTAGGTCGGCTTGCGGTCCAGTATTTGAAAACGGCGACTCAAGGCCCAAGAGGTAGAAGGTCGCCGAGAGTTTCCTTTCTTAGGAGGCAAGGCATGTTAGAGACGTACTTGGCCACGAGTTGTAACACGACTCGGACTCTTGTAAAGCCCAGGGTCTCGACCTGTATATAAAGGTGAGTCCCTGAGGCCAATAGACTTAAGTTACAATCGATCAATAGTTAGGTCAAGCGAATCCGCTCCCTTGTATTGATCACCAAGCAATAAGCAGAAAAGCAGGAGTAGGCTATTACCTCGATCATGAGGGGCCGAACCTGGGTAAACCGTGTCTCTCGATTCCGATCAACCCCGACAAGCCAATCACCCAGTTGCGATGGCCTCACGTCTAAATCCTCACACTAGGACATTTGTCGTGACAAAACCACGACAGTTGGCGCCCACCATGGGGCCAGCACACGGTGGTTTTGAGTTCTTGAAGGGCTCTTTCCCAGGGATCGAGGGATATGTCATTGACAGGATGAAAAAGAGTCGCCGCGGCAAGCTCTACATCGACGACGCTGGATGGGGTCCCGAGGCCGACTCAATCGAGTACGAGTACCGGGTCCCCTTCGGCAAGATTCATGTCTTGATCGTCAAGATCAGCAAGTCAGGACCCGAGCTGGATATCTGCACCGACCTCGTCGAGTCGGCTCAGCGCGCGCAACCCGCCCGTCAAGCAGGCCATAAGCACGTCTTTGTTGGTTTTGTGCAGGGCGCAGAACTTGAGGAAAACTCCGTGTCTGGGGGAGAGACTCTCATCTACTCAGATGATGAGTCCTCGACCAGAGAAACAGAGTCAGTTTATTAGCTTGAAGACGGCGGGCTTGGGGGCTGGTCCGATGGCAACAGTATTCCGGACCTCTACGAGCTGCCTTCCCGAGCCGCCATATTCATGGCTGGGACGGCGCCGGCTCTCCAATCAACGGCGGCCGGAGCAACAACAACGGTTAACCCTTCAGCGCCGGCTCCTGGGGGATCCGGTTTGGTCAGGCCACTGGCTCAAGTTCTGTCTGAGCTGATGACTACTCGACAACCTTACTGGGAACAGAGGTCACTGTGGAAAATCAAGCAGAACACGGTGCGGAGATTGCAAAGATAAAGGAGCAGATGACCAAAGCCCAGGAAGACATTGACGCTAAGAACACCCGGACAGTTGCGCTACAAGTTCGGGTTAATGCAGAAGCAGAACGATTGAGAACGGAAGCATGGCGGCTCCGCCTGGATCAAAGCGCATACGATGTGGTCCTTCGGAGGAGGCACCAGAGCCGCTTATCCCTGGTCTACGATCCTAAGCGCTTGTTCAACTCTCCCGGAGCGGGCCCAAGTACTCCTGGAGCGCCAGTTATACCCCAATTGACTCCTGAGATGCCTAGGGGGACGGTGACGGCTCAACCTCACCAGCCAGAGCCGGCCCGGAGGGAGGAGACAGACCCAAACCCGCCCCTCGGCCAGACGACGCCGCAACTTTTGTGACACCATCGGGGCACTTCTCCAACCCGGTGGATAACATGGTGGCAGCGGCAACCCGGCTTACTACACTTCCTATTGATGGTGAGTCGCCAATGGCGGTTGAAGCCCGGAATGCCATTGAACTGTTACAAACATCGATTATCCAGCAAGCTAATTATTCATACAATAGGCAGCGTGTGCATTCAACTCCTTTGCCAAGTCAAAGTTATAGCCGACGCGTAGAGTCGCCAGCAATCTCCAGCAGTGAGCGGCGCCGTACGGATTCTCAAGCAATTGTGGATGAGGCGAGGTCCCGTCGAGAAGCGGAGGTGGCAGACCAGGGGGCTTATCAGCCGCCCCCGGTGGTTCCTTCACCTTCGGTGGTCGTCGGGTCAAGTGCCCGAACGATCGGAGTTCCATGCTTAGTGCCGGCTCTACGTGGGGAGCGCATGCCTAAGGATTTTAAGGGACCTCGTAAGGTGCCAAATTACACGGTGCATCTTGAACCAGCGGCTTGGAGTGAGAGTTATGAACTGGCTATGGACATGTTGGACGTCAGCGATGCAGTCTGTGCTAAGTACTTCACTATGATGTTGGAGGGGCCGGCTCGTACATGGTTGAAGAACCTGCCCCCCAACTCCATCAGCACCTGGACAGAATTGAAGGAGCGCTTCATCAAGAATTTTCAGGGGACTTGTAAGCAGCCTATGACGATTGTGGATTTGGAGCATTGTGTGTAGCGTGAGGATGAGTCGGCCCATCATTGGGCTCGCTGGGTCGCCACCATTATCCACTCCTCAGATAATATTGCTGTGGCTCAAGCTGTTCTGATTCTAGAGAAGAACTGTCACTTCTAGACTCTTAAGCAAAAGTTAGGGCGGCTTAAGCGTAAGTGCCAGGATATGGGCAATCTCATCGATGCACTTACCAGGTATGCCGACTCGGATGGCACGAATGATCCCAATTCAAACGATGACAAGTCTAGAAAGGGTAAGAAGAACGGTGGCGGTAAGAGTCAGCAACAGAATGCCCCAGTGCATAATAATAATAACCGGGGCAATGGTGGAAAGCGCAAGTTCTTAGATGGCGGGTCAGATTTTGTGGCCAACACCAATACAGGGTTCAAAAATCAGCGTCGTAACGGCAAGCAGCCATACGCTGGAGGGAAGCCCAGAAATTATGAGGAGGGCCTTAACGGGTCGTGTCTGAAGCACGGTTATCCTAACAAGCCATCTACTCATGCTTGGAAGGATTGTCATATCATGCAAGAGTTCATGAACCAGGCGTTTCAGCATTATGGCAACGGCAACGGGCCCTCAGGCGGGTCAGGTTCTGGAGGATTCCAAGGAGCCGGTTTTGGCAATGGCGGCTCAAGTTCTGGCTATCAGGGCCAAGGGAACCATGGGGGTCATAATCAACAATCTGATCAAGGTAATCAGCAGCAGCATAATCAATCAGGATATCATAGTAATCCTAAGCAATTGAATGGTGGCCAGTACCATGTATTCACTACGGGTACTTGCAAGCGTGAACAGAAGGTCAACAAAAGGGCGATTCACATGGTTGAGCCGGCGATGCCACAGTATTTGAATTGGTCTGAGCAGGCGATTACTTGGAGCCGGGCAGATCACCCGCCTCGTGTGGACAATCCGGGTCATCTGGCCTTAGTGGTGGCCCCTCAAGTGGGCGGTTACAAGTTTACTAAGGTACTTATGGATGGTGGCAGCAGCATCAACATATTGTACTATGACACTTTTCATCGAATGAATCTGACAAAGAAGGATCTTAAGCCGTCCTCTACTGTCTTTCATGGAGTCGTGCCAGGCAAGTCGGCCTATCTTGTAGGAAAGATTACTCTGGAGGTAGCTTTTGGCGACGAATATAACTACAGGGCAGAGACATTGTGGTTTCAGGTGGTTAAGATCAAGAGCCCTTACCATGCCCTCTTCGGGCGGCTGGCTTATGCTCGTTTCATGGCCCGGCCCTGTTATATTTACCTCAAACTCAAGATGTTGGGTCCAAATGGTACCATAACTATGAGTGGCAGTAGAAAAATAGCTCAAGAGTGCGAGGAAGGAGATGCAGCATATATTGAGTCGACTTGCGCTGTTGAGGAGCTCAAGTTCTATCAAGACAATGTTGACCCGACTGATATGACCCCTCTCAAGAAGCCCACCACCGAGAAGGGACCTCCTTTCAAATTCCAGTCGGCTAAAGACACAAAGCAAGTTGATTTTGTCCCTAGCGACTCCTCTCAGTAGTTTACCATTGGGACAGGAATGGATCCCAAATAGTAAAGCGCGCTCATCGAGTTCATCCATGAGAATTGGGACATCTTTGCATGGAAACCTTCTGACATGCCAGGTGTACCGAGGGAACTCGCTGAGCACCACCTTAATGTGGATCTTAAAATGAAGCCAGTCAAGCAATTCCACCGTTGTTTTAACGAGGAGAGGCGTAAGGCCATTGGAGAAGAAGTGGCCTGGCTCCTAGCTACCGGGTTCATAGTGGAAGTTTTTCACCCTCGGTGGTTGGCTAACCCGATGCTTGTGCTAAAGAAGAATGGCACATGGCGTATGTGTGTGGATTACACAGACCTCAATAAGGCTTGCCCAGCTGATCCCTTCGCCCTCCCCCGTATTGACTAGATCATTGATGCAACGGCGGGTTGTGAGCGTCTGTATTTCCTGGATGCTTATTCTGGTTATCATCAGATAAAGATGGCAGTTGCAGACCAGGAGAAAACAGCTTTTATCACAGCCTTTGGAGCTTTCTGTTATGTGTCTATGCCTTTTGGGCTCAAGAGTGCTCAGGCGACTTAATAACGTTGTGTTCACAATTGCCTACATGGACAAATTGGACGCAATGTTCATGCTTATGTTGATGATATTGTGGTAAAGTCAAGGAAGAAGGAATCCTTGCTTGAGGATTTGAAGGAAACCTTTGACAATCTTCGGGTGTACAAGATGATGCTTAACCCGGCACAGTACGTTTTTGGGGTACCTGCAGGAAAGCTGCTGGGTATTCTGGTTTCGGAGAGGGGCATCGAAGCTAACCCAGAGAAAATTAAGGCTATCACTTCCTTGTCTAAACCGGCATGTATCAATGATGTGCAGCGGCTGGCGGGTCGCATTGCATCCCTGAGCCGGTTCATAAGCTGCCTCGGGGAACAGGCGATTCCGCTATACCAGATGATGAAAAAGACTGATAACTTTGTCTGGAGTGATGCTGCTAATGAGGCTCTTGAAGCACTGAAGAAGCAGTTGGCTGAGCCACCCGTTTTGGCGGCTCCGATCGACAAAGAGCCTATGCTCCTGTACGTGGTGGCTAATAATCGGGCTGTCAGTGTGGCAGTTGTCGTGGAACGCAAGGAGGTAGGGAAGGAGTACCCAGTCCAACGGCCGGTTTATTATATCAGTGAAGTTTTATCAGAATCCAAGCAGAGATATCGACATTGGCAGAAGTTGGTGTTTGGAGTGTTCATGGCTAGTCGTAAATTAAAACAGTATTTCCTTGGGCATCCAATCACTATGGTCAGTTCAGCTCCTCTGGGAGATATCATCCAAAACAGAGAAGCTACAGACCGCGTTGCTAAGTGGGCAATTGAGCTTGGGCCACACCATTTGAAATATATTCCCAGGACTGCTATAAAGTCTCAAGCCTTGGTAGATTTCATTAATGACTGGACAGAGTTACAAACACCCGAGGAAAGACCAGATAATACATACTGGACAATACACTTTGACGGATCCAGGCAATTGGAAGGCTCGGGAGCTGGAGTTATTTTATCTTCCCCACGAGGTGACAAGTTTTGTTATGTCCTACGGCTTATGTTTCCATGTACTAACAATGCAGCTGAGTATGAGGCTTTGCTACATGGGCTCCGCATGGCTAAGGAAATGAACTTAAGCCGAGTCAGATGCTTGGGCGACTCAGACCTCATTGCACAGCAAGTTTCAGGGACGTGGGATTCTAAAGACCCGCTCATGGCGGCTTATCGTCAGGCAGTAACTAACATTGCTGGTCACTTTAAATGATATCAAGTGGATCACATAGACCGGCGGCATAACGAGGCGGCTGGTGCTTTATCTCGGCTCGGCTCTCAGCGTAAGCCGGTTCCCCCTAATGTGTTCCTGGATGTATTGCATAATCCTTCTATCAAGTTACCTTCAGAGGAAGATTTGGCTATCCCAGACCCGGAAGGGCAGTTGGTGGCGGCTCTATGAGCAACTCCGGATTGGACAGTACCTTATCTGGCTTATTTAACCCGGGGTGAGCTTCCAGAAAAAGAACTCCTGGCCCGGCAGATCATCAGGCGGTCTAAGTCCATGACTGTCGGTGTCAAAACCGGCGGACCTCGGGTAGGGGGTCCCGAGCTGTGAGACTAGAATCGATGGTAACAGGAGACGAAGGAGACGGTGTTTACCCAGGTTTGGGCCCTCCTGTGGAGGTAATACCCTACGTCCTGCTTGATTATATTGATGGTATGAGGATTACAGAGTTGATCTACCTCAAGATCGAATAGCTAAACCCTAGATGAGTTGTCTCTCTCTACAACCTAAAACCCTCCGGCTTATATAGACGCTGAGGGTACCTAGGGTTTACACATGGTCGGTCACACATCGAAGGGATAAATATGCCTATTCACTATTCCAATCATGGAGGACAAGCCACGATTCCCGAAGCTTCCTTCCTGGAGACAGGGCCTTCGATCAATCCAATGCTCAGTAAGCGGCCCATATAGTCCGACCCATAAGAAACAGGTCGGCCCCCCGAGGACCCCCTTAAACCAGGACTCCCTCAGTAGCCCCCGAACTAGCCTCCAACGCCAAGGGCCCTAGCTCCAGCTGCTTCATATGATCAGAGTCTTCGGCTTGCAAGGCGAGTTCCTTTCTCCAAATAGTGATCGGCCGAGTTAAGTTCGGCCTCCGACGACATGCAGTTTTCCCGTTCAGAGGATCATCCAAACACCACGAATAATTCGGCCCTGAAGGCCAAGCGTCAAGGAGTAAATAGTGTTCCCTAACTACCTTTCTGACGAAAGGTCACGGCCCACCACGACCGCCTAACCAGTCGCAAAAACTCGATTCGCGGTTCGAGGCCGTTTTCATCAGCACGATCCATCAATGCACATATCGTGCTCCGTTTCACACGGGATATGTTTAATCATGCGTGTTTAATGGCACACATGTCTTGGGAAGCGGAGGGATTCACGGCGCAGTAAAGGGAGGCTAACCGGCGACAAGCCTAATAAAAGGGAAAGAAAACCCCAAGGCTCAACCGCGCTTCCCATTCGCATCCCTGCTTCCCAATCTCCTGAGCCTCCAGAGCACAGATCTAGGTCTTCTACCCTTCCTCCTCCGAGCATAGACATGGCTGGCTCTGGCTCCAATGGCAAGTGGGAGGCTTCCACGGTCACCGACCAGGACATCCGGGACCTCAAGGACGCCGGCTACCTCCCCGCCAACATCTACCACCGCGCACCGAAGAAGGGCCAGGTGGTCCCCACCCCTAAACCAGGCGAGAGGGTGGTTTTCATTCCTCACTTCATCCGAGGACTGAGCTTCCCGCTCCACCCCTTCGTCAGGGGCCTCATGTTCTTCTACGGACTCGACTTCCACGACCTCCCGCCGAACTCCTTCATGCACATATCGGCCTTCATCATCGTCTGCGAGGCCTTCTTGCTGGTAGAACCACACTTCGGACTATGGCTCAAGATATTCAACATCAAGCCGAAGTGTGTCACAGGCGAACACACAGACTGCGGCGGGGCGGTAATCAGCAAGCTCCCCCACGTAGGATGGCCATCCGGCACCTTCATCGACACCATCAAGACTTGGCAAAAAGAGTGGTTTTACATCACCGAGCCAAGGGAGGAGGGCGGAACTGTTCCTGCCAAATTCAGATCCGGTCCCCCCACCAGATTGACCTCATGGCTCCGAAAGGGCCTCGACTGGGGGTCGGATACAGAGGTGGACAACCTACAGAGGTGCATCGCCTCCATGATTAAGGGCAATATCGAGCTGGCAAACGTTGTCCAGATTATGCTCCGGCGGCGCATCCTCCCCTGCCAGCGCCGGGACTCTCCCATGTGGGCTTATCAGCTTGACGATGAGCCTACAATTCGTCGGCTCTTCCGCACAACTCGGGAGAAGTTGTGGAAGGCGTTGTTCAAGGTGCAGGAGAACTGGCCAGCCGAGAAGGAGGACTAGGGCCTGCACGCCGATAACCCTCCTTCCCAGGTATAACATAGTTTCGCTTGATCGACTTCGTTTTCCTAAAGAAAATCTAAGCATTTTCCGATCACTTCCGCAGAAATGGTTGAGCAAGGCCAAGGGCATCAACTGCCTGGCTCCACAGCCCGAAGACCCCAGGTCCCAGCTGCTGTCGGAGATGCTCGTCGTGGCGCCTTACAAGGCGCCAGAGAAGACGGAGAAGAAAAAGAAACCAGGCCGAGAAGGCCTGCGCATCAGGGACCAGCCGGAGGCTGTGTCCGAGGAAACCCATGCCTCCTCGAATCAAGAGGAGGAGCACGAGGACGAGGGGGAAGGCGATTCCCCCCTCGCAAGAAAGAGGGCGGCGTCATCGGACGCCACAGAGGATGTACCGCCTCCCGCCCCGAAGAAAGCGCGTCGGACACAGTTAATTCTGTCCGACGACAGTTCGGACTTGGATACCGAGTCCGAGGATTTCGAGAAGGTTCCATGAAGGAACCTCAGGGTCAAGCCCCCAGCTCGAAGGTAAAGATCCGAAGACTTCCTGAGCTATTTAGTGCTAAGTTTTAAATGTTATTAACATGTGAGCGCCTATTGACTCGCAGCCCACCACGTGTTCTCCCCACCGATCAAGTCTCATACGGGGAGACACCCCCCGCCGAGCTAGCAGAGAGCGGGACCGCGTCGCACCCCACTCCTCCGGGCGCCGCGAAGGATGCCGCGGAGGTGTCATCCCAACAGGCTCCTTTGGAGCCGAACACCAGTGGTGGGGGTGACGACGTCATGGTCGAGGCTAACGCCTCGACCACCGAAGACCGGGGGGAAAAGCCCCTCCCGGATACTGAGGAGACCGGACAAGGGGATGTCCAGTCCCCTCCAAGGTCGTCTCCGGAGCGCACCATGCCTCCGGAGGCACCGGTTCAATCCCCGGTTGGAGATCGGGTTAACCGATCACCACCGGTGCCACCGACCAATGGGTGGCCGGTTATGGGGGAGGCTCTATCAAGCGCCTCCATCTCCGAAGAGCACCGCACCCATAGGGTGCGGTTTTACAAAGCATTCAATCCATTGATAGCGGACTGAAGGAGGCCTTCAAGGGTCTTCTGACGGGCTTCCAGGTAAGCCACGTAATGTTCTGTTAATTTATTACTTTTTGTGCTATCGTTATATATATAGCAGCCCCCGAGCCCTAGGTGAGTTTAGAAAAACTCACCTAGGGTCAATCATAAAGTAGAGTCCGGACAAAGTACTAGATGATATTTGTTCGGGATGTTCTAACAGCCATTAAGAGGACCGAACATATGATCATGTTTATCATAGTTCGGAGGTTTGAATCCATGTAACCTGATAGTGGTTTGTTATTCGTAGGCTTCGTCATCGGCAGCGGCTATGAGTGCCGCTGAGCTAGAGGAGCTAAATCGGAAGCTCAAAAGCTCCGAAGATGAGCTCGACGCTCTGAATAAGAGATTCGACGAGGCGCAAGGTAAGCCGGATTATAATATCTGAATTCTTCATCACCGTACTGTTGACGCAGTATTCATATGTTTGATGCTTACGCAGCCTCGGCGAAGGAAATTGAGAAGCTCAAGGCCGAGCTTTAGAAGGCGAAACAGGAGGCCGCGAGCGAGAAGGCGGCGGCCGAACAAGCGGCTGCCGCGCTCTCCGATTTAAAAGCCACCGGTGCCAAACATGAGGCTCGGGTGGAGGAAATCCAGCAGGAGCTCAAAGACGCCGGCCAAAAGTGCGAGGACCTCGAGCAGAAAGGCAAGGAGCAAGCCGCCGAACTATCCACTTTGAAATCCGATCTCCAGAAGGAGCGGGTGGATAGGCGGTTCTTTGAAGAGCAAGTCAGCCAAGTCAAGGCTATCACGGATGGTAAGCCGTATTTACTGCAGTGTGTCTTCGGGGATAGCAAGTTCTCATTGCTTACCCAAGTGCGGCGTTCCTCAGGCGCCTGCTCGGACTTCCACAAGAGCACAGTGGACACTAACCAGTTCTATGCCTCGCGGGGAGAGGGCGACGAAGCTCGAATGTTTTGGGCGCAGTTCGAAGCCTCCGAGCGCTCTCCTCTTCTCGTCGAGCAGCTGAAGCAGCTGATGGAGCTACATCGGATGGTAGAGCCGGCCATGAAGGATCTTTGTATCCGGCTATGGCCCGACGAGCCATTGCCGAGCAGCTACTTCGGCCTGGTGCAGAAGCTGAGCGACGCCTTGCCTCGGATCGACGCACTAAGGCGTTCCTCCTGTATTGAGGGACCTCGGATGGCCTTCGCAAGGGCCAAGGTGCACTGGCCGGGTCTTGATCCGACGAAGATAGCCACTGCTCCGCCGCCCCCTAGAAAGGAGCATAGGTGCCCCGAGCGATACTTCTCCGTAGTTATGGAGGGTGCTCGGGGAATAGAGGCTCAATGTTCGATAGAAAACGTTTATGAGTGAATGCGTTGTAATATGTCCGAAGACCTTTTAATGCCTTTATATTTAAGATGCATGGTTTATCATATCTTTTCGTGTTTTTCATCCTTTATAACTCCTGTGTGGCCGTTGAAACTGAAAGTTGCGAATCGTCGGCTTCAGCCCTCATGTAGATACTACGCGAGATGTCTCTGCCAACGCACTGTGACCCTTAGCCGAACTATCGGTACCCGAAGGCGGTAGTGTGAGGCGGACAAGGCAATCGGACTATAATGCTTTATTCCTTTCACTTAGCCGTAGGGGCATGAGAAAGGAATGCGGGGGGCTGATGACTAGCCCCCGGGGATTTGTGATATTCGGATGATCCGAGGCCGAGGCCGATATCACATGGTTTGTACGAATACCAAACCCATCGTATGACATGGAATAACCTCTAACGAGGTTTGTAGTATTAAGCTCGGATTCGCAGACCGGTTCTCGCATACTATGACAGTCAGTTTTCGGCTTTCTCCCCTGAGGCGATTGACCAGGCTAGCTGGAAGCACAATCGCAGTGGTTCTCCCTTTGCCCTTTTAGCCGAACAAGCAGAACGTAAAGGGGCAAGCACAGGAGCCGGGCAACCCAACTATTGACCCAAGACATAGTTCGGAACCAATGCATATAAAGCGGAATTCCAAGACGCCGAACGCAAAATCAATTGTGCTTAGGGCGATTTTTAAGTTCGAGCCCCCGGTCTATTAGCCGGTTGCATCGTAAAGTATACCAAACAGTTTTGCAAGAAGGGGGAGAAAATAGAGAATGCGCCAAAGCAGACAGCGAAGCGACCATGCATAATGGTTCTATATTTTGCTCAACAACTCTTATCATTCAAATTGCCGATGCAACTGTTTACAGGTATTTGAAAATGGAATATAAACTTTACAGGAGGGGTTGTACCAGGGGTCTTCGATGGGTGACCTGACGTCCTCGATGTGCCCTGTCGTTTGTCCGCTCCTGCGTCCCCTAAGGAGTTGTATACTGCTGTGAGTTTTCTGTTCGGCGAGCGGACTTTGGAGAAAAACCTTGAGAAGTCGCCAAAGTGTGAACGAGCTTTACGCCCTAGTAGGTACTTGATGGTACCTGTAGTATGTCCGAAGACATTCAACGGTGATAGTTCGGTCCAGTCGAACACTTACCCTTTGATAGTGTTTCCCCACCGCCGCCCATGGAATTTTGAGCGCGAAATTGTGCCTCCTCGGCACGTACTTTGCTGGTTCTAGGGCTATGCTACGGGGGGCGAGTCCCTATTTGTGGGGAGAAAAAGGTTCTGGTTCTTTGGGTTGAAACCGAGCTCGCTTCCCAGCCTTACGTGCCTTTACGGCGGATGTCGGCGTTTGCCGATCATCATTGTAATGGAATTCGGCCGCCATGGCCAACGCATGTTCCTCAGTTCGGAGGGAGCGCTCTGTGTTGCCGTTGACAGTAATGACCCCCTTGGGGCCGGGCATTTTGAGCTTGAGGTATGCGTAGTGTGGGACGGCATTAAAGCGAGCGAACGATGTACGGCCGAGCAGGGCGTGATAGCCGCTGCGGAAAGGTACGATGTCGAAGATCAAGTCCTCGCTTCGAAAGTTGTCGGGCGAGCCGAACACTACTTCCAGGCTTACAGAGCCCGTGCACTGGGCTTCGACGCCTGGGATCACTCCTTTAAAGGTAGTGTTGGTGGGTTTGATCCTTGACGGATCTATACCCATCTTTTTCACCGTGTCTGAGTAAATCAGATTGAGGCTACTTCCTCAGTCCATTAGGACTTTAGTGAGGTGATACCCATCTATGATAGGGTCTAGGACGAGGGCGGCCGAACCCCCATGACGGATACTAGTCGGGTGGTCACGTCGATCAAAGGTGATCGGGTATGCCGACCATGGGTTATACTTCGGGGCTACAGGCTCTACGGCGTATACCTCTCGAAGGGCGCGCTTCCTCTCCTTTTTGGGTATATGAGTGGCGTATATCATATTTACTGTTTTTACCTCTGGAGGGAATTTATTTTGTCCGCCACCGATCGGACCGCGGGGCTCATCCTCGTCCTCGCTGCGTGGGCTCTTGCCTTGATCCTCGGATGCGAGTTTGCCGGCCTGTTTGAATACCCAACAGTTACGGTTGGTGTGGTTGGCGGGCTTCTCTTGAGTGCCATGGATCTGGCACGGCCTCTCCATGATCTTGTCCAACGGGGTGGGTCCGTCGCGATTGCCTTTAGGAGGCTTCTTCCGCTGCCCAGGTCGGGAATTGCGGAATCCGGCATTAACGGCCGTGTCATCGGCATCACTATTGTTGTGCCGGCGCTTATTCTTGTTGCGCTTTGGTTTCCCGTTTCCGTCCCGAACTTCAGAGGTTCCGGGGTCTTCGGGGTTGTGGCTACATCTTGCTAGCCAGTTATCCTCGCCCGCGCAAAAGCGAGTCATGAGTGATGTAAGGGCGGACATTGTCCTGGGTTTATCCTGGCCGAGCTGGCGAGCCAGCCACTCATCCCGGATATTGTGCCTGAAAGAGGCTATTGCTTCGGCGTCTGGGCAGTCAACGATCTGGTTTTTCTTGGTCAAGAACCGATTCTAGAATTGCCGCGCGGACTCGCCTGGCTTCTGGACAACGTTGCTCAGGTCGGAGGAGTCCGGCGGCCGAACATAGGTGCCCTGGAAGTTAGATCGGAATGCATCTTCTAGATCCTCCCAGCATCCGATGGAGTTTTCGGGGAGGCTGTTTAACCAGTGCCGAGCTGGTCCCTTAAGCTTTAGGGGTAGATACTTGATGGCGTGGAGATCATCTCCTCGCGCCATGTGGATGTGGAGGAGGAAATCCTCGATCCATATGGTTGGGTCAGTTGTCCCATCGTATTGCTCTATGTTTACGGGTTTAAACCCTTCCGGGAACTGATGCTGCATCACCTTGTCCGTGAAGCACAGTGGGTGGGCAGCGCCTCTGACCCGAGCTATATCGCGCCGGTGATCGGCGTCTGTCCTAGCCCGGTTTCATTCCCGACCTCTATTGTTGCGGTCGAGCCAAGGCCGGTACCCTTCCCGTCTATCGGGTGAGTATCCTCTGGATCCGTAGATGGTTCTCGTACGACCTGCTCTGTAGTCCAGGTCGTGTCGCAGGTCGAACCTGTCATCGGGCTCTAGTGGCTCTTTTCCCCGCCTATGGGGTATCGTCGGCCTATAGCCGGTGTCATCAGCCGTCCTGTCTCGTCCTCGAGGGGGGCGGTCTGGCTTGTCGTATGGGGTATGTTTGGCAGACGGCGTATCAGTGAGCTCGTTATCTAATTGTGGCAGCAGCCTTCTGCGTGGATAGCTCTTAGGTTGGTCCGATAGATCGGTACCGTATCCTTACTCAGCTGAGAGGACTCTCATCCATCGATTGTTGAGATTGTCTTGTTCGGCTTTAAGCTGCCGTTCTTTTGCTTTCAGGATGCGGGTCGTGGCTATGATAGCTTTTGCCTGAACAGTTCCTGATCTTCAAGATTATCGGGGATGGCGAAGTCATCGGCTTCCGGGTTGTCCTCCTCCTCGACAGGGGGGATGTAATTGTCGTCCTCGGAATCATTTAGATCGTCGGGGTTGCGCTGGTCCTCCGGCCTCTCCTGACCCTCTAACGGGTGTTCGGGGATATCGGGATCGCCGAGGTCTTCCGGGGTATCTCCGTCCCCGGTGCCGATGATAGCTTTTCTTCCCTTTTTTTTCTTTTGACCATTTATGCGGCTTTCGGTGCCTTGACGGCGCTTCACCCGATTTGTCGCCGTCGTTTTTCGGAGTGTCCACCATGTAGATGTCGTATGTGGAGGTGGCAGCCCACCGCCCGGTGTTAACGGGGGTGAGAGCGCGATCCTCCTCATCCATGTATTCTGCCTCCTCGGAGGCATAGTCCAGCATGTTGGTTAAATCCTCGACAGTGGCTATCAAGTGGGTGGTGGGTGGGACAAAAAATTTGTCCTGACCCGCCTTGAGACCGATCTGAGCATGGATCGGGGTTGGGTCATCGGTAATCTTCATCGACGAGATCTGATCTAGGGCCTCGTTGAGTATCGAGAGCTCGATCGGGTCGGCCTGCTCAGAACTTCCGGAGTTAACCTCCGATGCGTCCGCGTGGGGGGGGGTGTTCGGCAAGAACAGGTGTCCGGACGTCTGGCACTATGACCGGGTCCGGACTGAAAGTCGGGTCCTCGCCGGGGTAGATCCCGTGGGCGGGACCGAAAGATGGATCTGAGGTTAAAGCCTCAGAGTCTTCGGGCGTGGCAGGCGAGACTGCGAGCCCGGTTAGTGACAGGTCGCCCCGAGAATCTGCGGAGAACTCTAGGTTCCCGATTCTGACCTCTTGATCAGGGGCGAAACTTCCGACATGGCCTAGATGGCCGGTCGGGTCGGCGTGCAGCACAATGCTGCCGAAAGCGAAGATCTGTCCGGGGACGAAAGTGTCCGTATTGCGGACCTCTTCATTGATGACAAGGCGAGCCATCGATTCCTTTGGCGATCACAGCGGAACTCTCAATGAAAGCACCAATGTCGGTGTCAAAACCGGCGAATCTCGGGTAGGGGGTCCCGAGCTGTGAGACTAGAATCGATGGTAACAGGAGACGAAGGAGACGGTGTTTACCCAGGTTCGGGCCCTCCTGTGGAGGTAATACCCTATGTCCTGCTTGATTATATTGATGGTATGAGGATTACCGAGTTGATCTACCTCGAGATCGAATAGCTAAACCCTAGATGAGTTGTCTCTCTCTACAACCTAAAACCCTCCGACTTATATAGACGCCGAGGGTACCTAGGGTTTACACATGGTCGGTTACACATCGAAGGGATAAATATGCCTATTCACTATTCCAATTGTGGAGGGCAAGCCACGATTCCCGAAGCTTCCTTCCTGGAGACAGGGCCTTCGATCAATCCAATGCTCAGTAAGCGGCCCATATAGTCCGGCCCATAAGAAACAGGTTGGCCCCCCGAGGACCCCCTTAAACCAGGACTCCCTCAATGACCATTGTCAATGGCGAGTTGCATCGATGCAGTGTCACTGGCGTGTTTCAACGATGTGTTTCCCCTAACAAGGGCAGGTAGATTCTGCAAGAAATTCATGCAGGAGACTGTGGCCATCATGCCGGGTCAAGATCTTTGGTGGCCAAGGCTTTCAGACACGGCTTTTACAGGTTATCTACTCATGCTGACGCGGAAGATATTGCTCAAAAGTGTGATGGTTGTTAGAAATTTGCACGGCAAGCTCATGTGCCGAATCAATAATTGCGGATGATCCCAATAACTTGGCCATTCGTGGTCTGGGGGCTTGATATGGTTGGGATGTTCAAGAGGTCTAAGGATAAAAAGACTCACCTTCTGGTGGCGGTTGATAAATTTACCAAGTGGGTTGAAGCAGAGCCCGTTAGCAATTGTGAGGCGGGAACTACAGTTCAGTTTGTGAAGAAGCTGATCTTTCGTTTTGGTTATCCTCGTAGTATCATCAGCGATAATGGGACAAATCTGTCTAAAGGTGCTATGAAGACGTTCTGTCAGAAGGAGCATATCCGGCTTGATGTTTCATCTGTGGCTCATCCACAGTCCAATGGCCAGGCAGAGCGAGCTAACCGGGAAATATTATGAGGGATCAAACCTCGGCTCATGGTTCCTTTGGAGCGTACCCCGGGTTGTTGGGTTGAAGAGCTTCCTGCGGTTCTTTGGAGCATAAGGACTACTCCCAAGAGATCAACGGGTTACACGCCATTCTTTATGGTTTACGGCGCAGAGGCGGTTCTTCCAAGCGACATACGTCATGACTCGCCCCGAGTGGCGGCTTATGTAGAGACGGACAATGAGATGGCTCGACAAAATTCTCTTGACGCCTTGGAGGAGGAACGTGATCTTGCGGCGGATCGATCTGCAATTTATCAACAAGACCTTCGGCGTTATCACAGTCGAAGAATTCGCAGTCGTGGTTTCCAGGAGGGTGACTTAGTGCTCCGTTTGATTCAAGATCAGACAGGCATGCATAAGCTTTCACCTCCTTGGGAAGGACCCTTTGTGGTTAGCAAAAATCTCAACAATGGGTCATATTATCTTATTGATATACGTGAACACAATAAGTCATGTACCTCTGAGGTGGAGACCAACAGGCCCTGGAACATTGTGCATCTTCGGCCTTACTACACTTAAGCCACTGGCTTCAATCATTGTACATACATCATGTATATACCTTCTTATGATAAAGTATAATAAAGCTGGCATCCCCGAAACTTGGGGCCTCTATCGTTTCATCTCATATATTGTGCATGAGTTTTTATTTACTGATCATGGTCACTTGGGGGCTTCCAACTCACCGAGTTTAGCTTTCTCACCCTCTTGACCCGGCAAAAATGCCACAATACATTGGTTAAACCTGCATGTTTGCAAGATGCTACTCCGAAAAGGTGACCCCGTGTACTCTCAATAAGTCAATCCATATGGACCCTGAACTTATCCAGGTTAAAACATCGGCTTGGATCACGTGAGAGACGGCTTACAGAAAGCGAGGATAAACCAAGGCTATCATGTCAGCTTCATTGAAGCAAGACTTGAGCCTCGAAAGCTAATCTTTTTGTTGAGCCTCGAAAGCCGACTCATAATTCACTCCATAAATATATGGGGACATTGTTTATTTCTGTTTTTCAGGATTTTTTTCTATCTAAAAATTTCTGGGTCAAAAGAGCTCCGGGTTATTCATGCTCATCATTGAGTGTGCATCGACCATGAGTCGCCAGATTATTAATGTGAGAACTATTTTTAAATAATTATAAGTCGTCGGTCGATGACTCGCCAGTTTGTTCCATTTCAAATATTATTTGGTGGAATTTGTTTTGCAGGTGTACTTTCTGCACATACAGGTCGTTACAGGCGACTTATCAAATACACGTGTAAGTAACAGGTTGTACGATTTCAAATGAAGTGATGAAGCAAGTTGACAGACTTGTTGATATATCGATCATAAAAATTTTATTGGATCAGAAGTTAACACGTGCACGAAGGCATGGCTCAGACACCCAGCTGTTTACTTAAAGATATTACATGGCTACAATCGAGCCCAGAATATTGGATTAAAGTTTTTTGAGTACGAGTTGCTCCTGCAACCCAGCTTCTCAGCCGTCCGGGTTAGCTCTAGCCTGACCTCTTGTAGGCGTTGCCTCCGGGTTATCCCGTGCCGTTTCTTCTCTGTCTTGGATCTAAAGGTTGTCCACATCCTAGTTGACATTGGTTAAAGCTTGGAAAACGGCTTCTTCATGCAAGATGGGGGATGACGTGGCTTGAGACTGCGTCGGTATTTCCCCAAAGAGGAAGGGATGATGCAGCACAGCGACCGTAAGTATTTCCCTCAGTAATGAAACCAAGGTATCGAACTAGTAGGAGGATCACCAACACTACGTAAACAGCACCTACACACAAAGAACAAATAGTAGCAACCCGACGCGAAAGAGAGGTTGTCAATCTCTCTACGGTAAAAAGATAGATTAGGATAAGATAGATTGGATAGACAGATCTCTCAAGAACGCAAAATAAAAGAGGCAAATAAAAAGTGCAGCAAGGTATTTTTGGGTTTTTGGAATAATAGATCTAAAAACTAAAGCGGCAAAAAGATAGATCGGAAAGGAATATGTTGGAAAAGTAGACCCGGGGCCCATAGGTTTCACTAGTGGCTTCTCTCATGAGTATAGCACACGGTGGGTGAACAAATTACTGTTGGGAATTTGATAGAAGATCAAATAATCATGATGATTTCCAAGGCGATGATCATTATATAGGCATCACGTCCAAGATTTGTAGACCGAAACGATTCTGCATCTACTACTATTACTCCACACATAGACCGCTATCCAGCATGCATCTAGTGTATTAAGTTCATGGAAAAACGGAGTAATGCAATAAGAATAGTGAAATGATGTAGACAAGATCTATTCATGTAGGAATAGACCCCATTTTGTTATCCTTAATAGCAACGATACATGCGTGCCTCGCTGCCCCTTCTGTCACTGGGAGAGGACACCGCAAGATCGAACCCATCACGAAGCACCTCTTCCCATGGCAAGAAAAATCAATCTAGTTGGCCTAACTAAACCAAAGATTTGAAGAAGAAATACGAGGCTATAAGTAATCATGCATATAAGAGATCAAAGAAGACTCAAATAATATTCATGGATAGAAACTGATCATGAACTCAAAATTCATCGGATCCCAACAAAACACCGCAAAAGTTTACATCAAATAGATCTCCAAGAGACCATTGTATTGAGAATCAAAAGAGAGAGAGGAAGCCATCTAGATACTGCCTACGGACCCGTAGGTCTATGGTGGACTACTCACGCATCATCTAAGAGGCACCAATGAGGATGATGAACCCCTCCGTGATGGTGTTAGATTGGATCTCGCGGTTCTGGAACTTGCGGCGGCTGGATGTGTTTTTCATCGACTCCCCTAGGGTTTCTGGAATATTTGGGAATTTATAGGCATTAGAGGCGGTGGAGAGGCGTCCCGAGGAGGGCACAACCCATCAGGGCGCGCCCTGGTGGTTTGTGGTCTCCTCGACCCTCCCCTCTGGCACTTCTTTGGCCCACTGGATGTCTTCTGGCCCAAAAAAATCTCCAAAAATTTTCGCGGTGTTTGGGATTCGTTTGGTACTGATATTCTGCGAAGTAAAAAACAAGCAAAAACAGCAACTGGCACTATGTCAATAGGTTAGTCCCAAAAAATGATATAAAGTTGCTATAAAATGATTGTTAAACATCCAAGATTGATAATATAACAGCATGGAACAAGCAAAAATTATAGATATGTTGGAGACATATCAGCATCCCCAAGCTTAATTCCTACTCGTCTCGAGTAGGTAAATGATAAAAACAGAATTTTTAATGTGGAATGCTGCCTAACATGTTCATCACATATTCTTTTCTTTTGTAGCATGGACATTTTGGCTTTTAGATGGTTCAAAGCAATAGTCTAGTTTTGACATAAAGACTTTAATACTCAAGCATGCCAACAAGCAGCCATGTCTTTCAAAATATCAACACTAAAGAAAGTTATCCCTAGCCTATCATGCTCAATCATTGATCCATTCATGAAACACACTCAAATATTAAGTACACCCAATGCTCAAATATGATCATAGTGCCCCCTAGTTGGTGCTTTATAAGAGAAGATGGAGACTCAAAAAAATTGCATAAAGTAAATAGATAGGCCCTTCGCAGAGGGAAGTAGGGATTTGTGAAGGTGCCAGAGCTCAAAGTTTAAATTGAGAGAGAAAAATATTTTGGGTGGCATACCTTTCCTGTCAACGAAAACGACAAAGTAGTTCACGATACTTTCCACGCTATATATATCATAGGCGGTTCCCAAACATAAAGTAAAGTTTATTCCTTTTTCCACCATTCTTTCACAATCCATGGCTGGTCGTATACATGGTTGCCTTCCATAACAACACTTTCCAAGGAATTTATTATTTGACAACAAAAAGTAAAAAAAATCATTTCATTTCGGGATTGGGCATCCCTATTACCACCGTACTCTCGTGCAATGACAAGTGAATAAACAATCATCTTGATAATAACACATCTAGCATGGAAAAATATTGGACACCCCCTACCGTTTCATGAGCGGTACGAGCACACAAAAAGGAAATTTATTTTGAAAAGTAGAGATGGCACATACAAATTTGCTTGGAACGGCATGGAAATACCGCATATAGGTAGGTATGGTGGACTCATAAGGCAAAATTGGGTTTAAGATTTTGGATGCACAAGTAGTATTTCTACTTAGTACAAGTGGAGGCTAGCAAATAGATTGAGAAGCAACCAACCAAGAAACAAAAATTCACATAAACGAGCATTGAGCATAACTAACACCGAATAATGCACCATAAGTAGGATATAACTTCATTGCATAACTATTGTCTTTCATACTTGCGTAGGGAATCACAAACCTTAACACCAATATTCTTACTAAAGCATAATTACTCACTAGCATGACTCACATATCACTATCATCATGTCTCAAAACTATTACAAGGAATCGAGTTTAATTTGTCCAATGATCTTCATGAAAGTTTTTATTATATCCTCCTTGGATATCTATCACTTTGGGACTAGTTTCATATATTGCCATTGCTTTTGACAAGCTCAAACAAATTTAAGTGAAGCACATGAGCATAGAGATTTCATCTCTCAACATTGTATAAGTGAAGCATGAGAGGATTTCTTCAAAATTTACTAACTCTCAAATTAATCTAAGTGAAGCATGAGAGTATTTCTACAAAAAATTCCAAGCACACCGTGCTCAAAAAGATATAAGTGAAGCACTAGAGCAATTCCATAGCTCAAAAAGTTTAAGTGAAGCATATAGAGCAATTCTAACAAATCATAGCATAATTTTGGCTCTCTCAAATAGGTGTGTCCAGAAAGGATACTAGTGACAAACTAAAAAGCAAAGCAAGCAAAGACTCAAATGATACAAGACACTCCAAGCTAAACTCATGATATGTGACGAATAAAAATATAGCTCCAAGTAAAATACTGATGGTCGTTAGAAGAAAGAGGGGATGCCACTTGGGTAATCCCCAAGCTTAGTTGCTTGTTTCTCTTTTAATATATCTTGGGGTGCTGTAGCATCCCCAAGCTTAGGCTCTTTTCACTCCTTATTCCTTCATCCATCGTGATCTCACCCAAAACTTGAAAACTTCAATCACACAAAACTCAACAAAACCTTCGTGAGATCCGTTAGTATAATAAAGCAAATCACTACTCTAAGTATTGTTGCAAACCCATTCATATTTTATTATTGCATTATAACTACTGTATTTTAACTTTGCCATGGCTCATATCCTTCAATACAACCCATAGATTCATCAAAACAAGCACACAATGCAACGAAAACAGAATCTGTCTTAAACAGAACAGTCTGTAGTAATCTGTACTCTAACCATACTTATGTAACTCTAAAAATCCTAAATCATTAGGAAAACGTAAAGAATTTGCATAGAAACACTGTGTTAAAATTTCAGCTCGATATCACGCTCCAGTAAAAAATAAAAATTCGAACACTGGAGGCAAAGTTTCTGCTTCAGATTCAGCGTTGTTTCTACTCATCTTATGAATCATCCTAAAGGCTTTACTTGGCACAAACACTAAATAAAACATAAAAAACACAATCATAACAGAGTCATAATTGTTTCAACACTCAAAAACAGAAAGAAAAAAGAGTAAAATAAATGTATTCATTGGGTTGCCTCCCAACAAGCGCTATCGTTTTACGCCTCTAGCTAGGCATAAGGCATAGATTCAAATATTGTCATCTTTGGTTTTCAACACCTCAATCACACAACTAGATTTCTTCAAGAATTTAGCATGCATACTCTCAATGACAATGCTTCTAGGAATAAGACCAAAAAATGCATTCTTGTAAATAGGGTCTTTTACTATTTCAACAAAATCGGGATGAATACTAATCATTTTAAGATCTCCCTTGTGGCTACTAGATGTAGCAACTTTGTTCTTAGTTACTTGCGTGGTCTTGCAACTTTTTACGGGAGTTTTTTCAATAGTTTTAACAGAAGAAAAGGCCGAACCCAAGTTACTTAAAATTTCTTCCAACTTATCAATTCGGTAAGGACTTTCTTCTATTCTTTCGTTAACTACGGTTTCCTTTTCCTTCAACAACTTAAAGGCATCTCCTGCTTTTGACCCAATTTTATTAGCAAGATTATGCATTTTCTTATCCAAATTTTCAAGATGTTCTTTGGTAATCATCTTTTTCTCAATAGAATCTAGCCTTTCCATAACATGTTTGAGGGTTAAAGTTGTTTCATTAATCATGAGAGATGGCGATCCCACTAAACTTCCCATAGCATTAAAAGCATCCAAAGATGGACACATCAAGAAATTCCCACCGGTAATCGTATCAAGGACGAATCTATACCAAGTGGTGATGCCCACATAAAAACTGCGAAGAAGAACAACGGTAGATTGCTTATGGATAGATCTATTATGAGCATTGCAAATCCTATACCAAGCATCTTTTAGGTTCTCCCCTCCCCTTTGCTTAAAATTAAGAACTTCGTTCTCGGGAGTACACGCAATAGAGGAAGAACTAGCCATAACGACAAAGGCAGGCGAACAAGAGATCTGACGAGAAAAAGGCAAACAAAAAAGAGGGCGAATAAAACGACAAATTTGGTGAAGTGGGGGAGAGGAAAACGAGAGGCAAATGGCAAATAATGTAATTGCAAGGAGATGAGATTTGTGATTAGGAACCTGGTAAATGATGATGGTGTCTCCTCGGCGCCAGAGATTGGCACGTAGAAGAGACCGCTTCCTCCCCGGCAATGGCGCCAGAAATTCCTTTGACATGGCTTGAGACTGCGTCGGTATTTCCCCAAAGAGGAAGGGATGATGCAGCATAGCAACGGTAAGTGTTTCCCTCAGTTATGAAACCAAGTTATCGAACAAGTAGGAGGTTCACCAACACTACGTAAACAGCACCTGCACACAAAGAACAAATAGTTGCAACCCGACGCGAAAGAGAGGTTGTCAATCTCTCTAAGGTAAAAAGATAGATTAGGATAAGATAGATTGGATAGATAGATCCCTCAAGAACGCAAAATAAAAGAGGCAAATAAAAGGTGCAGCAAGGTATTTTTGGGTTTTGGGAGTAATAGATCTGAAAACAAAAGCGGCAAAAAGATAGACCGGAAAGCAATATGTTGGAAAAGTAGACCCGAGGGTCGTAGGTTTCACTAGTGGCTTCTCTCATGAGTATAGCACACGGTGGGTGAACAAATTACTGTTGGTCAATTGATAGAAGATCAAATAATCATGACGATATCCAAGGCGATGATCATTATATAGGCATCACGTCCAAGATTAGTAGACCGAAACGATTCTGCATCTACTACTATTACTCCACACATCGACCGCTATCCAGCATGCATCTATTGTATTAAGTTCATGGAAAAACGGAGTAATGCAATAAGAACGGTGACATGATGTAGAAAAGATCTATTCATGTAGGAATATACCCCATCTTGTTATCCTTAATAGCAATGATACATGCGTGCCTCGCTGCCCCTTCTGTCACTGGGAGAGGACACCGCAAGATCGAACCCATCACGAAGCACCTCTTCCCATGGCAAGAAAAATCGATCTAGTTGGCCTAACTAAACCAAAGATTCGAAGAAGAAATACGAGGCTATAAGTAATCATGCATATAAGATATCAAATAAGACTCAAATAATATTCATGGATAGAAACTGATCATGAACTCAAAATTCATCGGATCCCAACAAACACACCACAAAAGTTTACATCAAATAGATCTCCAAGAGACCATTGAATTGAGAATCAAAAGAGAGAGAGGAAGCCATCTAGATACTGCCTACGGACCCGTAGGTCTATGGTGGACTACTCACGCATCATCGGAGAGGCACCAATGAGGATGATGAACCCTCCGTGATGGTGTTAGATTGAGTCTCGCGGTTCTGGAACTTGCGGCGGCTGGATGTGTTTTTCGTTGACTCCCCTAGGGTTTCTGGAATATTTGGAAATTTATAGGCATCAGAGGCGGTGGAGAGGTGTCCCGAGGAGGGCACAACCCATCAGGGCACGCCCAGGGCCTCTGGTGGGTTGTGGTCTCCTTGACCCTCCCCTCTGGCACTTCTTTGGCCCACTGGATGTCTTCTGGCCCAAAAAAATCTCCAAAAAGTTTCGTGGTGTTTGGGCTTCGTTTGGTACTGATATTCTGCGAAGTAAAAAACAAGCAAAAACAACAACTGGCACTTTGGCACTATGTCAATAGGTTAGTCCCAAAAAATGATATAAAGTTGCTATAAAATGATTGTAAAACATCCAAGATTGATAATATAACAGCATGGAACAAGCAAAAATTATAGATACGTTGGAGATGTATCAGGGGACAGGTCAACATCAGGGGCAAAAATATGCTTACGCCGTTGAGGAATTAGGTATACAGCTTCAAAGGTTGGTGGGTGAACTCGAGAGTTGTTGTTATCATAAGCCGCCTGGTACTTCTTCAGATCCATTTCTGCAACCAGTTGGCTCGCCAGCACTTGAGTCACCTTCACACAACGAGCATAGTCCGCTTCGTAGAATTCTGACTCGTCATCCTTGTACTGTGGAAATCCTCGGGCCATCTCAGGATCCAGATCCGTTGAATAAGCCATGGCCCGGCTCAAAGAGGTCACTGCGCCTCCTCGGGCGGCTAATCTTCTCAGCTCTTCGATCTGCTTCGGGATTGTGAAGAGCCGTCTCAGTACGTATTTGATGAACTTCGCCGGCTCTTTATCACCCATGACGGATTTGATAGTGCGGAGGCTCCCAGCGTATAGTTGTTCAGCTAAGGAATACACAGCCTTTAGCTTCATCACGCTGTTGTCCTGGAGATTGCGAGTTCGGTCACCTGCAAGCAATTCAAGTGTGTGAGCCGCCAGGCGAGTCTTTATTCATACATGATTATGTGAGCGGGTTATCATGAGCTCATGAAAGTCCTTACCAATGACGGCTTGGGCCATATGAGCAATATGCTGCTTTAACTCGGCCAGCTCTTCCGCAACGAGTCTCAATTGCCTCTCAGCGTCTTTCGCGCGCTTGATCAAGGCAGCCTTTTCAGTCTCAAAGGATTTCTTCTCTACTTCAAAGCCTGCCTTGATTTTCTCTAATTCTTCCAATGACAATCGGAGTTTCCACTCAGCATTTTCCCGGGCGTCTTGCCCCACTTCTAGATCTTTTTTTCAAGCCGGTCAAATTTGACTCGGCTACATTCAGAGATTCCTGCATAATGGCAGCTATCATTTTAGATATTATTCAGTCCTAAGCCGGTAGCAAGGTGCAGCATGACACTTAAGGGGCTATGACAAGACACATTATATTAAGTCCCAAGTAGATTGCAAGCAATATACTTGACACTTGGGGGCTAATGTGTATCAGTTTTCTTCCAATACATGATACTAGAAAGACCCGGTTCATCTCATGAAGATGAGCTGGCCCTTGGGGCTACAGGTCGATTCTTCAGACATATTATTAAGAAGACCCGGCTCATCTCATGAAGATGAGCCGGCCCTTGGGGGTTACAGGTTGATTCTTCAGACATATTATTAAGAAGACTCGGCTCATCTCGTGAAGATGAGCCGGCCCTTGGGGGCTACAGGTTGATTCTTCAAAGGTTATTTATTTACAAGACCCGGCTCATCTCATGAAGATTAGTCGGCCCTTGGGGGCTACAGGTTGATTCTTCAGTTCTATGTTTACAAGACCCGACTCATCTCATTGAGATGAGCCGGCCCTTGGGGGCTACACAAGGATATATAGAATACAAGACAAAATTGAGCATACCTCATATTTTTTCTTCATCATACCGACCAGGCTGGCTTCCATGTCCCGGCTTGTAGAAAGGTGGCTCAGATAGACGGCATGCAGTTCATCAGCACTGAAATCCTCATAGCTGGGAAGTTCAAGCTTAGCTTTCCCCTTCTCAGGCAAAGGCGTCTCATCCTTGGCAATAAGCTTGGTTAGCACATTGGAGACCCCTCGAGCTGTGCAACCCGTCCCAGTGATAGTAACATCCTCGTTTTTCTCATGAGGAGCATCTTCAGTTCCCTTATAAAGATTGGGCGGGTTAAGATCAACTATCGGGTTAGCTGCAGCATCTCTAGCCTCAGTGCTTGCCGGTTCAGTATGCTGGGGTGGTATGTCTTGCTGATCTCGATGGTTTTTAGGGCTCTCAGTATGAGCCTCAGGAGTCACCAAAGTCGGATTTTCCGACTCGGGGACCTCGGGATTGGTGGATGACTCGCCAATCTTTCTCTTCTTAGTCTTGGCTTTGGCCCTGCGAGCAAAGCAGCAGAGTAAAACATATGCAAGGCTAAATATGAATAAGCAATATGTGGCATAAGGAAGAAGTTTACCCTTGGTTAATAACAAGGGGTGGCAGCTTTGTGGTGGTTGAGTCGCCTTGATTCATGCTGAGTTTTCTTCGAAATAAAATCAGGATCCAAATGAGCATCTGGGTGAGAAAAACGTATTTTCCGAATGACCCGCCTTGCTTTCCTTGGGGACAAGGATTATGAGCCGGAAGAGATGGAAATTACTTTAGCATCTTCAACTCGGCTTGTTGCAGCATCACCCTGAGAGTAAGAAGCGTCAGCAAGTTCAATAAAAAGATGGCCAAGGGAGTCAAGTTCTACCTCTGACTATTCGTCAGCTGCTGATGACTCGCCCCTAGTTGATGGTTCTTCCTCAGCTGCATTATTCTTCCTCTTACTAGGGGCGGCTTTAGGCCGATGTGCCAGAATTTTCCTCTTCTTATTCCAGAATGCGGAGTTTGCCTACAAGATTATCAACAAGAGCAGTAAGTAAGCTTTGAAGTTTAAAAATTCAGTAAGCCGGATAAGAAGTTTCAAAGATTCTTACTGGAGGAGCCGGGTTAAGAACGCAGAAAGGATTCGGTCCAACTTTATTGCAAGATTCTTGATTTTCTCCTAGAAGCTTCTTTACAATCCGGTTGATAACATCAGCTTCTAAATCCACATTGCTATATCTCTGTGCATCGTCTAAACCGCCAGAGTAATTGCACATTAAGTCACCACGGTGACTCAATGGTAAGATCCTCCAAGCTACCCAGCATCGGGTTAGATCAACCCCAGTCCATCCATTGGCTACCAATGCCCTCAGTTTTGGATATATGGGGCAAGCAAAGCACGTTCTTCTTGAGGAGCCGAGCCAGGAAGATCAAAGTCCATAGGAAGACGATCTGGTCTGTAACCCGGTAAAGGGTTTTCATCAGCAGGGGCCGTGTTACAGCAATAGAACCAAGTTTTATTCCATCCTTTGGGGTGACTCGGCAGAGTAGCTACAGGAAAAGAACAATCTCTTCACCTTTGAATTGAGACCCCACCAAGCTCTAAGTTGGGGCCATCAGCACATTCAGTCTGGCGGTTGAGATAGAAGAATTCCCTAAAAAGAGGGACAGCGGGCTCCATCTGTAGATACACCTCGCAAAGTACTTGGAACTGACAGAGGTTGGATATAGAATTGGGACCCAGGTCTTGAGGATGAAGCTTGAAAAAGTGCAGAACATCCCGGAAGAATTTTGACCCGGGGGGAGCAAATCCCCGGAGAAGGTGATCTATGTACACTACTACTTCTCCTTCGCTGGGTTGTGGAGTTTCTTCTCCAAGGGCGACCCGCCAACTAATTTCCTCTTTGGACGGCAGAAGGCCTTGGTTTTCATAGTCGTTGAGCACAAGTTCAGAAACTTGGGAAGGCACCCAGTTGCATGTGGTCGTTTTTGACATGATGAATCACTTAAGAAAAGTGAAAGGAGCTGCAAAAGAATATATGGCGAGTTGTTTAAGAAGCAGCAATTTGTTTAAATAGGCTATGTGATCAGGCAACAATGCTCTGGCAGTTATCGTCAAAGAGTAAGACGGCATAATTATCTACAACAGGTGAGTCGCCTCATGATAAGACGGCGCCTAAATGAAGCAGTCTATGAACATGGCGGGTTACAATCATAATGATGAGCCGACATACATAAGCACGTCTTATGAAAATCAGAGATTTCTAGTTTTTGCTAAGTGTGGAACAAACAAGTTTATACCGAAACAGCTACAATTACGGATCTACAAATGGTTCAAAAAGGAAAATAATTACTAAACCTAGCGACGGAGCAGGGAAGAAGTGGTGACCTAGATTGTGGATTCCTAAGGGAGAGCTAAGCATGTTATATATATAATGGTGCCACCGCTCACGCCGCTTTATTTCCACGAGAAGGTTCATTAAAAGCTACGTATGAACTAGCAATGGTGCCGATGGAGCAATGAACTCCGGTACCTCCGACGAACTACAGGTGACTGATATAGATCTGGAGAAGGAAAATGACTCACCTGACGGTTGCAGAGGGCGGCGTAGATGTTTTTCCGAGCTCTGGTGAAGTAGGGATGATGCCGCGGTCCTGGAGAGGGTCGGCCGGCGATGAACGAGCAGCGGTGATGGCGCAGCAGAGGCTCAAGCTCGAGGAAGAAGAAGACATGAGGGGGCAAGGTAAAAAGTGAATGAGCCCCCCCCCCCCCCCGTGAGTATTTATAATACGAAGAGCCGAAGGGTAACAGGCAGGTGCGAAGATCGAGGGCGCACAGTAAATTTCGGAGCCAAAGGCGCCTCGATTTTCGGGCTAAACGGATATATGCAAAGATTCGTTCTGATGTCATCATTAATTTCCTGGATTTTCGGCGAGTGATGTCATTGATGGGTAAAGCAAAAAAATTACAAGTCTGGAAGCATTGTAAGCCGACATTTCATGACCCGGAGAAGATGCATATATGATCAGAAGATAAGCCGCCAAAGTTGAGGTGGCACAGATTGACAGGAATAAATTCAAGTCAATCTGAGGGCTAATGTTGGGGATATAACCCCACGATATGACCCGCCCTATTGGGCCGGGTCATCTTCATGGTGGCTCGTAGACAAGACTCAAGGTGGGCTGCGATGCTGAAGAGAAAGACTGGCAAGGTGGCTTACCAAGTAGGCCGGCTTGCGGCCCAGTATTCGAAGAGGGTGACTCAAGGCCCAGGAGGTAGAAGGTCGTCGAGAATTTCCTTTCTTAGGAGGCAAGGCGTGTTAGAGACGTACTTGGTCACGAATTGTAACACGACTCGGACTCTTGTAAAGCCCAGGGTCTCGACCTGTATATAAAGGCGAGTCCCTGAGGCCAATAGACTTAAGTTACAATCAATCAATAGTTAGGTCAAGCGAATCCGCTCCATTGTATTGATCACCAAGCAATAAGCAGAAAAGCAGGAGTAGGCTATTACCTCCATCGTGAGGGGCCGAACCTGGGTAAATCGTGTCTCTCGATTCTGATCACCCCCTACAAGCTAATCACCCGGTTGCGATGGCCTCATGTCTAAGTCCTCACACTAGGACATCTGTCGTGACAAAACCACGACATAATTGTTATTTATTGTGCTAAAATGTTGGTTTTTTCTAGTGACATGCTATCAAAGGCTATTGTTTATTGCGTGTATGGGTTTTCCTGCGGGGATAAAAATACTGACAGGAATGGGGTTGACAAACTTTTTATCCCCGCAGACGGGTATGAAGACGGGCATGGGAGAGCTGTCACGGGGACGAGAGTCCAATACCCGGTAAATCCCCATTGCCAGCTTGAGTGTTAACCACTTGAATATAGATGCCCCCGTTGCAACGCAGGGTCAATTAGCTAGTCTTCACTGACAAACAAATGCATCATTATCTACATGAGACTAACAACTTTCCTAGAGATGTAAATAAACATATACACTTTACAAATATGTGAGACCTAATACACTACTACTTTCACGTGAGACCTGTTAGGAAATACTGTAATTCACATATACTGTAACACCCCCTCTCACGTGTGACGGGAAGATAAGTCAGCACGTGCAACCGGAAGAAAGCGACGGCGCGCGAAACTCACGTATGACTCAAGAGGCCTCTACGTGGACACAAAGGGGGCTACCAACATTTTTTTTTTAAATTACGAAAGCCAGGACTTGAACTCAAGACCTTAGCTCTGATACCATGTTAGGAAATATGCAACTTGTATTCCATGAGGGCCAGTGGCCAATATATATACATGTACAGGTGGTAAATATGCAGAAAACCCCTCATACAACGGGAAAAATATACAGGCTAGAATATAACTCTACCAAGACCGACACTTAAAAGGCATAAATGCAGAAATGTCATTCCGACTCAAAATTATGTTTTTGTTTTGAGTTCTCTTCCCAACCAAGTTCTTACAATTCTATTACACGAGGGTGAACAAATTGTAATTCAAAGCTACGACAAGCCTTGTCCTCCTAGCTGGTCCACGATCTTGTGTGTGAACTTACTAATGCCTATTCTTAGGCCTCCTTTGGTTCATAGGATAGGATTATTATAGAGATAGAAAACTTATAGGAAATGAGATGACTTGCATCTCAAATCATATGAATGGGATTAGGAAAAGAGATGTTATTTGGTTCACATCATAGGAATTTTCCATTGAGTCTAGGCTCTTTTTTATTTTCCTTTAAAATGTGAAGGATAGAAACCAATCCTATGAAGGAATAGGAATGCATTCCTGTTGGAAATATGCCCTAGAGGCAATAATAAAAGTAGTTATTATTATATTTCCTTGTTCAATGATAATCGTTTATTATCCATGCTATAATTGTATTGATTGGAAACACCGATACATGTGTGGATACATAGACAACACTGTGTCCCTAGTATGCCTCTAGTAGACTAGCTTGTTGATCAAAGATGGTCAAGGTTTCCTATCCATGGACATGAGATGTCATTTGATAACAGGATCACATCATTACGAGAATGATGTGATGGACAAGACCCAAAATATGAACGTAGCATATGATCGTGTCAGTTTATTACTATTGTTTTCTGCATGTCAAGTATTTGTTCCTATGACCATGAGATCATGCAACTCACTGACACCGGAGGAGTACCTTGTGTGTATCAAATGTCACAACGTAACTGGGTGACTATAAAGATGCTCTACAGGTATCTCCGAAGGTGTCTGTTGAGCTGACATGGATCAAGACTGGGATTTGTTACTCCATGTGACGGAGAGGTATCTCAGGGCCCACTCGGTAATACAACATCACAACAAGCCTTGCAAGCAATGTGACTAAAGTGTTAGCCACGGGATCTTGTATTACAGAACGAGTAAAGAGACTTGTCGGTAACGAGATTGAACTAGGTATAGAGATACCGACGATCGAATCTCTGGCAAGTAACATACCGAAGAACAAAGGGAACAGCATACGGGATTAACTGAATCCTTGACATAGAGGTTCAACCGATAAAGATCTTCGTAGAATATGTAGGAACCAATATGGGCATCCAGGTCCCGCTATTGGTTATTGACCGTAGAGGTGTCTCGGTCATGTCTACATAGTTCTCGAACCCGCAGGGTCTGCACACTTAAGGTTCGGTGACGTTTCGGTATAGTAGAGTTATGTATGGTGGTGACCGAAGGTTGTTCAGAGTCCCGGATGAGATCCTGGACGTCACGAGGAGCTCCGGAATGGTCCGGAAGTAAAGATTGATATATAGGAAGTCCTGTTTTGGTCACCGAAAAAGTTTCGGGTACTTCGGTAGTGTACCGGGAGTGCCGGGAGGGTACCGGGGGCCATTGGGAGGGGTGTCTCGACCCAAAGGACCTCATGGGCTGTGGGAGGAGTCAAACCAGCCCCTAGTGGGCTGGCCGAACCCCCCACTAAGTCCCATGCGGCTAGGGGTGGGAAAAACCTAAAGGTGGAAAGGTGGAAAGGGTTTCCAAGTGGAGAGGAGGAATCCTACTCCTAGTAGGATTGGAGTAGGACTCCTCCACCTCCTATTTCGGCCGAACCCTTGAGGGTTTGAGGCTGCCTCCTCTCCTCCCTCCCTCCTATATATACTAGAGGATTTAGAGGGGAGAGCTAACCCTAATTGCCACGTGCTCCCTCTACTTCCTCTAGATCGTTTTCTCCTCTAGTCTAATTTCGGCGGTGCTTAGGCGAAGCCCTGCCGGAATAGTTCCACCACCATCGCCGCCGAGCCGTCACGCTGCCAGAGAACTCATCTACCTCTCCACTCCCTCTTGCTGGATCAAGAAGGCGGAGATCGTCATCGAGCTGTACGTGTGCTGAACGCGGAGGTGCCGTCCGTTCGGCGCTAGATCGGGACGGATCGTGATTAGATCGCGGGACGCTCGGCGATTTGGATCGCGAAGACGTTCGACTACATCAACCGCATTTCTTAACGCTTCCCGCTTAGCGATCTACAAGGGTATGTAGATCCACTCTCCCTCTCGTAGATGCTCATCACCATGGATAGATCTTGCGTGTGCGTAGGAAAATTTTTGTTTCCCATGCAACGTTCCCCAACAATTCCTGTGAACCAAAGGGCTCTAAAGGAAAAATTACTACAGCAATCCTATCCTATAGAATTCCTATGAAATTCCTCCAAAACCAAAAGAGAGGCCTATGTTTCAACATTCAAGTGGTCTTCCGACCTTGTACTATACTCCCTCCATTCCTCTATATAGGGTGTATTTGTTTTTTGATAAAATTCCACAATGTAAGATGCAATTCTTCTAGATCCTCATAATTCCCTTTTTAGCCCTAGTGAAGAAAGGAAAGTATCTCACTGTTGATTACCGGTATCTCTCTTTGTATCAAAAGAAGGAAAATGTCTCTTTCTCGATTGCATGTATCTCTTACTTTCCTGGATTTAGTGATTTACTTGCCACTAACCAACAAATTTGCCAAGGGTAATTTTGTCCTAACACTCTGTAATTATGCGCCTTGGTCACCGTGCCAAAAATTATACATCTTACATAAATGAACGGATGGAGTATTTCATTGTGTTTTTGCTCTTAATCGTGAACCACGCAGAAAGGTCACAGGACAACGTATTTTGGTACCCTTCCTAAACCAGCGACCCAACTTGATGCGGAGCATCCTACGGACATCACCATGGCAAGAGTCCGTTTGGCAAGTGACACATGCCACAACTACTTCACATACATAAAGGTGAATCATCTCCTTTACACGTGTTCACTTGACCCCTTCGAGGATGGTATACTACTTGACACTCCTCTCGTGTGCATGCATAGGTATTGTCGGAGCTTCATGGATGACGAGGAGCAGTGCAAGTGCAGAGGAACGACTACACCATCCGCGAGGGAAGCATGGAAGCGACGACGGAAGAAGATGATGCTGCTGAAGCTACAGTGGCCGGACATCCGGCATGTGGAGAGCCGGCAACCAAGAAGGCAAGGCCAGAAGAGCTACAGCGGCCGGACATCCGGCCAGAGCCCGGACATTCGGCGCACCAACGACCAGCCGGACATCCGGCTCCCCTGCCCGGAAATCTGGCGCGAGGAGTCCAGAGCCTCGCGGAGACGGCCACCTCCAGCCCGGACATCCGACCCCCCATCCCGGACATCCGGCAACGCGTGAAGCCCCGGACATCCAGCCCCCGGCCGGACATCCGGCCCCTGTGTGGGCAGAAGCGGGCCGAAGGCCCATTGTCGGCGTTCTGGGAACGGGGGTACCCAGACCTGCCTGCCTGCAGCCCAGGGCCTGGCCCACTTCATGAACCAAACACTGCTAGGCGCGGCCCCACTCAAGACAAGGCCCTCGCGAGGGCCCTAGGCTCGTGAGGAGGAGCGGCGTCAAGACCGGCAAGGGATGGGCCTCCCCAGGCCCCCTCCGGAGCGGCGGAGATCTCTATGCGGAGCCCGGCCTCAGGAGTCAAAGATGACGCAAGGAAGGACAGGCGGGTGCCAGTGTGCCAGGTGGCGCAGTTTCCCCTTTGGTGCAAAGGGAGCAAGGACGTACGCGGGTTCCCAAAGCAATCCCCAAAGGTTTCCATTCCGGTGCAACAAGACCACGACCACGAGCCCCGCAGGACGGATGTCATCGCCGAGCCCACCCCTGCATCATCGACAGCCACTTTGCAGGCGAAGACCGCCTTTGGGCAGGGCGGACATGTACTCCTGTCCCCCTTCAAAATTGGCTGTTGTGGGATCCCTTCCCGCCATTGCGATAAGGGAAGAGGACCCGGGCCACCGCTATATATAGAGGCTAGGCTGCACCGTAGAGAGGGATACGAAACCAGTCGATTTACTCATCCACCACCAAGCCGACGGAGGGCCAAGAACACCTCAGGAGTGCCCTCACGAGGCTCCGAAACATTGTACTAGTTCATCCACCACACCTCCTCGAGAGGCAATCCACCAAAGCAAGAGTAGGGTATTACGCTTCGCAGCGGCCCGAACCTGGGTAAACTACCGTGTTCATCTTCTTCCTCGTCATCGTGCGAGTTAGCCGTTTGGTCCATTGAGTAGCGAGCTAGGTTGGCCGAAGCTGTAGGGGATCTTCGCACACGCCCCTGTGTTCGAATCTTAAGGGTTTTGCGGAGCCCAAAATCCGACATTTGGCGCGCCAGGTAGGGGGCGTGTCGGAGTCTTCCTCAAGCCAAGCTCTTCTACCACCTCGCCGCTCTGATGTCTGACGCCCGTCGAGCTCGTGCCGAGCGTCGTGCTGCCCGCGTCGCCCAGACGACACCTGTGGGCCACACCGGCGCGCGTCGGTCCCCTTCACCGGTGGCCAACGCCTCCACGGGCTCAGATGCCCACGAACAACAAGACTCCTCCCAGCCGGTCACCGAGCGACGCGACGGCCAGACCATGACTCCGTCAATCGTTCCTGCTACCGGGTCGTCCTCCCACGTTTGGCCCGGGCCGGCGCGTGGTTTGGGCGCGCTCGCCATGGCGAACGAGTTGCTCCGCTATCGCCCCGCCCCCGACCGCTACGACGATTGGCTTCGGCGCATCGCGGAGTTCGTCAGTGCTGCCGGCGACGCCTCAGCGCTCTCCTACTCGCTTCGACCCCGACCTTCCCTGGCAGACGACGTGGCCCATGATGCGCCACCACCTCCTCCGCAACGCGACGCCGACCCCGAGCCCAGGCGTGAAGCATGCCCGCGTGGCCAGCCCCGCGAGCCACGGGCAAGGGCAAGAGATGAAGTGAGCTGCCAGGTGGTTCCCCGGCCGCGCGTCGACGCACGCGCGCTCCCCGCGCTGCCGACCCAACGCCGCGACCAGGCACCACTCGAGGTGGCCCCACAGGAGCGTCAAGACCAGGTCCCTCCCGCGCACGCAGCACCCGTCGAGCCGGTGGGGTGCCTCGCCATCGCCCCGGAGCTCCACCCAACCACGTGGCCGTGCAAGTTCAAGCCTGACCTACCCCCTCGCTACGACGGCACCCCGAATCCCGCTGAGTTCCTGCAGCTCTACTCGCTGAGCATCCGGGCGGCCGGTGGAGACGACGAGGTCATGGCGTGTTGGTTCCCCATGGCGCTCAAAGGTGGCGCGCTTTCCTGGCTCCTTAACCTCCCGGAGAAGTCCATCACCTCCTGGGACGGCCTGCGCAAGCGTTTTGTCGCCAACTTCCAAGGCACCCGCGACCGAGCACTCACCGTGAACGACCTGCGGCGCGTAAAGCAGCAGGACGGGGAGACCCTGCACAAGTTCATACAGCGCTTCACCACCACGCGCCTCAAAATCCCGAAGGCGTCGGACGAGGCTATCATCTCCACGTTCACCGACGGCGTCACGGACCTCAAGATGAAGGAGGAGCTCGCCATGAATGACGAACTGTGCTCTGCCTTGGAGATGTTCAATCTGGCGAACAGGTGCGCCAAGGCTGAGGAGGGTCGCCTGTCGCTCCGCGGGCCTCCGGCGGCAGAGCCAGAAGAAAAGAAGACCAAGGCCAAGGAGGCGAAGCGCAAGGCCCCAGCGGTGCTTGCGGCCAAGCCTGAGGCGAAGCGCAGCCGGGGTGAGGAGCACCCCGCGGGGGGAAGACCGACCTGCGTCTTTCATGGCTCCAACAACCACGACACCGCCGACTGCCAAGAACTCAGGCTGGTCCGCGCCGAACACTTCGGCCGACGCCCTGGACGTGCCGACCGTGGCTTCAGGCCTAGCGGAGGCCGCGGTGGAGGCCATTGGGACAACTGGGAGCCGCGACAAGGGTGGCGCGACCAGCCTCAGGAGGACCGCTGGCGCGATCAGGCTCGGGACGACCGCTGGCGTGATCAGGCTCGTGAGGATCGCTAGCGCGACGACCCTCCGGAGGGGTCACGCCGCGGCCAGCCTCGTGAGGCATGCCCTCGTGAGGCCGGCCTGCCACCGTTACCGCCGCCACCCAGCAGGAATGAAGAGGACAGGCAAGACGATGGGGCAGGGGGCTTCCAGGAGGTCAGGGCGGTAGCCTGCATCCTGGGCGGCGCCCAGGCCCTAGCGTCGAACCGAGCCTTCAAGCAGTTCACGCGGGAGGTGAACGCGGCTCTCCCAAAACCCGAAGCAATGCGTCCCCTCAAGTGGTCCCAGGTGGCCATTACCTTCGACGCGAGGGATCAGCTCAGGTGCTCGGCCGTGGCCGGCAAGCTCCCCATGTTGTGCACTCCAACCATCAGCAACGTCCTTGTCACCAAGACCCTCATCGACAGTGGAGCGGGGCTCAATGTCCTCTCCATTGAGACCTTCAAGACGCTCCAGGTGCCGTACGAACAGCTCATGCCGACCAAGCCCTTCTCGGGAGTCACCGACGGGTCCACCGTCCCCATCGGGCAAGTGCGCCTGCCTGTCACCTTCGGCGGATGCGAGAACTACCACACCGAGATCATCGTCTTCGACGTCGCGCACATCCACCTCCCGTACAACGCGATCCTTGGGTACCCGGCCCTCGCCAAGTTCATGGCGGTGACTCACCATGGCTACAATGTCCTCAAGATGCCAGGGAGTGGCGGCGTCATCACCGTTGCTTGCGATGAGAAGGATGCTGTCTACTCCCTCGAGCATGCTTACCGTGCCGCGGCTGCCGAGCGCTCGGACGACGAGGAGGACGCCCTGCCTCGTGAGGACCCACGCAAGAAGAAGAAGCAGCCCCTTCCCGCGGGGCATCCTGGAACCTCGAGCTCTGCGCCCAGGGACGGGGCCCCACCTCCTATCGCATAGGAAAGCACGCTCGGTGCCCCTCTTGGGTCAGAGCCGGGGGCTCCCATCCGCGGAGTTTCCGGCTTGGCCAGTGAGACAAGAGAGGCGCTCGAGCACAACCTGAAGGCGCGTCCCGACGCGCATCAGCTCGAGCTGGGAGCACGGCGCGTGGCGCCGAGCTCGCAAGAGTCCGTCATCAGAGCGATCGAGGAGCTTCGAGAAGCGCAGGCCATGCAAAGCAGGGACTGCCCAGCACCACCAATCGCAGCCGCCGTCATTGGCACGGTCGACCAGCCGCGCGTCAGCGTCAACGCGCTCGCGATCAACAGGGCCGCGTCCCAGGGCCCCTTCTGGCCAGCGCGTGCCGATCATGGATGGGTCTACCCGAACGCTTACGTCCGCATGCCCTTCGGACTGGCGAACGCAGGCGTCACGTTCTAGCGCCTTTACCGAGCCATGCTCATGCCTTGCCTGGCGAGGCGCGGCGAGGAGTTGGAGGAGATGCTCGGACCAAGCGAAGGTCCCGAGCCTCGGGAGATGACGGACCCATGAGGGTCGCGCTCGTGGAGGTGTAAGATCAGGCTATGATGGCAGCTTCGACTCTTCAGCGGCATGGCCGCCAGGTGACTTTTTGTTGGCTGCTGCCAGGTAACTTTTTGGTTCACTCCGTTTGAGGGCGCCCACCGGGCCGGATTATCCTCAGGCGATCAGGGCACACCCCTGCAGTCGCCTCGTTTATGCATATTTCAATAGTTTCTCATGCATCTGATATGTTTCCTGACGTTTTACCTTGCCTGCATGGCTCCTTGCCGGCGTGAATGCCGCCGCACCACCCTTTCTGAGTTGGTGTTTCGCAAGGGGCCGTGCGCTACGGCCCTTCCCGGGGCACCTCGGAACTGGGATGCAAGGCCCTGTCGCCTCAGGGACTTGCATCTTTGGGCAGTCGACCCCGCTCGGGGGCTCCGGCCGCAGCACGTCGCCTCAACGTGGAGTCTCGGGAGGCCCCACGGCCTTCAGAGGTAGCAGCCGGTAGGATAGAATGGGGGTCGCTCGAGCGTCAAGGGGGGCTCCTGAGCATCGCGCCTCAGGAGCCTTACCGGTCATATAGCCACTCGCCCCTTGATGTCGTCCTTGGTGATCCGGTCGGCATCAAGGGTGTCGGGGCCTCGCCCCGTAGTTGCGTCCTTGGTGATCCGGTCGTACACTACGGTGGTAGGGAAATGTGCGGGACTGGGACCTGCCGACGTAGAGCCGCTTGAGCGTCAAGGGGGGCTCCTGAGCATCGCGCCTCAGGAGCCTTACTGGTCATATAGCCACTCGCCCCTTGATGTCGTCCTTGGTGATCCAGTCGGCGTCAAGGGTGTCGGGGCCTGACCCCGTAGTTGCGTCCTTGGTGATCCGGTCGTACACTATGGTGGTCGGGAAATGTGCGGGACCGGGGCCTGTAGACGTAGAGTGCCAAAAGGACTCCCAACCTGCCTCACTCGTGAAGAAGAAGAAGTCTGATGGGCCTCAAACGGACCCACCTACGAAAAGACTCAGGCGCAAACCGCCTTTGAGGTAGGGACCTCGCGAGGCCAAAGCGCCCTCGCGAGCTCCCAGATACACCTCCCAGTTCTGTCGTGCCAGCCACGCATACGAACTCTATGGGTTGTACACGCCCGGAGCCCCCCGAGGACGCAGAGGGGTTCCTTCCCACGCAATGTGGAAGCCACAGCTCCGCGCTGGCGGAGAAGTCAACACGGTCCACCAATGACTATGCCCACGCAATGTGGAAGCCACAGCTCCGTGCTGGCGGTCAACACGGTCCACCAATGACTATGCCCACGCAATGTGGAAGCCCCACGCCCGGTGCGGGGGGATAAACAACTGAGGGCGCCCCAGCGGCTGCATCCAACCTCAGGAGGGTCCCTAGTGGCCCCCCTCTCGCTGCGTTCCCCAGGGATGTACGCGTGAGGCGGCTGCACGGGGGCTACTACCCGGCCAAGCCTGGTACACGCCACCTTCCCAAGTCTTCCAAACCTAGTCTTCACGCGCCCATCTCCGGAAAAGCTGGCGAGGAAAGGTATGGGAGCCGCTTGTACGTCAAGGGGGACTCCTGAGCATCGCGACTCAGGAGCCTCACTGGTCCCGTAGCCCCTCACCCCCCTCACCCCTTGGACCGTCCTTGGTGATCCGGTCGGCCCAACGGCGGTTGAGGTATGCGCAGGCCGGGCCCTGCCGACGCAGAGCTCGAAGCGCTCAAAAACCCTTAAGGAGGACGCTGGAGCTCGTACGTCAAGGGGGACTCCTGAGCATCACGACTCGGGAGCCTCACTGGTCCCGTAGCCCCTCACCCCTTGGACCGTCCTTGGTGATCCGGTCGGCCCAACGGCGGTTGAGGTATGCGCGGGCCGGGCCCTGCCGACGCAGAGCTCCAAAGGTGTTCGAAATTTTCAAGTCAACCCAATCTTCACCATGTTCCCTTCATGAGGGCTGCTCGTACGTCAAGGGGGACTCCTGAGCATCGCGACTCAGGAGCCTCACTCGTCCCGTAGCCCCTCACCCCTTGGGCCGTCCTTGGTGATCCGGTCGGCCCAACGGCGGTTGAGGTATGCGTGGGCCGGGCCCTGCCGACGCAGAGCATCACAGCAAGCAAGAAGGAAACAAGGCGAAGAGAGCAATCACATAGTTTAACAGTTATTACAAGCATTAAAAGTTTTCGCGAACACAAACAAGTTTAACGCCTCCATGAGGCACGATGGACATTGCAGGAAAGGAGCAGGGGAGAGGAATCAGGAGGAACCGCCGCCACCACTCGTCCCGCCCTCAGGGAACTCGTCGTCGACATCGCTGGCGTCGTCTTCTTCGCCGCCAACCCCGGCAGCATCAGGAGGTGGAGAAACCATGACGCGGGTGAACCTCTTCACTAGCGTCTCCACGGCGCCCTTCACCGCCGCCGCAGCGCTGGCGCGGACCTCGGGGGCGACAGGGCGGATCACGGAGTCAAAGTCGAACCCCGGCTCGCGAAGATGAAGATGGCTGAAGACGCGCGTCGCAGCCTCAGAAAAGAGGTCGTGGCACTCGCTCTCCAAGACCCCCTCCACCTTGATAACGGCGCCCTCCAGCGCCTCGACGAGCTTCGAAGCGAGCACCGCGAAGCCGCTCTCTGGAGCCGCCAGGGGCTCCGCGAACCCATCCCGGTAGATGAGGTGGAGCGCTTGGCGAAGTTTGAGCTCGACGGTTGGAAAGGCGTTCAGCTCCACAGCCTTTTTCTCCTCAGCCGCGGCAAGAGTTTTCGCCCTGGTGTCGAGCAGAGCCTCTTTCGAGGCGACCTCCTTCTCTTGTGCGTCTAGGCGCTCTCGCTCCGCGGTCTGGCGGGTCGCCGCCAGGGACAGCTCGAAGTCCCGGGCGGCAAGCTTGGCCTCCCGGGTCTTGAGATCTTCCTCCTGCAGACGCAGCCGCTCCGCAAGCTCAGACTTCTCCTCATGGAGGGCCTTCAGGCGGGCCTCCACCTCTTCACAGCGCCGGGCGGCAGCCGCCGCCTTAGCTAGTGCCTCCTCGCGGGCTGCCCTGGCGGACGCAGCTTCCTCCTTGCTCTTCGCCACGGCAGCCTCGGCCTGACCCCAAACCACCACGGCAGAGGCGTCGGCCTGGAGCCACCCGGAGAGGAGCCCAAGGTGCCCGCTGGCGAGGCGATCGTCGGTACTCCCGAGGGCGCCACGAACTTGACCCAGAACAGCGAAGGCCCCGTCCAGGACGTCGAGGCCGCGCGACAAAGGCATCAAGACCTCCTCCGGAGGAGTCCCCTGTGCGATCGCGGGAGACGTCCCCGGGGAGACGGCAACACGAGGAGCAGGAGGCTCCGGGGGCTGCGCGGCAACAACAGACACCGACGGATCAACGGGTGGCTGGCCCTCGGGGGCTGGCCCACCAGACAGCGGCATCGACGCGCCCTTAGGAGGAGATGCAACCACGACAGCAGGCATTGGGGGTTCGGGGGGCTCCGCGGTGGTGACCATGAGGGCCGCCCCGCGAACCCCCGCCCCCTCGCCCGCAGGAGCCGCGTCGGCCGACGGCAACACGACAGGAGCAGGCGGTGCGTCGGAAGGCGCCTTCGGCTTGACGCCCGCCTTCTTCTTCCTCATCTTCAGCGCGGCGACGTTCCTAGTCGCCAAGCGAAAGAAGGTCATCAATACACAAGCCATCGGCGAGCGAGCAAAGCCGAGCCGGGTCACTTACTCCTCGACGTCGACCCACTTCCTCTTCCTCTCCGCTCCGGCAACGACGGAGGCGCCCAAGCCTTCCTCGGTGGGGGCACCACCACGCGGGGGAGCAGAGGCGCTATCCGCAAGGGCGGCCGCCGAAGGGATCGCCGTGGCCCCGGCCTCGCCCACCTTGCCTGCGAGTTGCGATTCGGGCAGAGGCGAGGCCGGCGCCTCAACCGCCTTGCCGACGGAGGCAGGGCGCGCCGGAGGAGACTCCACTCCGCGCTTCCTGGGCGTGACACGCAGGCGGACCGCGTGGCACGAGGGGCCGGCCCTAGCCCCCTAGGGGCCTTGGCGGCGCGTGAGGAGCCCGCAGCAGAAACTTCAGCAACATCGTCGTCGTCCTCGAGCTCGCACAGAAGGGTGCCCTGTGACGGGGGAGACGCCCCTGCCGGGCCGTCGGCGGCGGTCTTCTCCGAATCCTCCCCGCCCGTGGTGTCGCCGGAGGACACCATCACCGGGGAACCAAGCCCCTCAGCTGGGAAAAGCCCCAGTTCGTTGAAGACAGGCATCGCGGCAACCAGATCGGCCCCGTCGTCGCGGCAGTACAGCGGGGCGTGGTCATCAGGGAGAACACCAGGGTCGCCGTTGAGCAGGGTCGCCACAGCCCTGCTCAGCTCCTCGGGGGTTATGCGTGCGGACCGAAGCCTGAGGTTGTCGCCGCTGCCCTGATAATCCCACAAGGGCCTAGAATGGGACTGGAGGGGCGCCAGGCGCTGCGCCAAAAACTCCTTCACTATCATCCCCCCAGTCAGCTTCCTGGCACTGATATCGCGGGAGAAACGCTCCAGGACGGGCCAGGCCCGGGAGTCAGAAAGCTTCGCGGAGCTCCACGTGGAGGTCTTCTCCGGCAGCCCCCTCGGCAGATCCAACCGGGGATTGGGGTCTTTGAGATCCATGAGGACCCAGCGGTGCCTGAAATTCTCCACCTTCTTCTCGGCCTTCAAGAGCATGTTGCCGCTCTGGACCGTGACGAAGGAGACGCACGCCGACCGTTGAGCGCCGTCGTGCAAGCGCAAGCTGAAGAAATGGCGGAAAAGGGCCACCGAAAGCCTCACGCCCACGAAAGCCTCGCAATAGAAGGCAAAGACAGACAAGAGCAGGATGGAGTTGGGTTGGAGGTGAAGGGCTTGGATCCCGTAGTGGTCGAGGATGGCGGTGAAGAACGCGGAGAAGGGCGGGACGAGCCCGGCGAAGATGCTATGAAGAAAGAAGGGGTAGACCGCCTTGGACGAGGGCCGCTTCTCCGAGGAGCCGCCCCATATCAAGGTCCGCCCCCACTCCTTGGCGATGGTGGACCCTGAGAGCGCCGGCGATATAGGAGCGGAGGCTGAGCTTTGGGCCTCTGGTTTCTGCCGGCGGGAGCCATCGGGAAGCTCGCAGGGCCAAAGCGACAAGGAGGAGGACGGAGCGGCGCCGGATCTAGAGAGGCCTCTGCTAGAGCCGGAGACCTGGAAAGCAAGAGCAGGTGCGCAAGAGGGGAAAGCAATAATGGCCCAGCGCTAGAAGTCAGGCTCTTGTCGATTCGGGCGGTGGCCGAAGGGATGAGGGACGCCCGACATCAACTGCACGACGCGCGCCAGTCCTGGCCCACAGGCGTTGGGGCCTGCGGCGCTTTGGGCCATCCTCAAGGCTTCTCCCAGAAGCCAGCTCGAGCGCGCCTTGGGCCCGGGGGCTACTGTCGGCGTTCTGGGAACAGGGGTACCCAGACCTGCCTGCCTGCAGCCCAGGGCCTGGCCCACTTCATCAACCAAACACTGCCAGGCGTGGCCCCACTCAAGACAAGGCCCTCGCGAGGGCCCTAGGCTCGCGAGGAGGAGCGTCATCAAGACCGGCAAGGGATGGGCCTACCCAGGCCCCCTCCGGAGCAGCGGAGATCTCTATGCGGAGCCCGGCCTCAGGAGTCAAAGATGACGCAAGGAAGGACAGGCGGGTGCCAGCGTGCCAGGCGGCGCAGTTTCCCCTTTGGTGCAAAGGGAGCAAGGACGTACGCGGGTTCCCAAAGTACTCCCCAAAGGTTTCCATTCTGGTGCAACAAGACCACGACCACGAGCCCCGCAGGACGGATGTCATCGCCGAGCCCACCCCTGCATCATCGACAGCCACTTTGCAGGCGAAGACCGCCTTTGGGCAGGGCGGACATGTACTCCTGTCCCCCTTCAAAATTGGCCATTGTGGGATCCCTTCCCGCCATTGTGATAAGGGAAGAGGACCCGGGCCACCGCTATATACAGAGGCTAGGCTGCACCGTAGAGAGGGATCCGAAACCAGTCGATTTACTCATCCACCACCAAGCCGACGGAGGGCCAAGAACACCTCAGGAGCGCCCTCACGAGGCTCCAAAACACTGTACTAGTTCATCCACCACACCTCCTCGAGAGGCAATCCACCAAAGCAGGAGTAGGGTATTACGCTTCGCAGCGGCCCGAACCTGGGTAAACTACCGTGTTCATCTTCTTCCTCGTCATCGTGTGAGTTCGCCGTTTGGTCCATTGAGTAGCGAGCTAGGTTGGCCGAGGCTGTAGGGGATCTTCGCACACGCCCCTGTGTTCGAATCTTAAGGGTTTTGCGGAGCCCGAAATCCGACACCCATGTATCCCCCTCTCCCTTACCCCTTTGTGGACTAGCCTATATATACTCCTCCCCCTCCTCATTTCTAGGGTTAGCATTGGTTTAGCTCATAGATAGATGAGCCTTTGCTCCTTCCACTACCTCTCCCATGGAGTAGATGCCTCTATGAGAGAAGACCCCTAGTGTATGTCAAGGCCCTCTTGCGTGGGAAGATCCCTAGTGAATTCAAGGCCCCATCTCCCTATAGGATTTGGGATGAACTCTACCATGTATCCTTTTTCCTTCTGTTGTTCTTGTACCCTTGTGGATCTTGTGTGAATGTGAGCATAGTGGATGTGTGATTGGAATTGTTTTGAGTGTTTCTCTTGTAATTTCCCCCTCGTGTTCTTCGTGTTCATTCACAAATCCACCTCCAATTCGTGAAAGATCGACGCACACGGGCATGTCCCGTATCACAACTCTTCCTTTTATAGTTTCATAGCAACCGGCGGGTGCTACGCTACTCGAGTAAAATACCCCATCACAGAGAAACAAAAGCCACATGCCCCCTCACAACAAAATATAGGACATGTCAGAACACAATATTCCAGAAAATAAGTAAATAAAAAATCAAACAAATCTTTCTCATATTTGTTGAGTGCTGATAAATATTCTAGTAGATAACTCCTGAATAAGTAACATCGGGATGGACACCGAGCACTTCACAGTTTGAACCAAACTGGAAAATTCATTAATACTTTAATACATCCGCTCATGTGGCACACAAAACAGGCAAGGTATGCACACAACTTCATAAATATAACGGCAAATTTGGCTGAGAACTTGTAGACTCAGGTTCAGATAACACGAGCTTTGTAAAGACAGATATATGCCATGTGCCAGTCGCCTGTTAAGAAATATTAGCCTGTTTAAAAACAATTTATGATAATATTCGAGCCAATGTTCTTTTCACTAAATAGCGGCTTACCTCCACCAGATAGTTTCAAAATCTCTTCCTCCTTCCGTATGCTTGGGCTGTCGTCATCAAACTCAATCCATTTTCCTGAATGGCAACAAGAAATTATCAATATATTGCAAGGCCAGAGAGCATCTGATTATGTGTAGGACTAGCTGATCTGACCATCATCTTGCTTAACCCAGCCAACGTAGTGGCCAGAATCTGCACTTCTTCCCTTGTGTGTCAAGACAGCAATTAAATCATAGATGCCAGTTAATTGTTTCTTTGGAACAGAAGAATCAGCTGCTGCATATAAACAAGAACACATCTCTTAGTTTTAGCTACAACTTAGTCACCATTGGTAGTGAGTGTGATCTCACTGGTAGGAGAGTATTCCAAGAAGTTACTGTTTGTGAATGCACGTTTCAAAAATATGGACACTAGAAGCCTACTTAAGTTAGATAATTAGAGAACAAAACACCACTATTGCTACATGTGAGCAGCTTTGCTAAATAATAGCATGAACCAATCGCTTGCCTTTGTCAACGTCCATGCTAGATGATTCCCCAGCACTAGTTGATGACCCCTGAAATGAATTGTACTAAACCATCAATAGTTATATCAGGGACTGAAACTAAAAGTAGAAATGCCTAGCTAGCATTTGCCAGTTGCACAAAAGATTAACCCAATTATCATTTCTTATAACAGTTCTAAATGATAAACTGACCATGTGGTCCAAATCCAAAAATAGTCTGGTCAGCAGAAACATCGTTACCTCGATATTTTGTGAGCTGCTTGTTTTCACCTGTACTTTCAAACCAAACTTGGCACTTTCTGCATCTCTCAGCACCTTCACATGCAAATTGAGTGTCCCAATCAAAACAATAGCAGAGCTGGCAAATTAAAATTTGACCAATGAACAGAGAGCTACCTGTCGAGGAGTTTGAAGTTTTAGTTTCAGCTCATCCGAGCAGAAGTCATAGACATCAAGCTCCAGAGGGTAATCCACTTTCTGGCAAGAACAGAAACATGAATTACAAGATATGTCGACAAAAGAGGTCGAACGCAGGATCTCGGATTGCAGTATCAAAATAGACTAAGCTTCCTTACGAACTGCACTCTTAATGTTCCAAAAAGGCACGTTTGTTAAGGAAAAGAGAACAAAAGAAACAAACATACACGTAAGATCTTCGCCTTTTGGTTTGACTCCCTTTTCCAAAAGAAACGGACAAACTGCACAGTCAAGTACCTGAAGAAAGAATCTACATACATGTTATCTCTGACTAAGGTGAGAAAAATGATGAATGAGAATTATGCTCTTGCCTAGGCAACTCATTTATTCTCGACTCTCTTGTGTAAATAGCAGTCCGGCCCAGTGATGGGGAAACCTTCTCAAGTTCTGTCTTCAACCCCTGTACAAAGAATACATGGATAGTTAGCAAAACACTTAAGGCATAGAAATATGAGATATGTAAAATGACAGAAAAAGAATGATCGTATCAGCACAACTAACAACTACTCCCTCCGTCCCAAAATAAGTGTCTCAAGCTTAGTACAATTTTGTACTAAAGTTAGTACAAAGTTGAGACACTTATTTTGGGACGGAGGGAGTACTTGTGATACAAAAAAAAAAAGAATACTTACTAACAAGTGGAATGATACTTACATGCTTCAGTCCTTCATGAAGGTGGTTTACCTCATGAGATATATGGCACTTCAGAGAAAAAACCGACTCTGCCTCTGAACTCTCCTCACCACTTTCTGCACAGTGTACCCTGCAAATAAAGGTCATCGTACACAAATAGCATGAATACCTGCCTTTTATTTAGATGAGTAATCTAGCTGCGTTATTTGAAATAACACATGATCATTCGTACATGAAGTACTGGAAAGATCAAAATAAGCTATGTCTGCTTTCCGAGATGTTGTATCATCAATTTTTACAGGGGACGGAAGCTCTAATGCTCTATATCCTTTGGTGTCCTAGAAATGCAGGAGAGGTCTAGTTTTTTTTAATAGATGCATAAAACTAGTGTTATCAGCAATGGCCAACTGACTATCTCTATGCACTGTACAATGCAAATGAAAATACAGCAGTGTCAGCATCACATTGACGACAAATCCCTACAAGAAAACGAACATATAGGTTCGAGGAAACAATACGAACATATAGAGCCATAAAAACAGATATAAGAGGGAGGACGAGAGAACCTGCTCACAAGATCAATCCCGAAAAGTTCCTTCATCTGACCAGCAGTAGGTTCACTGTCAAAGAAGCCAAAAAGTGTTATTAAATTGAATTGCCAGCTGTGAACACCACAAGTAAATGCCAGTCAAGCTAAGGTGCTGCTCAAAGGGGATGACACCAAGGGGAGGGAAGATGGAATGAATATAAGTCCACAAGCTGTGTTGTGCATGCCTATCCAAAATACAAAACTATAAAAAATGATGATAATAAGACAAGTGTTAGGAGTGACCCGGAGCGAGATTCTGGACAAAACCGCGCAAGTTACCTTGCTTCTGATGTAAGGGTTTGAGATAGCGTATAGACCAGCTGTGTCCAGCACTCCTCTGCGTCCTGCAAGTAAAGCCATGTTATATCAGCATATAAATTTAACAGTGGACAAGCTAGTATATCTTAATCATAGGCAAACAGAAGGAACCTGCTGCATGTAAACATTATTTTGCTGTTGAGCAAATTGGGGGTATTTCTTCCGCAGCATCTGCATAAAGTTAGATAAAATAAATTTAGACCCTGGAATTCTGGATTGCAAGTTAAAGAACTAAATAATTATCATTGATGTGCATTCACTTTGTCAAATACTCCCTCCATTCCAAAGTAGTGCGCATAATTTTTTTCAAAAGTCAAACTTCATTAACTTCAACCAAGTTTATCGAGAAAAACCTATATGCACTGTATCCTGGAACCGAGGGAGTACATGCAACCTAATTTATGTGCAGTTAATCATAAATGTTTGTTTTACAACAGTAAATCAAAATCATGCACACAAAGGAGAACGGGTAAGAAACAACACATATTAATCATTTCTACTGTGAATCAGTTAGGGAAACGATGGAAGTTTCATTTTTAGTTGAATGTATGAAATTAGTCTTTCTGGTGCTGCACAATTAGAACGGGTACATGCAACCTAATTTATGTGCAGTTAATCATAAATGTTTGTTTTACAACAGTAAATCAAAATCATGCACACAAAGGAGAACGGGTAAGAAACAACACATATTGATCATTTCTACTGTGAATCAGTTAGGGAAACGATGGAAGTTTCATTTTTAGTTGAATGTATGAAATTAGTCTTTCTGGTGCTGCACAATTAGAACTCTTAGTGTGAATCTATAACTATTGACTGGCGACAAATTTCATTTAGGTACAAATGTTCCTTTTAGTTTCAACTTTAGGGCCAGGATTACGAGTCGAAGGACTAGTCTTGACTAGTCGAGGGACTAGTCTATCGGAAATCCATTTTGGCTCTAGGGAGCACATGTCGTCATCGACTAGGATTTTCGTGTAGACTACCTCACCGAGTCGAGCGGTCGAGAAACTACTCGTAGAGTGGTCTGGACTAGTCGTGCTCTTTGAGTCGTTTGACTCAAATTTGGGAGGGGATAAGGGAGCCAGCCGCCCAGCCCGCAGCCCGATGGAGGGAAAATCATGGAGAGCTAGGTTTCAGCCTCGCTCCAGACCTGAGACGAGGCCACCGCCAGCAGCCACTAACCGGACACTGCCACCTGCGGTGTCAAGGAGCATTGCGCCCCTCCCTCCGCTGGTTCTACTCCTCCCTGGATCCGCTCTTCCGCTCTCCCTCCGCTGATTCTGCTCTCCCCTGGATCCGCTCCCCCGCTCTCCCTCTGTTGGTTCTTCACCTCTCCTGGATCCGCCCCTCCGGTCTCCCTCTGCTGGTTCTACTCCTGGATCTGCACCTCCGCCGGGCTGCAGCAAGCAAGCAAGCACTCTTCTGCCAAGTAATTTCTCCCTTCTCTCCTTCCCTTCTTCTTAGATTTGATTTTCTCCCCTGCCCTCTTTCTGATTTCCGTTTTGCTTGTTTCAATTTCAAGATCCTTAGGTCTGAGCTACAATGTCTACCCCCCGCCAGAGATATCTCAAGTAGTGTGTTCAGCAGCAGCTGCAGCTCACACCGATGAGCATTACTATCCACCAGAGCATCCTGCGAGGAAGCTAACTAGGAGCAAAGACCCAACATGGAAATATGCTATTCTGCCCTGATCTGCAGGGCAAATTGACGCTCCAACGTATACGATTTACATTGTATACTATAAGTCAATTTTTATTGGATACTAGGTTTTAGTAATTGATTACTGTAAGTTGCATACTCAGTACCATGTCGACTAGTTCAGCAGTAGTCTGAACTAGTCACAATTAGTCTATGAGTCTCAACCTTGGAACGACTCGTCGGATCGTAAATCTTGCTTTAGGGACAAAAAAATCAAACTGCAAAGCAATGCCTAGGATCCTTTTTTACCTAAAATTCTAAAGGCTCTTTTAAGGACTTCAATTTGCAAATTTCTAATATGCATGTTCCAGACTGAAATTGCGAGTTGTCCCTCTAACAATAAAAGACCCCCTCAAAACTTCCATCAACCCAAATGCAACTACACATATAATTACATTACCTTATGTACTCGGATCATGAACACTTAAACTATACTTAGCACATTTTTAAAACAATATAAGAAGCAAACTTTGTATTGGAAATGTATGATTTTTTGCTATACTGCATTTTTCATCTCGTACAATAAAAAATCAAAATACATACTGAACCCAAAAAAAATCCAATTTCTCCTGTTTAAATTGTAAGTAGTTGTCTTAAGTTTTCCAGTCTTCAGAAGGAGATTTTGACCATAACACTGTAAAGTCGTCTACAGATAAAATCATGGTATGTTTACACATGATAATGCTTAAAGTATGAACTGTTTTGACCTCACACATACACACAAAAAACCATCAAAATGAGTAGTATTCTTAATCTAATTTATAAGATACCATAAACAAACTACTAACATAAGGAATTCCTGTGCTCACAGAAACTTAGTAAGGATTTCACTGGCTTGAGATGTGAGGGCAGAACTGACTACTGACCTGTAAGAAGTGCAGAGGTGCAACTGGTCGAATGCTTTGATCAAGCTCTCCGAAAGTATTACGAGTTGCAACTGTTAAACTATGGGATGCTTGATCCACCCCATTGCCCCTCACATTATCTGAATAACTGCATGAGCAAAAGACAATGAGATCACCACGAACAAACAATATATAGTCAAAGTCAGTGATACCAGGCTTGGAGGGATGGGTGGGGGAATGAAACCTCAGTAATGCTGACTTGAGCTCTGGAACAGAATGCAGACACTGCAGAGTAGAATTCATGTAACATGTATTCCCCAGGTTATAGAGACCAGCACTGTGCCCCTGGAAGTCACAAAAACAACCTTACTTGTAGCATAGATAGAGAACACCCAAAACCAAACCACAAAGCTGGCGCTGAAGTCGAGAGATACTATTCTGATTGGTTTGATGTCAATATTTGGCAAAATCAGAAGATGCAAAAAATTGGCAACTTCTTGTGAACCTGGCAGGAGAGGTTCGTAACCAACCAATCGCTAGCCAACATTTGGCATTTGCCAAATTTTTGATGCCAACTTTTGGCATCAAACCTATCTTGCTCTATATACAAATAATTTCATACAGAACTACAGAAGTTATACTTGGCTGCATATAGTACCACTCCCTGTTGACTGGTTATATTGGTTAACATCTTAGTTAAGTCAAACTGGTTATCCAAGAAAAATAAATTTTATTGGCTCATGATCAGCAACTTAGTTACATTAAACTGGCTATCCAAGAAAGATAAATTCATATTTAGTGTAAGTGTCCAATCTGATCGACAGGTTGGAGCATGTATTTCATCTAATGTCTGTCCATGGCTAGCAGGAAATATAACAGTATTTACTGCGCTCCGTAATTTGATCTATTTCTTTTCTTTCTTCCTTTTTCGCGAGTGTAGTTTGATCTATTTCTAATACAAGAAAGAGAACCTGCAGAGTGCAGACATATGTTGTAAAGACAAAGTTTATTATGATTCATTAGGTTATCAAGCTCAATATTATTCATTAAGGCTGATGACCGTGGAATTAGTAACTTAAAAAGTACAGATCAAGGCCTAAAAAATAACATCAGATATACGCATAGAACACGAAGGCCATACACACCAGTGCAGCCGCTTGCTCTTCTTCTGGTAAATCTTCAACAAACACGGGGCCTTTCTCTGGAGCTTTCACAATTTCATCAGCTGTACCTATCATCATCAACTTTTGACCCTGCGTAGTGCATTTTGATACTCCAATGTAAGGAGTGTTGTCGAATGTAATAAACTAGTAGGGTCCAGTAAATAAAACTGCGCATGGAAGATAAGTTGAGCTTCTCACATCTTTGAGTCCCAAAGTAGACCAATCTGTGTCATCCTGCAATTGTACGGAGAGCATTCGGTGGTTACAGACACGTTAAATATGTCATACACAATGACAATCAATTCGGTATAATATCCTAGATATTGTATCACCAAAATATGCTACCTTCAATATTCCACCCTTCACCATAATTTTTTGCCGTTCAGGGGGTACACCAGTCAGTGTGTACAACTGGGTCTTGAAAACCACAGGCGGCTGGCTAGTATCAATCTCTATGCCTGGAAAGACCTGCTTCTGCCATTTTATGCATACTGGAAGCGTATCTAAAGTATTAGTCATGGTAAGAAAACAAGTTGTTTCAACGTGAATGCACTTATGTTATGCCACCAGCCAATGCTTTTCACAAATCGTTAAAATAAACTTTGAAGTACAACTGCCAACAGTAAATACTAAAATCACATAGAACACCAATCGATACATATGTTCTGATGTTGGTGGTGACAGCAGTACAAGATGAAAATTGGGAGCCAAAAGCTGAGGTGGTCATGCAAGCTGCTCAATTAAGCAAACCGTGTGACCCTACCGCCATCAGGCTAATGCTTTATTAACATTAGAAACAGAATACAAAGCTGCATAGTGGAAACATCATGCCTAATAAACTGCTATTGGCACTAGATTACTTATGTCATATAAAATTTATGAACAGTCTGCCAGATCACAACAGTATCACGTGCATGCAGGGTGCCATTATGCAAGAACAGCACAGATAGAGCTCAGTTTTCTACTTTCGGAGACTAGAAAAGTACAATTAACATATCTATAAGCAGTTTGGGTCCAGGACTTGACATAACCCTATACTACATCCACCCTCTGCACATCATATAGCTTGTCAGGTAATCTTGTGGTAGAGTCCTGCGTGAATTAGCACTTGAGTCCAAGCAGGTAATTAGTGTGTTTGCTAATTGGCTTGGACACCGCACATGTGTTAGCTAAGTTTGAGTTGGACACGTGTTGTGTCATGCTAGGAAATTACTAGTCCGGCTTAGACTACAGATTAGGAAAGAGATAGTCCTATTACTAGTAGGTTTGGTTAGCCGTGTCTAGTCTGTATAGGTTTAGGTTGATTTGTCGGTTCATGGCCTTGTGTGTATATATATACACGTGAGGCCGCACGAGATTGTAACGTGGAGCTTCAGAAAGAAAAAAAGAGAAATAAAGGGCACGATACGGGCTCTTGGCTATAAGATTTTGTGCGCATGTGTTTGTCTACTTTGATGTGATCGATCCGTGGGCGAATTCCAACATAGGTCATACTACATGAGTACATGTCATTAGATTTCGGTGCACACGGGGATAATATGTAATCTTACAGAGAAAACAAAATGATGAGCCTTGAATACGGAGTAGATGTTTTATTGATGAAAATGAATTAACCCCACTGCAAGCTGTTATTAACTATTGTTTCCTTCTTTGCATCCACAATCACGGCATCTTTTTCTTGCCTCCACAAACTGCTGGGGATTTATTTTTTCGTTGGAGTGTGCTGACTTACTGGGGCTCACGGTTGCCCGGCTCTTTCTTGGACCTTGGTGTTGTAAATCTTGCTTTTTAATCAATAATTACAGCCATTTTCGAAATACTGGATTAACCACTACACGCATACATATACTATTGGATAATCACACCACCACCAAACTGAGGCTTGGTATTCCAATACAAATGCAGGAAGAACAACACGAGTAGACTAGGACATGCAGTAGCAGGCCCAAATCTAGGCGGCTAAACCTAAACCCTAAATCATAAGCGTAATCACCTCGAATCCACTACTAAGTGGGATCGAAACCCTACTAACCCATGAATCTCCGTCGCTGCCACCGCCGTGTTCTTCCCGACCGGTGATCCCGACTTACCTACGCCGGGAGGCAGATCTATCCGTGCAAGCCCAAACCCTCAAAAGGAGGCAAGATTGGCAGACAAAAAGGAAAAGCAAATGGCGGCGATCGGATCGATGCTTCGGTGAGGAACAGAGGGACCGGAAAGGGTGGCGCGGAACTCACCCGTCAGCATGGCTGGCGAATCGGCGGCGCGGCGGAGCGGTGGAAACTGAGTTTACTTGGAGAAGGAGAAAGCAACAAGGCAACTGGGTGCGGGGGGGGAACACCGGGGGGATAGACTGAATAGCCACGCTCTAGCAGACTCACTGTAATCGCCGGAACTGTAAAATTCTCACGATTTTACGGGTTTGGACCGTTTTAGCTGCCAGAACAGATACCGCAAACGCAGCCCGGCCCGTAAAAAGTTTTCGGTGGCCCGGAAACGAGACCCCGCGACTACTATATGTACGGGTTCGGCTGTTGGATACGGGTCCGAACCCTATCCCTCCGCCGCCGCGAAAACCCCCCATTCCTCACCGCCGACGACTCAGATTCGCCGCGCCCCCATCCAATCCGCCGCCCCGCCCCTTCATTCCACCGCCGGAGATGGCCAACGACGACCCCGAGAGGGCGCGTTGCGTCAAATCCGACGCGGCGCGGAAGCGCGCCGCATTGCGGTACACGCGTTGGGGCCGGTCGCCGCCGCCGTCGCTCCTCCACCGCGAGACGGAGGAGTACGACCGCGCGCGCGTCCGCCTCTTCTCCGGCGGTGGCAGCTCCTCCGCCGCGTCGAGCTCGCGCTCCTCCCTCACTCCGGTGAAGAGGGGGCTGGAGGAGCTCCCCCGGTGAAGAGGGAGCCAGAGGCCGAGGCGGGGCCGGAGCGACGTGCCGGGGGCGTCGTCGGGCCGGAGGACTACCTCCCCCCGGCGGAGGCGGATGCCCTTTTGCCCGCGCTGCTAGCGCGCAGTGCGCGAGAGGCGGAAGAGGACCGGCAGCGCCGCCGGAGGGACGAGGAGATCAACACCGTGCTCTACGAGCAGGGTGTCGCGTCGGCCCGCGCCTTCGGTGACAAGGTGGAAGAGTGGCGCCGCGAAGCCGCTGAGCAGGCACGCATCTACGTCGACCTCACCTCCGACGACGAGGACTGAGCGCTGCCGCTGGACGGCTACCGCACGAGCTCCGGTGAGCTCTATTTTGCGTAGTGCGGTAGGGTAGTTATTAGCTCCGATGAGCTCTAGTTAGCTTAGGTGTAGTTAGCTCCGGTGAGCTCTATGGTATGTAAAGGCTCAATGCTATGTACTGTTGAATGATCGATGCTATGCTATGTACTGTTGAATGATCGAAGCTCCGGCCATCTTTTTCGCTAAATTTCTCGCGCGGAAGAGTTTTTTCAAAATTTACGGTTTGAGATACAGGTTCTGCTCTGCCGCACTGATTTTCAGCCCGTATACACCCTTCCGCGCGAACTGTAAACTGCGTTTACAGTTTCGGAGAATAGGGGGTCTGTTAGAGATGCTCTAATTTCGCAACTAGGCCAACAGCGGCACTTCATTGCACATTATCTATCTATCGGCCCAGATTCATAAAAAAACATTTTACTAATTTTCAGTCTTTGCTCAAAAGAATACTAATTTTCAGTCAACTGAAATTTGATTTCAATCTAAGTCGAATTATTTTTCTAGATTAACGTTCTTTTTCAAATCCGTAGAGAGGTGACAGATTATGAGAACTTCTACGTGAAGATCCAACAACCGCTTGTGAAGGCGTCGGGCCCTGATGGTTTTACCTTGGAGTTTCTTCGCAGTGCGTGGGATGTGATCAAGCACGACATCTACGCCGTCTTTGACAAGCTGTTCGTACTCAACGGATGTGGTTTCCAGCGGCTTAACGAGGCACTCATCACCCTGCTCCCTAAGAAGCGGGATGCGGCGTCCCTGTTCGACTATCGCCCCATCAGCCTCATCCGCCTCATCGTGGCTTTTTGCGAAGGCGCTCTCCCTTCCGTTGGCACCGCACTTGAGCACCATGGTCATGACAAACAAAAGTGTGTTCATTGTCGGCCGTAGCATCCACGACAACTTCCTTCTGGTCCAGCAAACGGCGCGACTACTTCATAATCTCAAGGTGCCACAGATGCTACTCAAGCTCGACACCACGAGGGCGTTCGATTCGGTGTTGTGGCCCTTCCTGCTTGACACGTTGCGACATCTTGGCTTCGGAGATCGCTCGTGTGAATGGATCTCCATCTTCCTCTCCACCGCGTCCGCACGGGTGCTCGTCAACGGCGTCCCCGGCCCGCCAACTCTTCACGCATGTGGTCTCCGGCAAGGGGACCCCCTTTCCCCGATGATCTTCGTCCTTGCCATCGGCGTGCTTAACTCGCTTCTCCAGTGTGCCATCGAACAAGTCCTCCTTCAGCGGCTGACTACGAGGCACTTGGCATCTAGCGTCTCCCTTTACGCTAACGATGTCGTCATTTTCTGCCACCCCGACACCCGTGACATCCGCAGCATTCGAGGCCTGCTCGACGCGTTTGGCATGGCTTCGGGGCTACGTACGAACTTCGCCAAGTGCTCTGCCTCGCCCATTCACTGCACTGACGAGCACATCGGCACGATAGCGGCTAAGATTGCTTGCCCAATTGCCTAATTCCCGGTGAAGTATCTCGGCCCCCCGCTATCCATATGCAAGCCTTCGACAGCCGATCTCATGCCGCTTGTCGAGAGAATGGAAAGGAAGCACTCCACTTGGCTCGGGTCGATGCTCTCTCTCGGGGATCGCCTTGCCTTTGTGTCGGCATGTCCTCTGCGCCATGCCCATCCACATCCTAGTCGCCATCGCCGTAAACAAGACCATCCTCACATGGGTTAACCGGATCATTCGCGGTTTCTTGTGGGCTGGGCGCAAGGATGCGCGAGGTGGGCAGTGCCGCGTCAACTGGGACCGCGTGTGTCGCCCCACTTTTTTAGGCGACACGCGGATTCGAGACTTGCAGCGCAGTGGTGTTGCTTTGCGCGCACGGTGGATGTGGCTCCAACGCACCGACGCGACGCGCCCCTGGAGTCAGCTTCATCTCCCTCACGACCCTATGGTCATGTTGATATTTCGGGCCTTCACAACTTGGGAAGTACGCGATGGTCGAATTTGCAAGTTCTTGACCGACCCCTGGATCAATGGCAAGGCCATCTCGGAGCTCGCACCACTTGTCTTCTCTCTGGTTCCTAAACGTTGTCGCCGCAACCAGACTGTGGCAGAGCATCTACCCGGACGTGCTTGGGTGTGCGATATCATTGGTGCACTCAGATCGGCAGCCCTTGTGCAGTACTTCGAGCTTTGGAATCAATTGAACCCATTTGCGTATGGGGCAATCTTTGTGTATCCGCGAAATAAATAAATAAATGGAAACCGTCAAAGAATGATATGAAGAAAATGCCTTTGAGAGGGCTGAGGCAGGGTGATCCTCTCTCACTATATTTGTTGCTTTTATGCTCAGAGGGGCTTTCTAACTTTTTGGCTCATGTGGAGGATATTGGGGGATTAGAAGGTGTCAAAGTTTGTCGTAATGCATCATCTATTTCACACCTTTTGTTTGCGGAAGACTCCTTAATTTTAATGAAGGCCTCCGTGAATAATGTAAGTACGTTGAAGAGGATATTGGAAACCTACTATCAGAGCTCGAGGCAATTGGTGAGCAATGCAAAATCAGTATTTCCTTCAGCCGCAATACAAGTGTTTTGGTGAGGGAGAATATTTGTAGGGAATTGGATATTTTGACTGAAGCTCTCTCTCATACTTATTTGTGTCTCCCAACAATGGTTGGGGTTGATAGAACTGCCTACTCCCGACACCTAATTGATCGTGTATGTCAACGTACTGAAAGGTTGGAAAGAAAAGATTATGTCAATGAATGGAAAGGAAATTTTATTAAAACACTGATACAGTTAACTCCTATATAAACGGGTTTTACCTTCTTTTTACGACATTGTTTTAAACCGTGTCTTGCGTGTGTGGGCGATAGGGGGTCCCTTACACACGACCCCTATAAATCGTCTGCGATAGGGTGAGCGGTTGCTGACGAATTTTTAAAGTAATCGTATACAGAGTCGTGGACTATCCCACACGTACACCTTGACGTCACATTTGCGATCCGTCAAGCATCCGAAACAATTGTACAAAGATGCTCATGTGCAAAAGATGGATATCACAAACATTTAATCTACTGATATGTTTGCGATATGTACAATATAGCACACAGTCAAGAACTGCAAAATGTGTGTGGTGCCTCCACTATCGCCAACGTGTCCATTTCATAAGTGTGTGCGATATGTATTACTATCACACACACGTTTCATACGTGAACCGTGTTCTTTTTCTGATATTACACACGCACACGGGTTGGAAACGTTTGTGGTATTGCCGACAATAGCGCACACATATGGTATGGAAACGTGTGTCTTATTGCTCAAAATCGCACACGTTATCTACCAAAGAATCATATGTACTATATATTTCTATCGCGCACGATGTTTTCTTTCCAACTGTGCGTACCATAATTTATTCCTTGCTATTTATTTATTTATTCTGGTAATTCATTATTTGAATTGAAAATTTCAAAATTTTAATTATGAAGTGTGGCATCCAAATATTTCATATCCATCCTACATACCCTATTTACAATGGTTCAACAACCAATGCATAAATCAAAATGTCGGTACATTATGTTCAATAATTGCAGAATTAGTCAGCAGATTAACTATGATGAATCATAATATATAGTATTAGAAGCGATAAAGGTAAAGAGAGAAGTGTAAATCAGTTTGAATGTCAATGGTGTTGAAGAAGTGGAATGCCCATAATGTGCCCTCCTCCATGCCAATGATGCGCGCAACTTTTGTCCAATCCTGATGACCGCACGCTCATTCTTCATAGCCTTTAGGAAGACTTATAGACCATTATCATGATAGTATAAGTTATATACTTTAACCTTTGTTGCCTCCACTCCGGTCATGTAGTTTGGAAGGTAATCATGAGTAACGGAAACCACTGAAAACAAGGAAACTTCAAGATATTCATGTCTAATAGAGTAACTCGTTGTGGGCACACAAAAAGGCAACATATTACTTACCATCCTAAAGTTCAATGATGTCTTGGATAAATCATAAACAAAGAGTTTAATTCCCATACCAGTCTCTTACTCTCTTTCGCATAACAATCTTTCTTAGTTTCCTCACTTGATGCTTGTTCATGAATTTCTCATTGCCCCATGTGCAAAAGGGGTCAAAGCGTGGATCAGTACCGTCGACATATGTACCTACAAGCAACAAGTAAATGTTAGAAGCTAAACTGAAATTGCACAATTGGTGTAAAATACTATAACACATGGGATGCAACTAACCTCGATGGCAAACAACAACATCATCCATTGTGGCCCTGCGCAAGTACATGGAAAGACATGTTAACTACAACAAGGTTAATATCCACCAGAAATAGCAATGGTAATTAAATGACATCATCTCCAATGATATCTTCATTGCGAAGAGTAACGAGGTAGCAAAGGACAAAGTAAAAAATGGATAGAATTGTTTACTGCAACAGGCTTAACAACAACCTAACATAGGCGTTGTAAGTTTGTAACTGGTATTGGTGAAATTGAGTTGGACAATTCATACTTGAACATCACATTGCGCATTACTGAAATAAACAAGGCATGTATTAACTACACACAACCTAATAGCCATTGAAACTGGTGCTGATGAAATTGAAATTGACAGAGTTAAACATCGCAAGGCAAGTGTTGCTAGCGCAGAGAATGGCCCAGTTGTCTAGAAAAGGGTAGGGAAAATAGTTTAGACGGGTTAGGTGTGTTTACTACAACAGGCTTAATACATCAACCATACAAAACATAGCCATTGCAACTGATATTGGTAAAATTGAACTGGACATTTCATACTTGGTAAATCCCGAGGCATAGTTGTTGGGGCACTTCATCTGGGCCAGAGCCCGCCCTAAGTCGCAACGGTGGTGAGGTGTTCCTCCGGGTTGAAGCATGGATCAATGATGGTGTCATGGATTAGGTGGTGCACACCACGTCCGCCTGTCGTTCGTAAGCTGGGTCGAGGACCCACCGATGACTGAAGAATGGACCCCACATGTCATGGCCCTAGGTGCATTCAATATGAAGTTCTCTGAACACTTGGCGTACACTTCAAGTCGTGTTTGAGTAATAGGCATGTTTATCTCTAGATTGTGACCGACCATATGTAAACCCTAGATACCTCGGGGCCTATATAAGCCGGGGGGTCCAGTCCATAGGGGGGAGGACCTCAAGTTTTAGGGCTTAGAACTCATTCATACGATCTCGAGGTAGATCATATTGTACTTTGTACTCCATCCACAATCAGTATAACAAGAGTAGGATGTAGGGTTTTACCTCTGGGAGATGGCCCGAACCTGGGTAAATACCTTGTCCTTATTCTTCATGTTACCATCGTTCTAAGATCACCAGTTTGGGATCCCCAACCCAAGATCCACCGGTTTTAGCACCAGCATTGGTGGCACATGCATGTTCTGTTGTGTGATTGCAAGGGTTCGATGGAAAAGTCATCTGACGATCAAGTCCGGCCCACCATATCCTCTATGCCGGGGACTCAAGACATCAGATCAGCCAAAGCACTGGAGCACTTTGAGGCGCCAGCCCACCATCAGGATCTAAAATCTGATGGATCGAATCTGGCGGTCGAAGCCCTCGTCGTATCCTTGGGTGCAGTCGAGGGCGGTGACGGGCCGCGGTCGAAGTGCCGATTTCATGCCCTTCAGGAGGCCAACACCACAACCGATTGGATTAAGCTTGGAGGTCGGAACCGAGCTCTTGAGACAACCATGTAAACATCGTCACCCAAACCGTCCCGAGGACACCCTTAAGCCACCATCGCCAAGATCTCTTCGGGCAGTCGTCGACGGATCGAGCCGGGATTAGATTTGTTCTCCCACCCACCCTCATGTCGCGTACTGCCCCAATAGTTCAGGACCAACCGACGTCTAGGACCTAGCTTATGTCAAGCAAAAGCCTAGAAAAACAGTCACACAATTCTGGATGAGGTTTTTGTTCGTAAAAAATATCATTTTGGAGTGGATTTGACTCCTCTAGAGCCCTTGGGTGAAAGGAAGGAAGCTACATCAATTAAGGAGACCCGAGGGGGGCTCGTATATGATGATCTCCAACCCTAGCTACTGAGAGGATCATCCTCATTCCACCACAAGTTCACACAACCACCGGGAGGCTCTCCCGTCTTACCTAGACGAAGGCCTCTCCCCCCATCACCGTCACCGTGAAGGCAACGCAAGAGGAGGAGAAGGAGGCGTCAGTGCTACTTGTGAGTTGCGTTGGGTTTTTCCCCGAAGAGGAAGGGTGAAGCAATATAGTAGAGATAAGTATTTCCCTTAGTGAGAACCAAGGTTATCGAACCAGTAGGAGAACCAAGGCAAACTCTCATTGTCGGCACCTACACAGACATAATCAAACACTTGCACCGAACACGGGCAAGAGGGTTGTCAATCCCCTTGAACTCGTTACTTGCAAGGATTGATTTTTATATATATAAAAAGTAAAAGAAAATAAAAGTAAATAATTGCAGCAAGGTATTTTTGTTTTTAGCAATATGATTAAATAGACCCGGGGCCATAGATTTCACTGGAGGCTTCTCTCTCGAACACATAGCATACGGTGGGTAGACAAATTACTATTGGGCAATTGATAGAAAAACACATAGTTATGACGTTATTCATGGGAATGATCATGTATATAGGCATCAAGTCCATGAAAAAAGTAGACCAAAACGATCTTGCATCTATTACTATTACTCCACCAATCGATCGACTCATGCCTGCATCTATGGTATTAAGTTCATGACAAACAGAGTAACGCATCAAGCAAGATGACATGATGTAGACAAAGTGAGACAAGCAATATATTCAGACCCTTTCATTTTATCCTTAATGGCAACATCACAATACGTGTCTTGTCCCTTTCTGTCACCCAGATATAGATCACCGCAAGATTGAACCCACTACAATGCACTCCTCCCGCTGAAGATAAATCAATCTAGTTGGCCAAACCAAACAGATAGATCGGAGAGAATTACAAAGCTATAACAATCATGCATAATAAAGTTCATAAAAGACTCAATTACTTTCAATGAATAATCTGATCAATGTTGGGGAACGTAGTAATAATTCAAAAAAAATCCTACGTGTCACCAAGATCAATCTAGGAGATGCTAGCAACGAGAGAGAGGGAGTGCATCTTCATACCCTTGAAGATCGCTAAGCGGAAGCGTTGCAAAGAACGCGGTTGATGGAGTCGTACTCGCGGCGATTCAAATCACGGAAGATCCGATCCAAGCGCCGAACGGACGGCGCCTCCGCGGTCAACACACGTACAGCCCGGGAACGTCTCCTCCTTCTCGATCCAGCAAGGGGAGAGGAGAAGTTGAGGGAGAGCTCCGGCAGCACGACGGCGTGGTGGCGGTGGAGCTCGTGGTTCTCCGGCAGAGCTTCGCTAAGCACTATGGAGGAGGAGGAGGTGTAGGAGGGGGGAGGGCTGCGCCAGGGGCAAGGGGTGCAGCTCCCATGCGCCTCCCCACTATATATAGGGGTGGAGGGGGCTGGTTTCTTGCCCTCCAAGTCCATTGGGGCGTTGGCAAAGGTGGGAGGAAAGAAATCCCATCCTTTCTCTTCCCCACCGATTGTTATCCCCCCTTTTTAGGGATCTTGATCTTATCCCTTCGGGATATGATCTTATTCCTTCTAAGGGGGGATCTTGGTGCGCCTTGACCAGGGGTGTGGGGCCTTGCCCCCACTACCCACGTTCATGTGGGTCCCCCCATGCAGGTGGGCCCCACTCCGGAACCTTCTAGAACCTTCCCGGTACAATACCGAAAAATCCCGAACATTTTTCGGTCGCCAAAATAGGACTTCCCATATATAAATCTTTACCTCCGGACCATTCCGGAACTCCTCGTGACGTCCGGGATCCCATCCGAGACTCCGAACAAATTTCGGTAACCACATACAATTCCCATTACAACTCTAGCGTCACCGAACCTTAAGTGTGTAGACCCTACGGGTTCGGGAACCATGCAGACATGACCGAGACACCTCTCCGGCCAATAACCAATAGCGGGATCTGGATACCCATATTGGCTCCCACATGTTCCACGATGATCTCATCGGATGAACCACGATGTCGGGGATTCAATTAATCCCGTATACAATTCCCTTTGTCCATCGGTATGTTACTTGCCCGAGATTCGATCGTCGGTATCCCTATACCTTGTTCAATCTCGTTACCGGCAAGTCTCTTTACTCGTTCCGTAACACATGATCCCGTGACTAACTCCTTAGTCACATTGAGCTCATTATGATGATGTATTACCGAGTGGGCCCAGAGATACCTCTCCGTCACACGGAGTGACAAATCCCAGTCTCGATTCGTGCCAACCCAACAGACACTTTCGGAGATACCTGTAGTGCACCTTTATAGTCACCCAGTTACGTTGTGACGTTTGATACACCCAAAGCATTCCTACGGTATCCGGGAGTTGCACAATCTCATGGTCTAAGGAAATGATACTTGACATTAGAAAAGCTCTAGCAGACGAACTACACGATCTTGTGGTATGCTTAGGATTGGGTCTTGTCCATCACATCATTTTCCTAATGATGTGATCCCGTTATCAACGACATCCAATGTCCATGGTCAGGAAACCATGACCATCTATTGATCAACGAGCTAGTCAACTAGAGGCTCACTAGGGACATGGTGTGGTCTATGTATTCACACATGTATTACGGTTTTCAGTTAATACAATTATAGCATGAACAATAGACAATTAACATGAACAAGGAAATATAATAATAACCATTTTATTATTGCCTCTAGGGCATATTTCCAACAGTCTCCCACTTGCACTAGAGTCAATAATCTAGTTACATTGTGATGAATCGAACACCCATAGAGTTCTGGTGCTGATCATGTTTCGCTCGTGAAAGAGGTTTAGTCAACGGATCTGCGACATTCAGATCCGTATGTACTTTACAAATATCTATATCTCCATCCTGAATGTAACCACGAATGGAGTTGAAGCGGCGCTTGATGTGCTTGGTCTTCTTGTGAAACCTGGGCTCCTTGGCAATGGCAATAGCTCCAGTGTTGTCACAGAAGAGAGTCATCGGGCCCGACGCATTGGGAATCACTCCTAGGTCGGTGATGAACTCCTTCATCCAGACTCCTTCCTGCGCTGCTTCCGAAGCAGCTATGTACTCCGCTTCACATGCAGATGCCGCCACGACGCTTTGCTTGCAACTGCACCAGCTGACTGCCCCACCATTCAAAATATACACGTATCCGGTTTGTGACTTGGAGTCATCCGGATCTGTGTCGAAGCTAGCATCGACGTAACCCTTTACGACGAGCTCTTCGGCACCTCCATAAACGAGAAACATATCCTTAGTCCTTTTCAGGTACTTAAGGATATTCTTGACCGCTGTCCAGTGTTCCATTCCGGGATCACTTTGGTACCTCCCTACCAAACTTATGGCAAGGTTCACATCAGGTCTGGTACACAGCATGGCATACATAATAGAGCCTATGGCTAAGGCATAGGGGATGACACTCATCTTTTCTCTATCTTCTGCCGAGGTCGGGCATTGAGCTGTGCTCAATCTCACACCTTGCAATACAGGCAAGAACCCCTTCTTGGACTGATCCATATTGAACTTCTTCAATATCTTGTCAAGGTATGTGCTTTGTGAAAGACCAATGAGGCGTCTCGATCTATCTCTATAGATCTTGATGCCTAATATGTAAGCAGCTTCTCCAAGGTCCTTCATTGAAAAACACTTATTCAAGTAGGCCTTTATGCTTTCCAAAAGTTCTATATCATTTCCCATCAACAATATGTCATCCACATATAAAATGAGAAATGCTACAGAGCTCCCACTCACTTTCTTGTAAATACAGGCTTCTCCATAAGTCTGTATAAACCCAAACGCTTTGATCACCTCATCAAAGCGAATGTTCCAACTCCGAGATGCTTGCACCAGCCCATAGATGGAGCGCTGGAGCTTGCATACCTTGTCGGCATTCTTAGGATCGACAAAACCTTCCGGCTGCATCATATACAATTCTTCCTTAAGGAAACCGTTAAGGAATGCCGTTTTGACGTCCATTTGCCAGATCTCATAATCATAAAATGCGGAAACTGCTAACATGATTCGGACGGACTTCAGCATCGCTACGGGTGAGAAAGTCTCATCGTAGTCAACTCCTTGAACTTGTTGATAACCCTTAGCGACAAGCCGAGCCTTATAGACGGTCACATTACCATCCGCGTCAGTCTTCTTCTTAAAGATCCATTTATTTTCTATGGCTTGCCGATCATCGGGCAAGTCCACCAAAGTCCATACTTTGTTCTCATACATGGATCCTATCTCGGATTTCATGGCTTCAAGCCATTTGTTGGAATCCAGGCCCGCCATGGCTTCTTCATAGTTCGAAGGTTCACCGTTGTCTAACAACATGATTTCCAGGACAGGGTTGCCGTACCACTCTGGTGCGGAACGTGTCCTCGTGGACCTACGAAGTTCAGTAGTAACTTGATCCGAAGTTTCATGATCATCATCATTAACTTCCTCTCTAGTCGGTGCAGGCACCACAGAAACATTTTCTTGCGCTGCGCTACTCTCCGGTTCGAGAGGGGGTACAATTACCTCATCAAGTTCTACTTTCCTCCCACTTACTTCTTTCGAGAGAAACTCTTTCTCTAGAAAGGATCCATTCTTGGCAACAAAGATCTTGCCTTCGGATCTGAGGTAGAAGGTATACCCGATAGTTTCCTTAGGGTATCCTATGAAGACGCACTTTTCCGATTTGGGTTCGAGCTTTTCAGGTTGAAGTTTCTTGACATAAGCATCGCATCCCCAAACTTTCAGAAACGACAGCTTAGGTTTCTTCCCAAACCATAATTCATACGGTATCGTCTCAACGGATTTAGACGGTGCCCTATTTAAAGTGAATGCGGCAGTCTCTAATGCATATCCCCAAAATGATAGCGGTAAATCAGTAAGAGACATCATAGATCGCACCATATCCAATAGAGTGCGATTACGACGTTCGGACACACCATTACGCCGAGGTGTGCCAAGCGGCGTGAGTTGTGAAACAATTCCACATTTCCTTAAGTGCGTGCCAAACTCGTGACTCAAATATTCTCCTCCACGATCAGATCGTAAGAACTTTATTTTCTTGTCACGTTGATTCTCTACCTTACTCTGAAATTCCTTGAATTTTTCAAAGGTCTCAGACTTGTGTTTCATTAAGTAGACATACCCATATCTGCTTAAGTCGTCAGTGAGGGTGAGAACATAACGATAGCCACCGCGAGCCTCAACGCTCATTGGACCGCATACATCGGTATGTATTATTTCCAACAAGTTGGTTGCTCGCTCCATTGTTCCGGAGAACGGAGTCTTAGTCATCTTGCCCATGAGGCATGGTTCGCACGTGTCAAATGATTCATAATCAAGAGACTCCAAAAGTCCATCAGCATGGAGTTTCTTCATGCGTTTGACACCAATATGACCAAGGCGGCAGTGCCACAAGTATGTGGGACTATCATTATCAACCTTACATCGTTTTGTATTCACACTATGAATATGTGTAACATCACGTTCGAGATTCAATAAAAATAAACCATTGACCAGCGGGGCATGACCATAAAACATATCTCTCATATAAATAGAACAACCATTATTCTCGGATTTAAATGAGTAGCCATCTCGCATCAAACGAGATCCAGATACAATGTTCATGCTCAAAGCTGGTACTAAATAACAATTATTGAGGTTTAAAACTAATCCCGAAGGTAGATGTAGAGGTAGCGTGCCGACGGCGATCACATCGACCTTGGAACCATTCCCGATGCGCATCATCACCTCGTCCTTCGCCAGTCTCCGCTTATTCCGCAGCTCTTGTTTTGAGTTACAAATGTGAGCAACCGCACCGGTATCAAATACCCAGGAGCTACTACGAGCGCTGGTAAGGTACACATCAATAACATGTATATCATATATGCCTTTGACGTTGCCGGCCTTCTTATCCGCTAAGTACTTGGGGCAGTTCCGCTTCCAGTGACCGGTTCCCTTGCAATAAAAGCACTCAGTCTCAGGCTTGGGTCCATTCTTGGGCTTCTTCCCGGCAACTGATTTACCGGGCGCGGCAACTGCTTTGCCGTCCTTCTTGAAGTTCTTCTTACCCTTGCCTTTCTTGAAACTGGTGGTCTTATTCACCATCAACACTTGATGTTCCTTTTTGATCTCCACCTCCGCTGATTTCAGCATCGAATATAACTCAGGAATGGACTTCTCCATCCCTTGCATATTGAAATTCATCACAAAGCTCTTGTAGCTAGGTGGAAGCGACTGGAGGATTCTGTCAATAACCGAGTCATCCGGAAGATTAACTCCCAGCAGAGACAAGCGGTTGTGCAACCCAGATATTTTGAGTATGTGCTCGCTGACAGAACTATTTTCCTCCATCTTACAACTGAAGAACTTGTCGGAGACTTCATATCTCTCGACCCGGGCATGAGCTTGGAAAACCATTCTCAGCTCTTGGAACATCTCATATGCTCCGTGTTGCTCAAAATGCTTTTGGAGCCCCGGTTCTAAGCTGTAAAGCATGCCGCACTGAACCAGGGAGTAATCATCACTACGCGACTGCCAGGCGTTCATAACGTCTTGAGTTGCTGGGAAATGGGTGCGTCACCTAGCGGTGCATCAAGGACATATGCTTTCTTGGAAGCTATGAGGATGATCCTCAAGTTAGGGACCCAGTCCGTATAGTTGCTTCCATCGTCTTTCAGCTTGGTTTTCTCTAGGAACCCGTTGAAGTTGAGGGCAACATTAGCGTGGGTCATTGGATCTACAAGATAGATTGTAAAGACAATTTTAGACTAAGTTCATGATAATTAAGTTCATCTAATCAAATTATTTAATGAACTCCCACTCAGATAGACATCCCTCTAGTCATCTAAGTGATACATGATCCATATCGACTAGGCCGTGTCCGATCATCACGTGAGACGGACTAGTCATCAATGGTGAACATCTCCATGTTGATCGCATCTACTATACGACTCATGTTCGACCTTTCGGTCTCTCGTGTTCCGAGGCCATGTCTGTACATGCTAGGCTCGTCAAGTCAACCTAAGTGTTTCGCGTGTGTAAATCTGGCTTACACCCGTTGTATGCGAACGTTAGAATCTATCACACCCGATCATCACGTGGTGCTTCGAAACAACGATCCTTCGCAACGGTGCACACTTAGGGGGAACACATTTCTTGAAATTTTGGTGAGGGACCATCTTATTTATGCTACCGTCGTTCTAAGCAAATAAGATGTAAAAACATGATAAACATCACATGCAAATCATAAAGTGACATGATATGGCCAATATCATCTTGCGCCTTTGATCTCCATCTTCGGGGCGCGGCATGATCACCATCGTCACCGGCACGACACCATGATCTCCATCATCGTGTCTTCATGAAGTTGTCTCGCCAACTATTACTTCTACTACTATGGCTAACGGTTAGCAATAAAGTAAAGTAATTACATGGCGTTTTTGATTGACACGCAGGTCATATAATAAATTAAGACAACTCCTATGGCTCCTGCCGGTTGTCATACGCATCGACATGCAAGTCGTGATTCCTATTACAAGAACATGATCAATCTCATACATCACATATATTTCATCACATCCTTCTGGCCATATCACATCACATAGCATACCCTGCAAAAACAAGTTAGACGTCCTCTAATTGTTGTTGCAAGTTTTACGTGGCTGCTATGGGTTTCTAGCAAGAACGTTTCTTACCTATGCAAAAGCCACAACGGTGATATGCCAATTTCTATTTACCCTTCATAAGGACCCTCTTCATCGAATCCGATCCGACTAAAGTGGGAGAGACAGACACCCGCTAGCCACCTTATGCAACAAGTGCATGTCAGGCGGTGGAACCAGTCTCACGTAAGCGTACGTGTAAAGTCGGTCCGGGCCGCTTCATCCCACAATACCGCCGAATCAAGATAGGACTAGTAACGGCAAGCAAATTGACCAAATCATCGCCCACAACTACTTGTGTTCTACTCGTGCATAGAATCTACGCATAGACCTAGCTCATGATGCCACTGTTGGGGAACGTAGTAATAATTCAAAAAAATTCCTACGTGTCACCAAGATCAATCTAGGAGATGCTAGCAACGAGAGAGAGGGAGTGCATCTTCATACCCTTGAAGATCGCTAAGCGGAAGCGTTGCAAAGAACGCGGTTGATGGAGTCGTACTCGCGGCGATTCAAATCGCGAAAGATCCGATCCAAGCGCCGAACGGACGGCGCCTCCGCGTTCAACACACGTACAGCTCGGGGACGTCTCCTCCTTCTTGATCCAGCAAGGGGAGAGGAGAAGTTGAGGAAGAGCTCTGGCAGCACGACGGCGTGGTGGCGGTGGAGCTCGTGGTTCTCCGGCAGAGCTTCGCTAAGCACTACGGAGGAGGAGGAGGTGTAGGAGGGGGAGGGCTGCGCCAGGGGCAAGGGGTGCAGCTCCCATGCGCCTCCCCACTATATATAGGGGTGGAGGGGGCTGGTTTCTTGCCCTCCAAGTCCATTGGGGCGTTGGCAAAGGTGGGAGGAAAGAAATCCCATCATTTCCCTTCCCCACCGATTGTTATCCCCCCTTTTTAGGGATCTTGATCTTATCCCTTCGGGATATGATCTTATTCCTTCTAAGGGGGGATCTTGGTGCGCCTTGACCAGGGGTGTGGGGCCTTGCCCCCACTACCCACGTTCATGTGGGTCCCCCCATGCAGGTGGGCCCCACTCCGGAACCTTCTAGAACCTTCCCGGTACAATACCGAAAAATCCCAAACATTTTCCGGTGGCCAAAATAGGACTTCCCATATATAAATCTTTACCTCCGGACCATTCCGGAACTCCTCGTGACGTCCGGGATCACATCCGAGACTCCGAACAACTTTCGGTAACCACATACAATTCCCATTACAACTCTAGCATCACCGAACCTTAAGTGTGTAGACCCTACGGGTTCGGGAACCATGCAGACATGACCGAGACACCTCTCCGGCCAATAACCAATAACGGGATCTGGATACCCATATTGGCTCCCACATGTTCCACAATGATCTCATCGGATGAACCACGATGTCGGGGATTCAATTAATCCCGTATACAATTCCCTTTGTCCATCGGTATGTTACTTGCCCGAGATTCGATCGTCGGTATCCCTATACCTTGTTCAATCTCGTTACCGGCAAGTCTCTTTACTCATTCCGTAACACATGATCCCGTGACTAACTCCTTAGTCACATTGAGCTCATTATGATGATGTATTACCGAGTGGGCCCAGAGATACCTCTCCGTCACACGGAGTGACAAATCCCAGTCTCGATTCGTGCCAACCCAACAGACACTTTCGGAGATACCTGTAGTGCACCTTTATAGTCACCCAGTTACGTTGTGACGTTTGATACACCCAAAGCATTCCTACGGTATCCGGGAGTTGCACAATCTCATGGTCTAAGGAAATGATACTTGACATTAGAAAAGCTCTAGCAGACGAACTACACGATCTTGTGCTATGCTTAGGATTGGGTCTTGTCCATCACATCATTCTCCTAATGATGTGATCCCGTTATCAACGACATCCAATGTCCATGGTCAGGAAACCATGACCATCTATTGATCAACGAGCTAGTCAACTAGAGGCTCACTAGGGACATGGTGTGGTCTATGTATTCACACATGTATTACGGTTTTCAGTTAATACAATTATAGCATGAACAATAGACAATTAACATGAACAAGGAAATATAATAATAACCATTTTATTATTGCCTCTAGGCCATATTTCCAACAATCAACCCACAATTCATCGGATCCCAACAAACACACCGTAAAAGAAGATTGCATCGAATAGATCTCCGCGAGAATCGCAAAGAACATGGTATTGAAGATCAAAGAGAGAGAAGAAGCCATCTAGCTACTGGCTATGGACCCGTAGGTCTGTGGTGAACTAATCACACATCATCATGGAGACAGCAAGGTTGATGTAGATGGCCTCCATGATCGATTCCCCCTCCGACAAAGTACCGAAAAAGGTCTCCAGATGGGATCGCGGAAGAACAGAGGCTTGCGGCGGCGGAAAAATTGTTTCGGGTGTCTCTATGTTGGTTTGGGGGTATATGTGAATATATAAAAGTGGAACTAGGTGAGGAGGTGTTGCGAGGGGCCCACGAGCTCAGGGGGTGCGCCCTACCCCCAGGGCGTGCCCTATGAGCTTGTGGCTCCCTCGTGGGTCTTCTGGCCACCTCCCGAAGCTTCTAGGGTCTCTTGATGTCCAAAAATAACCCCCGTAAAGTTTCATCCAATTTGGACTTCATTTGGTATTGATTTTCTGAAAAGTCCAAAAACAGGCAAAAAAACAGGAACTGACACTGGGCACTGGGTTAATAGGTTAGTCCCAAAAAATGATATAAAATAGTATATAATTGCATATAAACTACCCAAGATTGATAATATAATAGCATGAAACAATCAAAAATTATAGATACGTTGGAGACGTATCAACATACCAAAGCTTAATTCCTGCTCATCCTCGAGTAGGTAAATGATAAAACCAGAAATTTTTATGTGACATGCTACCCAACATGTAACCTCTTTTAGGTATATATATTGAGAAACGATGAATTAATTGATATCAAGATAATAATATCCATGAACATAAGAAGCATAATCATTACTTTTTCAAAATATATGATCCTTAAAGAATGTGATCCCTACTCATTTTATCATATTAGCATGGCATGACTCCATCTTCACCGCATAAGTATAAATCATGAGCACCTCGGTGTCAAACCAGGCAATTGGATCATACTTCTAACATGCTTCAACATTTTCAACTTCACGCAATACATGAGCGTGAGCCATGGATACAACATATTGGTGGAATAGAGTGCGGTGGTAGAGATCAAAGGAAGTCAAAAGGAAGAAACTCTCGCATCAACTAGGCGGATCAACGGGCTATGGAGATGCCCATCAATCGATATCAATGCGCGGAGTAGGGATTGCCATGCAACGAATGCACTAGAGCTATAAGTGTATGAAAGCTCAAATGAACTAAGTGGGCGTGCATCCAACTTGCTTGCTCATGAAGACCTCGGGCATTTGAGGAAGGCCGTCATCGGAATATTCAAGCTAAGTTCTATAATGAAAAATTCCTACTAGTATATGAAAATGACAAATCACGAGACTCTCTATATGAAGAACATGCTGCTACTTTGAAGCACAAGTGTGGAAAAAGGATAGTAACATTGCTCCGTCTCTCTTTTTCTCTCATTTTTTCATGGTGGGCTCATTTGGCCTCCCCCATTTTTTCTCTTTTTTTATTTTGTTCGGAGTCTCATCCCGACTTGTGGGGGAATAATAATCTCCATCATCCTTTACTCACTCGAACAATGCTATAATAATGATGATCATCACACTTTTATTTACTTACAACTCAATAAAACTATACAAGATGACTCTATATGATTGCCTCTAGCAGTGTACCAGGATGTGCAATGATCTAGCGTAACATGTAAACAATGATGAACGGTGGCTTTGCCACAAATACTATGCCAGCTCTATATGATCATGCAAAGAAATATGATGATGAACACACAAGTCATGTGACGGAACGGTGGAAGTTGCATGGCAATATATCTCGGAATGGCTATGAAAATGCCATAATAGGTAGGTATGATGGTCGTTTTGAGGAAGATATAAGGAGGCTTATGTGTGATCGCGCGTATCATATCACGGGATTTAGATACACCAGCGAAGTTTGCACCGACCCTCGAGGTAAGAAAGGGCAATGCACGGTACCGAAGAGGCTAGCAAATTGCAGAAAGGTGAGAGTGCATATATCCATGGACTCACATTAGTCATAAGAACTCACATAATTATTGTAAAGCCTATCAGCTCTCTCGAAGCAAAGTACTGTTGCATGCCTCTAGGGAAGAGGTCGGGAGGAGTTAACCATCGTGTGCCCCCGATTCAAACAACACGATAGGATTTCATGTCAGACATAAAAATGCTCACACCTCATCACCAGGCCATGACCAATATCTAGATGAGAAGTAAATAACAAGCTTTAATACCGATATTTCTACTCACCAATGATTATGAACCTATATCCTTTCCTATTACTACACTACTGGAATTCAGTTATTTGCTGTCTGCCAGATCTTTGCCGTCTGCTGGCAGATGGCAAAGAAGGTCTTTGCCGTCTGCTGCCATAAAGCAGACGGCAAAGAGCTGGCAGACGGCAAAGGTTCTGTTTGCCATCTGCTAATCCTTTGCCGTCTGCCAGCAGACGGCATAGACCCTAAAGGCAGATGGCAAAGAGGCTAGATAGGTCCCACTGGACCTTGGTCCCACTGGCAAAGAGGTATGCCGTCCTCCTGATCTTTGCCGTCTGCCCTCCTTGTCTTTGCCGTCCGCTAGCGGACGGCAAAGGGGATGCACCTCTAACGACCTTTTTCCCCCCGGCCCCATTACCCCCGCACTCTCTCCCCCCAGCCCCCCCTCTCTCTCTCTCTCCACCCACACACACCGCGCGCGGCCATCGATCCCCTTCTCCACCACCGCAGCTCCCCGCGGCGAGCCCCCTCCCCCCATCGCCGCCCCCTCCCCCGCGCCGCCCCCACCACCACAGCTCCCCGCGGCGAGCCCCCTCCCCCCTCGCCGCCCCCTCCCCCACGCCACCCCCACCACCGCTGCTCCCCGCGGCGAGCCCCCTCCCCCTCTCGCCGCCCCCTCCCCCGCGCCGCCCCCACCACCCGCGCCGAGCCCCTCCCCCCCTCGCCGCCCCCTCCCCCACGTCGGCCCTCCTCCACCCGCGCCTCCCCGCAACGCCCCACCGCCGGAGCTGGACGCGGCGCCACCCCCCTATCCGCGGCCTTCCTCCCCCGCGCCGGCCCTCCTCCACCACTGCGCCGACGCTCCTCCACCGGCCCTGCAAGGTGAGTTTTTTTTTTTCTGTTTTTTACTGTTTAGTTTAGGTTACTAGTGCTAGTTTAGTTTAGTTTAGTTTACTGTTTTTTTTCTGTTTTTTATTGTTTAGTTTAGGTCAGTGCTAGTGCTTGTTTAGTTTAGGTTAGTGCTAGTGTTTAGTTTTTTTTACTGTTTAGTTTAGTTTACTGTTTAGTTTAGTTTAGGTTAATTTGTGTTTGGTTTAGGTTAGTGTTAGTTTTATGTTTAGGTTTAGATAATTAGAAGAAGAAGAAGAAAGATGAGAAAAAATAAGAAGAAAAGAAGAATAAGTAGAAGAAGAGGAAAAAGGAAAAGAAGAAGAAGAAGAAGAAGAGAGGAGGAGGAGGAGGAGAAGAAGAAGAAGAAGAAGAAGAAGAAGAAGAAGAAGAAAACTGACCCCCGACGCCACTGACCCCCGACGCCACTGACCCCCGACCCCACTGACCCCCGACCCCCGACCCCCGACGCCATTGACCCCCGACGCCACTGACCCCCAACCCTCGACGCCACTGACACCCGACGCCACTGACACCCGACCCCGACCCCCGACACCTCTTCGGCCTCCTGTTGACCGAAAAGGTGCTCTTCGGCCTTCCAGAGGCCGACGGGGTCATAGTTTTGTAAATTATGAGTTAGGTCATATATATATTCCGATTTTGTTATAAAAACATCATATTTGTGTTGATCGGGTGGATTTCAATGTGTAGTTGTTCGACGACCTCCCCGTGCGTTTGACGAGCTCCCCTGCGTTCGTGGGTGAGCACAAATGACATCTCCTCCCCCCCCCTTAATTTGCTCTGTTCTGGTCTTCGTGCCGATGAAACTTGCTAGCTATAGGTGTCTTCAATCATCAGTATGCGTGACCAGTATGCGTCTCCCGTTCGAAAGGGCGGCATCTATAAATATGCATGTCTTTGCATATTTATAACCGCCATCCTTTCGAATTGTCCAACGTTATCCATGGACAGCCCGAGTATGTGTAGATTGGGTTTGTTTTCCCTTATGCTCTGCTCCGGGTCCGATGCGGAATTTCGTCAGTGACCACCTGTTGTTCTCCGGGTACACATTCTCTCTGCTTATTGCCGAGACGTGTATCAGGAGAACAGCGGGGAGGTGCTGCCGAAATTCTGCGTCGGATCCGGAGCAGAGCATGGGAAAACGAACCCAATCTACACATACTCGGGTGGGATTAGGACCTATCTTTACCTATTAGCGTGTAGGTTGCATGGACGTAATAAAATTGACAAACTTGATTAACTGATGAATATAGATGATGAATTATATATATATTTCTTGTGTGTTTAGTAGGTAGGCAAGATGAGTGATCGTGCGTGGATGTACACCGGTCACCCTAGTCAGAAAGACATGACCATTGAATGGTTAACATAAACCAAGGGGTTTCTGAGCGCCGCATTTGCAAATGGCTAGGAAATAACCTGGTGCCCCTGTGTCCGGTGCGACAACCATAAAAAGTGGACACGGGATGAAATGGGTAAACACTTGCAGAAGTGGGGTTTTACGCCTGATTATACGGTGTGGAGATTTCATGGTGAGTCTGCCCAACGTGCCAGAGCTGAGGTGGTTCGTCGTCACACCGACGAGCATGGTACCGGGATCGAAGACATGGTGCAAGACTTTGATGATGCTTGGGATTCGGACGATGAGATGGAGGAATCTGCAAAGGCCTTCTATGAAATGTTGGAGTCTTCAAAACGTCCTCTCCACGAGCACACTGAGCTTTGTCAGCTGGATGCCATCGCGCAAGTAATGGCTCTGAAGGCTCAGTTCAACCTGGGCAGAGAATGCTACGACGCGATGATGACGATATTTGGACGCTTTCTACCCAAAGGCCATGTATTGCCTGCAAACCTGTACCAGTCGGACAAAATCCTACGTGCGCTTAAGATGCCCTATGACAAGATAGATGCCTGTGAGAATGGATGTGCCTTATTTAGGCTTGAGTATGCGGGCTTGAACTATTGTCCCATTTGCAAGTCTTCCAGGTATGTTGTGGTAAACAACGGTATGGGTGAGAAGAGTCAGACCAAAATCCCAGTTAATGTTCTTCGGTATATGCCAATCATACCAAGACTTCAACGTCTTTTCATGGTCGAAGAGACGGCCAGACAGATGACGTGGCACAAATTGGGCAAAAGAACCGAATTAGATGCAGATGGGAATCCGATGTTGGGACACACTTCAGACGCTTTTGCGTGGAAGCACTTCGATGCATTACATAAGGATAAAGCGGCAGATCCAAGGCATCCTCGAGTCGCCATCAGCACGGATGGGTTCAATGTGTTTGGTATGACGGCAACCCAATACAGTTGTTGTCCTGTATTTGTCATTCCACTCAATCTCCCCCCCGGAGAGATTATGAAAAGAAAGAACATTTTCTTCACGTTGATAATTCCAGGGCCCAACTATCCGGAGAAGAATATGAATGTGTACATGCAGCCGCTTAAGGATGAATTGCAAGAAGCTTGGGATAATGGGATCAAGACATATGACGCCGCTACAAAACATAACTTCAAAATGCATGTGTGGTACATGTACTCGACGCATGACTTGCCGGCGTATGCGCTATTCATTGGTTGGTGTGTGCATGGAAGGTTCCCGTGCCCCACATGCAAGGCAGCTCTTGAGTTCCGTTGGCTGCAGGCTGGTCGCAAGTATTCTTGCTTCGACTTGCATAGATAGTTCCTGGATCCTCGCCATAAGTTCAGAAAAGACAAGAAGAATTTCATCAAAGGTAGAGTTGTCAAAAACTCTGCACCACCTGCATTGACAGGCCAACAGACCCTGGATCAGTTAAACGCTCTCGAGCCTGATCTAGCGCGTCCAGGGTATTTCAAAGGGTATAATTCGGATCACGCCTGGACTCACAAGATATGCTTGTGGGATCTGCCTTACTTTAAAGACCTCCTTTGCCCACACAACATCGACGTGATGCACACTGAAAATAATATCGCCGAGGCCCTTTTTGGTACATTGTTCGGCATAGAGGGGAAGTCAAAGGATAATCCTAAGGCTAGAGTCGATCAGGAGGCTCTATGTGATAGACCGTTACAAAACATGCGACAACCGAAAGTAAAGAAGAACTGGAGGAAGCCAAAGGCATGGTTCAATCTTGGAAGGCCAGCTATGAGGGAAATGATCTTGTGGGTGAAAATGCAGTTGATGTTCCCCGATGGGTATGCAGCGAATCTAAAGAGGGGAGCGAGTCTTGACAAATTGAAAATATTTGGTCTCAAGAGTCATGATTGGCACATATGGCTTGAGCGGGTAATGCCGGTGATGTTGCGTGGCTTTATCCATGAGGATGAATGGCTAGTACTGGCAGAGCTGAGCTGTTTCTTCCGCGCTCTTTGTGCGAAAGAACTATCGCCTGACGTGCTAGATGAACTGGAAGAGTTGGCGCCGGAGTTGATCTGCAAGTTAGAAAAGATCTTTCCACCGGGCTTCTTTAATCCAATGCAGCATTTGATTTTGCATCTCCCGACCGAGGCAAGATTGGGGGGGCCCATGCAAAATCGTTGGTGCTTTGCAACTGAGAGGATGCAGAAGACGCTTCGAGCAAAATGTAAAAATAAACGTAGAATTGAAGCATCGATGGCCGAGGTATTCATTACTGAGGAGGCGGCAAACTTCGTGACAGCACACTACGAAGCCAAGAATCGTCATTTGCATAATCCGAAGCCTCGGTACAATGATGGCGACCGTGAAAAAGGTCGATCCAACCTCAGCCTATTCCAAGGGAAGCTCGCACCAGCCGGTGCTTCGAAAGCAATAACGTTGGATGTCGAAGAATGGCAGACCATTTCGTTGTATATCTTCAACAACCTAACAGAAGTGCGACCGTACATCGAGTAAGTTCTCGGTACATTGTTTCGCAACTTCTAATTCCTTTGAAATGCTCTTATTCCCGGATATGTGATACAGTCGATACATAGCCAAATTCTCGGATGGAGCGGTGATCCAAAAGGATTCCATCGAAGAGTATGAGCTTCTGGAAAAGCATGGAGGCGGCTATCCCGGTTTCATCTCTTGGTTCAAACAAACGGTAATTTCCATTAGACCATTTCATTTCTTCGTCTAGTTTGCGGCTAATGCAACAATCCTTTCGTATTAAACTTGTAGGCTAATTCAGAGTCTATGGACGCCGAATTGAGACAAGTCGCTAATGGTTTTGACTATAAGGTCCGTTCATTTGACAAATACGACATCAACGGGTATCGCTTTCGTACTTTTGGCAAAGAGCTATCTATGGCCGATCGAAAGTCTACAAATTGTTGTGTCTCTGCTATCGGCGAAGGAGGTATCGAGTATTATGGAAGAGTTGAAGCAATTTATGAACTTATATTCTTTGGTGAAAACCCACCGAACGTCATAGTCTTCAAATGTTATTGGTTCCAGCCGAAAGAGACTAGAAGGACTCATGAACATATAGGGCTAGTCGAAATCAAACAAAGCACCCATTTAGATGTTCCCGATGTCTATATTACGGCTCAACAGGCGACCAAGTTTTCTATCTACCGTGGGCCTGCCAAACTGATCCAAATCTGAATGGTTGGGATGTCGTTTATGATGTGCCGCCACGTTTTAGACCACCTCCCGTCAATGAAGATGATTATGAACCTCACATTAACCCAGACACATATGAAGGAGAATTCTTCCAAGAAACACGTCTTTCCAAAAAACGTTTCAAGAACCGCTCTACTTCACTGCAGAACATTGAAGTAGACAGCAACAGTGAATCCGACTTCACCCCTGAGCCGGAACAAGAAGAGACGGAAGAAGAAGAGGTTACTGCTGCGGATGACCTCTCAATGCTTGACCGATTACATAAAGGAGGCCTTCCACATGTTGCTCCCGATAGTGATGATGATGCATTTATTGATGATAGTGATGATGATGATGCATTTATTGATCCCGGAGCATATATAGACGATGAAGATTATTATTAGTTCATGTCAGGTATACATGATGATGATACACTCAAATTATATATATACATATTATTATTCATGTCGGTATTAATTTTTTTTATGTTGTACTAATTCCGTTTACTCTTTGTCATGGCAGGTGTTGAAAGATGGTGGGCGCGGGTCGAGAGCGGTCCGAGGCTCCTTCGTCGGCGCGTGGTGGGAGGGGTACTTCCATTCCACCCCAAACTCTCCGGAGAGCGTTGTACGACAGTATTGGGACACCCGAGGGCGCTTCTTCGTCGGCGAAGTTGCCCAGCGGGAGAGGAGGTCGGGGGGAAGAAGAGAGCTCCTAAAGGTACACGTGGTGGCGGCGGGAGAGGTACGAAGGCTGCTACACCTTCCTCGCCGCCACCCCCAGCTGATTCACCCGAGCACAGCACTGCTACGGTGGACCCGTCTGAGGTGGAGGCTACAAGGACTCCTGTCCACGAGCCTCGGGTCGACGATCCTTCTGTCCGAGACGCTTCGACCTGCGAGACTCCTGTGCCAGACGCTTCGTCCTACGAGACTCCACACGCTTCCACCGGATGGGATACCTGCCTGGATCTGCATCAGCCGGAGCCGAGTGGCCATGCTGATGGTGGCGGGGATCAGCTTTCTGATAGCGGGGACGAGGTGGTTGAGGGGGCCACCGTCTACCAGCGTGGGTGTACACGGCTCCCGCCCGTGCCGGCGACCCGCGAGCCGAGGTGGCCGATTAAGCCTGAGTCGCTGAAGTAAGTGCATTTACTCTTTTTAAACCTTTTGCCTTCATGTTTCTTCACATATCTAATGCGTTGGCTTTGTCATACTGCAGGGGTTGGATTCATGCCAAGGATGTCCGCGGGCCCAACTCCATCCTTGGTGTGCTTTTACGGCATAACTTCCTGGGGTTTGTCACGTTGCCCGGCGAGGGTCAGCTTCCAGAGTTTGGATTGAAATGGGAGCACTACTTGGCTGCCCCGGCCCCGCTGGAGGAGATGATCGACGGTGTGTTGTGCCACACGAGGGCCGACATGGTGATCAGAAAGTTCTAGATAATTTCTCCTTTACACAATTAAAAATCAATAATAGCTATTTATTGTACTAATCAATGTTGTCTCGTTTGATTGCAGACCTTCTACATGTGTGAGGAGGGATACGAGGAGGCCGCGGCAAAGCTTATCGATTACGAGTGCAGGCGCCTACTACAGAACTTACGGCACGAGGCTCGGGTAAAGGCTATTCGAGACTACTACGCCTCGCGGCGTATTAAGAAGGACAAATCGTCGTCCCGCCGAAAGTTTCTGGACAAGGAGCAGTACATGAAGGTAATTATCTATTCTTAAGGCCTTGTACTTAGTTTCCTTGCTTTGATTCGTAGGCGTAGATCTCAAATTTCTCTTTACTAACTTAGGTGCCCCCGAGATGGTGTGCGGATAAGATGAATTATTGGGAGGCGTTGGTGAATGAGTGGTGCTCTGACGAATGGCGAGTCGTCCACGACGATGCCAAGGAACGGCGTGCCCAAATGGAAGGTGTGCCACACCATCAAGACAACGCCAACTTATTTCAGTTCGGGCGGAACTGGGTATGTGGTTTGCTTCATGATTCTTGCAATTCATTTTTTGATGCTAGCTTGACCCCTTTATTAATACTTTGTTCCTCTCTTGTAGGCGCATTACAATAAGACGGAGGTGCCACAGGTGTACGACCTCTATGCCATGGCCCATACTGCCTCGTACAAGAAGGCCAAGGCATTCTCTGAGTCTGACCTCGATAATCCTAAGAACTTCACCAACATCTCCTCCCACGACAAGCTCGTGAGGTACAGAGATGTGGGGAAGGCGGTGAATGGGGAGGACTTCAACCCGAGCCAGTATCCTATTGATCCAGACCTGGTGATGATAGCTGGCGACGGGAGGTCCCATGGCTCGATAGCCATTGGAGATGGACTTATACGGTCTTCGCGCACTCTCCGGCAGATCAAGGCGCGCCAAACGAGCTCCTGTCCTGAGATGATGCCTCATACACGGCCAGTCCAGCTCGCCATCGAGGTTAGTCATACGGACTCAGATAGCTTTCCTCCATTACATTGTGTGTGCGAACAAAGATGATTACAATGCTAACGAGGAGTTGTGTTGCAGGCTGCTCTGCAGAAAGAGAGAGAGACAACCCAGGCGCTTCTGGCGGAACAGGCCCGGCAGGCGGCGGAGGAGAAGAGGGATTTGGAGGAGAGGACGGCTAGGTTGTTGGAGGAGGAGAGGGCACGGAACGATGCGTCTAACCGGGCCATGTACGAGCTCATCGTGGTAAGTTTCTTCTTCATATTAGCCAAATCATGCACTACATGTTCTTTTCATTAATAACCAATATGATTGACTTGTCAAAACCAAACGTGCAGACTTTGTGCGAGAAGACCGGCCAGACCCCTCCGCCGATGCCAGTCATTACCATGACTAGAACGGTGAGTTTCATTTCAATGTTCATTAGTTACTAGTCTTAACGTTTCAGCGTCATCGTGCTAACGCAAATGATCTTTGGTACAGCATAACTCCTGAGCCGCATCGCACGATCCTTCTCCAGGGCCAAGTAGTGTTCCAGCTGACACCGGCCCGAGCAACCCCGGTGCTTCACCTCTGTAAGCCCTAATATGCGACTTACTTGGCTCATTTTCTCAAACAAAGACAAACATAGCACTTAGACAAACTGAGCACAATGACAAACTTAGCACTTAGACAAATGTCATATTTTACCTAAGTTAGCTTTGTTTCCTCTAAAATGACATAGTAAGCTTACTTACCTCCAAAATGACATATTGTACCTAAGTTAGCTCTAAAATGACCTATACTTAGCATTGTTTCCTCCACACTGCCATAATAAGCTTAGTTAACTCAAAAATGGCATAATAGACTTGGTAACCTCATAGATGCCATCGACTTAGCTTATTTTCTTGCAAAATGACACAATAAGCTTAGTTAGGTCAAAAATGTGATAATTACCTAGGTTAGCTCTAAAATGACACAAATAAGCAATAAGAAGAAGAAAAACAAGAGGAGACAGAGAGAGAAGAAAAACGCTTCTTCATCTTCTTCTTCTTCTACATCTTCTTCTACTTCTAGATCTTCTTCTACTTCTTCTAGTATTCTTTTTCTAACTTTCTTATTTCCAATTTTGCAGATTTGATTGAGTTCACGGCAGCTTGCTTTGATGTAGTGCTAGTGTTTACTTTCAGTTTTCATTTTGTATCGATGAACTTACGTGAAACTTTCTACCTATATGTATGAGACTATGTATGTATGGATGAAACTATTGTAATATGGTGAACAAAGTGACATTTGATACTTTCAATTTGGTATAATTGTTGGTTGATCATATTCATATGGCAGGGATATTGTTTCTGTGAAATATATATATATACATATCATATATTTGCCTGTGAAAAATGTTGAATATAACAAAAATAGAAAAAAAGAGGCAATACAGCCTCTTTGCCGTCTGCCCGGACGGCAAAGACCGCTATGCCGACGGCCACCATTGGCAAAGGAGACACGTGGCAGCCAGCTGTTAAACCTGGGAGCACCAGGCCTGGGTTCTTTGCCGACGGTGGCCGTCGGCATAGCGTGGGGGCAGACGGCAAAGGGTTGGGGCCATTTGGCTTCTTTGCCGACGGTGGCCGTCGGCATAGCGGGGGCGGACGGCAAAGGGCTTGGCTGGGCCGTCGAGGGCAGACGGCAAAGGGCTGGGCGGGGGGCAATGGGCTGGGTGGGGGCCGTCAGGGGCAGACGGCAAAGAAATGTGTGGGCCGTCCGGGGCAGACGACAAAGGGCTGGAGGGGGCGTTAGCCACCTAACGGTGCTACCGTTAGTACTACGCCGTCTGCCGTCTGCAGGCTGGCGGCAAAAAAACTTTGCCGTCCGCTATGCCAATGCAGACGGCAAAGAACCCCTTTGCCGGAGTTTATTCGGCCCAAAACTTTGCCGTCCGCTGGCGGACGGCAAAGGCCTTTGCCGTCCGTGGTTATGCCTTTGTCGTCTGCCATGGCAGACGGCAAAGAGCCTGATTCCTGTAGTGCTACATCAATATAATCAAACCATATGTTTCTTATTTGGTGAGCTACATGAAAGTTTTTATTATATCCCCCTTGAATACCTATCCTTTTTGGACTAGTCTTATAACACGTGCGAATTACCATTCATTTTTCTTAGGCTCTCAAAAATATTGAAGTGAATCATGAAAGTGCGACTATTTCTATAAAATATAACCAACGCCGTGCTCTAAAAGATATAAGTGAAGCAATAGAGCAACTGCCTAGCTCAAAAGATACTACCTCTATCCCTGAATATAAGACGTTTTTGCAGTCCAAATTGAACTGCAAAAACGTCTTATATTTAGGGACGGAGGGAGTATAAGTGAAGCATATAGAGTATTCTAACAAATTATGATGAAAATGTGTCTCTCTCAAAAGGTGTGTCCAGCAAACAATTATGGTGGCAAACTAAAAGAAAAAATTATAATACACGACGCACCAAGCAAAACTCATATCATGTGATTAATAAAAATATAGCTCCAAGTGACATACCGATAGATTGGAAACGAAGGAGGGGATGCCATCCAGGGTATCCCCAAGCTTAGACGCGCGGGTCTTCATTGAATATTGCCTTGGGGTGCCTTGGGCATCCCCAAGCTTAGGGTCTTGCTGCTCCTTATTCCTTCATCCATCGTTGTCTCACCCAAAACTTGAAAACTTCAGCACACAAAACTCAAGAGAAACCTCGTGAGATCCGTTAGTATAATAGACATATCAAAAACTTTAGGTACTATTGTAAATTGATTCATATTTAATCATTTCATAATAGGTACTGCATTCTAACTTCTCAATGACTTATACCCCCCCGATATAGACCATAACATCATCAAAACAAGCAAACTATATAAGCAAAAACAAAATATGTCTAAAATAGAACAATTTGTAATGATATGAACTAAAACCATACTTATGTAACTCGGAAAACTCTGAAAAATTAGGTCAACATGGGCAATTTGTATAGAAATACTTTGTAAAATATTCAGACAAAAAAGACACACCAGTAAAATCAGAGAAATTCTGTATTGGGCGCAAAAGTTTCTGTTTTTGCACAGAATCGATTCAACTATCATCCAAGTCATCCCAAAGGATTTACTTGGCACTAACACTAATTAAAACACAAAAACACAATCATTATAGTAGAAAAAATTGTGTGAACTCAAAATAAGAGGAAGTAAAAGCAAACAATTAAGATACCTACTGGGTTGCCTCCCAACAAGCGCTATTGTTTTATGCCCCTAGCTAGGCATGATGCATTATTTCAAGTATTGTCCTTCTCGTCATCCTTGATGTTCTTCATCACATTCTTATACATAATATCATCATAAGAACTTCTTACTAATTCTCTTCTCTCGGCAATAGATTTCCTATTAGGAGAACTCAAGTGATGGAACGGGCTATCTTTCATAACTTTTATATTTTCCAACTTTGATTTTTGAGAAGCATGGTCATCAGGGGACCTTTCATAAACAACCGTAAACTCATCTTATATAAGGACCTTAGCGTTATCAATATAATCTTCATCATAACCACTTTTATTGCCTTCAACAATCCAATAATATTGTTGATTGGTACTATTAAATAAGTGTTGTATTAAGTCAAGATTTGGAGCTTCCTTTCTAGCATTTTTCTCAAAAGCATGATGATCCCTAGACATATACCTCCACATAAAATCTCTATCATAAATAACTTCATCTATCATAGGGCACTCATAATTCATATCATAATGATAAAAAATCTCTCTAGCTTCACGGACTATGTAATCAAAATCATTCATGAGGATAATTGTGGCTATTTTCTTAGCCCTAGGATCATTTATGACAGGTAGTTCGAAGAACAATCTTTCTAAGTGGGATGGGTATGAATAAATCTTCTTTCAATTTTAATGATAAGGGCGAAGATGGCTTGAGCATAACTATTGGTTCTTTTAAGAATATGCTCATCATTGTTTACAAAAGCTCCCGTACAAGTGAAAAAATCTTGAATAACACTTTTTCCAATAATATTCCCACTTCCCATTAGCTTAACGGGAGATTCATTCTTTACAAACTCATTATCCTTACTATCACCTTTAGCAATCACAAAATAAGGCATGATAGCAATTTCAAGTAAACAAGTATACAAGATGACTCTACATGAATGCCTCTGATAGTGTACCAAGATGTGCAATGATCTAGCATAACATGTAGACAATGATGAATGATGTCTTGGCCACAGATACTATGTCAGCTATATGATCATGCAAAGCAATATGATGATGAACACACAAGTCATGTGACGGAACAGTGGAACTTCCATGGCAATATATCTCGGAATGTCTATGGAAATGCCATAATAGGTAGGTATGGTGGCTGTTTTGAGGAAGATATAAGGAGGCTTATGTGCGATAGAGCGTATCATATCATGGGATTTGGATGCGCCGGCGAAGTTTGCACCGACTCTCGACATGAGAATGGGCAATGCACGGTACCGAAGAGGCTAGCAATTACGGAAAGGTGGGAGTGTGTATATCCATGGATTCACATTAGTCATAAAGAACTCATATACTTACTGTAAAGCCTTATTAGCTCTCTCAAAGCAAACTACTACCGCATGTCCCTAGGGAGGAGGTTGGTAGGAGTTAACCATCGCGCGCCCCCAATTCGAACAACACGATAGGATTTCATTTCAAACATAAAAATGCTCACACATCATCACCATGCCATAGTTCATACTTAGATGAATAACAAATAACAAGCTTTAATTACCGATATCTCTACTAACGAATAATCATGTAGTCATGCCCTTCCATATTACTACGTCAATATAATTAATTCATGTTTCTTCTTTAGTGAGCTACACGAATGTTTTTATTATATCCCCCTTGAATACCTATCCTTTCTGGACTAGTCTTATAGCACATGCCAATTACTGTTCCTATTTATTATATACTCTCAAAAAGATTTAAGTGAAGCATGACAGTTCAATTATTTCTACAAAATCTGAACACCGCCGTGCTCTAAAAAGATATAAGTGAAGCACTAGAGCAACTGCCTAGCTCAAAAGATATAAGTGAAGCATATAGAGTATTCTAACAAATTATGATGATCGCATGTGTCTCTCAAATATGTGTGTCCAACAAACAAATATTGTGTCAAACTAAAACAAAAACAAAATATAACACACGACGCTCCAAGCAAAACACATATCATGTGATGAATAAAAATATAGCTCCAATTGACATACCGATAGATTGGAGACGAAAGAGGGGATGCCTTCCGGGCATCCTCAAGCTTAGACGCTTGGGTCTTCCTTGACTATTACCTTGGGGTGGCTTGGGCATCCCCTAGCTTAGGGTCTTTGCGCTCCTTATTCCTTCATCCATCGTTCTCTCACCCAAAACTTGAAAACTTCAGCACACAAAACTCATCAAAACCTCGTGAGATCCTTTTGTATAATAGACATATCAAATACTTTAGGTACTGTTATAAATTGATTCATATTTTATTATTGCATAATAGGTATTTTTGTATTCTAACTTCTCCATGGCTTATACCCCCCGGTACAATCCATAGCATCATCAAAACAAGCAAAAATAGAATCTGTCTAAAACAGAACAGTCTGTAATGATCTGTACTAAAACCATACTTCTGTAACTCCGAAAATTCTAAAAAATTAGGAAAACATCGGAAATTTGTGTACGAATATTGTGTAAGAAATTTAGATCAAAATGACGTTCCAGTAAAATCATAGAAATTCTGCACTGGACGCAAAAGTTTATGTTTTTAGCACAACATCAATTCTACTATCTTCCAAATCATCCCAAAGGCTTTATTTGGCACAAACAATAATTTAAATGTAAAAACACAATCATTATAGTAGCAATAATTATGTCAACACACCAAAACAAAATGTAAAACAAAAATTTAAAGATAACTATTGGGTTGCCTCCCAACAAGCGCTATTGTTTTATGCCCCTGGCTAGGCATAATGCATAGTGTCAAGTATTGTCATCCTTAAAATCTTGTAAATCAAATTTTCTAAAACCTTTCTTAAGAACTCTATATTATGATATTCCACTTGCCTAATGGGTGAACTCAAATTTTTAAAGGGACTGTTCTTGGTAATTTTAACATCCATAACATCATTATTGGAATCATCTCCACAAATGTCCTCATATAGGACATGGATTTCATCGTCAATAGGTTCTCTAGTCATATTTTTAAAAGAATAATCATTAAATCCTTCATCAATTCCTTTAGTAATCCTTTCAAATTTGTCACAAGTATTATGGTACAAAGCTTTTATTAAGACCTCATGAGGAACTCTCCTCCTCAATATCTCACGACAACCATGATAGTCCTTAGATTCTAACCTACGCATCGTATCTTTATCATGAAGAATTTACTCTATTGTTGGTTGTTCATAATCTATTTTATAATAAGAAAAAAATTCCCTAGCTTCTCTGATTAAATAATCAAATTCATGCATAAGGATGATAGTCACAATTTTTTTGGCTTTAGGATCATGTATGCTAGGGAGATTTAGGAACATTTTCTGTAGGAAGGGTTGTAGATGAACACATTTTCTTTCTAATCTGAATACAAGCATAGCAATGTCATCCACATAACAATTTGTTTTATCAAGTATAGATCCCCTAACAAGTGGTATGACTCTCGTACATTCGAAAAAAAATCTTGAATGACATTCTTTCCAATAACGTTACCATGCCCCACATGATAGATTTTAGTTTTTAAGAATGGAGGGCATTCAACATGAGGAACTTGATATTTTGGAGGACCGTGATTAGAATTAAAATACTTAGTTTTTTCCTCATTAGATTCACTAGCACTATCTTCGCTAGCGCTCTCAAAAATAACATTTCCGAACTCAGACATGATAGCAACTTCAAGCAAAGCAAGGAGACAAGTAGACTAGATAACTAAGCAAACAAGCAAATAGAAATATTTTTGTATTTTTGATTTTTATATAAAGTAAAACATAACAACAAATAAAAAGTAGAACAAGTGAAAGATAATTTATGTGTAGGGACCTAACAAGAGTTTGATGATGTCTCCCCGGCAAGGGCACCAGAAATTCTTCCTGCTACTTGTGAGCTGCGTGGGGATTTTCCCCAAAGAGGAGAGGAGATGCAACATAATAGAGATAAGTGTTTCCCTCAGTGAAAATCAAGGTTATCGAACCAATAGGAGAACCAAGCAAATTCCTTTCAACAACACCTATGCACACAAAACCAAACACTAGCATCCAACGCGGGCAAGAGGGTTCTCAAGCCCCTTTGATACGTCTCCAACGTATCTATAATTTTTTATTGTTCCATGCTGATATATTATCATTCTAGGATACTTTTTGGGTCTTTATTTACCAATTTATAATATTTTTGAGCACTAACCTATTGACCCAGTGCCTAGTGCCAGTTGTTGTTTTCTGTATGTTTTTGCCTTTTCAGGTTTACAGTACCAAACGAAGTCCAATTGCCACAAAACTTTTTGATGATTTTTTCTGGACCAAAAGAAGACCTAGAATCTTCGCAAGGAGGTCGGGAGGCACACGAGGGCCCCACCACACATCAGGGCACGCCTTGGGCGGGCGGGGGGGGGGGGGGGGGGCGCCCTGATATGTGGTGGCCCCCTCGTGGCTCTCCCGACGTCCCTCTCTGGCCTATAAATGCTCTCTGATCTATTGATGTGCTTTGGCCAAGTAGATTGATGTTTCATCAGTGGGAGTGGTGCGTTGTGGTAGGTTCAACCTGGCGAGTTTCTATATCCCAGTGGCAAAGTAGGGGACAAGATGCGTCTTTGTGTTGTTGCTACTAAAGATAAAACGATGGGGTTTATTCATATTGATTGAGTTTACTTTGTCTACATCATGTCATCGTTCTCCAAGCATTGCTCTGTTTTACTTAATACTCTAGATGCATGCTGGATAGCGGTCAATGAGTGGAGTAATAGTAATAGGTGCAGGCAGGAGTCGGCCTATTTGTTTGTGGACGTGATGCCTATATACACATGATCATTGCCGTGAAAATCGCATAACTATCCACTTTTCTATCAATTGCCAAACAGAAATTTGTTACCCACCGTATGCTGCCTACATGAGAGATGCCGCTAGGGAACACTATGGCCCCCGGGTCTATTCACTTATATATTTACAAACGCTACAATTACCTCGCTGCCTTTATTTACTTTTTATTTATTTTGCAATTTATATTTATCAACAATTATCTACACAACTCGTTTGCTTCCAATTAACGAGATCAAGGGGATTGACAACCCTCTTGTCCGCGTTGGGTGCAAGTCGTTTGTTTATTTTTGTGCAGCCGCTGAAGACGGTTGAGGATTGATATTCCTATTGGTTCGATAAACCTTGGTTTCATAACTGAGGGAAATACTTACCCACTTTGTGCTGTAATTACCCGTTCCTCTTCACGGAAAACCCAACGCAGATCACAAGTATCAGGAAGGATTTCTAGCGCCGTTGCCGGGGAATATCATCATCAACTATCAAGTACTTTCACACAAATTTTCATTCACTTGTTCTTCTTTTTATTTGTCATTATATTTAGCTTGTCTCATAAAAATCAAAAATACAAAAATATTTATCTTTGCTTGTTACCTTGCTCGCTTGCGTAGCTATGTTATCTTTATCTTTATCAAAAACAAACAAAAAGTTTAAAGCAAAAATATAAAGATAAATGGATCCTCATCCACTTGCTAATCTTTTCAAAAGACCTGATAATGTTGAACCAATTGCTAGTGAGTTGAGTGCACTAGAATTTCCTTATGACATGTTATTCACGGCAATAATCATGTGATGAAATTTATAAAGTGATTCATGATAGTTCCTTGAATGAAAAGCATGATTGCCATGTTGCTAGTATAGATTCTATGAATATAAATTGTGCTAATGATCATGATTGGGGTGATAATCATGATGTCCCTTGTGATCTTGATAATGAATCTATTATTGAGTATGATATCCCCAACACTACTAAAAGTGGGGTTGGAAGAGTGTCAACTTTAGGTAATAATGATCCCACTACTTTGGAGAACGATCAATATTACGATAGTTATATTGTTGAGTTTGATTATGATCCTACACATAATGAGAGAGGCAAACATGGTTATAAGAATTTGCATGTTACTCAATTACCTCTCTTTGTGTTGAAATTGTTAATGCTTCACTCTTCCAACTTGCATATGTTAGATACTTCTTGTCTTGATAATTTGTTTGCTTATAAAATGCATATGCATAGGAAGTATGTTAGACTTAAATATGTTTGTCACATGTTTTATGATGCTCTCTTTGTGCTTTAGCTGTTGTCTTTTATGTGAGCACCAATATTATCCTAAGCCTATCTTGATGGCTATAAAGAGTTTGTTGGGAGACAACCCAATAGTTATCAAACTTTCTGTTTCTTTTTGATAACATGATTACTGCCTCTGTAATTATTATGTTTTTGTGTTTAAATTAGTGTTTCTCCAAGTAAAGCCTTTGGGATGACTCACAAGATGAGTAGGATCAATGCTGAAACAAAACAGAAACTTTTGACTCCAGTACAGGAATTTTCATTTTTTACCGGAGCGTGATAATGATCTGAAATTTTTACATAGCGTTGCTATACAAATTGTCGAGGATGTCCTAATGTTTCAGAATTTTTAGAGTTACAGAAGTATAGGTTCTATACAGATTTCTATAGACTGTTCTATTTTAGACAGATTCTATTTTTGCTTGCATAGTTGCTTGTTTTGATTATGCTATGGATTGTATCGGGGGGTATAAGCCACGGAGAAGTTAGAATACAGTACCTATTATACATTTATGAAATTTGAATCAATTTATAACAGTACTTCAAGTATGCAATATGTTTCTTATACTAACGGATCTCACGAAGTTTTGTTGAGTTTTGTGTGATTGAAGTTTTCAAGTTTTGGGTGTTATCATGATGGACAGGGGAATAAGGAGTAGCAAGAGCCTAAGCTTGGGGATGCCCAAGGCACCCCAAGGTAATATTTTAAAGGAGACTCAAGCGTGTAAGCTTGGGGATGCCCCGGAAGACATCCCCTCTTTCGTCTCAAATCCATCGGTATGTCACTTGAAGCTATATTTTTATTCATCACATGATATGAGTTTTGCTTTTGTTTGCTTTTACTTTTAGTTTGCCACAATCATTGTTTACTGGACACACCTATTTAAGAGAGACACACCTTCATCATAATTTATTAGAATACTCTATGTGCTTCACTTATATCTTTTGAGCTTAGCAGTTGCCCTAGTACTTCACTTATATCTTTTTGAGCACGGTGACGTGTAGATTTTATAGAAATGATTTCACTCTCGTTCTTCACTTATACTAGATCATTGATGGCGCGCGTTGCCGCGCCCATCTATTTTCTCTCTTAGTTGTTAGGGATATAAATAACTTTTATATACATTTGTTTGCAATGATTTGAAATATTGTGCTTCCTTTTAGCTTATGCATACCTCTTACATTTTTCAAAGTAATGATTTGTAACTGAAGAGAGAAATCTGATTGAACTGCAAGATAGTGTGTAAGTGTGTTGAGCTTTTTTCTCAGATCTACTTGACTTATAGTTGGTTTGAATTCTGGTATCAGGCGTATGGGATTTGAATTGGGATGGTTAATGAATACATGCTTTGTTTCTTTATCATGGCGTTTTTTAACTCCTAAAATGCTATCTCACAAAATCTCGGGACAAGACATCTTTTTTTTTAGGAAAGACATTAGCAGTATTTGAGAAAATAAAAATATGTAGTGCAGATACTTCAGAAATTCTGGACAACATTTATAATTTAAACAATCCCAATGCATTTCTGATATTGTTGCTGGCCTGCAGAAGGAATCTACATTGTAGTGCAACATACAAAGATTCTACAAGGGTTTATAGTTACACCCAGGCATACATCTCTTGTCATCGTGTTTACAAAAACTCTGGCATGCAGCTTTTTTCATGAGGTTTACGAAAAAAAGAGGATAATGTGATCTCAGCCTAAAATTGAAGCTCAGCTATGATTTTCCTAATTTCAGTCGTCTTAATTATATCAACAAGTGGACGCTCAACTATGATTTTTATAATTTCAACTGAACCATCTTAATCATATTAACATGTGGCTGCAAGGAGCGGTACCTCGAAGAATGTGTTGATGGCTTACTTAAGGTTCCTTTCTTTGATCCAAACATCGTCTAGGTCGTTCCACACCGTCACATAGCTTGGTTCGAGCTCCATTGCCTTTCCAAAATTGTTAGTTGTCAAGTCAATGTCCATCAGGCCAACAAAGTAAAGTTCTTTCAGAAAAAGGAGTAAACGCAAAAGTCAAGTGCCAGCACATCCAATGAGGATATATGTAGTATTAAGAGGAGATACATAAGCAGAAGCAAATCGAAATATGCAAGGTAATGCCGGTCAAAAAACAAAATGGAGTTACTCTTTATTTATATGAATAAAGTTTGTTGCAAAAAATACCTAAGATCTTAATATTTAATGTTATCTAATCCAATGATATATCTACCATTTTATTGTACGACTAACTCCGGCGTATCCGAATGTGCAACTCTTTGCCTCATGATGGTGCTCGTTGCTACACCCGTCCAATTTCCTGTAGAATGGTAGGAAATTTGGTAAATATATGAAGGCATTAAAGTTAAAGATAATTTTAAACCCATGTAGTCCACAATAATAGAAGTGAGAGATTTTAATTTGCGCGAGGAGTGCAATAGTAAGGAAGAGCTGTATATTTTTTCTTGAGTTTATTGCGCTTGAAGCTGATTCAAGTTTGAGCCTCGAGTGTATGAGCTTCGAAAGACGATAAGGTGGGAAATGTCGGCCGTGTAGTAGCAGCAAGCTATTTAAATTATTTACATTTGCCTTACCTCACAGCTCATCTTCTCCGGTGTCACATGTACTTCATTTTCTATAGTGAACTTGATGAAACCATATCATTTGGATCTCTGTGTCAAAAGATGATATATTACTTTGACTGTTCAAGGAATCCATCAATCAGAGGGGGATTTCTAATCAATGCAACCCACATATCTAACACTAAACAGAGTCTAAGCAGGTTAACATTTTCTTTAACAGTGCCATACTGAGGGAATACATCATTCAGAGCAATTGCATTTTGTGTCATTGGACAGACCTGCAACTCGGTGAAGAAATAGGAGACTATCCAAACTTCCTGGACGATAAGTCAATAGCATTGTTGCAATGTTCCATGTTCACACATATCATTTGTAACATTATCATTCAGTTCCTGCAAATAAAAATACATTTGGTTGAAATTGGAGTACAGATTTCACTGGACAATATAATGCACTATGCTTGTCTCTAGTAGGCATGATGATGTACTACTACCTCCGTGCCAAACTATAAGATGTTCTGTTAGGCTATTTTAGTCTACCTAAACATCTTATAATTTGGAACAGAGGAAGTATTTACCATGAACCCTAGCATGATTGGCTTATCATTTCAAGAAAATTACACGAGGATATGGTTTTATTTATTTAGTTTTTGTGGGGACATGAGGATATGGTTTTAGCATGTAAAAGTTCCAAGTAACTTAAGCAAAGACATGACCATGTGTTTTGAGATCAAATTGTATGAAGAACTGCTCACAACAACTTCAAGAATATGGGCGCACATGTTCATAGATATGAAAAATGTATGTGATGCAGTAGCATACATGACAAAGTAGAAAATATGTGTCGACGACATTAGCAGGTCCTCTGTGTTAGATGCCTTGATGATGTTCAATGACTTGAGTTAGAATCTTCAAAACCTATAGGAAAATATCATCTGGGGTGATCAGTCACAAAATCACCCAGCCGTCCAGGTAAAGAATAGGTAAACTTGCATCATACTTGAGAAATACTTTCTAATAGGTAAAAATGGCATGATAATTTTATTAAGCTGCAATGATAAAAACAATAGATAGCATCCGTTAAATAACAATGGTATGATCCACTTTCTAATGCAATGTTGCTAATAACCACATTAATTTTCAGCTCCTGCAATTAATAATTCTAGAGGTGCAACCTTATTTTATTACTGATACGGACTGGCATATAAAGAATCATGTAGGATGTGATGTTTGTTCACCTAGGCGTGGTCACTCATGCCAATTGTGGCCACGGAGTTGTCGTTCTTAACCCCCATGTGAGAGGAAGTGTACTTCAAGCCATTAAGAACTGCAAACACACATCAAAACAATTCATTAAAACACAGCCATAGCTTGATTTACTGTCAAAAGCTGAAACTGAACAACTATTCCCCTTTCTAAAAGAAGGTACTCAGTTATTTTAAAAAGTATTCCTCCTTCTATAAGTGAAGATGGCTTTTCATCCAACTTTCCTTTTTCCGGTATATGCTAGTGAATGTAACAGCAAGGATCGTTCCAAGGACATAATAAACAGGCAAAATATAACAATGTATTGAGTGTAGAGAGTTGAAATGTACAAGAACATTGCACACTACATGCTCTATCTACAAAAAAGGAGAAGCATCCTGCTGAATCCTACTCGAATACTTAGCTAGTATGCATTGCAAATCTGTACCAGTGGAGAGGTATCTGGAGATCGAATAGGCTGGGGCAGCAGCATGTCGCCACTGCTTGAAATCTTGAGGGCAGCTGTGCTCGCCCACAGCCTCAGAGCCATTATAGCCTAATTTAGCTGTTGTAACCCGAATCAACAAAAGTGTATGTGTGTTCTCTGCCCTCTCCTTGTAGGGGTTAGTAGCTCCGTGGTAGTAGTGGAAAGGGGCCGTGGTAGGATAGGGAAATGGGGATTGTTTGGATCAGGACGAGGGGGCGGAATAAGAAGTGTGCGCAGTGATAGGATTTTTATGGCTAATGGGTGCTCATAGCCTCATCCTTGCTATAGAGCATAGCCATTAAGGCCTCGCTCAGCTTGATCCAAATTCGATTGATTAATGAAACAAATATGAGATCTGAAAATTGTGTATGTACTAACAGTAAGGGGTCGTGATGCTAGGAGGCGAGCTCAGTGCGACTCCTTGGAATAGCACCGGGATGTCCCACTGGTTGATATGAACTCCGGTCTTGATAGACTCCTGGGACAAGGCAGCAGCGACGGATCTAGTGGTCCTAGGGTTCCTGCCAGCGGGGAGGGCGCCATGGTGAGAAAGTGGAGAGGTCACGGGGTGAGCGTACCAGGGGGAGATCGCCATGGTCGCGCCGGAGGAGAGGAGAGGAACGGGTGAGAGAACAGGCAATCCAGTTCGGTCGACCGAAGAGTATTTTTTTTACGAACGCAACGCTCTCGCCTCGGCGTGATAAATGGGCTGACCAATCAGGCCCAGTTTACCACATTGCTTGGTTTCGGCCCCTGGAACAGCAGCCCACAGGACAGCTGGGCTAGATTAAGCAGATTGAAAAAACACGAAATCCGACGGCCAGAAACTTCCAGATCATGAAAACGGACGGCCGCAAATGCAAATCACTGTGAGGGCAGGGATTAGGTGCGGTTATACTGTCCTTAATTTGTTTGAGAGTTAATAAATAGTGATGGTAATTTTCATGGGTCATAAGACTAGTCCAAAAATATTAGGTATTCAATGAATGATAATCAAAACCATCATGTAGCACATATAGAGAAATTGTGGATAAATGATATTGATGTGGTAATATGAAATAGGTGTGAGTTCATAATTGTTAAACCATAGAAGTGTCGATATTAAGAGAGGTTGACCCTTTTGTTCGTCTAAAAATTAAAGAGGCATGGTGATGATGTGTGAGCATTTCTATTCCTCGTTGAAATCCTAGTGTTGTTTCAGGTCGGAAGCACGCGGTGGTTAGCTCCTACCAACCTCTTCCCTTGGGGCACGCGAGTAGTACTTTGATTTATGATTAACTAATAAAACTTTGCAATAAGTATATGAGTTCTTTATGACTAATGTGAAACCATGGACATACGCAATCTCACCTTCTCATATTTGCTAGCCTCTTCGGTACTGTGCATAGCCCGTTCTCACCTCGAGGATCAGTGCAACTTTCGCCGGTGCATCCAAACTCCGTGACATGACACACTCTGTTTCACATAAGCCTTATTATATATTCCTCAAAACAGCCACCATTCCTACCTATCATGACATTTCCATAGCCATTCTGAGATATATTGCCATGCAAATTCCATCGTCACTTCACATGACTAGTTTGTTCATCGTCATATTGCTTTGCATGATCATATAGAGCTGACATAGTATTTGTGGCAAAGCCACCATTCATCATTCTGTTGATACATGTCACGCTAGATCATTGCACATCCTGGTACACTGCCAGAGGCATTCATACAGAGTCATATCTTCATATCAGTTCTCCATATTGAGTTGTAAGTAAATAAAAGTGTGATGATCATCATCATTAGAGCATTGTCCCAGTGAGGAAAGAATGATGGAGACGATGATTCTCTCATAAGTCGATATGAGACTCCGGACGAAAAATAAAGATGGTGGAGGCCAAATGAGCCCACCATCCATTCAAAAAATTGAGAAAAAATGAGAGAAGGGACTTTGCTACTATCATTTACCACACTCGTGCCTCAAAGTGGCACCATGCTCTTCAAGTAGAGAGTCTCATGATATGTAACTTCCATATGCTAGTGGGAATTACCTATTCATTATTTCAAACTTGGCTTGTATATTCCTATGACGGGCTTCCTCAAATGCCCGAGGTCTTCATGAGCAAGCAAGTTGGATGCACACCCCAATTAGCTTCATTTGAGCATTCATACACTTATAGCTCTAGTGCATCATTTGCATGACAATCCCTACTCCTTGCATTAACATCTATCGATGGGCATCTCCATAGCCCGTTGGTACGCCTAGTTGATGTGAGACTATCTTTTTCACCTTTTAACCCCTTTGATATCTTCCACCATATTCTATTCCACCTAAATGCTATGTCTAATGGCTCACGCTCATGTATTGCGTGAAGAATAAATAGTTGATGCATATTAAAAAGTATGATCCAATTGCGTGACTTGGACACCGTGGTGCTCGACATTTGTATTAATGTGGTGAAGATGGAGCCATGCCTTGCTAATATAATAAGATGAATGGGGGGGGTAAACATTTCTTAAGGATCGTATACTTTTAAGGATTAATAATTCTGTTTCCTACACTTTAGTATTGTTATGTTAATATTTGTTGATTCATCTTTTCTCAATGAGCATACATGCATAAGATTACATAATGGATAGCATGTCACATAAAAAAATTCTATTTTTATCATTTACCTACTCGAGGACGAGCATGAATTAAGCTTGGGGAGGCTTGATACGTCTCCAACGTATCTATATTTTTTGATTGTTCCATGTTGATATATTAGGGGACAAGATGCGTTGTGCTAGGTTCAACCTGGCGAGTTTCTATATCCCAGTGACAAAGTAGGGGACAAGATGCGTCTTTGTGTTGTTGCTACTAAGGATAAAATGATGGGGTTTATTCATATTGATTGAGTTTACTTTGTCTACATCATGTCATCGTTCTCCAAGCATTACTCTGTTTTACTTAATACTCTAGATGCATGCTGGATAGCGGTCGATGAGTGGAGTAATAGTAATAGGTGCAGGCAGGAGTCGGCCTATTTGTTTGTGGACGTGATGCCTATATACACATGATCATTGCCGTGAAAATAGCATAACTATCCGCTTTTCTATCAATTGCCCAACAATAATTTGTTACCCACCGTATGCTGCCTACATGAGAGATGCCGCTAGGGAACACTATGGCCCCTGGGTCTATTCACTTATATATTTACAAACGCTACAATTACCTCGCTGCCTTTATTTACTTTTTATTTATTTTGCAATTTATATTTTTCAACAATTATCTACACAACTCATTTGCTTGCAAATAACGAGATCAAGGGGATTGACAACCCTCTTGTCCGCGTTGGGTGCAAGTCGTTTGTTTATTTGTGTGCAGCCACTCAAGACGATTGAGGATTGATATTCCTATTGGTTCGATAAACCTTGGTTTCATAACCAAGGGAAATACTTACCCACTTTGTGCTGCAATTACCCGTTCCTCTTCACGGAAAACCCAACGCAGATCACAAGTATCACCCTTGAACTCGTTACTTGCAAGGATTAAATCTTGATATAAATAGATAATGTAAAGGCAAAATAAAATAAAAGTAAATAAATTGGTCAAAAGTATTTTTGGAGTTTTTGTATTTATGTTTCTGTAGACCCGGGGGCCATTGTGTTCGCGAGAGGCTTCTCTCTCGAAAATAGCATACGGTGGGTAGACAAATTACTTTTAGGCAATTGATAGAATTGCTCATAGTTATGACATGTTATTCACGGCAATAATCATGTATATAGGCATCACGTCCATAAGCAAGTAGACCGAAATGATTCTGCATCTACTACTATTACTCCACCAATCAACCGACTCCTGCCTGCATTTATGGTATTAAGTTCATGACAAACAAAGTAATGCTTGGAGCAAGGTGACATGATGTAAACAAAATAAGACAAGCAATATGTTCAGATCCCATTGTTTTATCCTTAATGGCAACAATACAAATACGTGTATTGTCCTCTTTTGTCACTGGGATATAGAGACCTCAATATTGAACCCATTACAACACATCACTCCCACTGAAGATAAATCAATCTAGTTGGCCAAACCAAACCGATAGATCGGAGAGAAATACGAAGCTATAACAATCATGCATAATAGAATTCAGAAAAGACTCAATTACTTTCAATGAATAATCTGATCATAAACCCACAATTCACCGGATCCCAACAAACACACCACAAAAGAGGATTACATCATATAGATCACTGCAAAGATCGCGGTGAACATGGTATTGAAGATCAAAGAGAGAGAAGAAGTCATCTAGGTACTAGCTATGGACCCGTAGGTCTATGCTGGACTACTCACGCATCATCATGGAGCCAGCAAGGTTGATGTAGATGGCCTCCATGGTCGATCCCCCCTCCAGCAGAGTATCGGAAAAGGTTTGCAGATGGCCTCCCGTCGGAACAGAGGCTTGCGACGACAGAAAAAGTGTTTTGGGTGGCTCCCTATTGGTTTCCCGATTTTAGAGAATTTATGAAGGTGGAATTAGGTCAAACGGAGCCACGAGGGGCCCACAAGGCATCAGGGCTGTTGCCTTGTCGTCTCCTCGTCTCGCTTCCTGACTCCTCCCGAAGCTTCATGGGTCTCTTTTGTCCAGAAAAAAATCGTCAAAAAGTTTCATAGCGTTTGGACTTCGTTTGATACAGATTTCCTGGAAAACCAAAAACAGGCAAAAACATCAACTGTACTAGGCACCAGGTTAGTAGGTTAGTTCCCAAAAATGATATAAAACAACATATTATTGCATATAAAGTATCCTAGATTGGTAATATAATAGCATGGAACAACCAAAAATTATAGATACGTTGGAGACGTATCAGACAACAGTTGTAGGTTTCTCGGCAGTCGTCGTAGCCATGATGGAGGCCGCCCACGCCCATCTCGAGGCCGCTCACGCCCAGCTCGTGTCAGTCACTGCATAAATCATAGCAGCCTTCTCCGACAGTGGTCGACAACCCACGTCCGATGAGCTGGTAATAGTTGAGTGTTCTAGAGCAGGCATCCATTCATCGGCGGCCTCCCTAGCCAAGATGGTGGTCGTCCATGCCCGGACCAAGGCCGCCCATGCCCGGCTCATGGTGGCCTTATCAATAGAGATGGTAGACGAGGACTGTGAGATGCTGGTGGAGTATGTGGCGCTGGATGCCATGGAGCCCCTTCCCCCAGAGGTCGTCGAGCGGGAGCTGGTCATGGAGGAGGCGGCGGAGATCGACGAGCGCCAGGCGGAATATTAGTCTTTGTTTAGAGCTCTGGTCTTTTGTTAGAGTAATGTTTAGGTCCACTAACTCAGTTTGATTGCTCAATTAAGTAAGTCTGGGCAGCGTTGTAGGCTCTTTTATGTAGTACTCAAATTTGCAAGTGATGTTAAATTAAGCAATGACGTGGATGACCACTGTAACGAGGGAAATTCGGAACAAAATTTGGCACCGTATCGCCATTTTGTCTTCCAAACGAAAATGAAATGCAAGTACCGTGTGCAATGTAGTATCCAATATCTTACGCCGAAAGCTTGGAGACCAAAATTTCCACATTCAGTCTCATCACACACGGGGTAAACTATAGGATTCGTTTGTGATGTTAGATATCGCACACAGTTCCGATAAAGGGACCGTGTCCGATGTGATAGTGCGCGCTAGTTTTTTTGTTGCACCAAACGAATATTTTGGGCTGCCGCGCAAATATCTACCTCCCTCACCCCTCGTACAAACCAGAAGCCACATTTCCCCCTGCTCCCCCCTTCCTTTCCTAAGTACAAACCTTCACCGCTCCTTCCTGCAGCTCGGCCTCCTCCATCTAGTCAGGTAATCCACACCTTCCCCATACCCCTCCCCCTCCTCCATCCTACATGCCCTGATCGCCGATCCTTGTGATCTGCGTTGGGTTTTCTGCGAAGAGAAACGGGTAATTGCAGCACAAAGTGGGTAAGTATTTCCCTCAATTATGAAACCAAGGTTTATCGAACCAATAGGAATATCAATCCTCAACCGTCTTCAGCGGCTGCACACAAATGAACAAACGACTTGCACCCAACGCGGGCAAGAGGGTTGTCAATCCCCTTGATCTCGTTATTTCCAAGCAAATGAGTTGTGTAGATAATTTTTGATAAATACAAAATAAATAAAAAGTAAATAAAGGCAGCGAGGTAATAATAGCGTTTGCAAATATATAAGTGAATAGACCCGGGGGGCATAGTGTTCCCTAGCGGCATCTCTCATGTAGGCAGCATACGGTGGGTAAACAAATTACTATTGGGCAATTGATAGAAAAGCGGATAGCTATGCGATTTTCACGGCAATGATCATGTGTATATAGGCATCACTTCCATAAGCAAATAGGCCGACTCCTGTCTGCACCTATTATTATTACTCCAGTCATCGACCGCTATCCAGCATGCTGATACGTCTCCAACGTTTCAATAATTTTTGCTTGTTCCATGCTGTTATATTATCATTCTTGGATGTTTTACAATCATTTTATAGCAACTTTATATCATTTTTTGGGACTAACCTATTGACATAGTGCCAAATGCCAGTTGCTGTTTTTTGCTTGTTTTTGACTTCGCAAAATATCAATACCAAACGGAGTCCAATCGCGACGAAACTTTTTGGAAATTTTTTCTGGACCAGAAGACACCTAGTGGGCCAAAGAAGAGTCAGGAAGGTGGGCTGTGGAGAGCACAACCCACCAGGGCGCGCCAGGGGGGGCCCGGCGCGCCCTGATGGGTTGTGCCCTCCACGGGGCCCCTCTCCACCGCCTCTGATGCCTATAAATTTCCAAAAATTCCGAAAACCCTAGGGGAGTCGACGAAACACAATTCCACCCGCCGCAAGTTCCAGAACCTCGAGATGCAATCTAAACACCATCATGGAGGGGTTCATCTTCTTCATAGGTGCCTCCCCGATGATGCGTGAGTAGTCCACCATAGACCTACGGGTCCGTAGGCAGTAGCTAGATGGCTTCCTCTCTCTCTTATGATTCTCAATACAATGGTCTCTTGGTGATCTATTTGATGTAAACTTTTGCGGTGTGTTTGTTGGGATCCGATGAATTTTGTGTTCATGATCAGTTTCTATCCATGAATATTATTTGAGTCTTCTTTGATCTCTTATATGCATGATTACTTATAGCCTCGTATTTCTTCTTCGAATCTTTGGTTTAGTTAGGCCGACTAGATCGATTTTTCTTGCCATGGGAAGAGGTGCTTTGTGATAGGTTCGATCTTGCGGTGTCCTTTCCCAGTGACAGAAGGGGCAGCAAGGCACGCATGTATTGTTGCCATTAAGGATAACAAGATGGGGTCTATTCCTACATGAATAGATCTTGTCTACATCATGTCATCGTCTTATTGCATTACTCTATTTTTCCATGAACTTAATACACTATATGCATGCTGGATAGCGGTCGATGTGTGGAGTAATAGTGGTAGATGCAGGCAGGAGTCGATCTACTTATCTTGGGCGTGATGCCTATATAATGATCATCGCCTTGGATAACGTCATGATTATTTGATCTTCTATCAATTGCCCAAAAGTAATTTGTTCACCCACCGTTTGCTATACTCATGAGAGAAGCCACTAGTGAATCCTACGGCCCCCGGGTATACTTTTCCAACATATTGCTTTCCGATCTATCTTTTTGCCTCTTTGTTTTCAGATCTACAAAACCAAAAACCCAAAAACATATCGCTGCACTTTTTATTTGCCCTTTCTATTTTGTGTTCTTGAGAGATCTATCTCTCCTATCTATCATATCCTAATCTATCTTTTTACCGTAGAGAGATTGACAACCTCTCTTTCGCGTCGGGTTGCAAGTATTTGTTATTTGTGTGCAGGTGCTGCTTATTGGGTGGTGGTGATCCTCCTACTGGTTCGATAACCTTGGTTTCATAACCGAGGGAAATACTTACCGTCGTTGTGCTGCATCATCCCTTCCTTTTTGGGGAAATACCGACGCACTCTCAAGCCACGTCAAAGGAATTTCTGGTGCCGTTGCAGGGGAAGAAGCGGTCTCTTCTACGTGCCTATCTCCGGCGCCGAGGAGACTCCATCATCATCTACCAGGTTCCTAATCACAAATCTCATCTCCTTGCAATTACATTATTTTCCATTTGCCTCTCGTTTTCCTCTCCCCCACTTCACCAATTTGCCGTTTTATTCGCCCTCTTTTTCGTTTGCCTTTTTCTCGCCGAATCTCTTGCTTGTTGCTATGACTAGCGTTACTACTCCCCCTTTGTCACCAAACTTTGAAGTTATATACTTCAAACAAAGACAAGGGGAAAATTTGAAAGATGCCTGGTATAGGCTAATGGAATCCTATCGTATTTCCAATCTAAAGGGAGATGCAAAAAATTTGCTTAGAAATTTTTACATAGGAATAGCTTTGCATCATAGAGAACTCTTGGATTTTGCCGCTAAAGGGAATTTTATTGAGCTTGATGCGAACACCGCTTATGAAATTTTGGAAGGAATATTGGGGATTCCTCCATTAAAAAAGGGACCTTCTTTCACACAAGAAGGGGTTCAAATTCTCGACAAATTGGGTGACTTACATAAGCACTTGTTTGAGTTGCAAAAGTATAAGGACCCTCTCAAACATATTAGTGGGAACCTCAATCGCTTGAATACTTTGATTACTCTTTGCAACAAGCGTTTGGATATTTTGGATCTCAAGATGGTTTCTTCTCCTGAAAATTTGGGGAAGCGTAAAGAGCCCCCCAGATTTGAGAAAGCCCTCACAAAAGTTGCCAAAACCAAAGATTACAATACTTGAATCTATGCGTTATGCCTAGCTAGGGGCGTAAAACGATAGCGCTTGTTGGGAGGCAACCCAATGAATAAATATATTTTTGCCATTTCCTTGCTGTTTTTGAGTGTTAAGACAATTATTCCTCTGTTATGATTGTGTTTTTATGGTTTATTTAGTGTTTGTGCCAAGTAGAGCCTTTAGGATGATTCATAAGATGAGTAGAAGCGATGCTGAATCTGAAACAAAAAGTTTGCATCCAGTATATGGATTTTCATTTTTTACTGGAATGTGATCTTGAGCTGAAATTTTAACGCAGTGTTTCTATACAAATTCCTTACGTTTTCCTAAATTTTCAGAATTTTTAGAGTTACAAAAGTATGGTTAGAGTACATATTACTACAGACTGTTCTGTTTAAGATAGATTCTGTTTTCGTTGCATTGTGTGCTTGTTTTGATGAATCTATGGGTTATATTGAAGGGTATGAGCCATGGTAAAGTTAAAATACAGTAGGTATAATGCAATAATAAAAATTGAATGGGTTTGCAACAGCACCTAAAGTAGTGATTTGCTTTCTTATACTAACGGATCTCACGAAGGTTTTGTTGAGTTTTGTGTGATTGAAGTTTTCAAGTTTTGGGTGAGATCACGATGGATGAAGGAATAAGGAGTGAAAAGAGCCTAAGCTTGGGGATGCTACATCACCCTCAAGATATATCCAAAGAGAAACAAGTAACTAAGCTTGGGGATTCCCCCGAGTGGCATCCCCTCTTTCTTCTAACGACTATTGGTATTTTACTTGGAGCTATATTTTTATTCATCACATATCATGAGTTTTGCTTGGAGCGTCTTGTATCTTTGCTTGCTTTGCTTGTTAGTTTGTGATTTGTATCCTTGCTGGACACACCTATTTGAGAGAGCCAAAATCATGCTATGATTTGTTAGAATTGCTCTATGTGCTTCACTTAAACTTTTTTGAGCTATAGGATTGCTCTAGTGCTTTACTTATATCTTTTTGAGCATGGTGTGCTTGGAAATTTTTGTAGAAATACTCTCATGCTTCACTTAGATTAATTTGAGAGTTAGTAAATTTTGAAGAAATCCTCACATGCTTCACTTATACTTTTTTGAGAGATGAAATCTTTATGCTCATGTGCTTCACTTAAATTTGTTTGAGCTTGTCAAAAAAGCAATGGCAATATATGAAACTAGTCCCAAAGTGATAGATATCCAATGAGGATATAATAAAAACTTTCATGAAGATCATTGGACAAATTAAACTTGATTCTCTGTAATAGTTTTGAAACATGATGATAGTAATATGTGAGTCGTGTTAGTGAGTAATTATGCTTTAGTAGGAATACTGGTGTTAAGGTTTGTGATTCCCTATGCATGCACGAAAGTCAATAGTTATGCAATGAAGTTACATCCTACTTATGGTGCATTATTCGGTGTTAGTTATGCTCAATGCTCGCTTATGTGAATTTTCGTTTCTTGGTTTGGTTGCTTCTCAATCTATTTGCTAGCCTCCATTTGTACTAAGTAGAAATACTACTTGTGCATCCAAAATCCTTAAACCAAGTTTTGCCTTATGAGTCCACCATACCTACCTATATGCGGTATTTCCACGCCGTTCCAAGCAAATTTGTATGTGTCATCTCTAAATTTGCAAAATAATTTTTCTCTTTTGTGTGCTTGTACCTCTCATGAAACGGTGGGGAGTGTCCAATATTTTTCCATGCTAGATGTGTTATTCTCAAGATGAGTGTTTATTCACTTGTCATTGCACGAGAGTGCGGCGGTAATAGGGATGCCCATTCCCAAAATGAAAAAAATGAAAAAATATTTACTTTATGTTGTCAAATAATAAATTCCTTGGAAAGTGTTGGTATGGAAGGCAACCGTGGATACGGCCCGCCATGGAAAGTGAAAGTTTGGTGGAAAAAGGAATACACTTTATTTTCTGTTTGGGAACCGCCTATGATATATCTAGCATGGAAAGTATTGTGAGCTACTTTGTCGTTTTCGTTGACAGGAAAAGCATGCCACCCAAAATATTTTTCTCTCTCAATTTAAACCTTGAGCTCTGGCACCTCTACAAATCCCTACTTTCCTCTACGAAGGGCCTATCTATTTACTTTATGCAATTCTTATTTTTACTTTGAGTCTCCATCTTCTCTTTAAGCACCAACTAGGGGGCACTATGATCGTACTTGAGCATTGGGTATAGCTAATATTTGAGTGTGTCTCATGAATGGATCAATGATTGAGCATGATGGGCTAGGGATAACTTTCTTTAGTGTTGATATTTTGAAAGACATGGTTGCTTGTTGGCATGCTTGAGTATTGGAGTCATTATGTTAAAACTAGCATTGCTTTGAATCATTTACAAGTCCAAATGTCCATGCTATACAAAAGAAAAGAATATGAGATGAACATGTTAGGCAGCATTCCACATCAAAAATTCTGTTTTTATCATTTACCTACTCGAGGACGAGTAGGAATTAAGCTTGGGGATGTTGATACATCTCCAACGTATCTACAATTTTTGCTTGTTCCATGCTTTTATATTATCATTCTTGGATGTTTTACAATCATTTTATAGCAACTTTATATCATTTTTTGGGACTAACCTATTGACATAGTGCCAAAGTGCCAGTTGCTGTTTTTGCTTGTTTTTTACTTCACAGAATATCAATACCAAACGGAGTCCGATCGCGATGAAACTTTTTGGAGATTTTTTCTGTACCAGAAGACACCCAGGGGGCCAAAGAAGAGCCAGGAAGGTGGGTTGTGGAGAGCACAACCCACCAGGGTGTGCCAGCGGGCCCCGACGCGCCCTGATGGGTTGTGCCCTCCACGGGGCCCCTCTCCACCGCCTCTGATGCCTATAAATTCCCAAATATTCCGAAAACCCTAGGGGAGTCGACGAAACACAATTCCAGCTGCCGCAAGTTCCAGAACCTCGAGATCCAATCTAAACACCATCACAGAGGGGGTTCATCTTCTTCATAGGTGCCTCGCCGATGATGCGTGAGTAGTCCACCATAGACCTACGGGTCCGTAGGCAGTAGCTAGATGGCTTCCTCTCTCTCTTATGATTCTCAATACAATGGTCTCTTGGAGATCTATTTGATGTAAACTTTTGAGGTGTGTTTGTTGGGATCCGATGAATTTTGGGTTCATGATCAGTTTCTATCCATGAATATTATTTGAGTCTTCTTTGATCTCTTATATGCATGATTACTTATAGCCCCGTATTTCTTCTTCGAATCTTTGGTTTAGTTAGGCCGACTAGATCGATTTTTCCTGCCATGGGAAGAGGTGCTTTGTGATGGGTTCGATCTTGCGGTGTCCTTTTCCAGTGACAGAAGGGGCAGCAAGGCACACATGTATCGTTGCCATTAAGGATAACAAGATGGGGTCTATTCCTACATGAATAGATCTTGTCTACATCATGTCATCGTTCTTATTGCATTACTCTGTTTTTCCATGAACTTAATACACTAGATGCATGTTAGATAGCGGTCGATGTGTGGAGTAATAGTGGTAGATGCAGGCAGGTGTCGGTCTACTTATCTTGGACGTGATGCCTATATAATGATCATCGCCTTGGATATCGTCATGATTATTTGATCTTCTATCAATTGCCCAACAGTAATTTGTTCACCCACCGTGTGCTATACTCATGAGAGAAGCCACTAGTGAATCCTACGGCCCCCGGGTCTACTTTTCTAACATATTGCTTTCCGATCTATCTTTTTGCCTCTTTGTTTTCAGATCTACAAAACCAAAAAACCAAAAACATATTGCTGCACATTTTATTTGCCCTTTCTATTTTGTGTTCTTGAGAGATCTATCTCTCCTATCTATCATATCCTAATCTATCTTTTTACCGTAGAGAGATTGACAACCTCTCTTTCGCGTCGGGTTGCAAGTATTTGTTATTTGTGTGTAGGTGCTGCTTATTGGGTGGTGGTGATCCTCCTACTGGTTCGATAACCTTGGTTTCATAACTGAGGGAAATACTTACCGTCGCTGTGCTGCATCATCCCTTCCTCTTTGGGGAAATACCGATGCAGTCTCAAGCCACGTCACATGCATCTATAATATTAAGTAAAACATAGTAATTCTTGGAGAATGATGACATGATGTAGACAAAGTAAACTCAAACAATATGAATGAACCCCATAGTTTTATCCTTAGTAGCAACAACACAAAGACGCATCTTGCCCCCTACTTTGTCACTGGGATATAGAAACTCGCCAGGTTGAACCTACCACAACGCACCACTCCCACCGATGAAATATCAATCTACTTTGCCAAAGCATCAATAAATTGGAGAGCATTACGAAGCTATAATGATGATGCACTTAAGAGATAATATAATTCGGAGGCATCTCAAATACTTTTCATGAATAATCTAAACATAAACCCACAATTCATCGGATCCCAACAAACACACCGCACAATAGGATTACATCGGATAGATCAAAGCAAAGATGCGATGATCATTGTATTGAAGATCATAAGAGAGAGAGATTGCCATCTAGGTACTAGCTATGGACCCGTAGGTCTGTGGTGAACTACTCACACATCATCATGAGGGCAGCAAGGTTGATGAAGAGGCCCTCCGTGATTGATCCCCCTCTAGCAGGGTGCCGTAACGGAGCTCCAGATGGCCTCGCGGCGGAACAGAGACTTGCGACAGCGGGAAAAGGGTTTCGGGACTGCCTCCAGGGTTTTCACGATATTAGAGAACTTATAGGCTGAAGAGGGATGCCGGGAGAGCCACGAGGGGGCACCAGATGTGTGGTGGGGCCCTCGTGTGCCTCCTGACCTCCTTTCGAAGCTTCTCGGTCTTCTTTTAGTCCAGAAAAAATCATCAAAAAGTTTCGTTGCAATTGGACTTCGTTTGGTACCGTAAACCTGAAAAGACAAAAACAGTCAGAAAATAACAACTGGCACTGGGCACTGGGTCAATAGGTTAGTGCCCAAAAATATTATAAATTGGTAAATAATGACCCAAAAAGTATCCTAGAATGATAATATGTCTACATGGAACAATCAAAAATTATAGATACGTTGGAGACGTATCAAGCATACCCAAGCTTAATTCTTGCTCGTCCTCAAGTAGGTAAATGATAAAAACAAATTTTTTGATGTGACATGCTATCCACTACGTAATCTTATTCAGGTATGCTCATTGAGAAAAGATGAATCAACAAATATTAACACAACAATATTCAAAGTGTAAGAAACAAAATCATTAATCCTTAAAAGTATACGATCCTTAAGAAATGTTTACCCCCACATTCATCTTATTTTATTAGCAAGGCATGGCTCCATCTTCACCACATTAATACAAATGTTAAGCACCACGGTGTCCAAGTCAGGCAATCGGATCGTACTTTTTCAATATGCATCAACTTTTTATTGTTCACGCAATACATGAGCGTGAGCCATTGGACATAGCATTTAGGTGGAATAGAGTATGTGAAAGCACAACTTCTCCCTAGGTGGTTTTGGTAATTAATAACAACATATATTTCATTGGACTAATTTTTCCACTAAGTGTATCTCAGGAAAAAGTTCAATGATGGATTGGCTAAAAGATTGTGTGGAGAACCTCCCCAAGGAAAGGAAGGAATAGGATTGACCATGCTTCAAGATCAAGGACTCTACATTTTATATTTAGTGAGAAATCACTTTGAGTCCATGGAAAGCCAATACTATTAAAAGGGGATGAGGTAAATATGATGATCTGGTTGCTCAAGTGCTTAGAGGTAGCCACAAAAAATACTCACCCACTTTCCCACACATATCCTCTGTCCAAAGCCTAAAGTCAAAATTCGGTGCCACCAATATTCCCATTCGGATCCACCGAGTTTATCCAAGACAAAATCCAAACCAAACCATATCATCTCGGTACTATAAGCTTTTCTTTCAGTACCACTGAAATCAGTGACCAAATTCCTGGTTAGCCATTTTCTAGATTCGGTCCCACCGAGTTCTGAGAATCGGTACCACCAAGAAGTTAGAACAACTTTTTGTTAGCCCATTTCTCTAAATCGGTCCCACCGAGTTTGAGGAATCGGTCTCATCGAGATTTGGTAACTGCCTAGGTCACCCATATCGGTACCACCGAGATTCATATATCGGTCTCACCGAAACGCCAAAGTTACCACATTTTGAACTAGTCGGTGCCACCGAGTTTCTACTTCTGTTTCACCGAGTTGGGCAATAATGTTGTAACGGTTGGATTTTTGGAGATGCCTATATATACCCCTCCACCACCACTCACTCGCAAGAGAAGCACTCAGAACACACACCCACTTGCCATATCCAATTTTCTGAGAGAGAACCGCCTACCCTTGTGTTGAGGTCAAGATCATCCACTCCAACCATATGGATCTTGATTTCTAGCCTCCCCAAGTTGCTTTCCATCCAATCAATCTCTTCTACCCATGCCAAATCTGTGAGAGAGTGATTGAGTGTTGAGGAGACTATCTTTTGAAGCACAAGAGCAAGGAGTTCATCATACTACCACATCTATTACCTTTTGGAGGGTGGTGCCTCCTAGATTGGTTAGGTGTCGCTTGGGAGCCTCCTTCTTCGTGATTGTGGAGTTGAACGAAGAGTTTGTAAGGGCAAGGAGATTGCCTACTTCGTGAACATCTACCCCGAGTAAGGCTAGTCCTCCGTGGATGTAGGCCATCATGGAATAGACGAGGTTGATACTTCGTGGACCCTTCGTGGGTGGAGACCTCCATGGACTCTCACGACCGTTACCCTCCGTGGGTTGAAGTCTCCATCAACGTGGACGTACGATAGCACCACCTATCGGAACCACGGGAAAAAATCTATACGTCTCCAAATTGCGTTTGATATTCCAATCCCTAATCTCTTACATTTGCATGTCTTTACTTTCCACTGCTATACTCTTAGACTTGCATGTATAGGGTGAACTTGACTTGCTACAATTGCTAAAATCTGCCCACAACTAAAATTGGGAAAAAGGTTAGATTTTTATTTGGTCAAGTAGTCTAATCACCCCTCCTCTAGACATACTTTCGATCCAACAGTATGGTGGTAGATATCAAAGGGGTAAAAGTGGAGAAGATAATCTCACATCAACTAGGCGTACCAACAGGCTATGGAGATGCCCATTGATAGATATCAATGCGAGGAGTAGGGATTGCCATGCAAATGATGCACTAGAGCTATAAGTGTATGAAAGCTCAAATGAAGCTAATTGGGGTGTGCATCCAACTTGCTTGCTCATGAAGACCTCAGGCATTTGAGGAAGCCCGTCATAGGAATATACAAGCCAAGTTTGAAATAATGAATAGGCAATTCCCACTAGCATATGGAAGTTACATATCATGAGACTCTCTACTTGAAGAGCATGGTACCACTTTGAGGCACGAGTGTGGTAAATGATAGTAGCAAAGTCCCTTCTCTCATTTTCTCTCATTTTTTTGAATGGATGGTGGGCTCATTTGGCCTCCACCATCTTTATTTTTCTTCCGGAGTCTCATATTGACTTATGGGAGAATCATAGTCTCAATCATTCTTTACTCACTGGGACAATGCTCTAATAATGATGATCATCACACTTTTATTTACTTACAACTCAATATGTAGAACTGATATGAAGATATGACTCTGTATGAATGCTTCTGACAGTGTACCAGGATGTGCAATGATCTAGCATGACAAGTATCAAAAATATGAACGGTGGCTTTGCCAGAAATACTATGTCTGCCCTATATGATCATGCAAAGCAATATGACGATGAACAAACTAGTCATGTGAAGTGACGATGGAATTTGCATGGCAATATATCTCGGAATGGCTATGGAAATGCCATGATAGGTAGGTATGGTGGCTATTTTGAGGAAGATATAATAAGGCTTATGTGCAACAAAGCGTATCATGTCACGGGGTTTGGAAGCACCGGCGAAAGTTGCACCGATCCTCGAGGTGAGAACGGGCAATGCACGGTACCGAAGAGGCTAGCAAATTATGAAAAGGTGAGATTGCGTATCTCCATGGTTTCACATTAGTCATAAAGAACTCATATACTTATTGCAAAGTTTTATTAGTTTATCATAAATCAAAGTACTGCACGCATGCCCTGAGGGAATAGGTTGGTAGGAGTTAACCATCGCGTGCTTCCGACCCGAAACAACACTAGGATTTCAACGAGGAATAGAAATGCTCACACATCATCACCATGCCTCTTTAATTTTTAGATGAACAAAAAGTTCAACCCCTCTTAATATCTACACTTCTACAGTATAACAATTATGAACTCACACCTATTTCATATTACCACATCAATATCATTAACCCACAATTTCTCTATATTTGCTACATGATGGTTTTGATTATCACTCATGGAATACCTAATATTTTTGGACTAGTCTCATGACCCATGCAAATTACCGTCACTATTTATTAATTCTCAAACAAATATAAGTGAAGAACGAGAGTGAAATCATTTCTTTAAAATCTACACGCCACCGTGCTCAAAAAGATATAAGTGAAGTACTAGAGCAACTTCTAAGCTCAAAAGATATAAGTGAAGCACATAGAGTATTCTAACAAATTATGATGAAGGTGTGTCTCTCTTAAATAGGTGTGTCCAGCAAACAATGATTGTGGAAAACTGAAAGTAAAAGCAAACAAAAGCAAACGACGCTCCAAGCAAAACTCATATCATGTGACGAATAAAAATATAGCTTCAAGTGACATACCGATGGATTTGAGACGAAAGAGGGGATGCCTTCCGGGGCATCCCCAAGCTTAGATGCTTGAGTATCCTTTAAAATATTACCTTGGGGTTCCTTGGGAATCCCCAAGCTTAGGCTCTTGCTACTCCTTATTCCGTGGTCCATCATAATAGCACCCAAAACTTGAAAACTTCAATCACACAAAACTCAACAAAACCTCGTGAGATCCGGTAGTATAAGAAACATATTGCATACTTTAAGTACTGTTGTAAATTGATTCAAATTTCATAAATTCATAATATGTACTATATTTTAACTTCTCCATGGATTATACCCCCCGATACAATCCATAGTTTGATCAAAATAAGCAACTATGCAAGCAAGAACAGAATCTGTCTAAAACAGAAGAGTCTGTAGCAATCTGTAGATAACCTATACTTATGTAACTCTAAAAATTCTAAAATATTACTAAAACATCGAAAATTTGTATAGAAACACTGTTTAAAAATTTCAGATCATTATCACGCTCCAGTAAAAAATGAAAATTCCTGCACTCGAGTCAAAAGTTTCTGTTTTGTTTCAGCATCGATTCTACTCATCTTGTGAGTCATCCCATAGGCTTTACTTGGAACAAACAGTAATTTAAACACAAAAACATAATAATTACAGAGGCAAAAATCATTCTATCAAAAATAAACAGAAAGTTCTAAGCAAAAAAATTAAAGATAACTATTGGGTTGCCTCCCAACAAGCGCTATTGTTTTATGCCCCTAGCTAGGCATAATGCATAGTTTCAAGTATTGTCATCTTTGACACTCAACCCATAAGTGGATCTCATGATTGATTCATATGGTGGTTCGATTCTCTTTCTAGGGAAGTGTTCCATCCGTTTCTTTAATGGGGATTGGAACCGTATGTTTCCCTCTTTCATGTCAATGATTGCACCTATAGTTCGTAAGAAAGGCCTTCCAAGTATTATGGGACAAGAAGGATTGCAATCAATATCAAGCACAATGAAATCTAAAGGCCTATAATTTTTATTTGCAATAATAAGCACATCATTAATTCTACCTAAGGGTTTCTTAATGGTAGAATCCGCAAGATGCAAGTTGAGGGAACAATCTTCAATATTAGTGAGACCAAGCACATCATAAAGAGTTTTAGGAATAGTTGAAACACTAGCACGAAGGTCACACAAAGCATTGCATTCATATTTATTGATATTTATTTTGATAGTAGGTTCCCACTCATCATGCAGTTTTCTAGGAATAGAAACTTCAAGCTCAAGTTTCTCATCATAAGCTCTTATCATAGCTTCTACTATATGTTAGGTAAAAGCTTTGTTTTGTTCATAAGCATTGGGTGAGCTAATAACGGATTGCAACAAGGAAATACATTATACTAAAGAGAAATGATCATAATTAAAGTCCTTGTAATCCAAAATAGTGGGCACATCACTAGTTAAAGTTTTGACCTCTCCAAACCCATGTTTTTCAGTTTTAGCATCAAAATCATCACCCTCCAAGCAAACGGGACGCTCCTCAATTAAAGTTGACTCATCTCTAGTCCCTTTATCATTTATATTCATAGATTTAAATAAAGATTCAATAGGAGAAACACCAATCATTTTAAGATCTTCATCATGATTCCGGTAAAAACCGGGTGGAAGAGATTTTTCTAAGAATTCCCGCTTAGCTCTCAACTTAGCGGTTCTCTCCTTACTTTCATTAATAGATATTTGGATATATTTAATATCATCATTAAAATCATGCTTAGGTGGCGAAGCTTTACTCTTAAGAGATTCCACATCAAGAGCAATTATATCCATGTTTTTAGCCAAAGTGTCACTACATGCAATTTTTCTTCTACTATAGTGTTGAAAACCTTTTGAGAATTAATAAATTCTTTAATTGTGTTCTCAATATCATAGGGTATCCTATTAGCATTTGTAGAAGAATTTCCATAAGAATTACCATAAGCATTTCCATAGTTGTTAGAGGAATTACCGGGATACGGTCTAGAATTGAAGTTTCCTCTATAAGCATTATTGTTGAAATTATTTCGCGAGACAAAGTTCACATCAATAGCATCATTATTTTTCTCAATCAAAGTATACAAGGGAATATCATTGGGATCAACATGAGCATTTTTACTAGCAACCATATTCATAAGAGCATCCACATTTTCACTCAAAGTAGCCATTTTTTCAACAGAATTTACCTTCTTTCCAGTTGGATCCCTTTCGGTGTGCCATTGAGAATAATTTGTCATGGTGTTGTACAAAAGTTTTGTGGCCTCTCCTAAGGTCACATCCATAAAGGTACCACCTGCAGCAGAATCTAGAAGATTTCTAGACACAAAGTTTAGTATAACATAGAAATTTTGGATAATCATCCACATATTTAAGGCATGAGTTGGACAATTTCTTTGCATTAAAGATTGTGCAACATGCTCTTGATCTTGCTGTTTAAAATTAATTATTTGATTTCTAAGGGAGATGATCTTAGCAGGAGGAAAATACTTGGAAATAAAAGCATCTTTACACTTATCCCATGTTCCAATACTATTACGAGGTAAAGATGAAAACCAAGCTTTAGATTTATCTCTTAGTGAAAAAGGAAATAATTTTAATTTCACAATATCATTATCCATATCCTTTTTCTTTTGCATGTCACATAATTCAACAAAGGTATTAAGATGTGACACGGGATTCTCATTAGGACTTCGCGAAAATGGATCTTTCATGACAAGATTTAGCAATGCAGCATTAATATCAAAAGCCTCCACACTAGTGGCGGGTGGTATAGGAGTACTAATAAAATCATTATTATTAGTATTTGAGAAGTCACACAACTTAGTAGTATCTTGAGACATGGTGACCGAACAAGCAAAGTGACAAGCAAGACAAGTAAACTAGCAAGCGAAGAAGTAAACTAGTAGCAAGCAAAGATAAATATTTTTGTATTTTTGATTTTTATGTGACAAGCTAAATATAACAGCAAATAAAAAGAAGAACAAGTGAATGAAAATTTGTGTGAAGTTACTTGGTAGTTGATGATGATATCCCCCGACAACGGCGCCAGAAATCCTTCCTGATACTTGTGATCTGCGTTGGGTTTTCCTTGAAGAGGAACGGGTAATTGCAGCACAAAGTGGGTAAGTATTTCCCTCAGTTATGAAACCAAGGTTTATCGAACTAATAGGAATATCAATCCTCAACTGTCTTCAGCGGCTGCACACAAATGAACAAACGACTTGCACCCAACGCGGGCAAGAGGGTTGTCAATCCCCTTGATCTCGTTATTTGCAAGCAAATGAGTTGTGTAGATAATTGTTGATAAATGCAAAATAAATAAAAATTAAATAAAGGCAGCAAGGTAATAATAGAATTTGCAAATATATAAGTGAATAGACCCGGGGGCCATAGTGTTCCCTAGAGGCATCTCTCATGTAGGTAGCATACGGTGGGTAAACAAATTACTATTGGGCAATTGATAGAAAAGCGGATAGTTATGCGATTTTCACGGCAATGATCATTTGTATATAGGCATCACGTCCATAAGCAAATAGGCCGACTCCTGCCTGCACCTATTACTATTACTCCACTCATCGACTGCTATCTAGCATGGATCTAGAGTATTAAGTAAAACAGAGCAATGCTTGGAGAACGATGACATGATGTAGACAAAGTAAACTCAAATAAGATGAATGAACCCCATCGTTTTATCCTTAGTAGCAACAACACAAAGACGCATCTTGTCCCCTACTTTGTCACTCGGATATAGAAACTCGCCAGGTTGAACCTACCACAACGCACCACTCCCATCGTTGAAATGTCAATCTAATTGGGCAAAGCACATCAATAAATCGAAGAGCATTACGAAGCTATAATGATCATGCACTTAAGAGCTAATATAATTCAGAGGCATCTCAAATACTTTTCATGAATAATCTGAACATAAACCCACAATTCATCGGATCCCAACAAACATACCGCACAATAGGATTACATCGGATAGATCAAAGCGAAGATGCGATGATCATTGTATTGAAGATCATAAGAGAGAGAGATTGCCATCTAGGTACTATCTATGGACCCGTAGGTCTGTGGTGAACTACTCACACATCATCATGAGGGCAGAAAGATTGATGAAGAGGCCCTCCGTGATCGATCCCCCCTCCGACAGGGTGCCGGAACGGAGCTCCAGATGGCCTCGTGATGGAACAGAAACTTGCGTCGGCAGAAAAAGGGTTTCGGGACTGCCTCCAGGGTTTTCACGATATTAGAGAATTTATAGGCCGAAGAGGGACGTCGGGAGAGCCACGAGGGGGCCACCACATATCAGGGCGCGACCCCCCCGATGTGTGGTGGGGCCCTCGTGTGCCTCCTGACCTCCTTCTGAAGCTTCTCGGTCTTCTTTTAGTCCAGAAAAAATCATCAAAAAGTTTCATTGCAATTGAACTTCGTTTGGTACTGTAAACCTGAAAAGGCAAAAACATGCAGAAAACAGCAACTGGCACTAGGTCAATAGGTTAGTGCTAAAAAATATTATAAATTGGTAAATAATGACCCAAAAAGTATCCTAGAATGATAATATATCAACATAGAACAATAAAAAATTATAGATACATTGGAGACGTATCAATTGCCGACGCGACACCTTCCACCAAAATCACTGCCCCATCCCCCAAATAATCATCGCCAAAAGACATGGTGCATGCAGTATAGCCAGGATCTCAAGGAGCATCTGGCAGTGGAGAGGCAAAGTGCGGCCGCACGCGTGGATGAGGCCGCGATGGCTGCCATGCGTGCCGTTCCCTAGATCTTGGAGCAGCACCTCACCGCTGACGCCTCGCGCGCAGACACCGCCATGCGGTTGGCTGCTTTAAACAATAGCTCGTGGTGTTTTCTCAAGGGCTCCATTGGTGCCTTCGACCAAGACTACGAGTTGTTTTCTCAGCGTGCCCATGCTTTCCTCAGCTCTAGAGCCGGTGGGTTGGTGCTCGTATAGGCTCAGGCCAGTCACCACTACGAGGAGGGCACCCACGATGTGGTGGCCTCGCCCTCTTCCAAGCCCATCGTTAACGATATCTCCATGACGAGGAATAGCTTGTGTTTTAGCTTAATTAGAAATGACCTATGTTCAGCTAGCTACGCTGGTTAAGCATGTTTGGTTTACCTGTTGCATGTGCTGCTCCTGCCTTTCCTTAAGAAATTATAGTGAAATATCCAATGTAATGCTACTATACAATCTGACCTTCTAGTATGTTCTATTATGCAATGTGATGCTCAGTTAACTATTTGGTTCATTTGTTGTGGTGATCATTTAACCATTTGGTTCAATTCTGCAATGTGATGTTCGATTATTGGTGGTACAATTTTGTATTGTTATGCATGTGAGAAGTAAATCGAATTTGGATGTACTAAATACATGTGAAACATACAATTGCTATATTTCATAGTTTTTTTAGCATGCTTGGCTTTTCCATATGGCTTGAATTAATATGTTGGATCTGTAATGTGTTTATTTTTCATTAACATATTTTACTGATAGCACGCCAAATCTCACTTATAACCTGATCAATATCTATCTTAAATACGTTGCAGGGGGGAGCAAATGGGAGACACTGAAGTTTACCATCGAGGTTTGCACATTCATGATACTTTGGCTAATATCACATTATTTTGCAACTGCAGGAACCATTCTAATATTTAGGTTACTAATAATTTGGTCTTGCACATGTAGGCCTTGTTGTAAGAGGTTTAAACCCACTATTCTGACCCATTTTGCATGTGGGGGGAAATGAGGTGTCCATGAATGTCAGCCAAATCAAGAAACTCAGAAAGATTGTTAAGATAAAGAAACTAGCGAAGGAAAACAACAAGATGTTTGTTTGCACAATGAAGAAGACATCGATCAACTATAGGATGGTACTATCTCTTTTACCTTGTCTTTTTTCCTTTGTGCCATTTCAAATTTTAGAAAAGATATTTATGCATATATTTGTTTCCAGTCCTTTCGAAAGCAGATCTTCAATGATTACGTCTCAAATCATTTGTATGGTCAACCGGCGAGGAAGGTATTCATACCACACCCACGGTATAATCTTGAAGTCTTCCTCAAGAGGATGAAGGATGGGCGGGCAACCATCCACAAGCACTGGTCTAAAGTTGGAAGGACCCTGCAGCAGGCGGGCCCCACGAGTGACAAGACTCTTCGGCTGGTGGGCCCCCTGGCCGGCTAGAGAGGCTACCGGCCGGGTCCCCCCAGTACCATATACGCATATTGTAAGCCAGGGGGTTGGCCTATAAAGCCCCCTGGAGCCATCCCGCGCAGGGAGAGGCCACTCGGACACTCACTCACACGCACATACAGGAGAGGAAAGAGGGCCAGCAGCTTCCCCTTCCTCTTGCGTCGAACAGCTCAAGGAGCACCATTGTAGCCCTCTTGGTTCATCAATCAGACCGGCAGGACTAGGGGTATTACCTCCCACGGAGGGCCCCGAACCTGGGTACATCGCGTGTCGCGCACCGCCCGTCCCCAATCCCGTTTCCGGAGCCCGCCGGCGTCCTTTCGGCCCCAACCACTCTTGATAAGCCACCCCATGGCATCTGTCGTTAGAAAACGACGACACTTGGCACCCACCGTGGGGTCGTCCGCGGCGCCGGCCGAAGTCATGCTCCGGGCGGGACCCTTCTCCGACTCCGCCGGGCGCCTCACGTCCGGACTGATCAGCATGCCCATGGAGCCCGCCTCCGCGGAAGCTTCCGCTGCACCAAGCCTCGGTTCCGCTTGCTCCGCAGGCATCGCCATCAACCCTTCCGTCGAGCCGTGCCACGACGACTTCTTGCTCGGCGTCGACGGCCTCTGCACGCTCCTTGGCGGGCTACGCCTCGGCGATGTGCCAACCTCCGATGAGTATCCCAGTGTAGTGCTCCACATCACTGACCCTCCGACGGCCGTCAGCTGCAACGCCTCGGGGGGCGTCACCGGCTCTGACACGCGCATCGAGGTGATGACCACCGGCTCCTCCACGAGCTCTGGCCGCGCCTGGGTGGAAGCCAACGCGGCTGCTGCAGCATCTCGCGCTAGGGCGGAGGCATACGCGGCAGCCGCCGCAGCCCGTCCAGGCACCTCTGACCTCCTCCGCTCCACCCTCCAGGGGTTGAGCACCCCTATCGCACCAACGGCCAACCCGGCCACCGCCACGGCTGAGCTGGAGACAGCCCGCAAACAACTGTTTGTGGAGGCCAGCTCCCTCGCATCCGCCCGACGTCAGATGGAGGCCGCGCAACGGGAATACAACTCCGCCTACGGCCTCACCCCGACGGGCGTCGAGCCTAGTCGGCATGGGGACGTCCGCAACAGCGGCCGCATGGTCGCGAAGATCCTTGGCGGCAGGCTGCCCACCTACGACACTCCTGCGGCTAACATGAGGGCTGCCCAGGTGGCCTACAATGATATGGCCACCATGGAGGACGAGGAGCGCGCGCAGCAGGAGCAGCACATTCAGGACCTCATCGCCGCTGCCAACTCGCAGCAGGCCCGCCTCGACACGGCCTGCGCCGGCTCTGAGCTCGCCCATGGCGAGGGCCAGCGGGCTGCTAGCAGCCGCCTGCAGGCCCAGCACTCTTCCACCCCTCACGGCTCCGGCAGGCGAGCCGGAGGAAGCCGCAGCCGGCGTTTCCAGCACGGGAACGAACAGCCGACAGTCACCAGCCAGCGCAATGACGCCCCGGAGGGTGGCGGCCGACGCGATCGCTCTCACACCCCGCCTCCGCGGCAAGAGTGTGCACGCTCGCCCGCTTCGGCCGTCCGCGCCGAGCTCATGGCCCGGTTCGGGCCGCGCGTCCCGCACAGCGAGAACGACGCCCGCCTCCGCATCGACTGGCTGGCATAGTCTGCCCTCCTGGAGGAGGAGGGCCCGATCGGGCCGGTGTGTTTTGGCCCGCGGATACGCAATGAGCCGTTCCCTGCCGGCTTCTCGCTCCCCCGTGACACCCCAAAATACAACGGCACGGCCAAGCCAGAAGACTGGCTGATAGACTACACCACCGCAGTCGGCATCGCTAGAGGAAACAAGCGCGTGGCCGTGCGCTACGTCCCTCATGTTGGTTGGCTCGGCCCGGACCTGGCTAAATAGCCTACCGGTCGGCAGCATCAACGCTTGGGTGGACTTCGAAGAAGTGTTCGTCCGCAACTTCACCGGCACCTACAAGCGCCCCGGCCGCCCCCGCGAGCTCGCCATGTGCGTCCAGGGGCCGGACGAATCCCTCCGCGACTACCTCACGCGCTGGACCGAGCTGCGCAACTCCTGCGAGGGGGTGCACGTGGTGCAGGCCATCCAGTACTTCTCCGAGGGCTGCCGAGATGGCACCCTCCTCAAGCACAAGCTCATGTGCTCAGAGCCGGCCACCTTGGCGGACCTCATGGCCAAGGCGGATAAGTACGCCACGACCGACTCCGCGATGCGGATCAAGGCCAGCGCAACTGGCAAAGCTGTTTAGCCGCCTGTCGCCTCGCGGCCGGCCGGCGACAACCGGCAGCAGCAGAATAACAAGCGAAGGACGACCAGCCGGACCCCCGTTACGGGAGCAAGCAAGTCGCCAACGTCGAGGAGGAGCAGCCGGCTGCCCAGGCCTCCAGCCAGCGCCAGTGGACCGGCAAGGCCGCCTGGCAGCCCAAGCTCACCTTCGAGCAGATCCTCGACACTCCCTGCAAGATGCACTCCGGGGCGAAGCCGGCCACGCACACGCTCTTGCAGTGCAGCTTCTCCCAGCGGCTAGCCCGGGGCGAGGGCCTTCCGGCTCCTCAGCCTCCGGCTCCCCGCACTCTGACGCCCATGCCAGCTCCGGCTCAGCCATCGGCTCCGGCTCCCAACGACGGCCGCCTCCACGATCAGTTCCCCGACCAGGACGGATCCTACGTCGTCTTCACTAGCGAGGGCACCGACAAGCACAGCCAGCGCCCGCGCCGGCACGAGGTGAACGCCACCGTGCCCTCGGTCCCCCAATATATGCACTGGTCCAAGAAGTCGATCACCTGGAGCCGGGCAGACCACCCGGCCATGATGCCGAACCCGGGTAGCCACGCCCTCGTCCTCGATCCCACCATCGCCTCGGAGAGGCTCACCTGCCGTTTCAAGTGGGTGCTGATCGACGGAGGCAGCAACATCAACATCCTCTACCGCGACACGCTGCTCAAGCTGGGGCTCAAGGAGAAAGACTTGCAGCCGAGCCGGACGACGTTCCACGGCATCCTGCCGGGACAATCCTGCTCCCCCATCGGCAAGATCCGGCTTGACATCCTCTTCAGCAACAAGAGCCACTTCCGCCGCAAGCCGGTATGGTTCGAGGTGGTGGACCTCAACAGTCCCTACCACGCGTTGCTGGGCAGGCCAGCACTCGTCAAGTTCATGGCGGTTCCCCACTACGCCTACCTCAAGCTGAAGATGCCGGGTCCCAAAGGCATCATCACCGTCGATGGCGACTACAAGAAGTCGATCGAGAGCGCGCGCGACAGCAGCCGGCTGGCCGAGGCACTGGTGATCGCAGAGGAGAAGCGCCAGCTCGATCGGCTCGTGGCCCACGCCACCGAGCAGCCGGCCGTGCCGGCTCCCCCGTCCTAGCCGGCCAGCGAGGCGACGTTCCAGCCGTCCAAGGACACGAAGCAGGTGCCACTCGACCATCGGCGCCAACCTCAGCAGCAAATAGGAAGGCGAGCTCGTCGACTTCCTCCATGATAATCGGGACATCTTCGCATGGTCTCCCAAGGACATACCGGGTGTTCCGAGGAAGTACGCCGAGCACAAACTTCACGTACGGCCGGATGCGAAGCCGGTCAAGCAACCCCTTCGCCGTTTGTCTGAGGAGAAGCGATGCACTATAGGAGAAGAGATCGCCCGGCTGCTCGCAGCCGGCTTCATCATGGATGTTTTCCACCCGGACTGGTTGGCCAACCCAGTCCTGGTGCTGAAGAAGAACAAGACTTGGTGCAGGAGCCCCTCCTAGATTGGATCTCCCTCTATGTTCTCTTCTGTTTCACGTTCCTGTTTTCTGGCCGAAAACCGTTTCTTATATTCCTGGAGATCCGTAACTCCAATCGGGCTGAAATTTTGAGGGGATTTTTATCCAAAAATTAGCTTCCTTGCGCCCAAAGGAGAGCTCCAACCGATGTACGAGGTGGGCACAACCCACCACGCCGCGCCTGGGCCTTCTGGGCGCGCCCTGATGTCTCTTGGGGGCTGTGGGCCTCCGTTTGTGTTGATTCCACTTCTCAAAATTCACAAATATTCCAAAAAAATCTCCGTAAATTTTTATTGCGTTTGGACTTCGTTTAAAGGGCAGTCCGGTGCATGTAGCTCCCGCTTGCGCAGGGTCCGGGGAAGGGTCCGACCACTTCGCCTCCGTTTAACTCCGCCTATGTTGTCTCAACATAGCCGGTCCCAAGCCCAGGTAAAGGAGGAGGGTTGTGATAGGCTTGGCGAGCCAACGTCAAAACTCAGCCACTCTTATGGAGATGAAACCCAAAAGATTTTCGTTGGGGCGTAACCCTCTCAGCGACGCGCCACATCGGAACCCGGGTGTGGTGGAAAATGGGCAAGGGCCGGGCCGTCACCCCCCAGGTGGCGCGCCGTATGGTGATCTGGATACGGTGGCAAGTGAGCGAGGATAGGGTTGTCGCATCCTTAGTGGCGCGCTACATCGGCGCCCGGGTGTAGTGGAAATTGAGCAAGTGTCTTCGCATTTGACTCGACGAGTGAGAAAGGTAAGGAAGCTAGCCGAGCCTAGGAGGATTCACTTAGGTAGCTGGAACGTAGGGTCTTTGACAGGGAAGCTTCGGGAGGTAGTTGATACGGTGGTCAGGAGAGGCGTTGATATCCTTTGCGTCCAAGAGACCAAATGGAGGGGACAAAAGGCAAAGGAGGTGGAGGGTACCGGCTTCAAGCTGTGGTACACAGGGACGGTTGCAAACATAAATGGAGTAGGCATCTTGATCAGCAAGAGCCTCAAGGATGGAGTGGTAGACGTCAGGAGACATGGGGACCGGATTATCCTGGTCAAGCTGGTAGTTGGGGACTTAGTTCTCAATGTTATCAGCGCGTATGCCTCGCAAGTAGGCCACAATGAGAACACCAAGAGGGAGTTCTGGGAAGGCCTGGAGGACATGGTTAGGAGTGTACCGATTGGCGAGAGGCTCTTTATAGGAGGAGATCTCAATGGCCACGTGGGCACATCTAACACAGGTTTTGAAGGCGTGCATGGGGGATTTGGCTATGGCATTAGGAAGCAAGAAGGAGAAGATGTCTTAAGCTTTGCGCTAGCCTATGACATGATCGTAGCTAACACCCTCTTTAAGAAGAGAGAATCACATCTAGTGACTTACAGTAGTGGGCAACACTCTAGCCAGATTGATTTCATCCTCTCGAGAAGAGAAGACAGGCGTGCATGCCTAGACTGTAAGGTGATACCTGGAGAGAGTGTTGTCCCTCAGCATAAGCTTGTGGTTGCTGACCTCCGCTTTTGGATTTGTGTCCAGCAGGACAAGCGTGCCAAAGTCGCTAGAACGAAGTGGTGGAAGCTCAAGGGGGAGGTAGCTCAGGCGTTCAAGGAGAGGGTCATTAAGGAGGGCCCTTGGGAGGAAGGAGGTGATGTATACAACATGTGGATGAAGATGGCGACTTGCATTCGTAAGGTGGCCTCAGAGGAGTTTGGAGTGTCCAGGGGAAGTAGAAGAGAAGCTAAATATACCTGGTGGTGGAACGATGATGTCCAGAAGGCAATTAAGGAGAAGAAAGATTGTTTCAGACGCCTATATATGGATAGGAGTGCAGACAACATAGAGAAGTACAAGATGGCAAAGAAGGCCGCAAAGCAAGCTATGAGTGAAGCAAGGGGTCGGGCGTATGAGGACCTCTACCAACAGTTAGACACGAAGGAAGGCGAAAGGGACATCTATAAGATGGGCAAGATCCGAGAGAGGAAGACGAGGGATGTTAACCAAATCAAGTGCATCAAGGACGGAGCAGATCAACTCCTGGTGAAGAACGAGGTGATTAAACATAGATGGCGGGAGTACTTTGACAAGCTGTTCAATGGGGAGCGTGAGAGCTCTACCATTGATCTGGATGACTCCTTTGATGATAGTAGCAGGCGTTTTGTGTGGCGAATCCAGGAGTCGGAGGTCAAGCAGGCTTTAAAGAGGATGAAAGGAGGCAAGGCGATGGGCCCTGATTGTATCCCCATTGAGGTGTGGAGAGGCCTCGGGGACATAGCGATAGTATGGCTAACCAAACTCTTCAACCTCATTTTTCGGGCAAACAAGATGCCAGAAGAATGGAGACGGAGTATATTAGTACCAATCTTCAAGAACAAGGGGGATGTTCAGAGTTGTACTAATTACCGTGGAATTAAATTGATGAGTCATACAATGAAGTTATGGGAAAGAGTCATTGAGCACCGCTTAAGAAGAATGACAAGCGTGACCAAAAATCAGTTTGGTTTCATGCCTGGGAGGTCGACCATGGAAGCCATTTTCTTGGTACGTCAACTTATGGAGAGATATAGGGAGCAAAAGAAGGACCTGCATATGGTGTTCATTGATAAGATACCGCGGAATGTTATGTGGTGGCCTTGGAAAAACACAGTCCCAACAAAGTACATTACCCTCATCAAGGACATGCACGATAATGTTGTGACAAGTGTTCGAACAAGTGATGGCGACACTGATGACTTCCCGATTAAGATAGGACTGCATCAAGGGTCAGCTTTGAGCCCTTATCTTTTTGCCTTGGTGATGGATGAGGTCACAAAGGATATACAAGGAGATATCCCATGGTGTATGCTCTTTGCGGACGATGTGGTGCTAGTTGATGAGAGTCGGACGGGGGTCAACAGGAAGTTGGAGTTATGGAGGCAAACCTTGGAATCGAAAGGTTTTAGGCTTAGTAGGACTAAAACCGAGTACATGAGGTGCGCTTTCAGTACTACTAGGAACGAGGAGGAGTAGGAGGATGTTAGCCTTGATGGGCAGGTGGTGCCTCAGAAGGACACCTTTCGATATTTGGGGTCAATGTTGCAGAAGGATGGGGATATCGATGAAGATGTGAACCATCGAATTAAAGCCGGATGGATGAAGTGGCGCCAAGCTTCTGGCATTCTCTGTGACAAGAGGGTGCCACAAAAGCTAAAAGGCAAGTTCTATAGGACGGCGGTTTGACCCGCAATGTTGTATGGCGCTGAGTGTTGGCCGACTAAAAGGCGACATGTGCAACAGTTAGGTGTGGCGGAAATGCGCATGTTGAGATGGATGTGTGGCAACACAAGTAAGGACCGAATCCGGAATGATGATATACGATATAGAGTTGGGGTAGCGCCAATTGAACAGAAGCTTATCCAACATCGTCTGAGATGGTTTGGACATATTCAGCGCAGGCCTCCAGAAGCCCCAGTGCATAGCGGACGGCTAAAGCATGCTGATAATGTCAAAATAGGCCGGGGTAGACCGAACTTGACATGGGAAGAGTCCGTAAAGAGAGATCTGAAGGATTGGAGCATCACCAAAGAACTAGCCATGGACAGGGGTGCGTGGAAGCTTGCTACCCATGTGCCAAAACCATGAGTTGGTCGCGAGATCTTATGGGTTTCACCTCTAGCCTACCCCAACTTGTTTGGGACTAAAGGCTTTGTTGTTGTTGTGGACTTCGTTTGATATGGATATTCTGCGAAACAAAAAACATGCAACAAACATGAACTGGCACTGGGCACTGGATCAATAAGTTAGTCCAATAAATCATATAAAATGTTGCCAAAAATATTTGAAAGTTGTATAATATTGGCATGAAACAATAAAAAATTATAGATACGACGGAGACGTATCAGCATCCCCAAGCTTAATTCCTGCTCGTCCTCGAGTAGGTAAATGATAAAAAAAAGATAATTTTTGATGTGGAATGCTACCTAGCATAATCTTGATCATATATCTAATCATGGCATGAATATTAAGACACAAATGATTCAAAGCAATAGTCTAGTTTTGACATGAAGACATTAATACTCAGGCATCCCAACAAACAATCATGTCTTTCAAAATATCAAGGCTAAAGAACGCTATCCCTACAAAATCATATAGCCTTGTCATGCTCTGTCTTCTTAACACAAAGTATAAATCATGTAATACCCCAGTGTCAGCCAAGCAATTGGTTCATACTTTTTAACGTGCTTCAGCATTTTCAACTCTCACGCAATACATGAGCGCAAGCCATGGATATAGCACTATGGGTGGAATAGAATATGGTGGTAGGTTTCAAAGGGGTAGAAGTGGAGAAGAAAGTCTCGCATCAACTCAGCGTATCAACGGGCTATGGAGATGCCCATCAATAGATATCAATGCGAGGAGTAGGGATTGCCATGCAACGGATGCACTAAGAGCTATAAGTGTATGAAAGCTCAATATAAAAACTAAGTGGGTATGCATCTAACTCTATAATGAAAAATTCCCACTAGTATATGAAAGTGACAACACAGGAGACTCTCTATATGAAAAACATGGTGCTACTTTGAAGCACAAGTGTGGAATTAGCATGCCCCTTCTACCTCTTTAAAAAAATCTTTTCTTTTTTCTTCATTTTTTCATTTTCTATTTTTTCTATTTTTTCCTTTTCTTTTTTTCTTTGTCCGGAGCCTCATCCCGACTTGTGGGGGAATCATAGTTTCTGTCATCCTTTCATCACTGAGGCATGCTCTAATAATGAATAATGATGATCATCACACTTCTATTTACTTACAACTCAATATTACAACGATAGTAGAACAAAGTATGACTCTATATGAATGCAATGATCTAGCGTAGCAAAGATATAAAAAAATGGACAAGCCATGGAAACATCATGCTAGCTATCTTACGATCATGTAATGCAATATGACAATGAATGCTCAAGTCATCAAAACGGAGGCGGTGGAAGTTGCATGACAATATATCTCGGAATGGCTATGGAAATGCCATAGTAGGTAGGTATGGTGGCTGTTTTGAGGAAGATATAATAAGGCTTATGTGTGATAGAGCGTATCAAATCACGGGGTTTGGATGCACCAGCGAAGTTTGCACCGACTCTCGTGGTGAGAAAGGGCAATGCACGGTACCGTAGAGGCTAGCAAATTGCGGAAAGGTAAGAGTGCGTATAATCTATGGACTCACATTAGTCATAAAGAACTCAGATACTTATTGCAAAAGTTTATTAGCTCTCTTGAAGCAAAGTATTACTACACATGCTCCTAGGGGGGAGGTTGGTAGGAGTTAACCATCGCGCGCCCCTGACCTTCACACAAAGATAGATAATCAAGAATAAATTGTGCTCCAACTTCCTAGCATAATGGGAGACTATACGTGTATGCTTCGGGAATCACAAACCTTAACACCAATATCTTACTAAACACGATCATCCACTAGTACCTCCCACATATTATCATCTCTATATCGCAAAACTATTGCAAGGAATCAAACATATCATATTCAGTGATCCCTAAGTTTTATGTAGGATTTTATGACTAACCATGTGAATGACCAATTCCTGTCGACTCTCTAAATAGATATAAGTGAAGCAAGAGAGTTTAATTATTTCTACAAAATACCATGCTCTAATAAATATAAGTGACGCAAAAGAGCATTCTACAAATAACGGGTTTCTATGTGAAGAGAAACATGCAATCCAACTTCAAATGATATAAGTGAAGCACATGAAGCATTCTATAAAGCCACACTCAAAAGATATAAGTGAAGTGCAATGAGCATTCTATAAATCAACCATGGACTATATCATACCAGCATGGTGCATAAAAGAAAAGTGAAAACTAAACACAAAAGACGCTCCAAGATTTACACATATCACATGCACGAAACGAAAATGAAAACGTACCGATACTTGTTGAAGAAAGATGGGATGCCTTCCTGTAGGATCACTACAAGTGTGTGTCTAGAGGGGGGGGGGTGAATAGACTACTTGCAAGAATTAAAACCTAACCTTTTCCCAAGTTAATTGGTTGGCAGATTTTAGCAATTATAACAAGTCTAGCACACCCTACACATGCAAGTCAACAAGTATGGCAGCGGAAAATAAATACATTGCACATGGAAGTAAGGAGTTGAGATAGGGAGATCAAACGCATGAGGGACATGAAGATTTTTCCCGTGGTTCCGATAGGTGGTGCTATCGTACGTCCACATTTATGGAGTCTTCAACCCACGAAGGGTAACGGTCGCGAGAGTCCACGGAGGGCTCCACCCATAAGGGTCCACGAAGTAGCAACCTTGACTATTCCATAACGGCTTCCGTCCACGAAGGACTAGCCTCACTATGGGTAGATCTTCACGAAGTAGGCGATCTCCTTGCCCGTACAAACTTCTTGGTTCAACTCCACAACACGAAGTAGGAGGCTCCCAAGCGACACCTAACCAATCTAGGAGGCACCACCCTCCAAAAGGTAATAGGCTCGGTAATGTCGATGAACTCCTTGCCCTTGTGCTTCAAGATGATAGACTCCTCAACACACAATCACTCTCTCATAGATTTGGCTATGGTGGAAGAGATTGATTTGGTGGAAAGCAACTTGGGGAGGCTAGAGATCAAGATTCATATGGTAGGAATGGATTAGCTTGATCTCAACACATGAGTAGGTGGCTTTCTCTCAAAAAATTGGATGGGGCAAGTATGGAATAGTTCTGAGTGCTTCTCTTTCGAGTGGGTGGTGGTGAAGGGGTATATATAGGCATCCCCAAAAAATCCAACCGTTACACCTAAAGTGACCAACTCGGTGACACCGAAGTATAAAACTCGGTGGTACCGAAGTGACCAAAAGGCAGTAAATTTTGAATCTCGCTGAGACCGATACATAACTCTCGGTGGTACCGATTTGATGACCAACAGTCAGATTACACAACTCGGCGAGACCGGTTCTCAAATCTCGGTGGTACCAATTCTTGACAATGGCTAACCAGAGAGTTGGTCCAAAAACTCGGTGAGACCGATTCACAAAACTCGGTGGTACCGATTCTTGAGAATAGCTAACCAGGAAGTTGGTCCAAATCTCGGTGAGACCGATTGGCAAAACTTGGTGGTACCAAAGCTTGAAAATAGCTAACCAGAAAGTTGGCAACTGAACTCTGTGGCACCGAAGTGGAAAGTTGGTAGTACCGAGATGGGTTTGGCTAAGGATCTGTCTAGGGTTTGAATCTCGGTGAGACCGAATAGGAATTGTTGGTCTTACCGATTTTAGTGGTAGGGTTCTAGACAGAGTATTTGTGGAAGAGCTTGTGAGTATTTTTGGTGACTATCACTTGTGCACGTGGAGCATCTTGTTCACCAACAATACCTTACCCCCTTTTAATAGTATTGGCTTTCCTATGGACTCAAGGTGATTTCTCACAAAGTAAAATGTAGAGTCCTCTTGCTTGAAGCTTTGCCAATCCATTTCCTTGCATCTAGGGGTCTTCTCATCAATCCTTTTTGCCAACCCATGTCACTCTAGGGAGCACATTATGCTTTCAATCTCCCCCTTTTTGGTAATTGATGACAACATACAATCAAAGCTTCAAATAAAGATATGCGTAGATATTGTGAAGACTTTGAAGGATACATGACTAATACAAGCTCCCCGTAAATGTGTGCAATCCATTTTAAAAGATAGTTGCTTTGGAATGCATGAACACACACATACTAGAAATGACATGAGAAGTGATGTATATCTTGGCTATATGCATCAAGTGTATGTGAATGAAATGATCCCATGTTCAAGATTCACTCTTGCAAACAATATGTGCAAGAAGCAAGAGATCATCTTGAGCAGGAATATGATGCATATACTTATCTTGAGTTCTTGAGCATTCTTGTAGTAGAAATACACTTGAGAAAACAATGTTAGGAAACACAAGAGTATTCTACCAATCAAAAAGCAATAGAGCTCAATAGTACCAAGATATGGAGAACATGTAGAAGATAGTATTCCTTAAGATTGATATGTCTCCAAGATCATTTTAGAACTTTCTCCCTTAGATATGAATTGGATAGTGTGAGAAAATTCTAACATGAGTAGTCAAATGAAACAAACATATTTTTCTCCCAAACATTTTTTTCTCCCCCTACTTTGGTATTCTCCCCTTGTCTATATAGGTATAAGCTTTGATATTCTCCCCCTTTATTATATCTCCCCCTTTGCATAAGCATGTATCTCCCCCTTTAGCATTGAAGCTTTGCTATTTCTCCCCCTTTGGCATTAATTTCCAAAAAGGTCCATACTCAGGGTTAGACACAGGGATCACGGAGTAAGAAGGGATCCTTGAAAACAAGGGTCATAGAATGTAGGGATCATGGAAGGTGTAGAATCATAGAGAGCATTAAAAACTGAGGGAATCATGGAAACTAATTTCTCCTCGTTGGCTGATCTAAGAACTTGTAAGACTTCTCCTCCTTTGAGTTAGGGATCCTAGAATAGAGTCCCCCCCCCTTTTTTTAATAATAAGGGATCATTGAAGAAATGAAAATACCACTTGTAGGATCACTAAAGAAACAAAAATTTACTAACATGAACACAGACTAGAGAAGAAATCAAATCGGTGGCTCTGAGGCAAATAAGTCGGTGGCACCGCGATGTGTATTTGCAGCCTATCTGCATAATCGGTAGAACCAAGTCATTTGATTCGGAGGCTCCAAGGGCATAACAGAAACTTGGCAACTTCTAGAAAACTTCAAATAATTTTAGCAAACTTGCGATAGAATCTTAAAAGAAATCTTAATAGAAACTTGCAAAAGCTTTTTACAAAGAAACATCAACTGGAGAGGTTTGAGTGGTTCCAAGAAATCTTGCAAATAATGAACGAACCAAACAAGATACTCAACTAGATGATGGTCGGTGACTAGGTCACCTATATTAGAGTATATTGACTTAGGAGCCAAGTAAAAATGCTTGATCATAGGCCATACTCATCGTTAAGCTCAAAATGGTGTTACCATTTTTCGATTAAACATTTTAATGTTTTCATATCACTTGAGTTGCTTTGTCTCATGACTTGGAGTAAAGCTTTTCCAAGGATATGAGTACATACCTTTAAGTGATGTTGATGACGTAGCTTGTAGGTGAACTTGATGTGGATGCTCGATGTTGATGAAGATCATCTTGAGTTGGGAGCAATCTTTGTTTGTTTTGGTTCTCTTTTTACCTACATATGTTAGTCAAGCAAGGAAGAACAATATATATCCATTTGACATGACATCAATTGAGAATTAGCAAATATGATCACATCAAATATATGTCCAGGATATAGTTGAGTTGTCTTCTTCCTTCCATCATCAAGAGGGGTTGTGGATACTTGGTCATGACAAGATTGCTTATGATTGGAGTTGTTGGCAATCTTGTGGAATGAAGTTCTTCCAAGTACCTACAAAAGGTTAGATGCAATACAAGGGAGCATAGAATTCCAAGTTATGTGAAGTTCATGGTAATGATCGCATGGAATGGTCAAGTAAGCTCATCCCCTTGCATGCAACCGAGTGAGCTTAGCTCAAGTTTGAAGCATCAATGATGTTCAACTCACTCCTCAAGTAACAAAAAACTTTCTCATCAAGTGGCTTAGTAAAGATATCGGCCAATTGCTTGTTAGTGCGAACATGTTTAAGATTAATATCTCCTTTGGCAACATGATCACGAATGAAATGATGTCGAACTTGAATATGCTTAGTTCGAGAATGTTGCACAGGATTATGACCAATCTTAATAGCACTTTCATTGTCACAAAGTAATGGAACATTTTTCACATGGATTCCATAATCCTTAAGCGTTTGTGTCATCCATAGCAATTGTGCACAACATGATCCGGCGGCAATATACTCAGCTTCGGCAGTAGATAGAGATACCGAGTTTTGTTTCTTGGAGGACCAAGACACAAGAGATCTACCAAGAAATTGACATGTACCCGAGGTGGATTTTCTATCAACCTTGTCACCGGCATAGTCCGAATCGGAATAGCCAACAAAGTTAAAAGAAGATCCCTTGGGATACCAAATGCCAAAGTTTGGTGTTTGTATAAAATATCTCACAATATGTTTCATGGCCAAAAGATGACACTCTTTAGGTGCAGCTTGATATCTAGCACACATGCAAACACTAAGCATAATATTGGGACGGGAGGCACATAGATATAGCAATGAACCAATCATAGATCGATAAACTTTTTGATCAACCGGTTCATCCTCCTTGGTAAGGTCAACATGTCCACTAGTAGGCAGAGGAGTTTTCATACCTTTACACTCTTGCATGTTGAACTTCTTTATCAAGTCCTTGGTATACTTGGGTTGAGAGATGAAATTTCCTTCTCTCGTTTGCTTGATTTGCAAACCGAGAAAGAATTTCAGCTCACACATCATGGACATCTCATACTTCTCGGACATCAACCTTCCAAATCTTTCACTAAATTGAGTAGATCCAAAGATAATATCATCCACATAGATTTGGCACACAAATAATTCACCATTAACTCTCTTAGTGAATAAGGTTGCGTCAATTTTACCAATTTCAAAACCTTTTTCAATGAGAAACTTCGTTAAGCATTTATACCAAGCACGTGGGGCTTGCTTAAGACCATAAAGAGCTTTACGAAGCTTGTAAACTTGATTAGGTTTCTTAGGATTCACAAAACCAGGGGGTTGTTTGACATAGACCTCTTCTTCAATCTCACCATTTAAAAAGGCACTTTTAATGTCCATTTGATAAAGCGTGATATCATGGTGATTAGCATAAGCAAGAAGAATGCGAATAGCTTCAAGTCTAGCGACGGGGGCATAGGTCTCACCGTAGTCCATACCTTCGACTTGCGTATATCCTTGGGCTACGAGACGTGCCTTGTTGCGTATAACTTGACCGTCTTCATCTTGCTTGTTTTGAAACACCCATTTGGTTCCGATGATGTTGTGCTCATCCTTGGGCTTCTCCACGAGTGTCCACACTTCGTTCCTCTCGAAGTTGTGAAGCTCTTCATGCATTGCGTTCACCCAATCCGGGTCTTCAAGAGCTTGTTCTACCTTCAAGGGTTCAATGCTAGAGATGAAAGAATAATGCTCACAAAAATTAGCTAAGCGAGTTTTAGAGCGAGTGATTCTTCCGGTTTGTATGTCACCAAAGATTTGGTTTAGAGGATGGTTCTTGGTCACTCTTGCTCGAACTCGGGGTAGCTTCGGCTTGTTGGATGGTGGAGCTTCTTCATCATCATCATCTCCTTCATCTTCATTGTTGTTGAAGGTGTCATTTCCTTGAGGTGGTGGTGAAGGAGGTTGTGGTGGATCTTCATGATGTACTTCCTCCTCTTCATCTTGTCGTGTACCGCTTGTGGACGCCTCCATGTCGTGTTGAGGATCACCTTGACGTGAAGTAGGGGCTTCCACTTGAGTTGACGAAGTACTTTCCTTCACCTCCATGGGACGAATCTTGCCGATGGACAAGTCTTGGATAGCTTCCGAAGGATCCTTATCTCCTACATCATTTGGCAATTGTTCGACTTGCGAACCATTAGGTTCATCAAACTTCACATCTACCGTCTCTTTAACTTTTCGAGTGAAGTTGTTGTAGACACGGTAAGTGTGAGAGTTCGATCCGTAACCGAGTAGGAAACCTTCATGAGATTTGGGAGCAAATTTAGTACGACGATGCTTGTCAAGAATGTAGCACTTTGAGCCGAATACCCGAAAGTATCCAACTTGGGGTTTGTTACCGGTGCGTAGCTCGTATGCCGTTTTACCGAGAAGCTTGTGCAAGTAGAGTCGGTTTGTGGCATGACATGCTGTTTCCATGGCTTCTGCCCAAAAGTGTCTTGGCGTCTTGTATTCGTCAAGCATCGTTCTTGCCATCTCAATAAGAGTTCAGTTCTTCCTCTCAACAACTCCATTTTGTTGAGGCGTGTACGTAGCCGATAACTCATGTGAAACACCTTCTTCGTCAAGAAAGGTATCTACATGGGTGTTCTTGAACTCCGATCCGTTATCGCTCTGAACCCTCTTGATCTTCACTTCAAACTGATTTTTCGCTTTGCGAGCGAAGTTCTTGAAGATCTTTTGTACCCGCGACTTATCATCAAGAAAGAATACCCACGTAAATCTGGAAAAATCATCAACTATAACTAGACCATAGGAATTTCCACCGAGGCTCTTGTAAGCATTGGGACCAAAAAGATCCATGTGAAGTAACTCGAGTGGTCTCCTAGTAGTCATGATATTCTTTACGGGATGACTTCCACCTACTTGCTTTCCGGCTTGACAAGCACTACAAAGTCTATCTTTGTCAAAGATAACATCTTTAACACCAAGTATATGATCACCTTTGATAAGTTTGTCTAGATTACGCATGCCAACATGTCCTAGTCTTCTATGCCAAAGCCAACCTTTAGAAGATTTTGCAATAATACAAGTACGAGGTTTGGATCTCTTAGTGAAATCGACAATATATAGATCACCTCTACGGAAACCGGTAAAGACCATGTTATGATTATCTTGACGAAACACTTGGCAATCTACTTTCGTGAATAGCACATTAAAACCGAAGTCGGCAAGTCTAGATACGGAAAGAAGATTGTAGCCAAGGGATTCAACAAGCATGACGTTTTGAATAGAGCTATCAATTGATATGGCCACTGTAAGTGCATCTAGTGCCACCCTTGTTTGGTTTTGGAGTATTGAAGACAAATGTGGTTGAGGGACTAATGTGTTTGTGAGAGTTCACAGGTTAACACAGAGAGAAGTCCCTGGAGTTTCGGTTTAGCCGTCGAAGACGACCCCCAAAAATGTCCGAAGACATTGATGACAGCTAAAGCCATTGGTGGTAGACGAAGACTTACTTCCGAAGACAATGAAACGCGAAGACGAAGTCTTTTGGTAGTTTTGTTTCTTCTTTCCTGAGTCATAGGAACCACCGTACTGTTAAGTGGGGTCGATGTGATCGAAGTCAGATGCTGACGTGATGCTCAACCCATACCTATGTCTTCGAGTGAAGACAATGAAAGGAAATCTCTTCCAGAGTTGGTTGAGTCAGCTTCACTTGTAGCCCAAGTAAAGCTGCCGCGTGTGTTTGAAATCCGACCGTTGTGACACGTGTCGGTTGGCCATTGACCCTGGGTCATTTCGGTCATATCAGGTCGGGTTGCCTGCTAGCTATAAATAGCCCACCCCCTCCACCATAAGAAGGTGGCTGCTCAGAGAGAGATACGGCTGTTGTCGTTTTGGAGCAACCCACCTCGAAGACATTGAGAGAGACACATCCTGCGAGGATACACCTAAACACCTAGAGCTAGAGTGTTTGAGCATCACCGAAGTCATTCTGTTCTGAGAGAGCTGAAGACTTATTACACTTGAAGACTGTGATCTTCCAGACGGTTAGTCGTCTGGGTCTAGAGCAATCGAAGAGTCATTGTGGATCGCCGGGTGACCAAGTTTGTACGGGTTTCGGAAGTCTCCCCTGAAGACTTACCAGAGTGATTGGGCGCTGTCTAAGTGACTTCGGGTCAAGGGGAATAAGGTGAAGACGAGGTCTTCTGAGTTCAATCTCAGCCTCCCTAACCAGACATACAGTTGTCACAGCAACTGGAACTGGTCCAACAAATACTGTGTCTTCGTCAAGCTACTGGTTCTATCTTTCACTTCTTTACATTACTGTTCTGTATCGTGAACCCTTTCCCGTTTCATCACCGAAGACTTGTCTTGAAGACATTCATGCCTGCTATTTATCTTCGTACCATCTAAGTTTATATTCAACTCATCTTATAGTGCATGATGTTAAAGCTTAACCTGCTTGTATGTCTTCATTGTGATGCATGCCTAGATTAGATTCTTGATTGTATCCCTACCTGATCCTGTTTATGTTTCTGCATTATTCGAATACATTCATTGTTTCGAAGACTTTCATAAAAATCGCCTATTCACCCCCCCTTTAGTAGATAACTAGCACTTTCAATTGGTATCAGAGCAAGGTACTCCCTTGTTCCGTGTTTCGGTTTAGCCACCGTGGAGTTTTAGCTATGTCGACTGCAGGGATAATCAAGGTCTCCGCTGCGTGCCCTGTCTTCGATGGCACTGACTACCCCTACTGGAAGAACAAGATGCGCATGCATCTCGAAGCCATTGACAATGACCTTTGGTATGTCGTCATGGCGGGCATTCCCGATATTGGCGAAGGTGTTACTGTTGCTGATGTGAAGAGGTTCGCACAACTCGACTCCACCGCCAAGAACATCATCTGTGGTCATCTGACCAAAGGACAATATGGCCGTGTGAGTGCACTTAACACTGCTAAGCAAATCTGGGAATGGCTGTCCAAAGTGAATGAAGGTGTCTCATCTCAAAGAGACTCTCGTGTTGATGTGCTTCGCAACCTGTTCAACCGCTTCAAGAGACTTGACAACGAAAACGTTCAGCTCACATTTGATCGACTCACCGACATCTCAAATGAGCTGAATGCACTTGGCGCCACTGATATCACCAAACATGAAGTCGTGAAGAAGCTACTCAGATCACTTGACAGTTCCTTTGATACTCTCGCACTCATGATCCAAGAGCGCCCTGACTTCAAGAGTTTGGATCCCGCCGATATCCTCGAGAGATTGAACACTCACGAGTTCCAACAAGCTGAGAAGAGAGATATCTACGGACCAAGCTATAGTCGCTCCCGTGCATTGAAGGCCAAAGCTGTGTCTTCATCTGAAGACAACTCTGAATGCAGTTCTGATGGTGCTGAAGACTTTGGAAAAGAACTCGCTTTGCTTGTCAGAAAGTTTTGAAAGTTTGCCAAGTCAAAGCACTACGCAAAATCTTCAAAACGCGATTCCAAGAGGTTTGGTGAAATGTCTTCGAGAGACAGCAAGAAGCAAACCTGTCATAAGTGCAAGAAAGTTGGCCATTTCATCGCTGATTGTCCTCGATGGGAGAAGGAATCCAAGAAGAAGAGCAAAGACTATGACTCTGATGACAAGAAGAAGAAGAAGTATGCAAAGTCTTCATCACACAAGAAGAGTTCATCTGGCAAAGCACATGCGTTCATCGGAAAGGAGATGGATTCACAGTCTGAATCTGGTTCAGAAGTTGAGGAAGCATCTGAGGAGGAATCTGACACTGAAGTAGCTGGATTAGCAATGGCTTTGGAATATCTCTCCACTTTTGTCTTCGAACCTGAAGACAATGATCCTTTCTTCAACAACGAAGCTGGTGATGATGATGCTACTCCAGCCTACTGCTTCATGGCAAAAGCCTCCAAGGTATCCTCAAAATCCTCACGTCATGACTCTGAATCTGAAGCTGAATCTGATAATGACAAGAAACCTAGCTATGCTAAACTTGTAAAAATTGCCACCAAGCAACAACATACCATGGAGAAAATGCAAACTACTCTAGAGAAAAGCGATGACCTGTTACGCGAAGAGATGAGTCTGAACGAAACTATGGCCGAAGACATGCGTAGTCTTCGTTCAAGGTTTGAGGATCTCCAAAGTCGTCATGATGCCCTCTCAACTGATCATGAAAAGCTTTATCTTGAATATCTTCAGAAGAAGATTGATCTAGAAAAGTTGAGGGAAGCACTTGATGACCTACGGAAGGAAAACGACTCACTCCTAGCAGAGCAGATCAGTACCGCTCAGGATGAATTTGATGCTCCATGCTTAAAGTGTATTGCATGTGAAGCTAATGATTCAACTGCTGAATGTTCAAATGCTTCTGAAAATGCTTTATCTTCAACTGTATCTGTGGCACCTAACCCCTCATCTGAGGAAGCCACTGCTATCACTGATGACAATAACAGGTTGAAGACATTGCTTGAAACTGGCATGTACAAGAGTCTGAAAGGGCATCAGATTCTTTGTGATGTCCTGAAGAAGACTATACTGAACAAAAACCCTAGGAAAGAGGGTGTAGGTTTCGAAAGAAACCTCAATGTTGATGGATCCTACTGGACACCTGAGCAGTACCCCAAAACCACATGGGTTGCTGCAAAAGGTCCTTCGGTTGATCCTTCCACATTATCAGGCTTCAACTGTGCGAATCCTCTCATTATTGATGAATCCTTTGATTCCAATTATAAACTGTTCAAATGTCAAGATGGTGAAGTGTTTGCCAGATTTATTGGAACTAACTGCAGGAATGGTTCTCCTATGAAGAAGATCTGGGTTCCCAAATGTCTTCTTGAAAAGCTTCGCGTGAATGTCTTGCCGACATCTCACAAGAAGAAGACAAACTCTGGATCAATGTCTTCGAGAAGACATAAGTCTTCATATGTTGGCACTAACCATTCTGTTTCACTGGAAAAGACTCATATGACTCATGAATACGTATACCATGGCATGAACCGCTATGTTCATCCAACCAAGAACTTCTCTGCTTATTCATTTGAGTACACAAACCCTCCTGTGAAACGTACTATTAGGGCATCTTTGCCTAAATTCTCTGATGCTGCCTTATGTCTCATTGCTTCTAAGCCACCCCTTCGCATGTGGGTGGTTGAGAAGAACTAATATCTTCTATGTAGCATCGGGTCTCCAGATAGGACGAAGCCTATCCCGAAGATCATCTCTGGGGACCCGAAAATATTCTTGTCTGAACGCAAGAAAATTAATGCATACCTCGTTCAGAATACTTGCCACTTTCTTCTGCTACATCTTCATCTTAGCATGTTACTCTTACATGCTTTGGTGAACTCGACTAATTCTGAATGCAGGAAGACAAATCCAATGCCACCGAATGGATTATGGACAGTGGATGCACAAGTCATATGACTGGTGATCGAAGCCTATTGATGGAGAAAACTCTTCGACCTCCAACAAAAGATCACATCGTCTTTGCTGAAAAGAGCAGCAGCAAAGTGCTGGGGCTAGGTAGTGTTGCTATCTCAAGGGACCGGCACATGGAAAACGTCATGCTTGTCGAATCCCTTGGGTACAACTTGATGTCTGTCTCAATGCTCTGTGACTTAGATATGCTTGTCATCTTCAGCAAATTTCGATGTGTGGTACTAATGGCCTCTGACAAAACCAAAGTCTTCGAAGGTTTTCGAAGAGGTGACTTGTATATGGTAGACTTCTCTGTAGGACCACAGGTTGCCTCATGTCTGCTAGCAAAAGCTTTGGAGTGCTGGCTATGGCACAGAAGGCTAGGGCATGCTAGGATGAGGAACTTGCACACACTCGCCAAGAAGAAGCTCATCATTGGCGTCGAGGGTGTCAAGTTCAAGAAGGACCACCTCTGTGGTGCCTGTGAAGCCGGGAAAATGACCAGGGCCAAACACCCCTCGAAGACAATCATGATGACCTCACGTCCCTTCGAGCTGCTACACATGGACTTATTTGGCCCTACTCACTATTCCACCTTCTCTACCACTGCAAATCTATATGGCTTCGTGATCATTGATGACTATTCTTGATTCACTTGGGTGCATATCATTCTTTACAAAACTGAAGTGCAGGATGTCTTCAGGCGCTTCGCAAATAGGTGTATGAACAACTACAACATCAAGATCAAGCACATCAGGAGTGACAATGGCACTGAATTCAAGAACACAGGCCTGGACACCTTTCTTGATACCCTTGGCATCACTCATGAGTTCTCTGATCCATATACTCCCCAACAGAACGGTGTTGTGGAGCGCAAAAATAGGACTCTTATTGAGATGGCTCGCACCATGCTTGATGAATACAAGACACCACGGAAGCTATGGCCTGAAGCCATTGACACTACATGTCACATCATCAACAGAGTTTATCTTCACAAGTTCTTCAAGAAAACATCATATGAGCTTCTCACTGGTAAGAAACCCAATGTAAGTTATTTCAAAGTCTTCGGTGCAAGATGCTGGATAAGGGATCCACACCACACTTCTAAATTTGCACCGAAAGCACATGAGGGTTTCATGCTTGGTTATGGAAAGGATTTGCACACCTACATGGTCTTCAACATCCTTCACAACAAGGTTGTTGAAACTGTAGATGTGCGATTCGATGAAACTAATGGTTCGCAAAGAGAGCACCTGCCTCCTGTGCTAGATGAACCACCTCCTGATGAAGCTATTCGACTGATGGGCACCGGAGAAATTGTGCCTGAAGAACCTGTGGTTATAGAAGAAGTCATCATTCCTCCATCTACTCAGCGCGAAGACAATGTTGAACCCGAAGACAATGTTGCTGATGAAGACAATACTCAGCAGCCCGAACAAAGTCTTCGCCTTGCTCATCCACGTGTGGCAAATGAAGTCCAAATTGAGAGAATGCTTGACAACATTAATGCACCAGGTCCACTTACTCGCTCAAGAGCTACTCAACTGGCTAACTTTTGTGGGCACTTTGCTTTTGTATCTATCACAGAACCCGCAAAAGTAGATGAAGCTTTCAAGGAACCAGAATGGATTCAAGCCACGCAAGAAGAGCTTCACTAGTTCGAGCTGAACAATGTGTGGGAGCTCGTAAAGCGTCCTAATCCAAGGAAGCACAACATCATCGGTACCAAGTGGATCTTCCGCAACAAGCAAGATGAGTCCGGTCAAGTCGTCAGAAACAAGGCCAGACTTGTGGCCCAAGGTTACACTCAGGTTGAGGGTATTGACTTCGGTGAAACCTTTGCACCTGTCGCTAGACTTGAAGCTATTCGAATACTGCTTGCTTATGCTAACCATCATGACATATGCTTATATCAAATGGATGTCAAAAGTGCATTCCTCAATGGTAAGATTGAGGAAGAAGTATATGTTGCTCAGCCCCCAGGGTTTGAAGATCCAAAGCATCCAGACAAAGTCTTCAAGCTCAACAAGGCACTCTATGGCCTCAAGCAAGCACCAAGAGCTTGGTATGACACACTCAAGGAATTCCTCAAGAAGAAAGACTTCAAACCTGGTTCACTCGATCCCACTCTCTTCACTAAATCCTATGATGATGAACTGTTTGTATGCCAAATATATGTGGACGACATTATCTTCGGCTATACCAACAGCAAATACAGTGATGAGTTTGCTTATATGATGCAAGAAAAATATCAAATGTCGATGATGGGAGAACTGAAGTTCTTCCTAGGGCTTCAAATTCGACAACAACCAAATGGCATCTTCATATCCCAGGAGAAGTACCTCAAGGACTGCCTCAAGAAATTTGGCATGAACGAAGCCAAAGGTTACAAGACACCAATGCCTACCAATGGACACCTCTGCACTGATGAAAATGGTAAAGATTTCGATCAGAAGGTATATCGCTCCATGATTGGATCTTTGTTGTACTTATGTGCATCTAGGCCAGATATAATGCTTAGCGTTTGCATGTGCGCCCGATTTCAAGCGGCACCAAAGGAGTCGCATCACCTTGCTGTGAAGCGAATACTTAGATATCTAGCTCACACCCCAACACTAGGATTATGGTATCCAAAGAGTTCGAAGTTTGAGCTGATTGGCTATTCAGATTCTGACTTCGCTGGCGACAAAGTTGATCGCAAGTCTACATCTGGCACTTGTCACTTTCTGGGACGATCTCTAGTGTGTTGGTCTTCGAAGAAGTAGAACTGTGTTTCACTCTCCACTGCCGAAGCCGAATACATTGCTGCTGGCGCATGCTGCACTCAGCTTCTCTGGATGAAGCAAACACTCAAGGACTATGGCATCAACCTGAAGCATGTACCTCTCTACCACGACAATGAGAGTGCAATCAAGATCTCCCACAACCCCGTACAACATTCGAAGACAAAGCACATTCAGATACGACATCATTTTCTTCGGGATCACGTGATGAAGGGCGACATCAACATCAAGCATGCTGACACTGAAGATCAACTAGTAGATATCTTCATGAAGCCTTTGAATGAGAAGAGGTTTTGCAAGCTGCGGTGTGAGCTAAATATCTTAGAATCCTCAAATGTCCTTTGAATGGGAATACATCCTAACGCTTATGCATGTTGATGACTTTGATGCACAACACACGATGTAACGTATGTCTTCAATTCATGAAGACTTACAATCTGAGTGTGAATACATTAACGAAGAATATGACTTCAGAGCGCCACAATAATTGTGCGCCGTGTCTGAGTCAAACATTCTTATACGGTGGGTAACGCCACCAACCAAACTTGAAGACATTACTTCTTTTCATCTAATTGTTTTTATCTCAACCTCTTCACATGTCTTCGAGAGTTGAATGTCTTTGGAACAAAGTTTATATGTGTTTCAGTTGAAAAATATTTGCAGATCTACATTTGGATTAGAGCTTTGTCCTATACAACATTTGTCCTATAGCTTTGTCTTCAACCTTTTTCCTAGGCAAATGTGATCGGACCCGACATTCTCTTCTATTCCTCCTCGTCCAAATCTGTTCTAATCCAGTCATATGCATTCTATATTGACACGTGTTGACTGTCTTCTCTGTGTCCTTGACAGCTGAAGACAAGTCAACCACATATTTAATTCTCAAATTTCATCTGTCTCCACATAATTAGCGAACAACTCCCGCGCCGCCGCTTCGATTATGGTAGTGGGTTGTCAGGTGGTTTGCATGTATGCCACGTGTTCACATAAACCGAGGAGTCAGGGGCATATCCGTCCAACTTTTTTGAAGGTTTCCACACCCTATAAGTACAAGTTAACCCCTTCCATTATTACTTTCCCCTTCCACCGCCACCCTCTTGCTCAAAACCCTAGCGCCGTCGCTGGATTCCATCGCCGCCGGAGACGAAGTGCTTCGCTGCCACACCTTCTTCGACGACGTACTCACGCCGACCGCGTTCATCCTCCGCTCGCCGCCGCGGTAGCTGTCTGCCTCCACCAAGTTAGGGTGAGGCAGATCGAACCGCTTGGCTTCTCTGCCTCGTCGAGCTGTTCGTCACGTTCTTCCTTGCGGTAAATAAAAAGCTATTTTTTACCGCATGTTTGATCTAAACTTCCTACAGAAAGTTGTCGGTTGTTGTTTCTTCTCTTTCACCACAACCGCATATAGATCTAGATCTCTATTTTGCCAAATACCTTCACTTTTGATCTGAAGATTGGTTTGATTCATCACTTGTACGATTCCTTGGACTTGTACAAATCTGAAATCACCATATAAGCTATAAAAGTGAATGTCTTCGGTAAAAGGTCAATGTCTTCTAAACACAGTGCTATATTCCAAATCTTCTGAGAATGCATATGACCTCTCCTCTTCCCTCGCGTCTCTAACTCTTTCACAGGTACATGTCCGCAGCAGAATTGCTTGGATCTCATAGTCTGAATTCATTTGCAGACTACTTGCAGATTCATCTGGAATCCTCTGGTGCGTGCTCACACTTGAACACTCCTATGAAGCCTTTGCTGAAGCCCTTGTCAAATCCAATGGCTGATAACAATCCAGTCAAGAAGGGAGGGAAGCAGAGACGAAAGAATACAGCTAAAGATCTTCCTCCAGCGCTTTATGAGCAATACAAGTTAGATGAGGAGGAAACATATACACAACGCAAGAATCGAATCCAATGGATTCGAAGATATTGGAGTGAAGAATGGTTTAATTACCACTTTGTGACTGTTGAGTATGCTGCAAAATGTGCTAAAAAGGCACCATGGACAGACATCATTTACATAAATCTTCATCCGAAGACTAAGGCTGAAGCCATCAATATGGGCTTTTATCCGTGCATGCTCAGGCCCCCAATGCCCAGCAATCCTCATCCATCGAGCATTCGTGGCTCAGATCCTACACAGTCTGACTCTGATGATGATGATGATGAGCGTCCACCAGCCCCAAGGCCGAAGCCTCTGAAGAAGTCAAAAGCTTCAAAGCCCAAGGCTTCAAAGCCTCCCAAGCCATCTATCCACTCACCTCAGGCTTCACGCTCTCCCACTGATAATCCAGAAGAGCCTGAGGAAGAAGATCGCCTTCATAGGCGTATGAAAAGGAAAGTTGTTGCATCCAGAGGTCCGAAGCCTACTCTGTCACTAATGGATGCATCAAATATGATTGAACTGTATGACGATGAGTTCAACGATGAAGCCTTAGCTAGGCTCATCCAGCAGAAAGAAGAGGAAGCCAAAAGGCTTGAAGACTTACCTCTGTTTGATCCTGTCATCTTTGAACACTTCATTGATGAATGGTTCGCCGATCCCTCTCTCAGCATTGATGCACTTCAGCTCCCAATTGGCTTGAGTGTCATGTTCCAAGGTCTTGTGAACGAGGAACTGACTGTGGCTCAGAAGGCCAAGCAAATGAAGGCCAAGATCAGCCATGAAAAGGAGCTTTTCAAGCAAAATGTGCACAGACTCAACGCCGAGCAGATCAAGGGATATCAGCTGATGATGACAGATCTCAAGGCTGCCTTCAAGAAGCGATGTGAAGCTGTCAAGGGAGCCCTTGCGCGCCTCAAGAGAAAGACTGCTATCATGGTCTAGGCTCACAATGACATGCTGAAGAGAAAAACACTTGGCCAGCCCGGACTTGCCCCTGAAGTCATTGCACGCTCCAGGCAAGCTTCGATGTCTTTGGATGTGCCTTCCCCTACACCGTCTGTGCGCCGTGGCATTGAGTTTCCAGCTGGCTTCTCTAGCCCTCGTGCACCTCCGTCTTCCTCTGCTGCTGATAGCAAGAAGACCAAGAAAGCCGAAGCCGAAGCCAAGAAGCGCAAGGCAGCTGCCTCTGAAACCCAACCTCTAAAGAGGTTGAAGACAAGAAAATCAAAGTCTTCGGAGCCAGCTCAAGACCAAACACCAGTACACCCTACTGCTCCGTCCTCAACTCCCGCTCCTCAACAAGAGCCTCTGCTCATCAAGCCAATCTCAGTGGCTCCTCCCGCCTCCGAAAACTTAGAAAGAAGAGTTGTTCTACATGAGTCTGCTTCCACAGAGACTCAGAATCCAGAAGATACCCCAGCTGCTGAAGACACTGCCGCAGCTGAAGACTTTGCCCATGACGACATTGGTCCTGAAGCCAATGTTGAGCCCGAACATGTTCCACAGGTGAACGCGCCAATGGATTCCTCCCCACAGCCAACAAGTGACTTTGTGGATATTGGGACTCCCCTCTGGCCAGAAATTACTGAAGCTGAACCCGGTACACCATCACCACCCTTCTTCCCACCAGTGTCTGGCTCACCAGAATCTCCATTTGCTCCAGAGGAGATTGACGTCACCACTCGCACTTCCCCACTCAAACATCTTCGTCGAGGCCCTCGCGCTCTCATGTCCCCTATTCCCGAAGACGAAGTTCGAGTTTCACCGACTGCACCAGTCAAAGGAGTGCTGATGATTGAAGATGTACCTCCAAGCCAACCTACAACGGACAATACAGCAGCCAAAACATTGCTTCCGATGCCACTATGGACGATGCCAATGCCCCCTCCCCAGATGGACCTCCTGTCCCTGCCACGCCATCAACTGAAGACAATGAGGACAACATTGTGATGGCTCGGAATAGGGAAGGAGAGATGGTTCCTGTCAGATGGCCTCGTCTTGTTGCACCACCACGGATGGGACCACAGTATGAGTTCCACCTTGATCGGTGCCCCAACGTCATGAATCCCATGCCGCGTCTTCCAAGTCTTCGCCACTCAGGCCCAGCAAGACCCTTAGTCTTCGAGTTGGAAAGGTTCCGGCTGAACAACACCTTCTTCAACTCTGAACGCAATCCATACAAGCATGCAAGGATACAGTCTGATAGGTTCTGGAGTGCTCCACAACGTCAGTACTACATGTGTGTGCTTTACGATCAGAACAGGATCTTTCCCACAAACATCTCAGTTTTAAAGCTATGAAAGGTCTTCCATGTTATGATCAAGCACTGGACTGTCTTCGCGATGTGGGTCTCCTTCCTTTCTGCACTGACCATGAAGACTGGAATGAAGAGCTCACCCTCCAGTTCTACGCAACTATCCACATCTCTGGCTTCGGTCGTGACTTGAACACATGGCAGTTGGAGTTTATGATAAGGTGCTTCACCACTGGATTTCTTTCCTGCCACACCACTTGCTGCCTCTGGTGAAGAGTTGGATCCTCACTCTGAAGCCTATGAGATTGCCACTCGAAGCCTCTTCCAAATGCGAGAACCCAACATGACTGAAATGCTAACTATGATGAAGCCTTTGGCTAGAGATGCAGAATTGCCCACTTCTTTCTTTGTGGATGATCTTCAGTACTTGCCCAGGACTATCTATCACATTCTTCGGCACACTATCTGGCCGATTAAAGGGCACAACTCATCTCGCAAGATTGAAGGGCCTCTGAAGACATTGCTCTACAACATTGTATATGGCACCAGGTTCAATCTTCAAGACTTATTTCTTCGCAACCTTGCTGCCAATGGTTTCAATGTCCTCGAGCCGAAGATATATGCTCCCTGGATCATGCGCTTCATCAAGTACAGAACCAACACCTGGTTTCTTCCTTCTGCTCGCAACCATGGCATTTATCTTCCAGATATTGAAGTTGTGCCAGCAGATCTTTATCCATCCAAGAGCAAGAATCCCATTGTCGAAGGCACTAGTGGCACTGCTGATGTTGAAGGTCTTCACATTCCTTCCGATCCATCAAGGGCAAGACTTATTGGTGCATTTCGACAGCCAAGATCCGGTGCTACCAACACCGAAGCCACTGCTAGCACTCTGCCTCAACAACGCCTGCCAAGAAGAGAGCGTGCACTCACTGATCGTGAACTTCTTGTTTCACTGATCCAAAGGCAAGACAAGCACCATGAATGGACTCGACGCCGGATGCATGCCATGATGCAAGATATCAATCATGTTCGCAACCTCGCCACCAAGAATGCCTTCATGGCTTATGAAACCAGTCGCCACTCATGGACGACTCTCACCATGCTGGCTCCTGAAGATGAGCTTCCAGAAGATGACTTTCACCCCTGCTACAGATTTGGTGCACCACCTCCCAGTGCGGAGAAATGGCGCAAGACCCCATCCCTTGAAGACAGTCATTTCTCATCTTCAGCTCCCTCCACCAACATCAGGCTCACAGATGAAGCTGATGATGCCACCTCTCTGCCTCCATCGACTCGGCATCGCGGCACTGCACCAGCTCCTCGTGACCCTGCTGCACCATCTTCATCGACACCTGCTGGGAACGTTTAGTTCTTCCATGTCTTCATCCCTTTTTGGTCATTCGATGACAAAGGGGGAGGAGCATTGGATGATAGTCTTCAAGAGGGTCTGCTAATAAGGGTTGGGTGCTATTTTTTGCTAAGTTTACGACTCTCGTTTTTGAACATTTGCTGCTTTGGGTTGTAAAACTTAAGTCCTGATGGATGTCTGCACTTTATGTTTACCGTACTCTTTGGCGCTTCTACAAGTTATTTTATGCGCTCGAAGTCATTCCGCAGACGCCCATTTTTCATTATGCATTTCATTATCTTCGACATATCTGTTAATGCATAGTGATTGGATTACAAGGTATAGGGGGAGATCTCCACAAAGTACAACCTGCCATGTGCACTTGCATTCAAAGCAAAATTTTCATGTGCACATCTTCAGGGGGAGCTCTCTATATCTTGTAATCAAAATCTTCAAAACCTTATCTTCACATATTTTATCCCCGTTGAAAACTTCAACCAGTTTGTCATCAATCACCAAAAAGGGGGAGATTGTAAGTGCATCTAGTGCCACCCTTGTTTGGTTTTGGAGTATTGAAGACAAACGTGGTTGAGCGACTAATGTGTTTGTGAGAGTTCACAGGTTAACACAGAGAGAAGTCCCTGGAGTTTCGGTTTAGCCGTCGAAGACGACCCCCAAAAATGTCCGAAGACATTAATGACGGCTGAAGCCATTGGTGGTAGACGAAGACTTACGTCCAAAGACAATGAAACGCGAAGACGAAGTCTTTTGGTAGTTTTGTTTCTTCTTTCCTGAGTCATAGGAACCACCGTACTATTAAGTGGGGTCGATGTGATCGAAGTCAGATGCTGACGTGATGCTCAACCCATACCTATGTCTTCGAGTGAAGACAATGAGAGGAAATCTCTTCTAGAGTTGGTTGAGTCAGCTTCACTTGTAGCCCAAGTAAAGCTGCCGCATGTGTTTGAAATCCGACCGTTGTGACACGTGTCGCTTGGCCATTGACCCAGGGTCATTTCGGTCATATCAGGTCGGGTTGCCTGCTGGCTATAAATAGCCCACCCCCTCCACCATAAGAAGGTGGCTGCTCAGAGAGAGAGAGAGAGAGATACGGCTGTTGTCGTTTTGGAGCAACCCACCTCAAAGACATTGAGAGAGACACATCCTGCGAGGATACACCTAAACACCTAGATCTAGAGTGTTTGAGCATCACCGAAGTCATTCTGTTCTGAGAGAGCTGAAGACTTATTACACTTGAAGACAGTGATCTTCCAGACGGTTAGGCGTCTGGGTCTAGAGCAATCCAAGAGTCATTGTGGATCGTCGGGTGACCAAGTTTGTACGGGTTTCGAAAGTCTCCCCTGAATACTTACCAGGGTGATTGGGCGCTGTCTAAGTGACTTCGGCTCAAGGAGAATAAGGTGAAGACGAGGTCTTCTGAGTTCAATCTCAGCCTCCCTAACCAGATGTACAGTTGTCACAGCAACTGGAACTGGTCCAACAAATACTGTGTCTTCGTCAAGCTACTGGTTCTATATTTCACTTCTTTACATTCCTGTTCTGTATCGTGAACCCTTTCCCGTTTCATCACTGAAGACTTGTCTTGAAGACATTCATTTCTGCTGTTTATCTTCGTACCGTCTAAGTTTATCTTCAACTCATCTTATGGTGCATGATGTTAAAGCTTAACCTGCTTGTATGTCTTCACTGTGATGCATGCCTAGATTAGATTCTTGATTGTATCCCTACCTGATCCTGTTTATGTTTCCGCATTATTCGAATACATTCATCGTTTCGAAGACTTTCATAAAAATCGCCTATTCACCCCCCTCTAGTCGATAACTAGCACTTTCAGCCACCTTACCAAGTCCGAGTACCTTACCCTTGGAGTTGTCTCCAAAAGTTACATACCTTCGCGGTCCATGGTTTGGTGTGATTTCTTCAAACATCTCTCTATCTCTGGTCATATGATCGATGCATCCACTATCGAGAATCCACTCTTTTCCTCCGGACATGTAATCCTTGAAGTTTGCCATGAGACTTAGATTCTTCATGATCTTATCATGCTCGATGTCGAACAACTCATCTTCATCATAGTAGCCATGTTCCACATTGTCATCATCAAGTGGGAAATCCTCGTCACAAGAAACAAGGGATTTGTTAGGGTTGTGATCATGACAATGTTCAAGATTATGAATTTGAATGGCTTCTACAATGATGTTGTTGATCATTATGACATCTCCTTTAGCACGCATGAGGTCTCTAAGCTCAAATAGATAGTCATCAAACTTGGGATCACTAGGCATCATTTTGTGAAAGACAATAGTCTTATGAAGAATTTCATCAAGATTACTCAATGAATAACTTGGATATCGTTTCTCCAAGTCATTCCACAAAGTATAAGCACATTCAAAATTCTTCATTTGATTAAGCACAATCCTAGGCAATCCTCTAACAATAAGATTAACAGTTCTAAGATTGCATAGCATATCAATTTCCTCTTCGTGTGTGGGATGTAAAGGATCAATGGGAGGTACATAGGGGTTCTTAATATACTTGCTCAAATGAAATTCATTGAAGAGCTCAAGCATCTTATATTTCCATTGACTATAGTACTCCCCATCAAGAATAGGCACTCTACAACTCAAACTTTCCACACTAGACACATCCATCTTCCTCCACGGTGATGAAACCGTTGCAATGGAGACCAAGGCTCTGATACCACTTGTAGGTTCACTAGAAGTGTGTGTCTAGAGGGGGGGGGGTGAATAGACTACTTGCAAGAATTAAAACCTAACCTTTTCCCAAGTTAATTGGTTGGTAGATTTTAGCAATTATAACAAGTCTAGCACACCCTACACATGCAAGTCAACAAGTATGTCAGCGGAAAATAAAGACATTGCACATGGAAGTAAGGAGTTGAGATAGGGAGATCAAACACATGAGGGACACGAAGATTTTTCCCGTGGTTCCGATAGGTGGTGCTATCGTACATCCACGTTTATGGAGTCTTCAACCCACGAAGGGTAACGGTCGCGAGAGTCCACGGAGGGCTCCACCCATAAGGGTCCACGAAGTAGCAACCTTGACTATTCCATAACAGCTTCTGTCCACGAAGGACTAGCCTCACTATGGGTAGATCTTCACAAAGTAGGCGATCTCCTTGCCCGTACAAACTTCTTGGTTCAACTCCACAACACGAAGTAGGAGGCTCCCAAGCGACACCTAACCAATCTAGGAGGCACCACCCTCCAAAAGGTAATAGGCTCGGTAATGTCGATGAAATCCTTGCTCTTGTGCTTCAAGATGATAGACTCCTCAACACACAATCACTCTCTCACAGATTTGGCTAAGGTGGAAGAGATTGATTTGGTGGAAAGCAACTTGGGGAGGCTAGAGATCAAGATTCATATGGTAGGAATGGAATAGCTTGATCTCAACACATGAGTAGGTGGCTCTCTCTCTCTCAGAAAATTGGATGGGGCAAGTATGGAATAGTTCTGAGTGATTCTCTTTCGAGTGGGTGGTGGTGAAGGGGTATATATAGGCATCCCCAAAAAATCCAACCGTTACACCTAAAGTGACCAACTCGGTGACACCGAAGTATAAAACTCGGTGGTACCGAAGTGACCAAAAGGCAGTAACTTTTGAATCTCGGTGAGACCGATACATAACTCTTGGTGGTACCGATTTGATGACCAACAGTCAGATTACACAACTCGGTGAGACCGATTCTCAAATCTCGGTGGTACCAATTCTTGACAACGGCTAACCAGAGAGTTGGTCCAAAAACTCGGTGAGACCGATTCACAAAACTCGGTGGTACCGATTCTTGAGAATAGCTAACCAGGAAGTTGGTCCAAATCTCAATGAGACCGATTGGCAAAACTCGGTGGTACCGAAGCTTGAAAATAGCTAACCAGAAAGTTGGCAACTAAACTCGGTGGCACCGAAGTGGAAAGTTGGTAGTACCGAGATGGGTTTGGCTAAGGATCTGTCTATGGTTTGAATCTCGGTGAGACCGAATAGGAATTGTTGGTCTTACCAATTTTAGTGGTAGGGTTCTAGACAAAGTATTTGTGGAAGAGCTTGTGGGTGCTTTTGGTGACTATCACTTGTGCACGTGGAGCATCTTGTTCACCAACAGTACCTTACCCCCTTTTAATAGTATTGGCTTTCCTATGGACTCAAGGTGATTTCTCACAAAGTAAAATGTAGAGTCCTCTTGCTTGAAGCTTTGCCAATCCATTTCCTTGCATCTAGGGGTTTTCTCCTCAATCCTTTTTGCCAACCCATGTCTCTCTATGGACTTTCACCTGAAATACACTAGGTAGAAGTATTAGTCAAAGAGACAATGTATGTTGTCATGAATTATCAAAACCACCAAGGGAGCATATTGTGCTTTCACTTCTGGGGCATACCCAAGCTTAGACGCTTGAGTCTACTTGGATATTTACTTGGGCTGCCTTGGGCATCCCAGCTTGAACTCTTTCCTCTCCTCCTTCTCCTCATATCGAGACCTCCTCGATGTTCCAACACTTCATCCACACAAAACTTAACAAAAGACTGGTGAGATCCGTTAGTATAATAAAGCAAATTTCTATTTTAAGTACTGTTGCAAACCCATTCATATTTTATATTTGCATTATCCCTGCTGTATTATAACTTCTCCATGGCTTATACCACCGATAAAACTGATAGTTTCATCAAAACAAGCAAAACAATGCATCAAAAACAGAATCTGTCTTAAATAGGACAGTCTGTAGTAATCTGAACTTTGACCATACTTCTGTAACTCCAACAATTCTGAACAATTATGAAGAAATAAACATTTTGTATAGAAATACTGTGTAAAAATTTCAGAAACTTTTGACATTCTAGTAAAAAATGAAAATTCACGCACTACAGCCAAAGTTTCTGTTTTTACACCGCACATACCAACAAGCAATCTAATCATCCTAAAGGCAAATCTTGGCACATTATTTTTATAATACAATGGATTTGTACAAGGGGATAATTATTTTTGTTGGAAAAGTTTTCGTGATTCAATAATCACAAAGTTTCCATGGGCATGAACAAAGTTCAAGGATATCCCCCACTTCAACGATGCTCATCATCTCTCTCACTTTCACCTTTCCTTTTGTGAAGTTTTAGGTTCCCCTCTATATATTTTTTTGTTTTTAAACTTTATAAAAGCACACAACAGAATAAAATGACTCTCTAAAACTTCTGGATTGTCTCCCTGGCAGCGCTTTCTTTAAAGCCATTAAGCTAGGCATGAAGTGCTCAAGTAATGGATCCACCCGGATCCCAAGGTATATCAAAGCCAATTTTAATTGACAATGATTTGTAATTTAGTAGTGAGCACAAAGTGATATATATATCATGTGACAACGAAGTCTAACTCTCTTCCTATGCATCGGCATGTCATACAAGAACAATTCATGCACATTAAGTAAAGGCCAATGCATAGTATAGCCAGTTTCTTGCAATTTCATAGTATTGGAAACATAGAGAGGTGAAGATTTGGTTCCTCTCTCATAATAATTGCAAGTAGGAGAAGCAAGCACATGCATATTATATTCATTAAAATCATCATGTGTTGTAGCAAAACGCAACCCATCAATGTAATCCTTAATAAGAGCAAACTTCTCCGGTATAGTGTAGTTGGGAGAATTCAAAAAGATAATAGGACTATCATGTGTGGGTGCAATAGCAACAATTTCATGCTTAACATAAGGAACTATAGGAAGTTCATCTTTATAAGCATAATTCATATTGGCATCATGGACACAAGCATAGCAAGCATCAAGTTCATCGAAAAGGGATATTTCAAATGAATCCACGGGACCATAGCAATTATCATAGCATTCATCCTTTGGTAAGCGTGAAGGGTAATTAAACAATGTATGAGTTGAAGAGTTACTCTCATTAGAAGGTGGGCACGGGTGATCAATCCGCTCTTCCTCCTTTTGTTCTTCGCTCTCCTCCTCATCTTTTTCATCTAGTTAGCTCACAATTTCAGCAATTTCTTCTTCCATAGATTCCTGCAAATTATTAGTCTCTTCCAAGACAGCAGTCATTCTCTCAATAAATTCAATAATATCAGCATTGCAATCATAATTCTCATAGCAATATTTAAGTATGGATAAATTTTCAGATTCGTAAGGAACATCATCATCATACTTTTCAAGCAAAGAAGCAATTTCATAAGCACCTTTAAAAGCAACAAATTCTTCTATTCGTTCAACATCATAGTAATCATAAATACCTTTAGCATATGAAGCCAAGGTTTCATTATCGTTGAATTTACATTGAAAGGGAAGGTGTCGAGCTTCTATCTTAGAGCAACAAGTAAAGTCACATCTCGAGCATGCATCCAAAGCAAACCATTGCAATATTCTAATTTGATCCCATAAGTGTTTCCCTTTTTGAGACAAGAGATAATCCCTAAAGTAATCACGTTGATCCAACGTGTCTCCCATTATAAAGTTCGATGATGATTTCTCAGGATTATCAAAGGAGTAATTAACGTGTTTCACATAACTAGCATCGAGGGTTTTAGGAGGTTCCCCTTCTCCATGAGTAGCAAGTACCACTATTTTTTTGGTGTTTCATGTTCCATATCCATAACTAAAGATATAAAACAACTAATAACTGAAAATAAAAATTACCTAGTGATAAAGCAAACAAGCACACACGAGAATATTCACCCCACGCTATTGCTCCCCGGGAACGGCGCGAGAAAAAGGTCTTGATAACCCACAAGTGTAAGGGGTTGTTTGTAGCCTTTTTCGATAAATAAGAGTGTCGAACCCAACGAGGAGCTAAAAGTAGAACAAATATTCCCTCAAGTTCTATCGACCACCGATACAACTCTACGCACGCTAATGCTTGCTTTACCTAGAACAAGTATGAAACTACTTTGCGGGAATAAAACTAGAAGTACTTTGCAAGATAATAAAGAATGTGGAAATAAAATTTAGGTGCTGTTTTAATAAAAGAACAAAAAGAGTAAATAACTTAGTAGAAAGCTTTTTGTGTAACGCAAGAGAAAGATTGTCCCTAGGCAATTGAATATAATATGATAGATACTTGTCATATGCAATGAGGGAGAGGCATGAGCTAACGTACTTTCTCTACTCGGATCATATGCACTTATGATTGGAACTCTAGCAAGCATCCGCAACTACTAAAGATCATTAAGGTAAAACCCAACCATAGCATTAACTATCAAGTCCTCTTTACTCCCATACGCAACAACCCACCTACTCGGGTTTATGCTTCTGTCACTCAAGCAACCCACCATAGGCAAATCATGAACATATTGCAACACCCTACAGCGGGGATCCCTCACGTTTGCGCGACACGGAGGGCACCATAGGACAGCACCATATCAACATACAACTCACATCCATAACATCATACCACAATTAACCCATAGGACAAAAGAGATATACTCAAACATCATAGGATAGCCAAATATCATTGGGAAATAATATATGGAGTTGAGCACCATGTTTAAGTAGAGATTACAGCGGGGAAGAGAGGTGTTACACCGCTGCATAGAGGGGGAGAGAGTTGGTGTTGACGGCGGCGAAGTTGTTGGTGTAGATTGCCGTCACGATGATTGCCCCGGCGGCGTTCCGGCGCCACCGGGAGAGAGGGGGAGAGAGCCCCCTCATTCTTCTTCTTCCTTGGCCTCCCCCCTAGATGGGAGGAGAATTCCCCCTCTAGTCCATGGCCTCCATGGCGAAGGAGGGGCAGGAGCCCCTCCTAGATTGGATCTCCCTCTCTGTTCTCTTCTGTTTCACGTTCCTGTTTTCTGGCCGAAAACCATTTCTTATATTCCCAGAGATCCGTAACTCCAATCTGGCTGAAATTTTGAGGGGAGTTTTATCAAAAAATTAGCTTCCTTGCGCCCGAAGGAGAGCTCGAACCGACGTACGAGGTGGGCACAACCCACCACGCCGCGCCTGGGCCTTCTGGGCGCGCCCTGGTGTCTCTTGGGGGCTGTGGGCCTCCGTTTGCGTTGATTCCACTTCTCAAAATTCACAAATATGCCAAAAAAAATCTCCGTAAATTTTTATGCGTTTGGACTTGGTTTGATTTGGATATTCTGCGAAACAAAAAACATGGAACAAACAGGAACTGGCACTGGGCACTGAATCAATACGTTGGTCCAATAAATCATATAAAATGTTGCCAAAAATATGTGAAAGTTGTATAATATTGGCATGAAACAATCAAAAATTATAGATACAACAGAGACGTATCACGGACAACGAGGCGGCAGATGCTTTGGCAAAGATCGGCTCCACCCGGCAAGCCATCCCAGCCGGCGTATCCCTCAAGCAACTGCGCAAGCCATCGATCAAACCATCCGCCGAGTCAGGATCCATCTTCGTGCCCACGCACCCCGCGGGCTCCTCCTCAGGCCCGGGGACTCCGCTGGCTCCTCCCGTCCCGCCGGCTCACCCGGCTGCGACCGTTTCCGCCCCCACGATGGCCGACTCCGACCCCGTAGCTGTCATGATGGCAGTGAATGCTCCCCCCACCGACCTGGACCCGGGGACTAGCGAGCCGGTCCCGGGGGCTCCAGCGACAGGCCCGGGGGCTCTGGTTGCCCTCGGCCCTCAGCTTGAGCTGGAGCCGGCTCCCGTTGAGGGAGTCTGGGATTAAGGGGTCCTCGGACTGCCGGCCTATTTCTCATGGGCCGGATTCATGGGCCGCTCGCTGAGGATGGGATTGATCGAAGTCCCCGTCGCCAGGGAGGAGACCTCAGGAGCCGTGGCGTGCCTGTCAAGTTTGAGATAGTAGATTAGGCATGTTTTTCCCTCCGGTGAACAACCGACTATGTGTAACCCTAATGACCCCTGGCGTCTATATAAGCCAGAGGGTTTTAGATTGTAGGATAGAGAAACTCATCTAGGGTTTTAGCTAGTCGATCTCGAGGTAGATCAACTCTGTAACCTTCATACCATCAATATAATCGAGCAGGACGTAGGATTTTACCTCCATAGGAGGGCCCAAACCTGGGTAAACATCATATCCTTCATCCCCTTGTTACCATCGATCCTAGACTCACAGCTCGGGACCCCCTACCTGAGATCCGCCGGTTTTGACACCGACATTGGTGCTTTCATTGAGAGTTCCGCTATGATCACCAAAAGAATCGATGGCTCACCTTCTCATAAGCCATGGAGTCTGCAGCCAGGAAGCCTCCATCCCTGGACAGACCCCCGCAGGCGGCAGCGCCCTGTCGCATGCCGATCTGACTGACCATCTTGGCCAGATCGGAAGTTTCTTCCCCGATCAAGAAATCAGATTTGGGAACCTAGAGTTCGCTGCTGATTCACGGGGAGAACTTGTTTGGATGAGGCCCTCAACTCCCATGGAGGAGCCCGCAGAGTTCGACGCCTTGACGCCAGAAGCATCGGGCATTGCCTCTGACATGGCCTCTACCCTCGGGCCGTCTAGAACACCCAACCCCGTCGATATGCCCGGATCCGCCGCGGCCGAACACGACCTGGATTCGCCTTCGAGCGATCCTGGGACCACGGCGCTGCGGATCGACCCCGTGCGCTTCGGCGACACATAATCCGCCGACGTCTCGTCCCTGAACGAGCTACTGGATCGGATTCGAACCATGGGCCTGGCCGATGACCACCAGACCCCGGTCTATGACCGGATCGGGCTTAAATCCGATGACAGGGAGATTCGCACCCCCTCGGTCACTCACTAGGTCGCCACCGTCGAGTGTCCGGCTGGAGGCTCGTCCTCCCAACAACCGAAACTAAAAACGGTTTATATCCCAATCTCCGATCATCAAGATCTCTTTGGTAACCTAGACTCGGGAGTTCGCTCGAGAAATAGTTCGGGATCGATCCCCGATCTAGCGCGGAACTCGAACCCCGCGCCGAACGGTCCTGCGGACAAGGCGGACTCCAATTCCCCCGCGCCGAACCCCGTGATTCCGGACTCACATCGTGGCGCGGAACTAAATTTTTTCCCACCCACCACCCAAGTCGAGCACTCAAGCATCGCAGGAGAGTCCAAGTCTTCGGACTTACGGGATGTCAAACAATTACCAGGGGAGTCGGTTCACCACTTTTGGGCTAGACTCCTCCTCGTTAGAGATAGAGTACCAGGCTCTAGTGACCAGGAGATAATGGCAACTTTCAGTCGCAATTGTCATGATGAAGGGATCCTCAACGCCCTATCCCGTCGACATGTTTGCGGCTTCACCGAGCTATCGGACCTGGTACAAAAATACTGTGCCATGGAGAGCACCTGGCAAGCCGAACGGCTACTTTCGGAACTAGACTTTACCGAACACCCTAGGGGAGATCGGAAAAAGAGGATACCTCCGAAGCGGCTAGCCAAACACGAACCCGCCGAAAAGAGAAATAGACCCCCTACGGGGGCCAGAACTGTCCTTGATGGACTATTGGACAAGCCATGCCCTATACATTCTGTGTTGCAGAACACAAGCCCGACTCACAGCCTCAGAGCTTGCTGGGTCGTCAGGTAGGTCGCAAAAAGTGGAGAGGCCATCCTCGAGGCACTACCGCCGAACAGGCGCTCCACAACGCCACCAGAATACAATGCGGAAGTCCTGACAATCTACGAAATGTTCCCCTCTAGGAACAGGAGGAAAAGAGCTCTTAGAGAACTTGAACAGGTCTACCATGTGGCGGCAACAAGTTCATGGGCAGACATACCAATCACCTTCGGAGACACTGACCAACCAACCATCCGTCCCGGTCAAACACCGTCCGCACTGGTCCTAAACCCCATCGTCGATGGTTTCAGGCTACAGAAGGTGCTAATGGATGGTGGCAGTGGTTTAAACCTCATCTACGAAGACACCCTGGAAAAAATGCAGTTCGACCGATCTCGCATCGAGCAAAGCAACACAACCTTCCGGGGGATCATCCCTGGGAAAGAGGCGCGTTGTTCAGGACGTGTCACCCTGGACGTAGTGTTCGGCACACCCGAAAACTACCGATCTGAAGAACTTCTCTTCCATGTCGTGCCCTTCCCCAGTGGCTACCACGCCCTGTTGGGGCGTGACGCCTTCACAAAATTCCAGGCTATACCCCATTACGGGGTATATGAAGCTCAAGATGCCAGGCCCAAACGGGGTAATCACAATCGCCAGTGATCCGAATATAGCCCTTCGAGCCGAAAACAAAACAGCAGCGCTCGCCCTCGAGGCACTAGCTGAGACCTTTGTTGCAGAGGAATTGACCGCACTCCGGTCAACAGTGGACAAGGACGATGTGATCCTTAGCAAAAGGCCCAAACCCACGTCCTTTAAACCTGCAAAAGAAATTGTTAAATTTCAGGTACACCCAACGGACCCTAATAAGACAGCGTCCATCGGAGCTCAGTTGGACCCCATGGTGGACGAGGCGATGCGAGCATTCTTACGAGAAAACTGGGACATCTTCGCCTGGCACCCTTCCGATATGCCAGGAATCCCACGGCGGCTGGCAGAACATAGTCTGAATATAATCCCAGGCTTCAAGCCCATCAAACAGACTCTACGCCGCTTTTCTGAGCCTAAAAGACAAGCTATGGGTGAAGAACTAGCCAAATTGCTAGAGGCCGGATTCATACGGGAGATCAAACACCCCGAATGGTTGGCAAACCTTGTGATGGTACTGAAGAAAGACAAATCCTGGCGGCTGTGCGTCGACTTCAAAGACCTTAACAAAGCCTGCCCTAAGGATCCTTTCCCCCTACCACGCATAGACCAGATTATTGACACCACAGCCAGACACGATTCACTGTGCTTCCTTGACGCTTACTCCGGATACCATCAGATCAAAATGAAGGAATCCGATCAAGCTGCAACCGCATTCATCACCCCCTACGGGCCATTCTGCTTCAACACAATGCCTTTCGGGCTAAAAAACGCTGGGGCTACATACCAGCGCATGATCTAGACCTGTCTCGAAAAACAGGTTGGTAAAACAGTCGAGGCATACGTGGACGACGTGGTCATTAAAACCAAACACGTCAGCCAGTTGATCGACGACCTAAGGCAAACCTTTGCCAGCTTACGCGAGTACGATATACGACTCAATCTGGAGAAATGTGTCTTTGGAGTTCCCGCTGGTAAACTGCTCGGATTCATTGTTTCCCATAGAGGAATAGAAGCGAATCCGGCTAAGATCCACGCCCTATCGGAACTTGCAATTCCCACAGAGCTAAAGCATGTCCAAAAGTTGGCGGGTTGCATGGCGGCATTAAGCCGCTTTATTTCCCGTCTCGGTGAAAATGCTTTACCGCTCTACAGGTTGCTGAAACGGACCAACAATTTCGAATGGACCGATGAAGCAGCTGCTGCGTTAGAGGAAATTAAAACACTGCTGGCAAGCAACCCCATACTCACAGCCCCAGGCGCCGGTGAACCAATGTTATTGTACATATCGGCCACCAACCAAGTGGTTAGCGCAGTGCTCGTCGTCGAACGAGAGAAGGAGGGTCACAAATTCCGGATACAGAAGCCGGTCTACTATGTGTCAGAAGTACTAACGCAATGCAAGTCCAGATACCCGCATTACGAGAAGATAGCCTATACAGTATTTATGGCATCACGGAAACTAAGACACTACTTTCAAGAGTGTTCGGTCATGGTGGCATCCGAAGTACCCCTGAACGATATAATCAATAACAGGGACGCCACCGGCCGCATAGCCAAATGGGCCATTGAACTCCTTCCGTTCGAAACCGCCTATAAGCCACGACGAGCTATTAAATCTCAGGTGTTGGCAGATTTCCTCGCTGAATGGACGGAGGCCGAGCTCCCCAGGGAATATAGTATATACTCCCATTGGACGATGTACTTCGACGGATCCAAAACACTGGCCGGACTGGGGGCTGGAGTTATTCTCACATCTCCCACAGGCGACAACATCCGATACGTGTTACAAATCATGTATGCCGATTCCAACAATGCAGCCGAGTACGAAGCACTTTTGCACGGTCTTCGGATGGCAGCTTCAATGGGTATACAATGGCTGGAGGTACGGGGAGACTCCAACTTGGCCATCTCTCAAATCAACGGCGAATTCAATGCCAAAAACCCGAAGATGGCGGCATCTAGAAATGCCGTCCTTAAAATATCCGCACGGTTCGAGGGGCTGGAATTCCATCATGTCGCTAGAGACAACAACCAGGCTGCTGACATACTGGCCCACATGGGGGCCAATCGCGACCCTGTCCCAAAAAACACTTTCCTTGAACGGCTCTTCAAGCCATTGGTGGTTTGGCAGGACGACAATAAGGACACCGGATCCATCAGCGTGGAAGAGGTTGTTCCCCCTATAAATGAACCAGACGACCAAATCATCGGCGGCTCCACAATGGACGAAACGCCTTTGGCTCATGAGGTCATGGCAGTAATTGCACCATGGACCGAGCCCTTCCTCGCTTACCTTCTTCGCCAAGAACTCCCCGACGATCAGACAGAGGCGAGACGCATAATTCGGCGATCCAAGGCCTATAAAGTCCACGAGGGTGAGTTATACAAGAAAAGCACCACCGGAGTACTCCAGCAGTGCATATCTGAGGAAGAAGGAAGGCAGCTCTTGGCCGAAGTCCACGCAGGAATGGGCGGCCATCACGCCGCGGCAAGGGCCTTAGGAAGCAAGGCCTTTCGGGCTGGTTTTTTCTGGCCCACCGCTCGAGCAGACGCCCAGTCACTTGTCCAGCATTGCGTGGGCTATCAACTTTTTGCAAATCAAAGCCACATGCCCCCAATAGCTCTTCGGACTATTCCGATTACCTGGCCCTTTGCGGTCTGGGGGCTGGATATGGTCGGACCACTTAAAGGGGGGACCAAGAAGAATAAATATCTACTGGTCATGGTTGACAAGTTCACCAAATGGATCGAAGCAAAACCTGTCAAATCAGCCAAGTCCGGACCGGTAATCGACTTTATATCCGGCGTGGTACACCGTTACGACGTCCCGCACAGTATAATAACGGACAATGGATCCAACTTCGCCGCCCATGACGTAAAGGACTGGTGTGCAAAAATGGGCATCAAGCTCGATTACACATCGGTGTATCACCCGCAGACCAATGGACAGGTCGAACATGCCAACGGCCTCATCATGAGTGGTATTAAGCCACGTCTGGTCCGATCTCTTCATGAGTCCGACTGCCATTGGGTAGAGGAGCTTGACTCCGTTCTGTGGGGCCTGCGTACTACCCCGAATCGATGAACGGGATACACACCGTTCTTCATGGTCTACGGGGCCGAAGCAGTCCTTCCTTGTGATATTATTCACGATGAACCAAGGGTGCACATGTACGAAGAAAAGGAGGCTGAGTTAGATCGGCAAGATGACTTGGACGCCTTAGAAGGAGAGCGCGACATAGCTCGGGCTCGCTCTACTTTTTACCAACAGCAGGCCCGGCATTACCAGAGCAGGGAGGTCAGGGCAAAAGCATATAATGTGGGTGAACTCGTCTTACGGCTCCCGGAGAAGCAGAATCATAAACTCAATCCCAAATGGGAGGGCCCCTTCATAATTGACAAAGTACTCGCAGGAGGGGCTTACCGTCTTCGAAACCCGTCGGATAACCGCCTCGAACCAAACCCATGGAACGCAGCTCGTCTTCGGCGCTTCTACGGCTAGACCGGTGTCATCTCACTTTTGACCTCCTTTTTCTTTTCTTTCTTTTTTCATTTCCCTTCCCTCCCACCTTGATTTTTGGCAGGTTCGAATTTTCTCTTCCCAAGTCTATGTTCGGCTAAACCGAGCTCGTGTTAAGATTTTTGGCATACATCTTCAAATGTTAAATCCGAATAAAACACCTGGGGGCTTCTTCCAGAAGCCGATGATTATATATTTTAAGCATCTATTCAAATCTCTTATGTATGCATGTTTCCCTTGTCGATTTTTATGGCCATTATATGCATCAATTCGAACTAAGATTTTTGCCAAGCTGGGTTGCCTCGCTCCTGTGTTTACCCTCTACGTTCCCGATTGTTCGGCTAGAGGGTAAAGGGAGCACCTCTGCGATTGTTATGACCGGGTCATCCGGATGCGTACCTCAGACGGGTGAAGCCAAAAGCTAGCTATCTTCAGCAGAAAATTGGTCGGCTACGACGGAAGCAACAAATAAAATTATGGTTGTTCTCACCATTACTCGGGCGTCTTCTCTCACCCAAGCCATTAGTCGCATACTAGCAGTATACGGCCTTACCATCTATGATTTACGCAGCAGCCTAAATGAAGGTACCGATAGAGGTACTATTTTATTTAGATGATGTTTCTTACGCTAAGCAGTAATATAACATATCTCCCTGTGCATTTTTTGTCTGTTCGTACCAAATGGCCGGATTGCCTGGTTCCTCGCAAGAATTCCCTCTCATCGAGGGATATTGTATAAGGAACACTCCCAAGCTCTTAGCGCGGGAGGTCAAAGCCGATGGCCGGTTAAGACAAAGTCTGTGACACAGACGGAACAATATTTTTTGATTTAAAGTACATAGTTACACAAAATCACACATCTGGTTGCCGGTCAAGATTGTCTATTAAGGCATCCAGGGCGCAATCTTCCTGCGAGAGACGAGCGGCAGGCATCACTTGGTCGTACACCAAGTGAAGTGGCACTTCTTGCCCATCAGGCCCTGTTGGCCCAACCCGAGACATACGCTTGGGGTTAAGGCCGGTATAATGGGTCTTGATCATCGCCCACGCCTCTCGTGCTCCCTCCCGGCAGGCCGATGTCTTCCATAGCTCGAACCGACTCCGGGCTTCCTTGAACCGATCAGCTAGTTTGGTCGTCCCCTCTGGAGGCTTCTCGGCAGGCCATAGCGCTTTTATCATGCTCCTCATAGCCTTCCGAGCCTGCTCATGCACGGCAGACAGTTCCTTCAGAAGGCTCCCCCGGTAGGATCCGATCTCTTCTTTAGGCCGCCCGGTTAGGAGACCTATACATGAGACAAGGCATGTACATTACACTTCATGTAGGAGAGATACCCTTCGACGTTATAATCACACTTACCAAACATGTCCCTCTGTAATTTCTGGTTCTCTTCTTGGGTCTGGGCCAATTGAGTCTTTAAACTCTCAATTTCGTCGGCCTGCTGCTTGTTTTCCGCCTGGAGGCGTTTCTTCTCCTCCAGGTTTCGTTGAAACGAAAGGCAGCCGGTCTCATACTGGGACTCGGCGTACCTCTGAGATTCTCGGGCTGCATCTAAATCTTTTTGCAACTGCCCTATAGATTCAGCTGCTAAAAAGTACCCTCGCGTCAGCATGGGATTATATACTAAGATCAGCAGAATAGATATACTCACCATGCGCCTCCCGGGTAAAATTCTTCACTTGTTCAAGTTTGGCCTTCACGGCTTCCACTTGTGTTCGGCTCGCCTCCAATTCATTGGCCAATTGCTCGTTCTGCTGCCTTGAGGCCTGTATCATCCATAAAATAATATGCGGATCCTTAACTCGGTCGTCCTGACCAATTCAAGGCTCAGGGGCTACTGGGTTTACATATGTGTCAGGATTCTCAAAATCAATCACTCATCTTCAGGCTGGATGATATCAGTTTCATGGCTTCCCCAAGCCCAGCTCGGGCAGCTTCGATGTGCGCGTCTGCCGAGCATAGAGCATTGAACTCTTGTTCGGAAAACGCCGGGTGGCGCAGGGCTTCTCGTCGCCGCCGGTGGTTCATCGCACTCTCTACTTCGGATTTAGTGACTGATACCGCGTCCCCGGAATCTTCAGGGGCCGGATTGACCGCAGGGGCCTCTGCGGCAGGTTTGGCATGAGCAGAAGATCTTGATTCATGAGTGTTGCCAGGCATCCCGGCAACGTCCTCGGCAGAAGATGGTTGTACTCGTTTCCTGAGTATTTCGACATGAGATCTTCTGGGAGATCCTATCGGTCATAATAACAATAGATTAAGCGGCCGAACGAAGTACCTTTTGGTTGAACGAGAGGTCAGCGTCGTCTCCACGGCCGGCTCACATGAAGGACTCCTATTGATGCCCGGTCCGGGCATTGCTGCTGCAGCCGACGTTCCAGGACCGACGACGCTTGGGAGCAGAAACCGGCACATTTGGGTCGACGAAGGACATTTTCCTTTTACGGGAAGGATTTTCTTCTTGCCTATAGTGGAGGGAGTGATCCGGGGTGATCGGCTATGATAGCCACCTTGGATCGATCAAGGCTCTCTTGGTAAAAGACCCCGTCTTCGTACTCAATTGACAGCTCCGGATCGTCATGGAATCCTGGATCGTCATCACGAGAGTAGTTCTCTGGTTGGGGGGCCGGACAGTTGACTGTCTCGACAAATCTCCTCCATTCCTGTTTGCGCAGATTAAAAGCTTTGGTCAAAAAGGGCAAATAAAAAACCCGAACTCAGGTCGCAAAGTCGAAAGGCTTACCCATTCGATGGGGTTGTAACTCGAGTAGCCCTCCTTAACCGGTAGCCGAACAAAGTCTTCTTTTTCTCCTTTGTACATGTCAGCGAGTGCGGCTGCCAATGCCGCTTGATTGGCAGGGCCCAGCCGTCGGGAGCGAGTGGTGTCACTTGTTCTGCTGTAATGCCACAAAGGATGTATCCTTTGCTGAAGAGGTTGAACGCATCGGGTGATGGCGGCAGCCATCACGTCAATCATGGTCAGCTTGTGATGAGCCAGTATCCTTACGTGGGCAGCCAAGCATTGTACTTCAGCATCGTCCTCTTGGGATGAACTCTTCGGTCGCCAGTTGTACCTTTTCTTCAAAGGGGCGTCAGAATATTCGGGCAAACCCGTTCGAGCTGGATCGAATAGGGGGACATACTCAATGTAAAACCATTTCGAAGACCATTCTTCGGACTCCTTCTTCGGTGTCCCCACTGGATACCCCGTCCCGGCTATGCGACATACTTCGGCTCCTCCAACTTCTCGAATTGTCTCACCACGAGTGCGGGGGACGAGACAAAAGTACTTCCTCCATAGTCCAAAGTGTGCCTCGCAGCCCAGAAACATCTCACAAAGGGCGACAAAGCCCGAGATGTGCAGAATGGATCCGGGGGTAAGATGATGGAGCTGGATCCCGTAGAACTCTAGTAACCCCCTCAGGAAAGGATGAATGGGGAACCCTAGGCCCCGCAAGAGGAAAGGCACGAAGCATACCCACTCTCCCTTGTGGAGATTAGGGAAGTTCTCCGCGAAGGCTTCGTGGTTATAAGAAGTCAAACCGGCGCGGGTAGCCGCCAGATCCGAGGAAGGAAGATAACCTTGGGTCTCGAGGTCGCGCAGCCAAAGGAGGGATATGGAGCAACTTGCCCAATCCCCGGGAAGGGTGCCGTAAGGACGCGAGGAAGAGCCAGGGATGCTCGCCATGTTTTTTGGTAATCTCTCGCTTGAAGTTTTCTCTGATGGGGAAGAAGAGGAAGGTGTGGCCCAGACCACGATTCCGCTTGTTTAAATGGGTGGTGCCTCCTTTGTGGGAAGGGTAGTCTTGTAAAAAGCTGCCGGACCGCTCGTCTCCCCTCGGTGCACAAGGATCGAGGAGCGCTGAGAGTTACTACAATGGGTCCCGCAAGTTCTCAACGTTTGAGAATTCACCGATGACGGAATGGTTGCCGAGCAAGAAGGGATAGAGGGACTCGCCTCGCAAGCCGAAGACTTCGACGCGCAAGATTGTCCGGATAATATACCTCGGCATCGGAGGCTAGTCCGGGGGTTACTGAGGGAGTCAGGGATTAAGGGGTCCTCGGACTGCCGGCCTATTTCTCATGGGCCGGATTCATGGGCCGCTCGCTGAGGATGGGATTGATCGAAGGCCCCGTCGCCAGGGAGGAGACCTCAGGAGCCGTGGCGTGCCTGTCAAGTTTGAGATAGTAGATTAGGCATGTTTTTTCCCTCCGGTGAACAACCGACTATGTGTAATCCTAATGACCCCTGGCGTCTATATAAGCCAGAGGGTTTTAGATTGTAGGACAGAGAAACTCATCTAGGGTTTTAGCTAGTCGATCTCGAGGTAGATCAACTCTGTAACCTTCATACCATCAATATAATCGAGCAGGACGTAGGGTTTTACCTCCATAGGAGGGCCCGAACCTGGGTAAACATCGTCTCCTTCGTCCCCTTGTTACCATCGATCCTACACTCACAGCTCGGGACCCCCTACCCGAAATCCGCCGGTTTTGACACCGACACCCGTCTCGGCACCGACGTGGGCCCAGCCCATCCTGGCCTTCCTCCTGCTCAGCGAGCTCACTCCGGAGAAGGCCGCGGCCCAATAAGTCCAGCACCGGTCCCCCGCCTATGCCATCTTCAACAGCGAGCTGGTTCGGCGCAGCGCAACCGACGTCTTCCAGTGCTGCGTCGAGTCGAAGAAAGGGCAAGAGATCCTCCGAGACATCCACCAGGGCAAGTGCGGTCACCACGCTGCCTTGAGGGCCCTGGTGGCCAAGGCTTTCTGCCACGGTTTTTACTGGCCAACTGCCTTGGAAGAGGCAACGTGGCTAGTCGACAAGTGTGAGGGTTGCCAGCACTTTGGCACGCAGAGCTATCTGCGGGCTTCGGCCCTCAAAACCATACCCCTCTCATGGCCTTTCGCCGTCTGGCGGATCGACATGGTGGGGCCATTCAGGACCGCTCGAGGCGGGATGACGCACCTACTAGTAGCCGTCGACAAGTTCACCAAGTGGATCGAGGCCAGACCCATCAAGAAGCTGGACGGCCCCACGGCCGTCCGGTTTGTCAAGGACATCACGGTCCGCTACGGAGTCCCCCACAGCATCATCACCGACAACGGTACCAACTTTGCCAAGGGCGCAATGGCGATCTTCTGCTCCAAGGAGGGCATCCGGCTTGACCTCGCGTCAGTGGCCCACCCACAGTCGAACGGCCAGGCGGAGAGGGCAAACGGCCTGATCCTGGCCAGCATCAAGCCCCGGCTCATGGCGCCGCTAGATCGAAGAGCAGCCGGCCGTCCTCTGGAGCCTCAGAACCACACCCAACCACTCAACCGGCTTCACCCCCTTCTTCCTCGTGTACGGGTCCGAGGCGGTCATCCCCACGGACATTGAGTTCGACTCGCCTCGCGTCACTCTGTACACAGAGGCGGACGCAAGAGAAGCAAGAGAAGATGACATCGACCTACTCGAAGAGGCACGCGAGCTGGCCCTGAGCCGGACGGCCATCTACTAGCAGAAGCTCTGGCACTACCACAACAAGCAGATCCGGCCCCTTTCCTTCCGCGAAGGAGACCTGGTGCTCAGGCGGATCCGCCAGCCAGCACAAGCTGTCCTCCCCATGGGAGGGCCCGTTCATCATCAGCAAGGCGCTGCACAACAACGCGTACTATTTGATAGACGCCCAGAAGTCATAGAAGCACAAGAGAGATGCCTCCGGCGAGGAGATGGAGCGCCCGTGGAACGCCTGGGCGCTCCGTCTCCTCACCGAAGGATGCGCGAAGGCGCCCATTTTACTGCTAAAACAACAAGTGTATGTATGTATCCCCCACCCTTTTGGGCCTAATGAATGTAGCGGGTGTCCCAAGTGAGCACTTGGGGCATGCCTTTTCAATTCCTTCAAAACATATCGCTCCTCGAGCAGGCTCCCAGGTCCGGCTCCCCGGACCCGGGGGCTCGCCGGCTAGGCTAATTACCGCCCCTCCCCAAAGCCGGTCAAGTAATGTGGGATAAGCCAGCCCCTCCCTTCCTGCCCAGCTACAGACCGGCTCCCGGCTGTCCGGCTAGCAGGATCCTGGGATGGGAAACCTACCACACACGAACGCCATCCGCAAGGGGGTGGCCGGCTCGATCTAGCCAGATCATTTACCACTTCTAGCCGGCCTCTACCGTACTCACCCTAGCTAAGCGTCCCCACAACCCTAAACCCCACAACCGACTCCCCTAAGGCAGATGCCTCGTCCCAGCTACAGACCGGCTCCAGGCTATCTGGCTGGCGGGGTCGAAGCCGAAGGGGACGAAGTTTTGGCAACACAAGGGTCAAAGGGACGAAGAGCCATGGACGAGTCGGCACGCACAACTTTTTCATTTCAGCAAGATGCAAAGCATGAATTTATACACAAAAGCATAAAGGCCCACGGCCACTTGTTCATTACATTACACCCCTAGTGGGTGGAAATGCAAACTAACCAAAAGAGAAGCAGGAAAGCAAAAGCAAGCCCTAGCTAGTGGAGGCCCCGTCCTTGGCCTCCACGCGGCCCGAAGCAGCTGAGGTGGAGGCTCCATCCTTGGCACCGGCTCGCCCCGCGTTGGCCTTCGCGCCTGTGTCTTCCTCTGGCGGGAGGTCGACGTAGGCATCGGTGCTGGAGGCGGCATCCTCGTCATCCGTCTTGCCGGCATTGCCGTCCGGGTCGTCAAAGGCCAGCGCATACTGGTCCTCCGGGACCACCTTGCCGCCTGCCGTCCGCTCCGGAAAGTACTGTCCCACAGAGAAAAGGACGCTAGGTCACTGGCCCGAACGGCCAGCGAATCGGCGACGGCCTCCAGCTCTGCGTCCGTACCGGCACGCTGGGTCGCAAGCAACTCCAGGTCCAGCCTTGAGTACCAGGACTTCGCGACGCGAAGCGCCATGTCCGCGCCAGCCCGCGTCGCGGAAGCTCTCCATGCATTCACCCGCGCGGTCCCGGCCTCCAGCCATCGCAACAGCCGGCTCATGGAGCTCAGCTCCACTGCGTCCGGCCAGAGGGTGCGAACCAGTGCCAAGCCGTCCCTCTGAAGCTGCTCCATGGCCCGGACCACCTCATTCAGGCGGACCGTGGCTGCGATCCCCACCTCGTCCACGGTCCAGGCGGCAAGCATCCCGACGTGGACGCCCAACGCCCGCTGCTCCTCACGGTGGGCCTCCACGGTCGCCGCCACGCCCTCTTGCGTATCGGGGAAAGCCCTGAGAAAGAGGGGAAGAGCACGCGACGTAAGACGAAAGAAAAGGCGGCCCCAAGACGGCACAAGAAGAAAAGCAAGGCGAAGAAAACTTACTGGCTAAGAGCTTATCCACCGCATGCGCCTCCTCCTGCAGCTCCAACTCCCTGGCCGACCAAGCCTGGACCCAGCGGTCGTGCTTCGCCTGCGCCTTCCGCGCATCCTCCGCCACCTTCTCCAGCAGGTCATCCTTGGCCTTCAACGCTTCACGATGGCTCGCCTCCTGCTGCTCCAGCTCCACACGGTGGGCCGCCTCGTGCTCCTCCTTGCCCGCCAGCAGACGATCCGCCTCCAGGCACAACCGGGCGCACTCCGCCTGTAGAAGGTCCCACTGGTGGCCGGCTCGGGCCAAACAACGTCGGATGCCCGCCGACTCATCGATGGAGGCTGCGAGGCCCGAAAGCGCCGTCATCAGGAAAATGGAAAACAAAGAAGCAAAGAGCAAAAGGATTCGACCCGCCTGCGGTGCAGCCGGCTCGAATCCCGGGGGCTACACCCAGTGGGTGCGCTCGCGCGCCCCCACTGGAAAGAGCGCAACAACACAATACCCTGCAGATCCGTTCCAATGCTAGCCGGCCAGCCTTCGGCCTCCCGGAACCGGCCTAGTAGCGCGTTGAACGCGGCCGCCCGGCGATCACGATGGGCCTACAAAAAGACAAGGTCAAAGGCCGTCGCAATTAGACTCGACCCGGCTGCCTCCCAGCCGGCCCGATTCTCGAGGGCTACACCCAGTGGGTGCGCTCGCGCGCCCCCATTGAAAAAGCGCAGAAGAGGAAGGGGAGAGTTCGGGAGCCTACCGCAACGGACTGCTCGAGGTGGATCAGTCGATCCCGGGCCGCCTGCTGCTCCTTGTCACGGCAGTCAGCGAACTCTGCGATGAGGGCGTTCACTCCGGCTCCCAAAGAGCTAGTGCCCCCCCGCCGGGGGCTCCGCCAGCCACGGCCCAGCTCTCCTGCGGGCGGGTTCTGGAGCTGGAGCCGGTCCTAGTCGCGGCGGAGCCCCGCGCCGGCACGACGATAGCACCGGCTCTCCCCGATGGCGCGCTCCCGGACGGCGTGGTGGTAGTCCTGGCCGACTCCTTCGACGAGTCGGACCCCGGTGGGCCTTTCGAGGCTGGGACCTCGACCTCCGGCACCCCGCCACCTGTTGCCGCGTCTAGCCGGGCCCCCCGCCGGCCGGATCGCTGGCGTCTCCCTCCTTACCCTCTGGGGCCGTTGACTCCGACGGTTGGCCGTGGGCCTCGGGTGGCACGACGTCGGGCCCCATCGGCACGTCGTTAGCCCTCCGTGTCGTCTCCTTCGCCGTCGCCGCCGCGTGCGTGGCTGCGCGTGCCTCCGCCACGGCCTGGGCGTCCGCCTCCGCCCGCCGCGCGTGGTCGTGCACCCCCTTTGACCTCTTCTCCTAGACCGACTGGTCTGGAGTCGAGCCGTCCCCTCTGGGAGTCCGGCTCGCCGCCCCCGCACGGGCTTCCTCCGACGTCCGTTTCTTAGTAGCCTTCTCCCATGGGCGGCGCTCCTGCTCGTCCAGCGCCCTCTGCATCGCCTCCAGCTCGCTCCACCCAGCGCGCTCCCTCTCAACACTCCCGCTTAGCTCCGGGGCTGTCTTCCCCAGGGCACGCAGGGCCCTGCCCGACGTAGCCACGAAAACGTGATTAAGAACAGGGAAAGGGAAGAAAAAAGGGAAGCGGCCGCTAGACTTACTCGACGCTGGTGGGAACCGCCCGCCTGATGGGGCCTACCGGGGCAACCCGCGGCTTTTTACCACGGCCTCCGCGACTGCCGCCCGGCTGGCCTCCAGCCGCGCGCTTGGGAGCTGACCGAGAGATGGCCAGCTGTTTCCCCCATTCCGCCACGTCTGCCCGGTCCTGCGTCGGGCCACGGCCGGCCTTGCGGAGGCGTCTCTGGGGCGCCGTCGCGTCGTCCCCCGAGGCCTTGAGGTCTTCCACGACCACTACATCATACGCCCCCTCCGGCTCAGCATCGTCATCGGTCCAGTCCCGCAGCAGGGATTCAGGAGGAAACTCATCGGCCGACTCGGACCCCTCCGTCTCCGCCCCGCCGGTCCCCGACATTCCGGCTCGAACCGCGTCGTTCGGGTCCACATCGTCGATGTCCTCGATCTCCTCGACGTCCGACTCCGCCACGTTGGCTGACGGCTCGTCGTAAGCCTGCAGCAGAGGAAACAACTGCGGGCGGGAGGAGCCTCGGGTCGTCAAGTACGGATGAGGGCGCCGGTAGCCGAAAACAGGGAGCGCGGCTCATCGCGTACCTTCGGAGCCGGGTGCGCCCGGTCGTATGGAGCCTTACCCCATCGCCACTCGTCCTCGCTCAGCTTGGCGGCGGAGATCAGGTTCACCTGCCTCGCCACGTGCATGACCTTCAGCTCTTTGGTGGAGAGCCGGCACGCGTCATGCCGGCCGCCCATCTGGCAGATGAGGTGCGGCCGGCGCTGCAGCGGCTGCACCCGGCGTGCCACCATGGTGGTGATCAAATCCACGACCGTGAGGCCTTTCGAGCCGGTCAGCATGGCCAGCCATGCGCAGAGCTGGTCCGTTGTCTCGGGAGACTCCTGCGGTGGAACCCTCCAGTTCTGCATGGCGTTCGGTGGCTGATTGACGAAGGGAGGCAGGTTGATGCAGTCCAAGTTTGCCTCCACGTTCTTCACGTAGAAGAGACCCTTCTGCCAGCTCTTCACCGAATCCTGTAGCGGGAGTTGGGGGAATCCGTTTCCCGGGCGGTGGTGGACAAGGGTGGCTCCGCAGGCGGTCATCTCCTTCTACTTTGTGGCCTTGTTCAGCACTTTCTGCCGCTTCAGGAAGAAGAGCCGGCACCAGAGATCCACGCGTGGCTCCACCCTCAAATAGCCCTCGCACAGGGAGGCGAAGGCAGCCAGCTGCAGGATGGCATTGGTGCTAAGGTGATGCAGTTGCAGGCCGAAGTATGTAAGGAATCGCCGGAAGAAGGTGCTCGCCGGCAGCCCAAGTCCGCGGGCGAAGTGCTCGGCAAAGACCACCACCTCCCCTTCCCACAGCGTCGGGGCGTTTTCCGCCCCCGCGATGCGCGCCTCCACGAGCCCCGCCGGAGGCAGCTTGCGGTGGTGGCGAAGGTGCTCGATGTAGTCCCGTCCACATCGCTGCCATCCCAGGCGCCCTTGCTCGCCATCAGGCCTGGGGAGGGGTGCATACGGCGACGGGACGGGCAAGCGCCGGTGGGATGCGGCCGGCGTTTGTTGCGAGCAGCAACTGATACATCTCCAATGTATCTATAATTTTTGCTTGTTCCATGCTATTATATTATCATTCTTGGATGTTTTACAATCATTTTATAACAACTTTATATCAATTTTTGGGACTAACCTATTAACATAGTGCCAAAGTGCCAGTTGCTGTTTTTTGCTTGTTTTTTACTTCGCGGAATATCAATACCAAACGGAGTCCAATCGCGCCGAAACTTTTTGGAGATTTTTTCTGGACCAGAAGACACCCAGTGGGCCAAAGAAGAGCCAGGAAGGTGGGCTGTGGAGAGCATAACCCACCAGGGTGCGCCAGGGGGCCCCCGGCGCGCCCTGATGGGTTGTGCCCTCCACGGGGCCCCTCTGCACCGCCTCTGATGCCTATAAATTCCCAAATATTCCAAAAACCCTAGGGGAGTCGACGAAACACAATTCCATCCGCCGCAAGTTCCAGAACCTCGAGATCCAATCTAAACACCATCACAGAGGGGTTCATCTTCTTCAAAGGTGCCTCTCCGATGATGCGTGAGTAGTCCACCATAGACCTACGGCTCCGTAGGCAGTAGCTAGATGGCTTCCTCTCTCTCTCTCTCTCTCTCTTATGATTCTCAATACAATGGTCTCTTAGAGATCTATTTGATGTAAACTTTTGCGGTGTGTTTGTTGGGATCCGATGAATTTTGAGTTCATGATCAGTTTCTATCCATGAATATTATTTGAGTCTTCTTTGATCTCTTATATGCATGATTACTTATAGCCTCGTATTTCTTCATCGAATCTTTGGTTTAGTTAGGCCAACTAGATCGATTTTTCTTGCCATGGGAAGAGGTGCTTTGTGATGGGTTCGATCTTGCGGTGTCCTTTCCCCGTGACAGAAGGGGCAGCAAGGCACGCATGTATTGTTGCCATTAAGGATAACAAGATGGGGTCTATTCCTACATGAATAGATCTTGTCTACATCATGTCATCGTTCTTATTGCATTACTCCATTTTTCCATGAACTTAATACACTAGATGTATGCTGGATAGCGGTCGATGTGTGGAGTAATAGTGGTAGATGCAGGCAGGAGTCGGTCTACTTATCTTGGACGTGATGCCTATATAATAATCATCGCCTTGGATATCATCATGACTATTCAATTTTCTATCAATTGCCCAACAGTAATTTGTTCACCCACCGTGTGCTATACTCATGAGAGAAGCCACTAGTAAACCCTACGGCCCCCGGGTCTACTTTTCCAACATATTGCTTTCCGATCTATCCTGTTGCCTCTTTGTTTTCAGATCTACAAAACCAAAAACCCAAAAACATATTGCTGCATATTTTATTTGCTCTTTTTATTTTGTGTTCTTGAGAGATCTATCTCTCCTATCTATCACTACCTAATCTATCTTTTTACCGTAGAGAGATTGACAACCTCTCTTTTGCGTCGGGTTGCAAGTATTTGTTATTTGTGTGCAAGTGCTGCTTATTGGGTGGTGGTGATCCTCCTACTGGTTTGATAACCTTGGTTTCATAACTGAGGGAAATACTTACCATCGCTGTGCTGCATCATCCCTTCCTCTTTGGGGAAATATCGACGTAGTCTCAAGCCATGTCAAAGGAGTTTCTGGCGCCGTTGCCGGGGAGGAAGCGGTCTCTTCTACGTGCCTGTCGTAGGCGCCGAGGGGAATCCATCATTATCTACCAGGTTCCTAATCACAAATCTCATCTCCTTGCAATTACATTATTTGCCATTTGCCTCTCGTTTTCCTCTCCCCCACTTCACCAATTTGCCGTTTTATTCGCCCGCTTTTTTGTTTGCCCTTTTCTTGTCAGATCTCTTGCCTACTCATTATGGCTAGTTCTTCCTTTATTGCGTGTACTCCCGATAATGAGGTTCTTAATTTTAAGCAAAGGGGAGGGGAGAACCTAAAAGATGCTTGGTATAGGATTTGCAATGCTCATAATAGATCTATCCATAAGCAATCTACCGTTGTTCTTCTTCGCAGTTTTTATGTGGGCATCACCACTTGGTATAGATTCGTCCTTGATACGATTACCGGTCGGAATTTCTTGATGTGTCCATCTTTGGATGCTTTTAATGCTATGGGAAGTTTAGTGGGATCACCACCTCTTATGATCAATGAAACAACTTTAACTCTCGAACATGTTATGGAGAGATTAGATGCTATTGAAAATAAAATGATTACCCAAGAACATATTGAAAGTTTGGATAATAAAATGCATAATCTTGCTAATAAAATTGGGTGTAAGGCGGGAGATGCTTTTAAATTGCTAAAGGAAAAAGAAACCGTAGTTAACGAAAGGGTAGAAGAGAGTCCTTACCGGATTGATAAGTTGGAGGAGATTTTTAGTAATTTGGGTTTGGCTTTTTCTTCTATCAAAACTATTGAAAAAACTCCCGTAAAAATTGGTAAGGCCACACAAGTCACTAAGAACAAAGTTGCTACACCTAGTAGTCACAAGGGGGATCTTAAAATGATTAGTATTCATCCCGACTTTGTTGAAATCATAAGAGACCCTATTTACAAGAATGAATTTTTTGGTTTTCTTTCTAGGAGTGTTGTCATCGAGAATATGCATGCTAAATCCTTGAAGAAATCTAGTTGTGTGATTGAAGAGTTGAAAACTAAAGATCACAATACTTGAATCTATGCATTATGCCTAGCTAGGGGCGTAAAACGATAGCGCTTGTTGGGATGCAACCCAATGAATAAATAAATTTTTGCTTTTTTCCTTTCTGTTTTTGAGTGTTGACACAATTATGCCTCTGTTCTGATTTTATTTTTATAATTTATTTAGTGTTTGAGCCAAGTAGAGCCTTTAGGATGATTCATGAGATGAGTAGAAGCGATGCTGAATCTGAAACAGAAACTTTGCGTCCAGTATATGAATTTTCGTTTTTTGCTGGAATGTGATCTTGAGCTGCAATTTTAACACAGTGTTTCTATACAAATTCCTTACGTTGTCCTAATTGTTCAGAATTTTTAGAGTTACATAAGTATGGTTAGAGTACAGATTACTACAGACTGTTCTGTTTAAGACAGATTCTGTTTTCGTTGCATTGTGTGCTTGTTTTGATGAATCTATGGGTTATATTGAAGGGTATGAGCCATGGTAAAGTTAAAATACAGTAGGTATAATGCAATAATAAAATATGAATGGGTTTGCAACAGCACCTAAATTAGTGATTTGCTTTATTATACTAACGGATCTCACGAAGATTTTGTTGAGTTTTGTGTGATTGAAGTTTTCAAGTTTTGGGTGCGATCACGATGGATGAAGGATTAAGGAGTGAAAAGAGCCTAAGCTTGGGGATGCTATAGCACCCCCAAGATATATCCAAAGAGAAACAAGAAACTAAGCTTGGGGATTCCCCCGAGTGGCATCCCCTCTTACTTCTAACAACCATCGGTATTTTACTTGGAGCTATATTTTTATTCGTCACATATCATGAGTTTTACTTGGAGCGTCTTATATCTTTGCTTGCTTTTCTTGTTAGTTTGTGATTTGTATCCTTGCTGGACACACCTATTTGAGAGAGCCAAAATTATGCTATGATTTGTTAGAATTTCTCTATATGCTTCACTTAAACTTTTTGAGCTATAGAATTGCTCTAGTGCTTCACTTATATCTTTTTGAGCACGGTGTGCTTGGAAATTTTTGTAGAAATACTCTCATGCTTCACTTATATTAATTTGAGAGTTAGTAAATTTTGAAGAAATCCTCTCATGCTTCACTTATACTATTTTGAGAGATGAAATCTTTATGCTCATGTGCTTCACTTAAATTTGTTTGAGCTTGTCAAAATCAATTGCATTATATGAAACTATTCCCAAAGTGAGAGATATCCAAGGAGGATATAATAAAAACATTCATGAAGATCATTGGACAAATTAAACTTGATTCTTCGTAATAGTTTTGAAACATGATGATAGTAATATGTGAGTCATGCTAGTGAGTAATTATGCTTAGTAGGAATATTGGTGTTAAGGTTTGTGATTCCCTATGCATGCACGAAAGTCAATAGTTAGGCAATGAAGTTACATCCTACTTATGGTGCATTATTCGGTATTAGTTATGCTCAATGCTCGTTTATGTGAATTTTCGTTTCTTGGTTTGGTTGTATCTCAATCTATTTGCTAGCCTCCATTTGTACTAAGTAGAAATACTACTTGTGCATCCAAAATCCTTAAACCAAGTTTTGCGTTATGAGTCCACCATACCTACCTATATGCGGTATTTCCATGCCGTTCCAAGAAAATTTGTATGTGCCATCTCTAATTTTTCAAAATAAGTTTTCTCTTTTGTGTGCTCGTACCGCTCATGAAACGGTGGGGAGTGTCCAATATTTTTCCATGCTAGATGTGTTATTCTCAAGATAAGTGTTTATTCACTTGTCATTTCATGAGAGTGCGGCGATAATAGGGATGCCCATTCCCGAAATGAAAAAGAAAAAAGTATTTACTTTATGTTGTCAAATAATAAATTCCTTGGAAAGTGTTGGTATGGAAGGCAACCGTGGATACGGCCCGCCATGGAAAGTGAAAGTTTGGTGGAAAAAGGAATAAACTTTATTTTTTGTTTGGGAACCGCCTATGATATATCTAGCATGGAAAGTATTGTGAGCTACTTTGTCGTTTTCGTTGACAGGAAAGGCATGCCACCCAAAATACTTCTCTCTCTCAATTTAAACCTTGAGCTCTGGCACCTCTACAAATCCCTACTTCCCTGTGCGAAGGGCCTATCTATTTACTTTATGCAATTTTTATTTTTACTTTAAGTCTCAATCTTCTCTTAAAGCACCAACTAGGGGGCACTATGATCGTACTTGAGCATTGGGCATAGCTAATATTTGAGTGTGTTTCATCAATGGATCAATGATTGAGCATGATGGGCTAGGGATAACTTTCTTTAGTGTTGATATTTTGAAAGGCACGGTTGCTTGTTGACATGCTTGAGTATTGAAGTCATTATGTTAAAACTAGACTATTGCTTTGAATCACTTACAATTCCAAGTGTCCATGCTATACAAAATAAAAGAATATGAGATGAACATGTTAGGCAGCATTCCACATCAAAAATTCTGTTTTTATCATTTACCTACTCGAGGACGTGTAGGAATTAAGCTTGGGGATGCTGATACGTCTCCAACGTATCTATAATTTTTGCTTGTTCCATGCTGTTATATTATCATTCTTGGATGTTTTACAATCATTTTATAACAACTTTATATCATTTTTTGGGACTAACCTATTGACATAGTGCCAAAGTGCCAGTTACTGTTTTTGCTTGTTTTTTACTTCGCAGAATATCAATACCAAACGGAGTCCAATCGCGATGAAACTTTTTGGAGATTTTTTCTGGACCAGAAGACACCCAGTGGGCCAAAGAAGAGCCATGAAGGTGGGCTGTGGAGAGAAAAACCCACCAGGGCGCGCCAGGGGCCCCCCGGAGCGCCCTGATTGGTTGTGCCCTCCACGGGGCCCCTCTGCACCGCCTCTGATGCCTATAAATTCCCAAATATTCCAAAAATCCTAGGGGATTCGACGAAACACAACTCCAGCTGCCGCAAGTTCCAGAACCTCGAGATCCAATCTAAACACTACCACGGAGGGGTTCATCTTCTTCATAGGTGCCTCTCCGATGATGCGTGCAGGTGTCGGCAGGCAAGAGTAATAGTGGTAGATGCAGGCAGGAGTCGGTCTACTTATCTTGGACGTGATGCCTATATAATGATCATCGCTTTGGATATCGTCATGATTATTCGATTTTCTATCAATTGCCCAACAGTAATTTATTCACCCACCGTGTGCTATACTCATGAGAGAAGCCACTAGTGAACCCTACGGCCCCCGGGTCTACTTTTCCAACATATTGCTTTCCGATCTATCTTTTTGCCTCTTTGTTTTCAGATCTACAAAACCAAAAACCCAAAAACATATTGCTGCATATTTTATTTGCTCTTTTTATTTTGTGTTCTTGAGAGATTTATCTCTCCTATCTATCACTAACTAATCTATCTTTTTACCGTAGAGAGATTGAAAACCTCTCTTTCGCATTGGGTTGCAAGTATTTGTTATTTGTGTGCAGGTTCTGCTTATTGGGTGGTGGTGATCCTCCTACTGGTTCGATAACCTTGGTTTCATAACTGAGGGAAATACTTACCGTCGCTGTGCTGCATCATCCCTTTGTCTTTGGGGGAAATACCGATACAGTCTCAAGCCACGTCAGTGACGAAGGGGATGCGCGAGTTGCGCTCTCTCTCTCTTTCTCTGCGAAAGGAGGGGAGGGCCACGAGGAAGACAAAGGACGGGGGCGGAGGTGCGAATGGCCCCTTTCACCCCCCTCCCTTTCCATTTAAACCCCGCGTGGGGTAGTGGGGAGAGGATCCGACACGCACGATTCCCACTACCCCCGCTCTGCGCGGGCAGCGTCATTGCGCGCGGCGAACGCCAACCTTCGGCCCCTGCCGCAGAGGATCCGCCCGCGCGGGCCGAGGCCGCGGCCGGGTGGGCCGCGCCCCATGGCCTGGTCTTTTCCACCGCGTGGCCTGTCAGGCCACGACCCGCTACGCGCCACACGTGGCGTTCCCCCTCTACATCTCGTAGAGGCCGAAGCGGCCCGCGGGGCGCTGATCGGCTGCGGTTTCGACCTCCAACGGCGATTAGGCATTCGGGCTCGAGGTCCGTGGGCCCGCGGGTGCAGGGTTCAAGCCGGCGGGCCTCCCCGGCTTCGGGGACTACTGACGGGGGGATAACCTTGGGGTAGGCTCACCCGAGCGGCAGTTCACCTTTTTAGAACAAGACACGGGGCGAGGCGCGCCCCCCGTCGACCTACTACCATGGGCCGGCTACGCGGCGCGGCCGGCTCGGGGCGATGCCGCCGGCCACCCGGCTCAAGGGCGACCAGCCAGCTGGCAGGTTGCCGCCCTTCACATCACGCTGCCCGACGGGACAGGGACGCTACAATGCGGCGTGGCGCCAGTGGCCCAGTACTGCCGGTCAGAACACGTGTGGCTACAGTGACACCCGTCGTACCATTGGTCAGTGCCCGCATGGCTACAGTGGAGGCGACAGTGCCGCTGACCCGGGCCGACTGCGACCGGGCGGGCGGCACAGTGCCCGCACGCCTCCATCCACTCCATCACCTGCCCTCGCATGGCTACAGTGCGGCCGACCGTACCACTGACTGTGGCCGGCTGCCGCAAGGCGACGACATACAGGACGACCCATGCCGCGGTGTGACGGGCACGCGCCGATAGCGACAGTCAGCCGGCGGGCCCCTCCCCTCGGCCCCAGATGGGACCCTGTAGCCGACGGGCCCCACGAGCGACAAGACTCTTCGGCTGGCGGCCCCGCTGGCCGGCTAGAGAGGCTGCCGGCCGGGTCCCCCCAGTACCATATACACATATTGTAAGCCAAGGGGTTGGCCTATAAAGCCCCCTAGAGCCACCCCGTGCAGGGAGAGGCCACTCGGACACTCACTCACATGCACATACAGGAGAGGAAAGAGGGCCAACATCTTCCCCTTCCTCCTTCGTCGAACAACTCAAGGAGCACCATTGTAGCCCTCTTGGTTCATCAACTAGACCGACAGGACTAGGGGTATTACCTCCCGCTGAGGGCCCTGAACCTGGGTACATCGCGTGTCGCGCACCGCCCGTCCCGAATCCCGTTTCCGGAGCCCACCGGCGTCCTTTCGGTCCCAACCACTCTCGATAAGCCACCCCATGGCATCTGTTGTGAGAAAACGACGACAATATGTCTGTTTGTGATGGGCCACCCAATCGTACATGAGCTCAATTTGTCCAATGTGTGTGACCAGGGGAGGCATCACCCGATGATTATCTGTGTCGTGTGGGATAGCCCCCTTATTGCACAGACATGCAAGGTGACGGTTAAAGATACGTCTCGGAAAGGGGTTAAAAACCGTTTGTATAGGAGCTGCCTACGTTCGTGCACATTTGTCTTCAATACTCCAAAACCAACAAGGCGTGGCACTAGATGCACTTACAATCTCCCCCTTTTTGGTGATGGATGACAAACTGGTTGAAGTTTTCAACGGGGATAAAAATATTTGAAGGTAAAGACATGGATAGATGCTACTTGTAAACCACGTTGAGATTTCCCCCGAAGAGGAGAGGAGATGCAACACAGTGGAGATAAGTATTTCTAGAACCAAGGTTATCGAACCAATAGGAGAACCACACAAATTCCCGTCTTCAGCGCCTACACACAAAAGAGCACACACTTGCACCCAATGCGGGCAAGAGGGTTGTCTATCTCCTTGAACTCGTTACTTGCAAGCGATAAGTAGTGATAGATAGATAAACTGATAAATATAAATTGCAAATAAAAAGAAAGCAAATAATGGCAGAAATATTTGGGGAGTTTTTGTAATAATATTTGTGAAGAGACCCGGGGCCATAGTTTTCGCTAGAGGCTTCTCTCTTGAAGAAAGCATACGATGGGTAGACAAATTACTGTTGGGCAATTGATAGAAAAGCGCATAGTTATGTAATATTTATTCACGGCAATGATCATGTCTATAGGCATCACATCCATAAGCAAGTAGACTGACTGCTGCCTGCATATACTAATATCACTCCACTCATCGAGTGCTATCCAGCATGCATCTAGAGTATTAAGTAAAAACAGATTAATGCTTGGAGGATGATGACATGATGTAGACAAAGTAAATCTAATCAATATGAATAAAACCCATCGTTTTATCCTTAATGGCAGAACTACAATACGTGTCATGTCCCTTTCTGTCACTGGGATTGAGCACCGCAAGATTGAACCCATCAGAACACACCACTCCCACTGAAGATAAACCAATCTAGTTGGCCAAACCAAACCGATAGATTAGAGAGAAATACTAAGCTATAACAATCAGGCACATAAGAATTCGAAGAAGACTCAAATATTTTTCATGAATAATCTGAAGATAAACCCACAATTGATCGGATCCCAACAAACATACCGCAAAGAAGATTACATAGGATAGATCACCGCGGGAATGGCCGTGATATTTGCATTGAAGAACATTGAGAGAGAGGTAGCCATCTAGGTACTCACTATGGACCCATAGGTCTGAGGTGAACTACTCACACATCACCATGGGAGCACCAAGGTTGATGTAGAGGCCCTCCGTGATCGACCCCCCTCCGGCAGGGCACCGGACCAGGGCTCCATATGGGTGCACGACGGAATAGAGACTTGCGGCGCCGGATTTTTTTTGGGAGGCTCTCTAGGGTTTTCCCAATATATGTGAATTTATAAGCCAGAGATCATGTCAAGAGGTCGTGGGAGGTGGCCCTAAGCCATCAGGGCACGGCCACCCCTTGGGCGCTCCCTGTTGGCTTGGCGCAATCCCGTGTGACCTACGGTCTCCCTCTGAACCTTCCAGGTCTTATTTTTGTCCAGAAAAATCATAAAAAAAATTCGGGGTATTTGGACTTCGTTTGGTACAGTATTCCTGAAAGGCGAAAAACAAGCAGAAAACAACAACTGGCACTGGGCACTGGGTTAATAGGTTAGTGCTCAAAAATAATATAAATCAGCAAGTAAATCCTTAAAAAGTATAGTACAATGATAATATAATAGCATGGAACAATAAAAAAATTATAGATACGTTGGAGACGTATCAGTGTCCCCAAGCTTAACTCATGCTCATCCTCGAGTAGGTAAATGATAAAAACAAATTTTTTGATGTGACATGCTGCCCAACATGTAATCTCTTTCAGGTATGATCATTGAGAAACGTTGAACGAATAAACATTAACATAGTAATATCCATAAACATAAGCAACACAATCGTTAACGTTCAAAATATACGATCCTTAAAGAATGTTTACTCCCCATTCATTTTATCATATTAGCATGGCATGGCTCCGTCTTCACCACATAAATACAAATGTCAAGCACCATGGTGTTAAGCTAGGCAATTGTATCATACTTCTTAACGCGCTTCAACATTTTATACCTCACTGAATACATGAGGGTGAACCATGGACATAGCATATAGGTGAAACAGAATATGGTTGTATGTATCAAAGGAGTAAAAGTGGAGAAGAAAGTCTCAGATCAACTAGGCGTATCAACGGGCTATGGATATGCCCATCAATCGATATCAATGCGAGGAGTATGGATTGCCATGCAACAGATGCACTAGAGCTATAAGTGTATGAAAGATCAACTGGAGCTAAGTGGGTGTGCATCCAACCTGCTTGCTCATGAAGACATCAGACATTTGAGGAAGCTCATCATCGGAATATAGAAGCCAAGTTCTATAACGAAAACTTCCCACTAGCATATGAAAGTGACAACTCATGAGACTCTCTATATGAAAAACATGGTGCTACTTTGAAGCACAAGTGTGGTAAAGGATAGTAGCCAAGTCCCTTCTCTCTTTATGTCTCTTTTTTTCCTTTTTTTACTTTTACTCTTTTTCCTTTTATTTTTCTTTTCCTTTTTCCTTTTCCCCCCCTTTTCTTTTTCTTTTTCTTTTCTTGGTGGGCTCATTTGGCCTCCCCCATTTTTTCATTTTCATTCAGAGTTCATCCTGACTTGTGGGGAAATCATTACTCCATCATCCTTTACTTACCGGGACAATGCTCTAATAATAACGATCATCCCACTTTTATTTACTTACAACTCGATATGAAAAACTACTAGACAAGACGACTCTATATGAATGCCTTTGGCAGTGTACCAGAATGTGCATTGATCTAGCGTAACATGTAATCAATGATGAACGGTGGCTTTGTCACAAATAATATGCTAGCTACATGATCATGCAAAGCAATATGATGATGAACACACAAGTCATGTGATGTAACGGTGGGAGTTGCATGGCAATATATCTCGGAATGGCTATGGAAATGCCATGACAGGTAGGTATGGTGGCTGCTATGAGGAATATATAAGGAGGCTTATGTGCAATAGAGCGTATCATGTCACGGGGTTTGGATGCACCGGCGAAAGCTGCACTGATCCTCGAGGTGAGAATGGCCAATGCACGGTACCGAAGAGGCTAGCATAATATGGGAAGGTGAGTGTGCGTATATCCATGGTTTCACATTAGTCATAAAGAACTCATATACTTATTGCAAAGCTTTATTAGCTCTATCGAAGCAAAGTACTACTCGCATGCCCCTAGGGAGGAGGTTGGTAGGAGTTAACCATCGTGCGCCCCCGACCTAAACAACACTAGGATTTCAACGAGGAATATGAATGCTCACATATTTTCACCATGCCATAACTAATATTTAGATGAACAACAAATTAACACCCTTTAACTACTGATATTTGTACTAACTAACAACCATGTACTTACGCTCTTTCATATTACCACATCAATATTATTAACCCACAATATTTCTTTTATGTGCTACATGAAGGTTTTGATTATGCACTCCTTGAATACTTATTATTTTTGGACTTGTCTTATAACCCATGCAAATTACCGTTACTATTTAGTAGAATCTCAAACAAATTTAAGTGAAGCACGAGAGTTCAATTATTTCAATAAAAATATATACGCCACCGTGCTCTAAAAATATAAGTGAAGTACCAGAGCAACTGCTTAACTCAAAAGATATAAGTGAAGCACATAGAGTATTGTAACAAACCATGGTGAACAAATGTCTCTCTCAAGTAGGTGTGTCCAACAAATAATGATTGTGGCAAACTAAAAATAAAGAAAACTATAATACACGACGCTCCAAGCAAAACACATATCATGTGATGAATAAAAATATAACTCCAAGTGACATACCGATGGATTGAGACGAAAGAGGGGATGCCTTCCAGGGCATCCCCAAGCTTAGATGCTTGAGTCTTCCTAGAATTTACTGATAACCCACAAGTATAGGGGATCACAACAGTTTTCGAGGGTAGAGTATTCAACCCAAATTTATTGATTCGACACAAGGGGAGCCAAAGAATATTCTCGAGTATTAGCAGCTGAGTTGTCAATTCAACCACACCTGAAAGACTTAATATCTGCAGCAAAGTATTTAGTAGCAAAGTAGTATGGAAGTAACGGTAACGGTGGCAAAAGTAACAGTAGCGGTTTTGTAGTGATTGTAACAGTAGCAACGGAAAAGTAACTTAGCAAAGATCAATATGTGAAAAGCTCGTAGGCAACGGATCAGTGATGGATAATTATGTCGGATGGCATTCATCATGCAACGGTTATAACATAGCGTGACACAGAACTAGCTCCAATTCATCAATATAATGTAGGCATGTATTCCATATATAGTCATACGTGCTTATGGAAAAGAACTTGCATGACATCTTTTGTCCTTCCCTCCCGTGGCAGCGGGGTCCTAATGGAAACTAAGGGATATTAAGGCCTCCTTTTAATAGAGAACCGGACCAAAGCATTAGCACTTAGTGAATACATGAGCTCCTCAAACTACGGTAATCACCGAAAAGAATCCCAATTATTGTCACCTTGGGGTATGCGGATCATAACTCGTAATAGGTGTCTACAACTTGCAAGATAGGATCAAGAACACATATATATTCATGAAAAAATAATAGGTTCAGATCTGAAATCATGGCACTCGGGCCCTAGTGACAAGCATTAAGCATAGCAAAGTCATAGCAACATCAATCTCAGAACATAGTGGATACTAGGGATCAAACCCTAACAAAACTAACTCGATTACATGGTAAATCTCATCCAACCCATCACCGTCCAACAAGCCTACGATGGAATTACTCACGAACGGCAGAGAGCATCATGAAATTGGTGATGAAGGATGGTTGGTGATGACGACGGCGTCGATTTCCCCTCTCCGGAGCCCAAAACGGACCCCAGATCTGCCCTCCCGAGGAAGAACAGGAGGTGGCGGCGGCTCCGTGTCGTGAAACGCGATGAACTCTTCTCTCTGATTTTTTTTCTCCCCGAATAGGATTATATGGAGTTGGAGTTGAGGTCGGAGGAGTTGCAGGGGGCCCACAAGCCACCTGGGCGCGCCCTAGGGAGGGCGCGCCCCCTGGCTTGTGGCCAATGGGTGGACCCCCTCCAGTTGATTCTTTCGTCAGTATTTTTTATTAATTCCAAAAATATTCTCTGTAAATTTTCAGGTCAATCCGAGAACTTTTATTTCTGCACAAAAATAACACCAAGGCAATTCTGCTGAAAACAGCGTCAGTCCGGGTTAGTTCCATTCAAATTAGAGTCCAAAACAAGGGCAAAAGAGTTTGGAAAAGTAGATACGATGGAGATGTATCAACTCCCCCAAGCTTAACCCATTGCTTGTCCTCGAGCAATTCAGTTGACAAACTGAAAGTGACAAAGAAAAACTTTTACAAACTCTGTTTGATCTTGTTGTTGTAAATATGTCTAACTGATGTTCAAGTTTTCAGCAAAGATTATAGACTAACCACATTCACAATAACATCTAGGTCTCACATTTACTCATATCAATGGCATAATCAACTAGCGAGCAATAATAATAAATCTCGGATGACAACAATTTTTATCAAAACAATCATGATACAATATGATATTATGTTATCTCGCTAGCCCTTTCTGAGACCGCAAAACATAAATGCAGAGCACCTCTGAAGAACAAGGACTGACTAGACATTGTAATTCATGGTAAAATAGATCCAGTCACAGTCATACTCAATATCAATTAATAACAAAGCATACAAATGACGGTGGTGCTCTCTAACCGGTGCTTTTTATAAGAGGAGGATGACTCAACAGTAAAGTAAAATAGATAGGCCCTTCACAGAGGGAAGCATTGATTCACAGAGGTGCCAGAGCTCGAGCTTTTAAAACAGGGATGAATAATAGTTTTGAGCAGTATGCTTTCATTGTCAACATAACAACTGAGAGATCTCGGTATCTTCCACGCTAGATACATTATAGGCGGTTCCCAAACAGAATGGTAAAGTTTCTACTCCCCCTCCACCAATCAATCACACTCCACGGCGAGCCGAATCCACGGGTACCGTCCATACAAACAACAATCCTGGGGGAGTTTTGTTTCATTATATTTTGATTTGAATTTTGAGCATGGAACTGGGCATCCCGAACACCATCCACTTTCTCGTGAATGATAGTGAATCAACACATATCGTGAGAATAACCCACCTAGCATGGAAGATACTGACATCCCCTAGTCACTATATGAGCGATTCGGGTATACAAAACATAATATTATTTGAAGGTTTAGAGTTTGGCACATGCAAATTTACTTGGAACGGCACGTAAATACCGCATATAGGTAGGTATGGTGGACTCATATGGAACAACTTTGGGTTTATGGAAATGGATGCACAAGCAATATTCCCGCTTAGTACAAGTGAAGGCTAGCAAGAGACTGGGAAGCGACCAACTAGAGAGCGACAACAGTCATAAACATGCATTGAGATTAACCAACATTGAATGCAAGCATGAGTAGGATATAAATCACCATGAACATAAATATCGTGGAGGCTATGTTGATTTTGTTTCAACTACATGCGTGAACATGTGCCAAGTCAAGCCACTTGAATCATTCAGAGGAGGATACCATTCTATCATACTACATCACAACCATTTTAAAAATGCATGTTGGCACTCAAGACAAACCATTATACACTCTTAGCTAATTAAGCATGGCATGAGTAACTATAATCTCTAATTGTCATTGCAAACATGTTTCATCCATAATGAGCTGAATTCAGAACGATGAGCTAATCATATTTACAAAAACAAAATAGGTCGAGTTCGTACCAGCTTTCCTCCATCTCAATCACTTCATCATATATCGTCATTATTGCCTTTCACTTGCACGACCGAACAGTGTAAATAATAATAAGAGTGCACGTGCATTGGACTAAGCTGGAATCTGCAAACAATAACTCAAAGGAGAAGGCAAGATAATATGGTCTCTCTGTAAGATAAACAATAATGCATATGAGAGCCACTCAACATTTTCATTGTGGTCTTCTCCTTATGACCCAAAGAAAAGAAATTTCAAAACAAGAACGAGAAAAACTATTTACACTGGAAAGCTCCCAACAAGCGAAAGAAGAACGAGAAATCTTTTTGGGTTTTCTTTTAAGGCTACAACTAAACAAACTAGGAGGTAAAGCTAGAACTAATTTTTTTTGGATTTTTCTCAAGGTTAGTTAAGCAGACAAGAAGAAAGCGGAAAGAAGAAATAAAATACCATGGATGATTCAATGAAAAAGTATAAGCACCGACTACTAAGATGAGTGTGTGAACATGAATGTAATGTCGGTGAGAAATACGTACTCCCACAAGCTTAGGCTTTTGGCCTAAGCTGGTCTAGGGCCATGGCTGAAAATAATCATCTCCTGGATACTCCGAAGGATACCGAGGGTTCCACTGGTTGGCGAGCTCCTGTGCTCCCACTGAAAAACTGGATCCTGATATCAAGGGCTGGTGCCTGCTCAGGTGCTTGGGGTTGCGACAGACCCCAATATCTGTAGATGTCCTCGGGCATAATAGTGTACCTGCCTGAATGTATATCGAACAAAGAAGAAGTAGGCAGAGCAATAATCTCACAAGTACCCTGACTAAATACTAAGTTGTAAAGCAGCTTCCTATCACTATCCTTCCTAATAAAATCATGTGCTACCATACTGTCATAGTCTAAATATCTTGTAGGTAGCAGCATTTCCTCTTCCTCGTCAAGCCTAATGGGTATCTTAAAGTGTGTGGCTAGACGAGATACATAGATACCTCCGAATATGGGGCCCTTCGAATGGTTTAAGTTCAACCGTTGGGCCACCATAGCGCCCAGACTAAAAGTTCTATCAGCAAGTAAAGCGTGGCGCAGAATGGCAAGGTCGGGAGCACTAAGGCTTCCACTCTCCCCACGACCAACTAAACATCTCCCCGCAAATAATGAATAATAGCGTAGAACAGGAAAATGTAAACTAGCTGCTCTTGCCTTTGACACCCCTCTCTCTTCCCCCACAGTGGTTGTGGCAATAAAGTACTCCATGTCTCTATGACGTGGTTCACTAATGCTGCCCTCATAAGGAATTTTGCAAACATTGCAAAAATCGTAAAGTGTCATCTTCTTAGGCACATCATATAAGTAAAACTCTACCATGGGAGGATTCTTCCTAGGATAAAAGTGAAAGTTTTGCACGAAGATATTAGTGAGTAGGAGGTACTGGTCACACTTATCATTGAGGAAGTCGGTGATGCCTACATTCTCTGCCAAATAATAGAAATCTTCATAAATTCCGGCCGCCCTCAAGAATGCATCACTTGGCCATTCACATGGCCGAACCTCCGCGATGCGAGGAAGATTGTATTTGGACTTCTTCTTCACCTCATTTTCATCTTCTTTAGAGCCCCGGCTTGAAGAGCCTCTTAACAATCTCCTCATCATTTCTTTCTCTGAAAAATTTCTGAAATTTTTAATGACTCAAAATAAAGGTGAACAAAACTCAACAAAACTTATAGCAACTACTCCCACAAGGGCCTAGAGGATATATCATGCATCAAAACTACTTGGGACCATACAAATTTGACATGCAAGCTCAAGAACAAGGTCACCAGAGCAGCAAAAAATTGCAATATATAAAGCACTAGAACAAAAACTAATTGGACCATTGGAGGAGTCACATACCGAAGAACAATCCCCCAAAATAGTTTTGCAAATGGAGCTTTGCACAAGGAGATCGAAAATGGCAGTAAAATGAGCTAAAACACGGGCTTGAGCAATGGTGGGATTTTTTCTGGAAGAAGACGAAGTGGATGGGTGATGGAATAAGTGAGGGCGGCCTACGTGGGACCCACAAGCCAGGGGGGCGCGCCCAGGGGGGGTGGGCGCGCCCTGTAGGCTTGTGGCCCACTGGTGCAGCCCCCTGATGTGTTCTTAGTGCCAAAAATTCTTAAATATTCCAGAAAAAATCATACTACATTTTCAGGGCATTTGGAGAACTTTTATTTTCAGGTCATTTTTTATTGCACGGATAATTCAGAAAACAGAAGTATAATAGTATTTTTGCTTAATTTAAATCTAAATAACAGAAAGTAAAAGTTGGGTACAGAAGGTTGTGCTTTCTAAATTCATCCATCTCATGCCCGTCAAAAAGAATCCATCAATAAGGTTGATCAAGTCTTATTGACAAACTTTTTTCGAATGACACATAACCGGAGAATTTTCGAATAACACTAGGTTACCTCAATGGGGATATGCATGTCCCCAACAATAAGTATATCATATTTCTTTTTGGCAGTAGGGAGAGGGAATTTAAAATCTCCAATAATAATCGTTGAAAATTTTCCAATGGAGTTTATACTATGAACTTGAGGTTGTTTCTTTGGAAAGTGTACCGTATGCTCATTACCATTAACATGAAAAGTGACATTGCCCTTGTTGCAATCAATAATAGCCCCTGCAGTATTCAAAAAAGGTCTACCAAGGATGATCGACATACTGTCGTCCTCGGGAATATCAAGAATAACAAAGTCCGTTAGGATAGTAACATTTGTAACTACGACAGGCACATCCTCACAAATACCGATGGGTAAAGCAGTTGATTTATCAGCCATTTGCAAAGAGATTTCAGTAGGTGTCAACTTATTCAAATCAAGTCTACGATACAAAGAGAAAGGCATAACACTAACACCAGCTCCAAAGTCACATAAAGCAGTTTTAACATAGTTTCTTTTAATGGAGCATGGTATAGTAGGTACTCCGGGATCTCCTAATTTCTTTGGTACTCCACCCTTAAAAGTATAATTAGCAAGCATGGTGGAAATTTCAGCATCCGGTATCTTTCTTTTATTTGTCACAATATCTTTCATATACTTAGCATAAGGAGACATTTTCAGGATATCAGTCAAACACATACGCAAAAAGACAGGTCTAAGCATTTCAACAAAGTGCTCAAAATCCTCATCATCCTTTTTCTTGGATGGCTTAGGAGGAAAGGGCATGGGTTTCTGAACCCAAGGTTCTCTTTCTTTACCATGCTTCCTAGCAACGAAGTCTCTTTTATCATATCTTTTATTTCTAGGTTGTGGGTTATCAAGATCAACAGCAGGTTCAATCTCCACATCATTATCATTACTAGGTTGAGCATCAATATGAACATCATCATTAATATTATCACTAGGCTCATGTTCATTACCAGATTGTGTCTCAGCATCAGAAATAAAAATATCATTTGGGTTTTCATGTGTATCTATAACAGGTTCACTAGCAGCATGCAAAGTCCTATCATCATTCTTTTTCCTTTTATTACTAGGGCGACTAGGTGCATCAGTATTAATTCTCTGAGAATCTTGCTCAATTCTCTTAGGATGGCCCTCAGGATACAAAGGTTCCTGAGTCATTTTACCACCTCTAGTCACAACTCTAACAGAATGATCATTGTTCTTACCATTCATCTCATTAAGCAAATCATTTTGTGCCTTAAGTACTTGTTCTACTTGAGTAGTTACCATGGAAGCATGTTTACTAATAAGCTTAAGATCATTGATAGTTCTACTCATATAATCACCTAAGCGATCAAGCATGTAAGCATTATGTTTCAATTGTCTACTAACAGAAGCATTGAAATTTTCTTGCTTAACAATAAAGTTATCAAACTTATCCAAGCATTGGCTAGCAGACTTATTATAAGGAATATCACCTTCATCAAATCTACGGAGAGAATTTACCTCTACTACATGTGTCAGGTTATCAAGACCATGTATTTCTTCAATAGGTGGTAGATTCTTAACATCTTCAGCATTAATACCTTTTTCTTTCATAGATTTCTTTGCCTCTTGCATATCTTCAGGACTGAGAAATAGAATACCTCTTTTCTTCGGAGTTGGCTTTGGAGGTGGTTCGGGAATAGTCCAATCATTATCATTGCTCAATATATTATTCAATAGTAGTTCAGCTTGTTCAACAGTTCGTTCCCTGAAAACACAACCAGCACAACTATCTAGGTGGTCCCTAGAAGCATCGGTTAGTCCATTATAAAAGATATCAAGTATTTCATTTTTCTTGAGAGGATGATCAGGCAAAGCATTAATAAATTGGAGAAGCCTCCCCCAAGCTTGTGTGAGACTCTCTTTTTCAATTTGCACAAAGTTAAATATTTCCTACAGGGCAGCTTGTTTCTTATGGGAAGGAAAATATTTTTCAGAGAAGTAACATATCATATCCTGGGGACTACGCACACAACCAGGAGCAAGAGAATTAAACCATATCTTAGCATCACCCTTTAATGAGAAAGGAAACAACTTAAGAATATAGTAATAACGAATTTTTTCCTCATGAGTAAATAGGGTGGCTATATCATTCAATTTGGTAAGATGTGCCACAACAGTTTCAGATTCATAACCGTGGAAAGGATCAGATTCAACCAAAGTAATTAACTCAGGATCGACAGAGAATTCATAATCCTTATCAGTAACAAAGATAGGTGAAGTAGCAAACTTAGGATCATGTTGCATTCTAGCATTCAAAGATTTTTCCTTCCACTTGCACAGTAATTTCTGAAGATCATCACTATCCTTACAAGCAAGAAAGTCCCTAGCTACCTCTCCTTCCATAACATAACCCTTAGGTATATTAGGCAATTCATATCTAGGAGAGCTAGGTCTAGCAGGTGTCTCATAGTGTTCAGTTTCAATAATATCATCAGTTTCAGCATTGACTCTAGCAATTTGTTCATCAAGAAATTCACCCAGTGGCACAGTATTATCAAGCAGAGTATCATCATAAGCATCATTGAAAGCACAACATGCTCCCTTGGTGGTTTTGATAATTCATGACAACATACATTGTCTCTTGGACTAATACTTTTACCTAGTGTATTTTAGATAAAGTCCACAGAGAGGGTTGGCAAAAGGATTGTGGAGATTGTGGAAATACCCGAAGATGCAAGGAAATAGGTTGGCAAAGCTTCAAGGAAGAGGACTCTACATTTTACATTTGTGAGAAATCACTTTGAGTCCATAGGAAAGCCAATACTATTAAAAGGGGGTAAGGTTTTGTTGGTGAACAAAATGCTCATACGTGCACAAGTGATAGTCACCAAAAACACCCACAAGCTCTCCCACCAAAGTCTGTCCAAAGCCAAATACTCAAAATCGGTGCAACCAACATTTCCATCCCGGTGCCACCGATTCTCAACCTCAGACAGACTCAGCCAAACCCTAGCCACTTCGGTGCAACCGATTCAATCCCGGTGCCACCGAGTTTAGGTTTCCAACTTTCTGTTACGCAAATTCACAGTATCGGTACCACGGAGATTGTTGGATCAGCGTCACCGAGATTGCCAATCTGACCGTTGGTCACCTTATCGGTGCAACCGGGTTTCCTATATCGGTCTCACCGAGATTCAAAAGTTGCCACCTTTTGGTCACTTCGGTACCACCGAGATTTACACATCGGTGTCACCGAGTTGGTCATTTTGTGTGTAACGGTTGGATTTTTGGGGATGCCTATATATACCCCTCCACCACCACCTACTCGAGGAGAAGCACTCAGAACTATTCCATACTTGCCCCATCCAGTTTTCTGAGAGAGAACCACCTATTCTTGTGTTGAGGTCAAGATCTTCCACTCCAACCATATGGATCTTGATTTCTAGCCTCCCCAAGTTGCTTTCCACCAATCCCATCTCTTCCACCAAGCCAAATCCGTGAGAGAGTGATTGTGTGTTGAGGAGTCTATCATCTTGAAGCACAAGAGCAAGGAGTTCATCGACATTACCGAGCCTATTACCTTTTGGAGGGTGGTGCCTCCTAGATTGGTTAGGTGTCGCTTGGGAGCCTCCTACTTCGTGTTGTGGAGTTGAACCAAGAAGTTTGTAAGGGCAAGGAGATCGCCTACTTCGTGAAGATCTACCCATAGTGAGGCTAGTCCTTCGTGGACGGAAGCCGTTATGGAATAGTCAAGGTTGCTACTTCGTGGACCCTTATGGGTGGAGCCCTCCGTGGACTCTCGCGACCGTTACCCTCCGTGGGTTGAAGACTCCATAAACGTGGACGTACGATAGCACCACCTATCGGAACCACGGGAAAAATCCTTGAGTCTCCAATTGTGTTTGATCTCCATATCTCTACTCTTTACTTCATGTGCAATGTCTTTACTTTCCGCTGCCATATTTGTTGACATGCATGTGTAGGGCTGTTAGACTTGCTAGACTTGCTAAAACTGTTAAAATCTGCCAACCAATTAACTTGGGAAAAGGTTAGGTTTTAAATTCCTGCTAGTAGTCTATTCACCCCCCTCTAGACACTCTTCTAGTGATCCCTTAATTGGTATCAGAGCTTTGGTCTCCATTGCGTCGGTCTAATCACCGAGGAGGAAGATGGATGTGTCTAGTATAGGGAGTTTGAGTTGTAGAGTGCCTATTCTTGATGGAGAGTACTATAGTCAATGGAAAACTTTGATGCTTGAGCTGTTTAATGAATTTAAATTGAGCAAATTTGTTAAGAGCCCCTATGTGCCTCCCATTGATCCCTTGCATCCCACACACGAAGAGGAAGTTGATATGCTATGCAATCTTAGAAATGTCAATCTCATTGTTAGAGCTTTGCCTAGAAATGTGCTCAATCAAATGAAGAATTTTGTATGTGCTTACACTTTGTGGAATGACTTGGAGAAACGATATCCAAGTTATTCATTGAGTAATCTTGATGAAATTCTTCATAAAACTATTGCCTTCCACAAAATGACGCCTAGTGATCCTAAATTTGATGATTGTCTATTTGAGCTTAGAGGCCTCATGCGTGCTAAAGGAGATGTCACAACTATCAACAATATCATTATAGAAGTCCTTCGCATTCATAAACTTGAACATTGTCATGATCACCATCCTAACGAATCTCTTGTTCTTTATGACGAGGATTTCCCACTTGATGATGACAATGTGGAACATGGCTACTATGATGAAGATGAGCTGTTCGACATCGAGTATGAGAAGATCATGAAGAATCTAAGTCTCATGGCAAACTTCAAGGATTACATGTCCGGAGGAAAAGAGTGGATTCTCGATAGCGGATGTACCGATCATATGACTGGAGATAGAGAGATGTTTGAAGAGATCACACCAAACCATGGACCACGAAGGTACGTAACGTTTGGAGACAACTCCAAGGGTAAGGTACTTGGTCTTGGTAAGGTGGCCATATCCCATGATAGCTCTATCCAAAATGTTATGCTTGTTGAATCTCTTGGCTACAATCTTCTTTCCGTATGTAGACTTGCTGACTTTGGTTTTAATGTGCTATTCACGAAAGTAGATTGCCAAGTGTTTCGTCAAGATAATCATAAATGGTCTTTACCGGTTTCCGTAGAGGTGATCTATACATTGTTGACTTCACTAAGAGATCCAAACCTCACACTTGTTTAATTGCTAAATCCTCTAAAGGTTGGCTTTGGCATAGAAGACTAGGACATGTTGGCATGCGTAATTTAGACAAGCTTATCAAAGGTGATCATATACTTGGTGTTAAAGATGTTATCTTTGACAAAGATAGACTTTGTAGTGCTTGTCAAGCTGGAAAGCAAGTAGGTGGAAGTCATCCCGTTAAGAATATCATGACTACTAGGAGACCACTCGAGTTACTTCACATGGATCTTTTTGGTCCCAACGCTTACAAGAGTCTCGGTGGAAATTCCTATGGTCTAGTTATACTTGATGATTTTTCCAGATTTACGTGGGTATTCTTTCTTGATGATAAGTCGTAGGTTCAAAAGATCTTCAAGAACTTCGCTCGCAAAGCGAAAAATCAGTTTGAAGTGAAGATCAAGAAGGTTCGGAGCGATAATGGATCGGAGTTCGAGAACACCCATGTGGATACCTTCCTTGACGAAGAAGGTGTCTCATATGAGTTCTCGGCTACGTACACGCCTCAACAAAATGGAGTTGTTGAGAGGAAGAACCGGACGCTCATTGAGATGGCAAGAACGATGCTTGACGAATACAAGACGCCAAGACACTTTTGGGCAGAAGCCGTGGAAACAGCATGTCATGCCACAAACCGACTTTACTTGCACAAGCTTCTCGGTAAAACGGCATACGAGCTACTCACCGGTAACAAACCCCAAGTTGGATACTTTCGGGTATTCGGCTCAATGTGCTACATTCTTGATAAGCATCGTCGTACTAAATTTGCTCCTAAATCTCATGAAGGATTCCTACTTGGTTACGGATCAAACTCTCACACTTACCGTGTCTACAACAACTTCACTCGAAAAGTTGAAGAGACGGTAGATGTGAAGTTTGATGAATCTAATGGTTCGCAAGTCGAACAATTGCCAAATGATGTAGGTGATAAGGACCCTTCGGAAGCTATCCAAGATTTGCCCATCGGCAAGATTCGTCCCATGGAGGTGAAGGAAAGTACTTCATCAACACAAGTGGAAGCCCCCACTTCACGTCAAGGTGAACCACAACATGACATGGAGGCATCCACAAGCGGTACACGACAACATGATGAAGAGGAGGAAGTACATCATGAAGATCCACCACAACCTCCTTCGCCACCACCTCAAGGGAACGACACCTTCAACAAGAACGAAGATGAATGAGATGATGATGAAGAAGAAGCTCCACCATCCAACAATCGGAAGCTGACGCGAGTTCGAGCACAAGTGACCAAGAATCATCCCCTAAACCAAATCTTTGGTGACATCCAAACCGGGAGAATCACTCGCTCTAAAACTCGTCTAGCTAACTTTTGTGAGCATTATTCTTTCATCTCTAGCATTGAGCCCTTGAAGGTAGAACAAGCTCTTGAAGACGCGGATTGGGTGAACGCGATGCATGAAGAGCTTCACAACTTCGAGAGGAACGAAGTGTGGACACTCGTGGAGAAGCCCAAGGATGAGCAAAACATCATCGGAACCAAATGGGTGTTTCGGAACAAGCAAGACGAAGACGGTCAAGTCGTGCGCAACAAGGCTCGTCTCGTAGACCAAGGATATACGCAAGTCGAAGGTATGGACTACGGTGAGACCTACGCCCCCGTTGCTAGACTTGAAGCTATTCGCATTCTTCTTGCCTATGCTAATCACCATGATATCACGCTTTATCAAATGGACATTAAAAGTGCCTTTTTGAATGGTGAGATTGAAGAAGAAGTCTATGTTAAGCAACCACCTGGTTTTGTGAATCCTAAGAAACCTAATCATGTTTACAAGCTTCGTAAAGCCCTTTATGGTCTTAAGCAAGCCCCTCGTGCTTGGTACAAATGCTTAACGAAGTTTCTCATTGAAAAGGGTTTTGAAATTGGTAAAATTAATGCAACCTTGTTCACTAAGAGAGTTAATGGTGAATTATTTGTATGACAAATCTATGTGGATGATATTATCTTTGGATCTACTAATCCACAATTTAGTGAAAGATTTGGAAGGTTGATGTCCGAGAAGTATGAGATGTCTATGATGTGTGAGCTGAAATTCTTTCTTGGTTTGCAAATCAAGCAAACGAGAGAAGGAACTTTCATCTCTCAAACTAAGTATACCAAGGACTTGATCAAAAAGTTCAACATGCAGGAGTGCAAAGGTATGAAAAACCCAATGCCTACTAGTGGACATGTTGATCTTACCAGAGAGGATGAACCGGTTGATCAAAAGGTTTATCGATCTATGATTGGTTCATTGCTATATCTATGTGCCTCTCGTCCCGATATTATGCTTAGTGTTTGCATGTGTGCTAGACATCAAGCTGCACCTAAAGAGTGTCATCTTTTGGCCGTGAAACGTATTGTGAGATATTTGATACAAACACCAAACTTTGGCATTTGGTATCCCAAAGGATCTTCCTTTAACCTTGTTGGCTATTCCGATTCGGATTATGCCGGTGACAAGGTTGATAGAAAATCCACCTCGGGTACTTGTCAATTTTTGGGTAGATCTCTTGTATCTTGGTCCTCCAAGAAACAAAACTCGGTATCTCTATCTACTGCCGAAGCTGAGTATATTGCTGCTGGATCTTGTTGTGCACAATTACTATGGATGACACAAACGCTTAAGGATTATGGAATCCATGTTAGAAATGTTCCATTACTTTGTGACAATGAAAGTGCTATTAAAATTGGTTATAATCCTGTGCAACACTCTCGAACTAAACATATTCAAGTTCGACATCATTTCATTCGTGATCATGTTGCCAAAGGAGATATTAATCTTAAGCATGTTCGCACTAACAAGCAATTGGCCGATATCTTTACCAAGCCACTTGATGAGAAAACATTTTGTTACTTGAGGAGTGAGTTGAACATCATTGATGCTTCAAACTTGAGCTAGACTCACTCGGTTGCATGCAAGGGCATGAGTGTTATTGATATTTCCATGCACTTCTAACATGTTATCTTATGCCATGGAATTCTATGCTCCCTTGTATTGCATCTAACCTTTTGTAGGTACTTGGAATAATCTCATTCCACAAGATTGCCATCAATTCAGCTCTTAAGCAATCTTGTCATTATCAAGTATCCACAACCCCTCTTGATGATGGAAGGAAGAAGACACCTCAACCATATCCTTGACATACATTTATAATTCTTAATTTGGTATCATGTCAAATGGATATATCTATTGCCCTTCCTTGCATGACTAACCTTTGTAGGTGACAAGTGTACTAAAATGAGAAGGATTGCTCCCAACTCAAGATGATCTTCATCAACCTCGAGCATCCTCAACAAGTTCACCTACGAGCAACGTCATCAACATCACTCAAAGGTATGTACTCATATCCTTGAAAAGGCTTTGCTCCAAGTTATGAGCTAAAGCAACTCAAGTGATATGAAGACATTAAAATGCTTAATCGAAAAATGGTAACCCCATTTTGAGCTTAACGTAGAGTATGACCTATGATCAAGTATTCTTACTTGGCTCCTAAGTCAATATACTCTAATATAGGTGACCTAGTCACCGCCCATCATCTAGTTAAGTATCTTGTTTGGTTCATTCTCTATTTTGCAAAGATTTCTTGAAACCACTCAAATCTTCTCTAGTTGATATTTTTCTATAAAAACTTTTGCATTCCCTTTGAAAAAGTTCTCTGTTGACGCCTTGAAAACAGAAACTTGGTCCCTTATTTCTGTTGCTGTTTTAGCCTCGGAGCCGCCGATACATATTTCTCGGTTCTACCGAAATTGCAGATAAACTGCACTACAAAACTTCGGTACCACCGATTGATCTATCTCAGAGTCACCGATTTTTTTTCTTCTTATTTGTGTTTTTTTTGCAAATCTATGTTTCTTTTGCAATCCTACAAGCAATACTTCTGTTACTTCGATGATCCCGTTAAAAAAAAAGGGGGAGAATAACAAAAGATAATCTTAGGGAGAGAATTTCTTTATTCAAGGATCCCTACCTTAACGGAAGAAGGGGGAGAATAACAAAATCTTACAACATCTCAAAGGGAGAGAAACTATTTTCCATGATTCCCTCAGTTTTCATTTCTATGAACCCTACATTCAGTGACCCTTGTTCTCAAGGATCCCTTCTCAGTCAATGATCCCTGTATCTATCCCTGTTTTTGACCTTTTTGGAAATTAATGCCAAAGGCGGAGAAGTACAAAGCTTCATGCTAAAGGGGAGATACATGCTTATGCAAAGGGGGAGATATGATCAAGGGGGAGAGCCAATATCAATATTCATACTCACTTAAACAAGGGGAGAATATCAAAGTAGGGGGAGAAGACAAATTTGGAAGTTTACCTTTCTCACCCTATCCAATCCCAATATCTACATGCTGAGATTCAGGGGGAGAGGATGTTCTACTATTGTCATATCTAAGGGGAGAAAGAAATAATTTCGGAGACATATCAATCTTAAGAAATGCTATCTTCTATATGTTCTCCATATCTTGGTACTTTTGAGTTCTATTGCCTTTGATTGGTAGAATACTCTTGTGTTTCCTAACATTGTTTTCTCAAGTGTATTTCTACTACTAGAATTCTCAAGAACTCAAGGTAAGTATATGCATCATACCCTTGATCAAGATGATCTCTTGCTTCTTGCACATATTGTTTGCAAGAGTGAAGTCTTGAACAAGGATACATCTCATTCATATATGTTTGATGCATATGGCCAAGATACACATGACTCATTATATCCCTTCTACTACTTGTGTGCCCATGCATTCAAAAGCAAATATCCTTTAAAGGACTGCACACATTTAGGGGGAGCAAATCTAAGTCATGTGTCTCTCAAAGTCTTCATTATATCCATGCATATCTTTATTTGAAGCTTTGATTGTATGTTGTCATCAATTACCAAAAAGGGGGAGATTGAAAGCAAAACATGCTCCCTTGGTGGTTTTGATAATTCATGACAACATACATTGTCTCTTGGACTAATACTTTTACCTAGTGTATTTCAGATAAAGTCCACAGAGAGGGTTGGCAAAAGGATTGTGGAGATTGCGGAAATACCCCAAGATGCAAGGAAATAGGTTGGCAAAGCTTCAAGGAAGAGGACTCTACATTTTACATTTGTGAGAAATCACTTTGAGTCCATAGGAAAGCCAATACTATTAAAAGGGGGTAAGGTTTTGTTGGTGAACAAAATGCTCATACGTGCACAAGTGATAGTCACCAAAAACACCCACAAGCTCTCCCACCAAAGTCTGTCCAAAGCCAAATACTCAAAATCGGTGCAACCAACATTTCCATCCTAGTGCCACCGATTCTCAACCTCAGACAGACTCAGCCAAACCCTAGCCACTTCGGTGCAACCGATTCAATCCCGGTGCCACCGAGTTTAGGTTGCCAACTTTCTGTTACGCAAATTCACAATATCGGTACCACCGAGATTGTTGGATCGGCGTCACCGAGATTGTCAATCTGACCGTTGGTCACCTTATCGGTGCAACCGAGTTTCCTATATCGGTCTCACCGAGATTCAAAAGTTGCCACCTTTTGGTCACTTCGGTACCACCGAGATTTACACATCGGTGTCACCGAGTTGGTCATTTTGTGTGTAACGGTTGGATTTTTGGGGATGCCTATATATACCCCTCCATCACCACCTACTCGAGGAGAAGCACTCCGAACTATTCCATACTTGCCCCATCCAGTTTTCTGAGAGAGAACCACCTATTCTTGTGTTGAGCTCAAGATCTTCCACTCCAACCATATGGATCTTGATTTCTAGCCTCCCCAAGTTGCTTTCCACCAATCCCATCTCTTCCACCAAGCCAAATCTGTGAGAGAGTGATTGTGTGTTGAGGAGTCTATCATCTTGAAGCACAAGAGCAAGGAGTTCATCGACATTACCGAGCCTATTACCTTTTGGAGGGTGGTGCCTCCTAGATTGGTTAGGTGTCGCTTGGGAGCCTCCTACTTCGTGTTGTGGAGTTGAACCAAGAAGTTTGTAAGGGCAAGGAGATCGCCTACTTCATGAAGATCTACCCATAGTGAGGCTAGTCCTTCGTGGACGGAAGCCGTTATGGAATAGTCAAGGTTGCTACTTTGTGGACCCTTATGGGTGGAGCCCTCCGTGGACTCTCGTGACCATTACCCTCCGTGGGTTGAAGACTCCATAAACGTGGACGTACGATAGCACCACCTATCGGAACCACGGGAAAAATCCTTGCGTCTCCAATTGTGTTTGATCTCCATATCTCTACTCTTTACTTCATGTGCAATGTCTTTACTTTCCGCTGCCATATTTGTTGACATGCATGTGTAGGGCTGTTAGACTTGCTAGACTTGCTAAAACTGTTAAAATCTGCCAACCAATTAACTTGGGAAAAGGTTAGGTTTTAAATTCCTGCTAGTAGTCTATTCACCCCCCTCTAGACACTCTTCTAGTGATCCCTCAATCATGCATAGCAGAAGTGGCATCATCAATTACTTGCGACATATCAGAATCAATAGCAGGTGGTGGTGTCGCAAATTTACTCATAACAGAAGGTGAATCAAGTGCAGAGCTAGATGGCAGTTCCTTACCTCCCCTCGTAGTAGAGGGATAGATCTCGGTTTTTGGGTCTTTCAGATTCTTCATAGTGATCAACAGATATAAATCCCAAGTGACTCAAAGAATAGAGCTATGCTACCCGACAATGGCGCTAGAAAAAGGTCTTGATAACCCACAAGTATAGGGGATCGCAACAGTTTTCGAGGGTAGATTATTCAACCCAAATTTATTGATTCGACACAAGGGGAGCCAAAGAATATTCTCGAGTATTAGCAGCTGAGTTGTCAATTCAACCACACCTGAAAGACTTAATATCTGCAGCAAAGTATTTAGTAGCAAAGTAGTATGGAAGTAACGGTAACGGTGGCAAAAGTAACAGTCGCGGTTTTGTAGTGATTGTAACAGTAGCAACGGAAAAGTAACTTAGCAAAGATCAATATGTGAAAAGCTCATAGGCAACAGATCAATGATGGATAATTATGTCGGATGGCATTCATCATGCAACGGTTATAACATAGGGTGACACAGAACTAGCTCCAATTCATCAATATAATGTAGGCATGTATTCCATATATAGTCATACGTGCTTATGGAAAAGAACTTGCATGACATCTTTTGTCCTACCCTCCCGTGGCAGCGGGGTCCTAATGGAAACTAAGGGATATTAAGGCCTCCTTTTAATAGAGAACCGGACCAAAGCATTAGCACTTAGTGAATACATGAGCTCCTCAAACTACGGTAATCACCGGAAAGAATCCCAATTATTGTCACCTTGGGGTATGCGGATCATAACTCGTAATAGGTGTCTACAACTTGCAAGATAGGATCAAGAACACATATATATTCATGAAAACATAATAGGTTCAGATCTGAAATCATGGCACTCGGGCCCTAGTGATAAGCATTAAGCATAGCAAAGTCATAGCAACATCAATCTCGGAACATAGTGGATACTAGGGATCAAACCCTAACAAAACTAACTCGATTACATGGTAAATCTCATCCAACCCATCACCGTCCAGCAAGCCTACGATGGAATTACTCACGAACGGCGGAGAGCATCATGAAATTGGTGATGAAGGATGGTTGGTGATGACGACGGCGTCGATTTCCCCTCTTCGGAGCCCAAAACGGCCCCCAGATCTGCCCTCCCGAGGAAGAACAGGAGGTGGCGGCGGCTCCGTGTCGTGAAACGCGATGAACTCTTCTCTCTGATTTTTTTCTCCCCGAATAGGATTATATGGAGTTGGAGTTGAGGTCGGAGGAGTTGCAGGGGGCCCACAAGCCACCTGGGCGCGCCCTAGGGGGGGGGCGCCCCTGGCTTGTGGCCAATGGGTGGACCCCCTCCGGTTGATTCTTTCGCCAGTATTTTTTATTAATTCCAAAAATATTCTCCGTAAATTTTCAGGTCAATCCGAGAACTTTTATTTCTGCACAAAAATAACACCAAGGCAATTCTTCTGAAAACAGCGTCAGTCCGGGTTAGTTCCATTCAAATCATGCAAATTAGAGTCCAAAACATGGGCAAAAGAGTTTGGAAAAGTAGATACGATGGAGACGTATCATTTACCTTGGTGTTCCTTGGGCATACCCAAGCTTAGGCTCTTGCTGCTCCCTATTCCTTCATCCATCGCGATCGCACCCAATACTTAAAAACTTCAGAACACAAAACTCAACATAAAACTTGTGAGCTCCGTTAGTTTGATAGGTAAATCAAAAACTTTAGGTACTGTTATAAATTGATTCATATTTTATTATTACAGAAGGTACTGTATTCTAACTTCTCCATGGCTTATACCCCCGATAGAATCCATAGCATCATCAAAACAAGCAAACTATGCAAGCAAAAACAGAATCTATCTAAAATAGAACAATTTATTATGATCTGCACAAACACCATACTTCTATAACTCCAAAACTTCTGAAAAAATAGGAAAATGTGGGGAATTTGAATAACAATACTGTGTAAGAAATTCAGATCAAAAAGATGTTCTAGTAAAATTAGAGAAATTCCGCACCTGACGCAAAAGTTTCTGTTTTTGCACCGTATCAATTCTACTATCATCCAAATTAATCCCAAAGACTTTACTTGGCACAAAGACTAATTAAAACATAAAAACACAATCACTACAGTAGAAATAATCGTGTGAATACACCAAGACAAAAAGTAAAAACAAAAATTTAAAGATAACTATTGGGTTTCCTCCCAACAAGCGCTATAGTTTATGCCGCTAGCTAGGCATAATGCATAGTTTCAAGTGTTGTCCTTATTGTCGTCCACTTTAGCCACATTAGCGGGACCCTTTTCAAGCCCCGGAGGTTCTTTACTTTTAACCGTAGCCTCTTAAAGTGTTGTAATTAGTTTCTCTAAGGACTCAAGCTTTTTATTAGCGGTGGTAAGGAAATACTTCATGCGATGAAGGATAGGGCCTAATGTTTGGATAGGTTCGTTAACTTTTTGTATCGCACTAATATTTTTCTGCAAATCCCCTAGATTCTATAATATTTGGATCCCCTCATGAGTAAAACAAGATATCTGAGGTAATGGATGAGTTCCTACCATTCCTTCTACTATTTCATACGCAGCACTAGAATCCAACTCGGTAAAATTTCCTATTGCAGCAAAGTCTAGAACTTGTCTATTAGACATCCCTAGACCTATATAGAAGTTACGAAGGAGGATCTTCATATCATTTTTTATAGTAGCATTAAGATGAGACTCTATTATACGATACCATGCATCTTTCAGATTCTCCCCCTATTTTTGTTTAAAGTATAGTACTTCAAAATCTGGAGAAACATCAACAGGTGGTCCAGACATTGTAATAAGAAAGGAAAGTAAACTAGCAAAGATAAATATTTTTTATTTTTGATTTTAATAGCACGAAAAACATAACAGAAAATAAAAAGTAGAGCAAGTGAATAATAATTTGTGAGAAGGTACTTGATAGGAATTTGGTGATGCTCCCCGACAACGGCACGAGAAATTCTTCCTGCTACTTGTAAACTGCGTTGGGATTTTCCCCGAAGAGGAGAGGAGATGCAGCACAGTAGAAATAAGTATTTCCCTCAGCGAGAACCAAGGTTATCGAACCAATAGGAGAATCACGCAAATTCTCGTCTTCATCTCTTACACACAAAAGAGCACACACTTGCACCCAACGCGGGCAAGAGGGTTGTCAATCCCCTTGAAATTGTTACTTGCAAGCGATAAGTAGTGATAAATAGATAAAATGATAAATATAAATTGCAAATAAAAATAAAGTAAATAGTGGCACCCATATTTAGTGAGTTTTTGTAATAATATTTGTGTAGAGACCCGGGGGGGGCATAGTTTTCGCTAGAGGCTTCTCTCTCTAAGAAAGAATACGGTGGGTAGACAAATTACTGCTGGGCAATTGATAGAAAAACACATAGTTATGTAATATTTATTCATGGAAATGATCATGTATATAGGCATCACATCCATAAGCAAGTAGACTGACTCCTGCCTGCCTCTACTACTATTACTCCACCCATCGACCGCTATCCAGCATGCATCTAGAGTATTAACTAAGAACAGAGTAATACTTGGAGGATGATGACATGATATAGACAAAGTAAATCCAATCAATATGAATAACCCCATCGTTATACCCTTAATGAAAACAATACAATACGTGTCATGTCCCTTTCTGTCACTGGGATTGAGCACCGCAAGATTGAACCCATCACAACGCACCACTCCCACTGAAGATAAATCAATCTAGTTGGCCAAACCAAACTGACAGATCGGAGAGAAATATGAAGCTATAAAAATCATGCACATAAGAATTCAGAGAAGTCTTGAATATTTCTCATGAATAATCTGAACATAAACCCACAATTCATCAGATCCCAACAAACACACCGCAAAGAAGATTACATAGGATAGATCACCACGGGAATCGTGATGATCTTTGCATTTAAGAACATAGAGAGAGAGAGATAGCCATCTAGGTACTAACTATAGACCCGTATGTCTGAGGTGAACTACTCACACATCACCATGGGAGCAGCAAGGTTGATGTGGAGGCTCTCCGTGATCGATCCCCCCTCAGGCAGGGCATCGTAACAGGGCTCCAGATGGGCACACGGCGGAACAGAGACTTGCGGTGGCGGAAAAAGTGTTTCGGGAGGCTCTCTAGGGTTTTCCCAATATATGTGAATTTATAAGCCAGAGACTAGGTCAAGAGGCCGTGGGAGGTGGCCCGGCCCCAAGCCATCAGGGTGCGCCCTGTTGGCTTGGCGCAACCCCGTGTGGCCTCCGGTCTCCCTTTGAAGCTTCCAGGTCTTATTTTTGTCCAAAAAAAATCTCAAAAAGTTTTGGGGTATTTGGACTTCGTTTGGTACAGTATTCCTGGAAGGCCGAAAACAAGTAGAAAACAACAACCAACACTGGGCACTGGGTTAATAGGTTAGTTTTCAAAAATAATATAAATCAACAAGTAAATTCTTAAAAAGTATCCTAGAATGATAATATAATAGCATGGAACAATCAAAAATCATATATACATTGGAGAGGTATTGATGCGGAGCATCCTACGGACATCACCATGACAAGAGTCCGTTTGGCAAGTGACACGTGCCACAACTACTTCACATACATAAAGGTGAATCATCTCCTTTACACGTGTTCACTTGACCCCTTCGAGGATGGTATACTACTTGACACTCCTCTCGTGTGCATGCATAGGTATTGCCGGAGCTTCATGGATGACGAGGAGCAGTGCAAGTGCCGAGGAACTACTACACCATCCACGAGGGAAGCATGGAAGCGACGACGGAAGAAGATGATGCTGCTGAAGCTACAATGGCCAGACATCCGGCCAAGGGCCCGGACATCCGGCCTGGAGACCCGGCGAGCAACAAGGCCAGGCTGGAAGAGCTTCAGCGGCTGGACATCCGGCCAGAGCCCGGACATCCGGCGCAACAACGACCGGCCGGACATCTGACGCTTCCCCCCCCGGAAATCCGGCACCTCCTCACCCGAACCGAGCGGAGCCAGACACCCAGGCCCGGACATCCGGCCACCCAACCCGGACATCCGGCACCTCGTGAAGCCCCGGATATCCGGCCCCAGCCCGGACATCCGGTGCCTGCCTGCGCGCAAAGACGGGCCGAAGGCCATGTATCCCCTCCCCTTCGCCCTCATTTACACTAAGACTATAAATAGAACCCCTCCTCCTCCTTTCTAGGGTTATCAATGATTTAGCTCATAGATAGATGAGTCTTTGGTCCTTCCACTACCTCTCCCATGGAGTAGATGCCTCTATGAGAGAAGACCCCTAGTGGATGTCAAGGCCCCTCACGGGAAGAACCTCCGAGATTCCAAGGCCTCATCTCCCTATGGGATTTGGGATGAACTCTACCATGTATCCTCTTTCTCATTGTTGTTCTTGTACCCTTGTGGATCTTGTGTGTATGTGGGCATAGTGGATGTGTGATTGGACTTGTTTTGAGTGTTTCTCTTGTGATTTCCTGTGACACCCTGATTTTTGCAACTTTTTCTTTGCAAAAACATTTGGGTTTTATTTGCAATTCTGTTGATTTTCAAAACCCTTTCAGTTGAATTAACCTATGTCTTGTTGAATTTTTCTTCAAGCATCCCAAAACCTTTATCATCTTGATAAAACCCTTCCATGCTCTCCTGGACAATTTTTCCAATATTTAATCTTTTTCTAAAGTCATTTTCTTAATTTGGGGAATTTAGGCCATCACTATGGGTTGTGAAGCAACCTATAGTTTGGGTGGTCAATTAATTACCAAACTTTTTCCTCATCTTCTCATCATCATAGGATTCCATTTTCCCCAAAAATATTTTATTGCCCAATGGGAAATTTTGGCCAGAATAATTATTTTGTTTCTGACCAGAATCTGTCCATTGTGAAGCAACCCTATTATTTCTATTCCGGAAAATTGCCAATAAATTCCTCAAGCTTCTAGGGATCCTATCTATCCTCAATATCCAAAAACGTCATCTGGTCCAATTCAATTTTTGAGCAGCAGGACCCTGTTAAGTTTCTGCTTATTTTGAACCTTTGTGAAAGAAGTACAAGCTAGGAGTGCACAATTGATCTATAAATTTTATGGCATGAGTGCACTACCAAATAACTTCTTTCCACCAAGTTTCATCATTTGCAGAACATCTATGTGAGGGCCACAAGCTCATTTGTGTTCTGGACCAGAATGATAGTTTTCAAAGGGACCCCATTCATTTCTTTCTCAAACTCTCTCAAACCTTGCCAGTCTCTAGTCCTTCCAGCATAGATGATCCCAGACATCTCCATTGGTTCCATCCCAATCTCTTTTCCCCTCCAGAACCTCCTCAAGATTGCTGGCAGGAGCTGTAGCTAAAGCTACACATCGTAGAAGGGTGCACCTAGTCGAGCCAGTGGCCTAGAGTGACTAAGTGGACAAGGGTCGATGCTGTGGACAAGGTGTGACCGGCGTGCGTGTCCTCCTGGTAGCAGCACCCGTGGTGAGCACGACACTGGCATGCCAGTGCGCGTGCTCTGCACGGCGCCAGAGTTGGGCGAGCGCGCCCGAGCCGTCCATCACCGCCCCCCCTTGTCCCTTGGTGCCGACATCGTCGCAGACAGCCGTGTGGCTCCTCTCGAACCCTCCTGGTCGCCGGAGATGGCCGCCGCCGCTTCCGGCCAAGCTTCGCCACGGGCATAACAGTGAGCTTCGGCCACTGTGGTCGTCCGCGAGCCATTATTGGCGCCGGACCCGTCCCGTCGCTCCCTCCTGCCCTCTCCCATCCCGTCGACGCTCCCGGCCAGCCAGCGCATCGTAAGAACGCCGGCGACATGGCCAAGCCTCGCCGCTTCGGGAGAGATCGCCGCCCTCGCCCCCTGCCTATTTAAGGCCTCGCCCAGGCCCTCTGAGCTCTTCAACCATCTCCTCCTCCTCTCAATTGTTCCCCCGAGCAACGAGCCAAGGCCGAGAGGCCCTCTGGCCTCGAACCTCGCCGGAGCTCCTCCTTCTGTAGTTCCCTCGTCGCCAGCATTTCCTCGCCTCCCCAAGCCCAATTGACCTCTCCATCGAGCTCAGGGCATCTCCCTGGTGCTCCCCGACCTCCTGCCCGAGCCATCCATCGCCGGAACCGCCGTCTTCGATCCCACCCGAGCGCCGCCGCCGCCGGAGACGAAGGGGACGACGTCGTCCGGCCACCTCTAGCCAGTTTGCGGGTACGTGCATGCTCGCCGTCAAGCGCCCGATCCATTCCCATCATCTCCGAGCGCCGCCGCCGTCTCTGTCGCCGGCGACCGTCGCCGGAGCCCCGCCCTGTCTCTGTCTCCTCCTCCCTCTCTCTGTTTCAAACGACAGGCCCCACCTGTCGGCCACTCCGGCCCGCGCCCGAAGCGGTAAGTGGAGGTGCCCCCTCCACTTTACGCTTTCGACGTGGCCCCTATTGGGTTTTCTGATTTTTTTGTTTATATTTCAGATTTTTGACCAGACTTTGACCATCAATAACTTTTTATCTATAGCTCCAATTTAATTGATTCTTTTTGCATTGTGTTTGTTTTGAACCCCTTTAGTTGCTGACAAATTTTGGTATTTTTCCAATGTCAACAGAATTTCTAGTTAATAAAAATGCTTTATGTGACATTTTCAATTGTATTTGAAAATACTTTCAGAAGGAGATTTTGGTGCCTTTGAAGATCAAGAGTGTTTGAACCACCCAACAAAGCAAGGCAAGCCATGATACCCATTTCATGCATGCATTTCCATAGCATTGCATCTTTATATGCATTAGGTTGATTTAATTGATATAAATAATTAATAGTAATATTTAAATACTTACGTATTGTGTTGAACCACTATAGTTGTCATAAGAACTTAGTGGTTGATCTTGAGTCACCTGTCCGGGCATACTCGTGCAACCACATTTGCCGGTATGGGACGACCCTGACCAGGCCTGACTGGGTGATCTTTCACCAGTACCTCCAACGAGGGAGGGTTATGCAGGCGCGCTACCCTGATCAGGTAGGCGGTGATAACCCTGTGAGCCCAGTTGATAGTTGAGTTTATGCCGGCGTCCCCGTTTGGGACAGTAGCCCCCGTTTGGGTCTACATAGTTTGGCCACGACGGTGGCAGGTGTCATGAGGACACAGGGGCCACCCAAGGCTGACCTCCGGGGGAGGAAGAGTGCCGGTGGTACGATGAAAAAGTCACGGGCCAGGCAGGTTTTGTTGAAGCGACGTTGGTCCACCCGAGTGGGATCACGAGGCCAGGTGCTTCATGGTGTGGGTAAAGTGCGCAACCTCTGCAGAGTGAAAAATCTATTCGAATAGCCGTGTCCACGGTATTGGACAGCCCGTCCAGACCTCAGTAGGTGATCAATCATACTACTGACAGTAATGATGGAAGAACTCGTCTTGTGTTCGGAAGTACTCAATGGTTATGAGTATTTCGAGGGTTGTGGAAAAACCCGGAAGAGAGTAAGTTGATGATCGGTAACAGTAAGTAAATTGCTTAAATGATATTGTGTTGCTTGCTATTGTTTGCTGCATTACTTGGTTGTCGTGAGCTTGCGAGTACATTCAATGTACTCACCTGGCGTTTCATGCCAGATGCAGGAGAATCCGAGGACGGAGGTCCTGAAGGTGCTGGCTATGCTAACTAGGATGTGTCCACAGCAGTGTCCCTGTGGATGGAGTTGCACTAGGTTCAGCTACGCAGTAGAAGTACTTGGTATTCCGAGGCCCTGCTATGTGACATAAATAATGTAGATACTATCATAGCACCGTGGGTGCTTTTGGCCTCGTCATCATTGTAAGATATGCGCTTGTACTCGACTCCTATCAATAAAATTCAGTTCTGTTCTGTACCAAGTTGTTGAGTGTTTCCAGAAGACATGATCTCTGGGTTGGAAACACTGGTAATCCGGTTCTCTGAGCCGGGGTGCCACAACGCTTGGTATCAGAGCCGAGCTGACTATAGGACACCCTAGTTAGTCAGCGCTAGCACCACGAGTAGTATAGGATCCTGAGTGTGCATCCTGCTCACTGCATTTGATTGTTGCATGGCATGCATCATAATTCATTACTCCACTAACTGTGATCTTGTGAGTGTAGATGGCACCGGTTCCATTCCATTATCATTTTGAGCCTGCACCATCCACCTTTCCAGTACTGCTCCGGAACGTCTGGCTTCGACTGTACCCTCACGGCGAAGATCCAGTGTACCAGGTGTTTCGGGAGCAGCTTGCTGAGTCGGTGTACGAGTACCATGCAGTGGCTTTCATGATCGCGAGCTCGGACCTTGGTTGCTACTCTCGCTCTACCAAGGGCGGGACGGCTTCCACCCCGGAGTTGGCGATTGAGTTTGCCGCAATGGAGGCTCTCACGGACTTGCGCTTCCACGAGGTTGAGATGCAGACTCATCCAGGTTTCCTCTATTACCCCACCCTGTCGCCTACGACAGGGCGAGTCATTTTCGCTCCTGTTGACCCGGCTTGTGACCATGCGACTGCTGTGCTGTCTCGCTTTCTGAACGCCAGCTATCGTACGATCATATCCCTGGCTGAGGAGCTGTCTCGTGTCTTAGCGGCGCTTGCAGCCGTGACCCCAGTGCCACCTCCACCTCAGCCTACCCATCCACCCATATATCCACCACCAGTTCCACCTCCACCCAGATTTGAGGCTCCTTCTACCTCCTCTGTGCCACCAGGCTTTCCATCTGGTAGCCGTCATGAAACCCCGGCTGAGTGGGCCTCACTCCTTGCCACTCCAGCTGCTCCAATGCTGAGGCGTCGTGGTCCTTCTACCCCAGAAGGAGAACCGTCCCAGCAGCGTCGTCGGGTTTCCTTTGATCCGGAGGATGAGATTCACATCATCAGCTCTGACTCCGACTCAGGATCAGATGACGAGGAGTCTGTGGTTTGGGAGTGTTCGTGCCATCAGCGCCACTAGAGTCGAGGCTTGAGTTGTTGAGCATGCATCTTTGCATATGTCAACTGCCGTATGAGCAGTTTAGCCATGATATTCCCCTACTAGCTTGCCATGTATGATGTTGGGTTATCTTGTATAATTATGTGGTTTGCTTTATTCGCCTTTTTCGCGTATTTTCCTTCTGGTGTCATATAACTGTGTTTCCCTTATGGATGTTGCTCATCGATTCGGTATTTTGCAATGGGAACAAATTTAGGATGAAGAGAAGTTGTAGCCAAGGCGGCGATGGAACCCCCGTCCGTCGATCCGCCAGACAAGCAGGTCAAGCACCAGAAGATTTACCACCCCCACCACCTCAAGCACCTACTACGGATCAGATCATGAGAATGTTTGAGGAAAAGAGAAACCAGGATCTTATGGAATTCTTGAAGAGTATGCAGGTTATGGTAGGTCAGAACCACAATCATAATGGATCACATTCCAGGTTGTCTGATTTCCAGCGCACAAAGCCACACAATTTTGGTCAAGCCGTGGATCCGATAGAAGCAGACGATTGGCTAAGGACCATAGAAAATAAGTTGGAAATAGCCCGTTGTGAGGATTCAGACAAGGTTCCGTTTGCCACTCACTACCTGGAAGGGCCAGCAACCATATGGTGGGATAATACAAAGGCAACATGGTCTTCTGAAGAAGAAATTACCTGGGAGAAGTTTAAGGAGTTGTTCCGCAAATATCATATTCCTACCGGCATCATGAAGGTGAAGTAGAGGGAGTTCCTTGCTCTGACACAAGGAAACATGTCGGTAGCAGAGTACCTTAATAAGTTCAACAATCTGTCACGGTACTCTACATATGATGTGGCCACCGAAGAGAGGAAAATAGACCGGTTCCTAGGAGGACTGAATCACGTCCTCCGTTGTCAGTTGTGCATGCTGGATTTTCCGGACTTTCAGACACTGGTGAACAAGGCCTTCATAGCCGAAAGGGAGCACAAGTCCGGACACGATAACCAGAAGCGGAAGTTTGAGCCCAAGAAGGACAACCGCGAGCCGTTTGTGCAGAAGCCACGCATCTGGCAGCCAGGCACCTCTGAATATAAGCCTACCTGGAGCAATGGCAGCAACAATAACAAGACAGTGAGCCAGACCAAGACCTTCGGCAAACAGCCTGTGATAGAAGACTGCCGCCGCAACAATACCTGCTTCACTTGCGGCCAAAGTGGACACTACTCCAAACAGTGCCCCACCAACAACGGGAAGTCATCCGCCGATGTCAAGCCACAGGTCAACACTATTGGACGCCGCCCCAATCCTAATGTCTGCCATGGACGCGTCCACCATATCTCCGCTGAGGAAGCCTGCGAAGCTCCAGAAGTAGTCCTCGGTATGTTTTCTGTTAATGACATACCTGCAGTAATTTTATTTGATTCCGGGGCTTCCCACTCGTTTATTTCGCGGAATTTTGCCACCGTGCACAAATTTTCTCCTTCGCCTTTGGACAAAATCATGGTGGTACAATCCCCTGGCTCCCTGCTCAGAACAAATCTGATCTATAGAGATCTGGAAATTTCAATACATGGGGTTAAGTTTCCAGCTGCACTCATCGCCATTGAATCTTCGGGATTGGACGTAATACTGGGAATGGACTGGTTGACACCACATCAGGTGTGCATCAATTGTGCCAGCAGGACAGTAACACTGGTTAACCCAGCAGGACAAACCGTCCAATTCCTTGCCAGCAAAATGATATCCAAGAAAGGAATGGCATACCAAGCTACCGCCACGGATATGAACTTGATTCAGGTAGTTTGTGAGTTTCCGGACGTATTTCCCGAGGAATTACCCGGAATGCCCCTTGACCGGGAATTGGAATTTGCAATCGAAGTGGTTCCCGGCACCGCCCCAATTTACAAGAAATACTATCGTATGCCAGGACCAGAGTTGGCGAAGTTAAAGAAGCAACTGAATGAATTATTGCAAAAAGGGTATATTCGCCCAAGCATCTCGTCATGGGGATCACCAGTGCTCTTTGTCAAGAAGAAGGATGGAAGTCTACGAATGTGCGTAGACTACCGCCAGCTGAACGAGGTCACTATCAAGAATAAGTACCCGCTTCCTCGCATCGATGACCTGTTCGACCAGTTGAATGGAGCCCGGGTATTCTCAAAGATTGACCTTCGAACCGGATATCATCAGCTAAAGATCCGAAAGGAGGATATCCCCAAGACAACGTTCACCACCCGATATGGCCTGTATGAATTTACAGTCATGTCATTCGGATTGACGAATGCTCCAGCCTACTTCATGAGCATGATGAATAAAGTCTTCATGGACTTTCTGGATAAATTTGTGGTGGTGTTCATCGATGATATCCTGATATACTCCAAAGATGAAGAGGAGCATAAGAAGCATCTCCGTGCTGTCTTGGAAAGATTGAGAGACCACCGCCTGTACCCCAAATTCAGTAAATGTGAATTCTGGCTAAAAGAGGTGGGATTTCTGGGGCACATTCTGTCAGAACAAGGAGTAGCCGTCGACCCCAGCAAGGTAACTGCAGTGTTAAATTGGAAGACACCGGCCACGGTGACCGAAGTCCGTAGCTTCCTGGGATTGGCAGGCTATTACCGACGCTTCATAGAAGGCTTCTCTAAAATAGCCAAGCCCCTGACGGAGTTGCTCAAGAAGAATCAAAGGTTTGTCTAGACGTCGGAATGCGACAGCAGTTTCCTAGAGTTAAAGACCAGGCTCACTACAACACCTGTCCTAGTCCTTCCAGACATACACAAGGGTTTTGATATCTATTGTGATGCGTCCAGACGTGGAATCGGCTGCGTACTGATGCAGGAAGGGAAGGTTGTAGCATATGCATCCAGACAGCTACGACCCCATGAGGAGAACTACCCCACTCACGACTTGGAATTAGCGGCCGTAGTTCATGCCCTGAAGATTTGGAGGCATTACCTCATTGGACAACGCTGTGAAATATACACGGACCATAAGAGTCTTAAGTATATTTTCACTCAGCCTGATCTAAATCTCAGGCAATGAAGATGGCTTGAACTAGTCAAGGACTATGATATTGGGATAAATTATCATCCGGGGAAAGCCAATGCGGTCGCGGACGCTCTCAGCAGAAAGCAAGGCACCCTGAATGCACTAATGGGGAGAATGCATCCAAGGTTGCAAGAAGAGTTTGCCAAACTCAACATGGTGCTATGCGGCCCAACTACCTCAGACACGTTGGAAATTACTCCCACCCTTATGGAAGAAATTAAGAAGGCCCAAGAGCCAGATGAAGGAATCAAAAAGATCAAGGAACTGATTCCGAAGGGGAAAGCCAAGTCCTTCCACGTGGATGATCAAGGCACCGTATGGTTCGAGAAGCGGATATGCGTGCCCGATCAAGATAATCTGAGGCAGCAGATACTCAAAGAAGCTCATGAGTCCTCATACTCTATCCACCCGGGAGGTACAAAAATGTATCAGGACCTGAGAGAGACATTTTGGTGGCCAGGAATGCGAAGAGATATAGCATACTATGTCGCCTGCTGTGATGTCTGCAACAAGGTTAAGGCGGAACACCAGAAACCCGCTGGACTACTACAACCCTTACCGGTACCCCAGTGGAAGTGGGACGACATATGCATGGACTTTATTGTTGGACTACCCAAGTCAACAAGAGGCAACGATGCTATTTGGGTCATTGTGGACATACTCACGAAAGTGGCTCACTTCATTCCAGTAAAGACCACTTTCAACGCAAATCAGCTGGCACAGCTCTACATGTCCCGGATAGTTAGCCTCCATGGAGTACCCAAGTCCATCACCTCAGATAGGGGTTCTCTGTTCACCTCAGCATTCTGGCTGCGACTGCACCAAGCTTTGGGAACCATGCTAAAGCACAGCATGGCATACCATCCTCAGACAGACGGGCAAACCGAGAGAGTGAACCAGATACTGGAGGATATGCTTCGGTCCTGTGCTCTCACCCATGGACCCAAATGGGAAGACAGTCTACCTTATGCGGAATTCTCCTACAACAACAGCTATCAGACGAGCTTAAAGATGTCACCGTTTGAGGCACTATACGGGCGGAAGTGTCGCACTCCTTTGAACTGGTCTCAGACAGGAGACAGCCGAATCTTTGGTATGGACCTGATGCTCGAGGCTGAGAAGCAAGTCAAGGATATCCAGGAACGTCTTCGAGAAGCCAAGTCCCGCCAGAAGAGTTACTATGATCCAAAGCACCGGGAAGTGATCTTTGAACCCGGAGAATATGCGTACCTCCGAGTAACCCCCATGAAGGGCGTGAAGAGATTCCATACTCGGGGAAAGCTTGCACCGAGATATATCGGCCCGTTTCCAGTGGTTACTAGAAGAGGCAGAGTGGCATACCAGTTGGAATTACCAGCAGAATTGTCGGAAGTGCACGATGTTTTCCATATATCACAATTGAGAAAGTGCATTGCACCACGAGTCAAGCAAGCGGATATGAGTGAGCTTGAACTGGCTAAAGACCTGACCTACGAAGAGAAACCTGTCAGGATCCTAGATGAAATGGAAAGAACTACCAGGAGTAAGGTAATCAGGTTTTACAAGGTGCTATGGGAGCACCACACAGAGGAAGAGGCTACATGGGAAAGAGAAGACTTCCTAAGATCTGCATATCCGTACTTGTTCCCTGAGCAATCGAATCTCGAGGACGAGATTCATCCTAAGGGGGGTATGTTTGTGACACCCTGATTTTTGCAACTTTTTCTTTTCAAAAACATTTGGGTTTTATTTGCAATTCTGTTGATTTTCAAAAACCCTTTCAGTTGAATTAACCTATGTCTTGTTGAATTTTTCTTCAAGCATCCCAAAACCTTTATCATCTTGATAAAACCCTTCCATGCTCTCCTGGACAATTTTTCCAATATTTAATCTTTTTCCTAAAGTCATTTTCTTAATTTGGAGAATTTAGGCCATCACTATGGGTTGTGAAGCAACCTATAGTTTGGGTGGTCAATTAATTCCCAAACTTTTTCCTCATCTTCTCATCATCATAGGATTCCATTTTCCCCAAAAATATTTTATTGCCCAATGGGAAATTTTGGCCAGAATAATTATTTTGTTTCTGACCAGAATCTGTCCATTGTGAAGCAACCCTATTATTTCTATTCCAGAAAATTCCCAATAAATTCCTCAAGCTTCTAGGGATCCTATCTATCCTCAATATCCAAAAACATCATCTGGTCCAATTCAACTTTTGAGCAGCAGGACCCTATTAAGTTTCTGCTTATTTTGAACCTTTGTGAAGGAAGTACAAGCTAGGAGTGCACAATTGATCTATAAATTTTATGGCATGAGTGCACTACCAAATAACTTCTTTCCACCAAGTTTCATCATTTGCAGAACATCTATGTGAGGGCCACAAGCTCATTTGTGTTCTGGACCAGAATGATAGTTTGGGACCCCATTCATTTCTTTCTCAAACTCTCTCAAACCTTGCCAGTATCTAGTCCTTCCAGCATAGATGATCCCAGACATCTCCATTGGTTCCATCCCTATCTCTTTTCCCCTCCAGAACCTCCTCAAGATTGCTGGCAGGAGCTGTAGCTGAAGCTACACATCGCAGAAGGGTGCACCTAGTCGAGCCTGTGGCCTAGAGTGACTAAGTGGACAAGGGTCGATGCTGTGGACAAGGTATGACCGGCGTGCGTGTCCTCCTGGTAGCAGCACCCGTGGTGAGCACGACACTGGCATGGCAGTGCACGTGCTCTGCATGGCGCTAGAGTTGGGCGAGCGCGCCCGAGCCGTCCATCACCGCCCCCCCCTTGTCCCTTGGTGCCGACATCGTCGTAGACAGCCGCATGGCTCCTCTCGAACCCTCCTGGTCGCCGGAGATGGCCGCCGCCGCTTCCGGCCAAGCTTCGCCATGGGCATAACAGTGAGCTTCGGCCACTGCGGTCGTCCGCGAGCCATTAATGGCACCGGACCCGTCCCGTCGCTCCCTCCTGCCCTCTCCCATCCCGTCGACGCTCCCGGCCAGCCAGCGCATCATACGAACGCCGGCGACGTGGCCAAGCCTCGCCGCTTCGGGAGAGATCGCCGCCCTCGCCCCCTGCCTATTTAAGACCTCGCCCAGGCCCTCCGAGCTCTTCAACCATCTCCTCCTCCTCTCAATTGTTCCCCCGAGCAACGAGCCAAGGCCGAGAGGCCCTCTGGCCTCGAACCTCGCCGGAGCTCCGCCTTCTGTAGTTCCCTCGTCGCCAGCATTTCCTCGCCTCCCCAAGCCCAATTGACCCCTCCATCGAGCTCAGGGCATCTACCTGGTGCTCCCCGACCTCCTGCCCGAGCCATCCATCGCTGGAACTGCCGTCTTCGATCCCACCCGAGCGCCGCCGCCGCCGGAGACGAAGGGGACGACGTCGTCCGGCCACCTCTAGCCAGTTTGCGGGTACGTGCATGCTCGCCGTCGAGCGCCCGATCCATTCCCATCATCTCCGAGCGCCACCGCCGTCTCTATCGCCGGCGACCGTCGCCGGAGCCCCGCCCTGTCTCTGTCTCCTCCCCCCTCTCTCTGTTTCAAACGACAGGCCCCACCTGTCGGCCACTCCGGCCCGCGCCCGAAGCGGTAAGTGGAGGCGCCCCCTCCACTTTACGCTTTCGACGTGGCCCTATTAGGTTTTCTGATTTTTTGTTTATATTTCAGATTTTTGACCAGACTTTGACCATCAATAACTTTTTATCTATAGCTCCAATTTAATTGATTCTTTTTTGCATTGTGTTTGTTTTGAACCCCTTTAGTTGCTGACAAATTTTGGTATTTTTCCAATGTCTACAGAATTTCTGGTTAATAAAAATGCTTTATGTGACATTTTCAATTGTATTTGAAAATACTTTCAGAAGGAGATTTTGGTGCCTTTGAAGATCAAGAGTGTTTGAATCACCCAACAGAGCAAGGCAAGCCATGATACCCATTTCATGCATGCATTTCCATAGCATTGCATCTTTATATGCATTAGGTTGATTTAATTGATATAAATAATTAATAGTAATATTTAAATACTTAAGTATTGTGTTGAACCACTATAGTTGTCATAAGAACTTAGTGGTTGATCTTGAGTCACCTGTCCGGGCATACTCGTGCAACCACATTTGCCGGTATGGGACGGCCCTGACCGGGCCTGACTGCGTGATCTTTCACCAGTACCTCCAACGAGGGAGGGTTATGCACGCGTGCTACCCTGATCAGGTAGGCGGTGATAACCCTGTGAGCCCAGTTGATAGTTGAGTTTATGCCGGCGTCCCCGTTTGGGACAGTAGCCCCCATTTGGGTCTACATAGTTTGGCCACGACGGTGGCAGGTGTCATGAGGACACAGGGGCCACCCAAGGCTGACCTCCGGGGGAGGAAGAGTGCCGGTGGTACGATGAAAGAGTCACGGGTCAGGCAGGTTTTGTTGAAGCGACGCTGGTCCACCCGAGTGGGATCACGAGGCCAGGTGCTTCATGGTGTGGGTAAAGTGCGCAACCTCTGCAGAGTGAAAAATCTATTCGAATAGCCGTGTCCACGGTATTGGACAGCCCGTCCAGAACTCAGTAGGTGATCAACCGTACTACTGACAGTAATGATGGAAGAACTCGTCTTGTGTTCGGAAGTACTCAATGGTTATGAGTATTCCGAGGGTTGTGGAACAACCCGGAAGAGAGTAAGTTGATGATCGGTAACAGTAAGTAAATTGCTTAAATGATATTGTGTTGCTTGCTATTGTATGCTGCATTACTTGGTTGTCGTGAGCTTGCGAGTACAGTCAATGTACTCACCTGGCGTTTCATGCCAGATGCAGGAGAATCCGAGGACGGAGGTCCTGAAGGTGCTGGCTATGCTAACTAGGATGTGTCCACAGCAGTGTCCCTGTGGATGGAGTTGCGCTAGGTTCCGCTACGCAGTAGAAGTACTTGGTATTCCGAGGCCCTGCTATGTGACATAAATAATGTAGATACTGTCATAGCACCGAGGGTGCTTTTGGCCTCGTCATCATTGTAAGATATGCGCTTGTACTCGACTCCTATCAATAAAATTCAGTTCTATTCTGTATCAAGTTGTTGAGTGTTTCCAGAAGACATGATCTCTGGGTTGGAAACACTAGTAATCCGGTTCTCTGAGCCGGGGTGCCACATTTCCCCTCGTGTTCTTCGTGTTCTTCGTGTTCATTCACAAATCCACCTCCAATTCGTGAAAGATCGACGCACACGGGCGTGCCCCATATCATATTGGTATCATGAGCCACGTTGATCACGAATTTGGAGCCTCCCTCACCGTTTTCTAGCCTAATTTTGCTTTATTTCGTCCCAATTGGAAAATCCCCACAAAAAATAGCCATACCAAAATTTTTGTGATTTGTTGATTCTTGTGAGATTTTGTTGATTTTGATCCATGGATTTCGTGCTTGGTAGGTAGATCTAGCTTTCCCACCACCCAATCCATTCTAATTTTTCTTTCCCCCCATCAATTTTGACCCCCGAGCTCGAAATTTCCACTCAAATTGAGCTCCCGAGCCCCAAATCTCGATCTGGATTTGTTTGGCCGGTGATCCGGGCCACTGGCCGGACATCCGGGCCCCCAAGACAGACATCCGGCTCCTGGAGCTCACTTTCGGGGGTCTCTGGACATTCAGGTCCCGGATATCCGGCATAACCCCCGGATGTCCGGCCCCTGGGATTTCAGCCTCCCGTGTTTCACCGTTTTGTCCATAACTAATTCATCCGGAGTCTGATTTTGACGTTCTTTAGCTTTTTTTGTAGCTATTGACACCTTCCATCCCACAAAATTAGTGCCACCACTATTTGATTCCATCATATTTTTGAAAATTTGACAAGTTTGCCTAGGCCTCCACCATAACTTCCGCATAGCTTGTCCGCCATACACTTCCGCCTTCCTAACCCAATTTTGTTTGAGATTTTGAGTTGCGGTTTCCGTTTCCTAAGGTGTTTTGGCTACTTAGGGATGGTTCTACATCGACAATGCCGCTACTCATCATTGCCTCGGCCTCGACATCGACATCGGCCACTACGCCTTTGGCACCCCAACCGTAAGCAAGGACGGTAACCTCGACGACATCATTATCCATTACCTTGCCATTACATTGATCGCTTCGAGCCTATTGCGTACCTTACCCATTGAGACTAGCGAGTTGAGAATTGCCGGGCCACGTTACTTGTGCACCGTAGTGATACTCTTATGCCGCATAGCTAGCTTTAGCGTGCAAACATCTTGTTATCTACATTGTGCCATAAGTCTCTCCCGTGCATATCCATCATACTTGTCTCATATCTTGGTTCGAGCATCAAGCATAGAGAAAAAAAGCTTTTAAGCAAAAGAGGAGATACAAAAGAGCTTGTAAGCAATAGCAATAGCATTGAGCCATTTTGCATAGTTCATAATCTTGGATCATACATACATAGCATACTTGGGATTGAAGACGGCACGTTTACTCTTTTAGGTTGGTGCACAAGCGCGTATCTAGCCCATTTGAGCAATCGAGCTAGTGTCTCTCTAGTATCCGTGCAACACGAGCTTTTCCCGGGTTTCACATATTTTGTGCTCATTCCTTGGTTGCGCGGATCCCATTTATCTATCCGTGTGTGTGTTCCTAGTGCCACCATAGCTATTGATCTATTTGCTTTGCATTGCAATTTTGTGAATCTTCCTCAACATTTTCGATATCTTGAATTGACAATTGCTTGAATTTTGTGCCACTTGTCCTAACCGAGCCACTCGATAAGCTTTATTTGTAGGTGTGAGTGAACAAGTCCGGTACCAATTCCCCTATTCTTGCATTTCACATTGAGTGAAACGGGATATATCCTCAACTTTGGGAACGGTATATTGGTTTTGTTTATCTCATTTCCCACTCACCTTTGCTCGAGTCTTGTGATGGATAGGCAACGCACATCATCTCCTTCGGTCCACAACCACAACGACGAGTTCGATGCCATGAAGAAAACCATTGACGCCAAGTTGGATGCTCAAATGGAGGAGCTCAAGGTCCTCATCAAGAACTGCAAGCGGTCTTCCTCATCTTCGAGAAGACGCTCAAGTGCACATGCTCCCGAGCTACCATCTCCGGCAAGATCACCTCGGCATCGACACCTTCAACGACATAAAGACATAATGATGCCAACATCAAGGCGTCCATCAAAGAACAAGTGTGAAGGTCACGAGCTCGACACCAACCACCGCTCGACGACTTCACCACTTACCTTGGCATCTTCGCCAAGCGACTTCAAGGCATCTTTGCCTTTGGATATGCGGCATCTTCGCCGACAAGCACCTCAAGAGAAGCTCCCCAAGCTCAAGTCCGCGACTTCCACGAGCTACTACGACCTCGACATTGACCACGAGATTCCTTTCTTTGGGAGTCAAGACCCCGAGGAGTATCTCGATTGGGAGCGCAAGATGGACTACTACCTCAAGCTACTTCAAGTCCCTTTCGAAGATCAAGTGAAGTGCGCCACAAGAAACTTCCACGGCGACGTGTCGACATGGTGGCTTCACACATCTTCGACGAGCTTCGACATGAGTTGGTCCAAGTTGAAGAAAGCGTTGCGGCGAGAGTTTGTGCCTTCTACATACACGGAACATCTTCACCGCCACTTGGAGAACACCATACTAGGATCCATGTCTCTCGATGAGTACTTCATGAAGATGAAGAAAGCCTTGCGACGAGCCGGTGTGGACGAACCCATTTGGATGAAGTTCCACTTCATGATGGGATTGAACAACGACATCGCCAAGACTATCTTCCACAACAACTACGAGTCTCTCGATGACATCTACGTTGGTGCTCTCAAGGCGGAACAAGAACTCAAGGCCAAGGCTACTCGACCCCGAGCACACTTCGCGATGACCAAGCTCCACAACGACGAGCATGAGGATGGTACCACCAAGATGTCCAAGCCCGACGAGCTCCAAGACGACGCTCCCAAGTCCGCTTCATCGCCATCCCTCTTTGTGGCATTGACGATGCCGAGTCTACCACGACTCTTTTTGAAGACGGTGCAGCAACGACTACAACTACGGAGCCACTCAAGGAACATGCTTTGGAGGCGAGCGACAAGGTGGCGAGCAAGGATGACACTTCCATCTGTGGAGGCAAGAGTGATGATGTGCCATCTTCGGCCTTCATCCATGGCGACGGTGACGAGTTGGTTGAGCATGGGATTTTCCCTTCGACCACGGCGGTGTTTGGAGATGAGTTGAGAGACTTTTCCACCATATTGAGAGTGAGAGTGCCTTCACCACTAGCCCCATATATGATGAGTTGCCCCAATTCACATGTGAGGAGAGCCACAATCCCCACCACTTGTGTGAGATGAGTGACTCCACCATATGTGAGTATGAGTGCAACTACCTAGATGGAGTGAGTGAGCCACCACCACATTGAGCGAGTGAGGTAGTTAATGAGGCATGTGAGGCCATTTCGATTTCTAACGACTTAACCTCTACCTCTATCGTGTCTTCTCCTTTGGTGCTAGGTCCCATATACGATGACGCGCCGATCCTTGACGACTTCGTCCTCCCTTTGGACAAGACAATGGCCATGGTGGTATATGACGCACCCCCCACATGGTTCCATCACGATGAAGATGACCACAAGTTGGTCTATGCCACCTCACCTACACCACATGAGTGGAATGCTAAAGGTAACTTAGGTGAAGGTGATGCTCTTGTCCCACTAGTGGACATTGATTGCTTGCATGATGTTGATCACCTTATGGACACACCACATGCTATGCCTTCTTCATGCTTAGATGTGCCACCAATTTTTGATGAATATGATGATGAGCATGTTGACTTGCCTAGTTGTGATGCTATACTCCATAGGATATCATGTGAAAATTCTATTGGTCACATCATGTTTGACAATCCGCTTGACTTGTCATATGCTATGCATGAGATCACCCATATTGCATCTTCGCAATCTCATCGTAGTAACTATGCATATGCCATTAAAATAAACCCAATTTGCACATATGGCATAGATGACAAACCCTTGGTTATTGGCATTTGCTTTTGTTGTGAGGATATTGCCATGCTTCCTTTGCATCATTTGCGCAATTGTTCACTATTGCCATGCCATGACCACCATGCTTTGGATATGCATTGTTTTGGATGTTGTACATACTCTCCATATTATGCTTCCACTATTGCACATGAGGAGACCCCCATAGTTTCCTCATACATTATAGGATATTTTGTTCCATCCCATCCACTGCATGATCCCATTCATTGTGTGCACAATATGCTTGCCATTGATATGAATAATATGCTTGTGCCACATACTTGCTACAATTTGCGTCCCAATCATGTTGAGCATAATACCTATCGTTGCATGATGGATGACGTATTCCTATACCATGCCTCAAATTTCTTTGAGCATTGTTTTTCTTATGCTAACTCACACGTGCACATACACATCATGATGGATGATGTGTACATTTACCACGCACACACTTTGTTTCGTGTGTATCCTTGTTGTGTAGGTACCCACGAATACTCATCAACCTCACAATCCCATGAGTTGACGAAAAGAGCTCTTGAGAGCACCGATTATTTGGGATTCACCGGAATGTGTCTCCAACCATTCCCCTCGCGCAAGGACTACACGCACCTCTTCTACTTGGTTCTCTCACGACTATGGGCTATATACCACGTGTTATCTTATGCTCATGTTCTCGTGTTCACTTTGCATGATATGCTCACTTCTATGACCTTGACATGCATTTGTGACCCATGTTTTGCATATCACATGACACTTGATTATATGACTTGTATGTGTACTTGCAAGCTTGGTGGAGATATTATTTGCTATTGCCATGATTGCTTTGTGACCCATGCCTATGATGGTATTGAGGATCATCCCATTACTTGTTTTGCTTGGAATATGTCATGCGCATTGCCTATGCCTATTATTTGCTCGCATGACATGATTGCCATGATTTCATCTAGTACGTTGCATCTTCGCACTACTAGTTTCCACGACATGCTTACTATGCTTGCTTGTGTTGCATCACCGATGTGCTCCTTTTATGCGGTTGATGACAACCCTTGCCATGCTTTGCACATGATTGATATTGCTTATTGTCATATGCCTCCATATGTTGCCTCTCTCATGCTCGATGGTTTGCCATGTATTGAGTGCAACACTGCTTTTGATCTTGCTAATGAGATTGCCCCCATAGCTTTCTCTCATGTTCTTGGTGCTTTTGATATCTTTCATGTGAAGCATGCTTTCTTTCCTTCTTTGCACCATATGCCTAGTGCCATGAATATAGACATTGTTGCATCATATTGTTCATGCACTTTTTATAGTAATTGTTATGTGCAAGAGAAGAGAACCATCATGATGGATGATGCGTTTACCTACCATGCACATACATTCTTTGCTTTGTTGTGTGTATGTGTAGGATACTTCGACTACATGTCAACTTCCACTTCATGTGAGTTGACGATTCGAGCTCTTGAGAGCGAGCCATTCTACATCGACGCGTTTCTACATCGCACTTGCTTGCGCATCGGCATTGTGACGGACGCAGAAGGTCACGCTTTTGAGGTGACATCCTTCTTGAGCATGGATATTATGGCTCACCCTACTTGTGTTGCTTGTACCATGACATATATGGGTCATCTTGGTCCACTTACTTGCACACATGTTACAGATATTGCTTTCACTCATGATTGCCACCGTTCCATGCCTCATGACATATATATGCCTTGTGTGTTGCATCCAACTTGTGGATTACTTGCTCTTATCTTATGCTCGGTTGCAACAATGTCCATCCTTCACATTTGTCATGCCACATTGCTTGCTACATGCTTGACTTGATTGCCTCACACATGATGACCAATTGCCTCTTTCCATTGTGTTGAGTGCCTCACTATCTTCACTGCACCATGTGCACATTTTGCTTGGATTGCCTTGCACTTTGGATTGCTCCATGTGTTTATACACTACATTATACTTGGTGTCATGAATGATTCATATGCCTACCATAGACCTTTCGTTGATTGCTTTGTGCATGAGTGCTATGACCTTGGGGTAGATGCTTGTTATATTGTCACACATAATGGCATCCCTATCTCAACTTTACATGCTTGTTTCCATGTTGCTTTTCCTAGTGCTCAACTTGAATGCTTAGATGCCATGGCACATTCCTTTGTCACATCCTATGATATGCATTATGACAACACTTGTTCGGTGATTCGCCACTTGAATGCTTGGTTTTGCACTAACGCTAACCACATTTGTTTTTCCAAGTGTTTGTCGTGTTTGCTACTTTTGACTAATTTACAAGATGGTGAGACATTGGAGAGTGCCCCTTTCGAGTTTGATGATGATGAGTGCTCGGTGATCGTCCACTTTAACACGGCGACGCCATCTCTTTCCCATGGTGATTTGGATTTTGATCCGAGGACGGATCTTTCCCAAGGGGGAGGGGATGATGCGGAGCATCCTACGGACATCACCATGAAAAGAGTCCATTTGGCAAGTGACACGTGCCACAACTACTTCACATACATAAAGGTGAATCATCTCCTTTACACGTGTTCACTTGACCCCTTCGAGGATGGTATACTACTTGACACTCCTCTCGTGTGCATGCATAGGTATTGCCGGAGCTTCACGGATGACGAGGAGCAGTGCAAGTGCCGAGGAACTACTACACCATCTGCGAGGGAAGCATGGAAGCGACGACGGAAGAAGATGATGCTGTTGAAGCTACAGCGGCCGGACATCCGGCCAAGGGCCCGAACATCCGGCCTGGAGACCCGGCGAGCAACAAGGCCACGCTGGAAGAGCTTCAGCGGTCGGACATCCGGCCAGAGCCCGGACATCCGGCGCACCAACGACCGGCCGGACATCCGGCGCTTCGCCCCCCAGAAATCCGGCGCCTCCTCACCCGAACCGAGCGGAGCAAGACACCCAGGCCCGGACATCCGGCACCTCGCGAAGCCCCGGACATCCGGCCCCAGCCCGGACATCCGGTGCCTGCCTGCGCGCAGAGACGGGCCAAAGGCCCATGTATCCCCTCACCTTCGCCCTCATTTGCACTAAGACTATAAATAGGACCCCTCCTCCTCCTTTCTAGGGTTAGCAATGATTTAGCTCATAGATAGATGAGCCTTTGCTCCTTCCACTACCTCTCCCATGGAGTAGATGCCTCTATGAGAGAAGACCCCTAGTGGATGTCAAGGCCCCTCACGGGAAGATCCTCCGGGATTCCAAGGCCTCATCTCCCTATGGGATTTGGGATGAACTCTACCATTTATCCTCTTTCTCTTTGTTGTTCTTGTACCCTTGTGGATCTTGTGTGTATGTGGGCATAGTGGATGTGTGATTGGACTTGTTTTGAGTGTTTCTCTTGTGATTTCCCCTCGTGTTCTTCGTGTTCATTCACAAATCCACCTCCAATTCGTGAAAGATCGATGCACACGGGCGTGCCCCGTATCACGTATCAATAGATGGATTAGAAGATATAGAGAGCTCCCCCTGAAGATGTGCATTTGATTTTTTTTGCTTTGAATCCAAAGCACATCACATGTTTTAATTTATGGAGACCACCCTATAACTTCGAATCCCATCATGGTGCATTTAACATATATTATGAAGATATGCACAATGAAAAATGGGCATTTGTGGAATGACTTCAGGCGCATAAGATATGATTTAAGTGAAAAATGCCAAAGTGCGAAAAGTAGCAAATGTGCAGACGTTCATCAGGACTTAAGCTTTACAACTCAAAGTTTCAAATCAATAGAACGGGAGTTCCAAAATTAACAAAACTTATAAACACCCTGCCCAAATTTGTTGTTTGAAGACTATCAATCCCAATGGTTCTCCCCCTTTGTCATCGAATGGCCAAAAAGGGAGAAGACATTGAAGTCCTACATGTTCCCAGGAGGTGGTGATGAAGATGTAGCCGCTGGGTCGATGCCGGTGTTGGGCAGAGCAGTTGGTCCTGAGGCTGAATCGGCGTGGCGAGTTGGTGCAGCTGGCGAAGTGATATCTTCGTCGTTGATGAGTGTGGCACGCACTATAGGCGCTGACAAAGAATATTCACTATCTTCAATTGAGGGCGCCTCGCGCCATCGCTCTATGGTCGGTGGAGGGCTACAAAACTTGAACTTCCTCTTTAAGCCATCGTCCTAGAGTTCATCTTCAGAGGCCAGCAGAGTCAATGTCTTCCATGAGCGCTTGCAGGTTTCATGTGTTACAAACGCATTCTTGGTAGCCAAGTTCTGAATGCGACTGATGTTGATGATTATGCTACGCACCTGGCGCTTGGACCACTCATGATGCCTATCCTGCTTCTGGTGAATAGATACAAGGAGCTCCCTATTAGTCATAGCTCGAAACCTTCTAGGCTGACGCCTTTGGGGAATGGTGTTGGCAGTGACACTAGGTTAAGGCTAACGAAATGCACTAATCACACGAGCTTGAGCTGGATCGTTTGGAATATGATGCCCTTCAAGCTGTGTTGTGTTGCTTGTGCCCTCCATAATTGGATTCTTGCCTGATGAAGGATAGATGTCCTCGTGAATGACTTCGGCTTTAGGAACAAATATAACGTGGCTGCAAGCAGAAGGATGATATAGCGTGTTGGAACGGCGCTTGATGAAGAGCATAATCCAGTGGCACATAAACCTTGAGCTCAAAGAGATCCAATCCAGATGCAGCTAGCTGGCGCAACAAGAAGTCCTGAAGATTAAACTTGATGCCATAGACAATGTTGTAGACCATTGTCTTCAGGGCGCCAACAAGATTGCTCGAAGATGAATGGCCCTTGATTGGACAGAAAGTATGACGAATAATATGATAAGCTGTCCTTGGTAGATATTCAAGGTCATCAACAAAGAAGTTTTCTGGAGTCAGTGCATCGGGGGCCATTGGCTTCATCATTGCAAGCATTTTTGTAATGTTTGGATCAGGCACATGGAAGATGCTTTTGGTGGCTTCAGCATAAGCAAGTGACCAAGGATGAAATTCTTCATCACAAGCAGCCAGAGGGGTGGTGACAAAAAGTTCAAGAGTAGGAGCTTTTATGTGCTCATCTCTCACCATGAAGTCCAACACCATGTCTTTGGGTCTCTGCCATATCCAGAGATGTGAAATGCTGCATAAAATTGAAGAATCAGCTCTTCATTCCAATCCCTCTTGTTGACGACAAAGGGCAATGGTCCAACAGCCCGAAAGTATTCCAGAGCCTGATTGAAACAAGGCAGTCCAGTCATGGCTTCATAGCTCAGACGCATATGTGGAAAGATCTGGTTCTGTCCATATAGCACACAAGAGTAATATGTTGAACATCTCCAACGTATCTATATTTTTTATTGTTCTGTGCTATTATATTATCAATCTAGAATACTTTATATGCAATTATATATCATTTTGGGAACTCACCTATTAACCCAGTACCGAGTGTCAGTTGTTGTTTTCTGCCTGTTTTTGGTTTTCCAGGAAATCTGTACCAAACGAAGTCCAAACGCTACAAAACTTTTTGATGGGTTTTTTCTCGACAAAAGAGGCCCAGGAAGCTTTGGGAGGAGTGAGGAGGTCACACGAGGAGGCCACAAGGCAGGTGGGCGCGCCTAGGGGGGTAGGCGCGTCGACCTACCTTGTGGCCCCCTGTGGCTCCGATTGACCTAATTCTGCTTCTATAAATTCTCAAATATTGGGAAACAAACAGAGAGCCACCCAAAACACTTTTTTCACTGCCGCAAGCCTCTGTTCCGATGAGAGGCCATCTGGAGACCTTTTCCGGTGATCTGCCGAAGGGGGAATCGATCACGGAGGCCATCCACATCAACCTTGCTACCTCCATGTTGATGCATGAGTAGTCCACCACAGACCTAGGGCTCCATAGCTAGTACCTAGATGGCTTCTTCTATCTCTTCGATCTTCAATGCAAAGTTCATCGCGATCTTCTCGATGATCTATTCGATGTAATCTTCTTTTGCGGTTTGTTTTTTTGGATCCGATGAATTGTGGGTTTATGATCAGATTATTCATGAGAAGTTATTGAGTATCCTCTGAATTTCAATATGCATGATATTATAGCTTCGTATTTCTCTCTGATCTATCGGTTTAGTTTGACTAACTAGATTGGTTTATCTTCAGTGGAGTGGTGTGTTGTAATGGGTTCAATCTTGTGGTGCTATATCCTCGTGACATAAGGGGTCAAGAAAAGTATTTGTATTGTTGCCATTAAGGATAAAACGCCGGGTCTGAACATATTGCTTGTCTACTTTGTCTACATCATGTCATCTTGCTCCAAGCATTACTTCGTTTGCCATGAACTTAATACCATAGATGCTTGCTGGATAGCGGTCAATTGGTGAAGTAATAGTAGTAGATGCAGAATCGTTTCGGTCTGCTGATTTATGGACGTGATGCCTATAAACATGATCATTGCCGTGAGTAACATGTCATAACTATGTGCAGTTCTATCAATTGCCCAACAGTAATTTGTCTACGCACCGTATGCTACTTTCGAGAGAGAAGCCTATAGCGAACACTATGGCCCCCGGGTCTACTTAAACATAAAAACAAGAACAACTATATTTCCTTGCTTCACTTTATTTACTTTTATTGTATTTTCATTTACAATATCTATTCTATCAAGATTTAATCCTTGCAAGTAATGCATTCAAGGGGCTTGACAACCCTCTTGCATGTGTTGGGTGCAAGTGTTTGGTTTGTGCGTGTAGGTCCTGTTGAAGGGAATTTGCATTGGTTCTCCTATTGGTTCGATAACCTTGGTTCTCACTAAGGGAAATACTTATCTCTACTGTACTGCATCTCCTCTCCTCTTCAAAAAAAATCCCAACGCAGCTCACAAGTAGCAGGAAGAATTTCTGGCGCCGTTGCTGGGGAGCATCATAAAATTCTTGTCAGGTCCCTACACATGAATTATTTTTCACTTGTTCTACTTTTTATTTGCTGTTATATATTACTTTTTATAAAAATCAAAAAATACAAAAATATTTCTATTTGCTTTTTTGCTTACTTATCTAGTTTACTTGCCACTATGTCTCAGGATAAATTTTATGACACTACTTATTACAAACGGTTAGCCGAAACAGAAATCTCAATGAAAAATTTCATGATCACACAACATGAGCATAATATTTTTTTTGCTGAAGAAATTGAGAAACATTCCACTTCGCTTGATACTATAAGTAAACAACTTGATGAGGTCAATAATGAAGTAGCCAACCTTTAATCTCAACTAGCCCAAACTGAAAATTCTCTAGGAAAGATTTTTGATAAGCAACCACGCTAGTAAATAAAATTGGTGCTAAACCCGTGTCACCCCCTCTCAGTGAACATGATAAAGATTTTAAAATGATTGGTGTTTCTCCTATTGAATATTTATTTACTAATCTGAAAATAGATGATAAAGTGACTGGAGATGAGTCAACTTTAGCTATAAGGCGTCCCGTTTGTTCGGAGGGTGATGATCTTATCGATAAAAAAGAAAAAAATGAGTTTGGAGAGGCCAAAACTTTAAATAGTGATGCAACCACTACATTGGATTACAAGGACTTTAATTATGAAAGTTGCTCTTTAGTTGAATGTATTTACTTACTGCAATCCATGATTAGTTCACTCGATGCTTACGAACAAAATAAAGCTTTCACTAAACATATCGTAGAAGCTATGATAAAATCTCATGAGGAGAAACTTGAGTTAGAGTTTCAATACCTAGAAAACTACATGATGAATGGGAACCTACTATTAAAATTAAGCTTAAATATTACGAATGCAATGCTTTGTGTGACCTTGGTGCTAGTGTTTCTACAATACTGAAATCTTTATGTGATGTGCTAGGTCTCACCGATATGAATGAATGTTCCCTTAACTTGCATTTAGTGGATTCTACTATTAAGTAACCATTGGGTAGAATAAATGATGTTATTATTCTTGCTAATAGAAATTATGTGCCCGTGGATTTCATTGTACTTGATATTTAATGCAATCCGTCTTGTCCAATTATAATTGGTAGGCCTTTCTTACGAACTATAGGTGCTATTATTGACATGAAAGAAGCTAATATAAGATTCCAATTCCCATTAAAGAAAGGGATGGAACACTTACCTAGAAAGAGAATTAAAACACCGTATGAATTTATTATTAGGTCCACCTATGGGATTAATTTTAAGGATGACAACACTTGATACTTTGCATTATGCCTAGCTAGGGGCATAAAACAATAACACTTGTTGGGAGGCAACCCAATACTTATTTTTATTTTTTTGTTTTGCTTTATATTTTGATGTGTTTACATGATTATTGCTACTGTAATTATTGTGTTTTTATATTTAAATTAATTTTTGTGCCAAGTAAAGCCTTTGGGATGATTTGGAAGATAGTAGAATTGATACGGTGCAAAAACAAAAACTTTTGCGTCTAATGCAGAATTTTCTCTGATTTTACTGGAACGTCTTTTTGATCTGAATGTTTACATAGTATTGGTATACAAATTTCCCAGGTTGTCATAATGTTTCAGAATTGTCGGAGTTACAGAAGTATAGTTTTTCTACAGATCTTTACACACTGTTCTGTTTTAGACAGATTCTGTTTTTGCTTGCATAGTTTGCTTGTTTTGATTATTCTATGGACTGTATCGGGGGTATAAGCCATGAAGAAGTTAGAATACAGTACCTATTATGAAATAATGAAATATGAATCAATTTATAACAGTATCTTAAGTATTTGATATGTTTATTATACTGACGGATTTCACGAGGTTTTGTTGAGTTTTATGTGCTGAAGTTTTCAAGTTTTGGGTGAGAGAATGATAGATGAAGGAATAAGGAGAAGAAAGACCCTAAGCTTGGGGATTCCCAAGGCTCCCCAAGGTAATATTCAACGAAGACCCAAGCGTCTAGGCTTGGGGATGCACCAGAAGGCATCCCCTCTTTCGTCTCCAATCTATCGGTAAGTCACTTGGAGCTATATTTTTATTCATCACATGATATGTGTTTTGCTTGGAGCGTCGCGTGTTTTATTTTGTTTTTTCCTTTAGTTTGCTAGACACACATATTTTAGAGAGACACATGGTTATCATAATTTGTTAGAATACTCTATATGCTTCACTTATATCTTTTGAGCTTGGCAGTTGCTCTAGTGCTTCACTTGTATCTTTTTAGAGCACGTCGACGTCTATCTTTTATAGAAATGATTGAACCCTCATGCTTGGCTTAAATATTTTTGAGAGTATAATAAGAAATAGGAACGATAAATGGTACGAGTTATAATACTAGTCCAAAAAGGATTGGTATTCAAGGGGGATATAATAAAAACTTTCATGTAGCTCACTAAAGAAGAAACATGAGTTGATTATATTGATATAGTAATATGAAAGGACATGAGTACATGATTGTTAGTTAGTAGAGATATCGATAGTTAAATATTGTTATTTGTTATTCATCTAAATATCAAGATGGCATGGTGATGATGTGTGAGCGTTTTTATGTCTTGAATGAAATCCTACCGTGCTGTTTAAATCGGAGGCGCACGATGGTTAACTCCTCCCAACCTCCTCCCTAGGGGTATGCGGTAGTACTTTGCTTCGAGAGATCTAATAGGCTTTGCAATAAGTATGTGAGTTCTTTATGACTAATGTGAATTCATGGATATACGCACTCTCACCTTTCCATATTTGCTACCCTCTTCGGTACCGTGCATTGCCCATTCACACCTCGAGAGTCGGTGCAATCTTCACCGGTGCATCCAAATCCCGTGATATGATATGCTCTATCAGACATAAGCCACCTTATATCTTCCTCGAAACATCCACCATACCTTCCTATCATGGCATTTCGATAGCCATTCCGAGATATATTGCCATGCAACTTCCACCGTTCCGTCACATGACTTGTGTGTTCATCATCATATTGCTTTGCATGATCATATAGGTGTCATGGTACTTGTGGAAAAGCCACCATTCATCATGTTTTACATGTTACATAGATCATTGCACATCCTGGTACACTGCCAGAGGCATTCATATAGAATCATAATTGTTTTATGTGGAGTTGTAATATTGAGTTGTAAGTAAATAAAAGTGTGATGATCATCATTATTAGAGCACTGTCCCGGTGAGGAAAGGATGATGGAGACAATGATTCCTCCACAAGTCGGGCCGAGACTCCAGACGAAAAATAAAAAAATGGGGGAGGCCAAATGAGCCCACCACAAAAAAGGAAAAAAAGGAAAAAAAGAAAATAAGTAAATAAATGAGATAAAAAGAGAGAAGGGGCACTGTTACTATCCTTTACCACACTTGTGCCTCAAGTGGCACCATGGTCTTCATATAGAGAGTCTCCAGTTTTGTCACTTTCATATGCTAATGGAAAATTTTCATTATAGAACTTGGCTTGTATATTCCAATGACGGGCTTACTCAAATGCCCGAGGTCTTCCTGAGCAAGTAAGTTGGATGCACACCCACTTAGCTTTCGTTGTGCTTTCATACACTTATAGCTCTAGTGCATCCGTTGCATGGTAATCCCTACTCCTCGCATTGATATCTATGGATGGGCATCTCCATAGCCCGTTGGTACGCCTAGTTGAATCGAGACTTTCTTTTCCACTTTGACTCCTTTGACATCTACCACCATATTCTATTCCACCCATATGCTATATCCATGGTTCACGCTATTGTATTGCGTGAAGTTGAAAATGCTGATGCGCGTTAGAAGTACGATCCAATTACTCGGTTTGACACCGAGGTGCTCATGATTTATACTTATGGGGTGAAGACGGAGTCATGCCATGCTTGATATGATAAAATGAGTAGAAATAACACTCTTTAAGGATTGTATATTTTGAAGAGTAATGATTATGCTATTTATTTTTATGGATATTATTATGTTGATATCAATTAGTTCATCGTTTCTCAGTGATCATACTAAAAATAGATTGCATGTTGGGTAGCATGTCGCATCAAAAATTCTGGTTTTATCATTTACCTACTCGAGGGCGAGCAAGAATTAAGCTTGGGGATGTTGATACGTCTCCAACGTATCTATATTTTTTTATTGTTCCATGCTATTATATTATCAATCTAGGATACTTTATATGCAATTATATGTGATTTTATATCATTTTTTAGAACAAACTTATAAACCCAGTGCCAAGTGCCAGTTGTTGTTTTCTGACTGTTTTTGGTTTTCGAGGAAATATGTATCGAACGAAGTCCAAACGCTAAGAAACTTTTTGATGATTTTTTTCTAGACAAAAGAGACCCAGGAAGCTTCGGGAGGATTCAGGAGGCCGCACAAGGAGGCCACAAGGCAGGTGGGCGCGCCCGGGGGGTAGGCGTGCCGACCTACCTTGTGGGCCCCCTGTGGCTCCGATTGACCTAATTCTGCTTCTATAAATTCTTAAATATCGGGAAACCAACAGAGAGCCACCCAAAACACTTTTTCCACCGCCGCAAGCCTCTGTTCCGATGGGAGGCCATTTGGAGACCTTTTCCAGTGATCTGCCGGAGGGGGAATCAATCACAGAGGCCATCTACATCAACCTTGCCGCCTCCATGATGATGCATTAGTAGTCCACCACAGACCTATGAGTCCATAGCTAGTACCCAGATGGATTCTTCTCTCTCTTTGATCTTCAATACAAAGTTCATCACGGTTCGCGGTGATCTATTTGATGTAATCTTCTTTTGCGGTGTGTTTGTTGGGATCCGATGAATTGTGGGTTTATGATCATATTATTCATGAAAATTTATTGAGTCTCCTCTGAATTTCAATATGCATGATATCATAGCTTTGTATTTCTCTCCGATCTATCGATTTAGTTTGGCCAACTAGATTGGTTTATCTTCAGTCGGAGTGGTGCGTTGTAATGGGTTCAATCTTGCGGTGCTCTATCCTCGTGACAGAAGGAGTCAAGACACTTATTTGTATCATTGCCATTAATGATAAAACAACGGGCCCTAAACATATTGCTTGTCTTACTTTGTCTACATCATGTCATCTTGCTCCAAGCATTACTTCGTTTGTCATGGACTTAATACCATAGATGCATGCTGGATAGCGGTCGATCGGTGAAGTAATAGTAGTAGATGTAGAATTGTATCAGTCTACTTGTTTATGGATGTGATGCCTATATACATGATCATTGCCGTGAATAACATGTCATAACTATGTACGATTCTATCAATTGCCCAATAGTAATTTTCCTACCCACCGTATGCTACTTTCGAGAGAGAAGCCTCTAACTAATACTATGCCCCCCAGGTCTACTTAAACAGAAAAACAAAAACAACTATATTACCTTGCTGCACTTTATTTACTCTTATTTTATTTTGCATTTACAATATCTATTCTATCAAGATTTAATCCTTGCAAGTAACGAGTTCAAGGGGCTTGACAACCCTCTTGCCCGCATTGGGTGCAAGTGTTTGGTTTTGTGTGTGTAGACGTTGAAGGGAATTTGCAGTGGTTATCCTATTGGTTCGATAACCTTGGTTCTCACTGAGGGAAATACTTATGTCTGTTGTACTGCATCTCCTCTCATCTTTGGGGAAAATCCCAACGCCGCTCACAAGTAGCATATGTTCATTGGTAGTGGCTCCAGAATCGATCCAATTTGATGCGTTGTCTGCCATATGGATTCCGATCTGAGTCGAAGAAGGTGTTACGCTTTTAGAATCCACTAACGTTAAAGACTTGGCAGTTCATCGGGCCAGTATTGCAAAGACTTGGCAGACGTGGCTTTGGCTTGAGCACTGGGGGACGACGATGAACGTTTAATTCGTTGTGGTCCCATTCATTCAGGTGTGCGAAGCCTTGGCCATTTAGGGGCAACTTGAGTGGCATCTCTTTGGTGTGCCAGGACAATGTGTTCGGCATTGTCTTCGGTTGAGGGCGAAGCCGTCATAGGAGGACCATCAGGCGACCTTGTGGGAGCTTGGGTTTTGCCAACAACATTGGCTTTGGCATGAACCTCACGCAGGACATCAGCTGATGCGGCGTGAGTGACTTCGGCCTGTTTCGCTTTGAGTTCGGTCTAGGCGCTGGCATCATCTTCAGCAGCAGCAGTATTATCAACGACTAAGGCAGTCATGTCCACTTGCAGTTCCTCTTCTGGTATACTTGTCATGAAGGCAGAGACTGAGGGCCTAGGGCCTTTGCGAAGCCTTTTGAGGGGCGATGCATGTTCAGTGGTTTCAGCAATGGTGTCAACCTCCATGTCTTCAAGAAATGAAGCTGATGACTCAAGCATAGGAGTGGATACTGAAGTCGGTGGAGTGCGAGGAATGACTTCATGAATTGGAGAATCAGGATGCACCTGTTCCCTAAACTCATCAGGGACAATTGATGTTCTAGGTGAGCCAATGTCAACATTTTCACTCACCTCGCGAGGTGGTGATGATACCGATGAGACAGTGATTTGAGGCACTGGCTCAGGGTCAACTTACACATTGCCTTCATGAGCTACATCGTGATGAGTAATGTCTTCAGCTACGGTGATGTCAATAGCTGGAATCTCTTCAGTCTCAGGAGCCTTTGTGGAAGCAGGCTCATGTATAATGATGTGTCTCTCTAGGTTGGAGGAGGCAGAAGGGGCCACTGAGATTGCCGCCACTAGAAGCGGCTCCTCTTGAGCAGACAATGTTGTGGTTGATGGGGCAGGAGACACTTGGGCTTGGCATGAAGACTTTGCAGTCTTTGTCTTAAGCTTCTTGGGAGGTGGAGGCACAACAGTTTGTGTTGGGGATATAACCCCATGGTGAGACCCGCCCAGGAGGGGCCGGGTTAGGAAGTTGGCGGCTTAGATAGTAAGGTTCTAAGCGGGCCGGAAGACTGGTACAATGCCTGGGAGTAATTTGCCGGATGGGCCAAGCGGAGGCCCAGAGCCGGAAGGCAGGGTATGACCCAGAGGTGTAAGCCGCCGGGAGATGACTTGCCAGAGAAGGCAAGGCGATTTAGAGATAAGGTCGGTTATTAGATGTAACCGGCCCAGACTCTTGTAAGCCCAGGGCCTTGACCTATGTATATAAAGGCAGGTTCCCTGGGCGGCTTAGGCTACGAAAACCTTCGATCGAGAGCTAGGTCAAGCGAATCCGCTCCCTTGTAATCGATACTCCATCAATACAACTCAAAGCAGGACGTAGGCTTTTACCTCCTTCGAGAGGGGCCGAACCTGGGTAAACCTGTGTCTTTCGTCCCGACCAACCCCTTTGAGTTAACCGCCATAGCGATGGCTTCACCCCTATGTCCTTTCACTAGGACACCTACCATGATAAAACCACGACAGTTGGTGCCCACCGTGGGGCGGATGCTCGGTGGTTTGGAGTACTCGAAGGGCTCTCTCCCAGGGATCGAGGGATACGCCGTAGGCAGGATGACTAAGAGTTGCCGCGGCAAGCTGTACATCGACGATGCTGGCTGGGGCCCCGAGGCCGACTCAATCGAGTATGGGTACCGGGTCCCCTTCGGCGGAATTCACGTTTTCATCGGCAAGATCGGCGGATCTAAGCCCGGGCCGGACATCTGCACCAACCTCGTCGAGTCGGCCCGGTGCACGCAACCCGCCCGGATCAAACCGGGCCGGAAGCACGTCTTCGTCGGCTTCACCCAAGGCGCGGAACTTGAGGAAGGTTCTATGTTGCGAGAGGAAACCCTCATCTGCTCAGAGGATGGATCCTCGAGTGGAGAGGCGGAATGAATCTACCAGCTTCATAACGGCGGGCTTGGGGGCTATTTTGAGGGTTACAATGACCTGGAGCCCTATGAGCCGCCGAGCCAAGCCGCTGTCTTCATGGTTGGATCGGCGCCGGCTTCTGGCAGCACGGCGGCCGGGACAGCGGCTGTCAGCGCAGCAGGGTCCGGGTCAACCAGGCCGCCGGCTCAAGTTTTGCTGGATCTGATGAATGAGCTGACAACTCTGATGGGAACCGAGGTCACAACGGAAAATCAAGTAAGCCGTAATGCAGAGATCGCGAGGTTGAAGGACCAGATGGCCAAGGCCCAGGAGGATATCAATGCACTGCAGACTCAGATGGATGCTGAGTCGGAGCGGCTCAGGGCTGAAGCCTTTTGCCTGAATCTGGATCAACAAGCCTCAGAGGCAGTTTTTCGGATGAGGCATCAGACCCGCCTGCCTAATCAGTATGAGCCCAGAAATCTTTTTAACACGCTGGGGGCAGGACCTAACGCGCCTCTGACCATGACCCGAACGGCGGAAGTACCTAGGGATAGGGCAGCAACTCAGCATCGGCAGCCAGACCCGTCCCGCAGGAATCAGACCCCGCTGCAGCATTTTCTGACACCACCTGATCATTACTCTAACCTGGTGGAGAACATGGTGGCGGCGGCTGCCAGGCTCAATGCGCTCCCCCTCACTAATGGGACGCCCTTCGCCGAAGAGGCACGAAATGCCATTGGATACCTGCGGACAACGGTGGCTCAACAGGAGAAGTACACTTACAGCCGGAGTCGAGTGCACTCAACCCCCATCCCAAGCCACAGTTATAGCTGGCGCTTGGAGTCACCGGCGGTCTCTAGCAGTGAGCGACGTCGGAACCCGCCCCGTGATGACCCGCCCATTGTCAATGCTTAGGCAATTGTAGATCATGCCAGAGCTCAGCGTGAGGCGGCAGCGGCCGCGGCAGCTTACCAAGAATTGCCCCCAGTAACACCTTCCACTTTGGTGGGAGCCGGAGTCACCTCCAGAGCTGTGGGAGTGCCGTGTTTAGCACCGGCTTTGCGGAACGAGCGCCTGCCGAAAGATTTTAAGGGCCCGCGCAAAGTACCTAATTATACAGCTGATCTGCCTCCAGAAGCCTGGATCGAGAGTTATGAGCTAGCCATGGAGATGTTGGATGTCAGTGATGCAGTCTGTGCCAAGTACTTCATCATGATGTTGGAAGGACTGGCTCGTACATGGTTAAAGGGTTTGCCACCCAACACCATTAATTCCTGGGCCGAGTTGAAAGCGAGGTTCATCAAGAATTTTCAAGGGACGTGCAAGAAGCCTATGACGATCGTTGATTTGGATCATTGCGTGCAGCGTGAGGATGAGTCGGCCCATCATTGGGTCCGGCGGGTCTCAACCATTATCCACTCGTCTGGAAATATCACGGCGGCTCAGGCGGTTCTAATTCTGGAGAAGAATTGTCACTTTTTGCCCCTTAAGCAGAAGCTTGGACGGCTCAAGCGCTCTTGCCAAGACATGGGTGAGCTCATGGCGGCTCTCACGAAATATGCAGATTCGGACAGCACGAAGGATCCCGGTTCTGATGATGAGAAGTCGGCTAAGGGTAAGAAGAATGGCAATGGAAAGGGTCAGCAGCAGAATGGAGCTGGAAATGGCAACCCAGGCAATGGTGGTAAACGGAAGCATCCAGACGGCGGGTCAGATCTGGTGGCCAATACCAACACTGGGAACAACCGCGGCAAGGGCAACGGTAAACCGCCTTTTGGCAAGGGCAAGCCCTTCAACATGGAGGCAATGCTTAACGACCCCTGCCCGAAGCACAGTCTACCTAACAAGCCGTCCACTCATGCTTGGAAAGATTGTTATATCATGTGGGAGTTCCGGAACTACAGCCTTAACCAGCATCACGACAACGGCAATGGACCGCCCGACGGGTCAGGCTCCGGCTCTCATGGGTCAGGCTTTGGGACAGGCGGCTCAAGCTCTGGTTATCAGGGTCAAGGTAACCATGGAGGTCATAATCAGCAACCTGGCAATGGTGGTCAGCAGCAGAACAATCTATCAGGGTATCAGAGTAACACAAAGCAGCTTAGTGGAGGCCAGTATCACATCTTCACAACAAGTCTCGATAAGCGTGATCAAAAGGTGCACAAGAGGGCGGTTAACGCAACCATGCCGGCTCTCCCGCAATACTTAAAGTGGTCTGAATACACAATATCATGGAGCAGGGAGGATCACCCGCCGCGAGTTGATAACCCGAGGCATTTGGCCCTTGTGGTAGCCCCTCAGGTAGGAGGCTACATGTTCACCAAGGTGCTGATGGATGGTGGCAGCAACATCAACATCCTGTACTATGACACTTTTCGTCGGATGAACCTGGTTGACAAGGATCTCAAGCCGTCATCCACAGTTTTTCACGGTATGGTGCCCGGCAAATCAGCTTATCTGGTAGAAAAAATTGCCCTTGAGGTAGCTTTTGGTGATGAGTTCAACTACAGGATAGAGACCTTGTGGTTTGAGGTGGTTAAAATCAAGAGCCCATATCATGCTCTATTTGGAAGGCCGGCTTATGCCAAGTTCATGGCTCGGCCCTGTTATGTTTACTTGCAGCTCAAGATGCCTGGTCTGAAGGGGACAATTACAGTGCATGGTGATAGGAAGATTGCTCTTGAGTGCGAGGAAGGCGATGCTGCGTATGCGGAGTCAAGTTGTGCTGAAGCAGAGCTCAAGTTTTATAAAGACAATGTTGACCCGGCGGATATGACCTCGTTGAAGAAGCCCAGCACAGAATCTGACCCGCCCCTGAAATTTGTGGCAGATGATACCAAGTTGGTGGACTTTGTTCCTGGCAATTCATCGCAGCAGTTCACTATCGGGGCTAATATGGACCCCAAATAGGAAAGCGCGCTCATTGAATTCATCCGTGAGAATCGGGTCATCTTTGCATGGAAGCCTTCTAACATGCCGGGTGTACCGAGAGAATTCGCTGAGCACCACCTTAATGTGGATCCTAAGTTTAAGCCAGTCAAACAATTCCTCCGTCGTTTCAATGAAGAGCGGCGTAAAGCTATTGGGGAAGAGGTAGCCCGGCTCTTAGCAGCAGGGTTTATCGTGGAGGTTTTTCACCCGGAGTGGTTGGCTAACCCCGTGCTTGTACTTAAGAAGAATGGCATGTGGCGCATGTGTGTAGATTACACATATCTCAACAAGGCGTGTCCGGTTGATCCATTTGCTCTCCCCCGTATCGACCAGATCATTGATGCAACGGCGGGTTCTGAGAGTTTATGTTTCCTGGACGCTTATTCAGGTTATCAACAGATCAAGATGGCAGTCAAAGACCAAGAGAAGACGTCTTTCATCACGCCTTTTGGAGCTTTCTGCTACATGTCTATGCCTTTTGGACTCAAAAGCACGCAGGTGACTTATCAACGCTGTGTGCAGAACTGTCTTCATAGTCAAATTGGACGCAATGTTCATGCTTATGTGGACGATATTGTGGTCAAGTCAAGGAAGAAGAAGACTCTGCTTGACGACTTGAAGGAAACTTTTGATAACCTGCGGGTTTACAAGATGATGCTTAATCTGGCTAAGTGTGTTTTTGGTGTACCTGCAGGCAAACTCCTGGGATTTTTGGTTTCAGAACGGGGCATTGAAGCTAACCCGGATAAAATAAAGGCCGTCACCTCATTATCTAAGCCGGCGTGCATTAATGATGTCCAGCGCTTGGCGGGTCATATTGCCGCTTTAAGCCGGTTCATAAGCCGCCTGGGCGAGAAGGCTATTCCTTTGTATCAGATGATGAAGAAGACAGATGATTTTGTCTGGAGTGATGCTGCCAATGATGCGTTTGATGCGCTCAAAAAACAATTGGTTGATCCATCTGTCTTGGCTGTTCCGATGGAAAAAGAGCCTTTGCTCCTGTACGTGGCGGCTAATAATAAAGCCATCAATGCTGCAGTCATTGTGGAGCGCAAGGAGGCAGGCAAAGAGTATCCAGTCTAGCGGCCGGTTTATTACGTCAGTGAGGTTTTGACAGAATCCAAGCAAAGGTATCCGCATTGGCAAAAATTGGTGTTTGGAGTGTTCATGGCAAATCGCAAATTGAAGCATTATTTCCTTGGACATCTAATCACGGTGGTCAGCTCTGCACCTTTGGGAGATATTATTCAAAATAGAGAAGCCACCGGTAGGATTGCTAAGTGGGCAATTGAGCTTGGACCTCTTAATTTGGGGTATGTGCCTCGAACAGCTGTCAAGTCTCAAGCCCTGGTGGATTTTATCAATGACTGGACGGAGTGTCAAGCACCTGAGGAGAAGCCGGACAATACATATTGGACAATCCATTTTGATGGATCCAGACAGTTGGAAGGCTCAGGCGCTGGGGTTGTTTTAACTTCCCCTCGAGGTGACAAATTTTGCTATGTATTAAGGTTAATGTTTCCTTGCACTAACAATGCAGCTGAGTATGAAGCCTTGCTTCATGGGCTCCGTGTGGCCAAAGAGATGAATTTGAGCCGGGTCAGATGCCTCGGCGACTCAGACCTTGTGGCCCAGCAAGTCTAGGGCACGTGGGACTCTAAGGACCCCCGTATGGCGGCTTATCGCCAAGCGGTTGACGTCATTGCTGGTCATTTCAAGGGCTATCAGGTGGATCATACTGATCGTCGGAAGAATGAGGCGGCTGATGCATTATCAAGACTGGGGTCTCAGCGTAAGCCGGTGCCACCTAATGTGTTCTTGGATGTACTGCATCACCCGTCGGTTAAGTTGCCTTCTGAGGAGGATCTTGCTATACCTGACCCGGAAGGACAATTGGTGGCGGCTCTCCGCGCTATCCCTGATTGGACGCTGCCTTACTTGGCATATTTGACTCGTGGCGAGTTACCCGAGGACGAGACTTTGGCACGGAAAATCATAAGGCGGTCTAAGTCCATGACTATTGTCAATGGCGAGTTGCATAGATGCAGCGTGATTGGTGTTTTTCAACTATGCGTTTCTCCTGAGGAGGGCCATGAAATCTTGCGAGAGATACATGCTGGCGATTGTGGTCATCACGTCGGGTCAAAGTCCCTGGTGGCCAAAGCTTTCCGGCATGGTTTTTACTGGTTGACAGCTCATGCAGACGTAGAGTATTTAGTCAGTAGATGTGATGGGTGTCAGAAATTTGGACGACACGCCCATGTGCCGGCTCAAGAGTTGCAGATGATTCTGATCACCTGGCCGTTCGCGGTCTGGGGGATTGATATGGTTGGACCGTTTAAACGGTCCAAAGATAAGAAGACCCACCTCTTGGTGGCGGTTGACAAATTTACTAAGTGGGATGAGGTAGAGCCGGTCAGTAAGTGCGATGCAGCAACAACAGCTCAGTTCGTCAAGAAGCTGATTTTTTGGTTTGGTTATCCTCACAGTATCATTACTAACAATGGTACAAATCTGTCCAAGGGGGCTATGAAAGAGTTCTGCGACAGTGAACACATCCGCCTTGATGTCTCTTCCGTGGCTCATCCACAGTCTAATGGTCAAGCAGAACGTGCTAACCAGGAAATCTTGAGAGGAATAAAAGCCCGACTTATGGTTCCTTTGGAACGAACACCGAGTTGTTGGGTGGAGGAATTACCTTCAGTTCTTTGGAGCATCAGAACCACTCCCTACAGATCAACAGGCTATACGCCTTTCTTCATGGTTTAAGACGCGGAATCTGTTCCCCCCAGTGATATCTGTCATGACTCGCCCAGGGTGGTGGCTTACGTTGAAACTGATAATGAGATGGCGCGTCAGGACGCATTGGATGCCTTGGATGAAGAACAGGATCTTGCAGCAGCACGGTCGGCGATTTACCAGCAAGATCTGCGCCGCTATCATAGCCACAAAGTCAAGACCCGGACGTTCCAGGAAGGCGACTTAGTGCTTCGTCTGATTCAAGACCAGACAGATATGCATAAGTTATCACCCCCCTCGAAAGGACCTTTTGTGATCAGCAGAAATCTCAACAATGGTTCCTATTATCTCATTGATGTTCGGGAGAGCGACAAGTCACGCACTTCTGGGGAGGAGACTGCTAGGCCGTGGAACATTGCTCATCTTTGGCCTTACTACACTTGAGCCATCGGCTCTCATCAATGTACATACTTCTGTCATTGTATATACCACGTTTTATACTATAATAAAACCGGCATCCCCATAATTCGGGGCCTCTGCCGTTTTCCTGCACCAAGTTTTTGTGCAAAGACTTGATCATTCATAAGGTCACTTGGGGGCTTCCAACCCACTGGGTTTAGCTTTCATACCCTCTTGACCAGCTTAAAAGCCATATTTGAGTTAAACCTGCATGTTTGCAACTTGGTACTCCACTAGGTGACCCACCGAACGTTTGACAGTCAATCTTTTTCAAGACCCTGAACTTGTCAAAGTTAAACCGGCGGCTTATGTCACGTGAGAGCCGGCTTACAGTGAGCGACGATAAACTCACCTATCTGCTGTAGTCTCTCCGCTATCTGGCCCGTTCGTACTCTTAACAGTCAATCTTTTTTAAGACCCTGAACTGGTTAAGGTTAAAACGACGGATTTATGTCACGTGAGAGCCGGCTTATGAGATTTTGGGCATTCATGCCTAGCTTATTTGAGGCAAAAATCTTGAGTTTTCTCAAAAATATATATAAAGGGTTGATCTCTTTTGGGCTGTGCCTTCAAAGCCGCCTGAACAGTAATGAAAAATATACATATATTTTCTGCTTGTTATTTTGCAGGAATTTTTCATGATAAGGTTCTAAGTCTTTGGATAATAGCTTATCCCGGCTTAGTATTGCTCATGGATTATAACCCGCCAGTGGGAATTGATGAATTGATACTGAGACATATGATCATATCAAGACATTCACACTGTGGAAACTTTTTGAAGCGCCAAAGCTGCCAGAATATGAGTTGATCAAGCTCAAAACGTGCGTAAAGGCACGACACAGGCAATCAAGTTTTTACTACAGCTATTACAAGGCTCTAGGGAGCCCAAAATTTGTGGACTCAATAGTTTTTCACACAAGTAATTACCCGGCGGCTCAACATCGCCCGGGTTAACTTCAGCCGAGGCCTGCTCCTCGTTTAACTCGCGGACGGGTCATCCTGCGCCGGGTCTTCTGTCTCCTGGATCTGAAGGTTGTCCACATCCCAGTTGCAATTGATTAAGGCTTCAAATTCGGCTTCGTCATGCAGGATTGGAGACGGGTCAACATCAGGGGCAAAGATGTGCTTACGGCGTTAAGGAGTCAGATCCACCGTCTCGAAAGTAGGCGCCCGGATCCGTGCATTGTTGCGTAAGCCGCCTGATACACCTTCAGGTCAGCTTCTGTGGCTAGTTGGCTGGCCAATGCTCGAGACGCTCTAATTCTGACCCGTCGGCCTTTAGCTGTGGAAAACCTCCCACCATCTCCTCCGGGTTAAGCTCCAGGGCATACGCCAAAGCCCGGCTCAAAGTAGATATTGCGCCCTTGCGGGCGGCTGATTTCTTCATTTCTTCAAAATGCTTGGGGATGGTGGAGAGGCACTTCATCACGTCTTTGATCAACTTTGGAGTCCCCTTTTCACCAAAAACAACCCTGATGGTGAAGAGGCTTCCAGCATACAGCTGTTCAGTAAATGAATACAAAGCTTTCAGCTTAAGCAAGCCGTCATCTGGAAGGTTACGAGTTAGACGGCCTGCATATAGTTCATTGTATAAGTCGCCGGGCGAGTCTTTCTAAGACTGTTTGAAAGGAATGATGATAACATAAATCAGCAATACTTACCAAAGACAGCTTCAGTCATCCGAGATACATGGCGTTTGAGACTGGTCAGCTCTTCAGCAATGGGTTTAAGTTGGCTCTCGGCGTCTTCGGCACGTTTGGTCAAGGCGGCTTGATTAGCTTCATCAGTTTGTTAGTATGCCTAAAAGTCCGCCTTGATCTTTTCTAGTTCTGTTGACGAGAGCCGCCACTTTGCATCAGCTTCAGTTCGGGCGTCTTGTTGCAATGCCAGGTTCTTCCTAAGGTCCGCCATACTAGACTCGGCCACATGTAAAGTTTCCTTCACAATATAATTGTCAAAGATAAGCCGCCAGCACGGTTTATAATGGAATTTGGGGGCACTAAAGAAGGTTGTTACAAGTCTCAAGCAGATTGCCAGCAATATACTTGACACTTGGGGGCTAATGTGTATCAGTTCTTTCAAAGTCTACAGTATAAATAAGACCCAGATCATCTTCATGAAGATAACCCAACCCTTGGGGGCTACACTTGGCATTTTTCTATCATACAGTAAGTGCCGGCTCCTTATTTCCATAAAGACCCGGCCCTTGGGGGCTACACTTGGCATTTTCTATCATACAGTAAGTGTCGGCTCCTTATTTCCATAAAGACCCGACCCTTGGGGACTACACGCTAGTCTATTGAAGTCTATGTGTTGCTGAAGACCCGGCTTATCTTCAAGAAAATAAGCCGGCTCTTGGGGGCTACGTAAGGTTATAAGAGGAAAGGAAGGTTGAGTACCTCATATTTTTTCTTCATCATGCCAACCAAGTTGGCCTCCATTTCCCGGCTCGCGGAGAGGCGGCTCAGATATCCAGAGTGCAGCTCATCAGCAGTAAGCTTCTCCAGATTAGGAAGGTCTAGTTTAGCTTTCTCCTTCTTAGGTGAAAGCGCCTCATCCTTACTAATGTGCTAGGTCAGCACGTTGGAAGGGGCGGGAACTGTATAAGCCGTTCCGGTGATGGTAACCTCTTCCTCATGAGAAGTCTTATCTTCAACTGTTGGCAGAGGGCTAGGCGGCTTGGGATCAGCTTCCGGATTAGCCTCGGGACTCACAATGTCAACATCCACTGGCTCAGTAGGCTGGGGAGCTTCGTCATGGGCGCCTTGGTCAGCTTCAGAGGGCTCGACTTGAATTTCAGGAGTGCCAAGCTTTGGGTTCTCTGGCTCTGAGATGTCAGGGGTAGCAGACGACCCGCTTAGTTTCCTCTTCTTGGCTTGTGCTCTATGAACAAAAGATGTCAGGATAAATTTTATACAAGGATAAGAAGTTAGCAATCAATATTGGATGCAGAGAAGAAAGTTACCCTGGGTTGATGACAAGAGGCGGCAGCTTAGAAGCGGTTGAGTCGCCAGAGGAAGGAGGAGTCTCCTGAAAGACATTAAAATTGAGCAGTATAATCAGTTTTACTGCATATTGCTGGTATACAGAAGAAACGAAAATGAAATTATAAATTACCTCGTTACGGCGTTTCCGTGGAGCCGGAGCGTCGGGGTGTGAAAACTTTACTTTCCGGAGGACCCGCCGTTTTTTCTCTCTTGGCAAGGGTTCTGAGTCAGAGGAGATGGTAGTTACCTCTGCTGCGCCGGCTTGGCTTGTCTCCGCGTCACCCTGAGAGGAGTCAGCGTCAATAAATTGCATTAAAAGAAGGCCCAAAGAGTCAAGTTCTACCTCCGAGTCATCCAGCTCAAGCAGCTCATTAGCTGTCGGTTTCTTCTTACGAGTCGGAGCCCGGGTCTTAGTCGCCTTTGTCTTCTTCTTTGAAGTAGAGGCTGTGTTTAGTCTTTTCTTCCAGAAAGGAGAGCCGGCCTGCATATGTAGGTGCGTTTGCAGGAAGGTTAAATAAGATAATGCGCAGAGTTTAAAGGAAAAGAGTGAAATATTAAGATTAAAGTCTTACTGCGGGAGCCGGGTTATGAATGTAGAAGGGGTTTAACCCCGTCTTGTTGCAAACCTCCTGAGGTTCTCCCAGCAGAGATTTGACAATCAGGTTGAGATCCTTGTCCGTCAGGGGCGTCTGATTGAAACGCTGAGGGTCATTCACTTCGCCGGTATATTCACACATTAAGCCGCCGCGCCGGCTCAATGGTAAGATTCTCCAAGAGACCCAGCAGCGGGTTAGGTCAACGCCAGTCAATCCGTTAGCCAACAAGGCCTTGATCTTTGAAAAATGTGGGAGCGTATTGGGCGCGCTCTATGGCGGACAGCCGGTCTGGAAGCTCACTGGTGGTGGAAAGCCGGTAGGGGCGGTAACCCGGCAGTGGGTTTTCGTCAGCCGGAGATGTGTCTCTACAATAGAACCAAGTCTTTGGGGTGACTGGGTAGAGTGGCTGAAGGGAAGGATACATCTCTCCGCCTCTGGATGGAGATGCCTCCAAGTTCAAGACTTGGTCCGTCTGCAATTTCAGTTTGGCGGTTGATATAGAAGAAATCCCTGAAGAGGTCAACGGTGGGATCTTCTTGCAGATAGGCTTCACTGAATATTTGGATTTGGCACAGGTTGGTGACTGAGTTGGGGCCAATATCCTGAGGATGAAGCTTGTAGAAGTGCAGAGCATCCCTGAAGAACTTTGATCCGGGCGGTGAGAAGTTGCGGAGAAGATGGTCTGTGAACACGATAACCTCCCCTTCCTTGGGTTCGGGAGTGATCTCGTCACCAGGAACCCGCCAATGGATTACGTCCTGAGCCGGCAAAACTGCCATAACCACGAAATCATCAAGAATCTCCTTAGTAACCCCGGAGCCTACCCAGTCGCAAGAGGCGGTGGCTTTAGCCATGATGGCGGGTGGAACACTGTGGAAGAACATGGATATGCGGTGGGTAAGAACGCTGCATGACCAAAACAGCTATGACTCTAAGACGACGATGTCGGCGTTCTGGGAACGGGGGTGCCCAGACCTGCCTGCCTGCGGCCCAGGGCATGGCCCACTTTGTCAGCCAGGCACGGCCTGGCGAGACCTCACCCCAGACAAGGCCCTCGCGAGGGCCCTAAGCTCGTGAGGAAGAACAACACCAAGGCCAGCGAAGGATGGGCCTCCTCAGGCCCCCTCCGAAGCGGCGGAGATCTCTATGCAGAGCCCGGCCTCAGGAGTCAAGGATGACGCAAGGAAGGACAGGCGGGCACCAGTGCGCCAGGCGGTGTAGTTTCCTCTTTGGTGCAAAGGGAGCAAGGACGTACGCGGGTTCCCAAAGCGCCGCCCAACGGTTTCCATTCCGGTGCAACAAGACTGCGACCACGAGCCCTGCAGGACGGATGTCATTGCCGAGCCCACCTCTGCATCATCGACAACCACTTTGTAGGTGAAGACCACCTTTGGACAGGGCAGGGATGTACTCCTGTCCCCCTTCGAATTTGGCCGTTGTGGGATCCCTTCCCGCCAGTGCGATAAGGGAAGAGGACCCGGGCCGCTGCTATATATAGAGGCTAGGTAGCCCCGTAGGGAAAAAGGAGGAGTAAGGAGAGAAAACAAGATAGGCAGAGGGCCAAGAACACCATGCGAGTGCCCTCACGAGGCTGCTCACCACTGTACTAGTTCATCCACCACACCTCCTCGTGAGGCAATCCACCAAAGCAGGAGTAGGGTATTACGCTTCGCAGCGGCCCGAACCTGGGTAAATCATCGTGTGCATCTACTTCCTCATCATCGTGCAAGTTCATCATAGAAATCAACGAGTAGCGAGCTAGGTAGGGCGAGCCTGCAGGGGACCTTCGCACACGCCCCTGTGTTCGAACCTTGAGGGTTTTGCGGAGCCCGAAATCCGACATTTGGCGCGCCAGGTAGGGGGCATGTCGGAACCCACGCGCGAGCCTCGCCTCGCCTCCGCTCGCCGCACTCATGGCAAAAGGACGTCGAGCCCGTGCTGAGCGGCGGGCTGCCCGCGTGGCGCGGGCGGCGCCGGCGGGCCTCGGCACCCCGCGTTGTTCTGCCTCCCCGTCGGCGGGCACCATCACTGGCCGGGCCCTCAACAGGCGCCGGGGGCTGCCGCCTTCACCAACCACACGGCACGCCCTTGCCGCCCCGGCCCTTCCCCGCATCCGGGCCGTGGCGCCGCCCTTCCAGTCTGCCACGACCCGACGCACAGACATGTCGCGCTCCTCGTGGCGCATGAGCTACAGCGCCACCACGCTGCGCGCGATCGCCACAACAACTGGGCCAGGCGTGCCCCCAGGCGCGTCACCACCATCGGCGGGACCCAGGTGTATCTTGGCGGGGCTCGTGCCCGTGAACTCGCTCAACCGACTGGCACAGTGCCTGGGTCGCACGGGCACGCTCGGGACGTCCGCTGCGACCCGCGCTCGCTGGGGGCCTGGCCTGAGTCGCCGGGGATGCAGGAGCTGGCCGCAGGCGCCGGCAGAGACCGGTGGGAGGTGCTGGCCGCGTGAGAGGGGCATCGCCTCGCGGCCCTCGGTACGCCTACCGGGACCAGGGAGGAGGACCAGAGGCTCAACTACGCCGGCGCCCGGGGGCTCGAGCAACTCTACAACGACCATGTTGACGAGCGCCCGGGCCGCCAAGGAAGCAACGCCGGCTACCACGGCGACAGGAGGCGCATACGCGACCTCGCGAGCGGCACTCGTCCGGGCTGGTATACACAGCCTCGCAAGGGCGGCTTGCGGGGTTGGCCTCATGAGGATGCCCGACGTAGGCAGCTTCACGAGGCGCACCCGCTGGTAGGGAGCTGCCTTGAGCAGGCATCTGGGTCTGGGGACCGGGGGTCACTTGCCTGGGAACGGAGGGTGGAACGCACGCCCATGTCCCCAGGTCGGATGGCCCCAGCTTGGAGACGGAGGGTGGAACACACGCCCATGTCTTCAGGCCAGATGATCCCAACCTGGAGACGGAGGGTGGAACACACGCGCATGTCTCCCGGGCACGCAACGCCCGCTTGGAGACGGAGGGTGGAACATACGCCCATGTCTCCGGGTCGGGTTTCGTTCGATAACAAACAGGCGATCACGTACTCGCCCGTGTCCCCAGGCCCAGCTCGCCCAGCCTGGGGGCAGGGTCTCGAGTACTTGCGTGGGTACCCCGGGCGCCCCAGCGAGGCGCGCTGGGGCACTGCCCAGGGTGCCGGCCTCGCGCGCAACGGAAGGGCCCCACCGGGCCCGACCCGCGGCGCAAGGGGTTGCACCATCACCACGACGACGGCACCCGGCCACGGGCTCTGGGGTGCCCAAGGCCCTCTCCCGGGGCGGGCCTTCCCATCGGAGAGCGCGAGGGGATCCCCCTACGGTCGAGGTCCCGTCCGGAGCCGACCCTACTTCGCCTCGCCAAGCCTGGGGGCTGGGAGTGGGCTTCATGTCCGTGGGGCATGGAGCTCCCTGTACACCCCCAGGACCAACCCGTGACACTCTCACGTAATAATGAGTGGGATGTATACGCCCGGAGCCCCCCGAGGACGCGGAGGGGTTCCTTCCCACTGTTGGAAATATGCCCTAGAGGCAATAATAAAATGGTTATTATTATATATTTCCTTGTTCATGATAATTGTCTATTGTTCATGCTATAATTGTATTAACCGGAAACCGTAATACATGTGTGAATACATAGACCACACCATGTCCCTAGTGAGCCTCTAGTTGACTAGCTCGTTGATCAATAGATGGTCATGGTTTCCTGACCATGGACATTGGATGTCGTTGATAACGGGATCACATCATTAGGAGAATGATGTGATGGACAAGACCCAATCCTAAGCATAGCACAAGATCGTGTAGTTCGTCTGCTAGAGCTTTTCTAATGTCAAGTATCATTTCCTTAGACCATGAGATTGTGCAACTCCCGGATACCGTAAGAATGCTTTGGGTGTATCAAACGTCACAACATAACTGGGTGACTATAAAGGTGCACTACAGGTATCTCCGAAAGTGTCTGTTGGGTTGGCACGAATCGAGACTGGGATTTGTCACTCCGTGTGACGGAGAGGTATCTCTGGGCCCACTCGGTAATACATCATCATAATGAGCTCAATGTGACTAAGGAGTTAGTCACGGGATCATGTGTTACGGAACGAGTAAAGAGACTTGCCGGTAACGAGATTGAACAAGGTATAGGGATACCGACGATCGAATCTCGGGCAAGTAACATATCGATGGACAAAGGGAATTGTATACGGGATTAATTGAATCCCCGACATCGCGGTTCATCCGATGAGATCATCGTGGAACATGTGGGAGCCAATATGGGTATCCATATCCCGCTATTGGTTATTGGCCGGAGAGGTGTCTCGGTCATGACTGCATGGTTCCCGAGCCCGTAGGGTCTACACACTTAAGGTTCGGTGACGCTAGAGTTGTAATGGGAATAGTATGTGGTTACCGAAAGTTGTTCGGAGTCCCGGATGAGATCCCGGACATCACGAGGAGTTCCGGAATGGTCCGGAGGTGAAGATTTATATATGGGAAGTCCAATTTCAGTCACTGGAAAGGTTTCGGGGTTTATCGGTATTGTACCGGGACCACCGAAGGGGTTCCGGGGGTCCACCAGGAGGGTCCACCTGCCCCGGAGGACCTAATGGGCTGTAGTTGGGTGGGAACCAGCCCCTTAGTGGGCTGGTGTGCCCCCCCAAGGGCCCAAGGCGCCTAGGGTTGGAAACCCTAGGGGGGGCCGTCGCCCCCAAGGGCCCAAAGCGCCTAGGGTTGGAAACCCTAGGGGGGCCGCCGCCCCCCCTCTAGATGGATCTAGGGGGGGCGGCCCCCTCTCCCCTTCCCCCTATAAATAGTGGGGGGTGGGAGGGCAGCCGGACACCATTCCCCTGGCGCAGCCCTTCCCCCTTCCTACACCTCCTCCTCCTGCGTAGCGCTTAGCGAAGCTCTGCCGGAGAACCACGAGCTCCACCGCCACCACGCCGTCGTGCTGCCGGAGCTCTCCCTCAACTTCTCCTTCCCCGCTTGCTGGATCAAGAAGGAGGAGACGTCCCCGGGCTGTACGTGTGTTGAACGCGGAGGCGCCGTCCGTTCGGCGCTTGGATCGGATCTTCCGCGATTTGAATCGCCGCGAGTACGACTCCATCAACCGCGTTCTTTGTAACGCTTCTGCTTAGCGATCTTCAAGGGTATGAAGAGGCACTCCCTCTCTCTCGTTGCTAGCATCTCCTAGATTGATCTTGGTGACACGTAGGAAAATTTTGAATTATTACTACATTCCCCAACAGTGGCATCATGAGCTAGGTGTATGCGTAGATTCTATGCACGAATTGAACAGAAGTAGTTGTGGGCGATGATTTGGTCAATTTGCTTGCCGTTACTAGTCCTATCTTGATTCGGCGGCATTGTGGGATGAAGCAGCCCGGACCGACTTGACACGTACGCTTACGTGAGACTGGTTCCACCGCCTGACATGCACTTGTTGCATAAGGTGGCTAGCGGGTGTCTTTCTCTCCCACTTTAGTCGGATCGGATTCGATGAAGAGGGTCCTTATGAAGGGTAAATAGCAATTGGCATATCACCGTTGTGGCTTTTGCGTAGGTAAGAAACGTTCTTGCTAGAAACCCATAGCAGCCACGTAAAACTTGCAACAACAATTAGAGGACGTCTAACTTGTTTTTGTAGGGTATGCTATGTGATGTGATATGGCCAAAAGGATGTGATGAAATATATGTGATGTATGAGATTGATCATGTTCTTGTAATAGGAATCACGACTTGCATGTCGATGAGTATGACAACTGGCAGGAGCCATAGGAGTTGTCTTAATTTATTGTATGACCTGCGCGTCAATCAAAAACGCCATGTAATTACTTTACTTTATTGCTAACCGTTAGCCATAGTAGTAGAAGTAATAGTTGGCGAGACAACTTCATGAAGACACGATGATGGAGATCATGATGATGGAGATCATGGTGTCGTGCCGGTGACGATGGTGATCATGCCGCGCCCCGAAGATGGAGATCAAAGGCGCAAGATGATATTGGCCATATCATGTCACTTTATGATTTGCATGTGATGTTTATCATGTTTTTACATCTTATTTGCTTAGAACGACGGTAGCATAAATAAGATGATCCCTCACTAAAATTTCAAGAAATGTGTTCCCCCTAAGTGTGCACCGTTGCGAAGGATCGTTGTTTCGAAGCACCACGTGATGATCGGGTGTGATAGATTCTAACGTTCGCATACAACGGGTGTAAGCCAGATTTACACACGCGAAACACTTAGGTTGACTTGACGAGCCTAGCATGTACAGACATGGCCTCGAAACATGAGAGACCGAAAGGTCGAACATGAATCGTATAGTAGATGCGATCAACATGGAGATGTTCACCATTGATGACTAGTCCGTCTCACGTGATGATCGGACACGGCCTAGTCGATATAGATCATGTATCACTTAGATGACTAGAGGGATGTCTATTTGAGTGGGAGTTTTTTAATATGATTAACTAAACTCATTATCATGAACATAGTCAAAATGTCTTTGCAAATTATGTTGTAGATTACTAGCTCGCGTTGTAGCTCCCTTGAATTTTTATATGTTCCTAGAGAAATAGAGTTGAAAGATGATGGTAGCAATAATGCGGACTGGGTCCGTGATCTGAGGATTGTCCTCATTGCTGCACAGAAGGCTTATGTCCTTAATGCACCGCTCGGAGCGCCACCCCCTCAAGCGTCGTTTGTAGATGTTGTGAACATCTGACAGGCACGTTCTGATGACTACTTGATAGTTCAGTGCGTCATGCATTACGGCTTAGAATTGAGGCTCCAAAACGTTTCGAACGTCACGGAACATATGAGATGTTCTAAGAGCTGAAATTGGGATCTCAGGCTCGTGCCCGTGTTGAGAGGTATGAAACCTCCAACAAGATTCTTTGCCTGCAAGATGAAGGAGAATAGCTCAATCGGTGAGCATGTGCTCAGATTGTCTGGGTGCTACAATCGCTTGAATCGAGTGGGAGTTGATCTTCCAGATAAGATAGTGATTGATATAGTTCTCCAAGTCACTGTCACTAAGCTACTAGAGCTTCGTGATGAACTATATAATGGCAGGGATGGAAATAATGATCCCCGAGCTATTCGCGATGTTTGACACCGCGAAGGTAGAAATCAAGAAGGAGCATCAAGTGTTGATGGTTAGTAAAACCACTAGTTTCGAGAAGGGCAAGGGCAAGGAGGGATACTTCATGGATGGCAAGCCAGTTGCTGCTCCAGTAAAGAAACCCAAGGTTGAACCCAAACCCGAGAGTGAGTGCTTCTATTATGAGGAGAACGGTCGCTGAAGCGGAACTGCCCTAGATACTTGGTAGATAAGAAGGCTGGCAACGTCGACAGAAGTATATTTGATATACGTGTTATTGATGTGTACCTTACTAATACTCCTAGTAGCACCTGGGTATTAGATACCGGTTCGGTTGCTAAACGTTAGTAACTTGAAATAAAAGCTACGGAATAAACGGAGGCTAGCTAAGGGTGAGGTGACGATGCGTGTTGGAAGTGTTTCCAAAGTTAATGTGATCACCATCGCACGCTCTCTATACCTTCGGGATTAGTGATGAACCTAAATAAGTGTTATTTGGTGTTTGCGTTGAGCATGAACGTGATTAGATCATGTTTATTGCAATATGGTTATTCATTTAAATTAGAGAATAATGGTTATTCTGTTTACATGAATAATACCTTCAATGGTCATGCACTCAATGAGAATGGTTTATTGAATCTTGATCATAGTGATACACATGTTCATAATATTGATGCCAAAAGATACAAAGTTAGATAATGATAGTACCACATACTTGTGGCACTGTCGCTAAATGTCATATTGGTGTAAAACGCATGAAGAAACTCCATGCCGATGGATCTTTGGACTCATTCAATTTCGAATCGGTTGACACATGCGGACCATGCCTCATGGGCAAGATGACTAAGACCCTGTGTTTCCGGTATGATGGAGCGGGCAAGTAACTTATTGGAAATAATACATGTTGATGTATTCGGTCCAATGAGTGTTGTAGCATGCGGTGGATATTGTTATTTTCCTACCTTCACTGATGATTTGAGTAGATATGGGGATATTTACTTAATGAAACACAAGTCTGTAACGTTTGAAAAGTTCAAACAAAATCAAAGTGAAGTTTGAGATCATCGTGACAAGAAGATAAAATGTCTACGATATGATCGTGGAGGTGAATATCTGATTTACGAGTTTGGTATACAACTTAAGACAATGTGGAAGTTGTTTCACAACTCACACCACCTGGAACACCATAGTGTGATGGTGTGTCCGAACGTCGTAGTCGTGCTCTATTGGATATGGTGCAAACTATGATGTCTCTTATCGATTTGCCACTATTGTTTTGGGGTTATGCATTAGAGACAACTAAATTCACTTTAAATAGGGCACCATCTAAGTCCGTTGAGATGACACCGTATGAATTTTGGTTTGACAGAAACCTTAGCTATCATTTCTTAATGTTTGGGGCTGTGACGCTTATGTGAAAAAGGTTTTCAACCCGATGAGCTCGAACCCAAAGCGGACAAATGCATCTTCATAGAATACCCTAACGTTACAGTTGGGTAGACCTTCTATCTCAGATCCAAGCACAAAGTGTTTGTTGCTAAAACGGGTCCTTTCTCGAGAAAGAGTTTCTCTCGAAAGAATTGAGTTGGAGGACGATAGAACTTGATGAGGTTATTGAACCTTTGTTTCAACCAGAGAATAGCGCAGCGCAGAAAGTTGTTCTGTGGAGCCTACGTTAGTTGAAGAGGAAGTTAATGATGATGATCATGAAGCTTCGGATCAAGTTGCTATCAAACCTCGTAGGTCAACAAGGACGCGTACTGCTCCAGAGTGGTACGGCAACCCTGTCTTAGAGGTCATGTTGTTGGACAATGATGAACCTACGAGCTATGGAGAAGCGATGATGGGCCCGGATTCCAAGAAATGGTTAGAGGCCATGAAATCCGAGATGGGATCCATGTATGAAAACAAAGTATGGGCTTTGGAAGTATTACCTGAAGGGCGATAGACCGTTCAGAACAAATGGATCTTTAAAAGGAAGACGGACGCGGACGGTAATGTCACCGTCTATAAAGCTCGACTTGTGGCAAAGGGTTTTTCACAAGTTCAAGGAGTTGACTACGATGAGACTTTCTCACCCGTAGCGATGCTAAAGTCTGTTGGAATTATGTTAGCAGTTGCTGCATTTTTCGATTATGAAATCTGGCAGATGGATGTCAAAACATCGTTTCCTTAACGGTATCCGTGAGGAAAGGTTGTATGTGATACAACCGGAAGGTTTTGTCAATCCTAGGATGCTAAAATGTATGCAAACTCCAGCGATCCTTCTATGGACTGGAGCAATCATCTCGGAGTTGGAATATACGCTTTGATAAGGTGATCAAAGTTTTTGAGTCTATACAAAGTTTATGAGAAACTTGTATTTACAATAAAGTGAGTGGGAGCACTATAGAATTTCTGATAAGTATATGTGGTTGACATATTATTGATCGGAAATGATGTAGAATTTCTGGAAAGCATAAAGGGTTGTTTGAAAGGAGTTTTTCAAAGGAAAACCTGGAATGTAGCTACTTAAATATTGGGCATCAAGATCTATAGATAGATCAAGACGTCTGATAAGACTTTCAATGAGTACATACCTTGACAAGTTTTTGAAAGAGTTCAAAATGGATCAGTCAAAGAAAGAGTTCTTGCCTGATTTGTAAGGTGTGGAGTTGAGTGAGACTCAAAGCTCAACCACGGCAGAAGAAAGAGAAAGGACGAAGGTCGTCCCCTATGCCTTAGCCATAGGCTCTATAAAGTATGCCATGCTATGTACCGCACCTGTGTGTGCCTTGCCATGAGTCTGTCAAGGGGTACAAGAATGGTCCAGGAGTGGATCACTGGACAACGGTCAAAGTTATCCTTAGTAACTAGAGGACTAAGGAAATATCTCTCGATTATGGAGGTGATAAAGAGTTCGTCGTAAAGGGTTACGTCGATGCAAGCTTTAACACCTATCTGGATGACTCTAAGTAGCAATCCGGATACGTATAGTGGAGCAGCCATTTGGAATAGCTCCAAGTGGAGCGAGGTAGCATCTGCAGTATGACATATAGATTTGCAAAGAACACACGGATCTGAATATTGCAGACCGTTGACTAAAGACCTCTCTCACATCCAAAGCATGATCGAACCCCAGAACTCATTGGGTGTTAGATTCATAACAATGTAAATCACATGGTGATGTGAACTAGATTATTGACTCTAGTGCAAGTGGGAGACTGTTGGAAATATGCCCTAGAGGCAATAATAAAATGGTTATTATTATATATTTCCTTGTTCATGATAATTGTCTATTGTTCATGCTATAATTGTATTAACCGGAAACCGTAATACATGTGTGAATACATAGACCACACCATGTCCCTAGTGAGCCTCTAGTTGACTAGCTCGTTGATCAATAGATGGTCAAGGTTTCCTGACCATGGACATTGGATGTCGTTGATAACGGGATCACATCATTAGGAGAATGATGTGATGGACAAGACCCAATCCTAAGCATAGCACAAGATCGTGTAGTTCGTCTGCTAGAGCTTTTCTAATGTCAAGTATCATTTCCTTAGACCATGAGATTGTGCAACTCCCTGATACCGTAAGAATGCTTTGGGTGTATCAAACGTCACAACGTAACTGGGTGACTATAAAGGTGCACTACAGGTATCTCCGAAAGTGTCTGTTCGGTTGGCACGAATCGAGACTGGGATTTGTCACTCCGTGTGACGAAGAGGTATCTCTAGGCCCACTCGGTAATACATCATCATAATGAGCTCAATGTGACTAAGGAGTTAGTCAAGGGATCATGTGTTACGGAACGAGTAAAGAGACTTTCCGGTAACGAGATTGAACAAGGTATAGGGATACCGATGATCGAATCTCGGGCAAGTAACATATCGATGGACAAAGGGAATTGTATACGGGATTAATTGAATCCCCGACATCGTGGTTCATCCGATGAGATCATCGTGGAACATGTGGGAGCCAATATGGGTATCCAGATCCCGCTATTGGTTATTGGCCGGAGAGGTGTCTCGGTCATGACTGCATGGTTCCCGAACCCGTAGGGTCTACACACTTAAGGTTCGGTGACGCTAGAGTTGTAATGGGAATTGTATGTGGTTACCAAAAGTTGTTTGGAGTCCCGGATGAGATCCCGGACGTCACGAGGAGTTCCGGAATGGTCCGGAGGTGAAGATTTATATATGGGAAGTCCAATTTCAGTCACCGGAAAGGTTTCGGGGTTTATCGGTATTGTACCGGGACCACCGAAGGGGTTCCGGGGGTCCACCGGGAGGGTCCACCTGCCCCGGAGGACCTAATGGGCTGTAGTTGGGTGGGAACCAGCCCCTTAGTTGGCTTGTGCGCCCCCCAAGGGCCCAAGGCGCCTAGGGTTGGAAACCCTAGGGGGGGGCGCCGCCCCCAAGGGCCCAAAGTGCCTAGGGTTGGAAACCCTAGGGGGGCAGCCGCCCCCCCTCTAGATGGATCTATGGGGGCCGGCCCCCTCTCCCCTTCCCCCTATAAATAGTGGGGGGTGGGAGGGCAGCCGGACACCCTTCCCCTGGCGCAGCCCTTCCCCCTTCCTACACCTCCTCCTCCTCCGTAGCGCTTAGCGAAGCTCTGCCGGAGAACCACGAGCTCCACCGCCACCACGCCGTCGTGCTGCCGGAGCTCTCCCTCAACTTCTCCTTCCCCCCTTGCTGGATCAAGAAGGAGGAGACGTCCCCGGGCTGTATGTGTGTTGAACGCGGAGGCGCCGTCCGTTCGGCGCTTGGATCGGATCTTCCGCGATTTGAATCGCCGCGAGTACGACTCCATCAACCGCGTTTTTGTAACGCTTCCGCTTAGCGATCTTCAAGGGTATGAAGATGCACTCCCTCTCTCTCGTTGCTAGCATCTCCTAGATTGATCTTGGTGACACATAGGAAAATTTTGAATTATTACTACGTTCCCCAACACCCACGCTCAAGTGGAAGCCCCATGCTCCGCGCTGGCGTACAACACTACCCTCCAATGGCTATGCCCACGCAACGTGGATGCCCTATGCTCCGCGCAGGGGGAAGACGAAGACGAAGACTACCCTAAGAGCCGGATGCGGCCATTTCTTGCTCCTTTTTGTATTCGAAGTTGCTGCCTTTGAGAATCCTTTTTGTACTCGAACTTGCCGCCTTTTGGAATAGAATTTGGTGTTTTTGCATTTTTCTTCTGGAGGGAAGGGATGTCGCTCTCTTTGATAACAATCCTCGTTTTGCGCCTCGTTTTCTTCGGAGCAAGCACTAGCCTGCTCCCCTCCCCCTTGCACCCCACGAGCGGGGGCTGGGGGGACGGTGCCCGCACCACGCCAAGGCCTTGGAGCCCGGATCTTCGCGCGGCGCTCCCGAGAGGGTCAGCAGACACGTGCCATTTTTCGCTCGCTCGGAGGCTCCGCCCGTGGCCCAACGCGTCATATCAAGAGCCTCTGGGGGGGCTCGCACCTCCCGGGGCAGGAAACAAAATTTTTTGGGGAGCTGCTTGAGCGTCAAGGGGGGCTCCTGAGCAACGCGCCTCACGAGCCTTACCGGTCATATAGCCACTCGCCCCTTGATGTCATCCTGGTGATTCGGTCGGCATCAAGGGTGTCGAGGCCTCACCTCATAGTTGTGTCCTGGTGATCCGGACGTACATTACGGTGGTCGAGGAATGTGCGGGACTGGGACCTGCCGACGAAGAGCTGCTTGAGCGTCAAAGGGGGCTCCTGAGCAACACGCCTCAGGAGCCTTACCGGTCATATAGCCCCTCGCCCCTTGACGTCGTCCTGGTGATCCGGTCGGCATCAAGGGTGTCGAGGCCTCACCCCGTAGTTGCGTCCTGGTGATCCGGACGCCCCTTACGGTGGTTGAGAAATGTGCGGGACTGGGGCCTGCAGATGCAGAGTGCCGAAAGGGCTCCCAACTTGCCTCACTCATAAGAAGAAGAAACCCTCAGGACATCCGGACCCCCCCAAGCGCTACTGCTAAACCTCCCCGACGCAGAAGCCTACCGCGAACGTGTCAATCGGATTGGCTGGAACCCCGGGCAAGAGGAAGCGCGGCGCAACACACCTCGTCATTCGGAGCACATTCAAGGGTATTTTTCAAAATACATTAGAATTGCCACTAGGCCACATGCATAACCCTGCCAGGTAAACAAGAAGGCTACTCAAGGGTACATGCAGTCGCCACCGCTCTCGTCATCACCACCACCGTCGACCTCGTGCTCCTCAGCTCCAGCATGGCCCTCGGTTTCGTCAGAAGAAAGCTCCGCTATCAAGTCCCCCACATGGTCCTCGACCAACTCGGCAAGGGCAACGCAGGTCACTTCAGGTACGGGACCAAGCACCGCCTCGAAGTCGAAGTGCCGGTCAAAGTGAAGGAGGTGGCTGGAGACGCGCGAGGCCGCCTGCGCAAGGAAATCACGGCGCTTCTCCTCCATGAGATCACTGATCTTCTCCGCGCCCCTCTCGAGGCACTCCACGACCCTGAAGAAGAAGCTCAGGTACCCGGCGTCATCGGGGACGAGGGGGCTCGCGACATTCTCACCACAAATGTCACTCAAGGCCCGGTGGGCCCTCCTCTCAAGGGACTGGAACATCTTGGAGCGCGTGTGCTGAAGGCCACGGGCCCAACTTGCCTCGTCCGAAGCCCTCACCACAAGGGAGGTCACTCCCTTCACCTGCTTGAAGAGGGAGGACAGCTTGGCCTCGGTAGCCGTTTGGGCCTCCGCCGCGGCCTCTTGACATCGTTCCGCCGCCACTAACCTCCTCCTGAGGTCGTTCGCCTCGCCCCTCAACTGGTCGCGTCGCCTGCAGAAACGAGACTCCTGAAGCTTCAGCTTGGCGCGATAATCCTGGAGAAGGGAGCGCCGAACCTCTGCCACCTTGTCATCGACCTCCTCTTGAGCCTGCGCCTTGCGAGTGGTGAGGTATTCCTCGGCAAGCGACACCTGGCGCTCCCTCACCTCCAGCCTCTCCTGCTCCAGGCTCTGCTCCAGCGCCTCCATCGCCAACGCGTCTACGGGCACGTGGGGACTTGCCCTAGCGGCGAGGAACTCGATTGCCAGGCCATCAAGTGTGGCCCTTCGTGCCTGGATCTGCCTTTCAAGGGCGGTGTTGAAGGCTTGAAGCTCCTCGAGGCTTTCCTCGGAGGCCCTGCGCCGGCAGTTGGCTTCCTGAGCCTCAGCAAAGGTGCGCTCGCGAGCCTCTACCGCCGCGGCAAGGGACTCCTCGGCTTTTGCACGGGCGCGCTCGCGCTGCAGGCGGCCGAAATTCACGGCGACTTCAAGACGATGCCATTCCTATGCGAGGCACTGGCACTCCATCTCCATGCAGGCATCGTTGTTGGCGAGCTCCACCCCCAGGCGTCCTAGCGCTTCCGCCGCGGTTTGGAGCAAACCCCACCGCACGGTGCTCCGGTCACTTGCGAGCTCAAGGGCCCAGCCAGGGTCTCCGCCTCCCCCAGGATGGACGGGGGAGGCATGCGAGGGGCCGCCCAGCCCGGACGCATCCCGGGGGCTGGGGGCTCCCGCCTGACCGCCCCAGAAGAAGGACGCGCCCCCTGAGGCCCCACATCATCGAGCGAAGGGGGCCCAAGGACACAGCGCGGCACGCCCCCAGGGAAGGCCGCCAGCGGGGGGCGCTGCCCCATCCTAGGGAGCTGGAAGCCACGGGTGAAGAAGATCGCAGGAAGCTCGCGCTCGAGGCCTCCTGAAGGCCGAGCATGCTCGGGTACGGGCGCCCTGGCGGCCAGAACCCCGCAGCCGACGGAAGACGAGGCCACGAGGAGCTCAGCGGCCATAGAAGTGGGCGGCGTCGACTCGGCTCCTCCTTCACCGGTGGGGAGCCTGCGGAACAGAAACTCAGAAGGAGAGCGCAAAAGGGAAGGTTGAGGGGACGCAGACACTTACTCATCCACGGCGATCCACTTCCTCTTCACCGGCGCCCACAGCGCCGAGGAGCAGCCGCCCCTGGGCGCCTTCCTCTTCCGGCCGGCGTGGAGGCCGGGGGACGATGAACCGATGACCGGCACCTGGCACCCAGCGGCGGAGACAGCGGCCTCCATCATCGATGGGGTGTCACCCTTGACCCTGGGCTGACCCGAAGCGGGAACCGGGGGAGCGGGCGGCGAAGGACGCCCCACCTCAGCCACGGGAGGGGCCGTGGCTTCAGGGTTCCCGGGGATCAGGGCCCCCGCAAAGGGGGCACCCTGGGGACGCGCTCCCTCCGGAGGAAGGAATCCCCACTCATCGAAACGCGGCATCTTCAGGACGAGGGCTTCCCGGTCCTTGTAGTTGTACAAGGGGAGGCCGCCCCGGGGGAGCTCGTCAGGTTCACCGCCGGTCAGGCGGCGGAGCAGCTCGCGCAGCACGTCGGGAGAAAGAGACGGGACCTGGATCCTCATGGGATCGTGAGGACCTGTGAAGGCCCACATCGGGCAGGAATGGCGCTGAAGGGGAGCAATTCGTCGGCATGTGAACTCCCGCACCACCATCGCCATCGTCACGTCCGCCTTCTTCAGCCTCGCCAGCCTGGCTAGGACCCGTGCAAGCCACGGGTCAGCAAGCTCCTCATGCCTCCACCCGGGATTCGGCACTGCGGGGGCCAGCGGAGGTTGAAACAGGGGGCCGGCCTCAGCGGCATCGACGTACACCCACTGCCGCCGGAACCCTTCTGCCTCCGAAGAGAGTCCGGCATCGAGGGCCCCCTCAGCTGATGCGTCTGCTGCTCTCAGGGACACGCACCCAGAGCACTGTTCCCCCGAGACCAACTCGAGGGAGAAGAGGTGGCGCAACAAGGCCACGGAGGGGAAGACACCAACGAAGGCCTCGCACATAAATGCGAAGGCCGAGAGGAGGACAGGAGAGCCGGGGTCAAGGTGGAGCACGTGGATCCAATAATGAGAAAGCACGGCGGAGAGGAAGCCAGAGAACGGTGGCAGCAAGCCCAAGAGAAGGGCATGGAGATGAAGGGGGATGGCGGGGGCCTCGAGCTCGCCCCGAGGCCGCGAGCCCAGCCAGATCTTGGTTGCCCCCCATTCGTTGGAACTAGCGGCGACCACCAGCTGAACCTTCTCCAACCCCTCAAGTTTCACCACCAAGGACCGGCCCAGCGCAGGTTCCGGCGCCGTCATGGTCATCGGCGCACTCAAGCCCGAGCCCTCTCTCTTCTTGGGGGCCATGGCGAGGGAGCAGGGCGGCGCGCGCGCAGGGATTTGACGGAAAGGGCGAGAGCCGCGGAAGAGGGGAAAACAGACGGCGAGATCGATGGGGAACAAAGACGACTTGTTGACGTGCGCCAAGCAATTTGACAAACCTGACAATTGCTGAGCCGGCGTGAAGAAGAGGAGGCGACGGCCTCTCGGCGATTGCCGCGTGTCGAGCCTGGCCCACAGACAATCGGGGCCCGCGGCGCTTCGGGCCACCCTCAACGGCTTCGCCTAGAAGCCAACTCGGGCGCGCCTTGGGCCCGGGGGCTACTGTCGGCGTTCTGGGAACGGGGGTGCCCAGACCTGCCTGCCTGCGGCCCAGGGCATGGCCCACTTTGTCAGCCAGGCACGGCCTAGCGAGACCGCACCCCAGACAAGGCCCTCGCGAGGGCACTAAGCTCGCGAGGAAGAACAACATCAAGACCAGCGAAGGATGGGCCTCCTCAGGCCCCCTCCAGAGCGGCGGAGATCTCTATGCAGAGCCCGGCCTCAGGAGTCAAGGATGACACAAGGAAGGATAGGCGGGCGCCAGTGCGCCAGGTGGTGCAGTTTCCCCTTTGGTGCAAAGGGAGCAAGGACGTACGCGGGTTCCCAAAGCACCGCCCAAAGGTTTCCATTCCGGTGCAACAAGACCACGACCACGAGCCCTGCAAGATGGATGTCATCACCGAGCCCACCTCTGCATCATCGACAGCCACTTTGCAGGCAAAGACCACCTTTGGACAGGGCGGGGATGTATTCCTGTCCCCCTTCGAATTTGGCCGTTGTGGGATCCCTTCCCGCCATTGCGATAAGGGAAGAGGACCCGGGCCGCTGCTATATATAGAGGCTAGGTAGCTACGTAGGGAAAAAGGAGGAGGAAGGAGAGACAACATGATAGGCAGAGGGCCAAGAACACCACGCGAGTGCCCTCACGAGGCTGCTCACCACTGTACTAGTTCATCCACCACACCTTCTCGTGAGGCAATCCACCAAAGTAGGAGTAGGGTATTACGCTTCGCAGCGGCCCGAACCTGGGTAAATCATCGCGTGCATCTGCTTCCTCGTCATCATGCGAGTTCGTCGTAGAAATCATCGAGTAGCGAGCTAGGTAGGGCGAGGCTACAGGGGACCTTCGCACACACCCCTGTGTTCGAACCTTGAGGGTTCTGCGGAGCCCGAAATCCGACAGACGATGTTACATGGTGGGTCATTATTAAATTATGAGCCGCCGACAGCTATGGGTTTTAAGCGGATTGTATTTGTTAAGGAGAGCCGGCAGCATGATGGCGGGTCAGATAGACAAGTGAATGTCAAAAATAATGCTAAGTGTGGACAAACCAATTTCACCAATTTCGGCAGCAGTACAAGATCCACGGACGAGGATAAAAGGGAAAATATTTCCTAAACCTAAAAACGTCCCGAGGAGGAACAACAACTCATATGAAAATTCCAATGAAGGAACAATCTGTAATGAATATGAAAAGCATGTTAAGCGGAGCGCCGCGTGATTTGGCTAGCGGTTGAAAGCCTAAGGGTGTTTTTCCCTTTCTCATCTGCGGTAAGAACACCGACGAGCGGCAGCGGACTCGGAAGAACACCGATGAGCTAATACAGATCTAGGAGAAAAGGGGAATGGAACCTGGGAAGATGCAGGAGATGCGGGCGTGCGCCAGCGAGTTCTGGTCACGGTCTGGGTGATGTAGCGGCCTGGTTGATGACGACGGCGTGGTCAGAACGGCGCGGCGGAGCTTCGGCAGTGCGAGGCGACAGCGGGGGAAAGTGAAAAGGATGGGACCCCCCATGCCTATTTATAAGAGGAGATGGAACAGCAACAGTCTAGCGCGGGAATCGAGGAGACAAAATGATAATTGACCAAGAAAACGCCTCGATTCTCGGGTTGACTAGTTAATACAAAGATCCGTTGTGATGTCATTAAGATCTTTTGGATTTTCCAGAGGTGACGCCATCCATTTCTACATGGCGGGTCATGAAGGTTTCTTTCAGGACAGGTGATTATGAGGAACGCAAGACTCACAAGCTAGAAGACTTGAAGATTGACATGAACAGGTTCAAATAAATCTGGGTCCTAATGTTGGGGATATAACCCCATGGTGAGACCCGCCCAGGAGGGACCGGGTTAGGAAGTTGGCGGCTTAGATAGTAAGGTCCTAAGCGGGCCGGAAGACTGGGACAATGCCTCGGAGTAATTTGCCGGATGGGCCGGGCGGAGGCCCAGAGCCGGAAGGCAGGGTATGACCCGGAGGTGTAAGCCGCCGGGAGATGACTTGCCAGAGAAGGCAAGGCGATTTAGAGATAAGGTCGGTTATTAGATGTAACCCGGCCCAGACTCTTGTAAGCCCATGGCCTCGACCTATGTATATAAAGGTGGGTTCCCTGGGCGGCTTAGGCTACGAAAACCTTTGATCGAGAGATAGGTCAAGCGAATCCGCTCCCTTGTAATCAATACTCCATCATTACAACTCAAAGCTGGACGTAGGCTTTACCTCCTTCGAGAGGGGCCGAACCTGGGTAAACCTGTGTCTTTCGTCCCGACCAACCCCTTCGAGTTAACCGCCGTAGCGATGGCTTCACCCCTAAGTCCTTTCACTAGGACATCTGCCGTGATAAAACCACGACAGTTTGCGAAGCTTTTCTTTTCTCAGCTTCGGTCTCAACAAGCTTAGTCTTCTTGCTCGCCGTAGCTGGGGAAGGAGCTGTAGCTCTAGAGCCAGAGAAGCTAGGTGGGAATATTATCTTCGCCACCTATTGACTCGTGGGGGTGGCTGGCTCGAAGACTGTGGCACTATCTTGGAGTTTTTCAATATCTACGCGTCTAGTGCAGGTTGTCCAAGTGCTTTTCGCTTCAACATTTCATTGTGACCGAACACCATCTTCTCATATTTCTTCTTTAGGCGCTCTCGGGCACCTCTAACATCTTCATAGCGCTTGTTGAATTCGGTTTTTAGATCTACCATCATGTTCTTGAAGCCTTGCACTTCCTTGGCATTGAGAGTGGCAACGTGCTTCTTGAAGAGGGCGTTTTCGTGACGAATCTTGTCACACTATTGAATGGCTCTTTGAGCATCAGAGAGCTCCTCATTCACAAGACCTGGGAATGTGACTCTCATCCCAATGGGAAGCTGAAGTGCATCAATGGACATGGATGGGTCAGCAAACCGTTCATCAATGAAGTTGTCTACGATGGCGGCATCAAACAGAGGTAGGTCTTGAAGATGCTGAACCTCTTGGTCCTTGCTCTTGATGATATTGGCAAGAGTGTCGGAATCATATTCATCATCAGACATACCAATGATGTCATCGCCATCCATCAAGGTGACAGATAGCTTTGCCCCACGGGCAACAAATTGCTTTCCCTTTGCCTTCGGCGAATTATGAGATTCTTGCTCTGTGTGCACACTGGTTTTAGGAGGTGCTTCACGAGCAGGTCTTGTATTAGAAACCTTGGGGGTAGCAGGAGCAGACATTGATGCCTTTGTCTCTTTCGGCTTTTAAGCCTTTCTCTTTTTCTTTGCCTTCGGATTAGAAGCAACAGCTTCGTTGTCAACCTCTTCAGCTTGAGCAGCTCTGGCAACCTCTTCTGGAGCTTTGTGAGCCGGATAGGCTTCATAACTTTCCCAGGTCTTCATGACATTGGAGTTGGCCTGCCTTGTGCCATATGGTCTTGGAGCCGGAGGGCCATAGTTGAAGTCTATGCCCAAGTTCATCTTGTTCAATTCAACAGAGGACTTAGCAAAAAGATAATTTGCATGGAAGAGGTCGTCATCGCGACACCATCTTATGCTAGACAGGTCTGGCTTCTCTGGTGGATCACATCTCACCATGCAAGGATAGAAGCCTATGGCAAGAGCTTCATCCTTAGTCTTCGGGTCAAGATTTCTGTACACTATGTCACCATGGAGGCCTAATTGCGTTCCTCTCAGAGTACTCTGGAGTAACAAAGATATGGAAGAACCATTCCTCGGCCTAATATCTTCGAACCCATTGGGTTCGAGATTTGCGTTCCTGATAGGTTTCACCTGGATCAAACTTGTACTTTTCATAGGGATCAGGAGGCAGATCTTGTGTCGTGTTGGGGCATCTCTGTCTTTCGCGCTTCTTGGGTGCAGCAACTCTGTTTTCAGCCATTATCTTCGAACTGGTGATAGGCTTCACATGATAGATCAAATGAGAACTTGCTTTAGGTGAGTCAATATGTATCTGCAAGTAGTCTGCAAATGAATTCAGACTATGAGATCCAAGTGATTCTGTCGTGGACATGTACCTATGAAAGAATTAGAGATGCGAAGGGAGTAGGTGAGGTCATATGCATTCTCACAAGTTTTTGAAGATAAAAACAATTTTTGAAGATAATGACCTCATACCGCGAAGATATTCACTTAGTGTGTGATAAGCTGGTTCCAAATTTGTACATATTCAAGAATTTGTACAAGTGACAAATCAAACAATTCATAAGACATAAGTGAAGCATTTTGCACGTTATGAGTTAAGACGTTTATGTGCTGACGAGTAGGAAGTGGAAAAATAGCACTCGGAGATATTGTGAAGACAAAGCGAATCAAACGCAAGGTAAAAATTAGTTTTATTTACCAAGCGGATGAACAGATGATGAGCAACTCGACGAGGCGAACAAGCCAAGCAGTTTGATCCGCCACACCCTAACTTGGTGGTGGCAGACAACTATGGTGGAGGCGATGCGAAGACAAACCGCGGTCGGTGTGAGTATGAAGACGAAGAAGTCGGGGCAGTGAAGCGCTTCTTCTCCGGCGATGATGAGATCTAGCGAGGGCTCTAGGGTTTGGAGGGATCGAACACGGGAGCGAGAGGAGTAAAGAAGAGCAGTAAATGAGCCAGGGGCTGGGGTATTTATAGAGGAGGTAACAAACAGGCTTGTCTGAATTCTTGGAACGGATATGCCCCTTGTCGGCCCAGTGGAAACCAGGGTATCATGGGCCGTCTGCCTACGACCCAAGAAGCGACACCTGGCGAAAACCTCAGGAGGTGTCCCAGCCGTGGGTGTCGTGATGCAGGACACCTCGCGAGGGTCAGGCCTCGCGAGGGGAAGATCTATCAAAGACCACCACCTGCAGCAGGCAGCCTCGAGAGGCCCCCTCTCACGAGGCCCTCGCACGGGGGGGGGGGGGGGAGCATCGCACCGCTGGCTATGTGGCTATGTGCCCATCACGTTGGTGACACGCCTGTGTAGGGTGACGACAGCGAAGGTTGTGCCAGCAGGCACGGTTGGGGAAGATTTCCTCTTTGGTGATAAAAGGACAGAGCCCGCTGCCTCCCCCAAAGCAAGTCCCAAAGCTTACCATTTTGGTGTAAGAAGACCACGACGGCATGACGCGCCAGGGCGGATGTCATCAGCGAGCCCACCAGCATGTCATGGACGACGTCTTTTCCAGGCGGAGACTGCTTTTGTCAAGATAGCACTGAGCGCATGTCCCCCTTTGAACTGCCGATGTGTGGCTACCCTTCCCGCCAACATTTTTCGGGGAAGAGGACCAAGGCCACTATAAAAGGGATAGCGCTGCTACCTTATAGGAGGTCAGCCATTTGCACCTTCGTCTGCCTTGTAACACCGGCGCACTAATGCCTGAGCAATTCAAGATAAGGAAGAGTAGGATTTAGACCGCTCGGTGGCCCGAACCTGGGTAGCTCCTTGTGCCCCTACCGTGTTGTGTGTGTGCGTGTGCTCCCGTTGCGCTCCGCTTGCCGTAGTATTGCCAAGATCACCGTCCGGTTGACAGGTAGCAAACAGGCCCCCAGTGTTCGAACAAGGATTTTGAGTAGTTTCCCTTAAAACAAACCACCTTTCCGACATTTGGCACACCAGGTAGGGGGCTTGTTTTCACGCCTTCAACCTCGACATCGACATGGCCGACGCGCGACGTGAGCGCGCCCAACGCATGGCCAATAGGGTCCGCACGGAGCCCGTTGTTAATGACAACCGCCGGGGGCGTGCCGGCGTAGCCACCGAGCCTGCGGTGGGGGAGCAACAAGCTTCCTCCCTCCACCCATCCATGCAGGCGCAGCCACCTGAGTGCACCACCACCGTGTCCTTCCTTGCTCGCCACGACTCGTCGACTTTGCAGGCCGTAGTGCTCATGGCGCGGGAGCTGCTGCGCTACCGTCCCACCACGGCCGGATACGACGCCTGGCTTGCGCGCATCACCGAGCTTGTCAACGCCGCTGGAGACTCCCGGCGCCTTCTCGCCCACTGCTCCCTCCATCATCTCGTGGTGCACAGGAAGAACACGGTGCTCCTCCTCCGCCTCCTACAATCGACGATGACGCGGAGCCTCGCCTCAGCGTGCATGCCGAAGCCGTCCCATGGTGCGTCCTCGCCCCACCATGCCGATACCAGTTGCCAGATCATCCAACGCGCGCAGCCAGACACGCGCGTGATCCTCGAGAAGCAGCACGACCGCCAGAACCACACCGTCCAGGATGTTGTAGCGGTCGGCTGCCAGAACCGCGTCGCCCTCGCTGGCGGCATTATCACCTACTGCGTGGGCTGCCTCACCTTCACTCGCGAGCTACGCCGGGTGGTGTGGCCTGATACGTCTCCAATGTATCTATAATTTTTGATTGTTCCATGTTGATATATTATCATTATACGATACTTTTTGGGTCTTTATTTACCAATTTATATTATTTTTGAGCACTAACCTGTTGACCTAGTGGCAAGTGCCAGTTGCTATTTTCTGCATGTTTTTCACTTCTCAGGTTTACAGTACCAAAGGAAGTCCAATTGCCATGAAACTTTTTTATGATTTTTTCTGGACCAAAAGAAGACCTAGGAGATTCGGAAGAAGGCCGGGAGGCGCACCAGGGCCGCACAAGCCAACAGGGCGCGCCCTGATGGCTTGTGCCTCCCTGGCGGCCCTCCCGACCTCGTTCTTTGGCCTATAAATTCTCATATATCACAAAAACCCTGGAGGCAGTCCCGAAACCCTTTTTATGCCACCGCAAGTCTCTGTTCCGCCGCGAAGCCATCTGGAGCTCCGTTTCGGCACCCTGCCGGAGGGGGATCGATCATGAAGGGCCTCTACATCAACCTTGTTTCCCTCATGATGATGTGTGTGTAGTTCACCACAGACCTATGGGTCCATAGCTAGTACCTAGATGGCAATCTATCTCTTGATCTTCAATACAATGATCATCGCATCTTCGCTTTGATCTATCCGATGTAATCCTGTTGTGCGGTGTGTTTGTTGGGATCCGAGGAATTGTGGGCTTATGTTCAGATTATTCATGAAAAGTATTTGAGTCACCTCTAAATATTAAGATTCTTATTTGCATGATCATTATAGCTTCGTAATGCTCTCCGATTTATTGACGTGCTTTGGCCAAGTAGATTGATCTATCTTCAGTGGGAGTGTTGCGTTGTGGTAGGTTCAACCTGACGAGTTTCTATATCCCAGTGACAAAGTAGGGGACAAGATGCGTCTTTGTGTTATTGCTACTAAGGATAACACGATGGGGTTTATTCATATTGCTTGAGTTTACTTTGTCTACATCATGTCATCGTTCTCCATGCATTACTCTGTTTGTCATGAACTTAATAAGTAGAGAGGCAAGCATAGAAGCGCTCTTGAAGTGGAGTAATAGTAATAGTGCAGGCAGGAGTCGGCCTATTTGTTTATGGACATGATGCCTATATATACATGATCATTGCCATGAAAATTGCATAACTATCTGCTTTTCTATCAATTGCCCAACAGTAATTTGTTACCCACCGTATGCTGCCTACATGAGAGATGCCGCTAGGGAAAACTATGCCCCCCAGGTCTATTCACTTATAAATTTACAAACGCTACTATTACCTTGCTGCCTTTATTTACTTTTTATTTTATTTTGCAATTTAAAATTATCTACAATTATCTACACACCTCATTTTCTTGCAAATAACGAGATCAAGGGGATTGACAACCCTCTTGCCCGCGTTGGGTGCAAGTTGTTTGTTCTTTTGTGTGTAGCCGCTGAAGACGGTTGAGGATTGATATTCCAATTGGTTCAATAAACCTTGGTTTCATAATTGAGGGAAATACTTACTCACTTTGTGCTGCAATAACCTGTTCCTCTTCATGGAAAACCCAACGCAAATCACAAGTATCATGGCCCGTGAAGTTTAAGCCTGAGCTTCCCCCTCGCTACGACGACACCCCCAACCCCATGGAGTTCCTGCAGACCTACACCGTGGGCATCCAAGCTGCAAGCAATGACGATAAGGTCATGGCGAATTGGTTCCCCATGGCCCTCAAGGATGCCATGGGCTCGTGGCTGATGAACCTCCCCGAGACTTCCAACTCCTCATGGTCCGAACTGTGTAGGCAATTCATCGCCAACTTCAAAGGCACATACGAGCGCCCCCCTCACGCTCAATGACCTGCGCACCATGCGCTAGCGCCCCAGCGAGACGCTCTACAAGTACATTCAGCATTCCAGTCAAGTGCGCAACAAGATCCCGCGTGCCTCCGACGCCGCGATCATCTCCGCATTCTCCTCCAGCGCCACGGACGTCAGGATGCTCAAGAAGCTCTCCATCAACGATGAGCTCGACACCGTGGTTGTGTTGTTCGACCTCACCGACAAGTGTGCCAAGGCTAAAGAGGGCCGCCTCTTCACGGAAAACCCAACGCATATCACAAGTATCGGGAAGGATTTCTGGCGCCGTTGCCGGGGAATATCATCATCAACTATCAAGTAACTTCACACAAATTTGCATTCACTTGTTTATCTTTTTATTTGCTGTTATATTTAGTTTTTCTCTTAAAAATCAAAAATGCAGAAATATTTATCTTTGCTAGTTTTTAGTTTCTTGTTTGAAGTCATGGGTAGTTCTTCTTCCGCCCGCGTTACTCCCAATGATGATGTAGTCAATTTTAAACAAAGGGGAGGAGAAAGTTTGAAAGAGGTATGGTATAGGAATTGCTTCGCTCAAAATAAAGGAACTAAAAAGTTGTCCACCACTACCTTGCTTCACAATTTTTATATTGGTGTGACTACTTGGTATAGGTTTGTCCTTGACACCATCACCGGTGGGAACTTCTTAATGTATCACACCTTGGATGCCTATAACGCAATTGAAAACCTTGTAGGGGCACCACCCATTATTGTTAATGAAACTAGTTTGACCTTGGAACATGTTATGCAAAGGCTTGATGCTATTGAAAAGAAAATGATCACAAATAAACCAATTGAGGAGTAGGATAAAAAACTTCATAATCGTATCACTCAACTTGGGTCACGGGTAGTAATGACTTTGAAAGCTTTAAAGGAAAAAGACACTACTATTGATGAGAGGATAGAACAAGGCTTGAATAGATTGATAAAATGGAAGAGGTCATTGACAAAGTAGGTTCCGCATTCACACCTTCTAAAACTAATGCTAGTACCTCTCAAAACAAAAGCCCCAAATTCATATTTATTCCTAAGAGCATTAGTACACCTCCTACCAAAAGAAACGAGGATCTAAAAATGATTAGTGTTCATACCAACTTTATAAATTTGATAAAAGATCCTATTCCCAAGTCTCATATGTCCCTATTATCCATGGTTGTTCTATTTAGTAGCTTGATGTCAAGGATGACAATACTTGAAACTATGCATTATGCCTAGCTAGGGGCATAAAACGATAGCCCTTGTTGGGACGCAACCCAATAGTTATCTTTATATTTTTTCTTTTAACTTTCTGTTTGTTTTTGTTAGAATGATTATTGCCTCTATAATGATTATGTTTGTATGTTTAAATTAGTGTTTGTGCCAAGTAAATCCTTTGGGATGACTCATGAGATGAGTAGAATCGATGCTGAAACAAAACAGAAACTTTTGACTCCAGTATAAGAATTTTCATTTTTTACTGAGCGTGATAATGATCTGAATTTTTTACACAGTATTTCTATATAAATTTTCAAGGTTTTCCTAATTTTTGAGAATTTTTAGAGTCACATAAGTATAGGTTCTCTACAGATTGCTACAGATTGTTCTGTTTTAGACAGATTCTGTTTTTGCTTGCATAGTTGCTTGTTTTGATTATGCTATGGATTGTATCGGGGGGTATAAGCCATGGAGAAGTTAGAATACAATACCTATTATGCAATTATGAAATAAGAATAATTTTGTAACAGTACCTAAAGTATTCAATATGTTGCTTATACTAACGGATCTCATGAAGTTTTATTGAGTTTTGTGTGATTGAAGTTTTCAAGTTTTGGGTGTTATCACGATGGACAAAGAAATAAGGAGTGGCAAGAGCCTAAGCTTGGGGATGCCCAAGGCACCCCAAGGTAATATTTTAAGGAATAATCAAGCGTCTAAGCTTGGGGATGCCCTGGAAGGCATCCCCTCTTTCGTCTCAATCCATCGGTATGTCACTTGAAGCTATATTTTTATTCGTCACATGATATGAGTTTTGCTTGGAGCGTCGTTTGTTTTCGTTTGCTTTTACTTTCAGTTTGACACAATCATTGTTTGTTGGACACACCTATTTAAGAGAGACACACCTTCATCATAATTTGTTAGAATACTCTATGTGCTTCACTTATACCATTTGAGCTTAGCAGTTGCTCTAGTAATTCACTTATATCTTTGTGAGCTTGGTGGAGTGTAGATTCTATAGAAATAATTTCACTCTCGTTCTTCACTTATATTTGTTTGAGAGTTAATAAATAGTGATGGTAATTTGCATGGGTCATAAGACTAGTCCAAAAATATTGGGTATTCAATGAGTAATAATCGAAACCATCATGTAGCACATATAGAGAAATTGTGGGTTAATGATATTGATGTGGTAATATGAAAAAGGTATGAGTTCATAATTGTTGATTCATAGAAGTGTTGATATTATGAGAGGTTAACTTCTTGTTCGTCTAAAAATTAAAGAGGCACGGTGATGATGTGTGAGCATTTCTATTCCTCGTTGAAATCCTAGTGTTGTTTTGGGTTGGAAGCGCGCGATGGTTAACTCCTACCAACCTCTTCCCTCGGGGTATGCGAGTAGTACTTTGATTTGTGATAAACTAATAAAAATTTGCAATAAGAATGTGAGTTCTTTATGAGTAATGTGAAACCATGGACATACGCAACCTCACCTTTTCATATTTTCTAGCCTCTTCGGTACCGTGCATAGCCCATTCTCACCTTGAGGATCGGTGCAACTCTCGCCGGTGGATCCAAAACCCGTGACATGATACGCTCTGTTGCACATAAGCCTCATTATATCTTACTCAAAACAGCCACCATACCTACCTATCATGGCATTTTCATAGCCATTCCGAGATATATTGCCATGCAAATTCCATCGTCACTTCACATGACTAGTTGTGGGATCACTAGAAGGGATGTCTAGAGGGGGGTGAATAGACTACTTACATAAATTAAAACCTAACCTTTTCCCAAGTTAATTGGTTGGCAGATTTTAGCAATTTTAATAAGTCTAGTGCACCCTACACATGCTAGTCAACAAGTATGGTAGCAGAAAGTAAAGACAAGCATATGTAAGAGAGTTGAGATTGGAAGATCAAACGCAATATGGAGACACGAAGATTTTTCCCATGGTTCTGATAGGTGGTGCTATCGTACGTCCATGTTTATGGAGTCTTCAACCCACGGAGGATAGCGGTCGCGAGAGTCCACGAAGGGCTCCACCCATAAGGGTCCACGAAGTAGCAACCTCGACTATTCCATAATGGCTTCCGTCCATGAAGGACTAGCCTCACTATGGGTAGATCTTCACGAAGTAGGCGATCTCCTTGCCCTTACAAACTTCTTGGTTCAACTCCACAACACGAAGTAGGAGGCTCCCAAGCGACACCTAACCAATCTAGGAGGCACCACCCTACAAAAGGTAATAGGCTCGATAGTAACGATGAACTCCTTGCTCTTGTGTTTCAAATGATAGTCTCCTCAACACTCAATCACTCTCTCACAGATTTGGCTTGGGTAGAAGAGATTGATTGGGTGGAAAGCAACTTGTGGAGGCTAGAAATCAAGATCGATATGGTTGGAGAGGATGATCTTGACCTCAACACAAGGATAGGTGGTTCTCTCTCAGAAATTTGGATATGGGAAGTGTGGGTCTGTTTTGAGTGCTTCTCTTGCGAGCGGGGTGTGGTGGAGGGATATATATAGGCATCTCCAAAAATCCAACCGTTACAACATTATTGCCCAACTCGGTGAAACCGAAGTGAAACTCGGTTGCACCGACGAGTACAAAATGTGGCAATTTAGGCTTTTCGGTGAGACCGATATGGAATTCTCGGTGGTACCGATATGAGTGGTCGAGGGCAGTTACACAACTCGATGAGACCGATTCACAATACTCGGAGATTCTGATTCTTGTGAATGCTGTAACAGAAAGTTGGTCACTGAAACTCGGTTGCGTCGATATGGAACTTGGTAGTAGCGAGATGTGGGACTTGGCTAGGGTTTCTGTCTAGGCTTTTGACTCGGTTTAGCCGATATGGAATTGTTGGTGGCACCGATTTTGAGTGGTAGGCTCTAAGATAGAATATTTTTGGGAGAGCTTGTGGGTGTTTTTGGTGACTAACACTTGATCATTTTGAGCATTTCATTCACCATTATTACCTCACCCCCTTTTGATTGTATTGTCTTTCCTATGGACTCAAAGTGATTTCTCACAAAGCAAAATGTAGAGTCTTCATGCTTGTAGCTTTGCCAATCCTATTCCTTGCATCTTGGGGTCTCCTCACAATCATTTGCCAAAACTCTCTGTGGACTAAACCTGAAATAAACTAGGTAGAGATATTAGTCCAAGAGACAATGTATGTTGTCATGAATGATTAAAACCACCAAGGGAGCATATGTGCTTTCAATCTCCCCCTTTTTGGTAATTGATGACAACATACAATCAAAGCTTCAAATCTAGATATGTAGGAATATGTTATAGCTTTGAAGGATACATGACCAATACAAGCTCCCCCTAAATGTGTGCAATCCATTTTAAAGGATAGTTGCTTTGGAATGCATGAACACACACATAGTAGAGAGGATATGAAATGTCATGTATATCTTGACTATATGCATCAAACATATGTGAATGAAGTATCTCCATGTTCAAGACTCACTCTTGCAAACAATGTGTGCAAGAAGCAAGAGATCATCTTGACCAAGGATATGGTGCATATACTTACCTTGAAGATCTTTGAGCATTCTAGTAGTAGAAACACACTTGAGAAAACAATGTTAGGAAACACAAGGGTATTCTACTCATCCAAATGCAAAAGGATTCAAGAGTATCAAGATATGGAAGACATATGAAAAATTGAATTTCTTAAGATAGATATGTCTCCCTCAATAGAATATATAGAACTTTCTCCACTTAAGTGTGGATTTGTAAATCTTCCTCTCCCCCTGAATCTTAGCATGTAGATATTGGGAGTAGGTAGGGTGAGACAAGTCTAGCACAAATAGGCAATCAAATCAAAGATTTCTCCCTCTTGAGTAAGCATAAGCTTCCTCCTTTGATATTCTTCCCCTTGATATTTTCCCCGAAATACAAGCATAAGCTATATTCTCCCCCTTAGTATATATCTCCCCCTTTGGTATGAGCATAAGCTTTGAAGCTTTGATATTTCTCCCCCTTTGGCATGAATTCCCGAAAAGGGTCACACAAAGGGTCAGACAAAGAGACCATGGATAGGGAAGGGATCATTGAGAATACTTGAGTTTTAAGGGATTATTGAGTAGAATTTCTCCCCCTTTCACTTATATGAAAGCATTAAAGATTCCCCCCTTTACCATAGGGATCCTTGAAGAAGTTGGACCTAATGGATCCTTGAAAACTTTTTTTTAAATCAAAGGGATCCTGGTAAAGAAAATATTTGCTAAATTTGACAAAGAACACAGAAGATAGCAAAATTGGTGACTCCGAAGAAAATAAGTCGGTGGAACTGAGAAGTGGTTGTGCAGCCTATCTGCAATATCGGTGACACCGAGAATTTTGAGTCGGAGGCTTCGAAGTGCTAAACAGAAACTTGGCAACGTTTGGCAACGGTAAATTTTCAGAGATCCTCAATGTAGAATAAGGTGATTGCAGAGAATCTTAAAATAAAATTTGCAAGAAATTCTCAACTAGATGGAGATTGAGTGGTTCCAGGAAACTATGCAACTATGAAGTGAACCAAACAAGATTCTTCATCTAGATGATGGTCGGTGACTAGGTCACCTATATTACAGTATATTGACTTAAGGGGCCACGCAAGAATACTTGATCATAGGTCATACTCTTCATTAAGCTCAAAATGGGGTTACCATTTTTCGTTTAAGCATTTTAATGTTCTCATATCACTTGAGTTGCTTTATCTTATGACTTGGAGTAAAGCTATGTCAAGGATATGAGTACATACCTTTCAGTGATGTTGATGCCGTAGCATGTAGGAGATCTTGTTGTGGATGCTCGAAGTTGAAGAGGATCATCTTGAGTTGGGAGCAATCCTTGACCGTATTGGTTCTCTTTTCACCTACATGGGTTAGTCATGCAAGGAAGAACAAGATATATCCAAATGGCATGATACCAATTGTGAATTTTGCAATTGTGATCGTATCAAATGTATGTCAAGGATATGTTTTGTTGTCTTCTTCCTTCATCATCAAAGAGGGGTTGTGGATACTCGATTATGACAAGATTGCTTATGATTTGAGTTGTTGGCAATCTTGTGGACTGTAGTAAATCCAAGTACCTACAAAAGATTAGTTGCACTACAAGGGAGCATATATTTCCAAGATATAAGATAGTATCATATCAACTGCATCATGGCATGGTCATGTAAACTCATGCCCTTGCATGCAACCGAGTGAGTCTAGCTAAAGTTTGAAGCATCTATGATGTTCAACTCACTCCTTAAGTGACAAAACACTTTCTCATCAAGTGGCTTAGTAAAGATATCGGCCAATTGTTTGTTAGTACGAACATGCTTGAGATTGATATCTCCTTTGGCAACATGATCTCGAATGAAATGATGTCGAACTTGAATATGCTTGGTTCGAGAATGTTGCACGGGATTATGAGAAATTTTAATAGCACTCTCATTGTCACACAATAAGGGTACATGTTTCACATGGATTCCATAATCCTTAAGAGTTTGAGTCATCCATAGCAAATGGGCACAACATGATCCGACGGCAATGTATTCCGCTTCGGCGGTAGATAGAGATGCCGAGTTTTGTTTCTTGGATAACCAAGACACAAGAGATCTACCAAGAAATTGGCAAATACCTGAGGTGGATTTTCTATCAACCTTATCTCCGGCATAATCCGAGTCAGAATAGCCAACAAGGTTAAAAGAAGATCCCTTGGGATACCATATGCCAAAGTTTGGTGACTATCTCACAATTCTTTTCACGGCCTTAAGATGACACTCTTTAGGAGCGGCTTGATATCTAGCACACATGCACACACTAAGCATAATGTCGGGACGGGAGGCACATAGATATAACAATGAACCAATCATTGATCGATAAACCTTTTGATCAACGGGTTTGTCCTCCTTGGTGAGGTCAACATGTCCACTAGTAGACATAGGAGTTTTCATACCTTTACACTCTTGCATGTTGAACTTCTTGATCAAGTCCTTGGTATACTTGGTTTGAGAGATGAAGGTTCCTTCTCTCGTTTGCTTGATTTGCAGACCAAGGAAAAATTTCGGCTCACACATCATGGACATCTCATACTTCTCGGACACCAACCTTCCAAATATTTCACTAAATTGTGGGTTAGTAGATCCAAATATAATATCATCCACATAGATTTGGCACACAAATAATTCACCATTAACTCTCTTAGTGAATAAGGTTGCATCAATTTTACCAATTTCAAAACCCTTTTCAATGAGAAACTTTGTTAGGCATTTATACCAAGCACGTGAGGCTTGCTTAAGTCCATAAAGTGCTTTACGAAGCTTGTAAACGTGGTTAGGTTTCTTAGGGTTCACAAAACCAGGGGGTTGTTTAAGATAGACTTCTTCTTCAATCTCACCATTTAAAAATGCACTTTTAATATCCATTTGATAAAGAGTGATATCATGGTGATTAGCATAGGCAAGAAGAATGCGGATAGCTTCAAGTCTAGCAACGGGGGCATAGGTATCACCGTTGTCCATACCTTCGACTTGGGTGTAGCCTTGAGCCATGAGAGCGCCTTGTTGTGTACGACTTGACCGTCTTCGTCTTGTTTGTTCCGAAACGCCCATTTGGTTCCGATGATGTTTTGCTCGTCCTTGGGCTTCTCCACTAGTGTCCACACTTCATTCATCTCAAAGTTGTGTAGGTCCTCGTGCATAGCATTCACCCAATCTGGATCCTGAAGAGCTTCTTCTACCTTCAAAGGCTCAATACTAGAGATGAATGGATAATGCTCACAAAAGTTAGCTAGTCGAGTTTTAGAGCGAGTTATCCTCCCGGTTTGTATGTCATCAAAGATTTGATCTAGAGGATGATTTTTGTTCACTCTTTCTCGAACTCGGGGTAGCTTTTGCTTGTTGGATGGTGGAGCTTCTTCATCATCATCTTCTTCTTCGTTGTTGTTGAAAGTGTCGTTGCCTTGAGGTGGTGGTGAAGGTGGTTGCGGTGGATCATCATGATGAACTTCTTCCTCTTCTTCATCTTGGCGAGTACCGCTTGTGGATGCCTCCATGCCGTGTTGAGGTTTGCCTTGACGCGAAGTAGGGACTTCCACTTGGGTTGATGAAGTACTTTCCTTCACCTCCATGGGAAGAATCTTGCCAATGGACAAGTCTTGGATAGCTTCCGAAGGTTCCTTATCTCCTACATCATTTGGCAATTGTTCGACTTGCGAACCATTAGATTCATCAAACTTCACATCTACCGTCTCTTCCTTCTCGAGTGAAGTTGTTGTAGACACGGTAAGTGTGAGAGTTTGATTCATAACCGAGTAGAAAACCTTCATGAGATTTAGGAGAAAATTTAGAACGACGATGCTTATCAAGAATGTAACACTTGGAGCCGAATACCCGAAAGTATCCAACTTGGAGCTTGTTACCGGTGACTAGATCGTATGTCATTTTACCGAGAAGCTTGTGTAGATAGAGTCGGTTCGTAGCATGACAAGCCGTTTCCACAGCTTCTGCCCAAAAGTGTCTTGGCGTCTTGTATTCACCGAGCATCGTTCTTGCCATCTCTATAAGAGTCCGGTTCTTCCTCTCAACAACTCCATTTTGTTGATGTCTGTACGTAGTCGAGAACTAATGTGAAATCCCTTCTTCGTCAAGACAGGAATCCACATTCGTGTTCTTGAACTCCGATCCATTGTCGCTCTGAACTTTCTTGATCTTCACTTCTAATTGATTTTATGCTTTGTGAGCGAAGTTCTTGAAGATCTTTTGCACCTGCGACTTATCATCAAGAAAGAATACCCACGTAAATCCAGAAAAAAAATAAACTATAACTAGACCAAAGGAATTTCCACCGAGGCTCTTGTAAGCATTGGGACCAAAAAGATCCATATGAAGCAACTCGAGTGGTCTCCTAGTAGTCATGATATTCTTTACGGGATGACTTCCACCTACTTGCTTTCCATCTTGACAAACACTACAAAGTCTATCTTTGTCAAAGATAACATCTTTAACACCAAGTATATGATCACCTTTGATGAGCTTGTCTAGACTACGCATACCAACATGTCCTAGTCTTCTATGCCAAAGCCAACCTTTAGAAGATTTTGCAATAAGACAAGTACGAGGTTTGGATCTCTTAGTGAAATCAACAATGTATAGATCACCTCTATGGAAACCGGTAGAGACCATGCTATGATTATCTTGACGAAACACTTGGTAATCTACTCTGGTAAATAGCACATTAAAACCGAAGTCGGCTAGTCTAGATACGGAAAGAAGATTATAGCCAAAGGATGCAACAAGCATGAAATTTTGAATAGAGCTATCTGGCGACACCATATTTTGGCATGGTCCAAAACATATTTAAGAAGGCCTCAAACAGAAACGTGCTCAAAGTGAGAAAGTTCCGTATTGTCGAAAGGAGAAACTTTGATATTTGGGCCATAGCCATCCGATCTCATCTCTAAGGCCGAAGTTGTGTTCGAAGTACTGAGATTTTGTATCCAGGACACTATTTGGCTGATTACGCCCCCAAGACGTCCTCATATGGGAAAAGTTTCTACACGGATTGTCTTCGTCTTGTCGAAACGGTCGATTTTGATATAAAAATCATCTCAATCCGAGTTCGTATGCAAAAGTTAGAGCTATCGGAAGGCAGCCCTGTCAGGAGGCGAAATATGGCGCGCCCCACCAGACATATGTCTGATGGGTAGCGCCACAATTCAGATGTTTTGCGCGACCGTTTTGGCCCAGAAGATGGCTTCGAATCGAAAAACGTTCAACATAAAAGTTGTTCGTCTCGTCGAAACGGTCAACTTTGCTTTTGGACGCATTTTCATCCGAGGTCGTTTACTGCCTCAAAAAAGACCCGCAAGGTGCAGCCAGAAAGTTTGCCAGGCAAAGAACTTGCCGGGTGAAAAGCTTGCCGGGTGAAAAAGCTTGCCAGGTGAAAAGCTTGCCGGGCAAAGAGCTTGCCGAGGTGGAAACCTTGCCGGCGTGAAAGCTTGCTGGGGTGGAAAGCTTGCCGGGAAAAGCTTGCCGGGGTGGAAACTGTCAAGGCCAATCTGACCAGAAGCTGAAGATGGACTCAAAAGATTATCTAGATGGCTTCGGATGAAAAAAATGTTCAACATGAAAGTTGTTCGTACGTCGAAACGGTCAACTTTTCTTTTGGAGTCATCATCATCCGACGTAATATACGACCTGCAGAGACGCTACAAGAGTCGGACGGTACAGTCAGCTACATGACCGAGTCCGACTCGAAATTAAAGATGACCCCGTGGAGTATTCAAGATGGCCTTATTTGGAAAAGTGATCAACATACGGATTGTCGGCCTCGTCGAAGCGCACAAAATTGGTATTTGAACCGTCTCCATCGGAAGTCATATGCAGATTCCACGGCCCACGCAAGGAGCAAGACAGAAGATTGGACCAGATTTGGGCTGAATCCGAGTGGGACCAGAACTAGGACTCTAGGACGTGAATTGATGTAATTTTCTTGTAAGGAAAGCCTAGATGAATCCTTTGCTTGTACAGGAAGTGCAGCCGCCTCTTATATATGTTGGGGGTGACGGCCGATTGAAACAACACCAATCGAACAAACACATCTACTACTTTTTCGTGTTCATCTATCTCCTACCCTTGTATCTTTCTTCTCGTTCTTCGTTCGTTCTTCTCTTGAAGGCCAGCGATCCACGAGGCCCTAGGGGCGATCAGGTTGACCTAGGGCAGCCCATAGCCACCGCGCGCCCTGACGGGGTCCCTCCCGGGCGTGTGGGGTTTCGGGTCTACAAAAGCGCCCGCTGGATTGCTTGCGTACCGCGCTTCCGGACGGGTCTCCTTCGACGTGAGCTGCGGTGCATCACCCCCGGCGTCGAGGGTACACGGTGACGTGTTTGTGTGCGAACACTATCATGAGATATGGCCACCTTACCAAGACCAAGTACCTTACCCTTGGAGTTGTCTCCAAAAGTCACATACCTTCACGGTCCATGGTTTGGTGTGATCTCCTGAAACATGTCTCTATCTCCGGTCATATGATCGATGCATCCACTATCGAGAATCCACTCTTTTCCTCAGGACATGTAATCCTTGAAGTTTGCCATGAGACTTATATTCTTCATAGTATTCTCATACTCGATGTCGAACAACTCATCTTCCTCATAGTATCCATGTTCCACATTGTCATCATCAAGTGGGAAATCCTCGTCATAAGAAACATGAGATTCGTTAGAGTTGTGATCATGACAATGTTCAAGTTTATGAATGCGAATGGCTTCAACAATGATGTTGTTGATAGTTATGACATATCCTTTAGCGCGCATGAGGTCTCTAAGCTCAAATAGATAATCATCAAATTTAGGATCACTAGGCATCATTTTGTGAAAAGTAATAGATTTATGAAGAATTTCATCAAGATTACTTAATGAATAATTTGGATATCGTTTCTCCAAATCATTCCACAAAGTATAAGCACATTCAAAATTCTTCATTTGATCAAACACAATTCTAGGCAATCCTCTAATGATAAGATTAGCAGTTCTAAGATTGCGTAGCATATCAATTTCCTCTTCGTGTGTGGGATGTAAGGGATCAATGGGAGGTACATAGGGGTTCTTAACATACTTGCTCAAATGGAATTCATTGAATAGCTCAGGCATCTCATATTTCCACTGACTATAGTACTCCCCATCGAGAATGGGCACTCTACAACTAAGACTCCCCAAACTAGACACATCCATCTTCCTCCAACGATGATGAAACCGAAGCTATGGAGACCAAAGCTCTGATACCAATTGTGGGATCACTAGAAGGGATGTCTAGAGGGGGGTGAATAGACTACTTACATAAATTAAAACCTAACCTTTTCCCAAGTTAATTAGTTGGCAGATTGTAGCAATTCTAACAAGTCTAGTGCACCCTACACATGCTAGTCAACAAGTATGGCAGCGGAAAGTAAAGACAAGCATATGTAAGAGAGTTGAGATAGGAAGATCAAACGCAATATGGAGACACGAAGATTTTTCCCATGGTTCCGATAGGTGGTGCTATCGTACGTCCACGTTTATGGAGTCTTCAACCCACGGAGGGTAGCGGTCGCGAGAGTCCAAGAAGGGCTCCACCCATAAGGGTCCACGAAGTAGCAACCTCGACTATTCCATACCGGCTTCCGTCCACGAAGGACTAGCCTCACTATGGGTAGATCTTCATGATGTAGGCGATCTCCTTGCCCTTACAAACTTCTTGGTTCAACTCCACAACACGAAGTAGGAGGCTCCCAAGCGACACCTAACCATCTAGGAGGCACCAACCTCCAAAAGGTAATAGGCTCGATAGTAACGGTGAACTCCTTGCTCTTGTGTTTCAAATGATAGTATCCTCAACACTCAATCACTCTCTCACAGATTTAGCTTGGGTAGAAGAGATTGATTGGGTGGAAAGCAACTTGGGGAGGCTAGAAACCAAGATCCATATGGTTGGAGTGGATGATCTTGACCTCAACACAAGGATAGGTGGTTCTCTCTTAGAAATTTGGATATGGGAAGTGTGGGTCTGTTCCGAGTGCTTCTCTTGCGAGGGGGATGTGGTGGAGGGGTATATATAGGCATCTCCAAAATCCAACCGTTACAACATTATTGTCCAACTCGGTGAAACCGAAGTGAAACTCGGTTGCACCGACTAGTACAAAATGCGGCAACTTTAGGCTTTTCGATGAGACCGATATGGAATTCTCGTTGGTAACGATATGATTGGCCGAGGGCAGTTACACAACTCGGTGAGACCGATTCACATTACTCGGAGATTCCATTTCTTGTGAATGAGGTAACAGAAAGTTGGTCACTGAAACTCGGTTGCACCGATATGGAACTTGGTAGTACCAAGATGTGGGACTTGGCTAGGATTTCTGTCTGGGCTTTTGATTCGGTGTAGCCGATATGGAATTGTTGGTGGCACCAATTTTGAGTGGTAGGCTCTAAGACAGAATATTTGTGGGAGAGCTTGTGGGTGTTTTTGGCGACTAACACTTGATCATTTTGAGCATTTCATTCACGTTTATTACCTCACCCCCTTTTGATATTATTGGCTTTCCTATGGACTCAAAGTGATTTCTCACAAAGCAAAATGTAAAGTCTTCATGCTTGTAGCTTTGCCAATCCTATTCCTTGCATCTTGGGGTCTCCTCATAATCATTTGCCAAAACTCTCTGTGGACTAAACCTGAAATAAACTAGGTAGAGATATTAGTCCAAGAGACAATGTATGTTGTCATGAATTATCAAAACCACCAAGGGAGCATATGTGCTTTCACTAGTTCATTCATCATCATATTGCTTTGCATGATCATATAGAGCTGACATAGTATTTGTGGCAAAGCCATCGTTCATCATATTTTTGATACATGTCACGCTAGATCATTGCAAATCCTAGTACACTGCTAGAGGCATTCATATAGAGTCATGATACGTCTCCGTCGTATCTATAATTTTTTATTATTTCATGCCAATATTATACAACTTTTACATACGTTTGACAACAATTTATATGATTTATTGGACTAACCTATTGATCCAGTGCCCAATGCCAGTTCCTATTTGTTGCATGTTTTTTGTTTCGTAGAATATCCATATCAAACGAAGTCCAAACGCGATATAAATTTACGGAGAATTGTTTTGGAATATTTGTGATTTTTGGGAGGTGGAATCATCGCAAAAGGAGGCCCACAGCCACCACGAGACACCAGCGCGCCCCCAGGGCCCAGGCGCATGGTGGTGTATCGTGGCCTCCTCGTAAGTCGGTTGGAGCTCTGCTTCGGGCGCAAGGAAGCTTATATCCGGAAAAAATTCGTGTTAATATCTCAGCGCAATCGGAGTTACGGATCTCCAGGAATATAAGAAATGGTTTTCGTCCAGAAAACAGGAACGCGAAACAGAAGAGAACAGAGAGGGAGATCCAATCTCGGAGGGGCTCTTGCCCCTCCGCTGCCATGGAGTCCATGGACCAGAGGGGGAACTCTCCTCCCATCTAGGGGGGGCAAGGAAGAAGAACAAGGAGGGGGCTCTCTCCCCCTCTCTCCCGGTGGCGCCGGAACGCCGCCGGGGCAATCATCGTGACGACGATCTACACCAACAACTTCACCGCCTTCAACACCAACTCTCTCCCCCTCTATGCAGCAGTGTAACACCTTTCTTCCCCGCTCTAATCTCTACTTAAACATGGTGCTCAAATTCATATATTATTTCCCAATGATATGTGGCTATCCTATGATGTTTGCGTAGACCCGTTTTGTCCTATGGGCTAATTGATGATCGTGGTTGGTATGAGTTGTATGTTTTATTTTGGTGTTGTCCTATTGTGCTCTCCGTGTCGCGCAAACTGAGGGATCCCCGCTGTAGGGTGTTGCAATATGTTCATCATTTGCTTATGGTGGGTGGCGTGAGTGACAGAAGCACATACTCGAGTAGGTGGGTTGTTGCGTATGAGAGTAAGGAGGACTTGATACTTAATGCTATGGTTGGGTTTTACCTTAATGATCTTTGGTAGTTGCGGATGCTTGCTAGAGTTCCAATCATAAGTGCATATGATCCAAGTACGGAAAGTATGTTAGCTCATGCCTCTCCCTCATATAAATTTTTAATAATGATTACCGGTCTAGTTATCAATTGCCCAGGGACAAATAACCTTCTTGTTTGAAAAAAGCTTTCTACTAAACAACTAACTTTTATTATCTTGCAATTTACTCATAGTTTTATTCTGGCAAAGTACTTCTAGTTTTATTCGTGCAAACTATCCTATCACCTACAAAATAGTTTTCTACTTGTTCTAGGTAAAGCAAACGTTAAAGTGTGCATAGAATTGTATCGGTGGTCGATAGAACTTGAGGGAATATTTGTTCTATCTTTATCTCCTCATTGGATTCGACACTCTTATTTATCGAAAAAGGCTACAAACGATCCCCTACACTTGTGGGTTATCAAGACCTTTTTCTAGCGCCGTTGCCGGGGAGCAATAGCGTGGGGTGAATATTCTCGTGTATGCTTGTTTGCTTTATCACTAAGTAGTTTTTATTTTGTGCTCTTGTTATCTATCTTTAGTTATGGGTAGGAAACGTAAAATACTAAAAAAATTAGTTGTACCTCCTAAACCAATGGTTGAAGAACCACCCAAAATCTATCATACTACTGAAACTTTCTATTTGGATCGTCTTTGATCCATTTGTGCTCGTGCTGAAAACCCAACTAGCTTAGTTGAGGGAAAATTATTAAATGAGCATGCTTATTTTGTGCAACACCGCTTATCTCAAAAAGGGAAACTTTTGTGGCATCATATGAATAGTTTGTATTGCTATGCTTTGAATTTATGCGAAATACATGATTTTACTTGTTGTTCTAAAGACCTAAGAAACACCTTTTCTTCCAATGTGAGTTTAAGGATAATGGAATCGTATCTTCTTATGCCAAGGGTGTTTATAATTACTATGATATTGAACAAATTGAAGAATTTGTTGCTTTTAAGGGTGCCTATGAAATTGCTTCTTCGATTGAAAAGTATGATGCTACTCTTTACAAATCTGAAAAATTTGCCATACTTAAATACTTCTATGAAAACTATGCTTCCAATGCTTATGTTAAAGAATATATTGAGAACTCCTCCGCTGTCCAGGAAGAGATTAATATTTTGCAGGAATCTATGGAAGAGGAAGTTGCTAAAATGAGCTCATTAGATGAAAAAGATGAGGAGGAGAGCGAAGAACAAAAGGAGGAAGAGCGGATTAGCTACCCGTGCCCACCTTCTAATGAGAGTAACTCTTCAACTCATACATTATTTAATTTCCCTTCGTGCTTACCGAAGGATGAATGCTATGATAATTGCTATGATCCCGTGGATTCTTTTGAAATATCCCTCTTTGATGAACTTGATGCTTGCTATGCCTGTGGCCAAGATGCCAATATGAATTATGCTTATGGAGATGAACTTGCTATAGTTCCTTATGTTAAGAATGAAATTGTTGCTATTGCACCCACACATGATAGTCCTATTATCTTTTTGAATTCTCTCAACTACACTATATCGGAGAAATTTGCTCTTATTAAGGATTATATTGATGGTTTGCATTTTGCTACTACACATGATGATTTTGATGAATATAATATGCATGTGCTTGCTACTCCTACTTGCAATTATTATGAGAGAGGAACAACATTTCCACCTCTTTATGTTTCCAATACGATAAAATTGCAAGAAACTATTTATACTATGCATTGGCCTTTACTTGATGTGCATGAATTGGTCTTTTATGACATGCGATGCATAGGAAGAGAGTTAGACTTCGTCATTGCATGATATATGTTGCTTTGTGCTCACTACTAAATTACAAATCATTGTTGATTAAAATTGGCTTTGATATACCTTGGGATCCGGGTGGATCCATTACTTGAGCACTTTATGCCTAGCTTAATGGCTTTAAAGAAAGTGCTGCCAGGGAGACAACCTGGAGGTTTTAGAGAGTCATTTTATTCTGTTGAGTGCTTTTATAAAGTTTAAAAACAAAAAAAAATAGAGGGAAACGTAAAACCTCACAAAAAGAAAAGTGAAAGTGAGAGAGACGAACATCGTGAAAGTGGGGATATTCCTTGAACTTTGTTCATGCCCATGGAAACTTTGTGAATCTTAAATCACAGAAACTTTTCAACAAAAATAATTATCCCCTTTTACAAATCCATTCTATTATAAAAATAATGTGCCAAGATTTTCCTTTAGGATGATTAGATTGCTTGTTGGTATGTGCGGTGTAAAAACAGAAACTTTGGCCGTAGTGCGTGAATTTAATTTATTTAGTGGAACGTCAAAAGTTTCTGAATTTATTACACAGTATTTATATACAAAATGTTTATTTCTTCCTAATTTTTTAGAATTTTTGGAGTTACAGAAGTATGGTCCAAGTTCAGATTACTACAGACTGTCCTGTTTAAGACAGATTCTGTTTTTGATGCATTGTTTTGCTTGTTTTGATGAAACTATCGATTTTATCAGTGGTATAAGCCATGGAGAAGTTATAATACAGCAGGGATAATGCAAATATAAAATATGAATGGGTTTGCAACAGTAATTTGCTTTATTATACTAACGGATCTCACCAGCTTTCTGTTAAGTTTTGTGTGGGTGAAGTGTTCAAAGATCGAGGAGGTCTCGATATGAGGAGAAGGAGGAGAGGCAAGAGTTCGAGATCGGGGATGCCCAAGGCACCCCAAGTAAATATCCAAGGAGACTCAAGTGTCTAAGCTTGGGGATGCCCCGGAAGGCATCCCATCTTTCTTCAACAAGTATCGGTATGTTTTCATTTTCGTTTCGTTCATGTGATATGTGTAAATCTTGGAGCGTCTTTTGTGTTTAGTTTTCAATTTTATTTTATGCATCATGCTGGTATAAGATAGTCCATGGTTGATTTATAGAATGCTCATTGCACTTCACTTATATCTTTTGAGTATGGCTTTATAGAATGCTTCATGTGCTTCACTTATATCATTTGATGTTTGGATTGCGTGTTTCTCTTCAAATAGAAAACCTTTATTTGTAGAATGCTCTTTTGCTTCACTTATATTTATTAGAGCATGGTATTTTTTTAGAAAGAATTAAACTCTCTTGCTTCACTTATATCTATTTAGAGAGTCAACATGAATTGGTCATTTGCATGGTTAGTCATAAAATCCCACATAAAACTTATGGATCACTGAATATGATATGTTTGATTCCTTGCAATTGTTTTCCGATATAGAGATGATAATATGTGGGAGGTACTAGTAAACGGTTGTGGTTAGTAAGAATATTGGTGTTAAGGTTTGTGATTCCCGAAGCATGCACGTATAGTCTCTCGTTATGCTATGAAGTTGGAGCATGATTTATTATTGATTGTCTTCCTTATGAGTGGCAGTCGGGGACGAGCGATGGCCTTTTCCTACCAATCTATCCCCCAAGGGGCATGCGTAGTAGTATGATACGTCTCCAACGTATCTATAATTTTTGCTTGTTCCATGCTGTTATATTATCAATCTTGGATGTTTTGCAATCATTTTATAGCAACTTTATATCATTTTTTGGGACTAACCTATTGACATAGTGCCAAAGTACCAGTTGCTGTTTTTGCTTGTTTTTTACTTCGCAGAATATCAGTACCAAACGAAGCCCACACACCGCGAAACTTTTTAGAGATTTTTTTGGGCCAGAAGACATCCAGTGGGCCAAAGAAGTGCCAGATGGGAGGGTCGAGGAGACCACAACCCACCAGGGCGCGCCAGAGGCCCTGGGCGTGCCCTGATGGGTTGTGCCCTCCTCGGGACGCCTCTCCACCGTCTCTGATGCCTATAAATTCCCAAATATTCCAGAAACCCTAGAGGAGTTGACGAAAAACACATCCAGCTGCCGCAAGTTCCAGAATCGGGAGATCCAATCTAACACCATCACAGAGGGGTTCATCATCCTCATTGGTGCCTCTCCGATGATGCATGAGTAGTCCACCATAGACCTACGGGTCCGTAGGCAGTAGCTAGATGGCTTCCTCTCTCTCTTTTGATTCTCAATACAATGGTCTCTTGGAGATCTATTTGATGTAAACTTTTGCGGTGTGTTTGTTGGGATCCGATGAATTTTGAGTTCATGATCAGTTTCTATCCATGAATATTATTTGATTCTTCTTTGATCTCTTATACGCATGATTACTTATAGCCTCGTATTTCTTCTTCTAATCTTTGGTTTAGTTAGGCCAACTAGATCGATTTTTCTTGCCATGGGAAGAGGTGCTTTGTGATGGGGTTCGATCTTGCGGTGTCCTCTCCCAGTGACAGAACGGGCAGCGAGGCACGCATGTATCGTTGCCATTAAGGATAAAAAGATGGGGTCTATTCCTTCATGAATAGATCTTGTCTACATCATGTCACCGTTCTTATTGCATTACTCCATTTTTCCATGAACTTAATACACTAGATGCATGCTGGATAGCGGTCGATGTGTGGAGTAATAGTAGTAGATGCAGAATCGTTTCGGTCTACTAATCTTGGACGTGATGCCTATATAATGATCATCGCCTTGGATATCGTCATGATTATTTGATCTTATATCAATTGCCCAACAGTAATTTGTTCACACACCGTGTTCTATACTCATGAGAGAAGCCACTAGTGAATCCTACGGCCCCCGGGTCTACTTTTCCAACATATTGCTTTCTGATCTATCTTTTTGCCGCTTTTGTTTTCAGATCTATTATTCCAAAAAACCAAAAATACCTTGCTGCACTTTTTATTTGCCTCTTTTATTTTGCGTTCTTGAGAGATTGACAACCTCTCTTTCGCGTCAGGTTGCAAGTATTTGTTCTTTGTGTGCAGGTGCTGTTTACGAGGTGTTGGTGATCCTCCTACTGGTTCGATACCTTGGTTTCATAAATGAGGGAAATACTTACCTTCGCTATGCTGCATCATCCCTTCCCCTTTGGGGAAATACCGACGCAGTCTCAAGCCACGTCAAAGGAATTTCTGGCGCTGTTGCCGGGGAGGAAGCGGTCTCTTCTACGTGCCAATCTCTGGCACTGAGGAGACACCATCATCATCTACCAGGTTCCTAATCACAAATCTCATCTCCTTGCAATTACATTATTTGCCTTTTGCCTCTCGTTTTCCTCTCCCCCACTTCATCAAATTTGCTGTTTTATTCGCCCTCTTTTTCGTTTGCCTTTTTTCTTGTTTGCTATCTTTGCTTGTGTTGCCATGTGCCTTCTATTTGCTTGCATCTTTGCTTGCAAAAAATCTATCGATATGGATCCTCATCCACTTGCTAATCTTTTCAAAAGGCCAAATTATGATGAACCAATTGCTAGTGAGTTGAGTGCACTTGATTATCTCTATGAAGTTTTGTTTGAAAATCATGAATCTGAAAATTTTGATGAAGTGTTGAAAGAAGGAATTTATAAGGTGATTCATGATAGCTCCTTGATTGAAAAGAATGATTGCAATGATGTTACTATAAATTCTATTAATGTCAATTATGTTAATGATATGCAAAACTACAAGCTTGGGGATGATAATTTTGTCATGACCACTTCTTATTGCGATGATCATGATTGGGGTGATAATGCTTCTTATGACCTTGAAAATTTATTTAAGCCTCATGTTGAATATGTTATTGATAATAATGTTTGCAATAGTATCAAAAGTGGGTTTGGAAGAGCATCAACTTTAGGTAAAAAGAATCTCACATATTTGGAGAGTGTTCAATCTTATGATTTTTTTGATAAAAGTGGGTTTGGAGAGGTCATAACTTTAGTTGATGATAATCCCACTATTTTGGAAGATGATAAAAACTTTATGCATGTTGATCATAAAGGGAGTATTGTTTATGATAGATATATTTTTGAATTTGATTATGATCCTACATGTAATTATTATGAGAGAGGAAATTATGGTTGTACAAATTTTCATGATACTAAATTACCCCTCTTCATGTTGAGATTGCTATTGTCTGTTTCTTCTTCCTTCCATATGCTAGTTTTTGCTTGCCTTGATAATTTGTTTGCTTATAAATTGCCTATGCATAGGAAGTATGTTAGACTTAAGTGTGTTTTCCATATGCTTAATGATGCTCTCTTTGTGTTGCTATTATTATCTTTCATGAGGGCATCATTGAAATCTCAAGCCTATCTTAATGGCTATAAACAAAGAGCTTGTTGGGAGGCAACCCAATGAATAAATTTATTTTCTTCTTTTATTTTCTGTTTTTGAGTGTTGACAAAATTATGCCTCTGTTATGATTGTGTTTGTATGTTTTATTTAGTGTTTGTGCCAAGTAAAGCCTTTAGGATGATTCATAAGATGAGTAGAAACAACGCTGAATCTGAAACAGAAACTTTGCCTCCAGTGTTCGAATTTTCATTTTTTACTGGAGCGCGATATTGAGCTAAAATTTTAACACAGTGTTGCTATACAAATTCTTTACGTTTGCCTAATTTTTCAGAATTTGTAGAATTACAGAAGTATGGTTAGAGTACAGATTACCACAGACTGTTCTGTTTAAGACAGATTCTGTTTTCGTTGCATTGTGTGCTTGTTTTGATAAATATATGGGTTGTATTGAAGGATATGAGCCATGGTAAAGTTAAAATACAGTAGGTATAATGCAATAATAAAATATGAATGGGTTTGCAACAGTACTTAAAGTAGTGATTTGCTTTATTATACTAACGGATCTCATGAAGGTTTTGTTGAGTTTTGTGTGATTGAAGTTTTCAAGTTTTGGGTGAGATCACGATGGATGAAGGAATAAGGAGTGAAAAGAGCCAAAGCTTGGGGATGCTACAGCACCCCCAAGATATATTCAAAGAGAAACAAGCAACTAAGCTTGGGGATGCCCCGAGTGGCATCCCCTCTTTCTTCTAACGACCATCGGTATTTTACTTGGAGCTATATTTTTATTCGTCACATATCATGAGTTTTGCTTGGAGCGTCTTGTATCATTTGAGTCTTTGCTTGCTTTGCTTTTTAGTTTGTCATTAGTATCCTTGCTGGACACACCTATTTGAGAGAGCCAAAATTATACTATGATTTGTTAGAATTGCTCTATATGCTTCACTTAAACTTTTTGAGCTATGGAATTGCTCTAGTGCTTCACTTATATCTTTTTGAGCACGGTGTGTGAGGGAGTCCGGGATTAAGGGGTCCTCGGGCCGTTAACTTATCTCTTATAGTCCGGCCCGATGGGCCGCCTTATGGCATCTTCGGGAAGGCCGGACTGCGAAATGACCCTAGGCTTGTGGGGGAATATTCTGAAGACTTGGTGTGTCCTCCAAGAAAGAATGGGCATATCTATGCCCGAATGGAAACCGACCATTTATAACCCTAGGGACCCCTGGTGTCTATATAAACCAGTGGGCTTAGTTCGTAGAGGGACAACCCAACTCATTAGGGTTTAGCTCGTTTGATCTCGAGGTAGATCTACTCTGTATCCTTCATACTCAGCAATACAATCAAGCAGGACGTAGGGTTTTACCTCCTCATGAGGGCCCGAACCTGGGTAAACATCGTCTCCTTCGTCCCCTGTTACCATCGTTCCTAGATTCACAGTTTGGGACCCCCTACCCGAGATCCGCCGGTTTCGACACCGACATTGGTGCTTTCATTGAGAGTTCCGCTGTGAGATCACTTGTGGATTGATGGCTCACCTAATCATTTGCGAACAGGCCCGGAACGAGGACATTTTTGTCCCCGGACTAGTCTGCGTGTTTGGCAGCATCGTGCTACATGCTAACTCGACCGACCATCTAGGCCGGATTGAAAATTTCGCCCATGGTTAGGAGATCAGGTTCGGGAACCTAGAGTTCGCCGTCGACTCCCATCGCGATATGTTCCTCGCTGAACCCACAGTTTCGTCCGACGGGCCCGGAGACCCCGGAGCTTCAATTACGGGCCCACTATCCGGCTCGACCCTCAGATCTATCTCCACCGAAGGTCCGGCCTCGAGCCCGGACTCAATGATGGTACCTGAATATCAAGGTTTGGCCTTCGCCGAACACGCCCATCCCGAAGACGCCCTGGAGCTCAACTCCAAGGGCCCTCAGGAAACCGATCTGGTCGTCCTCTCGTGGTTGAACGAGGCTCTAGATCGGATCCAATCGATGGCAATCGAGGACAATCTTACCTCGACCCACGTTCCGGTCGACCTAGAGGCCAGTTACGGGGAATTCTATAGCCCACCCGCCACCCATCTGGTAGCCACTGTCGAAGACTTAACCGACATGTTGGACTACGTCTCCAAAGAGGCAGAACACATGGATGAAGAGATCGGCGACCCCGCCCCCATGACCACCAGGAGGTGGACAGCCACCTCAACCTATGATGTCTAGAAGGTGGACATCCCAAACGATAGGGAGAACCACACCCCCAGGAAGAACAGCGAAAAATCCGGCGAAGCATCGAAACGCCGGAAACAACGCCAGTGATCCAAGACCAACAAGGGAAAGGAAGCCGTTACATGCACCGGGGAAATGGATACCCCGGAGGACCTCGGCGACCATGAAGCCCTCGCAGAGCCGTTGGAGGACCCGAAAAGGCTCACGGATCAGCAAGACACCGAGGACCTCGATGATTCCGAGGATGATGACTACCTCCCACATGCTGGGGAGGAAGAAAACTTCGAAGCCGAAGACTTCACCATCCCTGAAAACCCCGAGGACCAAGAACGATTCAGGCAACGGCGCATAGCCACTGCTCAGACCTTAAAGGCAAAGCAGCAGCAGCTCAAACCTGAACAAGACACCATCAACAACAGATGGACAAAAGTTCTGGCGGCTGAAGAAGGGTTCGGCACTGAGCGGCCAAACCAAAAGAGGAGTTACCCTCGCCGGCGGCTGCTGCCACAATTCAACGACGAGGCCCTTGAGCCCGAATCCCCAGACGCACTTAGTATCACCGGCCGGACCGCCCCCCTCGAGGACGGGACAGGGTGGCTCAAGATTCCGAGTACTGGCCCACATCACCCCGTTGGAGAGGAAAGGGTCAGCACAGCCTGAAGATCAATACGACCTTCCGCAGGACCTGGACTACAGGTCGGGTCACACCAGATCCATTTACGGATCTAGGGGACGCTCCTCCGTTAGACAGGATGGCTACCGATCGTGGCTCGACCGCAACCAAAGAAACCGGGAACAATACCGAGCTCAACCAACAGCCGACTTCCGGCACGACGTAGCCCGAATCAGAGGCGCCGCACACCCATTGTGTTTCACAGACGAGGTCATGCAGCACCAGTTCCCCGAAGGGTTTAAACCCGTTAACATAGAATCATACGACGGAATGACGGACCCGGCCGTATGGATCAAGGATTTCCTCCTTCACATCCATATGGCCAGAGGAGATGATCTCCATGCCATCAAATATCTACCACTCAAACTAAAGGGACCAGCTCGGCACTGGCTAAACAGTCTCCCCGAGAACTCCATTGGGAGTTGGGAGGACCTCGAAGACGCCTTCCGGTCTAACTTCCAAGGCACTTACGTTCGGCCCCCGGACTCTTCCGACCTAAGAAACGTCGTCCAGAAGACTAGCGAATCAGCCAGGCAATTCTGGAATCGGTTCTTGACTAAGAAGAACCAGATCGTCGACTGTCCGGACGCCGAGGCGATAGCCTCGTTCAGACACAACATCCGGGACGAATGGCTAGCTCGCCAGCTCGACCAGGATAAGCCGAGAATGATGTGTGCCCTCACCTCCCTTATGACCCGCTTTTGCGCGGGCGAAGACAACTGGCTAGCTCGCCGAAGCCACAATCCTGAAGACCCCGGCACCTCTGAAGTGCGGGATGGTAACGGAAAGCCAAGGTGGAACAAAAATAAACGCCGCCATAGCAATGGCGACTCGGAAGACACGGCCGTAAACGCCGGTTTCCGCAACTCAAAACTCGGACAGCAGAAGAAGCCCTCTAAAGGGAACATGGATGGACCTACCGCGTTGGACAGAATCATGGATAGGCACTGCTATATCCACGGCATGCAAAGAGAAGCCGGCCACCCACACCAATAGAAATTGTTGGGTGTTCAAGCAAGCAGGAAAGCTCGCAGCCGAGGAACAAAGCAATAGCCCACGAAGCAAGGACGAGGAAGAACCTCGCGGGCCGAACAATGGCGGGCAAAAGCAATTCCCTCCCGAGGTCAAAACTGTGAACATGATATATGTCACACATATACCCAAAAAGGAGAGTAAACGCGCACTTCAGGAGGTCTACGCTGTAGAGCCCATAGCTCCGAAGTTCAACCCGTGGTCGGCTTGCCCGATCACCTTTGATCGTAGGGATCACCCTACCAGCATCCGTCATGGAGGCTCGGCCGCTCTCGTCCTAGACCCCATTATCGATGGTTTCCACGTCACTAGAGTCCTTATGGACGGAGGAAGCAGCCTTAATTTGATTTACTCAAATACAGTAAAAAAGATGGGTATCGACCCATCAAGAATTAAACCTAGCAACACTACCTTCAAGGGAGTCATCCCCAGTGTAGAAGCACACTGCTCGGGCACCGTGACGCTGGAATTAGTGTTCGGCTTGCCCGATAACTTCCGTAGCAAAGACTTGATCTTCGATATAGTGCCTTTCCGCAGTGGCTATCATGCACTGCTCGACAGTACAGCGTTCGCTCGCTTTAACGCCGTTCCCCACTACGCATACCTGAAGCTCAAGATGCCCGGGCCAAAGGGGGTCATCATCATCAATGGCAACACAGAGTGCTCACTCCGGACGGAAGAACACACAGCGGCTCTAGCGGCCGAATTCCAGTCTGGTATCGAGGCACCGGGACCCCAACCAGGCGACAAGCTGCGACAGGCGAGCAAGCGGATCCGAGCACGACCCGATCTCCCGGAGCAATCTCCCATCCACCGCAAATAGGGACGCGCCCCCCCACAGCACGGCCTGCTACCCATCAGGTACGTATCGAGAAGGCACAATTTCGCGCTTAAAATACCATGGGTAGCTACGGGGGGACACCTCATCACAACAGAGTGGCCGGTTCGACCGAACTACTCTCAACCCAGCAGGCGTCAAACTCATGCATGTCTCGGCGATTTAAACATGTACCTCCCCCAAAGGTCTGTTCGCCGATTATAACCACCTTTAAAGGAGCATATTACTCGTCAATAGCAAAGGAATGGAGGCGCACAGGCACACGCCAAGGACAACAAGCCGCAGATCAAGAGCCCCGATCAAACCTCCCCTTTGTATACATTTGTTTCTAAAAATACCTGTAATAGTTACGCCCGCAGTATGAATTGTAAAAATTCATAATAAATAGAGATCATCTTTTACGGTCCGATTATGGAATTTTATAATGTTTTCCAACTCCCCGCCTCTTGAAGTGAAACTGTTCGGTACAATTTCGATGCACCCGGCTAATAAACTGGGGGCTTTGCTATAAAGCTCGTCCCAAGCATCTTCCCGGCATTATCCTTTATATGTCTGACGTGTCGGATTTTTGCGTCATATGCATCGGTTCCGAATTGTGTCTTAGGTCAAAGGTTGGGTTGCCCGGCTCCTATGCTTACGCTCCTACGTTCCGCTCGTTCGGCTAAAAGGGTAAAGGGAGAACCATTGCGATTGTATTTCCAGCTTGCCTGGTCAAGTACCTCAGTGGAGAAAGCCGAAAATCGACCGTCACAATAAGCGCGAACCGGTTTGCAATCCGAACACAAGTGTCAAACTAAAAATCGATAGAGATTATTCCGTGTCATACGAGGGGTTTGCATTATTGCAAGCCACATGGTAATGGTTTCTACCTCGGTTCACCCGAACACCACACAACACTGGGGGCTAGTAATCAGTCCCCGCAGTGAAGCTCCTTCGGCTAAGTGAAAGTAGTAAAGCCGCATAGTCTGATTGCCTCATTCCCACCTCTCGCACTACCGCCTCTGGGTTCCGATAATCCGGCTAAGGATAATACTGCGGATGATGGAACACCTCTCATAATAATTACATGGGGGCTAAAGCCGACGACTGGCAACTTTCAGTTCCAAAAATGGCCACATAGGAGTCAAAATAATTAAAACACCAAAGCATGATAAACCATGCATATGCATTATCAAACACGATAGTCATCGGACACATAATAACATGTTCACTCGAAAATTACATCCTTAGGGCACTGGGTCTCTACCGACCGAGCCCCCTCCATTGCAGCGGCGAAATACAATTCGGGGCGCCTATGCTCTTTCCCAGGCGGTGGGGGCGCCGTAGCTATCTCGAGTGGCTTCATCCCCGGCCAGTGCATCATCGTCCTTGCAAAAGCCATCTGCGCACCCTCAATACACACTGAGCGCTTCACGCCATCAATGTGGGAGGAGGCGTCATAGAGCTTCAACACTAGGCCGAAGTAACTGCTTCGAATGGGCTCGGAAGGCCACAAACGAATACGGTGGTCCTTTAAGGCCGGCTCCGCCATTTGATGCAGCTCCATTAGCTGCTTCATCTGCTGGCTAAGGACGGGGTGGGGCTCGGGGTTCTAAAATTGCACCCAGAACAGTCTATGTTCCGCATCCCCGTCCCGAGCCGCAAAGTGCTTGGCCGCGTCTGCCGCACTCCTCGGAAGGTCTGTAAAGGCGCCTGAGGAATGCCATAGCCGTGTAAGATGAGCAAACCTGTTACCACCAAAGGCACATTACAGTAAGTACGGCTTACCATCCGCGATCATCTTGACTTGGTGGAGTTCTTCCTCATAAGACCGCCTATCCACACGCTCCGATTTAAGATCGGAAGACAATGTGGATAGCTCGGCCACCTGGTCCTTGGTCTTCTGCTCAAGAGCCTCGCACTTAGTGCTGGCATCTTGGAGCTCTTGCTGCACCTCGGCCACACGAGCTTCGTGCTTTTCACTGACAGCCTTCAAGGAGCTCAGTTCGGCCGCCATCTTATGATCGGCAGCCTCCTGCTTGGCCTTCTCCAGCTCGGCCTTGAGGTTTTCGACCTCGGAAGAAACGGCTGCAAATGCAATGGAAGACCAACATTCAGGATTCAAAAACTCAAGAACCTCAATCAATGAGGATTGAAAAAGGTCTCCGAAACTCCAACTCACCTTGCATCTCATCAAACCGCTTGTTCAGACGGTCAAGCTCCTTGCCGGAGCTCTTGAGCTTCCGGTTGAGCTCAGCCAGCTCCACATCGTGGACAGCTGCTGCCGATTACGAGGCTTGCAAAGCAAAGATTATGTGAGACACACATCAAAACTGTTGGTCCTAGACCCTCCTTTCCAGACCACCTCCGGAGACAGTCAAAATATCGATTTTTACTCGGAACCTGAGATCCTTTGATCCCCGGGTAAGTTTCATAAACTTAACCAAGGCTTGGGGGCTACTATACCTATCCGGAATATATATACCTCACGAACAAATTCCGCTTAGAGAGAGGTGCATTACATGACTTACCTTGAAGCCCATCAAGAGACCGCCTAAGGCCTCCTTCAGTCCGCTATCAACGGATTGAATACCTTTTAGAACCGCACCCATAAGGATGCGGTGGTCTTTGGCAATGACAGAGCTGCAAGGCCTCCTCCATCGCGGCTGACCACCCGGTTGTGGCCTGCCCCGTCGCGGGCGGCACCGGTGGCGGCGCCACACCTCCTCCTTCTTGTGAAGGGAGAGTGGCCGATATCGGAGCCTTGTCAGTCTCCGGAGCCGTCTTCGGAGGGAGCTCCGATGACTCACAGCCTCCCTCTTTGTTTACCAGGAGGGGGCCGGTCTCCTGGTCCTCGGGCGCCGACGTTTGAGCCTCGGCCATGACTTCCTTGCCCTCAGTATTCGGCCGAGGAGGCGTCCGCCGGGATATCACCTCCGTGGCCTCGTCGGCGGCCTCTTGAGGGGATGTGCGGGATGCAATTCCGCTTTCCGCCAGCTCGGCTGGTGGGGGATCTCCCTCTGAGACCTGTTCGGACGGGAGATCATGGGCCAGGCTGCAACATGGGAGGCATTAGTCCAGTCAGCAACAAAAATCTTGCATAAGCAAATTATCTAGAAACCGTACCTCTGGGCTGCGGGCTTGGCCCTGGGGACCCTTCGCGGGACCCTTTCGAACGCCTCGGACTCCTCGTCGGAATCCGGGCTAACATCGGGCAGGGTCACCTTGACCCTGCAGGGCCTCTTTGGAGATCTGAGTCATCCTCGGCATCCACGGATGCCGCCCTTTTCCTTGGCTGGGGGGAATCGATTTCCCCCTTCCTCCGTCTGCTCCTCCTCGTGAGCAGAGGAGGCCTGGGTCTCCCCGGACTTAGCGTCCGGAGGGGGCTCTTGGGCGGAGACCAGCTCGGATCTCCTTCTTCTCGCCCTTCTTCTGCTTGTCCTTCTTCTCTGGCGCCGAATACGGCGCCTCGGCCAGCATCGCCGTCAAGAGGGTCGACCTGGGGGCTTTGGGCAACGGGGAAAGGCCGTTGATCCGCATGGCCATAGCTAGCCAGCCCTAGGGAAACCAGAAAAGGAGAGTTTAGAATCCTTGCTAAAAAGATCGAACCTTGAGATAAAAGATTGAAAATTGAAGCTTTACCTTAAGCGGAGGGTGTTCGGCGTCCAAGCCAGTGTCTTCTTTTTCGGCCGGCCACTCCTCCTGGGGCTTGAACATCGCCTTCCATAGCTTCTCCCGAGTAGTGCGGTAGAGCTTGCGCACGATGGGAGAGTCATCAGACTTATGGGCCCATATCGGTGTGGACCAGAGCAAGCAGGGGAGGAGGCGGCGGCGAAGCATGACCTGGACCACGTTGGTCAGGCCGATGTTTGCTTCCAGCATCTTTCCGATGCGTTCCTGCAGCGCCTTTACCTCAGTGGCCGACCCCCAATCCAGCCCTTTCTTGATCCACGAGGTCAGCCTTGCGGGAGGACCAGATCTGAATTCGGGAGGGGCCGCCCAATCTGCGGCACACAGTTCGGTAATATAGAATCACTCCTTCTGCCAGGTCTTGATGGTGTCGATGAAGGTGCCATCCGGCCACTGGACCCGAGGGAGCTTGCTGATCACCGCCCCCCCCCCCCCCACAGTCCGCGTGCTGGCTGCTCACGGTCTTAGGCTTGACGTTGAAGACCTTCAACCATAAGCCGAAGTGCGGCTGGACCCGTAGAAAGGCCTCACAGACGATGATGAAGGCCGATATGTGCATAATGGAGTTTGGGGGAAGGTCATGGAAGTCCAGCCCGTATAGGAACATCAGGCCCCTTACAAAGGGGTGCGGCAAGAAGCCCAGTCCCCGGATGAAATGGGGAATGAACACCACCTGCTCTCCGGGCCGTGGCATGGGGATTACTTGTCCCTCTTCGGGGGCGCGGTGGGCGACGTCGACCGAGAGGTAGCCGGTGTGCTTCAGTTCCTGGATGTCGTCCTCGGTGACGCACGATGCCTCCCACTTGCCTTGCGAGCCTGAACCAGCCATGGCCATGCCCGGGGAAGAAGAAGGGGTGTTGGAGGAAGGGCTGGAGAAGGATTAGATCTGCGCGCTCAAAGCGAGGAAGGTTGGAGAAAGCGAAACTGGGGAGCGTGGAAGGACTGTGAAGATGCTTTTCCCCCTTTTATGGAAGGCCGTAACACCAAGCGTCCCCTTGCTGCGCTGTGAGCTGCGCCAGTTCCCGAAGCGACCGCCCCGTTATGCGCGCATGGGATAGCCCAATCATTGATCATATCCCGTAAAAAATGGAGCACAATCTTCATGTCGATTGAACGTGCCAATAAAAAGGCGGTCTCGAACCACGAATCGAGTTTTTGTAACTGGTTAGGTGGCCACGACCCGTCTGAACCTTTCGTCGGGAAAGTTGTCAGGAAGGGTACTATTCACACTCGGGCGTTTGGCCTTCAAGGCTAAGCGAGGTATGTTCGGACAGTGAGGTGTCATCGGTGGCCGAGCTAAGGATTACCGAAGCATGAAAGGGAGAAAGGAACTCGCCCCGCAAGCCGAACACTTTGGACGTGTGGAACAGCTGATATCCTAAAGACTGGCATTGGAGGCTAGTTCGGGGGCTACTGAGGGAGTCCGGGATTAAGGGGTCCTTGGGCCGTTGACTTATCTCTTATAGTCCGGCCCGATGGGCCGCCTTATGGCATCTTCGGGAAGGTCGAACTGCGAAATGACCCTAGGCTTGTGGGGGAATATTCCAAAGACTTGGTGTGTCCTCCAAGAAAGAATGGGCGTATCTATGCCCGGATGGAAACCGACCATTTCTAACCCTAGGGACCCCTGGTGTCTATATAAACCAGGGGGCTTAGTTCATAGAGGGACAGCTCAACTCATTAGGGTTTAACTCGTTTGATCTCGAGGTAGATCTACTCTGTAACCTTCATACTCAGCAATACAATCAAGCAAGACGTAGGGTTTTACCTCCTCACGAGGGCCCGAACCTGGCTAAACACCGTCTCCTTCGTCCCCTGTTACCATCGTTCCTAGATTCACAGTTCGGGACCCCCTACCCGAGATTCGCCGGTTTTGACACCGACAGTGTGCTTGGAAATTTTTGTAGAAATACTCTCATGCTTCACTTAGATTAATTTGAGATTTAGTAAATTTTGAAGAAATCCTCTCATGCTTCACTTATACTATTTTGAGAGATGAAACCTTTATGCTCATGTGCTTCACTTAAATTTGTTTGAGTTTGTCAAAAGCAATGGCAATATATGAAACTAGTCCCAAAGTGATAGATATTCAAGAGGGATATAATAAAAACTTTCATGAAGATCATTGGACAAATTAAACTTGATTCTTTGTAATAGTTTTGAGACATGATGATAGTAATATGTGAGTCATGTTAGTGAGTAATTGTGCTTTTGTAAGAATATTGGTGTTAAGGTTTGTGATTCCCTATGCAAGTACGAAAGTCAATAGTTATGCAATGAAATTATATCCTACTTATGGTGCATTATTCGGTGTTAGTTATGCTCAATGCTCGTTTATGTGAATTTTCGTTTCTTGGTTGGTTGCTTCTCAATCTATTTGCTAGACTCCACTTGTACTAAGTAGAAATACTACTGGTGCATCCAAAATCCTTAAACCCAGTTTTGCCTTATGAGTCCACCATACCTACCTATATGCGCTATTTCCGTGTCGTTCCAAGCAAATTTTATGTGCCATCTCTACTTTTCAAAATAAATTTCCTTTTTGTGTGCTCGTACCGCTCATGAAACGGTAGGGGGTGTCCAATATTTTTCCATGCTAGATGTGTTATTCTCGAGATGAGTGTTTATTCACTTGTCATTGCACGAGAGTACAACGGTAATAGGGATGCCCAGTCCCGAAATGAAATGATTTTTTTACTTTTTGTTGTCAAATAATAAATTCCTTGGAAAGTGTTGGTATGGAAGGCAACCGTGGATACGGCCAGCCATGGATTGTGAAAGAATGGTGGAAACGGAATAAACTTTAACTTATGTTTGGGAACCGCCTATGATATATCTAGCATGGAAAGTATTGTGAACTACTTTGTCGTTTTCGTTGACAGGAAAGGCATGCCACCCAAAATAGTTTTCTCTCTCAATTTAAACTTTGAGCTCTGGCACCTCTACAAATCCCTACTTCCCTCTGCGAAGGGCCTATTTATTTACTTTATGCTATTTTCATTTTTTATTTGAGTCTCCATCTTCTCTTATAAAGCACCAACTAGGGGGCACTATGATCATACTTGAGCATTGGGTGTAGTTAATATTTGAGTGTGTTTCATGAATGGATCAATGATTGAGCATGATGGGCTAGGGATATCTTTCTTTAGCGTTGATATTTTGAAAGACATGGTTGCTTGTTGGCATGCTTGAGTATTAAAGTCTTTATGTCAGAACTAGACTATTGCTTTGAACCATCTAAAAGTCCAAATGTCTATGCTACAAAAGAAAAGAATATGTAATGAACATGTTAAGCAGCATCCCACATCAAAAATTCTGTTTTTATAATTTACCTACTCGAGGACGAGTAGGAATTAATCTTGGGGATGCTGATACATCTCTAACGTATCTATAATTTTTGCTTGTTCCATGCTATTATATTATCAATCTTGGATGTTTTACAATCATTTTATAGCAACTTTATATCATTTTTGGGACTAACCTATTGACATAGTGCCAAAGTGCCAGTTGTTGTTTTCGCTTGTTTTTTACTTCGCAGAATATCAGTACCAAACGAAGCCCAAACACCGCAAAACTTTTTGGAGATTTTTTTGGGCCAGAAGACATCCAGTGGGCCAAAGAAGTGCCAGAGGGGAGGGTCGAGGAGACCACAACCCACCAGGGCGCGCCCTGATGGGTTGTGCCCTCCTCAGGACGCCTCTCCACCGCCTCCGATGCCTATAAATTCCCAAATATTCCAGAAACCCTAGAGGAGTCGACGAAAAACACATCCAGCCGCCGCAAGTTCCAGAACCGCGAGATCCAATCTAACACCATCACGGAGGGGTTCATCATCCTCATGGGTGCCTCTTCGATGATGTGTGAGTAGTCCACCATAGACCTACGGGTCCGTAGGCAGTAGCTAGATGGCTTCCTTTCACTCTTTTGATTCTCAATACAATTGTCTCTTGGAGATCTATTTGATGTAAACTTTTGCGGTGTGTTTGTTGGGATCCGATGAATTTTGAGTTCATGATCAGTTTCTATCAATGAATATTATTTGAGTCTTCTTTGATCTCTTATATGCATGATTACTTATTGCCTCGTATTTATTCTTTGAATCTTTGGTTTAGTTAGGCCAACTAGATCGATTTTTCTTGCCATGGGAAGAGGTGCTTTGTGATGGGTTCGATCTTGCGGTGTCCTCATCCAGTGACAAAAGGGGCAGCGAGGCACGCATGTATCGTTGCTATTAAGGATAACAAGATGGGGTCTATTCCGACATGAATAGATATTGTCTACATCATGTCACCGTTCTTATTGCATTACTCCGTTTTTCTATGAACTTAATACACTAGATGCATGCTGGATAGCGGTCGATGTGTGGAGTAATAGTAGTAGATGCAGAATCGTTTCGGTCTACTAATTTTTGACGTGATGCCTATATAATGATCATCGCCTTGGATATCGTCATGATTATTTGATCTTCTATCAATTGTCCAACAGTAATTTGTTCACCCACCGTGTGCTATACTCATGAGATAAGCCACTAGTGAATCCTACGACCCCCGGGTCTACTTTTCCAATATATTGCTTTCCGATCTATCTTTTTGCCGCTTTTGTTTTCAGATCTATTATTCCAAAAAAACAAAAATACCTTGCTGCACTTTTTATTTGCCTCTTTTATTTTGCGTTCTTGAGAGATCTATCTATCCAATCTATCATATCCTAATCTATCTTTTTACCGTAGAGAGATTGACAACCTCTCTTTCGTGTCGGGTTGCAAGTATTTGTTCTTTGTGTGCAGGTGCTGTTTATGAGGTGTTGGTGATCCTCCTACTGGTTCGATACCTTGGTTTCATAACGGAGGGAAATACTTACCGTCGTTGTGCTGCATCATCCCTTCCTCTTTGGGGAAATACCGACGCAGTCTCAAGCCACGTCATAGTACTTTGCTTCGAGGGCTAATAAACTTTCGCATAAGTATATGAGTTCTTTATGACTAATGTGAGTCCATGGATTATACGCACTCCTACCTTCCCGTAATTTGCTAGACTCTATGGTACCGTGCATTGCCCTTGCTCACCCCGAGAGTCGGTGCAAACTTCGTCTGTGCCTCCAAACCCCGTGATATGATACGCTCTATCACACATAAGCCTTATTATATCTTCCTCAAAACAGCCACCATACCTACCTATTATGGCCTTTCCATAGCCATTCTGAGATATATTTCCATGCAACTTGCACCGCTTCCGTTTTGATGACTTGAGCATTCATTGTCATATTGCTTTGCTTGATCATATATCTGACATAGTATTTGTGGCTCAGCCATTGTTCATCATTTTTTTATACATGTTACGCTAGATCATTGCACATCTTGGTACACTGCCAGAGGCATTCATATAGAGTCATATTTTGTTCTAGGTATCAAGTTGAAATATTGAGTTGTAAGTAAATAGAAGTGTGATGATCATCATTATTCATTATTAGAGCATGTCCCAGTGAGGAAAGAATGATGGAAACTATGATTCCCCCACAAGTCGGGATGAGACTCCGGACAACAACAAAAAAGAAAAAAAGAAAAAAAAGAAAAAAAGAGAGACAAAGAGAGACGGAGCATGCTAATTCCACACTTGTGCTTCAAAGTAGCACCATGTTTTTCATATAGAGAGACTCCTATGTTGTCACTTTCATATACTAAGTGGGAATTTTTCATTATAGAGTTAGATGCACACCCACTTAGTTTTCATATTGAGCTTTCATACACTTATAGCTCTTAGTGCATCTGTTGCATGGCAATCACTACTCCTCACATTGATATCAATTGATGGGCATCTCCATAGCCCATTGGTTAGCCGCATCGATGTGAGACTTTCTTACCTTTTTGTCTTCTCTATCCACCCATAGTGCTATATTCATGACTTGCGCTCATGTATTGCGTGGGAGTTGAAAAAGCTGAAGCGCGTTAAAAAGTATGAACCAATTGCTCAGCTTGTCATCGGGGTTGAGCATGATAAATACTTTGTATTAAGAAGACAGAGCATGACAAGACTATATGATTTTGTAGGGATAGCTTTCTTTAGCGTTGATATTTTGAAAGACACGATTGTTTGTTGGGATGCCTGAGTATTAATGTCTTTCTGTCAAATTATAGACTATTGCTTTGAATCACTTGTATCTTAATATTCATGCCATGATTAGATATATGATCAAGATTATGCTAGGTTGCATTCCACATCATTTTTTTTTATCATTTACCTACTCGAGGATGAGCAGGAATTAAGCTTGGGGATGCTGATACGTCTTCGTCGTATCTATAATTTTTTATTGTTTCATGCCAATATTATACAACTTCTACATACTTTTGGCAACAATTTATATGATTTATTGGACTAACCTATTGATCCAGTACCAATAGCGAGTTCCTGTTTATTGCATGTTTTTTGTTTCGTAGAATATCCATATCAAACGAAATCCAAACGCGATAAAAATTTACGGAGAATTATTTTGGAATATTTGTGATTTTTGGGAGGTGGAATCATCGCAAAAGGAGGCCCACAGCCACAACGAGACACCAGGGCGCGCCCGAGGGCCTAGGCGCGTGGTGGTGTATTGTGGCCTCCTCGTGAGTCGTTTGGAGCTCTACTTCGGGCGCAAGGTAGCTTATATCCGGAAAAAATCATGTTAAAATCTCAGCGCAATCGGAGTTATAGATCTCCGGGAATATAAGAAACGGTTTTCTGCCAGAAAACAGGAACGCGAAACAAAAGAGAACAGAGAGGGAGATCCAATCTCGGAGGGGCTCTTGCCCCTCCGCCGCCATGGAGGCCATGGACCAGAGGGGGAACTCTCCTCCCATCTAGGGGGGCAAGGAAGAAGAAGAAGGAGGGGGGCTCTCTCCCCCTCTCTCCCGGTGGCGCCGGAACGCCACCGGGGCAATCATCGTGACGGCGATCTACACCAACAACTTTGCCGCCTTCAACACCAACTCTCTCCCCCTCTATGCACCGGTGCAACACCTTTCTTCCCCGCTGTAATCTCTACTTAAAAATGGTGCTCAAATCCATATATTATTCCCCAATGATATGTGGCCATCCTATGATGTTTGAGTAGATCCGTTTTGTCCTATGAGCTAATTGATGATCGTGGTTGGTATGAGTTGTATGTTTTATTTTGGTGCTGTCCTATGGTGCCCTCCGTGTCGCGTAAACGTGAGGGATCCCTGCTGTAGGGTGTTGCAATATGTTCATGATTTTCTTATGGTGGGTGGCGTGAGTGACAGAAGCACAGACCCGAGTAGGTGGGTTGTTGCGTATGGGAGTAAAGAGGACTTGATACTTAATGCTATGGTTGAGTTTTACCCTAATGATCTTTGGTAGTTGCGGATGCTTGCTAGAGTTCCAATCATAAGTGCATATGATCCAAGTAGGAAAGTATGTCAGCTCATGCCTCTCCCTCATATAAAATTGCAATAATGATTACCGGCTAGTTATCAATTGCCCAGGGACAAATAACCTTCTTGTTTGACAAAAGCTTTCTACTAAACAACTAACTTTTACTATCTTGCAATTTACTCGTAGTTTTATTCCCGCAAAGTACTTCTAGTTTTATTCGTGCAAACTATCCTATCACCTACAAAATAGCTTCATACATGTTCTAGGTAAAGCAAACGTTAAAGTGTGCGTAGAGTTGTATCGGTGGTCGATAGAACTTGAGGAAATATTTGTTCTACCTTTAGCTCCTCGTTGGGTTCGACACTCATATTTATCGAAAAAGGCTACAAACAATCCCCTAAACTTTTGGGTTCTCAAGTCATATCTTCATATCAGTTCTTCATATCGAGTTGTAAGTAAATAAAAGTGTGATGATCCTCATTGTTAGAGCATTGTCCCAGTGAGGAAATAAAGATGGGGGAGGCCAAATGTGGGGACTCCGACTCATAAGTCGTGATCACCGAATGCACGTGTACAGTGATCCCAAAGATCAATGCTCACTGAACACACAGAAGCTGAATAACAAGAGTCTTTCATCCATACATACGGTCTTACACAAATAAAGACCATCATGGTCAAGTCTTACATAGATAGGGCCACAAAGGCCAAATTCCAAACATAACTAGCAGCAGAAATCTTGAACGAAAGCGCGAACCCATGCCATCTGCCTTAACCTTACAGGCATTCTGACTGGGAAGTGTCCTAGTTTGCATGTTCGTCACCAACGAACTCTTCACCATATTCCTGCTCTTCCATGCCTGCCAATTAAATAACCAGTGGCAAGCCAATGAGTACTTTGAATGTACTCGCAAGCAGCCCATGTTTTGGAACAAGGTATAACAATGCATGATATATCACTAAGTAGGTAAGTAGCGAAAAGCTAATTTTTGAGTGCAATGACATGATCAATCAACTTGTCAGAGCATGCATCATGAGGTTACAAGTATCCGTATCAACAGGTTACAAATATCAATATAAACATGGTCTGAACATCTCATGTTCAATCATCATGTCAAGTCATCCGACTTAACTCAAGTATTCCTACTCCACACACTCACGCCAAGTTTGTGAAAACATCGGACGTAGTTTAAGCAGCACCACCCAATTGTCCTTGACCGTGGGCACGGCTATTCGAATAGTTTTACACTCTGCAGAGGTTCCACACTTTACCCACAAGACTCGGGGAACTTCCGTGTCATCCATGACTCGTGGTATATTACATACCCGAGGTAAGTACCCAAACAATGCCTTTCCCCTGATGATACTAACAAATAGTCCACTCGTTGGTGCCATCCCTCATGATGTACATCACATGTATCATCTACGAGGGCATGCAACGGTGTGCCCGGTGTCTGTAAAAACAGCCCATGATCGTCCTTTCCAGCACGACCCCGTCTCGAGAGTGACCACGTCACTCCCGCCACTGGTGTGCGGGCTCTCTGCTAGAACCGACCAAGGTAATCAACAAAGCCCCATCCCATAAGGGGTATCGTGGTTGTACATGTAAGGTTGGGAACGGTCGACAAATCTTAAATCTAATCCATTTTCGAAAACACACAAACACAACTTGCTCCGGTACACCACTTCTTTCTCAAGTGGTTACCTAGCTCATCATCTCCCTCGGGCATTAGTGGCACCCGAAGAGGTTTTCGATAAGTCTTTGAAATCACTTTGCTTCCCACACCATGCATAATCCTGTCCCACTTGCGTAGCAACTACTTAGCATCCTAACTACTTCCCACCCGCACAACTCTAAGTAGAAAGTAGAATCATGTCATGCAAGTATCAACGGGTAAAAGCGTCGGAGGCAACCCATAAAGGTGGTCACCATAACATCATGATCAACATATCAAAAGTAAAGTGCTATATGCCATGCAATAAAAATGTTTTCTTTGAACATGGTCAAGAGGCTGCTTGCTTGGCTCAACAAAGTTCTTGGGGTCTTCAAAGTCTTCTGGTCCAACTCCCTCGTCAACAACACAATCTATCGTCGCAATATTAACAGGCAAAATAAGAGCACGACAAAAATAGAGAAAATAAATCACTCCTAAAAATGTCAAACCACTTTTGTAAAATACCAGAGTGAAAACTAGGAATACTAAAAATACTAGCTCCTAGTTTTGAAGTTTAAAAAGTGGCAAAAATGATTTTAACAGTAGTTTTAAATAACCAAAACAAGGTTTTAAATAAAATCAGTACATAAAATGTTTTCAAAAAGTGGCACAAGTGGCATCATTAAATACTACATAATATTACAAGTTTTTAGGAATTTGAATCACTGGATTTGGATTTTTATGTTGGGCTAGGGAATTTTCGAAATTTTACTGGAAAAAGAAAAGAAGAAGTGGCACTTTGCTATTGGGCCAGCGGAGTGCGAGCAGAGCCGGCCTAGGGGAGATGCGTCCCAGGGCGAAGCGGTACACGCGTGACATGTTTTATTTACACCTGCACGCGGGCCCTATCTGGCAGAGAGAGAGGGTTGGCAAGGAAAGAATGACACGCGGGCCCCACCCCGCGGTCGTCTCCTACCTCTCGACAGGGGAGGGAGAGAGATCACTGGCGGCGTCCTCGGCGGAGACTCGGGGTGGCAAGGGCACGGGCGTGGTTAGGGGGTCCGCGCGCTTCCAGTGGAGGTGCGAATCGTCGCCGGCGGTGACGGAGTCGACGGCGAGGAGGAACCCGAATGGCGATCGGAGGAGATGATGATGGCTCGCTCGTTCCTACCTGAGATTCACGGAATGGAGGGCGGGGTTAGGTTCCTGATGCGGAGATGGAGACAGGGAAGGAAAGAAGGAGGCCAGGGGCTCTGTACCTCCCGAACGGCGGTGGCCCGAGGCTGCGGACCTCCGGCTCGTCCTCGAGCTCGGCTGCTGGAGAGGGGGATTTAGCAGTGCAGGGGTACAACTGGGGGTCCTAGAGAGAGAGGGGAGCCGAGAGGGGAGCTCAGGGAGACTTTAAATAGGGAGGCCGTAGTTTGCCATGGACCGAGCGCACGGCTTCCCGCGGGAACGGTGCTGCCGGCCATGTAGGAGGGCTAGGGGTCCTCTGCGGCGCTCGTGGGAGTAGTGTAGGCCGCTGGGGGGGAGAGAAGGAGCGGGACGAGCTCTGGATGGGTCCCTCACATGGACAGGGACTGGGGAACGCGGGCGGCGCTCGGCACGCGAGGGTGGAGGTCATCGAAGAGATAGGGGCGAGGGGGCCAACAGCCCGGCATCTTGCGCACGTCGAGGAGGTCTTGGTAGCGTGCTTGCTCCGCTCGAGGCGGTCGGGGGCATTGGGCAGGGGCGGCTACAGCGCTCTGGTGCTCTGTAGAGTGCTCCAGAGCGCCCATTTGGCTTTCCATGGCATAAACAATGGGCACAAGCATGTCCACTTGTGTCTTGGAGGTTATGGAGATGCCCATGAGTGCTTAGGAACTAAGGTAGAAACAGGGGTGAGGAAATGGGGCAAGGGAGAGGTAAAATAGGTGTTGCCATGGCTGTCCAGAGGAGTAAAAATGAGGATTTCACCCCACAATCATTGAGCTGTGACCATGCAAGTATTACTGGAGGTAGAAGGGGACTAGTAGGTGCTGCGGTTAAAAGTTTAGGTCAAGGAGAATAGTGGGGGAGGTGAAATCGGGGTTTTTACCTAATCACTAGAAGGTGTTTGATGGCAATTTGGGCAAGAAGATTTTACCCACTTACTGTGAGATTTAACAGGCTCAAAAGGCATGCAAAAACAAGGTTGATCACAATGTTTGAGATGATTTGAAGAAAGTTGACAATGCAAATATTTTAAACCCTAGAAATTAACAGAAAACCTCTAGGTAGGATTAATGATGTTCTCATTATTGCAAATAAAAATTTTGTGCCTATAGATTTCATTGTGCTTGATATTGATTGCAATCGTACTTGTCCCATAATACTTGGAAGACCTTTCCTATGAACTATAGGTGCAATTATTGACATGAAGGAGGGAAACATAAGGTTCCAATTCCAATTAAAGAAAGGGATGGAATACTTCCCTAGAAAGAGAATTAAACCACCTTATGAATCAATCATGAGAGATACTTATGGGTGGGGTGTCAAAGATGACAATACTTGAAACTATGCATTATGCCTAGCTAGGGGCATAAAACAATATCGCTTGTTGGGAGGCAACCCAATAGTTATCTTTGTTTTTGCTTTCTACTTCCTGTTTGTTTTTGATAACATGATTATTGCTTCTGTAATGATTATGTTTTTATGTTTAAATTAGTGTTTGTGCCAAGTAAAGCCTTTGGGATGACTCACAAGATGAGTAGAATCGATGCTGAGACAAAACAGAAACTTTTGACTCCAATACAAGAATTTTTGTTTTTTACTGGAGCATGATAATGATCTGAATTTTTTACACAGTATTTCTATACAAATATTCGAGGTTGTACTAATTTTTCAGAATGTTTAGAGTTACATAAGTATAGGTTCTCTATAGATTACTACAGGCTCTTCTGTTTTAGATAGATTCTATTTTTGCTTGCATAGTTTGCTTGTTTTGATTATGCTATGGATTGTATCGGGGGGTATAAGCCATGGAGAAGTTAGAATACAGTACCTATTGTGCAATTATGAAATAAGAATCAATTTATAACAGTACCTAAAGTATTCAATATGTTGCTTATACTAACGGATCTCACGAAGTTTTGCTCAGTTTTCCGTGATTGATGTTTTCAAGTTTTGGGTGTTATCACGATGAAAAAGGAATAAGGAGAGGCAAGAGCCTAAGCTTGGGGATGCCCAAGGCACCCCAAGGTAATATTCTAAGGAAGACTCAAGCGTCTAAGCTTGGGGATGCCCCGTACGGCATCCCCTCTTTCGTCTCAATCCATCGGTATGTCACTTGAAGCTATATTTTTATTCATCAGATGATATGGGTTTTGCTTGGAGCGTCGTTTGTTTTTGTTTGCTTTTACTTTTAGTTTGCCACAATCATTGTTTGCTGGACACACCTGTTTGTGAGAGACACACCTTCATCATAATTTGTTAGAATAGTCTATGTGCTTCACTTATATCTTTTGAGCTTAGCAGTTACTCTAGTACTTCACTTATATCTTTTTGAGCACGGTGGTGTGAAGATTTTATAGAAATAATTTCACTATCATTCTTCACTTATATTTGTTTGAGAGTTAATAAATAGTGACAGTAATTTGCATGGGTCATAAGACTAGTCCAAAAATATTAGGTATTTAATGAGTGATAATCAAAACCATCATGTAGCACATATAGAGAAATTGTGGGTTAATGATATTGATGTGGTAATATGAAAAAGATGTGAGTTCATAATTGTTGATTCATAGAAGTGCCCATATTAAGAGAGGTCTTCTTGTTCGTCTAAAAATTAAAGAGGCATGGTGATGATGTGTGAGAATTTCTATTCCTCGTTGAAATCCTAGTGTTGTTTCGGGTCGGAGGCGCGCGATGGTTAACTCCTACCAACCTCCTCCCTCGGGGCGTGCAAGTAGTACTTTGATTTGTGATAAAACTAATAAAACTTTGCAATAAGTATATGAGTTCTTTATGACTAATTTGAAACCATGGACATACGCAATCTCACCTCATATTTGCTAGCCTCTTCGGTACCGTGGATAGCCCATTCTCACCTTGAGGATCGGTGCAACTTTCGCCGGTGCATCCAAACCCCTTGCATGATACGCTCCGTTGCGCATAAGTCTCATTATATCTTCCTCAAAACAGCCACCATACCTACCTATCATGGCGTTTTCATAGCCATTCCGAGATATTTTGCCATGCAAATTCCATCGTCACTTCACATGACTAATTCGTTCATCATCATATTGCTTTGCATGATCATATAGAGCTGACATAGTATTTGTGGCAAAGCCACCGTTCATCACATTTTTGATACATGTCACGCTAGATCATTGCACATCCTGGTACACTGCTAGAGCCATTCATATAGAGTCATATCTTTCAATCAGTTTTTCATATCGAGTTGTAAGTAAATAAAAGTGTGATGATCATCATTGTTAGAGCATTGTCCCAGTGAGTAAATAAAAATGGAGGAGGCCAAATGAGCCCACCATTCTGAATATATAAAAAAATGAGAGAAAATGAGAGAAGGGACTTTGCTACTATCCTTTACCACACTTGTGCCCCAAAGTGGTACCTTGTTCCTCATATAGAGAGTCTCATGTTATGTCACTTTCATATGCTAGTGGGAATCACTTTTTCATTATTATGAACTTGGCTTGTATATTCCTGTGACGGGCTTCCTCAAATGCTTGAGGTCTTCATGAGCAAGCAAGTTGGATGCACACCCCACTTAGCTTCAGTTGAGCTTTCATACACTTATACCTCTAGTGGATCATTTGCATGGCAATCGCTACTCCTTCCATTGACATCTATAAATGGGCATCTCCATAGCCCGTTGGAACGCCTAGTTGATGTGAGACTATGTTCTCCACTTTTTGCCCCTTTAATATCTACCACCATATTCTATTCCACCGAAATGCTATGTCCAATGGCTCACGCTCATGTATTGCGTGAAGAATAAAAAGTTGATGCATATTGAAATGTACGATCCAATCGCCTGACTTGGACACGGTGGTGCTTGACATTTGTATTAATCTGGTGAAGATGGAGCCATGCCTTGCTAATATTATAAGATGAATGGGGGTAAACATTCTTTGAGGATCGTATACTTTGAAAGATTGATGATTTTGTTTCTTATACTTATAAGTATTGCTATGTTAATATTTGTTGATTCATCGTTTCTCAATGAGCATATATGCAAAAGATTACATAATGGATAGCATGTCACGTCAAAAATTCTGTTTTTATCATTTGACTACTAGAGGACGAGCAGGAATTAAGCTTGGGGATGCTTGATACGTCTCCAACGTATCTATAATTTTTTATTGTTCCATGCTGATATATTACCATTCTATGATACTTTTTGGGTCTTTATTTACCAATTTATAATATTTTTGAGCACTAACCTATTGAGCCAGTGCCCAGTGCCAGTTGTTGTTTTATGCATGTTTTCACTTTTCAAGTTTACACTACCAAACAAAGTCCAATTGCCACGAAACTTTTTTATGATTTTTTGGGACCAAAAGAAGAGCTGGAAACTTCGGGAGGCGGCCGGAGGCCGCACGAGGGCACCAGCACGCAATAGGGCGCGCCCTGATGTGTTTTGCCCCCTCGGGCGTCTCCCGTTGCCCCTCTATGGCCTATAAATTCTCATATATTCTAAAAACCATGGAGGCAGTCCCAAAACCCTTTTTACACCGCCGCAAGTCTCTGTTCCGTCGCGAGGCCATCTAGAGCTCCGTTTCGGCACCTTGCCGGAGGGGGGATCGATCATGGAGGGCCTCTTCATCAACCTTGCTGCCCTCATGATGATGCGTGAGTAGTTCACCACAGACCTACGGGTCCATAGCTAGTACCCAGATGGCAATGTCTCTATCTCGTGATCTTCAATACAATGATCATCGCATCTTCGCTTTGATCTATCCGATGTAATCCTATTATACGGTGTGTTTGTTGGGATCCGATGAATTGTGGGTTTATGTTCAGATTATTCATGAAAAGTATTTGAGTCACCTCTGAATATTAAGATTCTTATTTGCATGATCATTATAGCTTCGTAATTCTCTCCGATCTATTAGTTTGCTTTGGCCAAGTAGATTGATCTATCTTAAGTGAGAGGGGTGCGTTGTGGTAGGTTCAACCTGACGGTGCTCTATATCCCAGTGTCAGAAAGGGAGAAGACACGTCTTTGTGTTATTGCTACTAAGTATAGAACGATGGGGTTTATTCATATTGCTTGAGTTTACTTTGTCTACATCATGTCATCATTCTCCATGCATTACTCTGTTTTACTTAATACTCTAGATGCATGCTGGATAGCGGTCGATGAGTGGAGTAATAGTAATAGGTGCAGGCAAGTGTCGGCCTATTTGTTTATGGACGTGATGCATATATACACATGATCATTGCCACGAAAATCGCATAACTATCTGCTTTTCTATCAATTGCCCAAAAGTAATTTGTTACCCACCGTATGTTGCCTACATGAGAGATACCGCTAGGGAAAACTATGGTCGCCGGGTCTATTCACTTATAAATTCATAAATGCTACTATTACCTCGCTGCCTTTATTTACCTTTTATTTTATTTTGCAATTTACAATTATCTACTATTATCTACACACTTCACTTGCTTGCAAATAACGAGATCAAGGGGATTGACAACCCTCTTGCCCGCGTTGGGTGCAAGTTGTTTGCTCTTTTGTGTGCAGCCACTGAAGACGGCTGAGGATTGATAAACCAGGTTTTATAATAGAGGGAAAGACTTACCCACTTTGGGTTGCAATTACTCGTTCCTCTTCACGGAAAACCCAACGCAGATCACAAGTATCAAGAACACTAAGCCCCCCGGGTCTTCTCACTTATAAATTACAAAAAGATTTCAATACCTTGCTGCCTTTATTTACCTTTTATTTTATTTTGCAACTATCCATTACTATCTAATTGTTTCACATGCTTGCAAATAACAAGTCCAAGGGGATTGAGAACCCTCTTGCCCACGTTGGGTGCAAGTGTTTGCTCTTTTGTGTGTATTCGCTGAAGACGGTGGTTGCGTGTTCTCCTATTGGTTCGATAAACCTTGGTTCTTAAGTAGGGGAAATACTTATCTGTTTGTGCTGCAATTACCCATTCCTCTTCACAGAAAACCCAATGTAGATCACAGACATCTGATACTTGTGATCTGCGTTGGGTTTTCCGTGAAGACGAACGGGTAATTGTAGCACAAAGTGGGTAAGTATTTCCCTTAGTTATGAAACCAAGGTTTATTGAACCAATAGGAATATCAATCCTCAACCGTCTTCAGCGGCTGGACACAAATGAACAAACGACTTGCACGCAATGCGGGCAAGAGGGTTGTCAATCCCCTTGATCTCGTTATTTGCAAGCAAATGAGTTGTGCAGATAATTGTTGATAAATATAAATTGCAAAATAAATAAAAAGTAAATAAAGGCAGCAAGGTAATTGTAGCGTTTGTAAATATATAAGTGAATAGAACTGGGAGCCATAGTGTTCCCTAGCGGCATCTCTCATTTAGGCATCATACGGTGGATAACAAATTACTATTGGGCAATCGATAGAAAAGCGGATAGTTATGCGATTTTCATGGCAATGATCATGTGTATATAGGCATCACATCCATAAACAAATAAGCCGACTCCTGCCTACCCCTATTACTATTACTCCACTCATCGACCGCTATCCAGCATGCATCTAGAGTATTAAGTAAAACAGAGTAATGCTTGGAGAACGATGACATGATGTAAACAAACTAAACTCAATCAATACGAATAAACCCCATCGTTTTATCCTTAGTAGCAACAACACAAAGACGCATCTTGTCCCCTACTTTGTCACTGGGATATAGAAACTCGCCAGGTTGAACCTACCACAACGCACCACTCCCACCGATGAAATATCAATCTACTAGGCCAAAGCACATCAATAGACCGGAGAGCATTACGAAACTATAATGATCACGCAATTAAGAGATAATATATATCAGAGGTGTCTCAAATACTTTTCATGAATAATCTGAACATAAACCCACAATTCATTGGATCCCAACAAACACACCGCACAATAGGATTACATCGGATAGATCAAAGCGAAGATGCGATGACCATTGTATTGAAGATCATAAGATAGAGAGATTGCCATGTAGGTACTAGCTATGGACCCATAGGTCTATGGTGCACTACTCACACATCATCATGAGGGCAGCAAGGTTGATGAAGAGGCCCTCCATGATCGATCCCCCCTCCGGCAGGGTGCCAGAACGGAGCTCCAGATGGCCTCGCGACGGAACAGAGACTTGCGGCGGCGGAAAAAGGGTTTCGGGACTGCCTTCAGGGTTTTTGCGATATTAGAGAATTTATAGACCAGAGAGGGACGTCGGGAGAGCCACGAGGGGGCCACGGCATATCAGGGTCGCCCCCCCAAGGGCGCGCCCTGATGTGTGGTGGGGCCCTCATATGCCTCCTGACCTCCTTCTAAAGCTTCTAGGTCTTCTTTTGGTCCAAAAAAAATCATCAAAAAGTTTCGTGGTAATTGTACTTCGTTTGGTACTGTAAACCTGAAAAGGCAAAAACATGTAGAAAACAGCAACTGGCACTGGGCACTGAGTCAATAGGTTAGTGCTCAAAAATATTATAAATTGGTAAATAAAGACCCAAAAAGTATCCTAGAATGATAATATATCAGCATGGAACAATAAAAAATTATAGATACGTTGGAGACGTATCAAGCATCCTGCGACACCCCCGGTTTAACCGTGCACTAATCATACACGCATTTATGCACGATCAAGACCAAAGACTCGCTGGAAGGAATCACAACACAACACTAAACACAAATTAAAATAATTCAAGCTTCATATTACAGCCAGGGGCCTCGAGGGCTCGAATATAATAGCTTAAGTACAAAGTCAGCGGAAGCAACAACATCTGAGTATAGAGATAAAAGGGTACACAAGTTTTGCCTTAAGAAGGCTGAGCATAACAACAACAAACTAGATCGAAAAGGCGCAGGCCTCCTGCCTGGGAACCTCCGAACTACTCCTGGACGTCAGAGAAGTCTACGTCGTAGTAGGATCCATCCTGGTAGTAGTGGCCTCCGTCGGGGTAGTAGCAGTCGTCAATGGGGTAAAATGGATCCTGTGTCTCCTGGGCTCTGTCATCTGATCGCGGCATCGAATCAAGGAGAAAAAGGGAGCAAAGCAATGGTGAGTACTCATCCAAAGTACTCGCAAGACTGACATCAGAACTATGCTAGATATGCACCAGTATCAAAGGAATGGGGCTATATCTTTGGACTAAACTGCAAAAATGCCAGAAGAGAGAGAGGGCCTAGTCCTATCGAAGACTAGCATCTTCAGCGTCTTGCAGCATAAGACGAGAGTTTAGAGCAACATATTTTAATTAACAGGGTAAAATGCAGTAAGGCCCAGAGATCCTTCCTCGACTCCCTACGAGAAAGCAATCCCGGAGCCAATAATTCAAGTAACAATCATAAGTATCCAGTTCTAGTTATCATAGACCAGGATAATTTCTGAGCGTCCGTTACCGTGGACACGGCTAATCGATTAGAAAAAACTTCCCTGCAGGGGTGCACAAACTTACCAACACGCTCGATAAACTCTGGCCGGATACAATTTTCGGGTCATATCCGGCCTCGGCCGATCGACACGCCGTAATCCAACCTAGGCTCATCACAGAGGCCAGCACGCCGGTCTACATACTAATAGCTCGGGGTCTTGGGCCATCGCCCTCGCCATCCTGCACGTTACACCCTCGGCCGGTGTCAGTCCTAGCATGCCTTAATTCAAGCGCCATGTGTTAGCTCGGGCCACCCGGGCGCGAGTCGCTCCATGTGACATCTGATGAGCTTTCAGAAGAATGTACGCCGTAGAGTGCCCATAACTTTTCCCGCGTGGTGGTTAGTGCGAAAGAGGCCAGAGGCCTTCTCAGATCACATATCCAAACCCATTAGTGACTTTATAGTTTGCGGTGACGATCGGTCCCTCCATCCCGTCGCCCCGTCTCGAGAACTTGTGGCAAGGACAAAGTAGGTCCGGCCACGCCTCGTCTATATCCCTTCGGGTGCCTTACCGGCGCACCCCACCACATCTCACACACACACGGGTACCCTTGGGGCCGACCCGTCTTTCACATATAATTTAGTAACAAGTCAAAGTGGCTGTGGGTCAGTACACCAAGTGGATTTCCGAGGAATCACTCTCGATATATCACACTCGGGGTATGTGAGGTGATGTGTCGGTAACGGCTTGTCAGTCATGATGACTGAGTCTTCTGTCTTCAAGTCCTCGATGACGACGGTGATGAAAGCAGGGGCAACGACAATAGTAAAATGGGGGCCACAGGGGGACACTATCCATACCTATACTACAACATTATATGAAAGCAGGTATGAAAGTAGTACTCAAAAACAGGCTATGCATCAGAATAGGTGCTGTTAAATACAGTAGCAAAATCTAATGTAAGCATGGGGGAGAAAGAATAGGTGATATCGGAATGATCAAGGGGGTTTTGCTTGCCTTGTTGCTCTGTTGCAAAAGGCTGGTCGTCAGGGGCGTAGTCATACTCGGCAGCAGTGTTAGTCTCGGAGGCTACCGGAGAGAAGAGGGGGAAGAAACAATAAATACAAGCAAACAGATGCAACACGATGCATGACATGGCAATACGCAGTGCTAGGGGTAGTCTAACGCAGTACTACACGTATCAGATGGAACGGGAGAATATCTGACGATATTTCCCGGGTCTTTGGATTTATCGGACAGACGATCCAGAGGGGAAAAGTTCCATGTTTGCTATGCTAGGAGCATGTGACAGACGAACGGATAGCGTATTCGGATTCGTGGGATTTTTCTGATCAACTTTCATGTATAAAACTTTTTCATCTGAGCTACGGATTATTTTATACGATTTTTCAAAGATTTAAACAATTTCTGAAATTATTCTATTTATTTAAATCAACATTATCCAGAACAGTGCGGAGTGACATCAGCATGACGTAATGGTGACATCAGCAGTCAACAGGACGGTTGACCAGGTCAAATCTGACATGTGGGGCCCTCTTGTCATTGACTCATATTTAAACCTGTGTTATATTAATCCTAAAATAGATTAATTAGGGAAGGGCCCCACTGGTCAGTGTCACATTAGGCAGATTAATTAATTTTAACTTAATCTATTTACTAATTAAGCAACTGACAGGGGTGGCCCACTGTCATACACAGGGGGGGTCGGGCCCCACCTGTCATTGACTGGCCGAGCCCAGTCAGCAGGTTGACCAGGTCAACTGGTCAACCAGGACCCCGGGGCCCGCGGGTCAGTGACCCTGGCAGTGGCCCCAGGTGGTCCACGTCAGCGGCGGCGCCGTCCGGCCACCGGAGGAGCTCCGGCGAGCTCCCGAATCGGCGGGGTGGCTCGGAAATCGCCTACGGTGGGTCAAATCGAGCGCTTCTTCTTGCGTTGCGAAGCTGGAGTCATCGCCGATCCGTTCCAGGCATCAGTTCAAGCTGCGGCGGCCTGTGGTGAGTGCTACATCGCTGGCGGCGGAGGTGCTTTCGGGTGGCGATGGCAAACAGCTAACCGAGGCGCAAAAAACCTAGCCAGCGTGCGGGATCGGTCCTACGGGCGCTCTGGAGCACGCCTATCGCATGCACGGGCTGCCAGGGGCACGCAGAGCTCGTGCCCGACGACAATGGTGGCGACCGGAGCTCGGTTACGGGAGCTGCTTGCTATGCTGGCCTAGGGGAGCTACGAGAGGAAGAGGAGGATGCGTGGGAGCTCACTGGGCCCTGTAGTTGCGCAAGGTGGGCTCGAGGGAGGCTCGGTGGGGCGAATCGACGACGGCGAGCGGCGGCGTCCCGAGGAGGAAGAAGACGCGGTGAAGGCAATGTAGGGGCTCCGGGGCTCGATCCAGCAGTCGAAGAGGAAGAGGCGGTCGCGGCGGAGCTCGTGGACGTCCTAGCTGGGCGCGGGAGTGGCTGTGGCCACGGCTAGCCGGCGGCCATGGCGGCGGTGGCGCTCGGGAGAGAGAAGAGCAAGCGAGGGAGAGGGAGAGAGACGAACCAGGAGCGTCCAGAGGGGTGCGGGGGCTCGTTCTTATCCATCCACGCACGCAGCAGCAAAAGATCTAGCGATGGGGGGGCCTGGCGAGCGCGTGCTCGCTCCCTGCTCGACAGCGCGATGGAGAGAGAGGCGGGAGGAGGGAGACGACGGCGCGGTTGGGCTGGGCTGCACTGTAGCTGGCAGGCTTCAAGTGCACAGTGAGTTTTCTGATTTTCTCCCTTTTTCTTTTCTGATTTCTTTTCCAGCACCTTTTCCATTTATTTTCTGCAATATTCCTTTACTGCAAAAATGTGCCACTTGGTCCAAATAATACTTGGCAATATTCTGCAATACCTCACCAAGTTTGAGGAATTTTCAAATCTGTTTCAAATATTCAAAAGAATTTAAGAGCATTTTTAAAATGCAAATTGGCTCTGTTTTGATGGTGGGGTCCACACCAGCTTGAGGGTGATGTTGTTTTCCTAAACAATCATTGTTTTGGATTTTCCCACAAGTAAGCAACATTTTTCTTATGCTGTTTGAGGATTTAATTTATCACAATAAAATCCTAGGGCATTTAGAAGTGGAAATTGAAATGAGATTTGAATTTCAACTTGATCATATCCCACTTAGAAAAATGATTAGTTGCTGATCGTAGTCATCACTGTGCACCATTACATGGGGGTGTTACAACTCTCCTCTACTAACAAGATTCTCTCGTACAATTCGAACTTGTTCTTCTGCTTGTTGAATGATGTCCGGACCAATGAGTGCACGTTCCCCAGTTTCTGACCAATTCAGAGGGGTTCGGCACTTACGTCCATATAACACTTCAAAGGGGGCCATCTTTAAGCTAGCTTGATAACTGTTATTATAGGAGAACTCAGCATACGGAAGAGATTCTTCCCACTTCTTACCAAATGAGATGACACAAGCACGTAGCATATCTTCAAGCACGTGGTTAACTCGTTCAACTTGACCCTGGGACTGTGGGTGATAAGCAGTGCTCCAGGTTATATGAGTGCCCAAAGCTTGTTGGAAACTCTCCCAGAACTTCGAGGTGAAAATGCTGCCTCGATCTGAACCGATTTCCTTTGGAATGCCATGCAGTGAAACAATTCTGGAAATATACAAGTCCGCTAACTGACTAGCAGTGATAGTCTCCTTAACTGGCAGAAAGTGTGCAACCTTGGAGAGTCGGTCAATGATGACAAAGATAGCATCATGACCTTTCTGTGAGCGGGGGAGACCAAGAATGAAATCCATCTGAATTTTATCCCATTTCCATTCAGGAATAGGCAATGGTTGTAGAAGTCCTGCAGGTTTCTAATGTTCTGCTTTAATTTGGCGACAAGTGTGACATTCTTCAATGTACCGAGCAATATCTTGCTTCATGTTGGACCACCAATATCGCTGACGAATGTCGCGATACATTTTGGTGCTTCTGGGTTGAATAGACAATGGAATGTCGTGAGCTTCTTTCATGACTTTCACATACATAAGATCAAATCGGGGGACCACAAAACGACCCCTGAAATATAAAGCTCCATATTTACGTAATGAGAAGTCCTTGGATTTCTTAGTTCCAAGTTCTGCTATAATTGCATATAATTCCGCATCCTTCCCTTGTGCAATTACAATAGCTCTGTGAAGATCTGGTTCCACAAAAAGGTTATTGAGAAAACCTTTCAGTACAATGTGGAGGTTCAACTTGCGAAGCTCTTCATGAAGACGGGGATTACCTTTCTCAACCATGAAGTTGTTGCAATAAGATTTTCTGCTCAAAGCATCGGCCATTACATTAGCCTTGCCAGGGGTATATGAAATACCGAAATCATAGTTTGTGAGGGCTTCCATCCATCTTCGCTGACGGAGATTTAAGTTTGCTTGAGTAAACAAGTATTTCAGACTTTGGTGGTCAGTATAGATCTCGCAACGATTACCGAGAAGGTAATGTCGCCAATTCAATAGAGCATAGACCACTGCGGCTAACTCGAGATCATGAACTAGATAGTTCTCTTCATGAGGACGCAACTGTCTTGAGGCATAAGCGATTACTCTGCGCTCTTGCATTAGGACACAGCCTAATGCTTGACGAGAAGCGTCGCAATAAATGACAAAGTCCTTGCGAGAATCTGGAGGAGCAAGCACTGGAGCGGATGTAAGCTTGTCCTTGAGAGTCTGGAAACTTTCCTGACATTTGTCTGTCCATTCAAACTTAACACCTTTGTGAAGCAGATTGGTCAGGGGCTTTGCGATCTTGGAGAAGTTCTCGACAAAGCGACGGCAATAGCTGGCAAGTCCAAGAAAACTTCTGACTTGCTTAACATTCTTTGGGGGAGTCCAGTCAAGAATAGCCTGAACTCGTTCAGGGTTGACGGCAATACCATCCTTGGAGATCACATGACCAAGGTAAGTCACTTCATTTAGCCAGAACTCACACTTAGAGAACTTTGCGTACAGTTGATGTTCTCGAAGTCTTTCGAGCACAAGACGAAGATGTTCGGCATGTTCTTCTTCATTCTTGGAATATATCAGAATGTCATCCAGATATACCACGACAAACTTGTCGAGATAATCCATGAAGATATAATTCATCAACCGAGAGAAGGTTGCTAGGGCATTTGTTAAGCCGAAAGACATGACGGTGTACTCGTATGAACCATAGCGAGTAACAAATGCTGTCTTTGGAATATCTTCTTCACGAACACGGATCTGATGATATCCCAACCTCAAGTCGAGTTTTGAGAACACTGACGATCCAGCAAGCTGATCATATAGATCATTGATCCGGGGAAGCGGATATTTGTTCTGAATTGTTGCTTGGTTGATAGGTCGGTAATCTTGAACCAACCGATTAGTACCATCTTTGTTCTTGACAAAGAGAGAAGGTGCTCCCCAAGCTGAGGAACTAGGACGAATAAAACCCTTGCGAAGCGATTTGTCAATTTCTTCCTTCAGTTCAAGAAGTTCATGAGGAGGCATTTTATAAGGCCGCTTAGCAATAGGGGTGGTGCCTGGTATCAAGTCAATGACGAACTCGACTGCTCTAGCAGGGGGAATGCCTGGAAGCTCTTCTGGAAATACATCTTGAAAGTCTCGAACCACTGGAATGCTTTCAATCCCCTCAAGAGGTGATGTATTCAATGCGTTCATACAATGTATCTGGGTCTCGGCATTTCGAACGAGACGAGCGGAATGAACCACTAACTCGTTGGAAGGGTGCAGAAGATGCACGGTCTTAGTGGCACAAACGATTGAAGCACTATGTGCTATGATCCACTCCATTCCCAAGAGTAAGTCAATATTGGAAGACGCCAACACAATGGGCGAGACGAGGAACTCTAGTCCTTCGATCTCAACGGTGACGTTGGGACATATCATAGAGGTCTGACAATTTCCCGCGGGAGTGGATACCATTATTTGAATGTCCATGTTCTCGCACTTAAGGTTATGCTTAGATGCAAATTATTCTGACATGAATGAATGCGATGATCCAGAATCAAATAAAACGGATGCGGGTATTGAGTTTACAAGAAGTGTACCCATCACAGTAGAAGGCTGGTCTTGAGTTTCAGCCATATCAGTATGGTTGGCTTGAGCACGAGTATAGGGAACTCTGGCATTGCTGTTGCGGGGCTGGTAGTTTGGCAGTGCAAGTTGTTTCTGACCCTTCCTGCATTCTCTATCTGGATGGCCTTATTCACCAAGGTAGCGAAATCAGGGAAGTCGTGAGCTAGAAGAGCAAGGTGAACATCCGGGTGAAGTCCTTCACGGAATTTCTCCTGTCTGCGAGCATCAGTTGGCAGGTCCTCTTCAGCATAACGGGACAAGTCCAGAAATTCCCGCTGATAAGCGTCCAAGGTTTTACTGCCTTGGGTAAGGTTGCGGAACTCTTGCTTCTTCCGGTCCATGATTCCTTGAGGAATGTGGCGAGCACGGAAAGCAGCTTGGAACTCTGGCCAGGAAACGATGGCGCCTGCTGGTAGAGCATGCTTGTGGCTGGTCCACCATTGAGCAGCGGGACCTCTCAGAAAGTTGGCCGCATAGTTGACATGGTTGGCAGGGGGGACCATAGCAGATTCCAGTATGTGAGTAATGTCGTGGAGCCAGTCGTCAGCATCTAGCGGCTGAGTTGAGTTGTGGAAGGTAGGTGGGTTGAGACGCACAAAGTCCTGCAGCGACATTGCGGCTGGCCGCTGGTACATAGGGGGCCTCTGGAGTTGATCCACTAGCCCTTGCATGAACTGGCGTTGAACTTCCATCTGCTGAATCATCCCAGTCATGTAATCAGGTGGCGGTGGTGGTGCATGGCCAGCACGGCCACTTCCTGCTGGTCTAACCATCCTGCTAATTTATAACAGTGGTAATTCAGTATTTGAGCAATAGCAAGGCAAGGATTCATTCATGAAGTAATTATGCACAATGAAGGAAGTGCGATAAAATACAACATAGTAGCCAAACACGACTTAATGATCCATACATAGGTCTGTTACAAACCATAAGTCTGTTACAAATAGACGATAGGTTTGGCATGAAAATACCTTAGACAAACTAGGCGGCACGCAGGCACGCGGTAGAGAGATACAACAACGGGACATAGCGATAAGCTACATCAACGTCGGGGACAACGAAAGTAGCCACGGAACTGCACATGACCCTGAATGTGAAACCTGGGGGCAGGGTTCTACATCCCGTGCACACCCTGATGCATAATCTGCATATCAAGCGGGAGTGCAGGTCCACGTGCCGGAGTACGACCTCCAACCTCAGGCCATTCAAGACCTGGAGGAAACTCAGTCCGACGCGGGTGAAGAATGAACTCCGGGTGCATCCCCGCAATGACTGCGGGCAACAACTGCTCCATAGCCTGATGAAGACGAGCTCGGGTGGCGTACAGCTCGACGTTAAGAGCCCTGACAGTGCGATCCAGAGCCTCTGTGTACTGGGCCAGAACCTGTGGGTCGTAACGACGACTCACGTAGGGGGTACTGACAGCAGTGTAGGACCGGTCGTTGCGCTGCCGCGCAAAAGGGGTCAAGACCTCAGCGTCGGCCGCAGAATCAACTCCAGCAGGGACATACGGGATGTATCTGTATGCTGTCTCCTCCAAACAAGGGTTCGCTGCACGGAGGCGAACAATAGCAGCATAGGCAGCATCCTGTACTGCCATCTCAACAGTCACTCCAATGCCAACGAAGGTGTGCAACTTAGTGATGGAGAGGTCCTGTCGATCCCAGATAACCATCTCAGCCTCATACTGTTCCTGGTTGAACTCGCGGTAGTCCTCGTAAACAGTGTACTCGAGGTACCAGCGATATCCCAGCTTCTTCAAGAGGCCGACCAGAATGGCCGGGAACCCAGTCGTATCGTGCGCGAAGGTCAGACGAACGATCTGCCTAGCGGGACGCATCTGTAACAAGGAGATTCAAGATGTCAAATGACAGTGCATGCATCATAGCTTCAAAGAAGACAATTTTCGACGAAACAATTCTCCGGTGGATGTGATCACGAGAACCTAATGTTAGAGTTAGGAAAATCTTTAACCCGAAAGAGAAGAGAGATCAGAACCCAGAGTAAGGATGAGGAATAAAAGATCCTAATACCACCCGATTGAGATGTGGGCCCGTAAGCCACAGCATCAGTGTTAGTAAAAGTTTTTCAATGACTAGACTCAACTTCGGCCAAGGATGTGGAAAGGGGGCAACCTACAGGCAGTCGGCTCTGATACCAACTTGCGACGCCCCCGGTTTAACCGTGCACTAATCATACACGCATTTATGCACGATCAAGACCAAAGACTCGCTGGAAGGAATCACAACACAACACTAAACACAAATTAAAATAATTCAAGCTTCATATTACAGCCAGGGGCCTCGAGGGCTTGAATATAATAGCTTAAGTACAAAGTCAGCGGAAGCAACATCATCTGAGTACAGACATAAAAGGGTACACAAGTTTTGCCTTAAGAAGGCTGAGCATAACAACGACAAACTAGATCGAAAAGGCGCAGGCCTCCTGCCTGGGAACCTCCGAACTACTCCTGGACGTCAGAGAAGTCTACGTCGTAGTAGGCTCCATCATGGTAGTAGTGGCCTCCGTCGGGGTAGTAGCAGTCGTCAACGGGGTAAACTGGATCCTGGGTCTCCTGGGCTCCGTCATCTGATCGCGGCATCGAATCAAGGAGAAAAAGGAAGCAAAGCAACGGTGAGTACTCATTCAAAGTACTCGCAAGACTGACATCAGAACTATGCTAGATATGCACCAGTATCAAAGGAATGGGGCTATATCTTTGGACTAAACTGCAGAAATGCCAGAAGAGAGAGAGGGCCTAGTCCTATCGAAGACTAGCATCTTCAGCGTCTTGTAGCATAAGACGAGAGTTTAGAGCAACATATTTTAATTAACAGGGTAAAATGCAGTAAGGCCCAGAGATCCTTCCTCGACTCCCTACGAGAAAGCAATCCCGGAGCCAATAATTCAAGTAACAATCATAAGTATCCAGTTCTAATTATCATAGACCAGGATAATTTCTGAGCGTCCGTTACCGTGGACACGGCTAATCGATTAGAAAAAACTTCCCTGTAGGGGTGCACAAACTTACCCAACACGCTTAATAAACTCTGGCCGGATACAATTTTAGGGTCATATCCGGCCTCGGCTGATCAACACGCCGTAATCCAACCTCGGCTCATCACAGAGGCCAGCACGCCGATCTACATCCTAATAGCTCGGGGTCTTGGGCCATCGCCCTCGCCATCCTGCACGTTACACCCTCGGCCGGTGTCAGTCCTAGCATGCCTTAATTCAAGCGCCATGCGTTAGCTCGGGCCACCCAGGAGCGAGTCGCTCCATGTGACATCTGATGAGCTTTCGGAAGAATGTACGCCGTAGAGTGCCCATAACTTTTCCCGCGTGGTGGTTAGTGCGAATGAGGCCAGAGGCCTTCTCAGATCACATATCCAAACCCGTTAGTGACTTTATAGTTTGCGGTGACGATCGGTCCCTCCATCCCATCGCCCTGTCTCGAGAACTTGTGGCAAGGACAAAGTAGGTCCAGCCACGCCTCGTCTATATCCCTTCGGGTGCCTTACCGGCGCACCCCACCACATCTCACACACACACAGGTACCCTTGGGGAAGACCCGTCTTTCACATATAATTTAGTAACAAGTCAAAGTGGTTGTGGGTCAGTACACCAAGTGGATATCCGAGGAATCACTCTCGATATATCACACTCGGGGTATGTGAGGTGATGTCTCGGTAACGGCTTGTCAGTCATGATGACTGAGTCTTCTGTCTTCAAGTCCTCGATGACGACGGTGATGAAAGCAGGGGCAACGACAATAGTAAAATGGGGGCCACAGGGGGACACTATCCATACCTATACTACAACATTATATGAAAGCAGGTATGAAAGTAGTACTCAAAAACAGGCTATGCATCAGAATAGGTGCTGTTAAATACAGTAGCAAAATCTAATGCAAGCATGGGGGAGAAAGAATAGGTGATATCGGAATGATCAAGGGGGTTTTGCTTGCCTTGTTGCTCTGTTGCAAAAGGCTGGTCGTCAGGGGCGTAGTCATACTCAGCAGCAGCGTCAGTCTCGGAGGCTACCGGAGAGAAGAGGGGGAAGAAACAATAAATACAAGCAAACAGATGCAACACGATGCATGACATGGCAATACGCAGTGCTAGGGGTAGTCTAACACAGTACTACACGTATCAGACGGAACGGGAGAATATCTGACGATATTTCCCAGGTCTTTGGATTTATCGGACAGACGATCCGGAGGGGAAAAGTTCCATGTTTGCTATGCTAGGAGCATGTGACAGACAAACGGATAGCGTATTCGGATTCGTGGGATTTTTCTGATCAACTTTCATGTATAAAACCTTTTCATCTGAGCTACGGATTATTTTATACGATTTTTCAAAGATTTAAACAATTTCTGAAATTATTCTATTTATTTAAATCAACATTATCCAGAACAGTGCGGAGTGACGTCAGCATGACGTAATGGTGACATCAGCAGTCAACAGGACGGCTGACCAGGTCAAATCTGACATGTGGGGCCCTCTTGTCATTGACTCATATTTAAACCTGTGTTATATTAATCCTAAAACAGATTAATTAGGGAAGGGCCCCACTGGTCAGTGTCACATTAGGCAGATTAATTAATTTTAACTTAATCTATTTACTAATTAAGCAACTGACAGGGGTGGCCCACTGTCATACACAAGGGGGGGTCGGGCCCCACCTGTCATTGACTGGCCGAGCCCAGTCAGCAGGTTGACCAGGTCAACTGGTCAACCAGGACCGCGGGGCCCGCGGGTCAGTGACCCTGGCAGTGGCCCCAGGTGGTCCACGTCAGCGGCGGCGCCGTCCGGCCACCGGAGGAGCTCCGGCGAGCTCCCGAATCGGCGGGGTGGCTCGGAAATCGCCTACGGTGGGTCAAATCGAGCGCTTCTTCTTGCGTTGCGAAGCTGGAGTCAACGCCGATCCGTTCCAGGCATCAGTTCAAGCTGCGGCGGCCTGTGGTGAGCGCTACATCGCTGGCGGCGGAGGTGCTTTCGGGTGGCGATGGCAAACAGCTAACCGAGGCGCAAATAACCTAGCCAGCGTGCGGGATCGGTCCTACGGGCGCTCTAGAGCATGCCTATCGCATGCACGGGCTGCCAGGGGCACGCAGAGCTCGTGCCCGACGACAATGGCGGCGACCGGAGCTCGGTTACGGGAGCTGCTTGCTATGCTGGCCTAGGGGAGCTACGAGAGGAAGAGGAGGATGCGGGGGAGCTCACTGGGCCCTGTAGTTGCGCAAGGTGGGCTCGAGGGAGGCTCGGTGGGGCGAATCGACGACGGCGAGCGGCAGCATCCCGAGGAGGAAGAAGACGCAGGGGCTCCGGGGCTCGATCCAGCGGTCGAGGAGGAAGAGGCGGTCGCGGCGGAGCTCGTGGACGTCCTAGCTGGGCGCGGGAGTGGCTGTGGCCTCGGCTAGCCGGCGGCCATGGCGGCGGTGGCGCTCGGGAGAGAGAAGAGCAAGCGAGGGAGAGGGAGAGAGACAAAGCAGGAGCGTCCAGAGGGGTGCGGGGGCTCGTTCTTATCCATCCACGCACGCAGCGGCAAAAGATCTAGCGAGGGGGGGCCTGGCGAGCGCGTGCTCGCTCCCTGCTCGACAGCGCGAGGGAGAGAGAGGTGGGAGGAGGGAGACGACGGCGCGGTTGGGCTGGGCCGCACTGTAGCTGGCAGGCTTCAAGTGCACAGTGCGTTTTCTGATTTTCTCCCTTTTTCTTTTCTGATTTCTTTTCCAGCACCTTTTCCATTTATTTTCTGCAATATTCCTTTACTGCAAAAATGTGCCACTTGGTCCAAATAATACTTGGCAATATTCTGCAATATCTCACCAAGTTTGAGGAATTTTCAAATCTATTTCAAATATTCAAAAGAATTTAAGAGCATTTTTAAAATGCAAATTGGCTCTGTTTTGATGGTGGGGTCCACACCAGCTTGAGGGTGATGTTGTTTTCCTAAACAATCATGGTTTTGGATTTTCCCACAAGTAAGCAACATTTTTCTTATGCTGTTTGAGGATTTAATTTATCACAATAAAATCCTAGGGCATTTAGAAGTGGAAATTGAAATGAGGTTTGAATTTCAACTTGATCATATCCCACTTAGCAAAATGATTAGTTGCTGATCATAGTCATCACTGTGCACCATTACATGGGGGTGTTACACATCCCCAAGCTTAATTCCTGCTCGTCCTCGAGTAGGTAAACGATAAAAACAGAATTTTTGATGTGACATGCTATCCATTATCTAATCTTATGCATGTATGCTCATTGAGAAAAGATGAATCAGCAAATATTAACATAGCAATACTAAAGTGTATGAAACATAATTATCAATCCTTAAAAGTATACGATCCTTAAGAAATGTTTACCCCCCATTCATCTTATTATATTAGCAAGACATGGCTCCATCTTCACCACATTAATACAAATGTCAAGCACCACGGTGTCCAAGTCAGGCAATTGGATCGTACCTTTTCAATATGCATCAACTTTTTATTCTTCACGCAATACATGAGAATGAGCCATTGGACATAGCATTTAGGTGGAATAGAATATGGTGGCAGATATCAAAGGGGTTAAAATGTGGAGAAGATAGTCTCACATCAACTAGGTGTACCAACGGGCTATGGAGATGCCCATCGATAGATGTCAATGCAAGGAGTATGGATTGCCATGCAAATGATGCACTAGAGCTATAAGTGTATGAAAACTCAAATGAAGCTAAGTGGGGTGTGCATCCAACTTGCTTGCTCATGAAGACCTTGGGCATTTGAGGAAGCCCGTCATAGGAATATACAAGCCAAGTTTGTAATAATGAATAGGTAATTCCCACTAGCATATGAAAGTGATATATCATGAGACTCTCTACATGAGGAACATGGTACCACTTTGAGGCACAAGTGTGGTAAAATATTGTAGCAAAGTCCCTTCTCTCATTTTCTCTCATTTTCTTAATTGATGGTGGGCTCATTTGGCCTCCCCCATCTTTATTTTTTCGTCCGGAGTCTCATGTCGACTTATGTGAGAATCATCGTCTCCATCATTCTTTCCTCACTGGGACAATGCTTTAATACTGAGGATCATCACACTTTTATTTACTTACAACTCAATATGGAGAACTGATATGAAGATATGACTCTGTATGAATGCCTCTGGCAGTGTACCAAGATGTGCAACGATCTAGCGTGACATGTATCAAAAATATGTTGAATGGTGGCTTTGCCACAAATACTATGTCAGCTCTATATGATCATGCAAAGCAATATGACGATGAACAAACTAGTCTTGTGAAGTGACGATGGAATTTGCATGGCAATATATCTCGGAATGGCTATGGAAATGCAATGATAGGTAGGTATGGTGGCTGTTTTTAGGAAGATATAATAAGGTTTATGTGCAACAGAGCGTGTCATGTCACGGGGTTTGGATGCACCGGCAAAATTTGCACCGATCTTAGAGGTGAGAACGGGCTATGCACGGTACCGAAGAGGCTAGCAAATATGAGAAGGTGAGATTGTAGGATCACTAGAAGAGTGTCTAGAGGGCGGGGGGTGAATACACTTCTAGCAGGAATTTAAAACCTAACCGTTTCCCAAGTTAATTGGTTGGCAGATTTTAACAATTATAGCAAGTCTAGCACACCCTACACATGCATGTCAACAAGTATGGCAGCGGAAAGTAAGGACATTGCACATGAAAGTAAAGAGTTGAGATAGGGAGATCAAACGCATGAGGGACACGAAGATTTTTCCCGTGGTTCCGATAGGTGGTGCTATCGTACGTCCACGTTTATGGAGTCTTCAACCCACGGAGGGTAACGGTCGCGAGAGTCCATGGAGGGGTCCACCCATAAGGGTCCACGAAGTAGCAACCTTGACTATTCCATAACGGCTTCCGTCCACGAAGGACTAGCCTCACTATGGGTAGATCTTCACGAAGTAGGCGATCTCCTTGCCCGTACAAACTTCTTGGTTCAACTCCACAACACGAAGTAGGAGGCTCCCAAGCGACACCTAACCAATCTAGGAGGCACCACCCTCCAAAAGGTAATAGGCTCGATAATGTCGATGAACTCCTTGCTCTTTTGCTTCAAGATGATAGACTCCTCAACACACAATCACTCTCTCACAGATTTGGCTATGGTGGACACTACTGGAATCTGGCATTTTGCCGTCTGCCAGCTCATGGCAAAGAGGCTCTTTGCCGTTTGCTTGGGGAAAGCAGACGGCAAAGAACCAGCTCATGGCAAAGAGGCTCTTTGCCATCAGCTGGTTCTTTGCCGTCTGCCAGCTGACGGCAAAAAGGTCAAAGGCAGACGGCAAAGAGCCAGGTGGGCCCCACGGGGCACGGCGTGGCTAGGTCAACTTATTTGCCGTCTGCTGGCAGACGGCAAAGAGGGGACAGATGGCAATGTCCCTCCTTTGCCGTCTGCTAGCAGACGGCAAAGAAGTGACGTGGGCGAGCCCTAACAGTCACCCTCTTTGCCGTCTGCTAGCAGACGGCAAAGAGGGGCCACTTAACGGGCGGCCGTCTCCCCCCTCTCTCTCTCTCCCTCCCGTGCCCTCTCCTCCTTTTGTCGCCGCCGCCAGTCGCCGCCGCTGGCCAGCCCCGCCCCCGGAGCCAGCCCCGCCGCCGGCCAGCCCGCCCGTCCCGCCCACCGGACCCAGGCCGCGGCGGCTACCCCGCCGCGCCCCATTGCCGGAGGTCACTGCGCCGCCCCACCCCGCCGCCGGAACCCTCCCCGCGGCCCCTGCGCCACCCCGCCCCGCCGCCAGAGCCCTCGGCCTTCCTCCAGCGGCCCCCTCCCCACGGCCAGCCTCCACCGGCCGACCTCGCCGGAGCAAGGTGAGCTCCATTTTTTCTGTTTTTTCTGTTATTTCCTATTTAGTTCTAGGTTTAGTGCTAGGTTTAGGTTTAGTTTTAGGTTTAATGCTAGGTTTAGGTTTAGGTTTAGATAAATAGAAGAGGAAGAAGAAAGATGAAAAAAAAACAGAAAAAGTAGAAGAAGAGGGAGAAAGGAAAAGAAGAAGAAGAAGAAGAAGAAGGGGAGAAGGAGAAGAAGAAGAGGAAAAAGGAAATGAAGGAAGAAGAAGAGGAGGAGAAGAAGAAAAGAAGAAGAAGAAGAAGAAGAAGAAAAAGGAAAAGAAGAGGAGGAGAAGAAAAAAGAAGAAGAAGAAGAAGAAGAAAGAGGAGAGGAGGAGGAGAAGAAGAAGAAGAAGAAGAACAAGAAGAAGAAGAAGAAGAAGAAGAAGAAGAAGAAGAAGAAGAAGAAGAAGAAGAAGAAGAAGAAGAAGAGGAAGAAAAGGAAGAAGATGAAGAAGAGGAAGAAGAAGAAAAGGAAAAAAGAGGAGAAAAAAGAAGAAGAGGAAGAAGAAGAAAACGACACCCCGACCCGACACCCCAACCCCGACCCGACACCCCGACCCCGACCCGACACCCCGACACCCCGACAGCCCGACACCACACCCCGACACCACGACACCCAGACACGACACCCCTGACACCCCGACACCCCGACCCCGACACGACACCCCGACCCGACACCCCGACACCACGACACCCCGACAGCCCGACACCACACCCCGACACCACGACACCACGACACCCAGACATGACACCCCTGACACCCCGACACCCCGACCCCGACACGACACCCCGACCCCGACACGACACCCCGACACCCCGACACCCCGACACCACACCCCGACACGACACCCCGATACGTCGCCAAATTCTCGGATGGAGCGGTGATCCAAAAGGATTCCATCGAAGAGTATGAGCTTCTGGCAAAGCATGGAGGCGGCTATCCCGGTTTCATCTCTTGGTTCAAACAAACGGTAATTTCCATTAGACCATTTCATTTCTTCGTCTAGTTTGTGGCTAATGCAACAATCCTTTCGTATTAAACTTGTAGGCTAATACAGAGTCTATGGACTCCGAATTGAGACAAGTTGCTAATGGTTTTGACTATAAGGTCCGTTCATTTGACAAATACGACATCAATGGGTATCGCTTTCGTACTTTTGGCAAAGAGCTATCTATGGCCGACCGAAAGTCTACAAATTGTTGTGTCTCCGCTGTCGGCGAAGGAGGGGTCGAGTATTATGGAAGAGTTGAAGCAATTTATGAACTTACATTCTTTGGTGAAAACCCACCAAACGTCGTAGTCTTCAAATGTTATTGGTTCCAGCCGAAGGAGACTAGAAGGACTCATGAACTTATAGGGCTAGTCGAAATCAAACAAAGCACCCATTTAGATGTTGCCGATGTCTATATTACGGCTCAACAGGCGACCCAAGTTTTCTATCTACCGTGGGCCTGCCAAACTGATCCAAATCTGAATGGTTGGGATGTCGTTTATGATGTGCCGCCACATTTTAGACCACCTCCCCTCAATGTAGATGATTATGAACCTCACATTAACCCAGACACATATGAAGGAGAATTCTTCCAAGAAACACGTGTTTCCAAAAAACGTTTCAAGAACCGCTCTACTTCACCCCAGAACATTGAGGTAGACAGCGAGAGTGAATCCGACTTCACCCCTGAGCCGGAACAAGAAGAGACGGAAGAAGAAGAGGTTACTGCTGCGGATGACCTGTCAATGCTTGACCGGTTACATAAAGGAGGCCTTCCACATGTTGATGCATTTATTGGTGATGCTGATGAGCACGTCATTAATGATAGTGATGATGATTATGCATTTATTGATCCCGGAGCATATATAGACGATGAAGATTAATATTAGTAATGTCAGGTATTCAATTATTATTATGTACATATATATTATTAATTAGTTCATGTTATTAGGTATTCATTTTTTTTATGTTGTACTAATTTCGTTTACTCTTTGTCATTGCAGGTGTTGACAGATGGTGGGCGCGGGTCGAGAGCGCTCCGAGCCTCCTTCCTCGGTGCGTGCTGGGAGGGGTGCTATTATTCCACCCGAGCACCTCCGGATAGTGCTGGTACACAGTATGCAGACACCGGCGGGCGCTTCTTGTTCGGCCAGGAGAGGTCGGGGGAAGACGAAGAGGGGTGCTAGAGGTGGACGTGGTGGCGGGAGAGGTAGGAAGGCTGCTGCGCCTTCCTCGCCGCCTATACGAGCTCCTCGTGGTAAGTTTCTCCTACATATTAGCCAAATCATGCACGTAATGTTCGTTTCATCACTAACTAATATGAGTGACTCGTGAAAACAAAATGTGCAGACCGTGTGCCAGAACAACGGTCAGACCCCTCCGCCGATGCCCCAGATTGGTATAGCGCCCACGGTGAGTTTCATTTGAATGGTCATTAGTTACTAGTATTCACATTTGAGTTGCATCATGCTAACGAGACATTGCAAATGATCTTTGGTGCAGCATGCCTCCCGACAAGCATCGACCGATCCTTCTGCGTCTGCCGCAACCCCGACCGGTCCTTCTCTGTCTCACACTGGCGCAAGCCCGACCGGTCCTTCACCTCTATGATGATGGTAAGTTTTCCCAAGTGTTTTGCTTAACAAATGCATACTTAGCTTAAGAAATGACCTACTTAGCTCCAAAATGACCTATACTTAGCTTATTTTCCTCGAAAATGACATAATAACCTTACTTAGCTCGAAAATGACATATTTTACCTAGGATAGCTATAAAATGACCTATACTTAGCATTTTTTCCTCCAAAATGACTTGATATGCTTAGTTAGCTAAAAATGGCATAACTACCTAGGATAGCTCAATAATTATCTATACTTAGCTTAGCTAGTTCATTTATGACATAATTAGCTCACTTAGGTAAAAATGACATAATAACCTTGGTTTAGCTCCAAAATGACCTATACTTAGCTTATTTTCCTCGAAAATGACATAATAACCTTACTTAGCTCCAAACTGACATACTTTACCTAGGATAGCTATAAATATGCTTAGTTAGCTCAAAAATGGCATAACTACCTAGGTTAGCTCAAAAATGGCATAACTACCTAGCTTAGCTCTAAAATGACCTACACTTAGCATTTTTACCTAGCTTAGCTAAAAATTGCATTTTTACCTACATTAGTTAGAAGAAGAAGAAGATAAAGAAGAGGAGAGGAGAAAAATAAAGAGAAGAAAAATTCTTCTTCTTCTTCTTATTCTTCTTCTTCTTCTTCTTTTTCTTCTTCTTCTTCTAGCTAGTCTTCTTCTTCTTCTTCTTCTAACTTTCTTCTTTCCCAATTTGCAGATTTGATTTAGATGAGGAAGCTTGCATTGATGGAGTCTACTCTTCTCCTTGTGCTTCCTTTTTGTTTTGATTTTGTACGATGAACTTTGTTGTTGGAAACTTGTTGTTGGATATGTTGTTGGATATGTTGTTGGAAACTTGTTGTTGGATATGTTGTTGGAAACTTGTTGTTGGATATGTGTTGGTATGCTTGTTGAAAGTATTTTGAAATGTGTACAGGCTATGAAATTCTATGAAATTGAATGAATTTAAGAAAAAACAGAAAAAACAGGGGCTATACAGGCTCTTTGCCGTCTGCTGGCAGACGGCAAAGAGCTTTGCCATGAGCCAGCAGACGGCAAAGCTGCCACGTGGCAGCTACCTGTGCAACCTGGGGGGCACTGGGCTGGCCTATGTGGTTGCTTGGCCGTCTGCTGGCAGACGGCAAAGAACTTTGCATCTTTGCCGTCTGCTAGCAGACGGCAAAGCACGCCGTTAACCCCTTAACGGACCTAAGCTGCCGTGTGTGTCGTCCATGCCCTTTGCCGTCTGCTGGCAGACGGCAAAGTGCCCTTTACCGTGGCTTGTTCAGCCGGATGTGGTGCCGTCTGCTGGCTGACGGCAAAGACCTTTGCCGTCCGCAATGCATGCCTTTGCCGTCAGCCATGGCAGACGGCAAAGATCCTGATTCCAGTAGTGGGAAGAGATTGATTTGGTGGAAAGCAACTTGGGGAGGCTAGAGATCAAGATTCATATGGTAGGAATGGAATGGCTTGATCTCAACACATGAGTAGGTGGCTCTCTCTCAAAAAATTAGATGGGGCAAGTATGGAATAGTTCTGAGTGCTTCCCTTTTGAGTGGGTGGTGGTGAAGGGGTATATATAGGCATCTCCAAAAATCCAACCGTTACACCTTAAGTGACCAACTCGGTGACACCGATGTGTGAATCTCGGTGGTACCGAGTTGCTCCAAAGGTAGCAACTTTTGAATCTCGGTGAGACCGATATATAAATCTCGGTTGCACCGATTAGGTGACCAACGGTCAGATTGCGCAACTCGGTGACGCCGATCCAACAAACTCGGTGGTACCGATTTTGTGAATCGGGGTAACAGAAAGTTGGCAACCCAAACTCGGTGGCACCGAAGTGGAATCGGTTGCACCGATGTGCTAGGGTTTGGCATGGGTCTGTCTGAGTTTCAGAATCGGTGGCATCGAGTGGGAAATGTTGGTTGCACCGATTATGGATGTTTGGCTTTGGACATACTTTTGTGGAAGAGCTTGTGGGTGTTTTTGGTGACTATCACTTGTGCACGTATGAGCATTTTGTTCACCAACAGTACCTTACCCCCTTTTAATAGTATTGGCTTTCCTATGGACTCAAAGTGATTTCTCACAAAGTAAAATGTAGAGTCCTCTTGCTTGAAGCTTTGCCAATCCATCTCCTTGCATCTTGGGGTATCTCCACAATCTCCATAATCCTTTTGCCAACCCTCTCTGTGGACTTTATCAGAAATACACTAGGTAAAAGTATTAGTCCAAGAGACAATGTATGTTGTCATGAATTATCAAAACCACCAAGGGAGCATGTTGTGCTTTCAATCTCCCCCATTTTGGTAATTGATGACAACATACAATCAAAGCTTGAAATAAAGATATGCATGGATATAATGAAGACTTTGAGAGACACATGACTAAAACTTGCTCCCCCTAAATGTGTGCAATCCCTTTAAAGGATAATTGCTTTGGAATGCATGGACACACATATAGTTGAAGGGATATAATGAGTCATGTGTATCTTGGCTATATGCATCAAATATATATGAATGAGGTTTATCCTTGTTCAAGACTTCACTCTTGCAATCAATACGTGCAAGAAGCAAGAGATCATCTTGATCAAAGATGTGATGCATATACTTACCTTGAGTTCCTGAGCATTCTAGTAGTAGAGATACACTTGAGAAAACAATGTTAGGAAACACAAGAGTATTCTACCAATCAACAAGGCAATAGAACTCAAAAGTACCAAGATATGGAGAACATATAGAAGATTGTATTCCTTAAGATTGATATGTCTCCAAGATCATTTAGAACTTTCTCCCCTTAGGTATGAAAATAGTAGATTATCCTCTCCCCTTGAATCTTAGCATGTAGATATTGGGATTGGATAGGGTGAGAAAAGTCAATCAAATGAAATAAATACATTTTTCTCCAAACATATTTTTCTCCCCCTACTTTGGTATTCTCACCTTGTCTAAATAAGTATAAACTTTGATATTCTCCTCTCCCCCTTTGCATAAGCATGTATCTCCCCCTTTAGCATTGAATTGAAGCTTTGGTATTTCTCCCCCTTTGGCATTACTTTCCAAAAAGGTCATACACTGGGTCAGATACAGGGATCATTGATTAAGAAGGGATCCTTGAGAACAAGGGTCATTGAATGTAGGGTTCATAGAAATGAAAATTCAGGGAATCGTGGAAAATACTTTCTCTCCCTTTTTCTAAGCTGATGGCTTGTAAGACTTCTCCTCCTTTGAGTTAGGGATCCTTGAATAAAGTTTCTCCCCCTAAGTTTAGTTTTTTTTGAATAAGAAGGGATCATCGAAGAAACAAAGACATCACTTGTAGGATCACTAAAGAAACACATATTTGCAATTATGAACACAAATAAGAGAAGAAATCAAATCGGTGACTCCGAGACAAACAATTCGGTGGAACCGAGATGATGTATTGCAGCACATCTGCTAATTCGGTAGAACCGAGTTATTTGTATCGGCGGCTCCGAGGCTAAAACAGAAACTTGGCAATGTTTGAGATAACTTGCAAATAAGTTTAGAAGACTTGTAACAAAGTGTCAAAAAAAATTTCAAGAAAATGCAAAAGATTTTATATACAGATATCAACTAGAGAAGGTTTTGAGTGGTTCCAAGAAATCTTATAAAACTGAGAATGAACCATTCAAAATACTTAACTAGATGATGGGCGGTGACTAGGTCACCTATATTAGAGTATATTGACTTAGGATCCAAGCAAGAATAGTTGATCATAGGTCATACTCAACGTTAAGCTCAAAATGGGGTTACCATTTTTCGATTAAGCATTTTAATGTTTTCATATCACTTGAGTTGCTTTACCTCATGACTTGGAGCAAAGCTTTTTCAAGGATATGAGTACATACCTTTGAGTGATGTTGATGACGTGGCTTGTAGGTGAACTTGTTGAGGATGCTCGAGGTTGATGAAGATCATCTTGAGTTGGGAGCGATCCTTCTCGTTTTAGTACACTTGTCACCTACATAGGTTAGTCAAGCAAGGAAGAACATGATATGACACGATTCCAATTGTGAATTACAAATATGTGTCAAGGATATAGTTTGTTATCTTCTTCCTTCCATCATCAAGAGGGCTTGTGGCTTGGTCATGACAAGATTGCTTATAATTGGAGTTGATGGAAATCTTGTGGAATGAAGTTCTTCCAAGCACCTACAAAAGGTTAGATGCAATACAAGGGAGCATAGAATTCCATGGTATAAGATAACATGTTAAGAGTATCATGGAAATATCAAGAAAGCTCATGCCCTTGCATGCATCCGAGTGAGTCTAGCTCATGTTTGAAGCATCAATGATGTTCAACTCACTCCTCAAGTGACAAAACGTTTTCTCATCAAGTGGCTTAGTAAAGATATCAGCCAATTGCTTGTTAGTGCGAACATGCTTAAGATCAATATCTCCTTTGGCAACATGATCACGAATAAAATGATGTCGAACTTGAATATGCTTAGTTCGAGAATGTTGCACAGGATTATGACCAATTTTAATAGCACTTTCATTGTCACAAAGTAATGGAACATTTTTAACATGAATTCCATAATCCTTAAGCGTTTGTGTCATCCATAGCAATTGAGCGCAACACGATCCGGCAGCAATATACTCAGCTTCGGCAGTGGATAGAGATACCGAGTTTTGTTTCTTGGAGGACCAAGACACAAGAGATCTACCCAAAAATTGACAAGTACCCGAGGTGGATTTTCTATCAACCTTGTCACCGGCATAGTCCGAATCGGAATAGCCGACAAGGTTAAAAGAAGATCCCTTGGGATACCAAATGCCAAAGTTTGGTGTTTGTATCAAATATCTCACAATAAGTTTCACAGCCAAAAGATGACACTCTTTAGGTGCTGCTTGATATCTAGCACACATGCAAACACTAAGCATAATATCGGGACGAGAGGCACATAGATATAGCAATGAACCAATCATAGATCGATAAACTTTTTGATCAACGGGTTCGTCCTCCTTGGTAAGATCAACATCTCCACTAGTAGGCATAGGAGTTTTCATACCTTTAGACTCTTGCATGTTGAACTTCTTGATCAAGTCCTTGGTATACTTAGTTTGAGAGATGAAAGTTCCTTCTCTCGTTTGCTTGATTTGCAAACCAAGAAAGAATTTCAGCTCACACATCATGGACATCTCATACTTCTCGGACATCAACCTTCCAAATCTTTCACTAAATTGTGGGTTAGTAGATCCAAAGATAATAGCATCCACATAGATTTGGCACACAAATAATTCACCATTAACTCTCTTAGTGAATAAGGTTGCGTCAATTTTACCAATTTCAAAACCCTTTTCAATAAGAAACTTCGTTAAGCATTTGTACCAAGCACGAGGGGCTTGCTTAAGACCATATAGAGCTTTACGAAGCTTGTAAACATGATTAGGTTTCTTAGGATTCACAAAACCAGGTGGTTGCTTAACATAGACTTCTTCAATTTCACCATTTAAAAATGCACTTTTAATATCCATTTGATAAAGCGTGATATCATGGTGATTGGCATGAGCAAGAAGAATGCGAATAGCTTCAAGTCTAGCGATGGGGGCATAGGTCTCACCGTAGTCCATACCTTCGACTTGCGTGTATCCTTGGGCTACAAGACGTGCCTTGTTGCGTACGACTTGACCGTCTTCATCTTGCTTGTTTCGAAACACCCATTTGGTTCCGATGATGTTTTGCTCATCCTTGGGCTTCTCCATGAGTATCCACACTTCGTTCCTCTCGAAGTTGTGAAGCTCTTCATGCATTGCGTTCACCCAATCCGGGTCTTCAAGAGCTTGTTCTACCTTCAAGGGTTCAATGCTAGAGATGAAAGAATAATGCTCACAAAAATTAGCCAAGCAAGTTTTAGAGCGAGTGATTCTCCCGGTTTGTATGTCACCAAAGATTTGGTTTAGAGGATGGTTCTTGGTCACTCTTGCTCAAACTCGGGGTAGCTTAGGCTTGTTGGATGGTGGAGCTTCTTCATCATCATCATCTCCTTCATCTTCATTGTTGTTGAAGGTGTCGTTTCCTTGAGGTGGTGGTGAAGGAGGTTGTGGTGGATCTTCATGATGTACTTCCTCCTCTTCATCATCTTGTCGTGTACCGCTTGTGGATGCCTCCATGTCGTTTTGAGGTTCACCTTGATGTGAAGTAGGGGCTTCCACTTGAGTTGATGAAGTGCTATCCTTCACCTCCATGGGAAGAATCTTGCCGATGGGCAAGTCTTGGATAGCTTCCGAAGGGTCCTTATCACCTACATCATTTGGCAATTGTTCGACTTGCAAACCATTAGATTCATCAAACTTCACATCTACCGCCTCTTCAACTTTTCGAGTGAAGTTGTTGTAGACACGATAAGTGTGAGAGTTCGATCTGTAACCGAGTAGGAATCCTTCATGAGATTTAGGAGAAAATTTAGTACGACGATGCTTATCAAGAATGTAGCACTTTGAGCCGAATACCCGAAAGTATCCAACTTGGGGTTTGTTACCGGTGAGTAGCTCGTATGCCGTTTTACCGGTGAGTGGCATGACATGTTGTTTCCACGGCTTCTGCCCAAAAGTGTGTTGGCGTCTTGCATTCATCAAGCATCGTTCTTGCCATCTCAATAAGCGTCTGGTTCTTCCTCTCAACAACTCCATTTTGTTGAGGCGTGTACGTAGCCGAGAACTCATGTGAAACACCTTCTTCGTCAAGAAAGGTATCCACATGGGTGTTCTTGAACTCCGATCCATTATCGCTCCGAACCTTCTTGATCTTCACTTCAAACTGATTTTGTGCTTTGCGAGCGAAGTTCTTGAAGATCTTTTGTACCTGCGACTTATCATCAAGAAAGAATACCCACGTAAATCTGGAAAAATCATCAACTATAACTAGACCATAGGAATTTCCACCGAGACTCTTGTAAGCATTGGGACCAAAAATATCCATGTGAAGTAACTCGAGTGGTCTCCTAGTAGTCATGATATTCTTAACGGGATGACTTCCACCTACTTGCTTTCCAGCTTGACAAGCACTACAAAGTCTATATTTATCAAAGATAACATCTTTGACACCAAGTATATGATCGCCTTTGATAAGCTTGTCTAGATTACGCATGCCAACATGTCCTAGTCTTCTATGCCAAAGCCAACCTTTAGAACATTTTGCAATTAAACAAGTACGAGGTTTGGATCTCTTAGTGAAATCGACAATGTATAGATCACCTCTACGGAAACCGGTAAAGACCATTTTATGATTATCTTGACGAAACACTTGGCAATCTACTTTCGTGAATAGCACATTAAAACCAAAGTCGGCAAGTCTAGATACGGAAAGAAGATTGTAGCCAAGGGATTCAACAAGCATAACATTTTGAATAGAGCTATCATGGGATATGGCCACCTTACCAAGACCAAGTACCTTACCCTTGGAGTTGTCTCCAAACGTTACGTACCTTCGCGGTCCATGGTTTGGTGTGATCTCTTCAAACATTTCTCTATCTCCGGTCATATGATCAGTGCATCCGCTGTCGAGAATCCATTCTTTTCCTCCGGACATGTAATCCTTGAAGTTTGCCATGAGACTTAGATTCTTCATGATCTTCTCATACTCGATGTCAAACAACTCATCTTCATCATAGTAGCCATGCTCCACATTGTCATCATCAAGCGGGAAATCCTCGTCACAAAGAACAAGAGATTCGTTAGGGTTGTGATCATGACAATGTTCAAACTCGTGAATTCGAATGGCTTCAATGATGTTGCTAATGGTTATGACATCTCCTTTAGCACGCATGAGGTCTCTAAGCTCAAATAGATACTCATCAAACTTGGGATCACTAGGCGTCATTTTGTGAGAGGCAATAGTTTTATGAAGAATTTCATCAAGATTACTCAATGAATAACTTGGATATCGTTTCTCCAAGTCATTCCACAAAGTATAAGCACATTCAAAATTCTTCATTTGATTGAGCACATTTCTAGGCAATCCTCTAACGATGAGATTAACAGTTCTAAGATTGCATAGCATATCAATTTCCTCTTCATGTGTGGGATGTAAAGGATCAATGGGAGGTACATAGTGGCTCTTAACATACTTGCTCAATTGAAATTCATTAAATAGCTCAAGCATCAAAGTTTTCCATTGACTATAGTACTCTCCATCATGAATAGGCACTCTACAACTCAAACTCCCTATACTAGACACATCCATCTTCCTCCACGGTGATTAAACCGAAGCAATGGAGACCAAAGCTCTGATACCACTAGTAGGATCACTAGAAGAGTGTCTAGAGGGGGGTGAATAGACTACTAGCAGGAATTTAAAACCTAACCTTTTCCCAAGTTAATTGGTTGGCAGATTTTAACAATTATAGCAAGTCTAGCACACCCTACACATGCATGTCAACAAGTATGGCAGCGGAAAGTAAGGACATTGCACATGAAAGTAAAGAGTTGAGATAGGGAGATCAAACGCATGAGGGACACGAAGATTTTTCCCGTGGTTCCGATAGGTGGTGCTATCGTACGTCCACGTTTATGGAGTCTTCAACCCACGGAGGGTAACGATCGCGAGAGTCCACGGAGGGCTCCACCCATAAGGGTCCACGAAGTAGCTACCTTGACTATTCCATAACGGCTTCCGTCCACGAAGGACCAGCCTTACTATGGGTAGATCTTCACGAAGTAGGCGATCTCCTTGCCCGTACAAACTTCTTGGTTCAACTCCACAACACGAAGTAGGAGGCTCCCAAGTGACACCTAACCAATCTAGGAGGCACCACCCTCCAAAAGGTAATAGGCTCAATAATGTCGATGAACTCCTTGCTCTTGTGCTTCAAGATGATAGACTCCTCAACACACAATCACTCTCTCATAGATTTGGCTATGGTGGAAGAGATTGATTTGTTGGAAAGCAACTTGGGGAGGCTAGAGATCAAGATTCATATGGTAGGAATGGAATGGCTTGATCTCAACACATGAGTAGGTGGCTCTCTCTCAGAAAATTGGATGGGGCAAGTATGGAATAGTTCTGAATGCTTCTCTTTCGAGTGGGTGGTGGTGAAGGGCAATATATAGGCATCTCCAAAAACCCAACCGTTACACCTTAAGTGACCAACTCGGTGACACCGATGTGTGAATCTCGAAGATACCGAGTTGCTCCAAAGGTAGCAACTTTTGAATCTCGGTGAGACCGATATATAAATCTCGGTTGCACCGATTAGGTGACCAACGGTCAGATTGCACAACTCGGTGACGCCGATCCAACAAACTCGGTGGTACCGATTTTGTGAATCGAGGTAACAGAAAGTTGGCAACCCAAACTCGGTGGCACCGAAGTGGAATCGGTTGCACCGATGTGCTAGGGTTTGGCATGGGTCTGTCTGAGTTTCAGAATCGGTGGCATCGAGTGGGAAATGTTGGTTGCACCGATTATGGATGTTTGTCTTTGGACAGACTTTTGTGGAAGAGCTTGTGGGTGTTTTTGGTGACTATCACTTGTGCACGTATGAGCATTTTGTTCACCAACAGTACCTTACCCCCTTTTACTAGTATTGGCCTTCCTATGGACTCAAAGTGATTTCTCACAAAGTAAAATGTAGAGTCCTCTTGCTTGAAGCTTTGCCAATCCATCTCCTTGCATCTTGGGGTATCTCCACAATCTCCATAATCCTTTTGCCAACCCTCTCTGTGGATTTTATCTGAAATACACTAGGTAAAAGTATTAGTCCAAGAGACAATGTATGTTGTCATGAATTATCAAAACCACCAAGGGAGCATGTTGTGCTTTCAGAGATTGCGTATGTCCATGGTTTCACATTAGTCATAAAGAACTCATATACTTACTACAAAGTTTTATTAGTTTATCATAAATCAAGTACTACTCGCATGCCCCGAGGGAAGAGGTTGGTAGGAGTTAACCATCGCGCGCTTCCGACCCGAAACAACACTAGGATTTCAACGAGGAATAGAAATGCTCACATATCATCACCATGCCTCTTTAATTTTTAGATGAACAAAAGGGCCAACATATCTTAATATCAACACTTCTATGGTTTAACAATTATGAACTCACATCTATTTCATATTACCACATCAATATCATTGACCCACAATTTCTCTATATGTGCTACATGATGGTTTTGATTATCATTAATTGAATACCTAATATTTTTGGACTAGTCTTATGACCCATGCAAATTACCGTCACTATTTATTAACTCTCAAACAAATATAAGTGAAGAACGAGAGTGAAATCATTTCTATAAAACCTACATGCCACCATGCTCAAAAAGATATAAGTGAAGTACTATAGCAACTGCTAAGCTCAAAAGATATAAGTGAAGCACATAGAGTATTCTAACAAATTATGATGAAGGTGTGTCTCTCTTAAATAGGTGTGTATAGCAAATAATGATTGTGGCAAACTAAAAGTAAAAGCAAACGACGCTCCAAGCAAAACTCATATCATGTGACGAATAAAAATATAGCTTCAAGTGACATACCGATGGATGTGAGATGAAAGAGGGGATGCCTTCCGGGGCATCCCCAAGCTTAGACGCTTGAGTATCCTTTAAAATATTACCTTGGGGTGCCTTGGGCATCCCCAAGCTTAGGCTCTTGCTACTCCTTATTCCTTTGTCCATCATGATAACACCCAAAACTTGAAAACTTCAATCACACAAAACTCAACAAAACTTCATGAGATCCGTTAGTATAAGAAACATATTGCATACTTTAATTACTGTTATAAATTGATTCAAATTTCATAAATTCGTAATAGGTACTGTATTCTAACTTCTCCATAGCTTATACCCCCTGATACAATCCATATCATAATCAAAACAAGCAACTATGCAAGCAAAAACAGAATCTGTCTAAAACAGAACAGTCTGTAGCAATCTGTAGAGAACCTATACTTCTGTAACTCTAAAAATTCTGAAAAATTAGTAAGACCTCCAAAATTTGTATAGAAATAATGTTTAAAAAACTCAGATCATTATCACGCTCTAGTAAAAAATTAAAATTCCTGTACTGGAGTTAAAAGTTTCTGCTTTGTTTCAGCATCGATTCTACTCATCTTGTGAGTCATCCCAAACACTTTACTTGGCACAAACACTAATTTAAACACAAAACCATAATAATTACAGAGTCAATAATCATTTTATAAAAAACAAATATAAAGTGTAAAGAAAAATTTAAAGATAACTATTGGGTTGCCTCCCAACAAGCGCTATTGTTTTATGCCTCTAGCTAGGCATAATCCATAGTTTCAAGTATTGTCATCTTTGACACTCCACCCATAAGTAGATATTATGATTGATTCATAAGGTGTTTTAATTATCTTTCTATGGAAGTGTTACATACCTTTCTTTAATGGGAATTGGAACCTTATGTTTCCCTCTTTCATGTCAATGATTGCACCTATAGTTCGTAAGAAAGGTCTTCGAAGTATTATGGGACAAGAAGGATTGCAATCAATATCAAGCACAATGAAATATACAGGCACATAATTTTTATTTGCAATAATAATCACATCATTAATTCTACCTAAAGGTTTATTAATGGTAGAATCCGCAATATGCAAGTTAAGGGAACAATCTTCTATATTAGTGAGACCAAGCACATCACAAAGAGTTTTAGGAATAGTTGAAACACTAGCACCAAGGTCACACAAAGCATTGAATTCATATTTATTGATATTTATTTTTATAGTAGGTTCCCACTCATCATGCAATTTTCTAGGAATAGAAACTTCAAGCTCAAGTTTCTCATCATAAGCTTTTATCATGGCTTCTACTATATGTTCGGTAAAAGCTTTATTTTGTTCATAAGCATTGGGTGAGCTAATAACGGATTGCAACAAGGAAATATATTCTAAAGATCAATTATCATAATTAAAGTCCTTATAATCCAAAATAGTGGGAACATCACTAGTTAAAGTTTTGACCTTTCCAAACCCGCATTTTTTAGTTTTAGCATCAAAATCATCACCCTCCAAGCAAACGGGATGCTTCTCAACTAGAGTTGAATCATCTCCAGTCCCTTTATAATTTACATTCATAGAGGTAAATAAATATTCAATAGGATAAATACCAATCATTTTAAGATCTTCATCATGATTCCGGTAAAAACCGGGTGGAAGGGCTTTTTCTAACAATTCCCGCTTAGCTCTCAACTTAGCGGTCCTCTCCTTGCTTTCATTAATAGATATTTGGATAGATTTAATAACATCAGTAAAATCAAGCTTGGGTGGCAAAGCTTTGCCTTTAAGAGTTTCCACATCATGAGCAATTCTATCCATGTTTTAGCCAAAGTGTCTACTACATGCAATTTTTCTTCTACCATAGTGTTGAAAACCTTTTGAGAATTAATAAATTATTTAATTGTGTTATCAAGATCAGAGGGTATCCTATTAGAATATGTAGAAGAATTTCCATAAGAATTACCATAAGAGTTTCCATAGTTGTTAGAGGAATTACCAGGATACGGTCTAGAATTGAAGTTTCCTCTATAAGCATTGTTATTGAAATTATTTCGCGAGACAAAGTTCACATCAATAGCATAATTATTTTTCTCAATCAAAGTAGACAAGGGTATATCATTGGGATCAACATGAGCATTTTTACTAGCAACCATATTCATAAGAGCGTCCACTTTTTCACTCAAAGTAGCGATTTCTTCACAAGAATTTACCTTCTTACCTGTTGGAGCCCTTTCGGTATGCCATTGAGAATAATTCTTCATGATGTTGTCCAGAAGTTTTGTCGCCTCTCATAAGGTCACATCCATAAAGGTACCACCTGTAGCAGAATCTAGAAGATTTCTAGACACAAAGTTTAGTCCAACATAGAAGTTTTGGATAATCATCCACATATTTAAGCCGTGAGTTGGACAATTTCTTAACATGAATTTCATCCTCTCCCAAGCTTGTGCAACATGCTCTTGATGTTGTTGTTTAAAATTCATTATTTTATTTCTAAGGGAGATGATCTTAGCAGGAGCAAAATACTTGGCAATAAAAGCATCTTTACACTTATCCCATGTTCCAATACTATTACGAGGTAAAGATGAAAAACAAGCCTTAGCTTTATCTCTTAGTGAAAAAGGAAATAATTTTAATTTCACAATATCATTATCCATATCCTTTTTCTTTTGCATTTCACATAATTCAACAAAGGTATTAAGATGTGACGCGGGATCCTCATTAGGACTTCCCGAAAATTGATCCTTCATGACAAGATGTAGCAATGCAACATTAATATCAAAAGCCTCCGCACTAGTGGCGGGTGATATAGGAGTACTAATAAAATCATTATTATTAGTATTTGAGAATTCACACAACTTAGTAGTATCTTGAGCCATGGTGACCGAGCAAGCAAGGCAAGTAAACTAGAAGGCGAAGAAGTAAACTAGTAACAAGCAAAGATAAATGTTTTTGTATTTTTTATTTTTATGTGACAAGCTAAATATAACAGCCAATAAAAAGATAAACAAGTGAATGAAAATTTGTGTGAAGTTACTTGGTAGTTGATGATGATATTCCTCGGCAACGGCGCCAGAAATCCTTCCTGATACTTGTGATCTGCGTTGGGTTTTCCGTGAAGAGGAACGGGTAATTGCAGCACAAAGTGGGTAAGTATTTCCCTCGGTTACGAAACCAAGGTTTATCGAACCAATAGGAATACCAATCTTCAACCGTCTTCAGTGACTGCACACAAATGAACAAACGACTTGCACCCAACGCGGGCAAGAGGGTTGTCAATCCCCTTGATCTCGTTATTTGCTAGCAAATGAGTTGTGTAGATAATTGTTGATAAATATAAATTGCAAAATAAATAAAAAGTAAATAAAGGCAGCAAGGTAATTGTAGTGTTTGTAAATATATAAGTGAATAGACCCGGGAGCCATAGTGTTCCCTAGCGGCATCTCTCATGTAGGCAACATACAGTGGGTAACAAATTACTGTTGGGCAATTGATAGAAAAGCGGATAGTTATGCGATTTTCACGGAAATTATCATGTGTATATAGGCATCACGTCCATAAACAAATAGGCCGACTCCTGCTTGTACCTATTACTATTACTCCACTCATCGACCACTATCCAGCATGCATCTAGAGTATTAAGTAAAACAGAGTTATGCTTGGAGAACGATGGCATGATGTAGACAAAGTAAACTCAATCAATATGAATAAAACCCATCGTTTTATTCTTAGTAGCAACAACACAAAGACGCATCTTGTACCCTACTTTGTCACTAGGATATAGAAACTCGCCAGGTTGAACCTACCACAACGCACCACTCCCACTGATGAAATATCAATCTACTTGGCCAAAGCACATCAATAGATCGGAGAGCATTACGAAGCTATAATGATCATGCAATTAAGAGATAATATATATCAGAGGCATCTCAAATACTTTTCATGAATAATCTGAAAATAAACCCACAATTCATCGGATCCCAACAAACACAACGCACAATAGGATTACGTCGGATATATCAAAGCGAAGATGCGATGACCATTGTATTGAAGATCATAAGATAGAGGGATTGCCATCTAGGTACTAGCTATAGACCCGTAGGTCTGTGGTGAACTATTCACACATCATCATGAGGGCAGCAAGGTTGATGAAGAGGCCCTCTGTGATCGATCCCCCCTCCGGCAGAGTGCCGGAACGGATCTCCAGATGGCCTCGCGACGGAACAGAGACTTGTGGCGGCAGAAAAAGGGTTTCAGGACTGTCTTCAGGGATTTTGCGATATTAGAGAATTTATAGGCTAGAGAGGGACGTCGGGAGAGCCACGAGGGGGCCACCACATATCAGGGAGCCCGCCCCAGGGCGCGCCCTGATGTGTGATGGGGCCCTCGTGTGCCTCCCGACCTCCTTCCGAAGCTTCTAGGTCTTCTTTTGGTCCAGAAAAAATCATCAAAAAGTTTTATGGCAATTGGACTTCGTTTGGTACTGTAAACCTAAAAAGGCAAAAACATGCAGAAAACAGCAACTGGCACTGGGCACTGAGTCAATAGGTTAGTGCTCAAAAATATTATATATTGGTAAATAAAGACCCAAAAAGTATCCTAGAATGATAATATATCAGTATGGAACAATCAAAAATTATAGATACATTGGAGACGTATGAACATCAAGCGGTAGTACTGCTTGTGTGCGGTCTGAGAGGGGGATAATAGTTGGATTTCATCCCACTATATATAGGCGGTCTTCTTCCCCAAGAAGACCTGCCTCTTCCTCCCCCAAACTCCATTGTTGCTCAAAGCTCCATTTTCACCCGATCTCTCTCCCTAGCCAACAAAACTTTTTGTTGCTCTAGGGTTTGGTTGAGAGGGCCCCGATCTTCACTTCCACCAAGAGAAATTTGATTCCCCCCACTAATTCCTTGCAGATCTTGTTAATCTTGGGTGTTTTAGCCCTAGTGGCTGCTTGGGGAGCATTGTGCCTCCACCCCGCTCCAACGGAGACGTACTTCCCCTGAAAGGGAAAGAACTTCGGTAATACATCCTCGTCTTCGCTGGCTCCACTTGTGGTTACTTGTTACCTTTACTTTGTACAAACTTTATTAGTGTTGTATCCTTTGCTTGCTTGTGTCGTTGTTGTTCCTAGCATCATATATGTTGCTCACCTAGTTGCATACCTAGACAACCTATTTCTTTCTAAACCTAATTTGTTAAGAAAACATAAAAATTGGTAGTTGCCTATTCACCCCCCTCTAGTCAACCATATCGATCCTTTTAATTGGCATCAGAGCCTCGTCCTTTGTAAGGGCTTAACCGCCTAAAGAGTATGGTTGACAATGGGGAGAACTCTGCGGCCGGGTCCGAGACCGTAGTCACCCATGGTGATTTGAATGAGGCTATGGCCTCTCTCAAGTCATCCGTGGTTGACGAGGTCAAGGACACGTTAAATAAATTCCTTGAGAGTTTCAAACCTACAACCGCTCCATCAAAAATGGTTAATACACTCTCGGCGGAGACGGATGTCAACTCCACCAAGGAGTTGGCTAGTTCCTTGAATCCTAAGTCTCCTCAAGGAAATAACGGGTCAGGAACTCATGACACGGTTTCCCCTCCCATAACCGGTCCACTCACCCCACATCAACACGCTTGGGCAACCACCCAAACTTGATTTGTCTAATTTTTCTAATTGGGTTTTCGTATCAAGTCCCATTTGAATCATAACTCAAGACAACTATGGAGGGTAATTGAGCAAGGCTTCTACCCTCATGATCCAAACAACATGACGCCAAGAGAAGAAGTGGACAATCAACTTAATGCATCCACATTGTTCATTCTTCAAGAATCCATGCCACCCGAAGAGCTTCCTCACTTGCGTCTCTTCACCATTGCTAAAGATGCTTGGGCACACATCAACTCTTTGTACATGGATCTTGCGTCAAGGCAATTTTGGGGCAACAAGAGAAACTCCAAGCCCAACTTCTCCAAGAACAACTCAAGTGGCACCAAGGGCAAGAAACATGTGATGACGTGCTACAATTTTGGCAATGTGAGTCACTTCGTTGCGGATTGTCCGTATGAGAAAAGGGAAGACAATGGTGGCAAGCTCATCCGCAAAGACAAGGCCAAGTCCTTCCCCCAACAAGAACAACTTCATGAAGCGGGTGCCACAAAAGGGGATGGTGTCGCTCGAAGAGTACGCCTCTGATGATGACGATGATGATACAAGTGGTGAAGGAATTGGAATGGCCTCTGTCGCTATTGCCATCTCTTCCCCAACCCCGGCCATCGCCCCCGCCAAGTGCCTCATGGTCAAGTCCACCAACAAGGTAAACTCCAACATCAAAACTACTATAACTACTCACCCTTCTTCGACAGATTGTGTAGATGAAACGGAGGTGGTTATGGTGGATGAAATGAGTTTGACAAGTCCATGGGTAAGTTCAAAGATACTACCAAGAAGCACTTTGTTACCCTCTTGGAACAACTTGGTGAGGCCAATGACACCATTGAGTCTCATGAAGATACCATCACTAATATGGAAGGTCATAGTCGTGACTATGCCGATGAGATTGTGGATCTTTCCCATGCTCTTGAGAAAGAGCTAGGTCTTTGTTTGGCTCTTGAGGAGTCACATAACGTTGATCTTGCTAAATTTAAGAAAGATCATGATCATGCTCAAGTTCTAGCTCGTGTGCTTAAATCCGAGAATGTTGAACTTGGGGTTGGCCATGCTAGACTCAAGGAGGAGTTTGAGCTACTTGAAAAGGACCACAAGGCCTTGAAAAGTGCTCATAACTCTCTCAAAAAGTCTCATGATCAACTCCAAGTGAAACTAATTAAGGAGATCGCTACTTGGCCTCCTTTTGTTTTAATTGAGAATGCACATGCTACTAACCCTTGTTGTCAGCATGCACATCTTGTTGAGGAGAATGCCAAGTTAAAAGAGCAACTTGAGAAAGGCCTTGTGACTTGCATTCACGGCGAGAAGAATCTCAATGACCTTTTGAGAAATCAAAAGTAAGTTGTGCTAAGGAGGGACTTGGGTTTGTTCCCAAGTCAAAGAAGAAGAACAGCACCAAGAAGAACGATAAGACCAAGCAAGCTCTCCCTCTCAAAACTACGTTTGTCAAAGAGGGAGAGGGTGCTCCTAAGGAGAAGAAGAACAAGGTGGCTCGTGGTGGTGCCAAGAATGGAAAAACCACTTAACCTAATGATGCTGACGATTTTAAACCTTCTTATATTTTATGCCATGCTAGTGATGGGCATGTTTATGCTAAATTTGTTGGTTCTCCTTATGAGTACATTGAATGGTCTATTTGGGTTCCTAAGACTCTTGTTACTAACATAAAAGGACACATTAAGGATGGGTACCTAAATCCAAGCATTGATCTCTTGTAGGAGTTTGCTTCCGGTGGAGGTTCATGGTTGCTCGATAGTGGAGCAACAAATCATATGACCGGAAGCAAGAACTTGGTGGTGGACGTTCAAGCAAGTACATCTATGCCCACTCATATCCAATTTGGTGATGCTTCAACGTCAAAGGTAGTGGGTCTTGGCAAGGTGGTAATCTCTCTAGATCTATCCATTAAGAAAGTCATGCTTGTTGAGTCCCTTGCATACAATTTACTTTCCTTTCATCAACTTACACTTATGGGCTTTTTCTACTTTCTTTGCTCTTGATACCGTGGCCCTTTTGTGGTGCAAGACTCTTAAAGTGGACTATGTTGGACATGTTGAGAATGGTCTCTATGTGGTCAACTTCTCGGAGAGGCCCACTAAGACCGCAACATATCTAATGGCTAAAGTTGACATGGGATGGCTTTGGCATCGCCGTTTAGCCCACGGCAATATGAGATCTTTGCAAAGTATCCTCAATGGGGACCATGTTCGTGGACTAACAAATGTTTATTTTGCTAAAGATCGTGCTTGCAGTCCTTGTATCGAAGGAAAGCTAAATGAGAAGCCTCACCGTCTGATATGTCTCCAACGTATCTATAACTTTTGATTGTTCCATGCTATAATATTATCATTCTAGGATGCTTTTTGGGTGTTTATATATCAATTCATATTATTTTTGAGCACTAACCTATTAATCCGGTGCCCAGTGCTAGTTGCTGTTTTCTGCATGTTTTTGACTTTTCAGGTTTATAGTACCAAACGAAGTCCAATTGCCTCGAAACATTTTTATGATTTTTTCTGGACCAAAAGAAGACCTGGAAGCTTCAGGAGGAAGTCGAAGGTTGCACGAGGGAGGCAGCACACAACAGGGCGCGCCCAGGGGGGTGGCCGCGCCTCATGTGTGCTGGCCCCCTCGGGTGGCCCCCGACGCCCCTCTCTGGCCTATAAATTCTAATTAATCCCCAAAACCCTAGAGAGCCTCCCGAAACACTTTTTTTGCCACCACAGGTCTCTATTCCGCCATGTGCCCATCTGGAGCCCTGTTCCGATGCCCTGCCGGAGGGGGGGTCGATCATGGAGGGCCTCTACATCAACCTTTCTGCTCCCATGGTGATGTGTGAGTAGTTCCCTACAGACCTACGGGTCCGTAGTTAGTACCTAGATGCCTCTCTCTCTCTCTCTCTTGATCTTCAATACAAAGTTCACCGCATCTTCCCGGTGATCTATTCGATGTAATCACTTTGTGCGGTGCATTTGTTGGGATCCGATGAATTGTGGGTTTATGTTCAGATTATTCATGAAAAAGATTTGAGTCTTCTCTGAAATCTATTATGATTCTTATTTGCATGATTATTATAGCTTAGTAAATCTCTCCGATCTATTGAAATAGTTTGGCCAACTAGATTGATATTTCTTTAGTGAGAGGCGTGGGTTCAACCTGACGGGTTTCTATATCCCAGTGAAAAAGTAGGGGACAATATACGTCTTTGTGTTATTGCCACTAAGGATAAAACGATGGGGCTAATTCATATTGATTGAATTCTCTTTGTCTACATCACATTGTTCTCCAAGCATTTCTCTGTTTTACTTAATTCTCTAGATGCATGCTGGATAGCGGTCGAGGGGTGGAGTAATAGTAATAGGTGCAGGCAGGAGTTGGCCTATTTGCTTATGGAGGTGATGCCTATATACACATGATCATTGTCATGAATAAATATTGCATAACTATGCGCTTTTCTATCAATTGCCCAACAGTAATTTGTTTACCCACCGTATGCCTACTAAACGAGAGAAGCCAGTAGAGCACACTACGGGCCCTGGGTCTATTTTCACTTATAAATTTACAAAAGCCTTCATTACCTTGCTGCCATTTATTTGTTTTCATTTTATTTTGAAATTTACAATATCGATCTATCATCCGTATACTTCACTAGCTTACAAATAATGAGTCCAAGGGGATTGACAACCCTCTTGCCCCAGTTGGGTGCAAGTGTTTGCGCTTTTGTGTGCAGTCACTGAAGACAGGGGTTGCGTGTTACTCCTATTGGTTCGATAAACCTTGGTTCTTAACTGAGGGAAATACTTATCCGTATTGTGTTGCATCACCCGTTCCTCTTCACGGAAAACACAACGCAGATCACAAGTATCACCGTCCCACAACCACTATATCTTCTAAGAGGCCCTTAGAGCTCCTTCACATGGATCTCTTTGGACCTCCATCTTTTGACAGTCTTGGTGGAAGAAAGTATTGCTTGGTGATTGTGGATGATTATTCAAGATGCACATGGGTATATTTCTTCAAGAGGAGGAGTGAGACCCAACAAACAGTGATCGACTTTGCGAATGAAGCTCAACGTCAACATGATGCAAAGATTTTGATCATTATAAGTGACAACGACACCGAGTTCAAGAACTACACCTTGGATGAGTTTCTTAGTGATGAGGGGATCAAGCATCAATACTCCGCACCTTATACGCCTCAACCAAATGGTGTAGTGGAGAGGAAGAACCGGACGTTGATGGACGCGACAAGGACTATGATGGCGGAATTCATATCTCCGTACAACTTTTGGGCCGAAGCCATCAACACCGCTTGTCATGCATCCAATAGGCTCTACCTCCGCAAAGGCTTGAACATGACTCCATATGAAATACTTACCGATAACAAGCCCAACCTCAAGTACTTTCGGGTGTTCAGGTGTAAGTGTTTCATTCTCAAAAAGGGTGCTCGTTTGTCAAAATTCTAAATTAGAGCTCAAGAGGGCATATTGGTTGGTTATGCTACAAACTCTCATGCTTACTGTGTCCTCAACAAGTCCAATGGGCTCATTGAGGAGACGTGTAACATAGAGTTTGATGAAAATAATGGCTCCCAAGTGGAGCAAAGCGGTCTTTGTGATGTAGGTGATGAAGTTCCTCCTCAAGCCATAAGAAGAATGGGTGTGGGACACTTCCTACCGTTGAGGAACCCCTTGTGGTGGAAGTAGAAGGACAATGTTCTACGCGAGTGGAACCATCACCAACACTTGACCCACACACTTCCGAAGAACAAAGTGAAGGCCCTCAATCAAGTGATCAAGATCAAGGTCAAGATCAACCACGTGATGATGGTGATGCACCTAATGATGACCAAGATCAAGATCGGGATGCAGAGCAAGGTCAAACTGAAGAGCTAGCTCAAGACTACGCTCAAGATGATCAAGATGTGACTCCTCAAGGTTCTCTTGAAGAACAATTGGAGCATCGTGCCGCCAAGATTGCTTCCAAGCTACAACGCAAAGAACACATCTTTGAAAATGTCATTGGAAGCTTAAGAAAAGGGGTAACTACTCGTAAACAATTAACAAACTGAGCATCACGCGTTTGTTTCTTGTGTTGAACCCCAAAAGGTCTATGAGGCGCTCGAGGACTCGGTTTGGCTAGAGGACATGCATGAAGAACTCAACAATTTCGAGCGCAACCAAGTGTGGAAATTGGTGCCAAGGCCAAAGGCGAATTATAATGTCATTGGAACCAAGTGGATCTTCAAGAACAAGCAAGATGCACATGGCATTGTCATTCGCAAAAGCCGAGACTGGTAGCTCAAGGCTACTCCCAAGTCGAGGGGATCGACTAACTTTTGCTCCTGTTGCTCGTCTCGAATCTATTCGCATGTTGCTTGTTTATGCTTCTCACCATGATTTTAAATTGCAATAAATGGATGTGAAAGGTGCTTTTCTTAATGGCCCCTTAAATGAGTTGGTATATGTCAAGCAACCCCCGGGGTTTGAGGATCCCAAGTTCCCCATTCATGCATATAAACTTGATAGGGCTCTCTATGGCTTTAAACAAGCCCCGCGTGCGTGGTATGAGCATCTTAGCGAGTTGTTGCAAGATAGTGGACTTGAAATTGGGAAAATCGATCCCACTCTTTTTACTAGGAAGGTCAAAGGGGAATTGTTCATATGCCAACTATATGTTGATGATATTATCTTTGGTTCTCCTAACAAACCTTTTAATCATGAGTTTGCCGCACTAATGGCTGAGAAGTTTGAGATGTCTATGATGGGGGTGTTGAAGTTCTTTCTTGGATTCTAATTCAAGCAATGTAGAGAAGGAACATTCATCAACCAAGCCAAATATACTCAAGACATGCTCAAGAGATTCAAGCTAGATGATGTCAAGCCAACCAATACTCCAATGTAAACCAAGTGTTATCTTGACATCGATCCCAATGGTAAAGCGGTGGATCAAAAGGTATATCATTCCATGATTGGATCCTTGATTTACCTTTGTGCATCTAGACCAGATATTACGTTGAGTGTGGGAATATGTGCACGATTTCAAGCCGTACCAAAGGAAAGTCACTTTGTGGCGGTCAAGCGAATCTTTCGATATTTGGCTCATACCCAAACTTTGGCTTATGGTACCCTAAAGGATCAAGCTTTGATCTCATGGGAGATTCGGGTTGGGCGGGAGATCGGGAGGGTGCCAATTTCTTGGTTGCTCTTTGGTGAGTTGGTCTTCCAAGAAACAAAATTGTGTTTCCCTCTCGTCCACCAAAGCCGAGAATGTAGCTGCCGCAAGTTGTTGTGCTCAATTCTTATGGATGAGGCAGATTTTACAGGATTACGGTGTCACTTGTGACAAAGTGCCTCTTCTATGTGACAATGAAAGTGCCATCAAGATCTCCTACAATCCGGTGCAACTAGCAAGATGAAGCATATTGAGATTCATCATCATTTTATCCGGGATCACATCAAGCATGGAGAAATTGATCTTATCTATCTCAACACTCATGAGCAACTAGCGGATATTTTCACGAAGCCATTGGATGAAGCAAGATTTCGCGAGTTAAGACATGAGCTAAATATCATTGATTCAAGCAATGTGGCTTGAGGCAATGCACATCCCACCGCACTCGCCATTCTATCTTGTTATAGATGTAGGCTTGGACATGGGGGGAGTGTTGTTCTCTCAATGAACTTTCCCTCCCCCATTATGCATAAACCGATCAAGTCTTTCGCATTAGCCATTTTTATGGTACTTGTGCTTCAAATACGATTTTTGGTCATGGACCCAAGGTTAAAATCTTTGCGATACCATACAAATTGACTCAAACATAGGTGGCTTCGGCCACCGCCCCCTCCTAGTGAGGTATTTTCTTGTGTTGGAGCTTTGTTTGTGCTTTGAGTCACTCCAAGTTTGCTCCCCTTTTGTTTGTCTTTTTGAACTTGGAGTGTCTCTTCCTATTTGCTGGTCTTTGTGTCTCCATCCCAAGCTCTTTCTCATCTACAAACTCTCTAAATTGCATAAGCCACCATCCTTCTCTCTCTTGGCATGTTTTTGTCGTCCAGGTGGTACTACCGCTAGGTTTGGGGTGTACTACCGCTTGTAAGTGGTACTACCACCACTCCCCACGGTACTACTACTAGAGCGGTACAACACGACCTCTTGCGTGCAGTAGTACCGGGGCGGTACTACCGCTCCCTGGAGCGGCACTACCGCTTTGAGGGGTGTGGGTGGGGGTTATGAGTCGGGCAAGGGGAGTTCCATCTCCCCCATACCCATTCATCTCTCTCTCCCGTCATGCTCTCTCTCTCCAGGCGACGAACTCGCCCCCGATGGCCCCCGCCGAACCGTCGATTCCGGACCGTCTTTGGCGATTACGACCGATGGAGTCGATCCCCACCCTCTCCTCTTGCCATGGATGCCGGTATTGGCCCCGTTTTCCTCTCCTACGGTTCTATCTTTTGAATCTAGGCTATAGGGCAATATGTGTTGCACTTGTCGATTTTTCTCTAGATCGAGGCATGAGTAGGATGTGGAAGACTGCTCGTCTAGGAGGATTGAAGCTCTATTGGATCAAATTTGAATTTGATGTCACCGGTATTACCGGATCTCACCGCGGTCATGGTTGCCCTAGCAACTTCTCCCTCGAGCGGTACTACCACTCCCCCTGGAGCGGTGGCGGTACTACCGTTGCTGGGAAGCGGTACTAACACTCTGTGCTGCCAATTTCACATTTCCTCCAATTGAACTTCCATTCATTTTGATTATTCCTTCTTGGCTTATGCAAGTTCTTTACACCTGCTTTTCCCTCGTTCCATGTTGTGGGTTCCAGGTGGTGGTGGCTCTGGGCACCAGGCCCGTCGCAAGAATCCAGATCGTCCAGGTGGCTCAAAGCGCTATCGTACAACAAAGGAGGCAAGTGACAGTGCTCAGCCAGTGCAGCGGTTCAAGAAGCTTGCTAGCAGGCAGAAGGAGAAAGTCCAGTCTATGAGGGATCTATTTGGAAATGATTTCTGTATGGTTCGCCGCCGCAACCCGTATCGCAATCCGCAAGATCCATCTTTGGTCCATCGTCCCTTCTGGACTAAGCAGCAATGTTCTATATATCACGATGTGATCAAAATGAAGAAGAATCTGTTTGTACCGAATGTCAAGTCCATTTATCTGGATCATATGCAGAAGAATCCCAAGTATTTTGCTGAAGCTCTTGAAATTTGTGGCCAGCTAGATATCTTCAGGCTTATGACATTCAACAAGGACTTTAATGTCGAGCTCTTAGCCTAGTTCTATGCCATGGTCCATCTTGGGACTGGTAATAAGAGGACCCTAACATGGATGCCAAATGTAAGGGTGCTATCTGCTAAGTGGAAGGAGTTCATGGCTATGTTGGTCTATGATCCATACCCCAACTGGATTGCACCCTCACAAGGAGACCGCTGCCACGCACAAGTCCACGCGCTGGCCCTTTTCTACGGAGAAGATCTCTCCCACCACCGGCAACAAGACCCATGTGTTATGCTCATTCCTGGACATCATGCACCGCCATATTCAGGCACACGCTCTTCCCTAGGGTTGGGAACTTGGATATGGTACACTCTTACCTTGTTGACATGCTGCTCATTTTCCAGAAGGAGAAGAACACGGGGCAAGCTTTGGATGTGTCCCATGTCATGTGGTCGGATAAGCACTCGGACATGATGGAGCGTAAGTGTCCCATCTATGGTCCCTACTTGATGCTTCTCATTGGGAATCTACCTTTCCATAGGAGATGTTAATGTCCGATGATCTGACTATTCATGAGGTAGTCCAACTGAGGCTGAAGGACAACTGAGGTACTCCTGCTGCTCCTGAGGATGTGGATGAGGATGATGGCGTTGATGAGCCTGATTATGAACCACCCAGCGAGGAGACATCTTGGGCTAAGAAGCTCAAGCAAAAGGTGAAGTAGTTGTTCTGCATGGAGGCTCATGGTCGGTACAAGGCACATGAGGCAGAGAAGATGGTCCAGAGTCGTGACAAGATCATGATGAGGCATCTTGGCCTAGAGGTTGCCAGTGGATCTGAGGACATGATTACAGATGAGGAGGAGTGGACTGCTCAGCATCAGCCAACAGCTTCAGCGGATCTTCCTGCAGCTTCAGAGGACGAGTCCGACGAGCACGGGGACTGGTGATGGTGTTCTGGAGCATGGCTACCACCTTGGATCGTCTAGTGTTTTTTGCCCTTTTGGTGTCTCGATGCCAAAGGGGGAGAAAGTTTAGGGATTTTCCGAGTCACGAGTGCGTGTTATTATTTGCTTGCTTTCTTCGCTCGTGAACTCTTTTATCATTTGCTTTGGTTTGTGTTTGTGAGACCTTAAGACCGAGTCATATGGTGTGAGACATATGCTATCCTTTATTATCTATGTATGTCGAAGTACCTTGCTAGTATGTGAGTTTTATGCTTATCTTGTGCCCTATCTTTATGCTCACATGTTATATCTTGCATCCATGCTTATCTCTCATATTATGTTGATGCAAATGTTGCCTTGTCTATATAATATAGGGGGAGTGTTGATCCTAGTGTGTGTGCTTTGCATTCTAAAAGCATACCTAAATAGTGCACACATCTAGGGGGAGCCTGTATATATTTTGTATATGTTGGGTTGGCTTATTATCTTAGTATGTCCTTTGTGCAAATCCCGTGTTGTCATCAATCCACCAGAAGGGAGAGATTGTTAGGGCATATTTCTCCCTTTGTGGTTTTGGTGATTGATGACAATGCAATTGCGGACTAATCGTGTGCATTGAGCATTTCATATAATCTATCATATGGCAAGGGACAATTCTAGCCCCTCGGAGTTTTATAAGTGAAGACGGTTATTTCCTGCGTTTCTTTTTCGGTGAATTTGAGTCGTAGAAGAACCGTACTATTAAGAGGGGGTCCGCTTCGGGAAGGTTTGGGTGGAATCAACACGTACACATATTCATTTGCACCCTCGTTCCTTTCCTGCATTGATGGAGTTGCTCCATTGTTTTTCTGTGCATAGGTCCTGAAGGCCCTAAACGGTAGTACCGCTCTGGGCAGCGGTAGTACCGCTTATAAGCGGCAATACTACTCTGCGGTACCACGTATACGCGGCAGTACCACTGTCCAGTACCGCGGGCACTACCGCTGCATCTAGGGGGCTCGACTTTTCGTGTCCGGTTGCGCGGTAGTGGGACGGTAGTACGAGCGGTAGTATCTCTTATAAGCGGTAGTACCGCCCGCTCATTACCGCTTCACTTCCGCTTCGTTCTGGGTCACGCGCGCTCTCAGCGGAGGTAGGGCGGCAGTGGGTGCGTGGCACTACGGCTTGTAAGCCATAGTACCACTCTGTTGAGCGGTAGTACCGCTTATGCGGTACTGCCCCACATCCCCTATTCTGCTCTGCCTTTGTGGGCTCCTGAGCTGCAACCCCGGCGGTAGTACCGCTCTGGCGGCACTATCGCCTCGTGGCCTCGTGCCATTGCACTGCTCTGCGAGCACTGCTTTCCGAGCGGTAGTACCGCTTGTGTGCGGGCTGAGAGGAGGATAACGATTGGATTTCATCCCATTATATATAAGGGGTCTTCTTCCCCAAGAAGACCTACCTCTTCCTCCCTCAAACTCCATTGTTGCTCAAAGCTCCATTTTTGCCCGATCTCTCTCCCTAGCCAACAAAACTTTTTGTTGCTCTAGGGTTTGGTTTAGAGGGCCCCGATCGTCACTTCCACAAAGAGAAATTTTATTCCCCTCACTAATCCCCTGCGGATCTTGTTACTCTTGGGTGTTTGAGCACCCTAGACGGTTGAGGTCACCTTGGAGCCACAATCCATTGTGGTGAATCTTCGTGATGGTGTTGGGAGCCTCCAATTCGGTTGTGGAGATTGCCCCAACCTTGTTTCTAAAGGTTCGGTCACCGCCTTCAAGGGCACCACTAGTGGAATCACGGTATCTAGCATTGTGCGAGGGGGTGAGGAGAAAACGGTGGCCCTAGTGGCTTCTTGGGGAGCATTGTGCCTCCACACTGCTCCAACGGAGACATACTTCCTCTCAAAGGGAAGGAACTTCGGTAACACATCCCCGTCTTCACCGGCTCCACTTGTGGTTATTTCTTACCTTTACTTTGTGCAAGCTCTATTAATGTTGTATCCTTTCATTGCTTGTGTCGTTGTTGTTGCTAGCATCATATAGGTTGCTCACCTAGTTGCATATCTAGGCAACATATTTGTTGCTAAGCCTAATTTGTTAAGAAAACCTAAAAATTGGTAGTTGCCTATTCACCCCCCTCTAGTCAACCATATCGATCCTTTCAAACCATCAACGGAAAGCACGAGAAAGTTCATTAGCGGAGGTGGCCAATGGCGAAACTGGTGCTCCGCTGCGGTTGTCTCGGTGCATCATCTTTCATCATCATCTTCCCTTTAATGATCTCCTCCGTAGATTATTTCCTTGCTAGATCAAGCGAACTCATATAGCTCTCGAGGTATAAGGCAGAGGACTCTGTTGAGAGAATTTCCTTGATATGCACCACTTCTGACCGAAATTGCCAAATTCTCCCATTGAGCATGATCATATTATTTTGTTCCAACTCCAAAGAATTAGCTATTACATGTAAGATCCACTCATTGCCCGAATTTACTAGAATTGATTTTTTTTGGCAATCTTGAGTGTACCCGCATGCGCTCCTAGAGTGCGATCGCATGATCGCATGTAACAAACGTGTGAAAACTGTGTTCAGGTTGAGAACCGCACAAGGGGCACATATCAGTTTTGGATATATGTCTAAACATCTTGTAATGCTTTGTCAAAAGAGCTCTAGATATAGCCTTCCATGTCAAAATTTTATTTTTCAATGGAACAGTCAAAGACCAAACCGCCCTCCAGATCGGGTGTGAGCCATCCAGATGCAAGCTAGATACTCCACCCGCGAAGTTGTTCCCATGCCCACTCATAGCTAGCTTATAAGCACTTTTAACTGAGAAGCACCCATTTTTTCAGGGTACCAAGCGAGGAAATCCCGATTGTTTCTTGGAGAGGTTCGAATTTCGATAATTTCTCGAACATCCATAGGCCAAAAATGATATTCGAGGCGCTGCAAGTTCTATGCTCCAAACTCCTTTAGAAAATCAGCGACCTTGTTATTGTCATTTTATTCAATGGCATAGCATCAGGCATATCCGAGTTCAAAGCATCTCTAATACTATTTGTGCTACAGTAAATTAGGTACATAATTCCCGACGATAACCCCCTTGAGTTCAAAGCATCTCTAATACTATCTGTATTGGTCGAACGATATACCTATATGATCTTGGCCTCTTTCACAAATTGAAGCGATAATAGTTTGATCTCCTTCACCAAAGGACCATAGAGAGACACGTCCTTTTCTGCCGACGAGATCTCGTTTACCATCTTCTTGCTATTTGATTCCAGCTCTAGCTTGTGAACTCTGACTTCCCTTGTAATGTTGATCGCCCTTTGACAGGCCAATAGCTCCGTCAGCTCTGGATCAGTCAGTCATCAGAGGGGCAAATGGCATACTTCCATCCCAATTTTGCCATGATGGTCTCAGAGAACCGCTCCTATACCTCCTTTATCTTGAGCCTTGGAAATAGCATTGTTGACGTTCGCCTTGACCCATCCCTCCTCAGGAAGACGTCATCATACCTTTGAAACATTAGCTTGGACACTGATTCCTCATATGTCGCAGCCTGAATTCGTCCACGTAGAAACAAAATAATAATCCGCGATCAGGCTTGGTTCACTAATCTGTCTTCCTTCTCTTATATCATTCTTGGAAAGTCAAATTTGGCATAGGGACTACAACATAACCCCCTTCTCATTTTTATTAGCCTTAGCTAGCCACTCAAGAAAACATCCACTGAGCTGCATAGGTGATAGTATGCACGGTGGGGCAACAAGTGGGGCCCTGTAGCATTACTACAAACTACAAGGCCCTAGACAATCATTCTATTTGAGCAGTGCCAAAAGCAGAGTAAAACCATTTCATCTCTCCCACACGCACGACGGTTCACCCCCCTTAATCTTCATGTATGCCATCACAAAACCCGGGACCAGACCATTCGTCACCAACCTCAATGCATGGACTTTGATTTTGATCCGCACATCGGTCACCCATAGTAACAGCCAACCCTTGTAAGTCGTTGCCAGAGATGAGGTCTCGGACACTCCTGCTTCCATCTTCTTTCGATGCAGGCACATGTGATAGGTCAAACAATCCGCGAATCAATCATTGCGTGTAAAGGTCCATGCCATGGAGTCCTCGTTTGTCCCCAACTACAATCCGCTCAATATTTGCAACCTCGGATTCGCTGAAAATAGAGCGCAACTTGTGCATGTTTCAGCTCGTTTCATTCATGTTCAGCCAGTTCCTAACCTTGTTGAGTTGTGGTGTTGGGGTGAAGCCCGGAAGCCACATACATCTTGTCTTGGTATACAATTATAATGATCTTCGACCAGTCACCGATCCTCCAAATGTTTGTATACGAAAAATGTATACAAAACATATACAATGAGTATGAAAAAAGTTGATCCTGCATTTTTTTAAATCAAGTATTTAAAAATTGTTAATCAAGCATTGGGAAAATGCTAAATGTGTATACAAAAATGTTTGTCATGTATACAAAATATATGAAACAAATACAATATGTATGAAAACATATTGATAATGTATTTAATTTTCTTAATGTGTATACAAAATGTTTCTGGTGTATACAATAAATGTACAACGTACAATAAATTAAAAATGGACATCAAAAAACATATAATTTAAAAAACGATTATTATGTATTAAAAAAATGTTCCTAATGTGAAGGAAAATGTACATTGCGTGAGAAAAAAATATTTCCCTTTAAAATGGTCACCGTGTATTGAAAAATGTTGAAAATGTATTCAGAAATATTAATCTTGTATTTGAAAAATGCTAAACGTGTATTAAAAGCTCTAGTAAATATATAGCAAAAATGCACAATGTGTCTGAAAAAATGTACATAAAAAATATAATTTTTCAAAAAATATGTAAATCATGTATTTCAAAATGTTAAATGTGTATAAAAAAAGTTTTTAATGTATACAAATAGTGTTGAATGTGTGATGATAAAAGTTGGCATGTGTTGAATGAAAAAGAAACCAGTAAAAGTCGGCAAAGAAACAACGGAAAATGAAGAAGCCCAATAAAAGCCAAAAAGGTGAAACAAAAAAAAAAAAACCGAAGAAACCCGATGGAAAAGGACGAAAACAAAGAAAAAAAAACTATAAAACCAAGAAAGAAACAAAATTAAACGAAGGAAATTGAATAAAGAAACAAATAAAATAAAATAAATGGTGAAAACCAAGAAAAAACAAAGGAAAAGAAAGAAAAAAGAGTGAAAAGAAAGAACAATGAAAACTGTGAAAGAAAACAAAAAAAAAGGGTGAAAAAATAAAGCAAACATAAAACCGAAGAATATCAGTGAAGAAATAGAGAAAAAACAAAAGAAAAACTGAAGGAAACGAGCAAAGCTAACTCAGCAAGCTACCGAGAGTGAGGAACAAGGGCCGACCCGGTACTGTAGCGCACAGGGAAAAGCTTCAGGCAGAGGTCATTCCTCTTCTGAAGCTCTAATAGCGTGTGGAAGAGAATCCCTTATAAGAAGATCTCAACTTTCCTCCACTCTCATGGCGGGACTAAATTTTCAACCATGTCATGACACCCTGCATGGGCCTTTTGACATTTTTAGAAATTAACTCTTATAGGCCCTATGCCCATCTATAATTATGTCCTTCCTAACAAATGCAATTGTTGCATCCGCCATACTTACACTTAGTAACATTTATTATTACATGCTGCCGGATGTCAGTCAATTCCATTATTTTTTTGATATTTTTTCAATTTCCTATGAAATGCAAGAAAATAGAGTTTTACCTCCAAGTGTGGTTATGGTCATTCATAAAATTACCCACGACCAATTGTCAAGCCTAATGTTGGGCTGGGAAGGATAACCTTGAATCTGCGCTTGATGGTGCTGAACTTTGCATGTTGATTTCCGTGCTTAGGGCAAACATAACAAATTTAGTAAATGTCCTGGTCTTTCATGCCCCGCACTATATTCTTCTAATCCGGAATCATTCTTTTTAGTATGTTTTTTTATTTAAAATGAAACGTCTGCCTTCACCTTGCCATCCAATTATATCATATACTTGCCTATAGTTCATTTCTTTCAATAAAATTGAATAACATATCTTGAACGCTATCAGAATCATGAGACTCCAAATTGTTATTCTCTTGACATCAAGCAAATAGAGGTTTGCCATACCTTTGCTCCTGACTACCAAACACGCCACAATGGTATCGCTCATAGCCCATCGATCGCCCAACGTTTCTCTTGATGGATGTAATGTAGACCCTAATGCCCTATCTATAATTCAACATATCGCAAATTGTATATGCCCTTCCTAACAAATGCAACCTTGCCGCATCCTCCATACTTGCACTTACACTTAGTAACATTCATTATGACATCGCTGTCGCATGCCAATCAGTTCCGTTAAATTTTGATGAAATTTTAATTTGCTATGGGATGAAAAAAATAGAGTTTCACCTAGACATGTCAAAGTGTGGTTATGGTCATCCACAAAATTACCCACGACCAATTGTCAAGCCTAATGCTGAGCTGGGAAGGACAACCTTCTTGAATGTGCGCTTGATGGTGCTAAACTTTGCATGATTTCCGTGCATAGGGCAAACATACACATTTAGTAAATGCCTCCTGGTCTTTTTCATGCCTCACAGTATATTCTTCTAATTCGGAATCATTCTTTTTAGCATATTTTTTAATTAAAAATGAAACGCTTGTCTTCACCTTGCCATCCAAATTATATCACACTACTTGCCTAGAGTTCATTTCTTTCAATAAAATTGAATAACATATCTTTGAACGCTATCAGAATCACGAGACTCCAAATTACTGTTCTCTTGACATCAAGGAAATAGAGATTTGCCATACCTTTGCTTCTGCTACCAAACACGCGAGCTAAGTTCCCTTTTTTTCGAGAGTACACTTACGCGTACCATATTTTTGTCGAAGAGGAAAGAAAATGTTTACAAGATAGGCCAAGAAGCTAACACATGTTGATTGCTATGGCACACACCATACCCTGAGTTTATTCTCTCGCGATCAAATTGGCACTCCCGTGAGCCTCCATGCAGAGTTTGAAGTCGGACACTATTAGCCTAACTAACCCTGCCTCATTTACCTGCTGTGCGACATTGGAGAAGACGCGGGCATTCCGCTGCTTCCACAGCCCCCCAGGCCCCAGCAAGCGAGCTTGAACAGCGGAGTCAAACTTCCGGTGAGAGTCAGCACATGGATGAGTATACGATCTGCGGTGTCTTGTGCTTGCGAGCAGAGATAACAGGCCACCATATTGTCCTGCAGACCATGCCTGACTCAGTCGGTCGGAAGTCCAGATTCAGTACTGCAGGGAGCATAATTTAGCGGCACCCAGGCCTTCCAAATCCATGGTGCAGCAAAATGTGTTGATCCCTGACACATCATCAAATAGGTGGACCTAGCAGAGTATGTACCAGATTTGCTCCCAACTCAAGAGAAGGTGTCCTGCTGCATGTCATAGTACAGGGCAGCAAGTGCCCTCCTTTCCATCTCCTTAGTAGAGCTTCCACCTCCTTTCAGTTAAAAAGCCAGTTCTTCAGTGAGTGGTCTTATGAATCGTCACTTCTTTATTTTATGACTTCTTGTGAAGAAAGCAGAGTGGAGTGGAAAAATGCCTTTTTAAACCAGCCAAGGAAGGGTTTAGTGGTTCGACCACCCAAAGTTTAAAGAAAGACATATCAATTTGAGCCCATGATTTAATCAGAAGTATAGACACATAAGCTGCTAGATAGATCGTCTAAACAATTCCGAAAGGCACTACATTGTATTACAAAGCCAAATAACATTCACATGCTCTTTACAACAACAACAACAACAACAACAACAACAACAACAACAACAACAAAGCCTTTAGTCCCAAACAAGTTGGGATAGACTAGAGGTGAAACCCATAAGATCTCGCGACCAACTCATGATTCTGGCACATCGATAGCAAGCTTCCACGCACCCCTGTCCATGGCTAGTTCTTTGGTGATGCTCCAATCCTTCAGATCTCTCTTTACGGACTCTTTCCATGTCAGGTTCAGTCTACCCAGGTCTCTTTTGACATTATCAGCACGTTTTAGCTGTCCGTTATATGCACCGGGTCTTCTGGAGGCCTGCGCTGAATATGCCCAAACCATCTCAGACAATGTTGGACAAGCTTCTCTTCAATCGACGCTACCCCAACTCTATCTCGTATATCATCATTCCGGATCCGGTCCTTCCTTGTGTGACCACACATCCATCTCAACATGCACATCTTCGCCACACCTAACTGTTGCACATGTCGCCTTTTAGTCGGCCAACACTCAGCGTCATACAACACTACGGGTCGAACCGCCGTCCTATAGAACTTCCCTTTTAGCTTTTGTGGCACTCTCTTGTCACAGAGAATGCCAGAAGCTTGGCGCCACTTCATCCATCAGACTTTAATTCGATGGTTCACATCTTCATCGATATCCTCATCCTTCTGCAACATTGACCCCAAATATCAAAAAGGTGTCCTTCTAAGGCACCACCTGCCCATCAAGGCTAACATCCTCCTCCTCCTCGTGCCTAATAGTACTGAAAGCACACCTCATGTACTCGGTTTTAGTCCTACTAAGTCTACAACCTTTCGATTCCAAGGTTTGTCTCCATAACTCCAACTTCCTGTTGACCCCACATCCAACTATCATCGACTAGCACCACATCGTCCGTAAAGAGCATACACCATGGGATATCTCCTTGTATATCCCTCGTGACCTCATCCATCACCAAGGAAAAAAGATAAGGGCTCAAAGCTGACCCCTGGTGCAGTCCTATCTTAATCGGGAAGTCCTCAGTGTCACCATCACTTGTTCGAACACTTGTCACAACATTATCATACATGTCCTTGATGAGGGTAATGTACTTTGTTGAGACTTTGTGTTTCTCCAAGGCCCACCACATAACATTAACCGGTATCTTATCATAGGCCTTCTCCAAGTCAATGAACAACATATGCAGGTCCTCCTTTTGCTCCCTATATCTCTTCATAAGTTGTCGTACCAAGAAAATGGCTTCCACGGTCGACCTCCCAGGCACGAAACCAAACTGATTTTTGGTCACACTTGTCATTCTTCTTAAGCGGCGCTCAATGACTCTCTCCCATAGTTTCATTGTATGGCTCATCAGTTTAATTCCACGATAATTAGTACAACTTTGAACATCCCCCTTGTTCTTGAAGATTGGTGCTAATATACTCCGTCTCCATTCTTCTGGCATCTTGTTTGCCCAAAAAATGAGGTTGAAAAGTTTGGTTAGCCATACTATCGCTATGTCCCCGAGGCCTCTCCACACCGCGATGGGGATACAATCAGGGCCCATCGCCTTGCCTCCTTTCATCCTCTTTAAAGACTCTTTGACCTCCGACTCTTGGATTCGTCGCATAAAACGCCTGCTAGTATCATCAAAGGAGTCGTCCAGTTCAATGGTAGAGTTCTCACTCTCCCCATTGAACAACTTGTCAAAGTACTCCCGCCATCTATGCTTAATCTCCTCGTTCTTCACCAGGAGTTGATCTGCTCCGTCCTTGATGCACTTGATTTGGTCAACATCCCTCGTCTTCCTCTCTCGGATCTTGGCCATTTTATAGATGTCCCTTTCGCCTTCCTTCGTGTCTAACCGCTGGTAGAGGTCCTCATACGCCCGACCCCTTGCTTCACTCACAGCTCGCTTTGCGGCCTTCTTTGCCATCTTGTACTTCTCTATGTTGTCTGCACTCCTATCCAGATATAGGCGTCTGAAACCATCTTTCTTCTCCTTAATTGCCTTCTGGACATCATCGTTCCATCACCAGGTATCTTTAGCTTCTCTTCTACTTCCCCTGGACACTCCATACTCCTCTGAGGCCACCTTATGAATGCAAGTCGCCATCTTCATCCACATGTTGCCTACATCACCTCCTTTCTCCCAAGGGCCCTCCTTAATGACCCTCTCCTTGAACGTCTGAGCTACCTCCCCCTTGAGCTTCCACCACTTCGTTCTAGTGACTTTGGCACGTTTGTCCCATTGGACACGAATCCGAAAGCGGAAGTCAGCAACCACAAGCTTATGCCGAGGAACAACACTCTCTCCAGGTATCACCTTACAGTCTAGGCACGCACGCCTGTCTTCTCTTCTCGAGAGGATGAAATCAATCTGACTAGAGTGTTGACCACTACTGTAAGTCACTAGATGTGATTCTCTTTTTTTAAAGAGGGTGTTAGCTATGATCATGTCGTAGGCTAGCGCAAAGCTTAAGACATCTTCTCCTTCTTGATTCCTGATGTCATAGCCAAATCGTCCATGCACCCCTTCAAAACCTGTGTTAGATGTACCCACGTGGCCATTGAGGTCTCCTCCTATGAAGAGCCTCTCGCCAATCGGTACACTCCTAACCATGTCCTCCAGGCCTTCCCAGAACTCCCTCTTGGTGTTCTCATTGTGGCCTACTTGCGGGGCATACGCGCTGATAACGTTGAGAACTAAGTCTCCAACTACCAGCTTGACCAGGATAATCCGGTTCCCACGTCTCTTGACGTCTACCACTCCATACTTGAGGTTCTTGCTAATCAAGATGCCTACTCCATTTCTGTTTGCAACCGTCCCCGTGTACCACAGCTTGAAGCCGGTACCCTCCACCTCCTTTGTCTTCTGTCCCCTTCATTTGGTCTCTTGGACGCAAAGGATATCAACACCTCTCCTCACTGCTGTATCAACTACCTCTCGAAGCTTACCTGTCAGAGACCCTATGTTCCAGCTACCTAAGCGAATCCTCCTAGGCTCGTCTAGCTTCCTTACCCTTTGCATTCGTCGAGTCAAATGCAAAGACCCTTGCTCATTTTCCACTACACCCGGGTGCCGATGTAGGGTGCCACTAAGGATGCGACGACCCGATCCTCGCTCACTTGCCACCGTATCCAGATCATGATACGGCGCGCCACCTGGGGGGTGACGGCCCGACCCTTGCCCATTTGACACCACACCCGGGTTCCAATGTGGCGTGTCGCTGAGAGGGTTACGCCCCAACGAAAAACTTTTGAGTTTCATCTCCATAAGAGTGGCTGAGTTTTGACGTTGGCTCGCCAAGCCTATCACAACCCTCCTCCTTTAGGCTTGGGACCGGCTATGTTGAGCCATGTTTTATTTCAGATAAAACATGGCTCATCGATTCCCAAAATAAAATAAAAGGTATCTCTCAAGACACTAATGCCATGCTATTCTCTAGGTCCACACACCCCTAGTTGACATGTAAAGAAACTAATGTGCCATTGTGCCCTTAGGATTAACTACCAGGGAGGGCTTCGAGATTTATGCAAACTAACAAGCACTTCTTATATATATGTCTTTCACACCAAAACATAAAGACAAGATGTCAGAAATATGCAGGACTTCAAGAATATCTGAGTTACCATGAAAGACGTCATAGTTCCAAGTGTACAGTTTTGGAAATTCTACTGATGGACAAAATTGAGATAGAAAAACCTACTATGTAGATAAAATGACAATTTCTTGTTCCAAAAATCATGTACCGATCATCTTACATTCCAAGAGTGTCACCATTGGTTGACATTTGACAACTAGATTTACAAAGCCGCAATTATTTGCATGTGTATCACCACATGATGTACAGAAAAACCAATCCATGACAATAAATGGGTAAAAGCATAGTATGATATTGCACTGAACAAAAAAAATGCAAATGCTACGAACGGTTACCTATACTTGAACAGAAAAACTAGAATGTGATCAATGCTAACAGGCACCTAGAGGAGGACATCCAGTGGCAAGTGGCAGATTCAAGTTATCAACAGTCCTGAATGTCCTCGGAACCATCTTGTCAACATACAATGTGCCTTCAAGGTGATCACACTCATGCTGCAGAATGCGTGCCTGCCATCCTGAAGCCTCCACCTTCATGGGACGTCCATTTCGGTTCAAACCCGAAACCTCAACATCCAAATGACGCTCAACAACCGCCCTATATCCATCGACACTGGCATCCACATAAAAGGATGAAGACATACACATAACTACACCGGAATTCAGCTTTCTTTTCCACCAATGAGCTGCTACTAGTAATAGCTTTCAGAGAGCGATATATGAGTAAGTACCTGAGACATCCTTCATAGAAACAAGCGGTTCTTTTACTCGTCTTCTTAAGCTTGGGATTGATAACAACCTAGAAACATAAAAGGGCATGAGCCATGAGAGGTTGCTCAGCCTAACAGTAATGTGTGGTGAACAAAGTTCCATACGGAAAAATATACCCACAAGAAGATCAAAGGGGCGGCGATCCTGGGCATCGATGTCCTCCTTGGAAGCATAGCTGATGTATTCTTGGGTGTCTTCCAGAACAATAATCTGTCATTGGCAAATTTAACAGGTTGAGCAATGTAGCGACTGTCTTTTTAAGACTGAACATAAGCCAGCGCATATAACAGGAGCACAATGCAATGCAAGGACCTTCAAGGGCACGCCGATCTGTGGGGCGGCGAGGCCAACGCCAGGAGCTTTGCGCATGACAGCGATCATCTGATCGATGACGCCTTGGATCTTCTCGGAAGGCACGTCCCCGGGGGCCACCTCCTGTGCCGGCTCGTGAAGCACGGGGTCGCCGGCCTTCACGGTGCCTGGCGTCACCGTCATCGCCGTGGGCGCACCGCCGCCGCCGTTCCGGCCTAGCAGGCCCGACAGCCAGCCCCCGCCGCCTGCGCCAGCTCTCACACTCTTCCCGCGCCTGCTGCCCACTTCTCTACCAGTACGAACGAAGGTAGGAATCGGCACGGGGGGAGCGCGGAGAAGCGCCGCCACGGCCGTTATGGATAACGGCCGGAGTGCTTCCATCTGCCTAGTAGTCTGCTGCTCAATGGGGTGGAGTGTGCGGCTTATGTTGCGTGGCATTCCATTTACAAAATATACTTTCTCTGTTCCCAATTACAACCCTAAAAAAATGTATATAACTCTGGTGACGCCTTTTAATATGCTTGTTCACTCATTTTATTTCATATTTACTCTATATTAAAATATTCAAATGTCTTATAACTCGAAACTGATGTACATGCTGGGAAAAATCGAAAGAAAATGTTGTTATTCAACTGGCTGATCACTCCGCTTTGTCGGTCATTGTTGAACATGTATACTTCGCGTACACGTCTATAGGTCTTGGTTTATATATTACACCTGTCACGTCTCCCTCTCATTGTAATCTGTACGTAACTTGGGACACAAGACATGAGTTGCACCCCTTGTAACTATATATGTGCCTAGTGCACCATCAATGAGAATCATCGATGCATGCAATCCCTAACTTACATGGTATCAGATAGCATGTCGATCCTATCTCTTTCGCTGCCCTAGCCGCCGCCGCCGCCGCCTCGTGCTGCCGCCGCCGCGCCCTCCCCTCATAACCCTACTCTCCCTCCCCAGCCGCCGCCGCCGCCCCGTGTTGCCGTCGCTCAACCCTAAACCCTGCCGCTGCCATCTACCCTCCCCGCAGCCGCACCCGCCACCACCGCCGCGCCGCGCCCTCCCCTCCTAACCCTACTCTCCCTCCACAGCCGCCGCCGCCCCGTGCCGCCGCCGCCGCTCCATCCTAAACCCTGCCGCTGCCATCAACACTCCACGCAGTCGCACCCGCCACCACTGCTGCGTCGCGCCTTGCCACCTGTCGCGCCGCCGCCGCCATGTCGGGTCACTCCTCCCTATCCGGCAACACCAACCCCTTCGCCGGCCCTGATCCTACTGACATCCGCAACCTCGACATCCATGGGCGCGTTCCCGTCACCCTCGATCCCCACGACTCCTCGTATTATGCGTGGAAGACCTACTTCTCGCTCGTCTTTCGCGAGTACAACGTCGTGGATCACATCGACGGCTCCGTCGACTCCGCCGATATGAAGGACGACTCCGAGTGGACAACCATCGATGCCACCCTCATCTGGTGGTTCTTCCTCACCATCTCCAAGGATCTCTTTCACACCGTCGTCAGCGAGGGCGATGATGCGCATGCCGTCTGGGTCAAACTCAACGGCCTCTTCACCGACAACAAGCTTCAGCGTCGCGTCCTCTTGCAGCAAGAGTTTTTTGGCTGTCATCAAGATGATAAGTCCATTGATGATTACTGCCGCCGTCTCAAGACGTTGTCCAATGAACTCCGCGACATTGGCGCCAAGATCAATGATGACACTCTTCACAGCACGCTCACTGCCGGCCTCAACGAGGACTTCGGCAACGCCGCCTCCAACCTCACCTTGATGACGGACCCCTCGTTCCCCAAGTTCGTCACCTACCTTCGCTTGGAGGAACGACGGATGAAGCAGGTCAAGCGGCGGGTCCAGCACACCGCCCTCGCCGTGGGCACCTCTCGCGGCGCTCCGCCTTCCACGCCTCGGGCCACGGCACCTCCCGCACCCTCGGGGTTCTTCCCCCTACCGCCCGCGCCGCCCATGCAGCAGCAGCCCGGCGGTGGCCGGCGCAACAACCGCCGTGGCGGTGGACGCCAGAAGTAGCAGCAGCAACCAGCATACGGGGGGCCGCCTCGTCAACAGCAACCTACCCCACCCTGGACCTACGACACGAATCCGTGGACTGGAGTTGTTCACGCCTATTCGAGGCCGGTGCCTCGGCCCCCTGCGTCGAGCCTCCTCGGGCCGCCTCCGCCTCGTCACCAGGCCTACCTCGTCGCGCCTGGTCCTGCTGGCCTCCCGGCCCTGCCCGCCCCGCCGATGGCTGGCGGCTATCCCGCTGCGCCGATGCCTCCATACGGAGGGACCCCCTACGACGGGACCTTCCCATAGCATGCGCCTTCGCCGTGGGATCCCGCCCTCCTAGCGGCTCTACACTCGGCCCCCTCTCCGAGCAACTATGGGAGCGGTGGTGACTGGTACATGGACTCGGGCGCCACTGCTCATATGACCTCTCATCCCGGTAACCTCATCTCCTCTACTCCAGTTCATACTCCTACTCATATCACCGTTGGTAACGGTTCATCCTTACCCATCACACATATAGGTCATACCTCGTTTCCCTCTTCATCTACACCTGTCAACATGTCTAATGTTCTTGTTTCTCCTGACTTAGTCACGAATCTTTGTTCTGTTCGTTGTCTTGCTCGTGAGAATCCTCTTACTGTTGAATTTGACGCTGTCGGTTTTTCTGTGAAGGACGCCCGTACCCGGATGGTACTGCACCGCTGTGATAGCCCTGAGGATCTCTACCCGGTGCATCCCTCCACCACCACCTCCACCTGACGAGTCTCCCTTGCCGCTGGCGTCGATCTTTGGCATGCTCGCCTGGGCCATCCCAACTCCACCATTTTGCGTCATATTCTTCAGAGTTTTTCCTTTTCATGTAATAAGGTTGATGACCATACTTGTGAGGCTTGTCGCCTTGGCAAACACGTTCGTCTACCCTTTAGTGCGTCTACTACTATTTCTACTTTTCCGTTTCAGTTAATTCATAGCAATGTTTGGACATCCCCGGTTGCAAGCAACACGGGCTATATCTATTATTTGGTGATTTTAGATGACTTCTCTCATTATGTGTGGACGTTTCCTCTTCATCGCAAGTCCGACGCGCTAGCCACACTCACCGCCTTTTACTCCTATGTCACCACACAATTTGGTCGTCCCATCCTAGCACTCCAGACTGATAACGGAAAAGAGTTTGACAACACTGCCGTTCGCCACCTTTTTGCCACCCGCGACACTATCTTCCGCCTCACTTGTCCTTACACGTCTCAACAGAACGGTCGCGCCGAGCGCATCCTACGCACTCTTAATGACTGCGTTCGCACTTTACTCTTCCACTCTAATGTGCCTCCCCGGTTTTGGCCGGATGCGCTCGCCACCGCCACCCTTCTCATCAACATCCGCCCATGTCGTCCGCGTTGGAACTATGCACCTCATCAGCTTCTCTTTGGTGCACCTCCATCTTACGATGGCCTTCGCATCTTCGGGTGTCTCTGTTATCCTAGCACAGCGTCCACCACTCCTCATAAACTCATGCCTAGGTCTGTTCCCTGTATTTTCCTTGGCTATCCTCCTAACACCAAAGGTTACCGGTGCTACGATCCAGTGTCCCACCACGTCTATACCTCGCGACACGTGTACTTTGATGAGATGGTGTTCCCTTTTCAGCAGGTACCACCCCCCGCCGAGCCCTCTGCGGTCTCTCAGGCCGCCCTGCCTTGGCACGGGACCCAGCCGCAGCCCGCCCCTGCAGCACCTTTTGGCAGGCTGCCGTCGTCACCGGGTCGCACCCCGGCCTCGCCATTGAGTGCGGCGACTCTTGCCCCGACGGTCCCTTCGGATGTCTTGGGCTCGGCCGCCTCCTCAGACGCCGCCTCCACCGGCTCTCCAGCCGCCACGGTGGTCCCTCCGGACGCCCCTGGCACGGCTGGCACCTCCGGGCCCCCTTCCGGGGTGGTGACCCGGGCTCGCACCGGGACACTCCGGCCTAGAACACGCTACCCCTCCGACGAGTATGCGTGTGCTGCCTCGACATCATCACTGTCTCCGCTACCATCCTCCGCTCGTGCAACCCTTCGGGATCCGAACTGGCTTGCGGCGATGCGGGAGGAGTTCGACGCCCTTCAGCGCAACCACACATGGCAGCTTGTTCCGCGGCCCCCTCATGCCAACGTCATCACTGGCAAGTGGGTGTTCCGCCACAAGACTCGCCCCTGACGGTTCTCTTGAGCGCCATAAGGCGCGCTGGGTGGTACGCGGCTTTCGACAGCAAGCTAGCGTCGACTTCACCGACACTTTCGCCCCGGTTGTGAAGCCGGGTACGATTCGCGCAGTCCTCCAGTTGGCTGTCTCACGTGCCTGGCGTGTTCACCAGCTGGACGTGTCCAACGCCTTTCTCCATGGTCATCTCCAGGAGCAGGTGTTCTGTCAGCAGCCCACCGGTTTCGTCGACGCCGCACACCCAGATTATGTGTGTCTGCTCTCCAGGTCACTCTATGGATTGAAGAAGGCACCTCGGGCGTGGTACCAACATATGGCGGCCTTCCTTCAACAGATGGGGTTTCGGTCCACTCGCTCCGATGCCTCACTCTTCATATATCATCAGGGCGCCGGTACTGCATACCTCCTCCTCTACGATGATGACATCATCCTGACAGCATCCTCCTCCGCGCTACTCCAGCAGATCACTGCTCACCTCAGCTCCTAGTTTGCTCTTAAGGACTTGGGGGCTCTGCACTACTTCCTCGGCATCGAGGTCGTTCGCCGCCCTACCGGCTTCTTTCTGCATCAGTAGAAGTACGCCCATGAGATTCTGGAGCGAGCAGGCATGCTTAACTGCAAGACTGCTTCCACGTCTATTGATACGAAGGCCAAGGTGTCCGCTGTCGAGGGATCTCCAGCGTCCGACGCCGCCTTCTACAGGTCTATCGTCGGCGCTCTTTAGTATCTCACACTCACGCGGCCAGATCTACAGTATGTTATCGGACAGGTGTGCCTTCACATGCACTCTCCGCGTGATACTCACTGGGCCTTGGTGAAACGCATTCTTCGATACATACATGGCACCATGGCCATGGGTCTCACTCTGACAGCTTCCTCCGCCAGCGACCTCGTCGCCTACTCTGACGCGGATTGGGCGGGCTGCCCGGACACTCGCCGCTCCACCTCTGGCTACCGTGTCTACCTCGGGCCCTCTTTGATATCGTGGTCGTCTAAACGACAGCCCACGGTGTCTCGCTCGAGTGCTGAGGCGGAGTACCGCGCTGTGGCTAATGCTGTTGCGGAGTGTTCCTAGCTACGACAGCTGCTTCAGGAGTTGCTGGTTGAGGTTCCTAAGGCCACACTTGTCTTCTGTGATAATGTGTCCGCTGTCTACCTCTCGGCCAACCCAGTTCATCATCGACGCACCAAACACATTGAGCTTGACATTCACTTTGTTCGTGAGCAGGTTGCGCTTGGCCGCATTCGAGTCCTACATGTGCCCACCGATCAGCAGTTCGCCGATGTCATGACAAAGGGGCTACCAACCTCGACCTTCGAGGGTTTTCGGTCCAGTCTCCGGCGACGCTTCGACCGTGGGGGGTGTTGAACATGTATACTCCGCCTACACATCTATAGGTCTTGGTTTGTATATTGCACCTGTCACGTCTCCCTCTCATTGTAATCTGTATGTAACTTGGGAGACAAGACATGAGTTGCACCCTTGTACCTATATATGTGCCTAGTGCACCATCAATGAGAATCATCGATGCATGCAATCCCTAACTTACAGTCATGTTTATGGATGACAATTTTATCCACGCATAGCTCGTAGATATGCGTCAGTATGCAGCTCAAACGAGTAGGGTTAACATATAAATCCTATATTTTTAAAAAAGCTCATCATCATTAAATGCAATTATCTCAACAAGTAGCTTTCCACATCATCAAATGTGTAATGTCAGCATCCACTGACACTATTTTCAGCCATGCACCACATTCACTATCTTTAATTCTTACAAGATGCACTTTTCCACCTCACCAAGTCATGCATGTTTGCCACATCATAATTAGTTACGTGATTATCCATGTCATGCATCTTAGACAAACTCATGTGATCAACACGTCATTTATTCACGTGGTATGGAAAATTGACGGGAATTGACGGTAGACGTTGATCGTTAGGATGGATTAAAAAGTGAACATCTGGATTGAAGAGCGCAATACGTACATACAAAATTGGCAGGTTGTCGCCTATTCATAAATATTAAAACATTTTTTTCTTGATGAACCTCCAGTGCTACAATACTTTCTAGAGATATGTTTACGAAAATTTAAAAAAGGAATACCAAATATCAATGTGATACTCTCACTTGAGATGTTTTTTCATTAGAATAATTAAATTCATTTAATTTGAAAATCTTCAAATCGTTAAGTTGCTAACTTCACAAAATAAATACTATAATGCAGTAATAATATACATAGCTACATGTTTCTGCATCAATGCGTAGGGCATCATCTAGTTTGTATTTATGGGTGACAATAGAATTGACTAATCGATCACGAACAATGTCATGGATATAATTTTATACGTGTTGAGAGGGCATGTAGCCCTTAAGTGTGGTTTTGGTAATTTAATGACAATCTCTATGGACAAATGCTTTCACTAAGATATATTTGAAGGGTATTACATAGGTGGAGCCTTAAGGGTGATTACCTTAAAGATGAAGATTTGGTCTTAGCTTTGGTATTGAATGGCAATTCCTATGGAGCATTAAGGGCATTGCATCCTATATGAAGAAATATCCCATAGTGATGCATGAAGCATGCTGAATTTATGTGGGAAGAGTTCCATCAAAAGCCTCTGTCGAAGTCCTCATGGTATCCTATCTGCTTACCCCGTGCACAGGGGGTCCAGGGGCCATGCCCATAGGGTCCAGAGAAATCTCTCTGGACACCCCGTACGCATGGGCTTCTTGACCCCGGATGCACAGGGTCGAGTGTTAAACTCTTTGGATACCTCGTGCCCATGGGGCCTAGGGTTTGACTCTCGGAGTCTCATGCCTAGTGAGGACACTAGTTGGTCTTTGGATGTATCTAATGAAGCCATCAAGATTGATATCAATGTCTAACCAAATATTTTCAAGGTGGAGTCCATTGGAGGATCTCAAAGGTTGACACATTTGGGCTTATAAGGATCAAGGTCTTGAGAGTATAATTAAAGAGAAGAATTCAAGCTATGGTATCAAGAGAAGATCATGATGAGCTCATGTGTTGGGTTTTGGTTGATCATATCATGAAGCAAGCAACTAGACTGAAGAATTCATTATGCCTCTCAAGAATTTGTGATGAGGCATTTAGGAGATCAAGTGATGGCCTGATGTTCATGGTGAAACTTGATATGGTCATGAAAGTGTCTTTGGTGATATAATCTTGAAGCAATGAAGTAAAATGAAGAGTTCATTATGGCTTTCAAGAAACCAATATAGAGCTTGAAGTAAAGATGTTGGTTGACCCAGATGAAGCTCGAAGAGTCTATCTAGATGGTCAACACACAAGCACAAATAATGTATCGCGTGGTATCAAGTGACCTACTGGTATGGTAAGTAATTGTGAATTGAGTTTTGTGCACTAACCCATGCTATGTGTTTTCTATGTCTATGTGTGTTAGGTGTTTCTCATGGGCTTGCATCAAAAGAAAGACTCGAGTAGCCTATGCAAGGATGACAAGTCGTGATGGTCATCGAGCTTTGGGAGTCCAATTGCAAGATGAGAAGCCGTAAGTTATATGCTTTGAAGCTTGCGGTCCACATTGTCGTCATGTACATGTGAAGGTGTGCTTAAGATAAGGATATGTGATAGCCTGGCATATTAGGGATGATAGACTACTCATATCAATAAGGAATTCCTTCTTTTCTCGGAGCCCATTCGAACACAACTGCCAAGTTAAGCGTGCTTGGCTTGGAGTAGTTCTAGGATGGATGACTGACGTGGCTTGAGACTGCGTCGATATTTTCCCAAAGAGGAAGGGATGATGCAGCACAGCAACAGTAAGTATTTCCCTCAGTTATGAAACCAAGGTATCGAACCGGTAGGAGGATCATCACCACTACGTAAACAGCACCTGCACACAAAGAACAAATACTTGCAACCCGACGCGAAAGAGAGGTTGTCAATCTCTCTACGGTAAAAAGATAGATTAGGTAGTGATAGATTGGAGAGATAGATCTCTCAAGAACACAAAATAAAAAGAGCAAATAAAAAGTGCAGCAAGGTATTTTTGGGTTTTTGGAATAATAGATCTGAAAACAAAAGCGGCAAAAAGATAGATCGGAAAGCAATATGTTGTAAAAGTAGACCCGGGGGCCGTATGATTCACTAGTAGCTTCTCTCATGAGTATAGCACACGGTGGGTGAACAAATTACTATTGGGCAATTGATAGAAGATCAAATAATCATGACGATATCCAAGGCGATGATCATTATATAGGCATCACCTCCAAGATTAGTAGACCAAAACGATTCTGCATCTACTACTATTACTCCACACATCGACCACTATCCAGCATGCATCTAGTGTATTAAGTTCATGGAAAAACGGAGTAATGCAATAAGAATGGTGACATGATGTAGACAAGATCTATTCATGTAGGAATAGACCCCATCTTGTTATCCTTAATGGCAACAATACATGTGTGCCTCGCTGCCCCTTCTGTCACTGGGAGAGGACACCGCAAGATCGAACCCATCACAAAGCACCTCTTCCCATGGCAAGAAAAATCGATCTAGTTGGCCTAACTAAACCAAATATTCGGAGAAGAAATACGAGGCTATAAGTAATAATGCATATAAGAGATCAAATAAGACTCAAATAATATTCATGGATAGAAACTGATCATGAACTCAAAATTCATCGGATCCCAACAAACACACCGCAAAAGTTTACGTCAAATAGATCTCCAAGAGACCATTGTATTGAGAATCAAAAGAGAGAGAGGAAGCCATCTAGCTACTACCTACGGACCCGTAGGTCTATGGTGGACTACTCATGAATCATCGGAGAGGCACCAATGAGGATGATGAACCCCTCCGTGATGGTGTTAGATTGGATCTCGAGGTTCTGGAACTTGCGGCGGCTGGATGTGTTTTTCGTCGACTCCTCTAGGGTTTCTGGAATATTTGGAAATTTATAGGCGTCAGAGGCGGTGGAGAGGGGTCCCGAGGAGGGCACAACCCATCAGGGTGCGCCTGGGGCCTCTAGCGCGCCCTGGTGGGTTGTGGTCTCCTCGACCCCTCCCCTCTGACACTTCTTTGGCCCACCGGATGTCTTCTGGCCCAAAAAAAATCTCCGAAAAGTTTCGTCGCTATTGGACTCCATTTGGTACTGATATTCTGCGAACTAAAAAACAAGCAAAAACAGCAACTGGCACTTTGGCACTATGTCAATAGGTTAGTCCCAAAAAATGATATAAAGTTGCTATAAAATGATTGTAAAACATCCAAGAATGATAATATAATAGCATGGAACAAGCAAAAATTATAGATACGTTGGAGACGTATCAGTGACCGACTGAGAAGTTTGTCCCGGGTGCGCACGAGTGAGGACAAAGTGCGCAGAAAAGACTAGTATTGATCTGTGGGGCCAGTCTAGATCCCGCCAGGAGTAACGACCACCGGCGGGTGTGTCCGGGGCGTTACAAGTTGGTATCAGAGCCGACCCTCGCGGTTACACGGATGTTTGCGGACAGGTGCGCAGTCATGTTGTTCATGACGTTTGTTACCCGTCGTGGCACACGGCATGGCACATGTATCGGACTGGATGCACAGACGTTTTTGCCAACAGGGAACGTTCCTGTGACCTGACGAGGACGTCGGTTCCTCTGAGTGGGGGTGTATGTGATAGCCTGGCATATTAGGGATTATAGACTACTCATATCAATAAGGAATTCCTTCTTTTCCGGGATCCCATTCGAACAGAACTGCCAAGTTAAGCGTGCTTGGCTTGGAGTAGTTCTAGGATGGGTGATCGACCGGGAAGTTTGTCACGGGTGCGCACGAGTGAGGACAAAGTGCGTAGAAAAGACTAGTATTGATCTGTGGGGCTAGTCTAGATCCCGCCAGGAGTAACGACCACCGGCGGGTGTGTCCGAGGCGTTACAGGATCCCTCATTGCAATATGGCAAGCAATTAGAATATCTTCACCAAGTGATGGTGGTCAAGAAAATGATTCCAACTTGAGGCAAGCATTAACGTCATCAACAAGCTCAAGTGGAATGTGCAAGGAAAAGGTATACATTTTCTAGGTTTTCCTAGTTTTTCTGGTCTCATGGTGCTTGGTGGGAGACCGGATTATTGGTTTGATAGCCATACTATCAAGAGGGACTTTCAGGCAAGTTGCTTGAATACGTCGCATGTTGAGAGCTCAAACCTTTGCATGATTTGCATCATTCTTTATTTTTGATGTTGGGTGGTTCTCTATGTGAGGACCTTGGGCTTTTCCATAGATTTAAAACGAGCCCAAGATCATTGAATTCGGAGTTTGTATGCCAAAGTTATGCATGTTTTAGTTTACTGCTTTGGACTGTCTCTGGGTACCCCGTGGGCACGGGCTTTGAGGCCATGGGCACCGGGCCTTCGTGCGCATAGGACTTGTACCGTGGGCATGGGGTCTTGACCCCCGTGGGCACGGGGTGCCCAGGAAGTGTTCGTTGGAGCCCGAACGACTAGTTTTGGGGGTTGGCTATAAAAGAGCTCTTCTTCCCCACTGGTTTGAGTGTTGTTCATACACGTTATAAACATCATTTTGAGCCTCATACCACCTTTCCCAAACCCCTACATCCCCTCTATGTGAATTGCTTAGTTGCTCCTACATTTATCTTGTGATATCTCATTCCCACACCTTTACTTTCCGCAATTTATACTTGCTCATATTGATATATCTTGTGCTAGTTAGAATTGCTTAGTTACTCCTACATTTTCATATCTTGTGATATTGTTTGTGCTTGCTACTTTACCTCAGTGTCTATATTGTTTAGCATAGGTTTGTTGGTGCACGTAGTTGAGCCTAGCATATTTAGGATTTGTGCTTGGAAAGTATCCATTTAGTTTAATTCTGAATTAGGATAAAGCCAAATCTGTAAAAGTTTCAAAACACCTATTCAACCTCCCTCTAGTCGTCATCTCGGTCCTTTCACCTATGAACATACTCGAACTCGACCCATAATATATACCCTATCCCTTTTATCTTTATTAATAAAAAATACAAGAAAATTTCCTAGTTCGTGCTAAATAAATGAGTAATTTCTCCATGTTCCCTTTGCATTCTCGTCTCCTCGACTTACTCCTTTCGCAGAGCTAGATATAGCCGGCACCGCCGGCCCTCCACATGCACTACAGTAGCTAGCTCCACTGGTCGGTGGTATCCTAGCTCCGTAGATCCCCTTGACTCTCTCCATTTACAGCTTCTCCAAGCACACACATAACTAACAGTGCACATCGTATGACACAAGGAAACAACTAGCCCATTGGTGGACAGGGAGCCATCTACGTCGACTAGACTAAGTACAAGATTCATGAGAGCAAAGAGGTCTCCAGTGGGGCTTGCTAGCCAAGAGTGGGCCCATTAGTGGCTTGTAACCTCTGTTGGAAAAGGAAACTCCTATGAGGCGCTTAAGTACTCTCAGGTGCTAGGCAATGACCAAACGCCTCACCTAGGGAATAAGCGAAAGTCTAGGTATGGAAGTAAGAAATTGTCCTCCCAAGTGAGAAATTATGCCCTATTGTAGTGAGAGAACAAATTGATCATCTTCCAATTGCAACAACTGGTAGTTTACTCACTTACATTCTCTAAATAGATAAAGGTACACATATAATATCCCAACCTGGTAGTCAAAATTATGCATCCGCCTAGGCTACGTCTAGGGCGCTTAAGCATCACTTAGGCACTTGACGAAGGTCAAGCGCCTCGCTTACGCCTAGCACCTTTTCCTACCTTGCTTGTAACCCATGATACTTACGGAACATAGTGTGTGGTGTGTGGGGGCGAGCCTAAGGCCAGGAGTAGGTGTAGCTTGATGTTGGAGTATGATCTCGTGATATCAGGGATCAGGGGACCCCCTTTTTTGATTGGGCTAGGAGCTAACACACCGGTGATGATGATTCATCTGAGCCTAGCTAGACCCCCATTGTCGAAGAGACTGAAATAGAGATGATGGATGCCCCTATCATCGCCAACCCGACTAGATGAGAGGTTTTGCCAGTCGAAATGAAGGAACCATCACATGGCCGAATACCTCAAGCCCGATTGATCCCTCTAAGGTGAGCAAGAAGAAACCGACCAGCAACTAAGATATGATAGAAAATACTCACCTCTCCGTCCTGTCGGACATGCAAGCGAGAGATTCTAGCCTTCCATCATTTCCCTCGGCCGATACGAAATCCAATGATGAAGGGGACCGCGGTTATCAAAGACACTCTGGATCAAGCACACTCCTTGGAGGAGATAATTTCCTAGATGCCTCATGATGAGTCAGGGGCAAGGAGAATATATTATCAACTACATGCCACTTTGCATAATGCAACACTCTATCATATTACTTAATATTTGTGATGCATGTCAGATAATGGTATTTAAGTGAAGCGTTAGATAACTGTCGGTGGGCACTTGTACATATTGCCTATATTTTATTATGACATTTATGATTTCCATAAACTTTACAATTTGATCAACACATCATTATGCTTATGTTAATGCAATGTTGTTGACTCGTACAACCAGCAAAGCTAGTGACATTGGTAACATCACTAGAACATGCTCAAGGCACAAGTTAAGTTTCTTAGCAGAGTGCAGGGATGATCATTAGGCATCAGTTGGTAATTCATGGGTTGATACCTTGGTTCCTTAATTAGGGGAAGACTCATTGGTCGCTTCCCACCCCTTGCGCATCAGGGCCCATCAAACATTATATTATCAAAGTAGCACCGCAAGAGTCCCACCAAGCACACCCAACCTCTTCCAAGATGGCTTAAACCAAAAGGCCTTACTAGGGGTGTATATTCACAAGTAGGCGATCTTTGAGCCTCACAAACTCTTGATTCCTTCACAAGAAATGCTTCAAGAAAGGAGAGGAGCTTGGCCTTCCCCTAATTATTGTAAAAGGTTCGACTTCTCTTGGAATGATCTGCCACCACAAAGGCGTACCAAGACCTATTTATAGAGAGCTGAAAATACAACTGTTACTTCAAATTGTAATTAGCCCAAAAGTGGAGGAGAAAAAGACTCAAAAGTTTTTAACGATGATACATCTCCAATGTATCTATAATTTTTTAGTGTTTCATGCTATTATATTATCAATCTTGTATGTTTTATATGCCATTTTATATCATTTTTTGGGACTAACCTATTAACTTAGTGCCCAGTGTCAATTTATGTTTTTTTGCCTATTTATCTGTTTCGCAGAAAAACCTACCAAACGAGGTCCAAACGTGATGAAACTTTACACTGATTTTTTCTGGACAATAATAGACCCTAGAAGCTTTGGGGAGGCACGAAACGATGCATGAGGGGGACACAAGCTCATGTGGCATGCCCCTAGGGGTAGGGTGCGCCATGTGACCTTGTGGGGGAGGGCTGTGCTCCGTTATCCCTAATTCCAACCCTATAAATTCACATATATTCGAAAAACCCCAAGGAGAAACCCGAAATAGTTTTATTGTTGCCTCAAGCCTTTGTTCTTCCATGACCCCATCTGGAGGCCTTCTTCGGTACTCTACCAGAGGGGGAAACCATTCAGGAGGCCATCTTTGTCAACCTTGTTGCCTCCATGATAGTGTGTGAGTAGTTCCTTCAGGACCTACGAGTCCACAGTAGCTAGATGGATCTCTCTCTCTCTCTCTCTCTCTCTCTCTCTCTTTATGATCTTCAATACAAAATCTCTTCGTAGACCTATTCGATGTAATTCTCGTAGTGTGTTTGTTGGGATCCGATTAATTGTGGGTTTGTCCTCAGCTTATTCATTGAAATCAATTGAGTATTTTTAGAACTATTATGTGTGATTTTATAGCTATGTATACTTTGCAATCTATGAGTTTTCTTTGGTCAAGTTAATGAGTGGATCTTCAAGGGGGGTGGTGAATAGTAGTGGGTTCAATCTTGCGGTGTCTTACTCTGTGACTGGAGGGGTTGCAAGGCACGTATTTTATGTTGCTACTAAGGATAAAATGATGAAGTTTGAACATATTGGTTGATCTTACCTTGTACATATTATGTCATCTTTCTTAAAGTGTTACTTTGTTTGTCATGAACTTAATACTTTGAGATGCATGCTGGATAACGATCTTGAGGTGGAGTAATAGTAGTAGGCGTCAATAAATTTAATGGTCTACTTGTCACAATCGTAAATCCTATATATGAATCATGCCATGAAGGATCATAATCATAACTATGTGTTATTCTGTCAATCGCCCAACGGTAATTTGTTTACCCACCGTTGGTATGCTCGTGAGAGAGATGCCTCTAGTGAACCCATGACCCTCAGGTCCATTCTTCATTAATACAAAAAAATTACAATTTCTTGTTTTTTTATTTACCCTTTATTTTATTTTATTTTATTTGTACATATCACTATCAGATTTAATCATTGCAATTTGCGAGAACAAGGGGATATAGACAACCCTCTTGCCTTTCTTGGGTGCAAGCATTTGTTTTGTGTGTGTGCAAGTATTGTTAACATTGTTTGTGTGTCGTCTCCTTCTAGTTCGATAAACATTGGTTCTTAACTAAGGAAAATACCAGCTGCTACTATACTACATCACCCTTCCTCTTCGGGGAATTCCAACGCCTATCACAAGTAGCAGAATAATTTCTAGCACCATTTTCGGGGGGCTTCACCAAATAACCTAGGTGCCTTCACAGACATTTATCAATTTGCTTGTTTTACTTTCTTTGCCTTTTACTATTATTTGTCTTCTTTATCAACAATAAAAAAATACCAATTGTTTTGTGTTACTATGTTTGCTTGAATTGCTATCATGTCTACCGCTGAAATACTAAGTTGTGCAACTTCTAAAATACTAATAATAATGATTTTATTAGTACACATATTGCTCCTCCCACCACTAGTGCGGAGTCATATGATATAGAAACTGCTCTATTAAATCTTATTATGAAAGAACAATTTGCTGGAAACCCGAATGATGATGATGCATTCCATCTAAATACTTTTGTTGAATTATGTGACATGCAAAAAATGAAAGGTGTGGATAATTATATTGTGAAACTGAAATTATTTCCTTTCTCTCTAAGAGATCGAGCTAAATCATGGTTTTCATTTTTACCCAAAAATAGTATTGATACATGGTCAAAGTGTAAAGATTCCTTTATTGCTAAGTATTTTCCTCCCACTAAGATAATATCTCTTAGAAATCAAATTATGAATTTTAAACAACATGAGAAAGAACATGTTGCACATGTTGGAAATATGCCCTCGAGGCAATAATAAAGTGGTTATTATTATATTTCCTTAATCATGATAAAGGTTTATTATTCATGCTAGAATTGTATTAACCGGAAACTTAAATACATGTGTGGATACATAAACAAATACCGTGTCCCTAGTAAGCCCCTACAAGACTAGCTCGTTGGCCAAAGATGGTCAAGGTTTCCTAACCATAGACATGAGTTGTCATTTGATAATGGGATCACATCATTAGGAGAATGATGTGATGGACAAGACCCATCCGTTAGCATAGCATATGATCGTTCAGTTTATTGCTACTACTTTCTTATTTGTCGAATACATGTTTCTTCGACCATGAGATCGTGCAACTCCCAGACTCCGGAGGAATGCCTTGTGTGTATCAAATGTCACAACATAACCGGGTGATCATAAAGGTACTCTACAGGTATCTCCGAAGGTGTCTGTTGAGTTGACATGGATCGAGATTGGGATTTGTCACTCCGTATGACGGAGAGGTATCTCTGGGCCCTCTCGGTAATACAGCATCACAAGAAGCTTGCAAGCAAAGTAACTAAGGAGTTAGTTACGGGATGATGTATTACGGAATGAGTAAAGATACTTGCCGGTAACGAGATTGAACTAGGTATTGAGATACCGACGATTGAACATCGGCAAGTAACATACCAACAGACAAAGGGAACTACGCATGTTGTCATAAAGTTTCGACCGATAAAGATCTTCATAGAATATGTAGGAACCAATATGGACATCTAAGTCCCGCTATTGGTTATTAACCGGAGAGGCGTCTCGGTCATGTCTACATCATTCTCGAACCCGTAGGGTCCGCACACTTAACGTTCGTTGACGATATAGTATTATATGAGTTATGTATGTTGGTGACTGAATGTTGTTCAGAGTTGCAAATGGGATCATGGACATAACGAGGAGCTCCAGAATGGTTCGCAGGTAAATATTGATATATTGGATGATAATATTTGGTCTCCAGAAGGGTTCCGGAATTCACCGGAAGAGTTTCAGATGTTTCCAGAAATGTTCTGGTGCGAGGACACTTTGGTTGGGCCAAGTGGTAAGGCCCACGGGGCTTTAGGTCGGTGCAAAAGGAAGTTTTGCGGAGGTCGGGGACCAGAGGCCAGGGACCCTGGTGTCTGGCCCTGGGCGTCGAGGACCGTGGCGTCTGGTGCGGGAATCCGGGAAGGACTCTTCCTTGCGTTCCAAACCGACTTTGGGGAGGCCCTCTCCCCAAGTTACGACCCCAGGGCTCAACATAAAAATAGAGGAGTAGGGCTAGCCCCTAGAACACAAGTTTTAGAGCCTCCTCTAGTTGATCTAGTTCTAGTTCTAGTTGGTCCTAGTTGACTAATTAGAGCTAGCCCTAGCTACCTCTAAACCTCATAATTAGAAGCCCAGTGTGGTTCTAATCTCCTTCCTCTAGTTCATCCTCCGCTCTAAATCCATTGTGCTTGGCGAAGCCCTGCGGAAATAGTTTCAGCACTGTCAGGGCACGGATGCTCACGATCACCTATGGGACCAGAGGTCCCTTGTGGTTCGGCAAGGGGGGTCACGTTGCACGAAGAGCGGAGAGCATGAGACGACGCAACAATCAGGACACATGCATTTTACCCAGGTTTGGGCCGCTGCTAAGCGTAAAACCCTACTCCTGCTTTTTGGTGGATTGATTGGGGGAACACGAAGAACATAGGGCGCCTAACCCCAGCAAGGACTGCTGTCGGGGAAAGAGCGGCTATGCGAGTACAAGCGTTCGAGGGTTTGAATTGCCAACCTTGAGCTAGGTTCCCTTGGGCCTCCTTTTATAGTGCAAGGGGTTACCACAATGGCAAAACAGACATTATCTATCGATTAGATAGCTAAGCAGAGCTATCATACCTAACTCTGGCATTTAGGACAAAATGCCATGATTACCTGCCTAGGTGGCGCTTGGGGGTGCATCCCCAACAAGCTCTTGCCACCGCTTGGCCGGTCGTTGCTTAAGATCTTGACACGCTATAGGGCAGGTGTCAACCAAGCGTAACTTGCCTTCCAATGCGTCGCCACGTGCTTAGCGAGAGCTGATTAGCCGCTTGAGGGCTCGACACCGCATCGATAAGTGACAGGCGTAGCGATGCGGTGGAGCGGTGGCTGGGTAGCTCACGCCTGCCCGGAGATGGCTTGCCGGGTCTTCTGCGAGGTGTGTACGTCTTGATCCCCGGCAAGCGTCGGGGACGTGCTTGGCGCGTCGCAGCCTAGACCTGGGCTGCTGCTTTGAGTTTGCTGGAGTCTTGGTCTTGATTGTTGGTGGGGTTCTTTTGCTTCTACCGCCTATGCATAAGTCAGGGGCACTGGGTACCCCTGTATTAGTGCACCGACAGGAGCCCCCGAGACTGGCCCACACGTGCTTGCCAAGTGCCGTTGGGTCAGGCCCAAGTTTCATGCACAAGCGCGCAATGTGAGGGAGTAACTGCCAATTTATTGGTCAGCACTGACCCATCACCTCAGCCCGTTTCTGCCACGCGCGCCGCATGCATAGCGGGGAGTTAGCGACGGGCGCGCATGACTTAAAGTCCTGATCGTGGCAGAAACCGCAACGCCATGGGTTGGAGCAGCGGGGCGGTTACCTGTTCGCCCGTGATCGTGGGCGATGGAATTGGAGGAGATGGGCAGCGACCCTTGGAGTGGAGGAGAGCCAGCCCCCGCGCTCTCCCCTATAAATTGGGGGGTCGCGAGGGGCGATGCTCATCCATCCTTTCTTCCTCCTTGAGTACAAACCTATAGAGCTCGCCCTTCTGCCTTTTTGTCTTGAGCTGCGTTCGCCCACCCGATGCTCAGGGGGAGGAGCCGAGCGAGCGTGCTTGTAAAACCTTCCCTCCGAAACTCTGTTCAGCTCCCGTCATGGGTGTGTGGTTCTGAACTGAAGGTTGGTCAGGGTAGCCTCGGATGGGGGAGCGGGCAGCATGGTGGCCGTATTGAGGACGGCTGTGGTGGTACGCCTATCGCCGCACTGCCCGCTTCTTTAGTCTTGACGGAGCTCCATGCGGTCGATGCTGCGTCGGGATCTATGTTGAAGGTGTAGCGTCGTGGCGGTCCATGGTCCCCGCATTCCCTCTTCAAGTAGATGGAGAAAAAACGCCCACATGGTCATCATGGGCGTGCGCGCGGTTGCCGCCGCGCGTCGTCATTTACCGCGGTGAAGCTTTCCTCCCGCAGTATTCTGGATGGAGCGTACAGAAGAGAGCTCTTCATCTTCGCGTGTTCTTCTAAGGCGGGGGACGGAATTCCCCGCCTTTGGCCACCGGGGACGACCATGCTCTCTGTGGAGTCCCCGGGTTGCCACACCTGGAGTTTGGGCAATGGCGGGGGCGTCTCTTCGGGCGGTGGCGATGAGGAAGACGATGGCAGTCGGGGATCCATGACGCATCAGCAGCATGGATGAGGTCTCCGACGCGTCGCGTTTCCCGGCAACACCATCATCACCAGCTGGGTCCCGGCAGCGCCACCATCTGCACCTGCCCTCCGCCTTCTTTCCCCTTGTCGGTCTTGTCCGCTTCGTCGGCTTCGTCCGCCCTGCCTGGGGGCAGGGGCCTTCCGCCGGTCGCATCCCTCTGGTCCTGGCTGGGAAGCGTCGAATCCTGGCCAGGCGCTCCTTTTGCCCTCTGCTCCTTTTCTACCTAATCCCTGAGAGGAGAGGGACAAGAAAGGGATTACGGGGCACTTATCTTTTTTATGTTAAAAGATGTAGGCGCTTGCCAAGTTTTAACGAATCATAATGTAATCTCTACCCATTTTGTATCGAAAATGAATGAGAATAGAATGCTATTTTCTTTTCACAAGTACTATCCTTTTCCTTTCCTTATTGGTACTACATTAGTATGTTTTGCCTCTGTCGCACGGAGCTACTTGCCGGGTCGTCATTCAAACCACGAGTGCCAAAGTGGGGGAACGAGCCCCCGGCAACAGGTTGGTGTTGTTCCCCGGCAGAGCTCCTTGTCGGTATTGGCGCCGTCATACCCATGAGCAAGGACAGGGGGACGGCTCGTCCCGACAAGGGTTTTCACCACGTGGATGACTCCACATCCGGCAGTAAGGAGGATACTAAGGGTTTCCTTGAGAAGATGAGAAGAAAATACGTGATATACTTATGTTTTCCAGGTAGTATCTTCTTTTCAAGCGTGATGGGCCGCCATCTTTGGTCCCTTGTTTCCCTTCCCTGTTTTCTCGATGGTCAAAACATGTAGGGTGAGGACAGTAACAAAGATTACGGTTTCATCAAGCATTCTAGCAAATCTTAATAACTTAAAAAGCGCTAACATTGCAGTCATAAAAATGCATAATGAGCATGTAAGGATGATGATATGATGCAATGCCTAGCTTTATTATTGTTGCACAGGGTCTGCGCCTGGCTTTGTACAAAGGGTTACATGCAACATCGGCAAGGCTTGTACAAAAGGTGGCTGCCGGGGACTGAGCCCGACAGCCGCGCCTTATGCGTAGAACTTACGAAGATGCTCAATGTTCCATGAGTTCTGCACCTTGGTGCCATCTTCGGTCTTCGAACGGACTGCGCCAAGTCTGGTGACTCATACTACCCGGTAAGGGCCTTCCCACCTCGGCGTCAACTTGTTTGTACCCTTGGCGGACTGAACATGCCGAAGGACAAGGTCACCTTCCTCAAGGCTCCGGGCATGAACTCTGCGGCTATGGTAGCGGCGCATAGCTTGTTGGTAGTGTGTGGCACGCATAGCAGTCCGGAGACGATCTTCCTCGAGGAGCGTGGCACCTTCATGTCGCAACTGCTGTTGCTCTACTTCATCGTAGGCAAGCACTCGAGGTGACCCGTATATGAGTTCCATGGGGAGCACTGCTTCCGCCCCGTACACTAGGGAGAAGGGCGTCTGGCTGGTAGCTCGATTTGGTGTCGTTTTGAGGGACCAAAGAACCACCGACAGCTCATCTATCCAGCGCCTGCCGCTCTTTCGCAGCTTATCGAAAGTCCTTGTCTTGAGTCCTCGCAGCACTTCAGCATTCATCCTCTCGACTTGCCCGTTGCTTCTCGGGTGAGCAATAGAGGCAAAGGAGACCTTGCTTCCAAGGTTTTGGATATATTGCATGAAGGCGCGGCTCGTGAACTGGGTGCCGTTGTCAGTGATCACTCTGTTAGGCACTCCAAAAAGGCACACCAGTCCTTTCATGAACTTGATAGCTGCTTGTGCGGTCACCTTTCTCACTAGTTCCACCTCAGGCCACTTTGTGAACTTGTCGGTTGCCATGAACAAGAACTCAAAGCCCTCGACAGCACGGGGGAAGGGGCCCAGGATATCGAGCCCCCTGACCGACAATGGCCAGGATAGAGGGATTGTTTGCAGGGCTTGCGCTGGTTGATGGATGTTCTTGGAATGGAACTGGCAAGCTTCACATTTGGTGACCAGCTCAGTAGCGTCCTGGAGGGCAGTGGGCCAATAGAAACCCTGTCAGAAAGCTTTCCCGGCAAGGGCCCTTGATCCAATGTGGAAACCACATACTCCTCCGTGAATCTCCGCCAACAGCTTCAATCCATCCTCCCGACAGATACATCTCAATTTCACACCGTTCGGCCGCCTTCTGTACAGGGTGTCATCGAAAAACTGGTACATACTTGACCGATGGGCTACTCTTTCGGCTTCCTCTTGCTCTTCGGGGAGTTCTCCTGTTTGAAGAAAATGGACTATATGCTGTGCCCAGGTTGGAGCCTGTGGCTCGACAACAAGGACTAAAGGCATCTCCTCGTCTCCGGGAGCGCTTGTCTCAACCGCTAGACCTTGAGGTCCTGCGGGAGGGAGCTGCTCGTCAACCGGAACAGGATTTTCCCCGGCAGCCTCTCTACCAGCGGCTTCGGGAAGCTCTGCCGAGAAATGCTTGTCGGAGTTCAGTTTTCTTCTCTTCTTGGCCGTCGTAGATGGGGACACTGATGGTTGGGGAGGCAGAGAACAAAGGTTCCTGGTTCCACTGGAAGCTTCTGCGCAGCGCAGTTCGATAGGTGGTCAGCAATGCTGTTTTCTGCTCGTGGCACATGCTCTGTTTGCAGTCCATCGAAGTGCTCCTCCAATTTCCTCACTTCTTCCACGTATGCCTCCATCAGCGGGCTCTGGTAATCCTTGTTGACTTTCTTTACCATGAGTTCAGAATCTCCTCAGACGATTAGCCTCCTTATTCCCAACTCTACCACGATTCTGAGTCCGGCAAGGAGCCCCTCGTACTCAGCGGTATTGTTGGTGGCTTCCTCCCGGGGAAAGTGCATTTGGACGACGTACTTGAGGTGCTCTCCGGTCGGGGCGACGAGGAGCACACCTGCCCCAGCCCCCTGGAGTGAGAAAGCACCGTCAAAGTACATGATCCAGTCCTTGGGCGCCTCTTTGCCGGGGAGGATTGTCTCCGAAACTTCATCATTTGGCGTGGGCGTCCATTCTGCAATAAACTCCGCCAAGGCTCTGCTTTTGAATGGTGGAAGTGCTCTCATACTTTAATCCGAAGCTTGACAACTCCAGTGCCCACTCAATTATCCTGCCAGTGGCTTCGGGGTTCCTCAGTATGCGTTGCAATGGGAAACGAGTGACAACTGTTATCTAATGGGCTTGGAAGTAGTGGCGCAGCTTCCTCGAGGCCATGATGAGGCCGAAGATCAGTTTTTGTACTCCGGAGTACCTTGACCTAGCCCCCCGTAGTAGGGAACTGACAAAGTACACGGGCTGCTGCACCACTTTCTTCTTTGCCACTTCCTTGGATTCACTGTCAACCATTTCTTGAGATCCCCCTTGGCATGTGTCGAGCCGTGCTGCGGATGTTTCTTTCTCGCTCTCGGCAGCATCAGCAGCGGCTACTGAATCTTCATCAAGCCCCCGCTGCGCCACCAGCGCTGCACTAACCACTTGATTCGTTGCCGCTAAATATAGCAACAACGACTCTTGTGGTTTAGGAGCGACTAAGGTGGGATGCAGCATCCAGTGCTCCAAGGCCTGCAGAGGACAGATATTTCTTTAGGTCTTGCAGTGCTGCATCTGCTTTCGGGGTCCACTTCATCGGGCCAGCCTTCTTCAGGATTTTAAAGAACGGCAAAGTGCGCTCAGCGGGCTTGGAGATGAACCTACTCAACGCGGCAACACATCCGGTCAGGCGTCTGATATCTTTGATGGTCTTGGGTGCCTGTATCTGCTCGATCGCCTTGATCTTGTCGGGATTGGCTTCTATTCCTCGCTGAGATACGAAGAACCCAAGCAGCTTGCCGGATGGGACACCGAACACACACTTTTCAGGGTTGAGCTTCAGGTTGATCTTGTGCAAGTTTGCAAAAGTTTCCTCCAGATCTTGTATGAGAGTGGCTTCATCCTTGGTCTTGACCACGATGTCATCCATGTAGGCTTCCACATTTCTGTGCAGCTGAGGTCCAAAACCAATTTGAACAGCCCTGGCGAAGGTCGAACCAGCACTCTTTAACCCGAAGGGCATACGTACAAAGCAGTACGTGCCGCAGGGAGTTATAAATGCGGTCTTCTCCTCATCTTCCTTGTTCATAAATATCTGGTGGTAGCCAGAGTAGGCATCCAGAAAGGAGAGCAAGTCACATCCGGAGGTGGAATTAACAATTTGATCTATGCGCGGCAAGGGGAAAGGGTCCTTCGGGCAAGCCTTGTTCAAGTCAATGAAGTATATGCAGAGCCTCCATTTCCCATTTGCCTTTCGTACCACCACCGGGTTTGCCCGCCAAGTTGGATGCAGTACCCCTCTGACCAAACCAGTTGCTTCAAGCTTCTTGATTTCCTCGGCAATAAACTGTTGCCGCTCCAAGGCCTGTTTCCTAACCTTTTGCTTGACGGGTCGGACATGAAGGCAGACGGCAAGGTGGTGCTCAATTACCTTCCTGGGAACACCGGGGATGTCAGATGGTTGCCAGGCAAACACGTCGACATTCTCCCGCAGGAAGGCAACGAGCGCACTTTCCTATTTGTCAGTAAGGGTAGCAGTGATGGTGAAGGTACCACCAGTGCCATCCTCCCTTGTCGGGACTTTCTTCGTCTCAGGATAGGTGACCCTGGTCTTCTTGCTGGCGGAACTCTCCGGCAGGTCATCGTCAGGCGCGGCGCACTCCGAAGAGGCGCGCTTCCCGGAGTCCTTGCCGGTGTTCTTGCTAGTCTTCTTTATTTTTCTTTCATCCTTGGCGGGAGTTGGGCAGCATCTGGACCCGCGCCATGGCCTCCTCTGTGGTGCCTGGCATGGCGAAAGAGGCAGACCGCGACATTGCTCGACTCTTGGTAGGACCAAGAGAAGCGTCGCCACGCCCTTGATGCCGTGCACCACTCGCTGGAGCTTTCTGGTGGGCAGCGGGCCGATCCTGCGGGGCTGCGGTTCCGCTGGGCGCCCCATCTCGCTCCGCACGAGGTGTACGCCCTACGATCTCGCTAGCGACGGGTGCGGCCGGAAGGTCACGGCTCGCACCGGATTGGGCGCCGCTGAGGCGGCCTCGGCCATCCATGCGGCGGGGAGGTGATGAACGGATGTTCCCTCCGCCCATGGCGTCGGGGCCGAGCTCGCCATATTGCTGCTGTAGTAGCTCCCCTGCGGCGCCTCCTGCTCCATCCCCAGCCGTGAAGGGCTGGACGGGGGCGCCGCCTACGCCGACCGCGTTGTCCACGATGCCCGCGTCGCCCGCAGCCGCCGCGATGCCTACGACACCGGCGGTCGCGTGTGAGGGAGCCTTTGAAGTGGAAGGATGCGCGGCCGCGCTGGATTTCTTCTTCGGAGCCATTGTTGAAGAAGATGATGATGAAGATCGATTCGCCATTCACGAGCTCGGGTTCGCGCAAATGATGCACGCCCCCTACCTGGCGCGCCAAAGATGTCGGGGCACGGATGCTCACGATCACCTATGGGACCAGAGGTCCCTTGTGGTTCGACAAGGGGGGTCACGTTGCACGAAGAGCGGAGAGCATGAGACGACGCAACGATCAGGACACATGCATTTTACCTAGGTTCGTGCCGCTGCTAAGCGTAAAACCCTACTCCTGCTTTTTGGTGGATTGATTGGGGGAACACGAAGAATGCAGGGCGCCTAACCCCGGCAAGGACTGCTGTCGGGGAAAGAGCGGCTATGCGAGTACAAGCGTTCGTGGGTTTGAATTGCCAACCTTGAGCTAGGTTGCCTTGGGCCTCCTTTTATAGTGCAAGGGGTTACCACAATGGCAAAACAGACATTATCTATCGATTAGATAGCTAAGCAGAGCTATCATACCTAACACTGGCATTTAGGACAAAATGCCATGATTACCTGCCTAGGTGGTGCTTGGGGGTGCATCCCCGGCAAGCTCTTGCCACCGCTTGGCCGGTCGTTGCTTAAGATCTTGACACGCTGTACGGCGGGTGTCAACCGAGCGTAACTTGCCTTCCAATGCATCGACATGTGCTCAGCGAGAGCTGATTAGCCGCCTGAGGGCTCGACACCACATCGATAAGTGACAGGCGTAGCGATGCGGTGGAGCGGTGGCTGGGTAGCTCACGCCTGCTGGGAGATGGCTTGCCGGGTCTTCTAGGAGGTGTGTATGTCTTGATCCCCGGCAAGCGTCGGCGACGTGCTTGGCGCGTCGCAGCCTAGGCCTGGGCTGCTGCGTTGAGATTGCTGGAGTCTTGGTCTTGATTGTTGGTGGGGTTCTTTTGCTTCTACCGCCTATGCATAAGTCAGGGGCACTGGGTACCCCTGTATTAGTGCACCGACAACCACCACCGACACCACGCCGTCTTGCTACCGGAACTCATCTACTACTTCGCCCGTCTTGCCGGATCAAGAAGGCGAGGACATCATCGAGCTGAACGCGTGCTGAACGCGGAGGTGCCGTGCGTTCGGTGCTTGATCGAAACGGATCATGAAGTTGTACGACTACATCAACCGCGTTGATAAACGCTTCCGCTTAGCGATCTACAAGGGTATGTAGAAGTTCTCTCCCTCTCGTAGCTATGCATCTCCATGGATAGATCTTGCGTGTGCGTAGAAATTTTTTGTTTTCCATGCAACGTTCCCCAACAGTGGCATCATGAGCCAGGTCTATGCGTAGATGATATGCACGAGTAGAACACAAAGGAGTTGTGGGCGGTGACGTTCATATTGCTTACCACCAATGTCTTATTTTGATTCGGCGGTATTGTGGGATGAAGCGGCCCGGACCAACCTTACATGTCCACATACATGAGACCGGTTCCACCAACAGACATGCAACTTGTTTTGCATATAGGTGGCTGGCAGGTGTCAGTTTCTCTCATTTTAATTGAATCGAATTTGACTACGGCGGTCCTTGCAGAAGGTTAAAAGGCAACTTGATAATCACCGTTGTGGTTTTGCGTAGGTAAGAATGGTTCTTGCTAGTTGCCCATAGCAGCCACGTAAAACTTGCAACAACAAAGTAGAGGACATCTAACTTGTTTTTGCAGGGTATGTTGTGATGTGATATGGTCAAGACATGATGTGATATATGTGGATGTATGAGATGATCATGTTTTGTAATAAGTTCACGACTTGCATGTCAATGAGTACGGCAACCGGCAGGAGCCATAGGATTGTCTTTAATTTATTAAATCGTCATATAATTGCTTTACTTTATAGCTATGAGTTAGCAATAGTTGTAGAAGCAATGGTTGGCGAAACGACCACGTGACGACACGATGATGAAGATCAAGATGATGGATATCATGGTGTCATGCTGGTGACGATGGAGATCATGTCGTTGCTTTGGAGATGGAGATCAAAAGCACAAGATAATAATGGCCATATCATGTCACATATTTTGATTGCATGTGATGTTTATCCTTTATGCATCTTATTTTGCTTAGAACGACGGTAGAATTATAAGATGATTCCTTCACCTGAATTTCAAGATAAAAGTGTTCTCCCCGAGTATGCACCATTGCTAAAGATCATCGTTTCGAAGCACCTCGTGATGATCGGGTGTGATAGACTCTACGTTCACATACAACGGGTGTAAGCTAGTTTTGCACATGCAGAATACTTGGGTTAAACTTGACGAGCCTAGCATGTACAGACATGGTCTCGGAACACTGGAGACCGAAAGGTCGAGCATGAGTCATATAGTAGATATGATCAACATGGAGATGTTCACCATTGATGACTACCCCATCTCACGTGATGATCAGACATGGGTTAGTTGATTTGGATCATGTATCACTTAGACAACTTGAGGGATGTTGATTTAAGTGGGAGTTCATTAGTAATTTAATTATATGAACTAAAATTTATCATGAACTTAGTCTTATAGTCTTTGCAAATCTATGTTGTAGATCAATGGCCCGTGCTACCGTTCCCCTAAATTTTAATGCGTTCCTAGAGAAAGCTAAGTTGAAAGATGATGGTAGCAACTACACGGACTGGGTCCGTAACTTGAGAATTATCCTCATTGCTGCACAGAAGAATTATGTCCTTGATGCACCGCTAGGTGACAGACCTGCTGCAGGAGCTAATGCAGACGTTATGAACGCCTGGCGGGCTCGATCTGATGACTACTCAATAGTTCAGTGTGCCATGCTTTACGGCTTGGAACCAGGGCTTCAAAAGCGTTTTGAACACCACGGAGCATATGAGATGTTCCAAGAGATGAAATTGATATTTCAAGCTAATGCCCGAGTTGAGAGATATAAAGTCTCCAACAAGTTCTTTAGCTGTAAGATGGAGGAGAACAGTTCTGTCAGTGGACACATACTCAGAATGTCTGGGTACCACAACCACTTGACTCAGCTGGGAATTGATCTTCCAGTTGAGAGTGTTATTGACAGAGTTCTTCAGTCACTACCACCAAGCTATAAAGGCTTCGTGATGAACTATAATATGCAAGGGATGGATAAAACAATTCCCGAGTTCTTCGCGATGCTGAAATCGACGGAGGCAGAAATCAAGAAAGAGCCTCAAGTGATGATGGTTAACAAGACCACCAGTTTCAAGAAGAAGGGCAAAGGAAAGAAAGGGAACTTCAAGAAGAACGGAAAGCAAGTTGCTGCTCCTGTGAAGAAGTCCAAAGCTGGACCTAAGCCTAAAACTGAGTGCTTCTACTGCAAAGGGAATGGTCACTGGAAGCGGAACTGCCCCAAGTTTTTGGCAGATAAGAAGGATGGCAAAGTGAACAAAGGTATATTTGATATACACGTTATTGACGTGTTCCTTACTAATGCTCGTAGTAGCGCCTGGGTATTTGATACTGGTTTGGTTGCTCATATTTGTAACTCGAAACAGGAGCTATGGAATAAATGAAGATTGGCTAAGGACGAGGTGACGATGCGCGCCGGGAATGGTTCCAAGGTTGATGTGATTGCCGTCGGCACGCTACCTCTACATCTACCTTCAGGATTAGTTTTAGACCTCAATAATTGTTATTTGGTGCTAGCGTTGAGCATGAACATTATATCTGGATCTTGTTTATTGCTAGACGGTTATTCATTTAAGTCAGAGAATAAAGGTTGTTCTATTTATATGAGTAACATCTTTTATGGTCATGCACCTTTAGTGAATGGTCTATTCTTGTTGAATCTCGATCGTAGTGATACACATATTCATAATATTGATGCCAAAAGATGCAAAGTTGATAATGATAGTGCAACATACTTGTGGCACTGCCGTTTGGGTCATATTGGTGTAAAGCGCATGAAGAAACTCCATGTGGATGGACTTTTGGAATCACTTGATTATGAATCATTTGATACTTGCGAACCATGCCTCATGGGTAAGATGACTAAAACTCCGTTCTCCGGAACAATGAAGCGAGCTAATGACTTATTGGAAAAAATACATACCGATGTATGCAGTCCGATGAGTGTTGAAGCACGCGGCGGGTATCATTATTTTCTAACCTTCACAGATGATTTGAGTAGGTATGGGTATATCTAATTGATGAAACACAAGTCTGAAACATTTGAAAAGTTCAAAGAATTTCAGAGTTAAGTTGTCGTGGTTTTGTCACGGCAAGATGTCCTCGTGAGAGAACTTAGGTGTGAGGCCATCGCAACTAGGTGGCGACTTGAGAGGGGTTGGACGGAATCGAGAGACGCGAGTTTACCCAGGTTCGGCCCCTCCGATGGAGGTAAAAGCCTACGTCCTGCTTTGTGTGTATTGATGATGAGGATGATCTCGATTACAAGGGTGCTGTATTGCTACCTCTAGTCTCGAGAACCTCTAATCTATCAATCTCTAATGACTTGAACTTGTCCCTCTTGGGGTGCCTTACCAATCCTTATATAAGTTGAAGGAGTAGGTTTACATGTAGAGTCCTACTGGGAGTAGGACTAGGACTAGTCTCTCTTGAGTCCTAATCCGAGTCTTGTATCTCTTGTGAGGGAATTCTTCCTCTTCTTGGGCCTTCTCGGTGAGCCGGCCCTCCTGGCCTTTCTATGAGCCGCCTTCCGCCGGGGTGCATGCCTGGCCTTGGGCCTTGCCGTCCAGGTTGACCCGATAAAACACGGCGCTCGTATGAGCCGCCAAATGATGGGCCGGGCCATTCTCCTGGCCGGGTCAAATCGTGGGTAATATGTTGGGGAACGTTGCATGGGAAACAAAAAATTTCCTACGCACACACAAGATCTATCCATGGTGATGAGCATCTACGAGAGGGAGAGTGAATCTACATACCCTTGTAGATCGCTAAGCGGAAGCGTTTAAGAAACGCGGTTGATGTAGTCGAACGTCTCCGCGATCCAAATCGCAAGTCGTCCCTCGATCCGATCACGAACTAGTGCCGAACGGACGGCACCTCCGCGTTCAACACACGTACGGCTTGATGACGCCTTCACCTCCTCGATCCAACGAGCGATGGTGAAGAAGTAGATGAGTTCCGGCAGCACGACGGCGTGGTGATGGTGGTGAGGAACAATCTCTGCAGGGCTTCGCCAAGCGCTACGGAGATTATGACGTAGGAACTAGAGGGTTAGGGTTGCCGCACACGGCTTGGGGAAATCTTGATGTGTTCCGGGTGCTAGCCCTGCCCCTCTATTTATATGTTGAGCCCTGGGGTCGAAACTTGGAGAAAGAGCCTCCTCAAAGTCGGTTTGGCCCGCAAGGCAAGAGTCCTGCTCGGACTCCAGGACCAGACGCCAGGGTCCTCGGCGTCTGGCCCCAGACGCCAGGGTCCCTGGCGTCTGGCCCCTGGCCTCCGCAAAACTTCCTTTTGCACCTTCCTAAAGCCTCGTGGGCTTTACCCCTTGGCCCAAATAAAGTGTTCTCGTACCCGAACATTTCGGGAAACATCCGGAACCCCTTCCGGTGAATTCCGGAACCCTTCCGGCGACCAAACACTATTATCCCATATATCAATATTTACCTCCGGACTATTCCAGAGCTCCTCGTCATGTCCGGGATCTCATCCGGGACTCCGAACAACTTTCGGTCACCAACATAACAACTCAACTATACTTATATCGTCACCAAACGTTAAGTGTGTAGACCCTGCGGGTTCGAGAACTATGTAGACATGACCGAGACACCTCTACGGTCAATAACCAATAGCGGGACCTGGATGCCCATATTGGCTCCTACATATTCTACGAAGATCTTTATCGGTCGAACCTCTATGTCAAGGATTCAGTTAATCCCGTATGCTGTTCCCTTTGTTCTTCGGTATGTTACTTGCCCGAGATTCGATCGTCGGTATCTCTATACCTAGTTCAATCTCGTTACCGGCAAGTCTCTTTACTCGTTCCGTAATACAAGATCTCGTGGCTAACACTTTAGTCACATTGCTTGCAAGGCTCATTGTGATGTTGTATTACCGAGTGGGCCCTGAGATACCTCTCCGTCACACAGAGTAACAAATCCCACTCTTGATCCATGCCAACCCAACAGACACCCTCGGAGATACCTGTAGAGCACCTTTATAGTCACCCAGTTACGTTGCGACGTTTGATACACACAAGGTATTCCTCCGATGTCAGGGAGTTGCATGATCTCATGGTCATTGGAACAGATACTTGACATGCAGAAAACAATAGCAATAAACTGACACGATCTTATGCTATGTTCATAGTTTGGGTCTTGTCCATCACATCATTCTCCTAATGATGTGATCCCACTATCAAATGACATCTCATGTCCATGGCTAGGAAACCTTAACCATCTTTGATCAACGAGCTAGTTAACTAGAGGCATACTAGGGACACAGTGTTGTCTATGTACCCACACATGCATTTTAGTTTCCAATCAATACAATTATAGCATGGATAATAAACGATTATCATGAACAAGGAAATATAATAATAACCAATTTATTATTGCCTCTAGGGCATATTTCCAACAGTCTCCCACTTGCACTAGAGTCAATAATCTAGTTCACATCACTATGTGATTTACATTGTTCTAACACCCAATGAGTTTCGGGGTTCGATCATGTTTTGCATGTGAGAGAGATCTTTAGTCAATGGGTCCACGATATTCAGATCCGTGTGTACTTTACAAATCTCTATGTCATACTGTAGACACTGCTACCACACTCCACTTGGAGCTATTCCAAATGGCTGCTCCACTATATGTATCCTGACTGCTACTCAGAGTCGTCCGGATAGGTGTCAAAGCTTGCATCGACGTAACACTTTACGACGAACTCTTCATCACCTCCATAATCGAGAAATATTTCCTTAGTCCTCTAGTTACTAAGGATAATCTTGACCGCTGTCCAGTGATCCACTCCTGGACCACTCTTGTACCCCTTGACAGACTCATGGCAAGGCACACACTAGGTGCGGTACACAGCTTGGCATACTATACAGAGCCTATGGATAAGGCATAGGGGATGACCTTCGTCCTTTCTCTTTCTTCTGCCGTGGTCGAGCTTTGAGTCTCACTCAACTCCACACCTTACAAATCAGGCAAGAACTCTTTCTTTGACTGATCCATTTTGAACTCTTTCAAAATATTGTCAAGGTATGTACTCATTGAAAGTCTTATCAGACGTCTTGATCTATCTCTATAGATCTTGATGCCCAATATTTAAGTAGCTTTATTTCAGGTCTTCCTTGAAAAACTCCTTTCAAACGACCCTTTATGCTTTCCAGAAATTCTACATCATTTCCGATCAACAATATGTCAACCACATATATTTATCAGAAATTCTATAGTGCTCCCACTCACTTTATTGTAAATACAAGTTTCTCATAAACTTTGTATAGACATAAAAACTTTGATCACCTCATCAAAGTGTATATTCCAACTCCGAGATGCTTGCTCCAGTCCATAGAAGGATCGCTGGAGTTTGCATACATTTTAGCATCCTTAGGACTGACAAAACCTTCCGGTTGTATCACATACAACCTTTCCTTACGGATACCGTTAAGGAAACGATGTTTTGACATCCATCTGCCAGATTTCATAATTGAAAAATGCAGCAACTGCTAACATGATTCCAACAGACTTTAGCATCGCTACGGGTGAGAAAGTCTCATCGTAGTCAACTCCTTGAACTTGTGAAAAACCCTTTGCCACAAGTCGAGCTTTATAGACGGTGACATTACCGTCCACGTCCGTCTTCCTCTTCAAAAATCCATTTGTTCTGAATGGCCTTACGCCCTTCAGGTAATACTTCCAAAGCCCATACTTTGTTTTCTTACATGGATCCCATCTCGGATTTCATGGCCTCTAACCATTTCTCGGAATCCGGGCCCATCATCGCTTCTCCATAGCTCGTAGGTTCATCGTTGTTCAACAACATGACCTCTAAGACAGGGTTGCCGTACCACTCAGGAGCAGTACGCGTCCTTGTCGACCCACGAGGTTCGATAGTAACTTGATCCGAAGTTTCATGATCATCATCATTAACTTCCTCTTCAACTAACGTAGGCTCCACAGAAACAACTTTCTGCACTGCGCTACTCTTTGGTTGAAACAAAGGTTCAACAACCTCATCAAGTTCTATCTTCCTCCCACTCAATCTTTCGAAAGAAACTTTTTCTCGAGAAAGGACCCGTTTTAGCAACAAACACTTTGTGCTTGGATCTGAGATAGAAGGTTCACCCAACTGTTACGTTAGGGTATTCTATGAAGATGCATTTGTCCGCTTTGGGTTCGAGCTCATTAGGTGAAAACCCTTTTTCACATAAGCGTCGCAGCCCAAAACATTAAAAAATGACAGCTTAGGTTTCCGCCAAACCAAAATTCATACGGTGTCATCTCAACGGACTTATGGTGCCCCTTTTAAAGTGAATGTGGTTGTCTCTAATGCATAACCCTAAAACGATAGTGGTAAATCGATAAGAGACATCATAGTTGTGACGCCCCCGACTTAATCGTGCACTAATCATACACGCAAATGCACACGATCAAGCCTAGGGACTCACTTGAAGATATCACAACACAACTTTAGACACAAATAAAATAATACAAGCTTAATATTACAAGCCAGGGGCCTCGAAGGCTCGAATACACAAGCTTGATGTCATACAAGCATCAGCGGAAGCAAAAGTATCTGAGTACAGACATAGTTAGTCAAGTGTGCCTTAAGAAGGCTAGCACAAACACAAGCATGGATCGAAAGAGGCGAGGCCTCCTGCCTGGGAGCCTCCTAACTACTCCTGGTCGGCTGGATCGATACAGAAGTAAGTACCATCGGGACCCTCCTGGTAGTAGGCTCCAGCGGTGGCGTCTGGCTCCTGGGCTCCATCGGCTGATGCATCATCAATTGGGTATGGGGGAAAATAATAGCAAAGCAACCGTGAGTACTCATCCAAAGTACTCGCAAGACTGACATCAGAACTATGCTAAACATGCAATGGTATCAAATGAGAAGGCTGTATTTGTGGACTGTATTGCAGAAATGCCAGAGGAGAGAGAAAGGCCTAGCCTATCGAAGACTAGCATCTTCAAGCAGTCTTGCAGCATCAGAAGAGAGTAGATAGTAGTAGCATACATGTTGTCATACAGTATCAATGCCCTGAGATCCTTTCTCGACGCCCTGCGAGAAAGCGATCCCGAGAGCAGTATTAACAGTTTATCATGTATCATCATCTCTTTATAGTTGTCATGGATCCGGGCACAACTCCAAGCGTCCTGTTACCGTGGACACGGCTATTCGAATAGATATCTTCCCTGCAGGGGTGCACTACTGTTACCCAACACGCTCGATTACCTCCGGCCGGATACACTTGCTGGGTAATACCCGGCCTCGGGTGATCGACACAACGCAGCCCGACCTAGAGCTCAGCAGAGAGGCCAACACGCCGGTCTAAATCCTAAGTGCGCAGGGGTCTTGGGCCCATCACCCATTGCACTCCTGCACGTTGCGTGGCTGGCCGGAGAAACAGGCGCGACACTGGACAACCCAGTGACGTAACCAGCCCAATCCCGGCGATCAGCCCGCAAAGTAACCTGTGACGTCTGAAGAGCTTTCGGCTGATACTACGCTGCAGAGGGCCCCATTAAACCATTATCCCACGTGGTGGTAGTGCGAAATGGGCACGACGACCCACTCAGATCAAATACCCAGTTCCGTTAGGCGTATTTAGTATCGCGCGGGTGCTCTTGGAGCCGACCCGTCTTTAATGATATTCGCTCGCGGGCACCCTTGGGGCCAGCCCGACTTTACATTTCCCCGCGGGTACCTCTCGAGGTGGACCCGCCAGTAACAAGGTCATAGTAACTGTGTGGCCAAATATCGAGGAGGAGTCCGAGGAATCACCCTCGATGGATTCCCACTCGATGTAATTCGTCAAGGAGAACCAGGAGGAATCACCCTCGATGGCTCACACTTGAGAGGTTGCACGACAGAAGCTTTGCCGGAAGGGGAGGAAGAGGAATCACCCTCGAAAGTCCACGTCCGACTAGCTATACTACAGAGGCACCATCGGAAGTGAGCTAAGAGGTATCACCCTCGGCACTCGATGCTAACCCTGCAGTGTCGTGCAATTCAGGGATTGTGCAGTGATGTGCTGTCTTCAGTCCATCTGTCTTCAGTCCTAAAGCGGAGCAACTACAGCAAGGGAGAGGGGCCACAGATGGTTTACCACCCAATCCTATTTTAAGCAGCTCGGACAATTGGCAGTTATCATAAGCAGTTACAAGGACAGGCTATGCATCAGAAATAGGATAAAACATAATAGCAGCAATTTCTAATGCAAGCAGGAGGGAGAAGGAATTGGGTGACAAAGGCATGCGTCAAGGGGGTTTGCTTGCCTGGTTGCTTTGCAGACATAAACGGATCTTCAGCGTAGCAGACGATCACCGGATCATCAGCGCTCTCGGAGTCTATCGGAGAGAAGAGGAGGAGGAAACAAATAAATATACAGCAAACAAATGCAACACAATACAAGACATGGCGATAAGTTGTGCCGGGTGTGACCTAACGCAGTGCTACACGATACCGAGGAAGGGGGAAACCTATCCGGGAAAGTATTCCCGGTTCCGGACATGTGTCAGACAGATGACCGGAGGGGGCAATGTTCCAGGCTGCGATGTTGTAAGCATGGGACAGCTAGGATGCAGCGCAGGGTTGATATACTGCCTATCTAAGTGCTCTAGTCAATTTAGGAATTTAACCGGAATTATTTTATTAAAGTCATGCACTATTCATTTGCCAGAAACAGGCAAAAAGTTACAGGTGTGCTATGCTAGGGGCGTCTGACAGACTAACGGACAGCGTAACCGGATTCGTCTCGTCGTTCTGAGCAACTTTCATGTTCAAAGTTTTTCGATCCGGGCTACGGTTTATTTTATATTAATTATCTAAGTTTTATTAATATTCTGGAATTTATTTAATTATTTAATTCGAATTATCTAAAACAGTATTTACTGTTTAACCAAATCAATTAATTAACAGATTAATCAATTATTCTAATTAACCTTAAACATTTAATTAACTTAATTAATTACCTAATTAATTAAATCACTAATTAACTAATTATTATTATTAACATCTAATTATATTTATTTATTTCTATTTATTAAATTCATTTTAATATTTACGTATATATATAAACGAATACATACGTATGTATATACATACATATGTATGTATATACATACAGTACACATACACACACACTGGACACACACACGCACGCACACAGCACGCGGCCGAGCCGGCCGGGGCGGTGGCCGGTGGCCGGCGACGGGAGAGCCGGGGGGGGGGGAGGGGGGGAAAGGGGGAGTGCTCACCGGGGGCGGCGGCCGGAACGACGGCCGGCCGGCGGCGAGGAGGGCCGCAGGCGGCGGTGGCGGCGCGGGCCGACGCGCGGGGCGGGGAGGTGGCGGTGCGGCAGCGGGAGGCGCGGGCCAGCGACGGGGCCAGGCGACGCCGGTGAGGCCGCGGCGGGAGGCCGGCCGGCAGGAGGCGGGGCGGGGCGCGAGGGCCCGGCCGGCGCGCGGGCGCGGCGCGGGCGGGCGCAGTCGCCGTCGGGGCTGGAGGCGGGCGCCAGCACGGGGCGGCGCGCGGGGCCGCCGGCGGCGGCGGGTCGGCGAAGGTGGCGGCCGGGGGCCCGTCGGGGACGGAGCGGCCGGGGGCGGCTCGCGTGGGGAAAAAGGGACAGCCGGTTAGGGTTTCGTCCACGTTTCGTATATATATAGTGTGCGAACAGGCCATCGAATTTTGACCCGGTTAGTCCCAACTTTCCCACCGTTTCAAAATTCGTTTTAAATACTTTTAGGGCTCCAATTAAATTCCAAAATTACCGATTTCAATTTTATAAAATATTACAAGATATTTCCAACCCATCCAACATTTTAAATTTCGGTTTTGAACAACTTTATCATCCGCCTTTTTCGGACGATTTAAATTGCAATGAAAATTAACGGGGTTTGCACGGATGCGAGTTCAACAACAGTGATCGCGGCAACAGTGATCGCGGTGAGGTGGCATCACTAACGTAGGATTACTGTAGCTTAGTTTCCGAAATTACTGTAGCCTAATTATCCGGGCGTCACAATTCTCCTCGTCTAACAAGAATTCTCGTCCCGAGAATTTAGAGGTAGAGCAAGGGGGAAAAGGTTCGGTCACGTAATTCTAACGAGTCTTCTTGTTCTTGTTGATCTCATCGAAGAGGTTGATCCCTTTCGTTGATGTCTTCAATTCTTTGTTCCGGATCATCCTGATGAAGCCGTTATCCTCTCTTCGAGATTTTCATCGTCCTACGAATGCGATGGGAGGGAAAACTCTAGAAGAACGCATCTCTACCAAGTTGGGCGTTTGACGATGAACCCAGGGAAAGTCATGATTCATCTCTCGAGTTGCAATTCGGATAATTCATCGAGAGCAATAAGCGATGGTTCAAAGTTTCAAACGGGTAGGCAATCATTCGATGCCCAATCAAAAGGTGGAAGGGTTCAGAGCAACAAATTAAATATTGCGTCTGATACAACAATAGTTCATCCCTTGGGCGATGGCTCGGAAATTACGTACGAAGCCAAGCGCAAAGGATACTTTGGAATCAAAGTGATACAGGAGAGTCAGGTTTCGATCCTGTGGAACTATGGGTTATGGGCCGAACATGTGGCAAGAGCAGATGAGCGGTGATATCTTGTACGGCCATGGTAACAAGACATGTCAGAGGATAGTCTGCCAACTATGTCGGCAACAGCATCGGTAACGAGGGCGGGGGACGAAGAGAACCATCTTCCTGCTCGTTGAAACGAGGCGGACCAATAGGCAAAGTTCTCGTCCACCGGCGGTTACCGGAATGTTAACAATAATAGTAACAGGGTCTTACTGACAGAGTAGCACACCGAGGCATTTACCTAAGCAGGGAGCTATCACTGCTCAGATCAAATAAATCTCAAGAAAGGTTAAACAGACCAATGGAAAGGAAAATGTGATTATCACATTAAACAGACCAATGGAAAGGAAAATGTGATTATCACATTAAACAGACCAATGGAAAGGAAAATGTGCATACACGAGCATCAGGTGTATATCCTTTCCAAGAGCAAGCAGAGCGGATTAATCATGATAAGGCTCCAGGTATGTAACCATTTAGTCAAGGGGCAAGGAATTTATGATGTTTATCCATACAACGATGTTTGGATAATTGATCAAGAAACAATGTGCATCGAGCTTACATTATTCCTTTTGATGATCGATGTACCACATCCGTGCTTCGGGATAGCCATGATATGGTGTTTCGAATAAAGGATGGAGTTTGGATACACAAGGATCCAGTAGGGACAACTTATAAGATAAATCTTACAATTCCCCCATGGAAGAATGGCAACCCTGCTGAGCAAGATACTGTAACATTAGTTGCTCCGGACATGTGTGCTAACCATAACATCACCTTATCGAGTAACGGGGGTCAATGTTACATTTCCTGATAATGTTACAACCATCATATCTGACTGAGATTCAGATCTGGCTGAGTTTACAGGTACTTCAGATGTTTGGTTCTACAACAACGGGGATGCGAGATCCACGGAGATGTGGACGCGGTTACTTTTTATTGCGAGGAGGTGGGGTGTGGAGGTACTTGATCCTTATCTGCGTGAGGACGAGACGGTAAACTCTATCCATCCACCGACCCACGAGTTAGGTAAAGAGTTTCACTATGCGCGCCATTGTTGCATGCATGGCACGGAAGGTCCATGCGTGGCTGGCTTCTCACGTGGAGGGACACGCGTGACACGTACCGTACCGGCGCATGTATGGACAGACTGACCTGACCGTGTTTAACAGTGGCGCCTCTCCACTTTGGACAAGAACAGCTGGGAGGTCACCGTGGACGATAGACCTGGGATTGATCACCGATCGACCAGAACATATGGCACGTGGCCATGGATGGAGGTCTCTGCAAGACAGGACACTGTTACGCGCGAAAGAGGTCAAGATCTCAGCGTCGGCTGCAGCACCAAATCCAGCAGGGACCTACGGGATGTATCTGTATGCCGTCTCCAGTATAAGATGAAGATGTTCAGCATGCTCTTCTTTATTCATGGAGTAAACCAGGATATCGTCTAGATAAGACACGACGAATTTATCGAGGTAACCCATGAATATATAGTTCATCATTAAACCAAGGAGAGGATGAGAAGGTGGCTAATGGACTCAGCGACAATTCATCGAGAATTCCATACAGATGGATTTCCACAATTATGTGAACAAGGAGATGACCTTGGTCAGCTCAAATGATATAATGTTGTATGATCGAGGAAACATACGTCACTAATCATTAATTGAAAAGTGCGTCCGAAATATGACCTTAGGCAGCAAGATCAATGTTAGAGCGGCGACTCAATAACCAACAGTCAAAGAACGAACTGTCGATCGTTATCTTCAAGGCAATAGGGTTGATAGAATTACAGAATCCAAGCAGCATCGCTTGTTGATGGTATCCCGATTAGAATCAACACGGGGACCAAGAAAGAATGGTGATGGTGAGAAGTATCACTATGCCAAGAATTTCTGAGAGGTGGAGCAATCCTCACAACATACTCAGCATAAAAGACAGTAATACTTCAAGGCAGAACACAATGCAAGCTGGAGAGCAAGTTGCATTCATAACGTGGACAGGTTCATGATGAAAGGAAGTCAAGGATGTTGTCGATGATATCAAAAATCATCGAGGGCAAGGAGGGTATTTATCATCATGAACTCAGTTGACGACTCAGAAGAAGTCAAATTGTGGACGATTGATCACGACATCTTTTGTCGAGAGTTTTCAAGAGAATGTAACCTAACAGCGGCGACGTCAAGTAGGGGAATGACACCGTGTAAGGCTATTGGAACAACAGATAAGATGCAAGCTCAATATCGGGGTTGCCTTTCAAGACAATCAACATGATGTTGAAATCTCGAAGTAAGCAATGCTCACACTCTGAAGGATATGCGTACCAGAGAAGGACGAGGTAGCACAGTCAAAGATAGCAAGACAAGGATGTAGCCGATAGTCTAGGAATGACCAGATTGACTCTGATAATCCCAGTAACAACTACAAGGGGTATTGAATTGCAGTGTGGAATAAATTTTCCAATCGGTGTTCTCGGTTGACAACAATCCCAGAACCCGTGAAGCGATTAAGACAAGGAAAATTATTACCTCATCAAAGTGAATAAGATGCATTGCAAAGGCGTGATATACTCGAGATACCAGAGGGTAAAACTCGAAGGTAGAACAAGATAGAAGTAGAACTGGGTCATTAACCTGAGTCAGCAGATACTTTAACCTTGTCAAACAGTGATGAGGCCTGAAATGGATTCCTTTCAGACACATTGGATAAGGACAGCCTGGTCGGAACCATAACTGCAAGGGATCAAACTAGGGATACCGAAAGAATTGTTCAGATGAAAAATCATTTTGCAAGAAGCTTTCGAGATGGTCTACATCGTTTCCATGGGCATGAACACAAGTTCAAGGTCGACTCCCACTTCTCCAATGTATAACATTTCATTCCTTTCTTGCCTTTTGATAAGGTTGAAGTGTTGAATTTCATCCGGCAAATACCAGAATAGTATGACTCGTGAAAACTTTCAGGTCCACACGGATTAGAGAAGGCATAGGTTCAACCCATCGGGGTATCTTAGGAACTTATACCACAAGCTTCAAGAGTAATTAACACACGCTCGAAGGTAGAGCATGGTTGGCAGAACAGAGGATACAATTTACCAAAGGCATTATGTATCCGGGGAAGAACTCACAAGGTGATTGAATATGAACGACACTGTCGGACAATAATCCAACAATGGGTCTGGCGGTTCACAAGGACCTGATGTGAGTATCGGTACTCAATCAGAGGAAGAAAGAATGCAGTCATCGGATTCAAGAAACACCTGAATAGTCTGATGCTTAAAATACAAAGGAATTATGATTTCCAAAACTAAGGATCAGGAGCAGACGCTCTGATCAAGGATGAATAAGTTGAAAAGACTTAGTCGGACAATCAATAAAGGTTTGAATTTTCGAGAACCAACTCGTGTCCGGAAGGACGTCTGAGCCGGAAAGATAATTTGAACGGATCACCTGATGACTGCGTGCATACGCACACATTGAATCAATAGGCTCAAAGTGGCAAAGACAAGGGATGTCAACGAAGACTACTAGACATATGGAATTAACCATAATGCGAGCAGACAAGAATTTCAAGAGCAACAGGCTACAGAGGGTTTTTCGAAAGATCGAAAAGCGTTTCGAAGAATTTTGTGAAACACATGAACAACTGAGAAGAACGGATCCTCGACAATTTGTGAGGAATTATCCGTAAGGATTTTCATGCGGAATAAAACTGCAAGGCTGCAAACTCAAAGGATTCTCGGGTCAACGGAGAGTAATTCGGGGCACCTTGTAACAAGAAGAGCCACGAGAAAAGATTGTATGAGTGACAAGCGCAAGTAGTCATCCATAGGGATACATCGGTGGTAGGGAATTGCAAATCCGATAAGTTCAAAGTCTCGGAAAAACATCAAAAGGGTATCTTCAGAATCTCCTGACGGAGCAATTGATCTTCTGGTATGAGGGCTCTCCGGGAGAAATAGTTACGAGAACCTAGAGTCCGAGTTAGTAAAATCTTTAACCCGAAAGAGAAGAGAGATCAGAACCCAGAGTATAGACGAGGAATAAAAGATCCTAATATAACCCAATGGCGACGTGGGCCCGTAACCCACACAGCCAAGTTAGTAAAACAGTTTTCTTTGACTAGACTCAACTTCGGCCAAGGAGTTGGAAAGGGGGCTACCTATAGGCAGTCGGCTCTGATACCAACTTGTGACGCCCCCGACTTAATCGTGCACTAATCATACACGCAAATGTACACGATCAAGCCTAGGGACTCACTTGAAGATATCACAACACAACTTTAGACACAAATAAAATAATACAAGCTTTATATTACAAGCCAGGGGCCTCGAAGGCTTGAATACACAAGCTTGATGTCATACAAGCATCAGCGGAAGCAAAAGTATCTGAGTACAGACATAGTTAGTCAAGTGTGCCTTAAGAAGGCTAGCACAAACACAAGCACGGATCGAAAGAGGCGAGGCCTCCTGCCTGGGAGCCTCCTAACTACTCCTGGTCGGCTGGATCGATACAGAAGTAAGTACCATCGGGACCCTCCTGGTAGTAGGCTCCAGCGGTGGCGTCTGGCTCCTGGGCTCCATCGGCTGATGCATCATCAATTGGGTATGGGGGAAAATAATAGCAAAGCAACCGTGAGTACTCATCCAAAGTACTCGCAAGACTGACATCAGAACTATGCTAAACATGCAATGGTATCAAATGAGAAGGCTGTATTTGTGGACTGTATTGCAGAAATGCCAGAGGAGAGAGAAAGGCCTAGCCTATCGAAGACTAGCATCTTCAAGCAGTCTTGCAGCATCAGAAGAGAGTAGATAGTAGTAGCATACATGTTGTCATACAGTATCAATGCCCTGAGATCCTTTCTCGACGCCCTGCGAGAAAGCGATCCCGAGAGCAGTATTAACAGTTTATCATGTATCATCATCTCTTTATAGTTGTCATGGATCCGGGCACAACTCCAAGCGTCCTGTTACCGTGGACACGGCTATTCGAATAGATATCTTCCCTGCAGGGGTGCACTACTGTTACCCAACACGCTCGATTACCTCCGGCCGGATACACTTGCTGGGTAATACCCGGCCTCGGGTGATCGACACAACGCAGCCCGACCTAGAGCTCAGCAGAGAGGCCAACACGCCGGTCTAAATCCTAAGTGCGCAGGGGTCTTGGGCCCATCACCCATTGCACTCCTGCACGTTGCGTGGCTGGCCGGAGAAACAGGCGCGACACTGGACAACCCAGTGACGTAACCAGCCCAATCCCGGCGATCAGCCCGCAAAGTAACCTGTGACGTCTGAAGAGCTTTCGGCTGATACTACGCTGCAGAGGGCCCCATTAAACCATTATCCCACGTGGTGGTAGTGCGAAATGGGCACGACGACCCACTCAGATCAAATACCCAGTTCCGTTAGGCGTATTTAGTATCGCGCGGGTGCTCTTGGAGCCGACCCGTCTTTAATGATATTCGCTCGCGGGCACCCTTGGGGCCAGCCCGACTTTACATTTCCCCGCGGGTACCTCTCGAGGTGGACCCGCCAGTAACAAGGTCATAGTAACTGTGTGGCCAAATATCGAGGAGGAGTCCGAGGAATCACCCTCGATGGATTCCCACTCGATGTAATTCGTCAAGGAGAACCAGGAGGAATCACCCTCGATGGCTCACACTTGAGAGGTTGCACGACAGAAGCTTTGCCGGAAGGGGAGGAAGAGGAATCACCCTCGAAAGTCCACGTCCGACTAGCTATACTACAGAGGCACCATCGGAAGTGAGCTAAGAGGTATCACCCTCGGCACTCGATGCTAACCCTGCAGTGTCGTGCAATTCAGGGATTGTGCAGTGATGTGCTGTCTTCAGTCCATCTGTCTTCAGTCCTAAAGCGGAGCAACTACAGCAAGGGAGAGGGGCCACAGATGGTTTACCACCCAATCCTATTTTAAGCAGCTCGGACAATTGGCAGTTATCATAAGCAGTTACAAGGACAGGCTATGCATCAGAAATAGGATAAAACATAATAGCAGCAATTTCTAATGCAAGCAGGAGGGAGAAGGAATTGGGTGACAAAGGCATGCGTCAAGGGGGTTTGCTTGCCTGGTTGCTTTGCAGACATAAACGGATCTTCAGCGTAGCAGACGATCACCGGATCATCAGCGCTCTCGGAGTCTATCGGAGAGAAGAGGAGGAGGAAACAAATAAATATACAACAAACAAATGCAACACAATACAAGACATGGCGATAAGTTGTGCCGGGTGTGACCTAACGCAGTGCTACACGATACCGAGGAAGGGGGAAACCTATCCGGGAAAGTATTCCCGGTTCCGGACATGTGTCAGACAGATGACCGGAGGGGGCAATGTTCCAGGCTGCGATGTTGTAAGCATGGGACAGCTAGGATGCAGCGCAGGGTTGATATACTGCCTATCTAAGTGCTCTAGTCAATTTAGGAATTTAACCGGAATTATTTTATTAAAGTCATGCACTATTCATTTGCCAGAAACAGGCAAAAAGTTACAGGTGTGCTATGCTAGGGGCGTCTGACAGACTAACGGACAGCGTAACCGGATTCGTCTCGTCGTTCTGAGCAACTTTCATGTTCAAAGTTTTTCGATCCGGGCTACAGTTTATTTTATATTAATTATCTAAGTTTTATTAATATTCTGGAATTTATTTAATTATTTAATTCGAATTATCTAAAACAGTATTTACTGTTTAACCAAATCAATTAATTAACAGATTAATCAATTATTCTAATTAACCTTAAACATTTAATTAACTTAATTAATTACCTAATTAATTAAATCACTAATTAACTAATAATTATTATTAACATCTAATTATATTTATTTATTTCTATTTATTAAATTCATTTTAATATTTACGTGTATATATAAACGAATACATACGTATGTATATACATACATATGTATGTATATACATACAGTACACATACACACACACTGGACACACACACGCACGCACACAGCACGCGGCCGAGCCGGCCGGGGCGGTGGCCGGTGGCCGGCGACGGGAGAGCCGGGGGGGGGGGGGGAGGGGGGGAAGGGGGAGTGCTCACCGGGGGCGGCGGCCGGAACGACGGCCGGCCGGCGGCGAGGAGGGCCGCAGGCGGCGGTGGCGGCGCGGGCCGACGCGCGGGGCGGGGAGGTGGCGGTGCGGCAGCGGGAGGCGCGGGCCGGCGACGGGGCCAGGCGACGCCGGTGAGGCCGCGGCGGGAGGCCGGCCGGCAGGAGGCGGGGCGGGGCGCGAGGGCCCGGCCGGCGCGCGGGCGCGGCGCGGGCGCGGCGCGGGCGGGCGCAGTCGCCGTCAGGGCTGGAGGCGGGCGCCAGCACGGGGCGGCGCGCGGGGCCGCCGGCGGCGGCGGGTCGGCGAAGGTGGCGGCCGGGGGGCCGTCGGGGACGGAGCGGCCGGGGGCGGCGCGCGCGCGGGGGGGGGGGGCGCGGGCGGCGGCTCGCGTGGGGAAAAAGGGACAGCCGGTTAGGGTTTCGTCCACGTTTCGTATATATATAGTGTGCGAACGGGCCATCGAATTTTGACCCGGTTAGGTCCAACTTTCCCACCGTTTCAAAATTCGTTTTAAATACTTTTAGGGCTCCAATTAAATTCCAAAATTACCGATTTCAATTTTATAAAATATTACAAGATATTTCCAACCCATCCAACATTTTAAATTTCGGTTTTGAACAACTTTATCATCCGCCTTTTTCGGACGATTTAAATTGCAATGAAAATTAACGGGGTTTGCACGGACGCGAGTTCAACAACAGTGATCGCGGCAACAGTGATCCGCGGTGAGGTGGCATCACTAACGTAGGATTACTGTAGCTTAGTTTCCGAAATTACTGTAGCCTAATTATCCGGGCGTCACAATAGTTCGCACCATATCTAATAGAGCACAACTACGACGTTCGGACACACCATCACACTATGGTGTTCCAGGTGGCGTGAGTTGTGAAACAACTTCCACATTGTCTTAAGTTATATACCAAACTCGTAACTCAGATATTTACCTCCACGATCATATCGTAGACATTTTATCTTCTTGTCACGATGATCTCAAACTTCACTCTGAACTTTTCAAACGATTCAGACTTGTGTTTCATTAAGTAAATATACACTATATCTACTCAAATCATCAGTGAAGGTAAGAAAATAACGATATCCACCGCCCACTACAAAACTCACTGGACCGCATACATCAACATGTATCATTTCCAATAAGTCAATTGCCCGCTCCATCATACCGGAAAACGGGGTTTTAGTCATCTTGCCCATGAGGCATGGTCCGCATGTCTCAACCGATTCGAAATCGAATGAGTCCAAAGATCCATCAGCATGGAGTTTCTTCATGCGTTTTACACCAATATGACATTTAGCGGCTGTGCCACAAGTATGTGGTACTATCATTATTAACTTTGTATCTTTTGGCATCAATATTATGAACATGTGTATCACTACGATCAAGATTCAATAAACCACTCTTATTGGGTGCATGACCATTGAAGGTATTATTCATGTAAACAGAATAACCATTATTCTCTAACTGCAATGAATAACCGTATTGCAATAAACTTGATCTAATCACGTTCATGCTTAACGCAAACACCAAATAACATTTATTTAGGTTCCTCGCTAATCCCAAAGGTAGAGAGAGCGTGCGATGGTGATCACATCAACCTTGGAAACACTTCCAACACTCATCGTCACCTCACCCTTAGCCTCCGTTTATTCCGTAGCTTTTATTTCGAGTTACCAACACTTAGCAACCGAACCGGTATCTAATACCCAGGTGCTACTAGGAGTACTAGTAAGGTACACATCAATAACACGTATATCAAATATACTTCTGTCGACGTTGCCAACCTTCTTATCTACCAAGCATCTAGGGTTGTTCCACTTCAGCAACCGTTCTCCTCATAATAGAAGCACTCAGTCTCGGGTTTGGGTTCAACCTTGGGTTTCTTTACTGGAGCAGCAACTGGCTTGCCATCCATGAAGTATCCCTCCTTGCCCTTGCCCTTCTTGAAACTAGTGGTTTTACTAACCATCAACACTTGATGCTCCTTCTTGATTTCTACCTTCGCGGGGTCAAACATCGCGAATAGCTCAGGGATCATTATTTCCATCTCTGGCCTTTTATAGTTCATCACGAAGCTCTAGTAGCTTAGTGACAGTGACTTGGAGAACTATACCAATCACTATCTTATCTGGAAGATCAACTTCCACTCGATTCAAGCGATTTTAGTACCCCAGACAATCTGAGCACATGCTCAACGATTGAGCTATTCTCCATCATCTTGCAGGCAAAGAATCTTGTTGGAGGTCTCATACCTCCCAACACGGGCACGAGCCTGAGATCCCAATTTCAGCTCTTAGAACATCTCATATGTTCCGTGACGTTCAAAACGTTTTTGGAGCCTCAATTCTAAGCCGTAATGCATGACGCACTGAACTATCAAGTAGTTATCAGAACGTGCATGTCAGATGTTCACAACATCTACAGACGACGCTTGAGGGGGTGGCGCACCGAGTGGTGCATTAAGGACATAAGCCTTCTGTGCAGCATTGAGGACAATCCTCAGATCACGGACCCAGTCCGCATTATTTCTACCATCATCTTTCAAATCTATTTCTCTAGGAACATATAAAAATTCAAGGGAGCTATAGCGCGAGCTAGTAATCTACAACATAATTTGCAAAGACATTTTGACTATGTTCATGATAATGAGTTTAGTTAATCATATTACTTAAAAACTCCCACTCAAATTGACATCCCTCCGGTCATTCGAGTGTCACATGATCCAAATCCACCAACTCAAGTCCGATCATCACGTGAGTTGAGGTGGTTTCAATGGTGAACATCTTCATGTTGATCATATCTACTATATGACTCATGTTCGACCTTTCGGTCTCTTGTGTTCCGAGGCCATGTCTGTACATGCTAGGCTTGTCAAGTTTAACTCGAGTGTTCCGCACGTGCAACATGGCTTACACCCGTTGTATGTGAACGTAGAGTCTATCACACCCGATCATCACGGCGTGTCTCGAAACGACGAACTTTCGCAACGGTGCACACTCGGGGAGAACACAATTTATCTTGAAATTTAAGTGAGGGATCACCTTATAATGCTACCGTCGTCCTAAGCAAAATAAGATGCATAAAAGGATTAACATCACATGCAAATCATAAGTGACATGATATGGCCATGAAATCGTGCTTTTGATCTCCATCTCCAAAGCACCGGCATGATCTCCATCGTCACCGGCATGACACCATGATCTCCATCATCTTGATCTCCATCAACGTGTCGCCATGAGGTTGTCGCGCCGACTGTTGCTTCCACGACTATTGCTAACGTTTAGCGATAAAGTAAAGCATTACATAGCGCTTAATGATTGACACGCAGGTCATACAATAATTAAAGACAACTCTATGGCTCCTGCCAGTTGCCGTACTCATCGCCATGCAAGTCGTGATATTCTATACAACACATGATCATCTCATACATCACATATATCTCATCATGTAATTGGCCATATCACATCACAACATACCCTACAAAAACAAGTTAGACGTCCTCTAATTGTTGTTGCAAATTTTACGTGGCTGCTACGGGTTTGCAAGAACCGTTCTTACCTACGCAAAACCACAACGTGGTGTAGTGATTGCTTTTTGATCTTCTAATAGAACCCTCTTCATTGAAATTGATTCAACTAAAGTGAGAGAGACAGACACCCGCTAGCCATCTTTATGCAACGAAGTTACATGTCAGTTGAAGGAACCTGTCTCGCGTAAGCGTACGCGTAATGTCGGTCCGGGCCGCTTCATCTCACAATACCACTGAATCAAGTATCAACTAGTAACGGCAAGCAATATGTATACACCCACGCCCACAACTCGTTTGTGTTCTACTCGAGACCTCATCTACGCATAGACCTAGCTCGGATGCCACTGTTGGGGAACGTTGCATGGGAAACAAAAATTTTCCTACGCACACACAAGATCTATCCATGGTGATGAGCATCTACGAGAGGGAGAGTGAATCTACATACCCTTGTAGATCGCTAAGCGGAAGCGTTTAAGAAACGCGGTTGATGTAGTCGAACGTCTCCGCGATCCAAATCGCAAGTCGTCCCTCGATCCGATCACGAACTAGTGCCGAACGGACGGCACCTCCGCGTTCAACACACGTACGGCTTGATGACGCCTTCACCTCCTCGATCCAGCGAGCGATGGTGAAGAAGTAGATGAGTTCCGGCAGCACGACGGCGTGGTGATGGTGGTGAGGAACAATCTCTGCAGGGCTTCGCCAAGCGTTACGGAGATTATGACGTAGGAACTAGAGGGTTAGGGTTGCCGCACACGGCTTGGGGAAATCTTGATGTGTTCCGGGTGCTAGCCCTGCCCCTCTATTTATATGTTGAGCCCAGGGGTCGGAACTTGGAGAAAGAGCCTCCTCAAAGTCGGTTTGGCCCGCAAGGCAAGAGTCCTGCTCGGACTCCAGGACCAGACGCCAGGGTCCTCGGCGTCTGGCCCCAGACGCCAGGGTCCCTGGCGTCTGGCCCTTGGCCTCCGCAAAACTTCCTTTTGCACCTTCCTAAAGCCTCGTGGGCTTTACCCCTTGGCCCAAATAAAGTGTTCTCGTACCCGAACATTTCGGGAAACATCCGGAACCCCTTCCGGTGAATTCCGGAACCCTTCCGGAGACCAAACACTATTATCCCATATATCAATCTTTACCTCCGGACTATTCCAGAGCTCCTCGTCATGTCCGGGATCTCATCCGGGACTCCGAACAACTTTCGGTCACCAACATAACAACTCAACTATACTTATATCGTCACCAAACGTTAAGTGTGTAGACCCTGCGGGTTCGAGAACTATGTAGACATGACCGAGACACCTCTACGGTCAATAACCAATAGCGGGACCTGGATGCCCATATTGGCTCCTACATATTCTACGAAGATCTTTATCGGTCGAACCTCTATGTCAAGGATTCAGTTAATCCCGTATGCTGTTCCCTTTGTTCTTCGGTATGTTACTTGCCCGAGATTCGATCGTCGGTATCTCTATACCTAGTTCAATCTCGTTACCGGCAAGTCTCTTTACTCGTTCCGTAATACAAGATCTCGTGGCTAACACTTTAGTCACATTGCTTGCAAGGCTCATTGTGATGTTGTATTACCGAGTGGGCCCTGAGATACCTCTCCGTCACACGGAGTAACAAATCCCAGTCTTGATCCATGCCAACCCAACAGACACCCTCGGAGATACCTGTAGAGCACCTTTATAGTCACCCAGTTACGTTGCGATGTTTGATACACACAAGGTATTCCTCCGATGTCAGGGAGTTGCATGATCTCATGGTCATAGGAACAGATACTTGACATGCAGAAAACAATAGCAATAAACTGACACGATCTTATGCTATGTTCATAGTTTGGGTCTTGTCCATCACATCATTCTCCTAATGATGTGATCCCGTTATCAAATGACATCTCATGTCTATGTCTAGGAAACCTTAACCATCTTTGATCAACGAGCTAGTTAACTAGAGGCATACTAGGGACACAGTGTTGTCTATGTACCCACACATGTATTTTAGTTTCCAATCAATACAATTATAGCATGGATAATAAACGATTATCATGAACAAGGAAATATAATAATAACCAATTTATTATTGCCTCTAGGGCATATTTCCAACATAATATCCCCGACAGTAGCCTGATACGTCTCCAACGTATCTATAATTTTGCTTGTTCCATGCTGTTATATTATCATCCTTGGATGTTTTACAATCATTTTATAACAACTTTATATCATTTTTTGGGACTAACTTATTGACAAAGTGCCAAAGTGCCAGTTGATGTTTTTGCTTGTTTTTTTACTTCGCAGAATATCAGTACCAAACGGATTCCAATCGCGACGAAAGTTTTTGGAGATTTTTTCTGGACCAGAAGACACCCAGTGGGCCAAAGAAGTGCCGAAGAGGTGGGCCGAGGAGACCACAACCCACCAGGGCGCGCCAGGGGGACCCCGGCGCGCCCTGATGGGTTATGCGCTCCTCGGGGCCCCTCTCCACCGCCTCTGATGCCTATAAATGCCCAAATATTCCAAAAACCCTAGGGGAGTCGACGAAACACAATTCCAGCCGCCGCAAGTTCTAGAACCTTGAGATCCAATCTAAACACCATCATGGAGGGGTTCATCTTCTTCATAGATGCCTCTCTGATGATGCGTGAGTAGTCCACCATAGACCTACGGGTCCGTAGGCAGTAGCTAGATGACTTCCTCTATCTCTCTCTTATGATTCTCAATACAATGGTCTCTTGGATATCTATTTGATGTAAACTTTTGCGGTGTGTTTGTTGGGATCCGATGAATTTTGAGCTCATGATTAGTTTCTATCCATGAATATTATTTGAGTCTTCTTTGATCTCTTATATGCATGATTACTTATAGCCTCGTATTTCTTTTCAAATATTTGGTTTAGTTAGGCCGACTAGATCGATTTTTCTTGCCATGGGAAGAGGTGCTTTGTGATGGGTTCGATCTTGGGGTGTTCTTTCCCAGTGACAGAAGGGGCAGCAAGACACGCATGTATCGTTGCCATTAAGGATAACAAGATGGGGTCTATTCCTACATGAATAGATCTTGTCTACATCATGTCATCGTTCTTATTGCATTACTCCGTTTTTCCATGAACTTAATACACTAAATGCAATGCTGGATAGCGGTCGATGTGTGGAGTAATAGTGGTAGATGCAGGCAGGAGTCGGTCTACTTATCCTGGACGTGATGCCTATATAATGATCATCGCCTTAGATATCGTCATGACTATTCGATTTTCTATCAATTGCCCAACAGTAATTTGTTCACCCACCGTGCGCTATACTCATGAGAGAAGCCACTAGTGAATCCTACACCCCCCGGGTCTACTTTTCCAACATATTGCTTTCCGATCTATCTTTTTGCATCTTTGTTTTCAGATCTACAAAACCAAAAACCCAAGAACATATTGCTGCATATTTTATTTGCCCTTTTTATTTTGTGTTCTTGAGAGATCTATCTCTCCTATCTATCACTACCTAATCTATCTTTTTACCGTAAAGAGATTGACAACCTCTCTTTCGCGTCGGGTTGCAAGTATCTGTTATTTGTGTGCAGGTGCTTCTTATTGGGTGGTGGTGATCCTCCTACTGGTTCGATAACCTTGGTTTCATAACTGAGGGAAATACTTACCGTCACTGTGCTGCATCATCCCTTCCTCTTTGGGGAAATACCGACGAGGTCTCAAGCCACGTCAAAGGAATTTCTGGCACTGTTGCCGGGGAGGAAGCGGTCTCTTCTACGTGCCTATCATAGGCGCCGAGGGGAGTCCATCATCATCTACCAGGTTCCTAATCACAAATCTCATCTCCTTGCAATTACATTATTTGCCATTTGCCTCTCGTTTTCCTCTCCCCCACTTCACCAATTTGCCGTTTTATTCACCCTCTTTTTCGTTTGCCTTTTTCTCGTCAGATCTGTTGCCTAGTCATTATGGCTTGTTCTTCCTTTATTGCATGTACTCCCGATAATGAGGTTCTTAATTTTAAGCAAAGGGGAGGGGAGAACCTAAAAGATGCTTGGTATAGGATTTGCAATGCTCATAATAGATCTATCCATAAGCAATCTACCATTGTTCTTCTTTGCAGTTTTTATGTGGGCATCACCACTTGGTATAGATTCGTCCTTGATACGATTACCGGTGGGAATTTCTTGATGTGTCCATCTTTGGATGCTTTTAATGTTATGGAAGTTTAGTGGGATCACCACCTCTTATTGTCAATGAAACAACCTTAACTCTTGAACATGTTATGGAGAGATTAGATGCTATTGAAAAAACATGATTACCAAGGAACATCTTGAAAATTTGGACAATAGAATGCATGATCTTGCTAATAAAATTGGGGCTAAGGCGGGAGATGCTTTTAAATTGTTAAAGGAAAAGAAACCCGTAGTTAATGAAATGGTAGAAGAGAGCCCGTACCTGATTCATAAGTTGGAAAAAAAAATTAGTAACTTGGGTTCGGCTTTTTCTTCTATCAAAACTATTGAAAAAAACTCCCGTAAAAATTAGCAAGACCACACAAGTCATAAGGAACAAAGTTGCTACACCTAGTAGTCACAAGGGGGATCTTAAAATGATTAGTATTCATCCCGACTTTGTTGAAATCATAAGGGACCCTATTTACAAGAATGGATTTTTTGGTTTTCTTCCTAGGAGTGTTGTCATCAAGAATTTGCATGCTAAATCGTTGAAGAAATCTAGTTGTGTGATTGAAGAGTTGAAAACCAAAGATGACAATACTTGAATCTATGCGTTATGCCTAGCTAGGGGCGTAAAACGATAGCGCTTGTTGGGAGGCAACCCAATGAATAAATGATTTTTTGCTTTTTTCTTCCTTTTTTGAGTGTTGACACAATTATGCCTCTGTTATGATTGTGTTTTTATGGTTTATTTAGTGTTTGTGCCAAGTAAAGCCTTTAGGATGATTCATATGATGAGTAGAAGCGATGCTGAATCTGAAACAGAAACTTTGCGTCCAGTATATGAATTTTCATTTTTGCTGGAACTTGATCTTGAGCTGAAATTTTAACACAGTGTTGCTATACAAATTCCTTACGTTTTCCTAATTTTTCAGAATTTTTAGAATTAAATAAGTATGGTTAGAGTACAGATTACTACAAACTGTTCTGTTTAAGACAGATTATGTTTTCGTTCCATTGTGTGCTTATTTTGATGGATCTATGGGTTATATTCAAGGGTATGAGCCATGGTAAAGTTAAAATACAGTAGGTATAATGCAATAATAAAATATGAATAGGTTTGCAACAGCACCTAAAGTAGTGATTTGCTTTATTATACTAATGGATCTTACGAAGATTTTGTTGAGTTTTGTGTGATTGAAGTTTTCAAGTTTTGGGTGAGATCACGATGGATGAAGGAATAAGGAGTGAAAAGAGCCTAAGCTTGGGGATGCTACAACACCCCCAAGATATATCCAAAGAGAAACAAGCAACTAAGCTTGGGGATGCCCCCGAGTGGCATCCCCTCTTTCTTCTAACAACCATCGGTATTTTACTTGGAGCTATATTTTCATTCGTCACATATCATGAGTTTTGCTTGGAGCGTCTTTTATCATTTGAGTCTTTGCTTGCTTTGTGTGTTAGTTTGTCACTTGTATCCTTGCTGGACACACCTATTTGAGAGAGCTAAAATTATGCTATGATTTGTTAGAATTGCTCTTTATGCTTCACTTAAACTTTTTTAGCTATAGAATTGCTCTAGTGCTTCACTTATATCTTTTTGAGCACGGTGTGCTTGGAAATTTTTGTAGAAATACTCTCATGCGTCACTTAGATTAATTTGAGAGTTAGTAAATTTTGAAGAAATCCTCTCATGCTTCACTTATACCTTTTTGAGAGATGAAATCTTTATGCTCATGTGCTTCACTTAAATTTGTTTGAGCTTGCCAAAAAGCAATGGCAATATATGAAACTAGTCCCAAAGTGATAGATATCCAAGGAGGATATAACAAAAACTTTCATGAAGATCATTGGGCAAATTAAACTTGATTCTTTGTAATAGTTTTGAAACATGATGATAGTAATATGTGAGTCATGTTAGTGAGTAATTGTGCTTTAGTAGGAATATTGGTGTTAAGGTTTGTGATTCCCTATGCATGCACGAAAGTCAATAGTTATGCAATGAAGTTACATCCTACTTATGGTGCATTATTCGGTGTTAGTTATGCTCAATGCTCGCTTATGTGAATTTTTGTTTCTTGGTTTGGTTGCTTCCCAATCTATTTGCTAGCCTCCATTTGTACTAAGTAGAAATACTACTTGTGCATCCAAAATCCTTAAACCAAATTTTTCCTTATGAGTCTACCATACCTACCTATATGCGGCATTTCCATGCCATTCTAAGCAAATTTGTATGTGCCATCTCTAAATTTTCAAAATAAATTTTCTCTTTTGTGTGCTCGTACCGCTCATGAAACGGTGGGGAGTGTCCAATATTTTTCCATGCTAGATGTGTTATTCTCAAGATGAGTGTTTATTCACTTGTCATTGCACGAGAGTGCGGCGGTAATAGGGATGCCCATTCCCGAAATGAAAAACAAATAATATTTACTTTATGTTGTCAAATAATAAATTCCTTGGAAATTGTTGGTATGGAAGGCAACCGTGGATACGGCCCGCAATGGAAAGTGAAAGTTTGGTGGAAAAAGGAATAAACTTTATTTTCTATTTGGGAACCGCCTATGATATATCTAGCATGGAAAGTATTGTGAGCTACTTTGTCATTTTCGTTGACAGGAAAAGCATGCCACCCAAAATATTTTTTCTCTCTCAATTTAAACCTTGAGCTCTGGCACCTCTACAAATCCCTACTTCCCTCTGCGAAGGGCCTATCTATTTACTTTATGCAATTTTTATTTTTACTTTGAGTCTCCATCTTCTCTTATAAAGCACCAACTAGGAGGCACTATGATCGTACTTGAGCATTGGGCATAGCTAATATTCGAGAGTGTTTCATGAATGGATCAATGATTGAGCATGATGGGCTAGGGATAACTTTCTTTAGTGTTGATATTTTGAAAGACATGGTTGCTTGTTGACATGCTCGAGTATTGAAGTCATTATGTTAAAACTAGAGTATTGCTTTGAATCATTTACAAGTCCAAATGTCCATGCTATACAAAAGAAAAGAATATGAGATGAACATGTTAGGCAGCATTCCACATCAAAAATTCTGTTTTTATCATTTACCTACTTGAGGACGAGTAGGAATTAAGCTTGGGGATGCTGATACGTCTCCAACGTATCTATAAGTTTTTCTTGTTCCATGCTATTATATTATCATTCTTGGATGTTTTAAAATCATTTTATAACAACATTATATCATTTTTTGGGACTAACCTAGTGACATAGTGCCAAAGTGCCAGTTGCTGTTTTTGCTTGTTTTTTTACTTCACAGAATATCAGTACCAAACGGAGTCCAATCGCGACGAAACTTTTTGGAGATTTTTTCTGGACCAGAAGACACCCAGTGGGCCAAAGAAGTGCCGAAGAGGTGGGCCGAGGAGACCACAACCCACCAGGGTGTTCCAGGGGGACCCCGGCGCGCCCTGATGGGTTGTGCCCTCCTCGGGGCCCCTCTCCACCGCCTCTGATGCCTATAAATTCCCAAATATTCGAAAAACCCTAGGGGAGTCGACGAAACACAATTTCAGCCACCGCAAGTTCCAGAACCTCGAGATCCAATCTAAACACCATCACGGAGGGGTTCATCTTCTTCATAGGTGCCTCTCCGATGATGCGTGAGTAGTCCACCATAGACCTACGGGTCCGTAGGCAGTAGCTAGATGGCTTCCTCTATCTCTCTTATGATTCTCAATACAATGGTCTCTTGGAGATCTATTTGATGTAAACTTTTGCGGTGTGTTTGTTGGGATCCGATGAATTTTGAGTTCATGATCAGTTTCTATCCATGAATATTATTTGAGTCTTCTTTGATCTCTTATATGCATGATTACTTATACCCTCGTATTTCTTCTTCGAATCTTTGGTTTAGTTAGGCCGACTAGATCGATTTTTCTTGCCATGGGAAGAGGTGCTTTGTGATGGGTTCGATCTTGCGGTGGTCTTTCGCAGTGACAGAAGGGGCAGCAAGATACGCATATATCGTTGCCATTAAGGATAACAAGATGGGATCTATTCCTACATGAATAGATCTTGTCTACATCATGTCATCGTTCTTATTGCATTACTCTGTTTTTCCACGAACTTAATACACTAGATGCATGCTAGATAGCGGTCGATGTGTGGAGTAATAGTGGTAGATGCAGGCATGAGTCGGTCTACTTATCTTGGACGTGATGCCTATATAATGATCATCGCCTTGGATATCGTCATGACTATTCGATTTTCTATCAATTGCCCAACAGTAATTTGTTCACCCACCGTGCGCTATACTCATGAGAGAAGCCACTAGTGAATCCTACGGCCCCCGGGTCTACTTTTCCAACATATTGCTTTCTGATCTATCTTTTTGCATCTTTGTTTTCAGATCTACAGAGCCAAAAACCCAAAAACATATTGCTGCATATTTTATTTTCCCTTTTTATTTTGTGTTCTTGAGAGATCTATCTCTCCTATCTATCACTACCTAATCTATATTTTTACCGTAGAGAGATTGACAACCTCTCTTTCGCGTCGGGTTGCAAGTATCTGTTATTTGTGTGCAGGTGCTGCTTATTGGGTGGTGCTGATCCTCCTACTGGTTCGATAACTTGGTTTCATAACTGAGGGAAATACTTACCGTCGCTGTGCTGCATCATCCCTTCCTCTTTGGGGAAATACCGACACAGTCTTAAGCCACGTCATAGCCCCCAGGTTAGCTTGAATTTATTCATGGTAAGCTCCTGAAATAAGAATAATAAATATGTTTAAGCAACCAGCTTGCTCCAGTGTCCGACTTAATTTAATGAAGCGGCTCCTTGAAAATCCGGGTTTCTTCTTCATATCAACGAGCCGTCTTCACAATCATCTTGCTGGTCAGTGTCCTTTACGGGAAAAATATTGGGAAATAAAAACACCCATATGTCGTTGAGTCAGACTCCAATGCTTTGGCTTGATGAAAATATTGGAATAAGAAAACCATATGAGGTTGAGCCGGCTTCCATTGCTTCGGCTTTTGATGAAAATATTGGGAATATAAATTCGTCCGTTGTTAAACCACTTCATGGGACGCGGGTATCTTGCCGGGTCATCAGACGTAGTGGATGCCAACTTAGGATGAAAAAATTGCTGATTTATGGATGTAAAACTTGCCAACTTGTGAAGCCGGGTTGCTTATATAGACTCTGTCGGGTCATGATCTTTTATAATGTCGGGTCATGATCGTTGGTGATGCCAGGTCAAACAAATGGACTCCAGTTGACTTGATAAAATTATTGGGAATAAAAGATCCATCTGATGTTGAGCCGGTCTTTCAGTGCTTCAGTTCCATGAAGAAATGAGACTAGTCTCGCTCACAATTGACAGCTTGAAAGTGTTCTTCAATTTTTTGATGTGTCCATATTACCTGTAGCCCCCAAGCTCCAAGTTTATCAGTTCATGATGACTTGGTGATTTGCAATAATATCTTTGACTGTGTAGCCCCCAAGTGCCGGGTTATCTCGCCTGCAGCAGCCTGGGACTTGTAATTGTCTTATACTTTATAAAGCTTCAGCTAGTGCAGCCCCCAAGGGCCGGGTTGTTTTGCTTGCAACAACCTGGGACTTTTGAACTTGGTTTTGAATGTTGTAGATAGATAGCTTTGGAGCAATCCGGGTTGTCATCCAAGTCGCCCGATATGGACTGAATGTCTTGAATTTCACATGTGTAGCCCCCAAGGGCCGGGTCGCATGCCTGCAGCGACTTGGGACTTTAGAAAATTTAATCTGAGTAGTGTAGCCCCCAAGTGCCGGGTCGTTTGCCTGCAGCAACTCGGGACTTATATGCACTTCTCCTTTTGAAAAGAAAAACATCATATGATGTAGCCCCCAAGTGTCGGGTCGCATGCCTGCAGCGACTTGGGACTGTATGAGAATAATATAACCCATCATAATGCACTTCAGAAGTTCTTTTGAACTAATATTGATCTGACTTGAATGAATCCTTGCCCGTGGTTATAATGTAACCCGGTATTTTATTGTTTGAACGAATATCTTGAAACAATGTCTTTGTCCTTGAAATGAAATCCCTGCTCGTGGTTGCGGTACAACCCGACAAATATATGTTTGAGAAATCCATAAGTGGTGTAGTTTACTACAGAGCACAAGTTGGAAAAATCCAAGAGCCGGTCAATTAGATGACCCGACATTATATGTGATAGGGCGGCTCTTCGAGAATAGTCATTTCTTCCGAGCTGGCTTAAAAAACCCCAATCATTGAATACTGGTTGTGATGAACCATGATGAAGATCCAGCTATTTTGGCTATCAAAGATCTATTTATTCCTGCAAAGGTTACGATGTAACCCGGTTTGATGACCGGTTTGATATGTATGTATGATGCATGATGCAATGTAGGATGATGTATGTATATGATAACAGAATATAAAGTGCCAGTTTTAAGGCATGACATAAAGACCGGCTTTCGAGGCTCGTGTCTTGCTTCAATGAAGCGGGTATGATAACCCATGGTTTATCCTAGCTCTCTGTATGCCGTCTCTCACGTGACTCAAGCCAGTGTTTTAACCTTGAGAAGTTCAGGGTCCAAGGATGATTGACTTGTCAACAGTACACGGGGTCGCCTGATCGGAGTCGCATCAAGCATACATGCAGGTTTAACCATTTTGTGGCGTATTTGCTAGGTCAAGAGGGTGAGAAAGCTAAACTTGATGAGTTGGAAGCCCCCAAGTGACCTATGATCATGGAAAAGCTCAGCATAGGATATACATGAGACAATGCTACTACTGCAAAACATCTAGGGTCCAGATAAGCCGGCTTTATTCCATTGATCATAATATGATAATACGATGATCCAATAAGGCAGGATACCTATGTTTGAACAGCGCATCATGGCAACTGGTCCTCTTTGGCAACCTTTAATTTTTCGCCCATAAGGCAGGGCACCCATGTTTGAACTGTGCATCATGGCAGCTAGTTCTCTTGGGCGACTTTTAATTTTTCGCCAATAAGGCTAGGCACCCATGTTTGAACTGCGCATCATGGCAGCTAGTACTCTTGGGTGACTTTTAATTTTTCGCCAATCAAGCAGCGGCCCCCGGGACCGGGTTATCTTCCCTGCCATGACCCGGGGTTCTTGATTTTTTTTGAGCCCAGTTGAATCTGCCGAGTCATGACTGTGTAGCCCCCGAGTCTTAAGTCGACTCGAAGAGGCGGCTTGAGAGTCTTCATACTTAACTGTGGCATAAGCCGACATATGGTTGATGGCTTGAACGATGGAATTTATTGAAACTGGAGACGATGTGGCGAGTTGATGATCTTCATGATGCTCATCAAAATGTCTTTGGCAAATGTCATGGCCAAATTGAGTGCATATGCCTCTTGACCCATTCTTTGTTGTTCTCACTTGGTCCGGTTCTCCTGGTTTCTCCAGGGCCATTCGTTTCTTTTTCTTTGATGTTGGCTTTGAATTACAGGCTCAATGGTGACCGGCTCAAATTGTAGCTTCTCTAGGGATGTGTCCTCCGTGTCCGACTTTTCTTTCTTCAATGTGTTTGAAGCGGACCGGACCGGGGGATAGCAAGCCAGAGCGCCTATCAATTGGGTAATCCGGTGCGAACGGGGACTGGCGCGGGTTTTGGCAACGTTGTGTAGGACATGATTCCAAATGTCACTCTTTCCTTTGCTCCAATGTTATCGGAGGAGACCAGGCCACGGGGGCGGTGGCCTGCGTGCGTCCGTATAGCGGCTCATATGGGCGCTGCCCCGATGTCTTGATGTAGACTGAACCGCGATAGCGGCAGCTTGCACGCGTCCATTGGGCAGCTCGTACGGCGGGTGCTGGCGCAAGATGATGTTTGCGCGAGCTTTATATCCATGGCACGGCGATCGCTCTTTGCAGTGAATAATTGTCCTGATATGTTTTGTCGGAAATTATCAGCAGCGGGGTTGATGATGATTGCAGTGGAGTTGAAGTCAAACGCAGACGAGTCGGAGATACCCGCAATAATTGGTGTGTGTACTTTGACGGATTTTGAGCCGAGCACACCTCCATAGCATCTGAAAATTTTGGCTTGTGTGCGGTGTTTACTTCACAGGGCTTCTCAATTTGTATGTTGGTATCAACAGGACACAGCATAGTGCTGCCATCCTCCTTCACTAGACCATTGTCTGTGGATGCCGGTTTGTTCAGATCAATATTGAACTTGTTCCCATCGGCGTCGAAATGTGGATGTTTCCTATCCTTTGCTTCGTTCACTTGGTTCTCTTTTCCAGAATCAGTAGGGTTGTTATTCTCTCCAAAGGAAGGGCGCACGAGCTTTCTCCTCTTCATTTTCCCACTAATCTCCTTTCCTAAGTTGCCATCCAGCTGCAACGCTTCGCTGCGCCTCTTGAAGTTCAAGAAGGGAGGCTCTGTGCTTTCTTTTCCTTCTACTACGTTTCGCAGGTTCAGCTCAGCAAGAGGATAGGTTATGTCAATGGACTGTTCAACAGCCAACTGTTTACCAGCATCATAAGTAAGTGCTCCATCCTCTCTTTTCTGAGAAATAAGTGTCATGTTCTCGCTTCTGATCTCTCTTTTTTTTAGAAATAAGTGTACTTTTCCCACCGACCCACTGTTTCGTTCTCGTAGGAAGTGTATTAAGCATTTGACTGAGTGAAGGAACAGTAATTTCCTGAAGAGGTTGCTTCGGCGATAAGCGAGAAAAGACACTGTTTTGTGAGCCAACGATTTCTTGAAGAGATTGTTGCTTCGATGATAGGCGAGAAAACACACTGTTTTGTGAGCGCTAATCAGGAACTATTGTTGTGTTACTTTCAGCTCCTATTTCATGATTTGTATGTAGTTGATCTGACATGTTGGCTCCAAGAACATTTGGAAGATCCAGTGAACCTGAAACACTTCTTGAATCAGTACTGGAGCTATCTGAGGTCTTTCCTTGCTTAAGTGCTGACGCTCAGATGTGTGTATCTCTTTGCACCGGTGACAGTCGATATCATAGTTGTCCTTCAAGTTAGCACTGCCTTGTGGATTTGCCAGAGAAAAATGATATGAAGGGACATTTGCAGTTGAATTCGCGTAGTTTCCGTCTCCACCAGTTGTAGCCTGAGTAATATGTTCAAGAGATCATGAAGTACTGCCTACATATGACTGCTTTTCCAACAACCTAATTCCATCAGTTGGACTGGCAGCCATGCATCCAAAAGACAAGCTATTGTGCTTGTAGTCATCAGATATTGGATATGATTGATTTGTAACAAACTGATCTTGGTGATATCCTTTTGTCTGAGAACAGGGGGCATGTACCTGAGTTGAAATACCATCTACAATGGCATTGACAGATTTGTTCGTGCCTCAAAATTATGTGGTACGATGCCACGCATGCTTGTAGGAGCAGAATAATTTTTTCCAGCCTCTTATTATCAGACAACTCATATAGCTGGACAACCTGTGCAGGATATGAGCAGCCAGTTGATCTAAAAGTAGCCCTGTCAGTAATATCCAGTCCACCATTAGAGGTGGCCTCAAACACGTCGTAAAGCTTGCGTTCGTTGTAGTCAAAGAGAAACAGAGGCATCCCTTGTTTGACATTGTCGACAAAGGGCTGATACTCTAAAGGAAGTCTGAAAAAGCCTGAGCCAAAGAATTGCTCCCATGCCCAGGTGTTGCACATGAAGATCGCACCTGCCATGTCGGCGTCTTGCCTGAAGGAGAGCCTCATCGCGCGAAGGATCAGGTGTCTCGCGCCGACGACGGGCGGGGGCACGGCAATAGGAGGACAGCCGCCCAATGACAGGTGAGGCGGCGGCGGCAGGTGCGGCGGGGCAAGGCCGCGGCGGACGCGAGGTGGAGCTTGCCAGGCGTAGGATCGCGCAAGGCCTAGGCGGAGCCGCGTCGGCGAGCGGAGGCGGAGCCGGCGCGCGGGGTGGAGGCCGCGGTGGTGAGGCGAGATGGAGCCGCGTCGGCGATCGAAGGCGGAGCCGGCCGGGCGCAGGTACGCACAAGGGCGAGGCGAGACGGGGCCAGCCGGAGAGGCGTCGACGGACGACGAAGGCGAATAAATCGAGCTTGTAGCGCTGGTATGAGCGGTGGCGGGAGCGGATGGCGCGGGCGACGTCGTCGGCGGAGGAGCCGGGAACGGCGAAATGGCTGAGGCGGAGCAGCATGCCGGGGGCTCGGTGGTGGAGGCGAGGCAAGGCGGGGCGAAGCCGCTGCTGCGAAACGAGCTCTGGTGGCTGTGGCAGGTGCGGTGGGTCGAGGCCGGCGTGGACGGGGCGACCCGAACACGAGGCGGCGGTGGTGAGGCGAGGTGAGGCGCAGGCGCAGGAGAGACCGAGTCCGCGTTGATGTGTAATCTCCAGAATATCGTGGCCCTTTTTGTTTTGAACATCACGACGGCTCGACCCATCATGGCATGCCGGATATCTCGTCTTCTATCAACACGCGGAGATGTGATCCAGCATGGAAATTCCTCGTTTCGATGGATGCAGTACTCATGGATGCCATGGAAAGATTAAATCCTTCAAGTAGTACTTTCGGTAGATGATTTTGGCTTCATTCTTCACATAAACAGTAGTACAGACGTGTACGAGAAGTAGCAGTACGATCTGTAGTAGTAGTAGATTAGTAGATCCCTTTACCTAACCGCCTCAGGACTTGATCCTTGCCCCACGCTTGTTTATAGGAATTGATATGATGCGGCTACAACTAAATTCATGTCGGTCGGTCTCGGCGACACGCGACAACAACAAGGGAAATCGATCTGGTTTTGAATTGACAGATCACAACGGCACATGCGGCGGCTGCATCCAACCCTGGCTCTTGCACTTCAATCATCTCCGTATGTTGATGTTTGTGGATGATAATTGATCTCATCAAAATTTGAATCCATGCAAGCGAAGTCAATTTTTTTTTAACTCTGATCTAATTTTATGCGGCTGCTCCAACTTTTTAAACCTTGATTGATGAACTCGAAGCTAATGATCCTTCCGCTCCGGCTCTTCTTTATTAGGCCGATAGCCAGCTTCTCGATTCCTGGAATATCTCCCTTCAAGAACTCAACACCATCGTGCGCGGGCCCCACGGTGGGCGCCAACTGTCGTGGTTTTGTCACGGCAAGATGTCCTCGTGAGAGAACTTAGGTGTGAGGCCATCGCAACTAGGTGGCGACTTGAGAGGGGTTGGATGGAATCGAGAGACGCGACTTTACCCAGGTTCGGCCCCTCCGATGGAGGTAAAAGGCTACGTCCTGCTTTGTGTGTATTGATGATGAGGATGATCTCGATTACAAGGGTGCAGTATTGCTATCTCTAGTCTCGAGAACCTCTAATCTGTCTATCTCTAATGATTTGAACTTGTCCCTCTTGGGGTGCCTTACCCCTCCTTATATAAGTTGAAGGGGTAGGTTTACATGTAGAGTCCTACTGGGAGTAGGACTAGGACTAGTCTCTCTTGAGTCCTAATTCGAGTCTTGTTTCTCTTGTGAGGGAATTCTTCCTCTTCTTGGGCCTTCTCTGTGAGCCGGCCCTCCTGGCCTCTCTATGAGATGCCTTCCGCCGGGGTGCACGTCGGGCCTTGGGCCTTGCCGTCCAGGTTGACCCGATAAAACACGGCGCCCGTATGAGCCGCCAAATGATGGGTCGGGTCATTCTCCTGGCAGGGTCAAACCGTGGGTAATATCCCCGACAGAAGTGGAGAATCATCGTAACAAGAAAATAAAGTTTCTACGATCTGATCGCGGAGGTGAATATTTGAGTTACGAGTTTGACCTTCATTTAAGACAATGTGGAATTGTTTCACAACTCACGCCACCTGGAACACCACAGCATAATGGTGTGTCCGAACATCGTAACCGTACTTTATTAGATATGGTGCATTCTATGATGTCTCTTACCGATTTACCGCTATCGTTTTGGAGTTATGCATTAGAGACAACCGCATTCACATTAAATAGGGCACCATCTAAATCCATTGAGACTACACCGTATGGACTATGGTTTGGAAAGAAACCTAAGCTGTTGTTTCTTAAATTTTGGGGATGCGAGGCTTATGTCAAGAGGCTTCAGCCTGATAAGCTCGAACCCAAAGCGGAGAAGTGCGTCTTCATAGGATACCCTAAAGAAACAATTGGGTATAGCTTCTACCACATATCCGAAGGCAAGATCTTTGTTGCCAAGAATGGATCCTTTCTAGAGAAGGAGTTTCTCTCGAAAGAAGTGAGTGGGAGTAAAGTAGAACTTGATGAGGTAATTGTACCTTCTCTCGAATTGGAAAGTAGCACATTAGAGAAAACCGTTCCCGTGATGCCTACACCAACAAGAGAGGAAGAAAATGATAAAGATCATGAAACTTCGGATCAAGTTACTACTGAACTATGTAGATCAACCAGGGCACGGTCCGCACCAGAGTGGTTCGGAAATCCTATCCTGGAAGTCATGTTGTTAGACAACGGCGAACCTGCAGCCTATGAAGAAGCTATGATGAGCCCAAATTCCGACAAATGGCTTGAGGCCATGAAATCTGAGATAGGATCCATGTATGAGAACAAAGTGTGGACTTTGGTGGACTTGCCCGATGATCGGCAAGCCATTGAGAATAAATGGATCTTCAAGAGGAAGACGGACGTTGATGGTAATATCACTATAAGCTCAACTTGTCGCAAAAGGTTTTCGACAAGTTCAAGGGGTTGACTACGATGAGACTTTCTCACCCGTAGCTATGCTTAAATCTGTCAGAATCATGTTAGCAATTGCCGCATTTTATGATTATGAAATCTGGCAAATGGACGTCAAAACTGCGTTCCTTAACGGATTCCTTAAAGAAGAGTTGTATATGATGCAACCAGAAGGGTTTGTTGATCCTAAGGGTGCTAACAAAGTGGGCAAGCTCCAGCGATCCATCTATGGACTGGTGCAAGCATCTCGGAGTTGGAATATACGCTTTGATGAGGTGATCAAAGCATTTGGTTTTATACAGACTTACGGAGAAGCATGTATTTACAAGAATGTGAGTGGGAGCTCTGTAGCATTTCAAATATTATATGTGGATGACATATTGTTGATTGGAAATGATATAGAATTTCTGGATAGCATAAAAGGATACTTGAATAAGAATTTTTCAATGAAAGACCTCGGTGAAGCTGCTTATATATTAGGCATCAAGATCTGCAGGGATAGATCGAGACGCTTAATAGGACTTTCACAAAGCACATACCTTGACAAAGTCTTGAAGAAGTTCAAAATGGACCAGTCAAAGAAAGGGTTCTTGCCTGTGTTGCAAGGTGTGAAATTGAGTCAGACTCAAAGCCCAACCACGACATAAGATAGAGAGAGAATGAAAGTCATTCCCTATGCCTTGGCCATAGGTTCTATAATGTATGCCATGCTGTGTACCAGACCTGATGTGTGCCTTGCCATAAGTTTGGCAGGGAGGACTCTTCCTTGCATTCCAAACTAACTTTGGGGAGGCCCTCTCCCCAAGTTATGACCCCAGGGCTCAACATATAAATAGAGGAGTAGGGCTAGCCCCTAGAACACAAGTTTTAGAGCCTCCTCTAGTTGATCTGGTTCTAGTTCTAGTTGGTCCTAGTTGACTAATTAGAGCTAGTCCTAGCTACCTCTAAACCTCATAATTAGAAGCCCAGTGTGTGATGTGGCTTGAGACTACGTCGGTATTTCCCCAAAGAAGAAGGGATGATGCAGCACATCGATGGTAAGTATTTCCCTCAGTTATGAAACCAAGGTATCGAACCAGTAGGAGGATCACCACCACTACATAAACATCACCTGCACACAAAGAACAAATACTTTCAACCCCACGCGAAAGAGAGGTTGCCAATCTCTCTACGGTAAAAAGATAGATTAGGAAGTGATAGATTGAAGAGATAGATCTCTCAAGAACACAAAATAAAAAGGGCAAATAAAAAGTGCAGCAAGGTATTTTTGGGTTTTTGGAATAATAGATCTGAAAACAAAAGAGGCAAAAGATAGATCGGAAAGCAATATGTTGGAAAAGTAGACCCGGGGGCCGTAGGTTTCACTAGTGGCTTCTCTCATGAGTATAGTGTTGGGTAACGTTGCATGGGAAACAAAAAATTTCCTACGCACACACAAGATCTATCCATGGTGATGAGCATCTACGAGAGGGAGAGTGAATCTACATACCCTTGTAGATCGCTAAACGGAAGCGTTAAGAAACGCGGTTGATGTAGTCGAACGTCTCCGCGATCCAAATCGCAAGTCGTCCCTCGAACCGATCACGAACTAGTGCCGAACGGACGGCACCTCCGCGTTCAACACACGTACAGCTTGATGACGCCTTCAACTCCTCGAACCAGCGAGCGATGGTGAAGTAGTAGATGAGTTCCGGCAGCACGACGGCGTGGTGATGGTGGTGAGGAACAATCTCTGCAGGGCTTCGCCAAGCACTACGGAGATTATGACGGAGGAACTAGAGGGTTAGGGTTGCCGGCACACGGCTTGGGGAAATCTTGATGTGTTCCGGGTGCTAGCCCTGCCCCTCTATTTATATGTTGAGCCCTGGGGTCGAAACTTGGAGAAAGAGCCTCCTCAAAGTCGGTTTGGCCTGCAAGGCAAGAGTCCTGCTCGGACTCCAGGACCAGACGCCAGGGTCCTCGGCGTCTGGCCCCAGACGCCAGGGTCCCTGGCGTCTGGCCCCTGGCCTCCGCAAAACTTCCTTTTGCACCTTCCTAAAGCCTCGTGGGCTTTACCCCTTGGCCCAAATAAAGTGTTCTCGTACCCGAACATTTCGGGAAACATCCGAAACTCCTTCCGGTGAATTCCGGAACCCTTCCGGAGACCAAACACTATTATCCCATATATCAATCTTTACCTCCGGACTATTCCAGAGCTCCTCGTCATGTCCGGGATCTCATCCAGGACTCCGAACAACTTTCGGTCACCAACATAACAACTCAACTATACTTATATCATCACCAAACGTTAAGTGTGTAGACCCTGCGGGTTCGAGAACTATGTAGACATGACCGAGACACCTCTACGGTCAATAACCAATAGCGGGACCTGGATGCCCATATTGGCTCCTACATATTCTACGAAGATCTTTATCGGTTGAACCTCTATGTCAAGGATTCAGTTAATCCCGTATGATGTTCCCTTTGTTTATCGGTATGTTACTTGCCCGAGATTCGATCGTCGGTATCTCTATACCTAGTTCAATCTCGTTACCGGCAAGTCTCTTTACTCGTTTCGTAATACAAGATCCCGTGGCTAACACTTTAGTCACATTGCTTGCAAGGCTTATAGTGATGTTGTATTACCGAGTGGGCCCTGAGATACCTCTCCGTCACACGGAGTAACAAATCCCAGTCTTGATCCATGCCAATTGAACAGACACCCTCGGAGATACCTGTAGAGCATCTTTATAGTCACCCAGTTACGTTGCGACGTTTGATACACACAAGGTATTCCTCCGGTGTCAGTGAGTTGCATGATCTCATGGTCAAAGGAACAGATACTTGACATGCAGAAAACAATAGCAATAAACTGACACGATCATATGCTACGTTTACAGTTTGGGTCTTGTCCATCACATCATTCTCCTAATGATGTGATCCCGTTATCAAATGACATCTCATGTCCATGGCTAGGAAACCTTCACCATCTTTTGATCAACGAGCTAGTCAACTAGAGGCTTACTAGGGACACAGTGTTGTCTATTTACCCACACATGTATTTGAGTTTCCAATCAATACAATTATAGCATGGATAATAAACGATTATCATGAACAAGGAAATATAATAATAACCAATTTATTATTGCCTCTAGGGCATATTTCCAACAGTCTCCCACTTGCACTAGAGTCAATAATCTAGTTCACATCACTATGTGATTTACATTGTAATGAATCGAACACCCATACAGTTCTGGTGTTGTTCATGTTTAGCCCTTGGAAGAGGTTTAGTCATCGGATCTGCAACATTCAGATCCGTGTGTACTTTGCAAATATTTATGTCGTCCTCCTTGATGTAATCGCGGATGGAATTGAAGCGTCGCTTTATGTGTCTGGTCCTCTTGTGAAATCTTGGTTCCTTGGCTAGAGCAATGGCACCAGTGTTATCACAAAACAGAGTCATTGGGTTAAGCGCACTAGGCACTACTCCAAGATCTGTCATGAACTCCTTCATCCAGACACCTTCCTTCGCCGCCTCCGAGGCAGCGATGTACTCCGCTTCGCATGTAGAATCAGCTACCACGCTCTGCTTGGAACTGCACCAGCTAACCGCACCCCCATTAAGAATAAATACGTATCCGGTTTGTGACTTAGAGTCATCCGGATCAGTGTCAAAGCTTGCATCGACGTAACCCTTTACGACGAGCTCTTGATCACCTCCATAAACGAGAAACATGTCCTTAGTCCTTTTTAGGTACTTCAGGATATTCTTGACCGCCGTCCAGTGTTCCATTCCTGGATCACTTTGAAACCTTCCGACCATACTTATGGCAAGGCTGACATCGGGTCTTGTGCACAGCATTGCATACATGATAGAGCCTATGGCTAAAGCATAGGGGATGACACTCATCTTTTCTCTATCTTCTGCAGTCACTGGGCATTGAGTCTTACTCAACTTCACACCTTGCAATACAGGCAAGAACCCCTTCTTGGACCGATCCATTTTGAACTTCTTCAAAACTTTGTCAAGGTATGTGCTTTGTGAAAGTCCTATCAAGCGTCGTGATCTATCTCTATAGATCTTGATGCCTAATATGAAAGCAGCTTCTCCTAGGTCCTTCATTGAAAAACTCTTGTTCAAATATTCCTTCACACTTTCCAACATTTCTATATTGTTTCCAATCAGTAATATGTCATCCACATATAATATTAGAAACGCTATAGAGCTCCCACTCACTTTCTTGTAAATACAAGCTTCTCCGTAAACTTGTATAAACTCGAACGCTTTGATCACCTCATCAAAGCGAAGATTCCAACTCCGAGATGCTTGCACCAGTCCATAAATGGATCGCTGGAGTTTGCAAACTTTGTCAGCATTCTCTGGATCGACAAAACCTTCTGGTTGCATCATATACAACTCTTCCTTAAGGAAACCGTTAAGGAACGCTGTTCTGACATCCATCTGCCAAATTTCATAATCGAAAAAGGCAGCTATTGCTAACATGATTCTGACGGACTTAAGCATCGCTACGGGTGAGAAGGTCTCATTGTAGTCAACTCCTTGAACTTGTGAAAAACCCTTTGCCACAAGTCGAGCTTTATAGACGGTGACATTACCGTCCGCGTCCGTCTTCCTCTTAAAGATCCATTTGTTCTGAATGGCCTTACGCCCTTCAGGTAATACTTCCAAAGTCCACACTTTGTTTTCATACATGGATCCCATCTCGGATTTCATGGCCTCTAACCACTTCTCGGAATCCGGGCCCATCATCGCTTCTCCATAGCTCGTAGGTTCATCGTTGTCCAACAACATGACTTCTAAGACAGGGTTGCCGTACCACTCAGGAGCAGTACGCGTCCTTGTCGACCTACGAGGTTCGATAGCAACTTGATCCAAAGCTTCATGATCATCATCATTAACTTCCTCTTCAGCTGATGTAGGCTCTACAGAAACATCTTTCTGTGCTGCGCTACTCTCAGGTTGAAGTAAAGGTTCAACAACCTCATCAAGTTCTATCTTCCTCCCACTCAATTCTTTCGAGAGAAACTCTTTCTCAAGAAACGTTCCGTTTTTAGCGACAAACACTTTGCCTTCGGATCTGAGGTAGAAGGTATACCCAACTGTCTCTTTTGGGTATCCTATGAAGACGCATTTCTTCGCTTTGGGTTCCAGCTTTTCAGGCTGAAGCTTTTTGACATAAGCATCACATCCCCAAACTTTAAGAAACGACAGCTTTGGCTTCTTGCCAAACCAAAGTTCATATGGCGTCGTCTCAACGGATTTCAATGGTGCCCTATTTAAAGTGAATGCAGCTGTCTCTAATGCATAACCCCAAAACGATAGTGGCAAATCGGCAAGAGACATCATAGATCGCACCATATCCAATAAGGTTCGATTACGACGTTCGGACACACCATTACGCTGTGGTGTTCCAGGCAGTGTTAGTTGTGAAACAATTCCACATTGTATTAAGTGACTGCCAAACTCATAACTCAGATATTCTCCTCCTCGATCAGATCGTAGGAATTTAATCTTCTTGCTACGATGATTCTCAACTTCACTCTGAAATTGTTTGAACTTTTCAAACGTTTCAGACTTGTGTTTCATTAAGTAAATATACCCATATCTACTTAAGTCATCAGTGAAGGTGAGAAAGTAACGATAACCACCGCGCGCCTCAATGCTCATCGGACCGCACACATCAGTATGTATGATTTCCAATAAGTCACTTGCCCGTTCCATTGTTCCAGAGAACGGCGTTTTAGTCATCTTGCCCATGAGGCATGGCTCACATGTGTCAAGTGATTCAAAATCAAGTGACTCCAAAAGTCCATCAGCATGGAGCTTCCTCATGCGTTTTACGCCAATATGACCTAAACGGCAGTGCCACAAGAAAGTGGTATTATCATTATCAATCCTACATCTTTTGGCATCAATGTTATGAACATGTGTATCATTACTATCGAGATTCAATAAGAATAAACCCCTTACATTGGGTGCATGACCATAAAAGATATTACTCATATAAATAGAACAACCATTATTCTCTGATTTAAATGAGTAACCGTCTCGCAATAAACAAGATCCAGATATAATGTTCATGCTTAACGCAGGCACTAAATAACAATTATTCAGGTTCATCACTAATCCCGATGGTAATCGAAGAGCGAGCGTGCCGACGGCGATCACATCTACCTTGGAACCATTTCCCACGCGCATCGTCACTTCGTCCTTTGCCAGCCTCCGTCTATTCCGCAGTTCCTGTTTTGAGTTGCAAATATGAGCAACCGCACCGGTATCAAATACCCAGGCACTACAACGAGAGTTGGTAAGGTACACATCAATAACATGTATATCATATATACCTTGTTTGTTGTTGGCCGCCTTCTTGTCAGCCAAATACTTGGGGCAGTTCCGCTTCCAGTGTCCAGTTCCCTTGCAATGAAAACACTCAGTTTCTGGTTTGGGTCCAGCCTTGGGTTTCTTCACGGGAGGAGCAACTGCTTTGCCACTCTTCTTGGAGTTACCCTTCTTACCCTTGCCATTTTTCTTGAAACTAGTGGTTTTATTGACCATCAACACTTGATGCTCCTTCTGAATTTCAGACTCAGCGACTTTCAGCATCGCAAACAGCTCGGCGACTGACTTGTTCATCCCGTGCATGTTATAGTTCAACACGAAGCTCTTGTAGCTAGGTGGCAATGATTGAAGAACTCTGTCAGTGATAGCCTCTGGCGGAAGGGGCATCCCCAATTCAGCCAGACGGGTGGAGTACCCAGACATTCTGAGTACGTGATCACTGATAGACTCGTTCTCCTCCATTTTGCAAGCATAGAACTTATCGGAGATCTCATATCTCTCGATCCGGGCATTCTTCTGAAAGATAAACTTCAACTCCTGGAACATCTCATATGCTCCATGACGTTCAAAACGTCTTTGAAGTCCCGGTTCTAAGCCATACAATATTGCACATTGAACTATTGAGTAATCTTCAGAACGAGCCATACAACGTTTAGAGACTCAACTGGAGCGGGTGGATCACCAAGCGGTGCATCAAGGACATAAGCCTTCTGGGAAGCCGTAAGGATAATCCTTAGATTACGGGCCCAGTCCACAAAGTTACTTCCATCATCTTTCAACTTAGCTTTCTCTAGGAACGCATTAAAATTCAGGGGTGCTACTGCGCGAGCCATGATCTACAACATAAATATAGCAAAGACAACTTAGACTATTGTTCTAGATAATGAGTTTAGTTAATCATATTACTTAAAAAACTCCCACTCAAATTGACATCCCTCCGGTCATTCGAGCGTAACATGATCCAAATCCACCAACTCAAGTCCGATCATCACGTGAGTTGAGGTGGTTTCAATGGTGAACATCTTCATGTTGATCATATCTACTATATGACTCATGTTCGACCTTTCGGTCTCTTGTGTTCCGAGGCCATGTCTGTACATGCTAGGCTCGTCAAGTTTAACTCGAGTGTTCCGCACGTGCAACATGGCTTACACCCGTTGTATGTGAACGTAGAGTCTATCACACCCGATCATCACGGCGTGTCTCGAAACGACGAACTTTCGCAACGGTGCACACTCGGGGAGAACACAATTTATCTTGAAATTTAAGTTAGGGATCACCTTATAATGCTACCGTCGTCCTAAGCAAAATAAGATGCATAAAAGGATTAACATCACATGCAAATCATAAGTGACATGATATGGCCATGAACTCGTGCTTTTGATCTCCATCTCCAAAGCACCGGCATGATCTCCATCGTCACCGGCATGACACCATGATCTCCATCATCTTGATCTCCATCAACGTGTCGCCATGAGGTTGTCGCGCCGACTGTTGCTTCCACGACTATTGCTAACTCATAGCGATAAAGTAAAGCAAAACGGCGAAAATAATTAAAGACAACTCTATGGCTCCTGCCTGTTGCCGTACTCATCGACATGCAAGTCGTGATATTTTATACAACACATGATCATCTCATACATCACATATATCTCATCATGTAATTGGCCATATCACATCACAACATACCCTGCAAAAACAAGTTAGACGTCCTCTAATTGTTGTTGCAAATTTTACGTGGCTGCTACGGGTTTGCAAGAACCGTTCTTACCTACGCAAAACCACAACGTGGTGTAGTGATTGCTTTTTGATCTTCTAAAAGAACCCTTTTCATTGAAATTGATTCAACTAAAGTGAGAGAGACAGACACCCGCTAGCCATCTTTATGCAACGAAGTTACATGTCAGTTGAAGGAACCTGTCTCGCGTAAGCGTACGCGTAATGTCGGTCCGGGCCACTTCATCTCACAATACCGCCGAATCAAGTATCAACTAGTAACAGCAAGCAATATGTATACACCCACGCCCACAACTCGTTTGTGTTCTACTCGAGATCTCATCTACGCATAGACCTAGCTCGGATGCCACTGTTGGGTAACGTTGCATGGGAAACAAAAATTTTCCTACGCACACACAAGATCTATCCATGGTGATGAGCATCTACGAGAGGGAGAGTGAATCTACATACCCTTGTAGATCGCTAAGCGGAAGCGTTAAGAAACGCGGTTGATGTAGTCGAACGTCTCCGCGATCCAAATCGCAAGTCGTCCCTCGAACCGATCACGAACTAGTGCCGAACGGACGGCACCTCCGCGTTCAACACACGTACAGCTTGATGACGCCTTCACCTCCTCGATCCAGCGAGCGATGGTGAAGTAGTAGATGAGTTCCGGCAGCACGACGGCGTGGTGATGGTGGTGAGGAACAATCTCTGGAGGGCTTCGCCAAGCGCTACGGAGATTATGACGGAGGAACTAGAGGGTTAGGGTTGCCGGCACACGGCTTGGGGAAATCTTGATGTGTTCCGGGTGCTAGCCCTGCCCCTCTATTTATATGTTGAGCCCTGGGGTCGAAACTTGGAGAAAGAGCCTCCTCAAAGTCGGTTTGGCCCGCAAGGCAAGAGTCCTGCTCGGACTCCAGGACCAGACGCCAGGGTCCTCGGCGTCTGGCCCCAGACGCCAGGGTCCCTGGCGTCTGGCCCCTGGCCTCCGCAAAACTTCCTTTTGCACCTTCCTAAAGCCTCGTGGGCTTTACCCCTTGGCCCAAATAAAGTGTTCTCGTACCCGAACATTTCGGGAAACATCCGAAACTCCTTCCGGTGAATTCCGGAACCCTTCCGGAGACCAAACACTATTATCCCATATATCAATCTTTACCTCCGGACTATTCCAGAGCTCCTCGTCATGTCCGGGATCTCATCCGGGACTCCGAACAACTTTCGGTCACCAACATAACAACTCAACTATACTTATATCGTCACCAAACGTTAAGTGTGTAGACCCTGCGGGTTCGAGAACTATGTAGACATGACCGAGAGACCTCTACGGTCAATAACCAATAGCGGGACCTAGATGCCCATATTGGCTCCTACATATTCTACGAAGATCTTTATCGGTTGAACCTCTATGTCAAGGATTCAGTTAATCCCGTATGATGTTCCCTTTGTTTATCGGTATGTTACTTGCCCGAGATTCGATCGTCGGTATCTCTATACCTAGTTCAATCTCGTTACCGGCAAGTCTCTTTACTCGTTCCGTAATTCAAGATCCCGTGGCTAACACTTTAGTCACATTGCTTGCAAGGCTTATAGTGATGTTGTATTACCGAGTGGGCCCTGAGATACCTCTCCGTCACACGGAGTAACAAATCCCAGTCTTGATCCATGCCAATTGAACAGACACCCTCAGAGATACCTGTAGAGCATCTTTATAGTCACCCAGTTACGTTGCGACGTTTGATACACACAAGGTATTCCTCCGGTGTCAGTGAGTTGCATGATCTCATGGTCAAAGGAACAGATACTTGACATGCAGAAAACAATAGCAATAAACTGACACGATCATATGCTACGTTTACAGTTTGGGTCTTGTCCATCACATCATTCTCCTAATGATGTGATCCCGTTATCAAATGACATCTCATGTCCATGGCTAGGAAACCTTCACCATCTTTTGATCAACGAGCTAGTCAACTAGAGGCTTACTAGGGACACAGTGTTGTCTATGTACCCACACATGTATTTGAGTTTCCAATCAATACAATTATAGCATGGATAATAAACGATTATCATGAACAAGGAAATATAATAATAACCAATTTATTATTGCCTCTAGGGCATATTTCCAACATATAGCACACGGTGGGTGAACAAATTACTGTTGGGCAATTGATAGAAGATCAAATAATCACGACGATATCCAAGCCTATGATCATTATATAGGCATCACATCCAATATTAGTAAACCGAAATGATTTTGCATCTACTACTATTACTCCACACATCGACCGCTATCCAGCATGCATCTAGTGTATTAAGTTCATGAAAAAAATGGAGTAATGCAATAAGAACGGTGACATGATGTAGACAAGATCTATTCATGTAGGAATAGACCCCATCTTGTTATCCTTAATAGCAACGATACATGCGTGCCTTGCTGCCCCTTCTATCACTGGGAGAGGACACCGCAAGATCGAACCCATCACAAAGCACCTCTTCCCATGGCAAGAAAAATCGATCTAGTTGGCCTAACTAAACCAAAGATTCGAAGAAGAAATACGAGGCTATAAGTAATCATGCATATAAGAGATCATAGAAGACTCAAATAATATTCATGGATAGAAACTGATCATGAACTCAAAATTCATCGGATCCCAACAAACACACCGCAAAAGTTTACATCAAATAGATCTCCATGAGACCATTGTATTGAGAATCAAAAGAGAGAGAGGAAGCCATCTATCTACTGCCTACGGACCCATAGGTCTATGGTGGACTACTCACGCATCATCAGAGACGCACCAATGAGGATGATGAACCCCTCCGTGATGGTGTTAGATTGGATCTCGAGGTTCTGGAACTTGCGGCGGCTGGATGTGTTTTTGGTCGACTCCTCTAGGGTTTCCGGAATATTTGGGAATTTATAGGCGTCAGAGGCGGTGGAGAGGGGTCTCGAGGAGGGCACAACCCATCAGGGCGCGCCTAGGGCCTCTGGTGCGCCCTGGTGGGTTGTGGTCTCCTCGACCCTCCTCTCTAGCACTTCTTTGGCCCATTGGATGTCTTCTGGCCTAAAAAAAATCTCCAAAAAGTTTCGTCGCGATTTGACTCCGTTTGGTACTGATATTCTGCGAAGTAAAAAACAAGCAAAAACAGCAACTGGCACTTTGGCACTATGTCAATAGGTGATTCCCAAAAAATGATATAAATTTGCTATAAAATGATTCTAAAACATCCAAGAATGATAATATAACAGCATGGAACAAGCAAAAATTATAAATACGTTGGAGACGTATCAGCATCCCCAAGCTTAATTCCTACTCGTCCTCGAGTAGGTAAATGATAAAAACAGATTTTTTGATGTGGAATGCTGCCTAACATGTTCATGACATATTCTTTTCTTTTGTAGCATGGACATTTGGACTTTTAGATGGTTCAAAGCAATAGTCTAGTTTTGACATAAAGACTTTAATACTCAAGCATGCCAACAAGCAACCATGTCTTTCAAAATATCAACACTAAAGAAAGTTATCCCTAGCCCATCATGCTCAATCCTTGATCCATTCATGAAACACACTCAAATATTAACTACACCCAATGCTCAAGTACGATCATAGTGCCCCCTAGTTGGTGCTTTATAAGAGAGGATGGAGAGTCAAATAAAAATAAAAATTGCATAAAGTAAATAGATAGGCCCTTCGCAGAGGGAAGTAGGGATTTGTAGAGGTGCCAGAGCTCAAAGTCTAAATTGAGAGAGAAAACTTATTTTGAGTGGCATGCCTTTCCTGTCAACGAAAACGACAAAGTAGTTCACAATACTTTCCATGCTAGATATATCATAGGCAGTTCCCAAACAGAAAATAAAGTTTATTCCATTTTCCACCATTCTTTCACAATCCATGGCTGGCCGTATCCACGGTTCCCTTCCATACCAACACTTTCCAAGAAATTATTATTTGACAACATAAAGTATTTTTTCTATTTTGGGACTATGCATCCCTATTACCGTCGTACTCTCGTGCAATGACAAGTGAATAAACACTCATCTTGAGAATAACACATCTAGCATGGAAAAATATTGGACACCCCTACCGTTTCATGAGCGGTACGAGCACATAAAAAGGAAATTTAATTTGAAAAGTAGAGATGGCACATACAAATTTGCTTAGAACGGCATGGAAATACCGCATATAGGTAGGTATGGTGGACTCATAAGGCAAAACTGGGTTTAAGGATTTTGGATGCACAAGTAGTATTTCTACTTAGTACAAGTGGAGGCTAGCAAATAGATTGAGAAGCAACCAACCAAGAAACGAAAATTCACATAAGCGAGCATTGAGCATAACTAACACCGAATAATGCACCATAAGTAGGATGTACTTTCATTGCATAACTATTGACTTTCGTACTTGCATAGGGAATCACAAACCTTAACACCAATATTCCTACTAAAGCATAATTACTCACTAACATGACTCACATATTACTATCATCATGTCTCAAAACTATTACAAGGAATCAAGTTTAATTTTTCCAATGATTTTCATGAAAGTTTTTATTATATCCCCCTTGGATATCTATCACTTTGGGACTAGTTTCATATATTGCCATTGCATTTGAGAAGCTCAAACAAATCTAAGTGAAGCACATGAGCATAGAGATTTAATCTCTCAAAATAATATAAGTGAAGCATGAGAGGGTTTCTTCAAAATTTACTAACTCTCAAATTAATCTAAGTGAATCATGAGAGGATTTCTTCAAAAGCTTCCAAGCACACCGTGCTCAAAAAGATATAAGTGAAGCACTAGAGCAATTCCAAGGCTCAAAAAGTTTAAGTGAAGCATATAGAGCAATTCTAACAAATCATAGCATAATTTTGGCTCTCTCAAATAGGTGTGTCCAGCGTAATTTGTTGTTTTCCATGCAACGTTCCCCAACAGCGCAATCATGGGAGAGAATGAACTTGATGATTCAAAATTGTCCCACACATGGGTTGAGTTTATGGATGATAGTGCAGAACTTTTATGAGGGGCTAAACTTTGTTTCAAGAAACCTTCTAGATTCAGCTATAGATGGAACATTAGTACTTTGCGTAGATGTTGTGTTTTCCCCGAAGTGCAGGGGATGAAGCGGTATAGCAGCAGATAGTATCTCCCTCAATTAAGAACCAAGGTTTATTGAACCAATAGGAGACACCACACAGACAACGTCAACAACACCTACACACACAAAGCAGATGGTCGCACCCAACGAATGCAAGAGGGTTGTCAATCCCCTTGTTCCCGCCAATTGCGAGGATTAAATTTGATAGTGTCAGGTAAATAATAAAATAAAATAAAAATTGAATGAAAATAGCAAGGTAATTGTGTTTTCGGTATTTAATAGGAAAAGGGGACCCGGGGCCATATCGTTCACTATAGGCATCTCTCTCATAAGCATGATACAGTGGGTAAACAAATTACTATTGAACAATTGATAGAAAAGCACATAGTTATGTGATTGTTCATGGCATAATTCATATATAGGCATTACGTCCATGACAAGTAGACCGTTAATCTTACTAAATCTACTACTGTTACTCCACCGCTCGACCGCTATCCAACATGCATCTTGAGGTATTGAGTTCATAACAAACAGAGTAATGCTTGGAGCATGCTGACATAATCTAGAAGAAGTAAAATCAATTAATATGATTTAACCCCATCGTTTTACCCTTAGTAGCAACAATACAATACAATACAGTACAACATGTGCCTTGCAACTCCTCCTGTGACAGAGTAAGGACACCGCAAGATTGAACCTACTACTATGCACCACTTTCTCTAAACGTCTAATCATCAACTTGGCCAAAGAAAACTCATAGATCGAAAAGCATACATAGCTATCAAATTACATGCAATAGATCTGAAAATATTCAATTACTTTCAATGAATAACGTGAACATAAACCCACAATTCATCGGAACCCAACAAACACACCGCGTTAATTACATTGAATAGATCTATGAAGAGAACATGGTATTGAAGATCAAAAAGAGAGAGAGCCATCTAGCTACTACTATGGACCCATAGGTCATATGGGGAACTAATCACACATCATCATGGAGGCAGCAAGGTTGATGAACACTGGTGCAGCAACGTCCTATACAAACGGTTTTTACTCCCTTTCCATGACAGAGTTTTAAATCGTCGCCTTGCCTGTGTGTGCGATAAGGGGGGTCCATCCCACACGACACAGAAAAATCATCGACGGTAGTGATCGATGAAGTAGACGCTCTGCACAATATAATCGTGTGCGATGCAGGAACATATCGCACGGACTATATTTTGGGAACACGTGTGGGATTGATGACCAATCACACACATCTATCACAAGTCGAACACGTCTATTTGCTCATGGAAACCAAACGGTGTTTGACATGTAACTGTTTCCAAAATATTACCTAAACCACACGTGCCATCACAGAAACCGTGCACAATATCTGGATCACCGCACACGAGTCTTGTATGGACAGCGTCTGCCATGCATGATATCATTGCACACGTTTTCTGAATAATTAACAAGTGGGATTGCATTTTGCATCGGGCATAATTTCCTCTAAGCTCATGTGTGAGATAATGTGCTGCAACCATCTGTGATTTGATGTGTATCACCAAGGGTTCCGTTGAGATCTCGCGTGCTTTTGCGGTACATCGCATGCGGTTACGCTATGAGTGATGTGTGCTTTCCATTCCGGATGTCACACGTTCAGTTACTTGAACCGTGTTCGCTTAAATGGCCAGGTTATGGAAAAATATCACATTTGAAACACCCTGCAAAAAGCAAATTGGCCACGATATGCAATTGAACAAATAGTGTCCACATGAGGAACACTCATCAAAATACGCTACAATATGCAATTGAACAAATGCTAGCTAAATTCCACAGATGTATCAACATATGCGGTACATAATCACAATGTACAAAATATGAAGACCTCATCACATGGAGAACAATGCATCCATGCATATGTGTTTAGCTACTAACAGTAACTGAATGCATACTTATTGTTCAAGGAAAAGGAACATTGAAATCTTCATCATATTGACCGGGCTTGATATAGTGTTTAAGGAAGAATTTACTGATAAATCTCCTAACAGCCAACAATTCAGCTGTGGGGAGCGATCCAGGGGTCATCGGTTCAAAGATCATCTGTTGGATTTTTAGATCAGAATGTGTCATCCGTATGGAGTAGAAGATAGTAATTAAGAAACAGACTTACTGGTAAGATTTTGTTAGGATCGGTACAACAATGAGAACATCTACATATGGAGATCATGTGTCTACAACATAGTATCCACAAAGGTTGGTCCCTTCTTGTGTTGAGGAGACTAAATTTTTTTGTACAAAATTATTCATGTATTTGCCCTGTGAGGAACAACCTAACCGGTGTAAGTTGTTTCTTTTTTTTCTCTGGAGAGAAATAGAAAGAGATTTACTTAGAAACTTGAACATTTGACTAGCATCTTCTGGAAATAATGGATTTCGGTGTCTTACCAGAGAAACGATCTCGTGCTGCAGAGGTAGTTGGCGGTCGAACCGGTTCCCTCCTATAGTTATGTACTTTTACAATACACTGCAAACGAAGATGAATTTTCACATACTCAATTCTTGAACCAAATATGAATACAAATTTCAATATGAAAGAATTCAATACCCATCCATGAATTCCTCAAGATGCGTAAGATCCTGAGGTTTTCTGACTCTCTGAGAGAATCCAGGTAGTAAACTGTGTTGCGCTTTGGAACAATGACTACCAAGATCCAGTGATTGCTACATATTAAGAAAACCATGAACTTACAAACACTGTAGAAAACTGAAAGACGATCAATGTATGTGTGGTTGTATATTTAACTTACCATTCATGATATGGCCAAACAAAGAATTATGCTATGTGTAACATATACATGATCCTGGCGACCTGATGCATGGAGTCCCGACGTAGACCATTGTCAAGTAATAAAGTTTCGTTTGCTACATCAAGATCTATGAAATATGCATGCTCCCTTATTGATCTCTGCTTGATCAATCCCCTGGGAGGAATACAATACGGTTAACTTTTCTTCGTTTACAGCCTTGTATGGAGAAGTTTGATCAGAGTTTGTGAAGTACTTACAACATAAAACATTGAACAGGAGTCCAGCGAGCATATCGAACTTGAAGAAGAGATCAAGATCCTCGAATTCCACAAAGATGGTACCCGACATATGACCAAAATCAATACTGGCATAGTGGACATCCGGAACCGGTTACCTTCTGACGTTTTCTCCATATTTATGTAACTTGCGGCAACTGGAACTGCACTCATCAAAGTATTCGTCAATAAGAAATGGCTGGCCATGTTTGTACTTACGTGCTTCAAGTGTGTCTGCTTTTTCTTAGAAAGTGGCACGTCAATTTCTTCATCGGACATGCCATGGTTCTGGTCGAAGAGTCTTTGTAGTAGGATGCCATGGTTCTCATCCCTCCTCCATTTTTGTATGAGTAATAACAAATTGCAAATTTTATGAGGAAGCTAAATATAACTGCGACGGTCTTTGTAATATAGGATGCACAACGACAGTGTTTGAATGACATCAAATTAATACTAATAGGTATGTACATGAACAAATTTTACAACATAGAATTGATGATATCAATTAAAATAACACTGTCATCGGTTCAATCCAGAATATTATAACATTAGAGCTGATGACATCAATTAAAATAGCACTCACATACGTAGAACTATGACAGTGTCTTTATCACATCCATGATAAAATAGCACACACTAAGTGTCTGAATCACATCTAATATAACAAATAATTTCTAACAACAAGAGTGGGGCTAACCTTCTTTGCACATCCTAGAAACTTCGTCCCACTGTCCATAGATTCAAAAGCAAATAACTTCATGCATGGAGATTGATGTTGACAGCGAGCGGGCAGATCTTCAGCTAACCCGCTCCATTCCTTGTAAGTGGTGGTCCTGGGGAGCTACAAGAGGAAGGAATGGATCAAATTGGCCGCTGCATTAAAAATCCCAATTCAAAACCATAGGCCTAACCCTAGGTGAGCGAGAGAGAGGAGAGATGAATACCTGGCTGGTGAGAGATTCATCGTCAGATGAGATACCGCTGGAGGGGTCATCCGAGGAGACCATGGCATACGTGGCTCTCGGATGCGAGACGAAGAGAGCGGGCAAGCAAGCAAGGAAGTGGATAGAGCGCTTAGGAAGGAAGGAGAAAACAGGGGAAATGTGGCCCTTGGTGGGGACGACGAGGGCGGGGAGAGGTATATATTTCGGCGGTTGACGATTTTTTTTGCTAGGTGTAGGGAAACTTGGCGTGCAAAGTTTCATTAGACACGATTACTTCTGAACAAATGTGTGTGATAACATACCATCGCAAACAATTCTTCTGCTATGAGCGGACCAAGGTGAATTTTTATGGACTCTTGTGGCGACGATGGCTGTAGCAAAATTCATGCCTGGAATTCAGCGGGCGACGCGAAAGAAAAGAAAGTGATTAGCGGCAGGCGTTATACACGGCGGCCCGATGAAACGATATGATGCACACTGAACCGACGAAGATCGATTTTTGTTCCAGATGAACAACCAAATTGGCAGGAAAACCGGGTAGACAAAAACAAGTGTGATCTAGTAGATAATTTTCTCCCTAACTAATCTGAACCAACACTAATACTAGGATGAATGCAACCAAAAATTCAACAAAGCAAATACTAGATGCAAATTGCTAAAGGCTAAAAAATAGGTGCAGCGGATGAACTAATCTAAATATTTTTGGGCTTTTTGTGGGTTGTAGGACTGGAAAATAACTCTAAGCTAAGAAAGTAGTAAATCTCTCACCGATAAACCTGAAAACTGATACCACTTGATGTGAACTGGAGACCCGATCTTTCAATGAGAGAAGATAACTACAATTTTTGTGGGACTTGACCCTCACGATCCGGCTACCAACCATACAGGAAGAACCGTACACGACTGATATCCACGGCAATCGCTAAACCAACTCCACAGTGTTATCGACCGAGCCAACGGCGCAATCGACCTATCCACGAAGGATTTTTCCTGCAAGCAAATCGAGGAACATGCAAGAAAATAATAGCCAAGCAATCTGAAATTGCGGATATAATAGATGAATAAATCTCACAAGATGAAATATTTGGGGTTCCGATAGGATGTCTTGACGGTCGCACTAGTCGCTACGAGCGAAGACAAATAAAAGTTGCAATAGCTAGACTTTCTCTAAACAAAACCCGAGTCTTAAACCTAATTTAGGCTACCTATTTATTAAGGGCGGCGACGGCCTAACTGTTGGCGTTACGCGTGGACGTGTCCTGCATGGACTGCTTCAAAGAATTGATTCATCAGGACTTGAGCCGGCCCAAGTATTGACCGACTATTGCATGGCCTAGCTGGAATTAATCCTTTCTTTAATTGGTGAGATTGGGCTGATACATCTGGTCCATGAGGCCTAATCTCCTTCTCTTGTCTTGTACTAGGAACAGTGCATGTAGCATGGAATATGGATGCAAAGAGTACTTCGCTTGAATTTAAGATACAATAATCTTCATCTTTAATTGATTCTTCAATCCCTTTATTCCTGGATACAAATAAATGGAATAATGAGCGTAGCATCATATTCGTGTCAGTTAAATCATGTGTATGAAGAAACGAAAATACCTAGTTATTATTTTGTTGTGTAATATTTATAGACGTTTTTATGATAGCTATGTCCACATCACCTAAGGTTTATCAATCCGTGGGAGGTGTAGGATTAAGATGGTCTCTCTCAAACAACCCTGCAATCAAATACAAGAAATCTCTTGTGTCCCCAACACACCCAATACAATGGCAAATTGTATAGGTGCACTAGTTTGGCGAAGAGACGGTGCCACAAGTGCAATATGGAAGGTAGATATAGGTTCTTGTAATCTGAAAATATAAAAACAGCAAGGTAGCAAATAGTAAACAACGAGCAAAACGGTATATTAATGCTTGGAAACAAGGCCAAGGGTTCGTACTTTCACTAGTGCAATGTCCCAACAATGCTAACATAGTTGAATCATATGATCATCCCTCAACGTGCAACAAAGAATCACTCCAAAGTTCCTAACTAGTGGAGAACATAAGATGAAATTGGTGTAGGTAGTAGAACCACCTCAACGTTATTCTTTCCGATCAATCTTTTGAGCTATTCCTATAAGTGTCACAAACAGCCCTAGAGTTCATACTAAATAACACCCATGATACATATCAATCAACCCTAATGTCACCTAGATACTCCAATGTCACCTCAAGTATCCGTGGGTAAATTATGCGACATGCATCAAACAATTTCAGATCTATCATATTCAATCCAACACAAAGAACTACAAGGAGCACCCAAAGATTTCTATCGGAGAAAGTAGTATGAAAACGTGCAATCAACCTCAATGCATAGATCCCCAAGGTCACCGGAATCCGCAAGTTGATGCCTTAACATATATCAAGTGAATCAATAGAATACCCCATTGTCACTACGGGTATCCACATGCAAGACGTACATCAAGTGTTCTCAAAGTCTATATTCAATCCGACATAACAAAACCTCAAAGGAAAAGATTCAATTCATCACAACAAGATAGCAAGGGACAAACATCATATGATCCAACTATATTAACAAAGCCCGTGATACATCAAGATCGTGCCATCTTAAGAACACGAGAGAGAGAGAGAGAGAGAGAGAGAGAGATTAAACACATAGCTACTAGTACATACCCTCAGCCCGAGGGTGAACTACTCCCTCCTCGTCATGGCCTCCGTCGGGATAATGAAGATGGCCACCGGAGATGATTTCCCCTCTCTGGCAGGGTACTGGAAAGGTTCCATATTGGTTTTTCATTGATACAGAGAGCTGCGGTGGCGAGGCGGAAGTTTTTTCTTTATTTCTGGGGTTTCTGGGATTTATAGGATTTTTCAGCCTTGGAATCACGCGCAACGGAGCCACGTGGGCCCCACAAGCCAACACGGTGCGACCTGGGGGGGGGGGGGCACCCTGATGGCTTGTGGCCCACAGGTGGCTCCCCTTCGGTGGTTCTTCGCTCCAATATTGCTTATTTCCTCCAGAAAAAATCATCAAAAAGTTTCGAGCGAATCCGAGAACTTTCATTTTCTGCACAAAAACAACACCATGGTAATTCTGCTAAAAACAGCGTCAGTCCGGGTTAGTTCTAAATAAATCATATAAAGTACATCAAAACCATATAAAAGTATTGTAAACATAGGCAAATATGGCATGAATACTTCATAAATTATCGATATGTTGGAGACGTATCAGCATGCCCAAGCTTAATTCCTACTCATCCCCGAGTAGGTAAATGATAAAAGAAGTAATTTATGAAGTGTGAATGCTAGCATAAATTATAATATTGATCAAGGATAATTTCATCCACTTTTCTAGCATCAAAACCAGCAAGTATTTCTCATAGAACTTCTCATAATCAAGTAGCAAGTTATTCACATGTTAAAGTATAGACCATAAACTTTCTTGAAAACTAGCAAACTATGTTTTCAGTCATCAAACAATTACAATTCATCTTATTTTAGGAAGGGTCTATGTAAGAGCTTTGGTTTAGCAAATCCCACATACTCAACTATCATTTAGTCTTCCATGATTGCTGACACTCAAAGCATATTTTTAGAACAAATAGTTTCAGTCAAACACATAGGAAGATAGGGGCTTAATGTTTTGCCTCCCAACTCATTTATCTCGGGGATAATGTGTCACGACCCTAGAAATTGCTTGTATTAGTTGCATCATTGAGCATTCATGGCATCATGTTTAAATTCAAATGAATTTGAAATGGGGATGGCAAACCCTAGCACTTCATTGAGTAAACAAATTCCAATAATTGAATTTTTCAATGAATCCAAAATGCTCTTAAAAAATGTTCCCCCTCTCTGATAAATGTTGGCAACAACATACCAGGGGTGAAGTATATTTTCACAACCATTTTGGCAATTCTAATAAATCAGCAAAGTTTCAGAAGATGATCAATAAAGCTCTATAAATATTTTAGATGTTTCAAAATTCCTGAAACTTCTTGTGGGGCTTTGAAATATTCAAATTATATCCCATGAATTATTTCAGGGCTTTTGACTTTATGATTTTTGCCCAAACAAATAATAACAGAGAGCAGGAATTAGAAATAGAAAACAGAATATAAAAAAGGGGAGAAAACCCACCTGCCTTACCTGGCCCAGGAGAGAAGCGACCCAGCCCAGGAGGGCATCACCGTCTTCTTGCACCTCCCGCCAGGAGGACAGCACCGTGGCACGCGCGGGAGAAGCCTCTGCCAGCTCCTGCTTGCCACGGCCCGAGCACCTCGAGCACATCCACTCGCCAGAGAGCTGTGCTCGAGCCCCATGTCCCCCCTCTCGCTCTCCCCATGTCTATCCTCTCCTCTGCCTCTCTTCCTCGTACGCGTCCGAGAGCGCCGCTAAGAACCACCGCGCCCAACGTCGTCGCCTCGCCGTACCAAGCTGACCAACAGCTCCGAAGAGCCTCGATGCACCTCTCCACCGACGGAAGCAAGCCCAGGCGGCCCCCATCATCGCCACCGTCGTCTTCTTCACCGTCAGCCGCTGCGGATCTCCACCGCCGATTCACCACCTGCCGGCTATCCCCGAGCTCGCCGAGGCCCTCGTCCGAGTCCCTGTGAGCCTCTGAACATTTCCCCTAACCCCGCGTGCTCGCTCGCGTGCCTAGCGCCGCTCGCCGCCGGAACCGAAGCTCGCCGCCGCTGAGCTTCGCACCACCGTTGTTGTGGTCTACCACCGGCGCGGCTGTCACGCCCAAGATGCGATCCTATCCTTATTTTGGCACGAGGCCTCGACAGAGATAGAAGCGCATCTCGTCGTTTCGCAAGAATGGATATCATTACAAGTACATGTAAAGAAGAGATGAGTATATGGAATTGGCTTACACTCGCCACAAGCTTAATCAAATTCACATCAATACAACAACATATACAATCATCATATAGAACAGCAGGGTCCGACTACGGACGAAAACAAATGATAAAATGACATCCATCCTTGCTATCCCAGGCTGTCGCCTGGAACCCATCCTATGATCGAAGAAGAAGAAGAACTCCAAATCAAACAAAGCATCGCTCTCACGTCAAAGCATCGCATTACCTGTACCTGCAAATGTTGTTGTAGTAATCTGTGAGCCACAAGGACTCAGTTGTGACGCCCTGGATTTGCTACTACAGTAATGATTGTAATTAAGCTACAGTGATGGTCAGGATTATGCTAATCCATTTTGCTGATCCATGTGTGATCACTCTTGGAATCAAACTCTCGTTCGAATCCCTATGCAATTCAAAGTTATTTGAAATGTGAAATTAAAAGTTTTGCAAACTCCAAATTAAAAACCATGCTTAGGTTGCAAATATTCCCTAAGCTATTCTAAAAATTGAACCAACATTTTATCATGTAGTTTTGTGCCTCAAAACTATTTTAACAGCTGCCAAAACAATTATTAAATGCCTTTTTGGGATTATAATAATTTTCAAATGTTTTCAATGGGCCTCTAAAATTAATGTGACTATGCCAAATATTGCATTGCAAATATTGGGCATGTTCGTTTATTTTTGAACGGGTAATTTATCCCTAAATCTATTTTTTTTTAAACAGAAGTTATATATAAAAAAAGCCACCCGCCCCCCCCGGCCCAACTGGGCCGTGGCCCAACCGGCCCAGCAGACCGGCCCACCCCGGCCACCCCTGGGGTTACAACCCCCCCGGCCCAACTGGGCCGTGGCCCAACCGGCCCAGCAGACCGGCCCACCCCGGCCACCCCTGGGGTTACAACCCCCCAACCCCCCGAACCCTAATCCCCCACACCCCACTCGCCCCTCCCCCCACCCGCTCCCGATCCAGAGCGGATCGGGGCAACCCCCCTACCCCCGCGCCGTCGCCCTCGCGTTCACCCCCGCCGGCGCACTTCCTCGACCCGCACCGCCACCGCTGGACCTCCCCGGCCTCCTCCTCACTGCCGCCATCGCCCCTTGCGACGCCTCGCCGCCCCCCTCGAGCCCGCTACACCACCGGCCCACCCCAAGCCTCGCCGAACCCGCCGCCTCTCCAACGCCGGTGAGCCCCCCTGGGGCTCCTCCCTCCCCTCCTTCACGCCACCGCCGCGCCCGCGCGCTCCCGCCGCACGCGTCGGCCCCGTGACGCACGCGCCCCGGCCGCCCGCGCGCGCGCCAGCACTCACTCTCGCCGCGCCCTACCGTTGCCCCGCCGCGCTCGCCTTCCCGCGGCCCCGCGCTCGCCACGGCCGGGCCGCGCCCTAGCCGCGCCCGCTCACGCCCCCAGTTCGCTCCGTGCGCGCGCGCCCCTTCCCGCTGGCGACCCCCTCCCCCCTCTCGTCACCGTTGGCCACCGGGGGCCTCGCCGCCCTCCCACCGACCGCACCGGCCCTGGCCGCCGGCGCCGTGCGCCCGGCGAGCCCTCGGCCTCGCCCTGGCCCGATTTGGGTTAGTGGGTGATTAAGCCCCACTAACCCCCCACTCCCTATGACAGAGGGGGCCCACGCCCCCTAAACTGTTTTAATTAAAACGAAAAAAATATATATAAATAAAAATAAATAATTAAAATGAATAATTAGTTAAATTAATTAATTAAATAATTAGTGAATTAATTAATTAGATTATTAAGATTAATTAATTGAATTTGTTAATTAATTCTGTAAATTAATTAAGTTTAACAGAGTATGACAGGTGGGTCCCATCCCACTAATTAACCTGATTAATGTTAATTACACATTAATTAAAACTGTGTCACTGACACGTGGGACCCACTGGTCAACTCAACCAGTCAAACCCTGTTGACTGCTGATGTCAGCATGACATCATGCTGATGTCATAATTCTGTTTATTGAATTAAAAATAATCTATTTTAATTTCTGAATATTAATAAAACTTTAAAAATTAATATAAAATAATCCGTAACTCGGATGAAAATAATTTATACATGAAAGTTGTTTAGAAAAATCCCACGAATCCGAATACGCTGTCCGTTCATCTGCCACATGCTCCTAACATGATGAACATGGCCATTTAGCATTAGGATCATCTGTCTGGTAATAGCCAGAGACCCGGAAAATATCGTCAGATATCCTTCCGACCTGTCTACGACGTGTAATACCGCGTTAGTGCATGCCTAGCTCTGCATATTGCCATGCCATGCATCGTGATGCATTTGTCTGCTTTATATTTATTGTTTCTCCCCCCTCTTCTTACCGGGAGAGCCCGAGACTGACGGTGCTGCCGAGTACGACTACACCGCTGACGATCAGGCCTTTGCAGCAGAGCAGCAAGGCAAGCAACCCCCCTTGAGCAATCCGATATCGCCCATTTCTTTCCCTCTCATTCCTGCATTAGATTTTGCTACTGTATTTGCTAGCTCCTATTTCTGATGCATGGCCTGTTTTGATAAACTGCTACCATACCTGCAATCATATCAACTGCTTAGTATAGGTTGATCAGTGAATCCCTTGTGACCCCCTTAGTCCCAGTTGCCCCTGCTTCTTCATCGACGACTCGAAGACTCGGTCAACCGACCGACAAGCCAGGCCCCTCACATCACCGCACACCCCCTTGTTGTACGACTCTACAAAGCTACGATCGAATACTGAGGGTGACACCTCGTGAAGTACTCATGATGCTAACTCTGTAGTGCAGCTAGTCGGTCGTGGTTATCGAGGGTGATTCCTCCTTCACCACTCCCGACGACGACTCTGTCATGCAACCCCTCAAGTGTGGGACCCTCGAGGGTGATTCCTCTAAGTCCACCTTGACGGTTTCATCGATGCGGGACCCCTTGAGGGTGATTCCTCAGGTTCCATCTTGATGCTTTATACATATAGCTACTATGACCTGGTTACAGAAACATGTTGGTGATGGGTCGGCCCTGATGGGTACCCACGGTTTGATGATGATGAGGCGTGGACGGGCAGGAGAGGCCCTTGCCACACATCCTCGAGATGGGGCGACGGGACCGCACTTCATGGGTCGCGCTTGCCCCGCATTAATAAAATGCTAATGGGTTGGGTATTTGATCTGAGTTGGTCGTTTGGCCTATTACGCACTAACCTTCACGTGGGGAAGTTATGGGTACTCAACGTCGTTGTATCAGCCAAAGCTCTTCGGACGTCAACAATGGAGCGGCGCGCGCCCGAGTGGCCTGGACGGTGCAGCTCTTGGACTAGAGTGTACTAGGGTTGACCTCGGCCACGTTCGCATCGTGCAGGAGCGCGTAGGGCAAGTGGGCCCACGACCCCTGTGTGCTTAGGATTTAGACCGGCGGGCTGGCCTCTTCGTTGAGCCTAGGTGGGGCGACGACATGTTGCTATCCCGAGGCCGGGCATTACCCAGAAAAGTGTGTCCGGCTGGAGGTGATCAAGCGTGTTGGAGATGCGGTGCACCCCTGCAGGGATGAATTATCTATTCGAATAGCCGTGTCCACGGTAACAGAACGACTTGGAGTTGTACCTTGACCTTCTACAACTATAACTGTGACTTAAAATTGAAATGAATGTTGGCTCCGAGATTGCTTCCTCGCAGGGAGTCGAGGAAGAATCTCTGGGCGTGGTTACTTAATAAAATTGCTACAATAATATTGCTATATATGAGATACCAATCTGCACTCTTCTAATGCTGCAAGATGTTGAAGATGCTAGTCTTCGATAGGACTAGGCCTCCCCCCTAGTCTTGCTCTCTACAGTCAGCCCAGATATAACCCCATTCCTTGGTACTGATGCATACTTAGCATAGTTCTGATGTCAGTCTTGCGAGTACTTTGGATGAGTACTCACCACTGCTTTGCTTTCTCTTTCCCCCTCGATACGATTACCGTGTTCAGACGACGGATCCCAGGAGATGGAGTACGCCGGAGATGACTACTACACTACCGCTGGAGCCTACTACTACGTGGAGAGTGCCGACGCTCAGGAGTAGTTAGGTTGGCTCCCAGGCAGGAGGCCTCGCCTCTTCCGATCCGCTGCTTATGTTTGTGCTAGACTTCTTAAGGGAAAACTTGTTTAACTTATGTCTGTACTCAGATATTATTTGCTTCCGCTGACGCGTGCTTGTTGAGCTTTGTATTCGAGCCCTCGAGGCCCCTGGCTTGTAATATGAAGCTGTATGACTTTATTTTGTGTCTAGTGTTGTGTTGTGATATCGATCAGTGAGTCCCTATTCTTGGTCGTACGCATTGCGTGTATGAATAGCGTACGGTCGAAATTGGGGGCGTCACAAGTTGTTATCAGAGCCGACTGCCTGTAGGTAGCCCCCTTTCCAACTCCTTGGCCGAAGTTGAGTCTAGTACTTGAAAAACTTTTACTAACATTGTTGTGTGGTTTACGGGCCCACATATCAATCGGGTGGTATTAGGATCTTTTATTCCTCATCTATACTCTGGGTTCTGATCTCTCTTCTCTTTCGGGTTAAAGATTTTATTAACTCTAACTCTAGGTTCTCGTAACTTCTTCCTCCCGGAGAGCCCCTCCTTCCAGATGATGGCTTGATACTTTCGTTGTCCCCGACGTTGATGTAGCATATCGCTATGCCTCGTTGTTGTATCCCTCTACCACATGCCTGCGTGCCGCCTAGTTGTCTAGGTTATTTTCATGCCAGACCTATCGTCTATTTCGTAACGGACTTATGGTCTGTAATAGACCTATGTATGGATCTGTATGTTGAATTCGAACTACTATGTTGAATTCGAACTACTATGTTGAATCTATTGCACTTCCTTCTTTGTGCAATTTACTTCATGAATGGTTCTTGGTCTTTGCAATTACCCAATGCTAAACTACCACTGTTTAAAATTTGATAGAATGGTTAGGCCAGCTGGTCGTGGTCGTGGTGCGCCTGAACCACCACCACCACCGGAATACATGGCTGGTATGATGCAACAGTTTGAACTGAATCGCCAGTTTTTGCAAGGGCTTATGGACCAGTTCCCGAGGCCGAACATGAATCAGCAGCCAGCCCCAATGACTCTGCAGGACTTCATGCGTCTCAACCCTGCGATCTACCGCAGCTCAACTCAGCCGCTTGACGCAGATGACTGGCTCCGTGACATCACTTATGAGCTGGAGTCTTCGAGCGCCCCAGTGGCTAGCTATGTCACCTTTGCCTCGTACTTTCTGAAGGGTCGCGCTGCTCAATGGTGGGACAGCCACAGGTGCTCACAGCCTGTTGGGACAATCATCACCTGGCCAGAGTTCCAAGCTGCGTTCCGTGCTCGTCACATTCCTCAGGGACTGATGGATAAGAAGAAGCGTGAATTCCGCAACCTAGTCCAGGGCAACAAGACTATGGATGCTTATCAGCGGGAATTTCTGGACTTATCTCGCTATGCTGAAGAAGACATTGCAACTGATGCTCGTAGGCAGGAGAAGTTCCGTGAAGGCCTCCACCCGGATATCAAGCTGGCACTCCTTGTTCAAGACTTCGATAACTTTTCCACCTTGGTGAACAAGTCCATTCTGGTGGAAACAGGTCTGCAGGACTACAAGGATAGCAGCAAGCGCAACCATGACATGGGCTCATCTTCGGGCTCAGGAAGTCAGAAGCGCAAGATCTGGATCCCCCACAACATGTACCATGCACCGCCACCTGCTCCGAGGCCGTCCTATGCTGCACCTCGTCTGCCTCCACCCCCACCTAGGCAGCCGAGGCTCCCAGCTCCGCCACCACGAGCTCCTGTTCCCCCTTCTGGTCCTGAGGATGGGCTGTGCTTCAAGTGTGGTCGTCCAGGACACCGTGCTAGAGAATGCAGGCAGAATCAAAAACAACTTGCACTGCCTTCCAACCAGCCCCGCAACAACAATGCCATGTCTGCTCAGGGACGTGTTCAAGCTAACAATATTGATCTGAATGAAGTTCAAGACCAGCCTGCTACTGTGATGGGTACTCTTCTCGTCAACTCAGTACCAGCTTCTGTATTGTTTGATACAGGAGCATCGCATTCCTTTATGTCTGAAGATTTCGCATACATGCATGACATTAAGTGTGAAGAGATGAACGCCCCAATAGTGGTAAACACTCCCGCGGGCCAATGTCAAACCTCCATGGTTTGTCCAGATGTCCCCATTGAAATATAAGGACTGGAATTCCATGCTTCCCCCATTATATTGAAGTCTTCCAAGATCGACCTTATTCTGGGAATGGATTGGTTGAAGGCACATACTGCTTCCGTCGTTTGTGCCACCAAAACTGTCCACCTTCTGCATCCTTCGAATGAGATAGTCAGCTACCATGCTCATCTTGTTCGAGATGCTGAAGCCCGACTATATGCCTTGAATGCATTGAATGAGTCACCTCTTGAAGGGATTGAAAACATTCCAGTTGTTCGGGATTTCCAAGATGTTTTTCCGGAAGAACTACCAGGGATTCCCCCTACTAGAGCTGTCGAGTTTGTCATCGACTTGGTACCTGGTACCACTCCTATAGCCAAGCGTCCGTATAAGATGCCACCACATGAACTCCTTGAACTTAAGCAAGAAATTGACAATTCACTTCGTCTGGGTTTCATCCGCCCAAGTTCCTCTGCTTGGGGAGCACCTTCTCTCTTTGTCAAGAAGAAAGATGGTACGAATCGATTGGTCCAAGATTACCGTCCGATCAACCAAGCAATGATTCAAAACAAATATCCGCTTCCTCGGATCAACGATCTATATGATCAACTTGCTGGTTCATCAGTGTTTTCGAAACTCGACTTGAGGTTGGGTTACCATCAGATCCGGGTTCGTGAAGAGGATATTCCCAAGACTGCATTTGTTACTCGCTATGGTTCATACGAGTACACCGTCATGTCCTTCGGCTTAACAAATGCTCCAGCAACCTTCTCTCGCCTGATGAACTATATATTCATGGATTACCTCGATAAATTCATCGTGGTTTATCTGGATGATATCCTGGTTTACTCCAAGAATAAAGAAGAGCATGCTGAACATCTTCGTCTTATACTAGAGAGGCTTCGAGAACATCAACTTTATGCAAAGTATTCAAAGTGTGAGTTCTGGATGGACGAAGTAACCTACCTTGGTCATGTGATCTCCAAGGATGGTATTGCGGTCAACCCTGAACAAGTTCAGGCTATTCTCGACTGGACTCCCCCGAAGAATGTCAAGCAAGTCAGAATTTTTCTCGGACTCGCCAGCTATTGCCGTCGATTCGTCGAGAACTTCTCCAAGATTGCAAGGCCCTTAACCAATTTGCTTCACAAAGGTGTTAAATATGAGTGGACAGAAAAATGTCGGGAGAGCTTTCAGGCACTTAAGGACAAACTGACGTCTGCCCCAGTGCTTGCTCCTCCGGATACTCGTAAGGACTTCATCATTTATTGTGACGCTTCGCGTCAGGGAATGGGATGTGTCCTAATGCAATAGTGCAGAGTGGTTGCTTATGCATCTCGTCAATTGCGTCCGCATGAAGAGAACTACCCAGTTCATGACCTTGAACTTGCTACAGTAATTCACGCACTGAAAGAGTGGCGGCAATACCTTGTTGGAAATCGTTGCGAGATCTACACCGATCACCAAAGTCTGAAGTATCTGTTTACTCAGCCAGATCTGAACCTCCGTCAACAGAGATGGATGGAGCGCATAGCAGATTACAATGTGGGTATTTCTTACACACCTGGGAAGGCTAATGTGATGGCTGATGCTTTGAGCCGCAAGTCGTACTGCAATCACCTTCAGGTTCATAAGGTTCACCCCCTTCTTCAAGAAGAATTTCGCAAGCTGAACCTCCATATTGTTCCCCAGGGTTATCTCACTCCCCCTCCTGAAGGGTCCTACAAAATGAACCTCCACGTTGTTTCCCAGGGTTCTCTTAATAACCTGGTTGCTAAACCAGATTTTTTGGACGTCATCAAGTGGATCCAGAAGTGTGACAATGAAGTCGATAGGATTAAACTCGATCTCGCAGAAGGAAAGCCCTCATCCTTCACTATTGCTGAGGATGGCGCTTTGTACTTCAATGGCCACCTAGTGGTACCGAGTAAGAGGGAAAACCTGAATATGACTGCTAGAATACTGAAGGAAGCTCATGATACTCCGCTGTCTATTCATCCTGGTAGTACCAAGATGTACCAAGACATTCGTCAAAGATTCTGGTGGTCTAACATGAAGCAAGACATTGCTCGCTATGTTGTTGAATGTGATGTTTGCCGTCGTATCAAAGCAGAACATCAAAGACCTACCGGAACTCTACAACCTATTTCTATTCCTGAATGGAAATGGGATCATGTTGAAATGGACTTCATTACTGGTCTTCCTAGGTCACAGAAAGGTAATGATGCTATTCTTGTCGTCATTGACCGGTTGTCCAAAGTTGCACATTTTCTGGTTGTCAAAGAAACTATTACTGCTAGTCAGCTAGCAGATCTTTACATGTCCAGAGTTGTTTCACTCCACAGTATTCCATTGGTGATTAGTTCGGACCGTGGCAGCTTATTCACTTCAAGATTCTGGGCAAGTTTCCAGGAAGCTATGGGAACTCATTTGTCCTTCAGCACCGCTTTTCACCCTCAATCCCAGGGACAAGTTGAAAGAGTCAATCAGATTCTCGAAGACATGCTTCGAGCATGTGTCATTTCTTTCAGCAAGAAATGGGAGGAATCTCTACCGTATGCTGAGTTCTCCTACAACAACAGCTATCAAGCTAGTCTGAAGATGGCTCCCTTTGAAGTATTATATGGACTTAAGTGTCGGACTCCTCTGAATTGGTCAGAAACTGGGGAACGTACACTTATCGGTCCGGATATTATCCAACATGCCGAAGATCAAGTCCGCATTATTCATGCAAATCTGAAGGCTGCTCAGTCTCGTCAGAAGAGTCAGTATGACCGTCATCACAAAGATATGGTCTATCAACCTGGCGAAAAGGCTTATCTTCGAGTCACGCCAATGAGAGGTACACACCGTTTCGGGATCAAGGGCAAGCTGGCTCCTCGATACATTGGTCCTTTCACTGTTCTCGAAAGGCGTGGTAAAGTGGCATATCAACTGGAACTACCGCCAAACCTTTCTCAGGTTCACGATGTGTTCCATGTGTCACAACTTCGTCGCTGCTTCAAGGATCCTATCCGAGCAGTGGATCATGATATGCTTGAACTGCAACAAGACCTCTCTTACCAAGAGCAACCAGTCTACATTCTCGATGAAACTGAACGTCGGACTCGTCAGAAGGTTACCAAGTTCTTCAAGGTGCAGTGGGCAAATCATTCTGAAGATGAAGCCACTTGGGAATGCGAAGATCATCTTCGTGCAGAATACCCCGGGCTTTTTCCTTCTACTTCTTAATTCTCGGGACGAGAATTCTTTTTAGTAGGGGAGAATTGTGACGCCCTGGATTTGCTACTACAGTAATGATTGTAATTAAGCTAGAGTGATGGTCAAGATTATGCTAATCCATTTTGCTAATCCATGTGTGATCACTGTTGGAATCAAACTCTCGTTCGAATCCCTATGCAATTCAAAGTTATTTGAAATGTGAAATTAAAAGTTTTGCAAACTCCAAATTAAAAATCATGCTTAGGTTGCAAATATTCCCTAAGCTATTCTAAAAATTGAACCAACATTTTATCATGTAGTTTTGTGCCTCAAAACTATTTTAACAGCTGCCAAAACAATTATTAAATGCCTTTTTGGGATTATAATAATTTTCAAATGTTTTCAATGGGCCTCTAAAATTAATGTGACTATGCCAAATATTGCATTGCAAATATTGGGCATGTTCGTTTATTTTTGAACGGGTAATTTATCCCTAAATCTATTTTTTCAAAAACAGAAGTTATAAAAAAACAAAACAAACAAAAGCCACCTCCCCTGGCCCAACTGGGCCGTGGCCCAACCGGCCCAGCAGGCCGGCCCACCCCGGCCACCCCTGGGGTTACAACCCCCCAACCCCCCGAACCCTAATCCCCCACACCCTAGTCGCCCCTCCCACCACCCGTTCCCGATCCAGAGCGGATCGGGGCAACCCCCTGCCCCCGCGTCGCGCCGCCGCCGCCGACGCCCCGCGTCGCCCCGTACCGTCGCCCGTCGCCCTCGCGCTCACCCCCGCCGGCGCCCTTCCTCGACCCGCACCGCCGCCGCTGGACCTCCCCGGCCTCCTCCTCACCGCCGCCGGCGCCCCCTGCGACGCCTCGCCGCCCCCCCTCGAGCCCGCTACACCACCGGCCCACCCCAAGCCTCGCCGAACCCGCCTCCTCTCCAACGCCAGTGAGCCCCCCTGGGGCTCCCCCCCTCCCCTCCTTCACGCCCCCGCCGCGTCCGCGTGCTCCCGTCGCACGCGTCGGCCCCGCGCCGCACGCGCCCCGGCCGCCCGCGCGCGCGCCAGCACTCCCGCTCGTCACGCCCTACCGTTGCCCCGCCGCGCTCGCCTTCCCGCGGCCCCACGCTCACCACGGCCGGGCCGCGCCCTAGCCGCGCCCGCTCACGCCCCCTGTTCACTCCGTGCGCGCGCGCCCCTTCCCGCTGGCGACCCCCTCCCCCCCTCTCGTCGCCGTTGGCCATCGGGGGCCTCGCCCCCCTCCCACCGGCCGCACCAGCCCTGGCCGCCGGCGCCGTGCACTCGGCGAGCCCTCGGCCTCGCACTGGCCCGATTTGGGTTAGTGGGTGATTAAGCCCCACTAACCCCCCCCCCCCACTCCCTATGACAGAGGGGGCCCACGCCCCCTAAATCGTTTTAACTAAAATGAAAAAAATATATCTATATAAATAAAAATAAATAATTAAAATGAATAATTAGTTAAATTAATTAATTAATTAATTAGTGAATTAATTAATTAATTATATAATTAAGATTAATTAGATTAATTAATTAAACTTATTAATTAATTCTGTAAATTAATTAAGTTTAACAGAGTATGACAGGTGGGTCCCACCCCACTAATTAACCTGATTAATGTTAATTAAACATTAATTAAAACTGTGTCACTGACACGTGGGACCCACTGGTCAATTCGACCAGTCAAACCCTGTTGACTGCTGATGTCAGCATGACATCATGCTGATGTCATAATTCTGTTTATTGAATTAAAAATAATCTATTTTGATTTCTGAATATTAATAAAACTTTAAAAATTAATATAAAATAATCCGTAACTCGGATGAAAATAATTTATACATGAAAGTTGTTCAGAAAAATTCCACGAATCCGAATACGCTGTCCGTTCATCTGCCACATGCTACTAACATGATGAACATGGCCATTTAGCATTAGGATCATCTGTCCGGTAATAGCTAGAGACCCGAAAAATATCGTCAGATATTCTTCCGACCCGTCTACGACGTGTAATACTGCGTTAGTGCATGCCTAGCTCTGCATATTGCCATGTCATGCATCGTGATGCATTTGTCTGCTTTATATTTATAGTTTCTCCCCCTCTTCTTACCGGGAGACCCCGAGACTGACGGTGCTGCCGAGTACGACTACACCGCTGACGATCAGGCCTTTGCAGTAGAGCAGCAAGGCAAGCAACCCCCCTTGAGCATTTCGATATCGCCCATTTCTTTCCCTCTCATTCTTGCATTAGATTTTGCTACTGTATTAGCTAGCTCCTATTTCTGATGCATAGCCTATTTTGATAAACTGCTACCATACCTGCAATCATATCAACTGCTTAGTATAGGTTGATCAGTGAATCCCTTGTGACCCCCTTAGTCCCAGTTGCCCCTGCTTCTTCATCGACGACTCGAAGACTCGGTCAACCGACCGACAAGCCAGGCCCCTCACATCACCGCACACCCCCTTGTTGTACGACTCTGCAAAGCTACGATCGAGTACCGAGCGTGACACCTCGTGAAGTACTCATGATGCTAACTCTGTAGTGCAACTAGTCGGTCGTGGTTATCGAGGGTGATTCCTCCTTCACCACTCCCGACGACGACTCTGTCATGCAAGCCCTCAAGTGTGGGACCCTCGAGGGTGATTCCTCTAAGTCCACCTTGACGGTTTCATCGATGCGGGACCCCTTGAGGGTGATTCCTCAGGTTCCATCTTGATGCTTTATACACACAGCTACTATGATCTAGTTACAGAAACATGTTGGTGATGGGTCGGCCCTGAGGGGTACCCACGGTTTGATGATGATGAGGCGTGGACGGGCAGGAGAGGCCCTTGCCACACATCCTTGAGACGGGGCGACGGGACCGCACTTCATGGGTCGCGCTTGCCACACATTAATAAAATGCTAATGGGTTGGGTATTTGATCTGAGTTGTTCGTTTGGCCTATTACGCACTAACCTTCACGTGGGGAAGTTATGGGTACTCAACGTCGTTGTATCAGCCAAAGCTCTTCGGACGTCAGCAATGGAGCGGCGCTCGCCCGAGTGGCCTGGATGGTGCAGCTCTTGGACTAGAGTGTACTAGGGCTGACCTCGGCCACGTTCGCATCGTGCAGGAGTGCGTAGGGCAAGTGGGCCCACGACCCCTGTGTGCTTAGTATTTAGACCGGCGGGCTGGCCTCTTCGTTGAGCCTAGGTGGGGCGACGACATGTTGCTATCCCGAGGCCGGGCATTACCCAGAAAAGTGTGTCCGGCCGGAGGTGATCAAGCGTGTTGGAGATGCGGTGCACCCCTACAGGGATGAATTATCTATTCGAATAGCCGTGTCCACGGTAACAGGACGACTTGGAGTTGTACCTTGACCTTCTACAACTATAACTGTGACATAAAATTGAAATGAATGTTGGCTCCGAGATTGCTTCCTTGCAGGGAGTCGAGGAAGAATCTCTGGGCGTGGTTACTTAATTAAATTGCTACAATAATATTGCCATATATGAGATACCAATCTGCACTCTTCTAATGCTGCAAGATGTTAAAGATGCTAGTCTTCGATAGGACTAGGCCTTCCCCCTAATCTTGCTTTCTGCAGTCAGCCCAGATATAACCCCATTCCTTGGTACTGATGCATACTTAGCACAGTTCTGATGTCAGTCTTGTGAGTACTTTGGATGAGTAATCACCGCTGCTTTGCTTTCTCTTTCCCCCTCGATATGATTACCGCGTTCAAACGACGGAGCCCAGGAGATGGAGTACGCCGGAGACGACTACTACACCACCGCTGGAGCCTACTACTACGTGGAGAGTGCCGACGCTCAGGAGTAGTTAGGTTGGCTCCCAGGCAGTAGGCCTCTCCTCTTCCGATCCGCTGCTTATGTTTGTGCTAGCCTTCTTAAGGCAAAACTTGTTTAACTTATGTCTGTACTCAGATATTATTTGCTTCCGCTGACGCGTGCTTGTCGAGCTTTGTATTCGAGCCCTCGAGGACCCTGGCTTGTAATATGAAGCTGTATGACTTTATTTTGTGTGTAGTGTTGTGTTGTGATATCGATCAGTGAGTCCCTATTCTTGGTCGTACGCATTGCGTGTATGAATAGCGTATGGTCGAAATTGGGGGCGTCACATCAGCAATCTCATTTCCAAGGGTATCAAGACTATAAAAGCTTACTGGGTGAGGTATGGTTAGTTGGTGAGGCTGCAGCAAGCACAAAGCATTTATTCGAGTGGCTAACTTACGAGTACAAGAATAAGGGGGGATGATTATCGCATAAACGGATGTGATCTAGTAATGATCTCTAAGAGATCCTGAACACCTACTTACGTCAAACATAACCCCACCGTGTTCTCTCTCGGATAAGAACTCACGAGAAGAGACAGTCACGGTTACGCACTCAGTTGCTGTATTTTATTTGAGTTTACTTCAAGTTTGCTATGACCGGGTGTTAAACAAAGTTTCCAAGTTGCCACGTAACCGCGGGCACGGCTTTCCGAAAGATTTAACCCTGTAGGGGTGCTCCAACTCATCCATCACAAACTAACCACACGCCGCGGGAATAACCTCGACCACGAATCCCGTGATTTCCTAGGAAATTCCATTGGAAAACTGTAACCTCGAGATAGCCCGAAGTATTCTCGGAATTCCTCGCACAAGACATTCGAGAAAGGTAAAAACAAATCCAGCAAGGCCGCCCGACGTGCCGACAATCCCGATAGGAGCCGCGTATCTCGTTCTCAGGGCACAACCGGATGGGTCACACTACGAGTCAAACCAAACCCCGAGTTTCCCCACGGTGGCCCCGCAGTCTGCCCGTTTGGGACCAACACCATCAGCACTGGCCCCCCTGTATTATGTTAAATTAATCCACGGGTTCAAGACGCCCTATGCATTACTAACGGTGTTCAATATTATTATGTTGAGCAAATGTAGTACCAATGTTGGGCCTTGCCAGATGAGTTTTATCCCAAAACGAAAATCAAGGGGGTCCCCATAACAACCCCGAGCATGTTAGGAGCGCTCAATATGGAACATAACACCGGTACACAAGTAACTAGGGCGGCAAGAGTGGAACAAAACACCGAGCAAAAGGCCAAGCCTTCCACCCTTTACCAAGTATATATGTGCATTAAAGTAAATAGCAATAATATTGTGATATAACAAAAGGATTCCATGTTGACACATGGATCAACTTGTACCTGCAACTAGCAACGCTATAAGAAGGGCTGAGCAAGCGGTAACATAGCCAACAATGGTTTGCTGGGATGTGGAGGGGTCTAGAGGCTTATCATGGCATTTTGGGAGGCTTGACAAACAAGTGGTAGGTAGCGAGACAGCGATAGAAACGAGACAACTAGCATGGCAATGATAGTAATGGTATCCAGGGAAATGATCATCTTGCCTGAGATACCGCTTGGAAGAAGAACGAATACGTGAAGCAGGCGATCCGTGAAGTAGACGAGCGGGACGTAGTCGAACGAATCCTCACACTCCGAACGCTTTCGGAACTCTAACGAGAAGAAGCAATCCGGAACAAACAATCAACACACGATACACCACGACTACAATATCCAGGGAAATGATCATCTTGCCTGAGATACCGCTTGGAAGAAGAACGAATACGTGAAGCAGGCGATCCGTGAAGTAGACGAGCGGGACGTAGTCGAACGAATCCTCACACTCCGAACGCTTTCGGAACTCTAACGAGAAGAAGCAATCCGGAACAAACAATCAACACACGATACACCACGACATATGCATGACATGATGCACTTCAAATATGATGCATGTTATGCATGACATGGCAAAGCACAACAATCAACTTCTACACATTAAGTGAAGCTCAATATGCAACGGGTTGCATATTGATGAAACTCCACATTCAAATTATTTAGTTCACTCCTATTTAGGTACACAACAATATTAAATGTTGTTAAACATGGCAAGAGGTGAAGCATAAGTAAACTATACATCTAGGCAAGTTAAAATGAGGCCGGAAACAACATATAGCATTTCCGAAACGACCCCATATGTTAATTTCGAAATTGGTCCAGATCTGAACTAATCATGTTTTATATTTATTAAACAGGAAAATAAAGTATACCATGCAAGTCTACACGTCATTCTAGTCGATTTACATATATGGAACATCTCAAACGGAGCTACGGTCTAAAAGATATGACAATCACAAGATGAATATGCCATGAATGCAAAATGCATGCAAACACACACCACAAACATGTTAAATCATAGATGCAGCAAGATATTATGAAACTACATGAGATTCTAAGCAAGTTTCATGTAGAACATGTTCAAAATGGAGTAACGGTTCAACCACAACAACCAACACAAGTTTTAGTTCAAATCTGTCCAGAAACAGAAACATGGCATATTGCACGCATGAAAACAACAAGCTACAGGATTCTAAAATGCAAAACTAAGCATTGGGCAGTAGCATATAACACACACTTCATCTCATCTTCACATATCATACTCAAAATAGTTATGGAACACATGGTAGGAAGCTCACAACATGGGGCAATAAAATATAGCAGATTAGGACTTAGTGAAAATCACAGTTTTTAGCATAGCAGTTTTTCACGAAGGCATATTGGCAGCAATAAAACTACATGCTATAGGTCATATAATGGCATGCAAATTTACAGCATGATAGAGGACATGATGCACAACAAATCATTCCATGGTTGCAAGGTCTAATTATGCATAGAATCATAGCTAGCATCATCACAACATGGCATTATGAAGAAAACAGATTCTCAGACTTGGTGAAAATTTGACTAGACATGAGCAGCAATTTTTAACAGATTGACATATTGGACAATGAATATAACTATGATGCAAATCCTATACATAGCATCAAAAGACACAAACTGGTAGACAACAACATGCTTAACAAAAGACTCCTTGGGAGCAACGACAAAAGACTCCTAGATCAATAGCAAATCACATGGCAACATGGCAACAAAATAACAGTTTCAGACTTAGAAATATTTCATCACCTCAAATCAGCAACATAGATTATGCTTGATCTCATGATGAAAACTACAGCTAAGCACAAGGTTCATGGCATGGCAAACCTATCAACAACAAGTACAAATGGCATACTACAACACACTCCAAAGACCCAACTAGAAGGAGGCATGGATTGCTTAATACGAGTACCGCAAAATGAAACTTAACGTTAACAGATTTCAGTTTTAACGTGATAGCCACTTGAGAGCAAGAAATGTACATGATAATGATGTTCTATCTAGCAACCAGGGGCATGGCATGAAAGTAGACATCACATAGGGCAATATTCATGAAGACACCACATGCAAAAGGCCTACGGATGCGATGCAATCATCCACGGAACAACGAATAAAATAACAGATTTTAGATTATGACGATATGCACTTTTGCAACAAAGATTACAAGCCCTAGATGATCCCTAATATGAATGCACATGCAACCATGGCGTAGAGCACGAGGAGTAGATGAAATTTGATATATTACACATATTAATCGGACAAACATGCGCAATGTTACAGCCCCCTCAATATGCAAATGTGATGACATGAACAGTCATGAAAGACTTAGTAAGAAAAATGCAAAACTTAGGGGTTGGACGACGCGGCACCGGGGGCTCGCGGGACGGGGAGATCCCATTTGGCTCAGGGATGAGGAGGAGCCGGGATGGGACCGTCCCGGCCGGATGTGGCCGGCGGCGGCGCCGCGATTCCGGCGAGGGAGAGGAGCAGTCGCGGCGGGGGTCGGCGGATCCGGCCGCGGGGGCTCGGGATCCGGCGTTTCCTGGCCGGATCCGGCCTTGGCGGGCCCGGCGGTGAGCTGGGACAGGCGTGGGCGACGGCATGCTTGGCGGCGGCGGATTGCGACGCGCGGCGGCGCGTCATGGCGGGCGGCGGGGTCCGAAGCGGCGGCGCTTACGCGGTAGGGCAGCGTCGGCTCGGCCGGCGTGCAAGGGTGGCCGGAGGCGGGGTGTAGCGCGGCGGCGGGGAGTGCGATGACGAGGTGGCGGCGGCCTGGCGTGGCCGCGCGACGACGAGGCAGCGCTTGCGCGCGGGAGCGAGCGGGTGGGGCGGCGGCGCGGTGTCTGGGCCCCGATGGGCTTGGCGGGCAGGCGCGCAGGCCTGCCCCGGGCCCGGGCGGGCATGCCGCGGTGGGAGCGGGCAGGGGGGCGACGTGGAGGCTGCAGAGTAGCCAAGGGCGGGGCTGGCGGCGGCTGGGTGGCGGCTGGGTGGCTTGCGGCGCGCCAAGTGGCGGCGACGGGCGAGTCCGACGCAGAACACCAGGAGCGGTAGCTGCTGGGAGGTGGGAGGAGGCTAGGGCAGCGCGGATTTCGAGGCAGGGGCTAGGGGAGACCATTTTTGGGAGGGGAGACCTCCTTAAATAGGAAGGGTTAGGGTTAGAGGGTGTTTTAGGGGGTTTCAGAGCCCTCCGATCACGATCCGATGGTCAGATCGGAGAGGTGGGTTAGCTGGGCTATGGTGGGCTATGGAGACGTGGTTGGGCTGAGATGAGAGGGAAGGTTTGTAGCCCATGACAAGGTTTTTAAAACCGAAAAAGTCCGGTAATATAAACCGATGACGGTGCCGCTACGGTCGACCGTTCGGGTATCAAACGACCTCTGATTGCCACGAAACTTGGCAGGCGGTCTACCTACAATATAACAAGACCGCATGCCAACTTTTGACCCAATCCGAGAATATTTTTTGTGTGCCTTTTAGAACATTTTTTAAAACGAATGTCGCCGGCGCGTGCGAGTGTGGTTGGTCTCAAAACGTTCATCGACGAGTACGGGGAGAACCGGCAACTACGAACGGATGCAAGTTTTCGAAAACGAGTGACGATGCTATGCAGATGATGCGAATGATGCGATGATGAATGCGGCAATCAAACGAATCACGCGACGAGAATGGAAATAAAACGGAATCTTCTGGAGCGTCGGTCTCGGGCTGTTACAGCGGCCAAGCTCAAAACTGAGCTCCTGGAGCTCTGTAGGAGGCGTAGGGCCATCAAGCCAACTCGTCCATGCCCAGCAAGCCCGTAGCCATGCAAGCCCGACCTGCTGATGTTGCTCCCCTCGTCGACTTCGGCGTCCCCGTGAGCAACCGCATGCACCAGTCAATGCGGCGCACGTCTAGCTCCCCGTAGGACCTCTCCACGCGGCGTTTGCTCACCGGAGGAGGAATTCCGGCGTGCCCCCACCGTGGATTCGGGTCACCGGTGAAGTGGCTTGAGACTGCGTCGGTATTTCCCCAAAGAGGAAGGGATGATGCAGCACATCGACGGTAAGTATTTCCCTTAGTTATGAAACCAAGGTTATCGAACTAGTAGGAGGATCCCCACCACCCAACAAGCAGCACATGCACACAAACAACAAATACTTGCAACCCGGCGCGAAAGAGAGGTTGTCAATCTCTCTACGGTAAATAGATAGATTAGGTAGTGATAGATAGAAGAGATAGATCTCTCAAGAACACAAATAAAAAGAGTAAATATGCAGCAATATGTTTTTGGGTTTTTGGTTTTGTAGATCTGAAAACAAAGATTGCAAAAAACGTAGATCAGAAAGCAATATGATGGAAAAGTAGACCCGGGGGGCGTAGGG